>CM046998.1:83157910-84481660 GCA_025698465.1 Gossypium longicalyx
AAAAACAATAATTAAATAATTCAAAAAACCCAAAAGTTATCTTCTTCTTTGATTTTTATTCAAACCAATAAGGCCCCTTATTATACAGTCCCATTTCCTGTTTGACTTGGATCAGTCTCATGAGCACCTATACTTAGATCAAGATTTTTTTTAACCTTAGAAATCAGAGTTTTAGTGGAATTGAAAGGACAAGATGTGGAAATGAGATGTCGAGCTCTTTTAGTTAAAAAAATAAACCCAACTGAGCTGATTCTTCCTTAAAAGTCTCATCTTCGTTTGCACCTTTAGACTAACCAAGAACCCTAGATCAATACAATGAATCAAATCCACCCTAACATCAACTTAGACAATCCCAGAAATGATCTAGACCATGACCTAGACCCAATTTTAGCTCTGATTCCAACAATTGTTGGTCCAACATCAACGACTATAAACTCGACTCCTTTTATCAGATATAGAGAATGTTTGAAGAACCACACTACCAGCATGGGCAACCATGTCATCGATGGTTGTGGAGAATTCATGCTGAGCGGCTAGTCCTTGTATTTCTTTAGACTTTTGAATTTCAATTATATAAAAAAATCATAAAGTGAAAAGAATAGATTTGGCATTAATAACTTGAATTTAATTTAAGTTAATCATGAGTTATTTATAGTTAGGTCCCTAGATTATTACTGATTTAATCCTTGAATTCGAGTTTTGGTATATCTGATTTAGTCTATCATGATTGGATTTAATTAATTTTGTTGCTCTTATATGTTGAGTTTAGACTTGATTTATTTTTAGACATATGATATTCAATGTGTTGTATAATTTAACCTTTAGTTAATGAAAATTATTATTATTCCTCCCAAATGGATTGCTTTGCTGTTAAAAACATCATAAATGACAGACCTGGACAAGTATTCCACTCAAATGATTGAGGATGTCCATTGTTTCTATAATACTTTCTCCTCAACTGGATGAGGATTTTCATTCCAATTTAAAGTATCCTTTGGGACAGGCATTGTAGGAATGTATCTTCTATTTGGATGATTCTTTTGTTATGCATGGTGGTTCCATGTTTATGTATATATTTTCAATAATTTTATATTCTCATTATCAAACCATCTAAACAAATGTTTAGGGTTAGTGGGAGATGTTGATTTAACTAAAATTTTCAAAAATTTTAATTATTAATTTCAGGATCGAAACATCCACAAACCAATGATATTAGCACCCCTCAAACATTGAAACAAAGGAAATCAACCCCACACAGTCATCCGAAAATGTTGGCACTCTGTTTATAACCCTCCCCCCACAAGCTAACATATGAATTTATCTAATTCATAGACTTGTAGTAAAGCATGTATCCATTTTCTTTTCCCCTCCATAGGGAGCTTCTACCTATAGCAAAACTCTTCTTTCCCAATCAAACTGCAAAATACGAGCAACAAGATAACAGCCCTGCTAAACCCTTTGACATGCAACCTTCAACTGCACATGGAGACTTGGAAGAACCCACCGGACTACTTTGTTTAACAATTTCCATGCTCTCATCGCATGAATTCTGGGGAAGATTATCTTCCCTCTCATCAGATCTGCACAAAATAAACCTTCTCTTGGAATTTGATGTGCAATTCGGATTCGGAGAGCTAGAGAATAATGGTTCCAAGGACTCCATTTTATCATTGTTACATTCACGCAACTTCCTCTTCAACCCCGGAACTAGTTTTAATCCTGCCATTTGATATTGTTATCATAACATTAATTGTCTATTCTAGTCCATAAACCTAGCAACTTATCTAAAGCCAGAGATAATATTTTGATGTACCGGGCAAAGAGTCATCATATGCACACAACTGGGACCCTGAATCACCATAGCTACAGAAACCATTTGTATCTTTATTCGACCCTGAAATTCTGCAATTGGAAGAGGGAAGTCTTAAGACATCTAGACATTGTGTGCATAAAAAGTAACACTATTCAACTTGAAGCATTCAGAAAACACGGGATCATGCTTGAACCAACAAAAAACACAAAGGTGTGATTACAAGTCAATACAAAAACAAATATGATCAAGTGATCATACTGCTCTTATTCAGTATTATACAAACTGAAAACAAAATAAGTAGAACATCGAATGGCAATAGATGAAAAAGATTACAATAAGAATCTTAAATTGTAACCTAAAATAGACCAAGTGATAATGAAACAGCTATTAGAACTTTTATGATCATATAAAGTGCTGAGGATATAAAAGCAAACCTGTACATATGCTCAACAAAGTCATCAATTAAAACGGGCCAAGCACCTGCAAAATAACCAAACAAGTAAGATCTACGAGGCATAAATACGTGAGAGGGGGCCCATAAGACATATTTCGAGAAAGTTTATACCTTCAGGGTCATACCCTTCTAGGGTTTCATGCACACACCGACTAAAAGCTAAAACTTGCTGCCATGTATCCTCAGAAATATTGTGCCGCTGATTTTTCTGAAGTGAAATGAAAAACAGTACTTTACCTTAATTGAAAGCTTACAGTAATTCATTAGCACATATACTTTCAACTTGAACTAATAGTGCAGTAACAGAACACATGTCCGGCCCAAAGGATGACGACCATCCATATTGCCATACATAACATGCAAAAGGTTGAAACCATGTACAAGGATTTTCAAAGGCTTGATTAAGGCAATGAAAGTCAAAATTTAAGAACGCTTCTTAAATAATAACAATTGAAACCAAAGCAGCAGAGAAGTTACTCCCGATACAATACAATGAAGTCTACGAAAAAATTACATGGTTTATTTCATTTAATTTGAGTACACAATAACAACCAATATCACAATTCTAATGAAATTTACTGCAAAAGGTAAACTCGGCTCAGACATCGAAACAATAACCAATAGTTTCACAAGATGCTTCCAAGACAAACAAAAAGGGTTAGCAGCTTAGCATCAGCCATACTCATACCTCAACAAAGTCACACCATTGGTTAAGCAAACGGAACCTGCCTGATAAGACTAATCTCCAAGCAGCAACTGCCCTGCTTACAGCTATCAATCATGCAAAAAAAAATATAGTCAAATCCAAGACCAAAGAAATTCATTGTAATTTAGCTTATATATCCTCACTATTTACTCCAAAGATAAATCAATAAAATCATTTGCATTTAACTAAGTAGTACACAGTAACTTACTAATATTCTTCTGACCATTTTCTCGGCATACGAAGAAAACAAAATCATAGAAGCGCGAGAATACAGAAAAGTCTACCTACAAGAAACATCAGAAAGCCAAATTTCAGTATGGATAACACTTGAAATTAGAGCATATAGTCAATGCAATAACAAAAAACTACAAATAGACATCATAATAGAGGCTTAAAGTATACTTAAATAAGTCCTCTAAAGAACTTCAAGGAATAGGAATATCACCATCAAGTCGAGCTGTAACATGAGTTTGAGAAGTTCATCAAAGATTGCATTCCTGTCAAAGGAAACATAATAAAATGTTAAAAAAAATAATAGGATAATTAGAGTGCAATTGAATTAAAACCAAATAACCAATAACCAAGACTGGATATTGAAAATACACTTATGCCTTGGGCTATAAAATCTTTTTCACTAAAAGATTAGATTAAAGTTTTCACTAGTTTAGGCATTAACATGAATGTATAAGAGGCTGACTGCAACCCAAGATCAAGTTGCAGTCTTCAAAATTCAACCTTAAGTCAAGATGGGATTGAAAGATTCCAATGCTGAAGCTAAATTAAATACATCTTCAACAATAACTGTCAAGAACAACAGTAAGTTCACATGAAATCCCAAAAATATCAAATCAATTCTTTCATGCCAAATGTCTCAAGACTCATCAACTGATTCTCGGGTCATCCTAATGGCAAGCCAAACTCAATAAACTTCTAAATATAGATTATATATATATAAACATATATACATACACATATACAATCACGCATAAATACATACATATGCCTCTCGCACATCCTTGACTCCACCATCTTTAAGAGTTGGTTCAATGCGTCCCTAGTGAACTTAGCTCTTTGTGATTCCTCGCCTTGTCGGTAGCCTTCTCCATCACAAACATGCTCATATCCTGTTCTAAGTTCTGCAAGACAGTTCAAAAGTTAAAAATTACTGCATCAGCCCTTTCGAACAGAGCAACATTCTAATCTCAGCACAATTTTCTGAACAGTTGAAAATTCTGAAAATGAATGCAAATCATAAAAGAAAATATCAAAAGTTTAAACATTTTAACCAATTCTTTAAACAAACCAAATTGCATTATATATATATATATATATATATAAACACACATTATATTGATGAAAATTTTGCATTACTTATATTTTGGCCTACTTTTCTATTGACCTTTTTAGGGTACCAAATTACACAATTTTTTTCCATAATTAAATCAAAATTTGAATTTTTCTATTAAAAAGAAAAAACATTTTTAACTCTCTTCCCGCACAATTATTACCCAACAACACTAAACTGAAACCCCCCTGATCTAATTTCCAATCTTTTTACCCGAAAGTTCACCACTTTTCTTTTGTACACCAACCCAAAATATTTAAAATTTATAATTAAAGAACAGCAAAGAATAAAGAAGTAAAATCTTAAGAACAAAAAAGAAAAGTGAAAAATAAAAAAATACCACAGAATCGCCGATAAATCTCGAAAATATCAAACCGATTCGGACCGAAGGAGTCCATCGGATTCTTAACTGTTTCCGGAGCTCCGGCAAGTTAGGCTTCCTTTAATATATTTTGGTTGAGCTTGAAAGAAATGAAAAAAAAACAAATCGGAACTTTCTCTTTACCGGTATGGTTTTAAAGATAAAGTTCTCTCTCTTCTATGCGTTTTACAGAAATCAAAATATTGTCAGGCCTTTCTTTTCCATTTGGATTTTGATTTTAGAGAAAGAATACTAAGGAAAACAAAAGTTTTGGTTTTACTGTGAGGATTGAACCGGATCTTACTTCCGGTTCAGGTAAACCAGGATATTGGAGTACTATGTGACGCAGCGAATATGCTATATCTTACTCGCTTTGATTTCAACCGTTTAGATTTCTTTCATCATATGTAATGTCCAAAAAAAAAAAGAGAAAAAAGAAAAACAATTCTTTTTTTTTAAATAAAATAAATAACTAATAACCTTATTTATTCGGTAGCAACAATAATAATAACTTTTATAATGAAATACTGATAATTTTTTTGGACTTGAAATAATGATAATTAAAATATTATTTGCTCTTGCGTTAAAATGATAGGTAAATTAGTATAATATGTGGATTTTAGAAGATAATGAGAGAAATAAGTCAATTTTTTCGACATTTAGGAAAACAAGCTGATTTTGAAGGTTGGCGTGTCTGAAAACATATTTTGCAAAATGTGTTTTCTTTAATAACTTAAAATATCATCTCCTTTGAATTCCGTGTGTTAGCTTGATGGTCAGGATGTTCACCGCTCCATGTGTGGCCTAGGTTTTAGTCACACTAGTCATGTTGGTGTTAGGGTTTTGCTCTTTTCTTGTAATTCACCAAAAAAATAATATCAACTCCTTTAGTTAGGTGGTTAAATATTAGTTGTTTTGTCCTTGATTTTCGGGATTCGATTCCTCTCTTACTCACATTTGTATTTTTTATTTCATATTATTTTAAACTTTTTTTTAATTTTAATTAATAAATATACTATTTTTAAGTTTTTTAATTCATATTTTTAGTTAATAACTCTTTTATTTATATAAATAAATTACTAAATATGTAATTATATAATGAAATTATATTTTTTTGTTATAAAATAAAAGACAAAGAATAAAGAATAAATAAAATAGGAGAGCAAGGAGAGAATGTATTTTATTAATCAATCGAAATATTTACAATGCTTCTCCAAAGTCTCTATTTATAGGTATAATAAGTATAAATGAAGTAGATATCTACTTCTAATCACTATTAGAGTTTAATGTACATCAAAACTTATCTTGATCTTGATGTACATCCACTTAATAAGATATTCATAACACTCCCCTTGGATGTCCATTGGTAGATAATGTGTTTCGTTAAAACCTAAGATAAAAATCTCATGGGAAAAAAAATTCCTAGTGAAAGAAAAAGAGTACACATATCTATAATACACATAATATGTTGCCTCGTAAAAAATCTTACCAGGAAAGCCTAATGGAACAAAACCTCACTTAAGGGAAAAAGAGTACAACGTGTATTTACTCTCCTCATGAAAGCATCACATATTTGCTCATATTCTACGTATTCAATTTTGAATACTAGTTTTTCAAATGACTATTTGAATGTATTTGCTAAACATTTATATCACCATTCTTTTGAAAGTCATGAGTGAGTGAAAATTTGGGAGAAACATATTTTGATCTCTTAAGGAGTTTCATCAATAATCTCTATAAAAACACAAATAAGTATTTTGGATCATTTTATAATCCTCCTTCAACTTTTATTCACTATGTCAAATTTACCACATATGTTCTAATTATTTCAATTCATATAAATGAATAATTTCCCGATAATTTCAATATGCTTCTAGCATTCTAAATCCTTTAAGGATTTTAATATTATAATAGCCCGCTTTTAGTCAAATCGAAATAATAATTTTGAGACCACAAATCCAATGTTGAAATAATCATTTTATTATTATTTTAATGTCTACAGCATGATAGTATGATTGTGCAAAATTTTCGTTAAGAAATTTTATCGTTTGAGTGCTTAATTTGATAAAAAGGACTAAATCGCGTAAAGTGTAAAACTTGAGTTCTAATATCTAAAGGTGTCTAATAGCTATAGAACCTTAAATTGGAGGTCCTTATATGGTAATTAGACCATTATTATGTTATTGGACATTTATGAGAATGGTATTTTTGAAAAACAAGGTGTTGGATTAATTGATCAATTTCATCGTTTTTGCATCCGAGGTAAGTTCGTATGTAATAAGCATTGTTATATTTGTGTTTTAAATGCTTTGATATTGTATAAATTTTGAATACGACCTTGCAGACATACTTGATGATGATTCGACAAATATGAAATCCCAGTTGAACCTTAGGAATAGATTAGGATACAAATGACATGTCATTAGGAATTATGTGATTTAGGTGCTGGTCCGTACGTCCTACCGGTGGTTGAGTTATCTGGCATGTGTTGCGGATACTCATCAGTTTGTGTGAGTAGCACCGTGTAACTTTGTCATGACCGTCAGTTTGTGTGAGCAGACTCGTTGATAGCTCGAGAGTGAGCATTATATGTGATACAAGATTGAGATAGCTTTGACTATGTTTGTGGCACTTAGGGTGCGAGTTTTTCATATATCCGATAGTATTCTAAATGGTTCAACAGGTATATCAAAGATACGGATGAGTATAAGGTCGATACGAGCTTGTACAAGTATGTACATGAACCATATGATCACCGAATCGAAGAAGTTGATGGGAATTGTGCTTAATCTTTGGATTGAATACATATATTAAGTTATGTTTTCAACTTGAATTACAATATATGATGTTTATGTTATTGAATTGTTGGTTGGTAAGTTTTATTTATTTCGCATACGAGCTTACTAAGCTATATAGCTTACATTGTTTACTTTCTGTGTTTTATAGTGATAACAAAGCTAGCTCGGATTCAAAAATCGTCGGAGACTTCATCACACTATCCAATTATCACTTTGGTACTTTTGAATTTATGTTTTTGGATATATGGCATGTATAGGATTATGGTCATTTTGATATATAGCTTGGTAATGAATTTGGTCATTTGAAATGGCTTGTAAATGTTAAGTATTTGGTTTTGTGCATAGCCATGAGAGTTGGTTTATTTTGGTTGATTTGGTTGTTTGTATATATATATATATATGTAAATGGCCATTGTCTTGTGTTGATAATTGTTATGTTAATACTTGTGGTGAATGGTTGACTTTTGAGAAGTTATATGCTTGTGTGTTAGGCATAATGATGCATGTTTGAAATTGTCCATTTAGTTGAAATGTGAATGTGAATTTGGTATAAATGGAATGGTCTATTTTGTTATTTATATGTATTATGGATGATGGTATAGAACTAGCATGAATTAGGCTTGATTTAGTTGGTTTGATTGCCTATTTATGCTATGTTTTAGTGTCATTTGGTTTGGTGTAGGTGTATACAAATTTGGGTGGTAAGATGGCTTGGTAAATAGCCTATTTTTGTCCACACGGGCGTGTGTCTCAGCCGTGTGTGACACATGGTCAGGTTACACGGCCGTGTGTCCCCTAGTGTTGAATTAAAAATCAAGTCAATATGCTCTACACGGCCTAGCACACGAGTGTATGACTTGGCCGTGTGGCATAAGTCAGTATACTCTACAGATTTGGTACGGCCTAGCACACGGCCTGGCACACGAGCATGTGTGGCCATTTCGAAGGGCACATGGGTCGATCACACGGGCGTGTGGTTGGCCGTGTGACCCAAGTCAGAGAGTTGCACAGGGTCGAACACGGGCTGGGATACAGCCATATGATTCCATTTCGAATGTCCACACGGCCTATGACACGGACGTGTCTTTGGTCGTGTGAGACACACGGCTAGGCCACAAAGGCGTGTGTCTCTTGTAGTTTGGAAAAATTTTCTAAGTTTTGTAAAAATTTCCTGAGTTATGGGTTTAGTCCTGAACCACCCCGAATGCATGTTTTGAGCCCCGTAGGCTCGTATTAGGGACAATGTGAATAATGATTAAATGATGATTGTTTGAAATTAGAAAATACATGTGAAATGTATGTTATTTGCGTTATAGGTCCAGTAATGCTCTGTAACCCTATTCCAGCATTGAATACGGGCGATGGGTATAAAAGTATAAACTTTAATATATAGTGATTCATAAAAAAGTTACAACAACAACCATTAGACATAAGTTAAATCTTTTATGAACAGCCAGTTTAATAATATATCTAAAGGTTATTGCATCTACCACAAAAGAATATTATATCTTTTCATAACCAATGCCAGAGCTTAGTGGAAAACTTTATATTTTTATTCCTTTTGCAACACTACTTCATTTGTACCCTCACTGGCTTTATACTTTTAAGTATTTGGACTACTGGTCCAAAAACTTCACGAATTTAACTGTACTTAAGTTGCATCTTTCTATTTTGAACAATCTATTCAATATTTATATTTCTAAATAGACTTATTCAAGATTCTTCATTCATTTTATTATTTCAACAATAATATTGCATGCAAAACCATTGTCGACCACTTTTATTATCAGTTTGACATTTTCTTAAATTGACATAACTTATTGAGATATCTTATTTTCTTTATTTTAATCTTTAATTTTAGGTACCTAAATCTCTTCTAGAGTTTTACTTATTACTTCTGTCTTGTGTCTCTTTTGGAGTACTCGCCTCCACTATATAACTATTTAGAAGAATTTTTATCTTTGGAACCAATCAATTTATCATTTATTCTAACTGATTGTCCTATTGAGACTTTGATTCAAAATATTAGATGGTATATAACACTTGATTATTCTCATTAAGTTTGTGAATACATTTGACAGTTAACTTGTAATGAAGTGAGTTATCCTTTTTAAACTTCTAGTTTAAATTACTCTCTATAAGGATCCAAATAGTGATAACTCATTACAAGCAATGATTTCATTCAGCTATAATTTCTCTCCCTCTAATATCGGGAAAACTATCAAATCAAAATAGTAATAAAAAATCATGTCATAGTTGAATCTCCAATACATTCAAAACATCAATAATATAAGGAGAGTTGCAATTAATATATATTCTCAACTTTCTTTAAGGATTCACTCATCTTTGTGCATTGTGGTGGAGCAATTGGAATATATACGCACATACAAAAATTCAAAGATGATAAATATTTAGCTCTTGACTAAAAGCCAATTGTAATGGAAAGTATTTATAACTTATTGGCTTGATGCGTATAACACGTAAAACAACATAATCTCATTTTGAAATAGGTAGTTTAGTTCTCATAAGTAATGGTTTAAATATTAATCAGAGGTGTTCAATCAATACTTTCTCTAAATCATTATGCGTATAAATAATAAACTTTTACAAAAGATTTTCAAACTCAATCAATAAAAGACTGAGATATAAACTCATCAATATTAGCAAGATGAATTATCTTAATTGCATGATCTAAAATTAATTATTTAAACAAATAATCTTGCAAACGACAGGTTGCAAGTTGATAACACATACGTGATTATTTTGTAGATGCATCTACCAAAATCATATAATATCAAAATCATCCACATGGTGAATGAATGAGCTTTAGCTAGTGAATTAAGCAATTTTCATTGAGAACAAGAAACAAATGAGAATTCTTTAAATTAAAGAATCTTCTGGATTTTTAATTAATATTCATATGAATTCTCAATTAATTTTCACATCATATATGATCCAGGATGGTTTAACTGGTCACGCCAAGTAGTAAATGTATTTGCATCCGTAAACTTCTGGTTTACTTTAACATGTATTTCAATTGTACTAATAATGTCAATATAAATTGTGACAAATTAATAATTTTACTGTCATTACTTTTACTTTGTATCTACATATAAGTACTATTGTGACATTTACTATTAGAAATGTCTAAATCAATGTGAAGTCTATAATGTCACTAAGTCAACAAAATAAATATAATTTCCAAACAATTATATGCAATATTCGATTCAAGGAATATGCCAAAATCTTTAAATCAAATCAATAACTTAATCCTCTCCTTTTATTTTTTCATCTTTTCAAAATAGATATTTATAGCAATAGTGATTCATATGAAATATAATATTCTCCTCATTCATAATCTCAATATGATATCTATTATAATGAATATCTTTTAAAACTAATGTATTAACCATCATAAATTTTGTGCTTTTTTAGATATTGATTATTAGCTCTTTTGAAACTTTCAACTAATTTTGTACTACCAAATATTTGAATAATATTAGTGTTTATTTTCTTTTATGTTTGCGTTCACTTCGGGAAATGTAATAGGTTTACCAGGATAAATTTATAATCATCCCAATAGGTTCTTTATTTTATAATTACCATCGCAAACATGCGTGGATTTCAAATCAAAATCTATCTATTCATATTGTCATGATTAGTTTTCAATTATAATAAACATGGTATAATAAATAAATCATAGTAAAATATACCTAAAGATATGATTAGTTAAAGGCTCTAATGATTACCCATAGTGCACAGGCCTCAATTGAAGACTGAAATTGCAATAGCTCTAGAAGGTAACCGACAACAACTTGAGCAACAAATTTGGAGTGACCGTATTATAAAATAGGAGAGAATTGCATTCATAATGTGTTATAAAATAAAAGACAAAGAATAAAGAAAAAAGAAAATGGGAGAGCAAAAAGAGCATATTTTATTCATCAATCAGAATATTAACAATACTTTTCAAAAGTCTCTATTTATAGGTGTAAGAAGTATAAATGAAGTAGAGATCTACTTCTAATCACTATTAGAATTTAAAGTACATAAAAAATTATCTTAATTTTGATGGGCATCCACTTAATAAAATATTCATAATATTTTTTTATATTTATAATTGTGTTAGATGTATTTTATTTTTAACAAATTTGTTTGATATATTTTTCTTTATATATAATTTTTTATATATTAAATATTTATTTTCTCCACTTATATTGTGGATACGGTGGTTTCTAATATTACAAAATTAAATAATTATTTCAAGTATCATTATTATTTTTATATGTAAAATATTTTAAATATCATTATTTTTTATCTATATTAATTAAAAATTAGAAAAAAGTTTAAAACAACATAAAATAAAAATTATAAATGTATTTAAGAGAAGAATCAAACTTAAGATTTAAGGATAAAACCTCTAACGCTTGACCATCTAATCGAAGGAAATGATGTGTAAAGTTATTAAAGAAAATATATTTCGTACAACACATTTTTAGACACATAAAAAGAAAACGTTTCTTAAAGGAGATGTTTTCTGTTTTTCTCTCTCCAAAATTGACCTATTCGTTAATATATCGGAAAAATAAACTTAAATCCCTAATTATTTTTTTAAAAACAACATTTTCTTCAAATTTACACTTAAAATGATTGTTTCTAAATTCTTAGATTTATTATTTATTCTAATTCACTTAACACCTATTTTTTTTTCAATTTTACCCTTTAAATAAAAATATAAAAAAGAATTATACAACTCTATTTTCATATTTAATTTCCTGTAAAAAAACTGTTTGGATGTTGTATTCAGTGTGTATAAAAATCTTTGAACGTTCATTTACTTTCATTTCATATATTGAATATGTCGATTATTTGAAAATTTGTCGAATTTTGTGAATAATGAAATTATCAAAATGTTTGGCATTCGTAAAAACTTATCTATGAAGTTAAAATTATGCTATTATTTTTTTATGTTTAAATTGTAAATTTAATCTTTATATTTAATTTGGATATTTTTAATATGGTAATTTATAATCTTGAACAAATAATAATTGTAAAATTCATTTAGTTAAAGTTTTTTTTTTAAATCTGTTGTGATAAATATATTACCATATATATATAATGTCACGAAAACTTATTATTTTCATATATTACTCATAAAAAATTAATTATGAATTTAAAGTGCGTTAAGATTAAAGTTTTAAATTTCGAAAAATATAAAGGCTAACAAATAATCTAATTGGAGAACATGGATTAAATTTATAACTCTAGATATAGTACAAGATTAATAGTAAAATTCAACAAATTTAACAGCTATCATTTGGTTAGGATTAAAATTTTAAAATATGAAAAATACAAAAACTAAAATTGACCATTTCAAAAAGTATTTAACCAAATTAAAGTATAGGGACTATCCACAAATTTATACAAAGTACAAGGGCACATAAAAAAATCAAACCATTAATCCAACATATATTGAATATGTATATTGAACCTTGAAGAAAGGGAAAAAATAGAGATTCATGGTATGGAAAAATGGCTCTTGTTTGATTGTATGCTTGCTCTTTTATTACTGTTTGCCTTCTAATATTTATCATAGGATAGAGTTAGAAAATATTTTTAGGGGTTGAAATAAAATTATATATTTTAAAGATGGTAAAAATATAATTTTATTATTTTAATATCTATATTTTTATAATTTTTAAATGAGTAAATCAAATTTTCATTATTTTTAAGAAAATCAAAAAATAATTTTATATTTATTAATTTAAATTTTTATAAATTTTAAAAAATTTAAATAAAAAAAAGAAATTCAATTTAAGGAGGAGGGAACTGCCAACCCCTTAACTATGCGGCTAATCTACCATGTACGGTACAAGAAAAATGGCCTCCTAGAATCTGTTAAGCATCATAAATATTATTAAAAAAATAAAATTACAATACAAAAAATGAATGGACTTTGAATATCAGAAAATAGAGTAAATATGATAGTAGAGTTTTGTAATTTCGTTTTAAATATGCTAAAAGTTTTTGTAATTGTGTGAAATTTTAAATTTAGTTATATATTTTAATTTTGAGACATTTAATTTTTATATTTTTTATTTAAAAATTTTGGTTCCTCCATTAATTTTATCGTTAGAATTGTTGATGTGATTGTTATAAAAAAGATAAAAATAAATTTTTTAACTCTTAATATTTATATTTTTTTTGTCAATTGAGTCCTTATTTTTTGAAAGTACATAAACAATTATAAAAAAACATTTTAAAAATATTTTTTTGTATTTTCAATAAAAATATAAAAAATTTTGAAAAATAAAAACTCTTAAAAATTTAAAATAAAATTAATTAAATAGTCCATTTTAAATAATTTTCAAATGGAAAATATAAAAATTTCCAAAAATTTAAATAAAAAATGTTATTTACTCCAAGTATGGTAATAAACTCTTTTTTTTTAAATTTTAAAGAATAATATGACAAAATCAATGCTTAGAAATATTCATTTGGATCCAATGTTGTATATTATTCTCATTATAAATTTTTTTTATTATAGTTGATATTGGATAGTTTTATATAAATTTTAAGAACTAAGATGTGCTCCAACAAAATTGATTTTTTTTAAATAAAATAAATAATATTGGGTTTTTAATAATATAAAATCATTTATTATGAACTAATAATTATTCTGAATTATATTAATTTCTTATTTATTTTATATAATCTAACTCACCTAAATTTTGAAAGCAACAAGGGGTCATCTCTTTAAAACTTGTGATAATTGTAAACCTACCACAACTACTTTACATTCATAAAATGTAAATATAATTGTTTTCTATATTTATTTATCTTAAATCTATATTTGTTTTACATTGTTTAAGAGTCCAGTTATTAATGCATATCTAAAACTTCATTTATATTGGAGAGGTTTGAACAAATATATAATGTTCGAAAATAGGTTTCGACAAAAAAATAGGTCTATTTAAAATATAAGTTGAGTTTGGACTCCATCGTTTACGACCTAAGTTCGGTCCAATCTGTTTTCATGTTATATGATATTTTATTTTACATTATGTGATTTATATCTATTAAAAATTAAATATGTAATGATATTTAATACTATAACATAAGCAAAGTCATTTTCCTCAAGAAGAAGATGATTGGTGAGGGGATCAGAAGGGCGACCAAAAAGGTGTGACGAAAAAGGGATGATACGATTGATACGAGTGATTCGATGAGTGCATCTGATGGAGGTCATGAGTCTCGTTTAAGGATGTGCTCTTAGAAGAAGATAGTATTAGGAAAAAGGTTCATGAAGAAGATGATATGGAGCTACATGATGGCGATGTAATAATGACAATTATATATGGTATCCTGTTTATTTTCTTATTAAAAAGAGTGCTTTCCTTGATTGAGAAAACTATGAGCCTTAGGGTGATTATCAAACTGATGGGAAGGAGGGTAGGGTTTAATTCTCTATTGAGTAAGGTATACGCACCCTAAAAATAAAAATCAACAATTCAACTTATGGACTTGGAAAATGACTATTATTAAGTTGGAAGATGAATAAAGTTCGTGCTAAACAAAATAGATGGGATGCTAAGTGATACGAACTCGCTTCGGTGTTGATTCGAGTCGTTTTGATTGCCCAATTGTAAAATTAAGAAGTATGAGTTGAGGTTTTCAAGTTGGTTTGTAAAATAACAAGTTGGCTGGAAACAACAAAAGATTTAAGTGTTTAAAAGATTGATAGGGTAGGTTCAGTTTCAAGGTTGAAAAAAGAACCAATATTATACGCAATATTGACCCAAATCTTATGTTAGCTTGAAATGAAGAAAATAGTTAATCGTGACCCACTATCTATGAGAGATAGGAACCAACAATATAAGATTGAATGCCATACTTTAGTAAAGTGATAAGTTCGAAATTGATAGGATTGACGCCACAAGAATGTCTTGATAAGTCAATGGAGTCAAGAGAGAACAAAGGGAGTTGAAACACTCACCAATGAACAAAAGTTCATAATTGATCAAAGTCTAAAATTAGGTAACCTTCAAATGATTACAAAAATAACAATTTATAGGTTGGATATGTTCCAACCGAATGGACTCAAAGCAATCAGGTTAATTACACTTAATTGAACTCAAATGTCTGTTGAAATAACCAAAAAAAAAAGTTATTTTGCACAATATTATTTAATTACTTAAACATATTGATGCCGAATATTCTTAGACATGTTAATTAGCTTAAGGCACATTTAATTACTTAAACTAAATATTATCTAAATTTATTCCAGCAACTAAGTAAGCTAAAAATGCATAGATTAAGTAAAGCTAAATTTGAGCTGAAACCGAGTTAGATATTCCAGTAAATTGATGCACAAGCTAAAACTGAATAATATTGGGCTCAATGAGCTTGGATGAGCTATGAACGAGCTGAATAAGGTTGTAGCAAATTGCATAGAACACTTGAATTGAACTTCTTTGATTGTTCGATTTTTTTCCAGCAATGGTTTCTAACCCAAACTTGCTTAACTAAGGCCTGCACAAAAATTAACAAATTAAAATTAAGCTTCATTTTGCACTTAGGCCCCTCGAGCTTAGGCCAATCTCGATGGCGTCGAGTTGCGCCATAACATGATGCGACTGAGTTTGCACCACTAAGAGGCTCTTTATGGTGAGAAGAATCACTCTTGCTAAATCAGTGCTTTTAGCTATCCCCAGTTACTTCATGAACTAAGTGTTGATTACCTTATTTGTTTGTAGTGAAATTGAAAAGTTGACTCAGGTGTCCATTTGAGGCTCAACTGTTGACTCTCATAAACTGACCCTTGTTAGTTGAGATCATTGTTGTAGGCCGCTTGCTAATGATGGTTTGGGTCTTCACAATTTGAGTAAGCTTAATATTTTTTTTGTTCAAACTCCGTTTTGAACTTTTATATGATGTTGGAGTATTTTGGGTTCAAGTTATGAGAAGCAAATACAATGTTGTTCGTATGTTTGGTGTTTTCTATTTTGGTGTTTTTTGTCGAGAGTTTGGAATGAAGTGATTCAAAGAGTTCATTAGTTGATTAGTGATGGTCAATTATTTTACAACGAAATAATTTCGAATCTCTTACAATTTTTTTTACAAAATTGTTTTAAACTAATGGAAAGATTATTTGAAGAGTTCCATTTTCTACAATCACCCAATCTTACCAACTACAACGAAGAAAATTCATGTCTGCAATGCATTTTGAAGGATTTGAGATGACTAATAATTTTTTTTCTTTCTTTTGGGTACAATGAATCAACTCATACGACCATTATATACTTACCACGATACTCAATCATGCAATTAACATGAATATGGAAACAGATATTTTGATCTCAAATCATAAAAGTACAAATGGAATCCTCACGTCACTCGTTGACGATTCTCGTTTTTCCTTTCTCTTTTGACGGCCCAGCATCATCTTTAATTACGAACAATAGTTGAATAAATAAACAATATCAAATTTCATCCAATTCACTTTCAAATACAAAGCCAACCATATTTTGCATGTTATTCAATTTAGTTCCTATACTCGAGATAAACATATTTTTCAATATATAGATTCAGATTAAAATTTGATTTCACATTCTTTTATTAGGGACTCCATACTTCCTATTCATGGAATAATCTCATAAAAGGTTTTCAATTTATTCAGGTCCCTAATGTTACAAAGTTAATTAACAAAATTAATTAGTTTTACAATTTAGCCCTTATCATGATCTAATGTTAATATCTATTAAATTTAAGCCTAATTCATCAAATTGTCAACAATGATGACTTACTAAAAATTCATCAATTGAACAAATTGATATATGAGCTAACTAAATCAAGTTCCCATAATTATAAATCTATAAAAATTATAAGAAAAATAAATTAATCACCTTATGGATTTTGATGGTCGAATGTTGAAACAAATGGAGGATTTTTCTTTTTTTCTTTCTAGGGTGGGACAACTAAGCTAAATAAAGAAGATGTTTCATCTCCACTAACTTTAATATATATGCTAATTAATCTTAATTAATCATAATCAATTTTTTAATTAAATCGTTTCTAAGTGCAAATCATCATCACACTCCTCCTCTATCTAAAATCAATTTCTTAACTATTTTAATCCTTTGAATAATTGTTATTTAGGTCTTCAAGTCTTTTTTTAATTAAAACTCAATAGTAATTGGACTTTTAGAATTTAGTCATTGAGTTTTAATTAATCATTTTCTCAATTAAATTACTTAACGAAATTTTAATATAATTTTATATTAACTTCGTAAATATTCTTATTTTATATTTACGGACTCAATTTACAAAAATAAAATTTCGAAACCATATTTTTCCACTAGAAAACTAATTCATTACAAATCTAGTCAACCCAAAAACTCCTCATAATATTAGTCTACGCTACTATTGTACTTGAGACTTACCAAGTCAACCATTGGATCATCAAACTCTTGTAGGTCAAATCTGGCCTTCATGTCTTCCTTGTAAGTACCTCATTCTAACTGATTAGACCCTCATTTGTATTGAATGTAATATTGGTGCCATTGTAAAGCTTTTCCCTCTAGACTTTCTGTTCATCTACCACCGATGTTACGACGAATTATTGTTTTAACTTCATGAGCCATCCTTTAAAGTCGCTACTGTTAAACTTTAGGCATTCCTGCTTAACGGTTCGTTGAAGCCCTAACTCAATATATTATGGTTGCCTGAAAATTGGTTGTTGAGCCACCATGGCTCATTTCCTTTTGTAGAGCTAGCAGAACCAAATAACACCACAGGTTTGTCTGGGGTGTCTTTCTCTGTTATAAACTCGAAAAAAGACTTAAGATCTAACCAGAGTTCATTGAACCGCTCATCCCTCTTCTTATCTAATGCTTGAAGTTTTGGTTAAGTTTTCAACAGATCTTACTGCTATTGGGAAACTTGATTCTGGAGTCTGGTGGTAATGTCGTGTTGAAATATGTATATATTTTAAATTAATTTAGGTAGATAAGTTTTATTCATATTTTAGCAATATTTTTATTTTATCTTTTAGTAGTTTATTAGAGTAAGGGAACTATTTTATTTTATGTTTTAGTAGTTTATTAGAATAAGGAAACTATTTTCACAATTAGGATTATGACTCTTTTATCTATTTAAGTTCAGTTCTTTAGTTAATAATAATAGAACAGTTTTATTAAAAGCTCTCTTGAAAACTTTTATGGTATCAGAGATAGGTTAAATCTCTATTAACATCATAATTAAAACAACCTTCACTGGAGATAAGAGGTCCAGCAATCAAACAAAGGAAGAAAGTTCTACCGTTGAAACAACTACCAAGAGTACAATGACTCAAGGGACAGAGGCGTCTCGCCTTTCTTTTCAACTAAAATCTCACAAGTTGAATGGAAAGAATTATCTGGAATGGTCGCAGTCCGTAAAATTAGCAATTGATGGACATGTCAAGCTAGGTCATTTAAATGGAGAAGTTGAGCAACCACAGGTGGGCGATCCGTAAAATTCTATGATAATTGCTTGGCTTATTAATTCCATGGAAGCATCCGTAGGTAAACCTTTTCTTTTTCTCCCAACTGCTAAAGATGTTTGAGACGCTGTGAAAGACACCTATTCAAATTTAGAAAACGCTTCACAGATTTTTGAGTTAAAAATAAAACTTTGGAAAGCTAGGCAAGGGGAAAAAGAAGTTACTCTTTATTATAACGAAATGATGTCTCTTTGGCAAGAACTGGATCAGTGTTATAATGATAAATAAGAGTGTCCCGAAAATGGTGTAAAAGCTATGAAAAAAGAAGAGAATGAAAGAACTTATTTGTTTCTAGCTGGTTTAAATAAAGAATTTGATGAAGTGAGATCTCGGATCCTAGGGAAAAAATCGCTTCCAAAACTTCGTGAGATTTTTTCTGAGCCTAACAGATATGAGACAAGGAGAAAAGTAATGTTAAAGCCAGGGTTTGAAGCTAATGATGATAATTCTACTCTTGTAACTATTAAAAATAATGATGATAGTGAAAAAAAAGAAAAAACCTTGGTGCGATCACTGCAAAAAATATTGGCACACTCGAGAAACGTGTTGGAAGCTCCATGGGAAACGGACAAATGGAAGGAAAAAGAGTGGCAATGGTCGTTTTTCACAATCAGGAGATAGAGAGTTTTCTAAACAACTAATGGAAATTATGAGCGCCAAAGTTCTCTTGAAGGGTCTCCATTCACTAAGGAACAATTAGAGCATCTACACAAGTTTTTTCAATCACCACAATTTCGGATGAATTCTTCTATTCCTAACTCATCCAATAATCCTTCTTCCTCTTTTTCCCAATCAAGTACTTATTTTTTTTTCAGTGTCAAGCCTTTTAAAACAAACACATGGATCGTTGATTCTAGAGCTAGTGATCACATGACTAGTAGTCATTTTCTTTTTTCAACTTACACACCTTGCGCAGGAAACAAAAAGATCAAAGCAGCAGATGGATCTTTCTCGGCAATAGCCGGGAAAGGCACTGTTAAAATTTTATCTTCCTTAGTTTTACATGATGTTTTACATGTGCCAAATCTAGCTTTTAATCTCATATCAGTCAGTAAATTATCTCAGTCCTCAAATTGTCATGTTATATTTGACTCCTCTATGTGTAAGTTTCAGGACATGGTCTCGGGGAGGATGATTGGCAACGCTAAAGAATTTGGTGGAATTTACTTTCTTGAAGGCAACCATCTAAGTCAACTAACAACTACTTTATGTTTAAATTCTGTTTTTTATTTTGATAAGGTTATGATTTGGCATTATAGGCTCGGACATCCTAATTTTTACTATTTAAGATATTTGTTACCTAATCTATTTAAAAATAAAAGTCTTTCTTCATATCATTGTGAATTTTGTGAATTGGCTAAACATCATCGGTCATTCTTTCCACCTCAAAAATATAAAGCCTCTAAACCTTTTTCGTTAATTCATAGTGATGTTTGGAGACCTTCAAGAGCCTCGACTTTTTCAGGAAAATGTTGGTTTGTCACATTTATTAATGATCATACTCGACTTTGTTGGGTGTTTTTATTAAAAGACAAGTCTGAAGTTAAAAATGTGTTTCAGTATTTTTATACTATGGTGAAAACACAATTTGGTATGAAAATAGAAGTATTTCGAACTGACAATGGTGGGGAACTTTTTAGCGACCAATTAGGTATTTTCTTAACCAAACATGGAATAGTCCACCAAAGTTCTTGTACAGATACACCACACCAAAATGGGATTGCAGAAAGAAAAAACCAACATCTTTTAAAAGTAACTAGAGCCTTGATGTTCACTAGTCAGGTACCACGTTATCTTTAAGGCGAAGCCTTGTTAACAGCTACATATCTTATCAATAGAATGCCTAGTAAAACTCTAAATTATAGAACTCCTTTTCGTCTCTTTAAAGATAACTTTCTTAACTCTAAATTGATCATAGATTTATCCCTCCGAGTTTTTGGGTGTAGTGTTTTTATTCATCTTCACAACCAAGGTAAACTAGATCCTAGAGTAAAAAAATGTGTCTTTGTTGGTTATGCTTCTAATAAAAAGGGTTACAAATGTTATGATCCAATTGATAGGAAGATTATTGTTACCATGGATGTCACATTTGTTGAAACACAATTTTATTTTGATTCTAATCTTCAGGAAGGGAACTATACTAAGGAAGATTCTATAATTGATCAAGAAAAGACTAGGAATATACAACATGGGGATTTTAATAACGGGGAAGGCGAATTTATGATTAACACAGAAATTAATGATGTTAATGTTAATGAAAAGGAGTATGAAGGTGTACAGTCTGATCATGAGATTAAAGAACAAACAAAAGTGTTAATTGTTTACTCAAGAAGAAATCAAAATCAAGAAAGTGGAATCCACCAAATTCATCACCAAGAATCCGACTCGCAAGATCCTGTCAAAAGTCCAGGTAAAGCTCATAATCTAGCCAATGATTTTTCTGATTTAGATATTCCAATTGCCAAAAGAAAAGGTGTTAGAAATATTGTCAAATATCCCATGTCTAACTTTGTATCCTATAAAGCCTTGTCTTCGACATTCTCAACCTTTGTTTCGTGTCTCGATACTATAAAAATACCCAAAAATGTGAAAGATGCTTTACAAGTTCCTGAGTGGAAGGAGGCTATTTTAGAGGAGATGTGCACTCTTGAAAAAACAAGTACATGGGAAACAATGGAATTACCTGTAGGGAAAAAAACAGTGGGTTGTAAATGGGTGTTCACAACCAAATTCAAACCAAATGGATCTTTAGATAGATACAAAGCCTGGTTGGTGGCTAAAAGGTACACTCAAACATACGGGATAGATTATCTTGAAACGTTTGCTCCAGTGGCCAAATTAAATTCCATTAAAGTTCTTTTATCAATTGTTGTTAATCTTGATTGGTCTTTATAGCAGCTAGATGTGAAGAATGCTTTCCTAAGTGGGAAACTTGAAGAAAAAGTTTACATGGATCCTCATCCAGGTTTTGAAGAAAAATTTAGAACTCGAGTGTGTAAACTCAATAAATCTTTGTATGGTCTAAAGCAATCTTCTCAAGCTTGGTTTGAACGATTCACTCAAGTTGTTAAAAAACAAGGTTACTCACAAGGGCAAGCTGATCACACAATATTCTATTGACATTCACAAAAAGGTAGAATAGTAGTTATTATAGTTTATGTCGATGATATCATTCTTACAGGAGATGATGTGGATGAAATAAAGCGTCTCAATGAGCATCTAGCATTGGAGTTTGAGATCAAAGACTTGGGTCTTTTGAAATACTTTCTTGGAATGAAAGTTGCTCGATCAAAGAAGGGTCTTGTGGTCTCTCAGAAAAAAATGTGATTGATCTTTTAAAAGAGGCTGGGATGAGTGGTTGCCGCCCAGATGACACACCAATTGATCCAAATGTAAAATTTGGAAATAAAGAAGGTCGATTAGTTGATAAAGGGTAGTACCAAAGATTAGTTGGTAAGTTAATTTACTTATCATATACAAGGCCAGGCATGACTTTTGCAGTGAGTTTAGTGAGTCAATTTATGCATTCTCCAATGGAGGAATATGAAGAAGCAGTGTTTCAAATTCTAAGATACTTGAAGAGCTCACCTGGAAATGACTTATTCTTTAAGAAATCCGAACAAAGAGGAATTGAAGCTTATACAGATGCAGATTGGGCGGGCTCAATAACAGATAGAAGATCTACATTAGGATACTGTACATTTGTTTGGGGAAACCTTGTGACTTGGCGTAGCAAAAAAACAAAGTGTTGTAGCAGGAAGTAGTGCAGAGGCTGGGTTTAGACCAACGGCTCAAGGAATTTGTGAAATGGTGTGGTTAAAAAGAATAATGGAAGAGCTGAGGAAACCAATAACTTCACCAATGAAGTTGTACTGTGATAGCAAAGCTTCCATTAGTATTGCTCACAACCTAGTCCAACATGACAGAACTAAACATGTTGAGATTGATAGACACTTTATCAAGGAGAAGATTGAAGAAGGCCAAGTGTGCATGCCGTTTGTTCCTTCAAAATAACAGATTGCTGACATACTCACCAAAGGACTCTCTAAGACAAGTTTTGATTTTCTTGTAAACAAGTCGGGCATGATTGATATATATGCACCAACTTGAGGGAGGGTGTTGCAATATGTAAATATTTTAAATTTATTTAGGTAGATAAATCTTATTTAGGTAGATAAATTTTATTCATATTCTAGGAATATTTTTATTTTATCTTTTAGTAGTTTATTAGAGTAAGGGAACTATTTTCTTTTATGTTTTAGTAGTTTATTAGAATAAGGGAACTATTTTCCCAATTAGGATTATGACTTTTTTTCTCTATTTAAGTTCAGTTCTTTAGTTAATAATAATAAAACATTTTTATTAAAAGCTCTCTTAAAAACTTTCATGTCGTCTGTCAGCATAATGCCAGAGTCAAGGCTTTGATACCACTGATGAGGGGTGAAGTTTCACTAAGAAAAGAAAATAATAGAGAAGAAAGATTCTATAGACGAGGAATAAGAGAACATTGAGAAGAGAAAAAATAGGGAAAATTGCCTACTCAAAAGCATGACTAATATATATATATATATATATCCAACTAATTACATCAGTCAAAAGAACAAACAAAATAATAGAAGCAATACAATATTCTATTAGAATAACAATAGCAGCTATAACCCACCATAACAATCTTATTATAGATTCGAATCATATTTGATTTTTTTGACATAATACTTAAAACTACACATAGCCTCTCCTCAACTTCTAAATAGTAGGATAATGTGTTTCAACACACTCAAACTCACGTCTGCCTACATTAATAATAATATTTATATTAATCGAGTTAAGGCTTAGTAAAATATTGGAATTAAGGATTTGTAATTAATAAAAGTATGACATGTGTCAAAATAAAAGAAAAAGACTTAAAAACCATTTATTTAAAATTAAGCACCTTAAAATTAAAAAAAAAAGTAATTAAGTGCTTTAATGGCAAAAATAAAATTATAAATTAGAAGTTCATTTGAATACAAAGAAGTAAGAGGGCTTGTTTGAACATAATGAAATAGTTTGAGGACTTCTGAATATTAGCCTAAATCTTAATACCATAACTCTAGCCCTAAACTGCTTCTACTTTGGGGGAACGCCTCCACCGTATCCTATATATAATCCTTGATATTTTTTTTTTGGCTATTCATAATTAAAATTTTATTCTTTCTGTAATATTGTTTTCTTTAATCTTTGAATATTGATTTTGTTTATTTAATAAACCGGGGCGGGCGTGTCCTCGCTTTGAAGGCTGCCATGGAAGCAATTGCGAGGAAAAAAGTGGAAGAAGGGTACGATTGTTCGATTTGTTTGGAAAAGTTTAAAGAGGAAGAAGAAGGAAGTGAGATGCCATGCAAGCATGTGTTTCATTCCGATTGTGTTGAAAAGTGGCTGCGCATCAATCGGTCCTGCCCGGTTTGTCGGTTTATGATGCCGGGTGAGGAGGGTGAAAGCAGCGGCGGCGGTGAGGGCAATAGTAATTTGGGAATATTGGGATCGGGAAATCAGGAGATTATACAGTCGGTTGTAAGAGTATCTAGCTTGGCTAATTTGATAGCATTAGCAATGACGGCTTCAGGTCTGAGGTCGGAACAATGATGATGGTGAGGAGTGTTTAGCCGAAGCTATGCTTTCAGAGTTTGAGTGAACAAACTAATCAAAATTCTTGCCTTTTTATTTAGGGGACTTAAGCGTAGAGAGTAGAGTAGATGTTGAAGCATACCCTTCTACAGGACTAGTATTGAGTAGCACAATGATCTTCCATACCGGTAGTAGTCAATATTGATTTCTGATTTTAGGGGTGTTTTGATTTATTGAATATATGATCTTTTTTTTTTTTTAGGTTGAAAAGTAAATTTAAAAATTTGATAGTTTTTATTATTGTTTTAAAAAGTACTTTTAAAAATTTTAATGGAATTATTATTGTTTTAAAAAAATACTTTTAAAAAAATAAAACATATGTTTTAAAGTAGAAAATATAATAAAAGATAAAAAGGTAATTTTATTAAAAAAAAAAGAAGAAAAATAAACCTTTTGCTAAAAAAAAAAAAGTTAAAATTATTTACTTAGATTAGAATTTAAGTTTAAAATCAAGGTTTTGAACACAAAGTATTAATAGGATGTAAATGGTAACTATATAGTTTGATTGGAAGTTATGATTTTAGTGTAATTTAAAAAAAAACAAATTTATATACAATAATTATAATATTTCATATCACCAATCATAATTTAACACGACATTGATTAAGTGGTGAATTTCAAGCTCATTAGCATGACGTCCAATGTTTGATCCTAATATTTGTAAAATCTTTCTTTATTGTTGTATAAAAAAATGTTTAAATTTTGTTTTTAATTAGATTTCAATTTTATTTAAGAAAAAAAGATAAAATATTAAAAATAATAGAAAAAACAGAGTAAATTTGTCCAAAAATTCAAATTTTGCTCAAAATATTAAATTACTTAAAGAATTAGTAATATTAAGAACAGTATAAATGAGACATTAGTGCTCACAAGCCATTCAAGCAAGTAATTGTCAAACCAAGCTTGAGGTATTGATCGAGCTAAATCCAATATTAATAGTACTTGACTCAAACGGCTTGCAATTCTTATCGAGCTTTTCATAACAACGGTGTTAATATAAAATTTTATACATGGATATTGTCTATATTAATATATATTTATTTAACTGTTGAACATTGTTTCCATAAAACAAATAGTTAGAAATTTTTACTTTGTCAAAAATTAATATGCATAATTCACATGAATAAAACATAAAATATGACACTTAAATTGTTAAAATATTAATTGTATAAGAAGATACAAAAAAGTTCAAAATTATTTGTATATAATTAATTTACATTATAGTCCTTGATATATATTATTAACCCTAAACTTAATTACTGAGTCAAACTAAAGCTCGGGTTTGAACTTGACTATAAAAATTGATAAACGAACTTATTCGAGCTCAAGCTCAGGTGGTGAAATGTCATGGATAATGACATATAATTAAGGTTTACAATCTTTTTACCTAAAAAAGAATCCTGTGATTTGTATATATCAACAATAATGGCCGATTCATGCAAGTAGTAGTGCTTATCCCTTCCCAACCACATCTTCAAAAATATGCTCTATTCTTTCTTTCTTTTACACTGGTATGTTCAAATCATCTTTAAAGATTTTAATGTACATCATATCCCCATGCCGTGTCCCTACATAAATGCTTTATGAAAGATATGAGTTGGAGCAACATAACATAGACACAGATAAGAGGTTGAACCAATGTTAAACCGACATGCAAAGCAAAATCGGTTAATCCTTTACTGCTAACAGCTTAAAATCATAAAAAGGGAAGGAACTAAATTACCTTTGCGATATATCTGCATGCTGTTCATCTCGCCTTTTCTTCCTTTAACGGAATATGCTTGAACCAAGGGAAAACGCACTTTTAGTACAAACTGGTAACGCTTCAGCGACAGAAAACATAAGCAAATATAACAATCGGCTTTGTTAATATCGAATATGATAAGATATACTACTATCAAATGTACACAACAATAGAATGTAGGAGATTCAGCAGAGAATACTTGCAAGACATATAACCTTCTCGAAATCATCTGGTTCAGGAACTGTATGAGTAATAATTCTCACTACACCAAGTTGATGTAATCAGCAGTACACTACTATGAAGCTGAAAATGTAGGAAATATTACTTGTAAAACAGATCAAAGATTCAAAAGACCTTGTAGCTAAGCCCTAAAGTATGCCCAAGTGAGAGAGCTAATCCCGGACCTTGCTCTTGTTCCACGACCCTGTCTTTGCGAAATTGACCCATAGATCAAACTCAGAGTAAGGACTTAGATAATGCTCATTGCCTGCCCAAGGGTTAAAACATCAAATCAGAGTAAGAGGTGGGAGTAACACCCATATGGCTTGCAGGAGCAGAAGTCAGTCCCATCCATCGAGGATAAGATCTGAGGAAGCTTAGAACTCCTTATAGGACTCCTTGTACAAGCCACATCACGATCAAATAGTTCTCGCAACACACCAAGAATCAAACAGCTCAACAAAAGCATGATTATCTAATGCCTAAAAGGTTTCAAATTTCAATGATTTATAGCTACACAGAAATAAATTGCAAAACTAAGAACACAAACACAAAAGCTTTAAAACATAAATTTCCCTAAAATAGCTATAAAATAAACTAAAGGGTTATTATTTTCTCCGCTAATAACCCGACTGTATATAATCCTTACAACTTATTGCTATGAGAAGCTTATTTGAAGACAACATAACTTGAGAAGGCCCTCAAACTCCTCTCAGCATTATGAGCTAGTTTCTGTATTTGCTTTAAAATTCATCTATCTAATCGTATCCTTAAACCCTATTTCTTGATCTTTCTTTGCTTCTTCAGTCCCGGAACCTCCAATCTGCCAACGGAACATCCACATTTAGCTCGAAACACAAGCACTGCTCTTCCATTAACCGGTGCCAGCCTCTTTAACTCGGCTTCCAATTCCTTGTGACGATTGTGCAGCAATTGGAGAAGTCCTTTGGAAACACCATCTTTAACTGTAGGGCTCAAGTTCTTAACACACTCCTCGGTTTCCAACTGAATATCGAATTCGGTGGCCTTATTGAGCCCTTTACAGTGAGGGTTCCCACATTTTCTAGTTGTACAAAGAAGCAAAATCCAAGCAGCTATTGCAGAACAAGAAAAACCAAGTCCTATGGAACTATATATCATTGGAGATATCATCATTTCATCTCTAACCAAATCATATGCAGCTTCAATGAATTCAATCACTTTCAAAGATATGCATTTTATAGTTGGAAACAACAAGATTCCAAAAGCAGCAATCACAGCAATTAAGATTACAACATCAACAGCGGCAGATCTTGATCTTTCACAAGAGGGGATTTTTAAACAACTTGGTGGATTGAATAACTTTTGTTTCTTACAAAAATTGCCCTTTGATGACGCTGATTTGGGGTTCATCATGAGATCACTTGAATTCCCAGAATTTGCCATTGGAGAAATCAGGTCAACCGAATTGCAGACGGAGATTGATCTATGGAAATATACCATTTCAAATCAAACCCTGAAATTTAACTCCAAAGAGAACCCAATAAATCAATTTTCCCTTCAACCCTAAACTCCAAATCCAGACCAAACCCACCTCATAAAAGCTCAAAAAACAAAGGGAAATAACTTTATTATTTCCACCTCAACAAGATCAGGTGCTTCAATTAGCATCCAAATGATTATATCCCTTTAAAAGAAAAAAAGAACACCAAAAAGTTAGGAAATTTTCAATCCTAAATTTAGATTTGAGATTGAATTATTAAAAAGCAAAAGAAGAAGTGGAACTGAATTAGATTACGACAGGCCGGCTACGGGAAGTGAGAGAAAGGGAACAAAGGAAGTCTCTCTTTAAACTATAGTAGTTTTACACGTTTAAAGAAAAAAATTAAAAATGGAAACTTTTTTCTGGGCTTTTGATTATTAGAATGGGCTTCAATTTTGCTTTTTTCTTCTTTTCTTTTTCTTTTTCTTTTTTAAATTTTAAAAAATTATGTTTTCAACAATGTGTTCATGATTTTGTGGGTCATTCTTTGAGTTTTGTTCCATCTCTTTTTACTTTATTTTTTATTTTTTTAATATTTTATTTTATAAAACATTTCTCATCATTCGAATCTAGCTAAAATACAAAAAAGCTTTTTTTTTTAAAATTACATGATTAAGTTGGTTTTTTTTTTTAAATTTATGAAATTAGGCTAAAAAAATTGAGGTTATTTTATTGTTTTAGGGTTAGGATTTAGATTTTTTGTTAAGAGTTTAAGATTATGGTTTTGTAAGATTAAGGGTTTTAGGGTTTATAAAATAATAGATTAAAGTTTTTTTATACTTTTTAATTTTTTTATATATTCTTTAGAAACTTTTTATAACTTATTGAGTTATAAAATTAATATTAGTTTCAAAATTTTGAAATTATTTAGAGTCCAATTGAGTATAATTTTCATAAATGACAAGTAGCAAAAGGGTATTTACAACAATTGTATTTACACCAATCATATATTTGAATTATTCGAATTGTAAAATTTAATTTGATTTGCAATCAAAACTCAAATTACATTAACTCTTTGTTTGTATTTTTTTTTCTGAATGGAACTAAGTTTTGATCACCCGTAGTTTACGGCAAGTTGAGATCGATCAAAATTTTTCAAAAAAATTATCCCTGGAATCTCGAGATATCTAATGGGTGAGTGAGAAGTTTGTAAGAGTTGAATTTGGTAGTGGGAAAACGCTCCACATAAGGTGTGTTTTCAGTGCAATGTCAGAAAAGTGAAAGCGCATCCAACTAGATGCATTTTCGTGCCATGCCAGCTAAAAATGCGTTCAGCTGGTTGCGATTTCAGTGCATTTTTCTGACATTGCATTGAAAAAGCATCTAGCTGAGCGCGTTTTCAGTGTCATTTTTTTACATGTAACTAAAAACGCACCCTACGTGGAGCGTTTTCCCTATGCCAAATTCAACATGTGCAAACTTCATACTCACCTGTGAAATACCTCGGGAATATTTTCTAAATCAATTGTCACTCACCCCTACTTTATAAAAGGATGGCTTTCAGCATTGGGTGTTATAAGACAATTTTGAACAAACTAAATCACACGAAGAATCGAAAGAATAGGAAGTTCACAAGGCGTTTCATAAGACAGAATTTAGAGCAAACACGTAATTGCATTAAGTAAGGTTTGATTTTTATTGTTCATATATAATTACAATTTTATTTTTCTGCATAATGTTTTTGTTTCCAACATGTGAAAGAGGTTATTTCGTTGAAATGAGTGGACGAATTATTGTTGTTGTTTATTATGATAGTGAAGTCTGTGACACTGACAATGGAATCATTTTCTCATCAGAGAACATAACACGATTGGCTTTTAACTCGAACATACAATTGCTGAAGTTGCGCACAAGAATTAGGCAAAAAAATTGTTGGATCCACCCAGATAAGAGTATCGCCATTGAAATATCAATTTTTTGTTTCAGTCAACCTCGTCAAATATGACGCATGCGATATCAGAGACGCAAAGGGGATGAGGTGATGGTGTGTACACATATTACTAGTGGATCACCAATACTCAAGTTACATACGGAGTTTGCAAACACAAATAAAGGCGGTCGGAGGTCGACATATGTTCCAATTCAAGAGGTTAGAATGGAAGAGCAATTTGAAAGTCTAACGATACAATTATGCAGTGGGTTCATTGATTTGTTAGAAAATTCCCATTATGATATCCCAGAATCATCAATGGAAATACATTCATCGGTTTTAGCCTTAGATTTCAACTGCGACAGGCATAACGTCCAGTAGTAGGGTTTTGGTGGTAACCCAAAATACTAGACCCCAACACGACACTCAAGTAGTAGTTTTGATTTGAACTTCGGTTAGGCGATGTTCAATGCTAGGAACACTTATAAGGGTATGGAATCAAGTTCCAGCGGTAGGCACTCAGTAGGTGATTTTGTTTGTTTCGACAACTATACAAGTAAGGATGATGTACTCCCTACGAATTACAGTAACGAGGGGACATCCAACTATGGACATATTGATAGGGTTAAGAATGAAGAGGGTACTAAATCAAATTTCAATACAATCTATAAGTTCGGGTCGAATGGTTTGAAAATTGTATTATTTTTCTAAACTAGAGTCAATTCTAACTAAACCAGAATATGAAAGTTTAGACGGTGAAGGTCCAGGTGAAGATGCTGAAGAAAATTCGCGGTTCAGGGCATATTCACTCTTGTCCTGTTAGAATTGACCCGATTAAACAACAAACAAGAAAAATAACAGAATAAATTGAGAAATTGAACACACAAATTTAACGTGAAAAAACTCCTTCAAAGAGGATAAAAAACCATAGAAAAAGATAATTTTACTATAATGGCAAAAGAACAAAGAGTATAAAAGATGGAGATAAAAACTAAACCCTGAAAACCCAAAAATAAAGAACCCTCAAAACGTAAACACAAAATTCTCTAAATGTGTTATGACTTCTAATCTCTAATTCGTGTAATTTTTTAAGGTTGTAAAAGAGCCTATTTATAGGCTAATTTCATAAGTCAAATAATAATAAAATAATCTAAACTAATCAGTGTTTGATTGAAACAAGTAAACAAAGTTTAACTGAAAGATTATTTCTCAAATTTGACTGAAAATAATAGTCATATTTAACAAATCTCCACCTTGGCTCATATTTTCATAACGCCATCTTTACCAAAGCCCACCACGAACCTATCTTGAACTATGCAGGGAATTAACTGAGTCGAATTTGTGCTTAGAAACTGGAAGACTTCTAGCCTTCGACTTACACACTGCCAAATCAAAACTAACCCGGATCTGATTTTCACGAACACAGTGCCCTAACTTTTCAAAACCTGTATCCAAAAGAGAACCTCTCTTCAACGAAACAGTCATACATTTTTCCCTCTTATGACTAAGTTGCCTCTGCTCGAAACAAGTTGACTTCAACTCCGTAACGGACACAGGACGTCCAATTTCACTGGTCATTGTAGAACCTTCCAGAATATAAAAACTGACGGTTCTTTTACCTTTTAACAAAACAAGAGCTCCACGAGATACTTTAATGCCTCTCGACTCGATGTTTATTCTGCATCCTTTCAAGTCTAAAATACTCAAGGAAATGAGATTCTTTTGTAAATCATGTACATACCTGACATCTGAGAGTGTCATAGTCATCTCATTGTGCATATTAATTTTAACAGTACCAATACTAATTACCTTACAAGATGAATCGTTTCTCATACGCACAAATTTACCTTCAACTGAATTGTATGTGGAGAATCATTCTCTATTGGGACACATGTAGAAAGAACATCATGAATCTAGGATCCATTCGGACGTAAGCTTGGAGTTATCGCTCGTTGACACTAACAAGAAATCATCAGCATTTTCATTTGTCAAATTAGAACCAGCTACATCTTCCTCGTTACTCTCAGCAGATCTTTTATTTCACATTTTATAACAATCTGCTTTGACGTGACTTAACTTTTTACAATAGCGACACATTTTGTCTCATTTCTTTGATGTTATCAAAACGGAAGCTTGCCTATCTGCCTTGCTATCCAAATGAAGCTTACTGCCGAGTTTGTCTCTACTTAACAAATGACCCTTCACATCTTCAAACGAGAGTTTGTCTCTGCCATAAATCAGGGTCTCTCTGAAAGACTTGTATGAAAGGGGTAAAAAGCACAATAATAGCATAGCTTGATCTTCATCATCAATATGAACCTCAACATTCTTTAAATCATTTAAAAGAGTAATGAATTGACTGATGTGATATCTAAGAAGCTCACATTCGTTCATGCGAAACGTAAATAGATGTTGTTTCAACCCTAAACAATTAGCCAGAGACTTAGTCGTATAAAAAATTTCTAACCTTTTTCACAAGGCAAATTAGGTCTTTTCCATCAATACCTCCTGCAATACCGTATTCACGAGGCACAATTGGATTGCAGACAAAGCCTTTTCATCAAGATCTTTCCATTCTGTTTTATTTAGATTCTCTGGCTTTTCCCGGTAACAACCTTTTTCAGGACGGATTGAACTAGAATTGCCATTATCTGAACTTGCCATAGATTGAAATTTGTTTCATCGTCGAACTTCTCAATTTCAAACCTTATTGCTGCCATCTCTGAATAGGTTGACCTATGAAAATTATACTAGCTCTAATACCACTTGTTAGTATTGACTCGATTAAACAACAAACAAGAAAAATAGCGAAATAAATTAAGAAATTGAACACACAAATTTAACGTGAAAAAACTCCTCCAAAGAGGATAAAAAACCACGGACAAAGATAATTTTACTATAATGGCAAAAGAACGAAGAGTACAAAAGATGGAGATAAAAATTAAACCCTGAAAAACCAAAAACAAATAACCCTCAAAACGTAAATACAAAATTCTCTAAATGTGTTATGAGTTCTAATTTCTAATGGGTGTAATTTTCTAAGGTTGTAAAAAAGCCTATTTATAGGCTAAATTCATAGGTCAAATAATAATAAAATAATCTAAACTAATCAGTGTTTGATTGAAACAAGTAAACAGAGTTTAACTGAAAGGTTATTTCTCAAATTTGACTGAAAATAGGAGTCATATTTAACACGTCCCACATGCATAATATGGACCTCTCAGCAGAAGTTGGGTTGGAGTTTGTAGAACTCCTACACAAGTGATCAGGCCATGCGAGTTCTGCGTTGAATTTAAGTAATTTAGAAGCCGGAAAAGAGTTTTCTTCTAAATATGGTTTTATCACAGCGGTAAAGCGATACAACATAAAAAATAGGTAAACTTCCACGTTGTTAAATCCCAATTGGAAAATTTTGAGGTGAAATGTGTAATGCTTGTTCTGCATGCGTATGTTGGGTTCTGCGTCAAGACTGTATTATATTTAGGGTATTGAATTCCTAATTTTAATGTACTCGTGTTGTTGTAGGTATTTTACAAGATCATTCAAAATTAGATTTAGAGATAATCGCGAACATAATACTACTTTCAGTGAAAGTGAGTCCTAAGATTGTTGTGTCAATTTTAATTGCAAATATTCGTAGCTAGTACGATTAAAAGTCGTCATACTGTAAGGCGTGGATCGTAAAGAAGAAGGCATAGAAGAAGATGCATAATGGATGGGACGCATCGTACAATGATTTGTGGCAGTAGTGTTAGGTACTAGAGTAATACGTTCCAAATTGCGTAACCAATCTGAAAACAATGTCTATGTATTACAACGACCAATTAGTCCATAGATGCAGAGTGTTTCATCGTTTCTATTGAACTTTCAAGAAATGTCAACAAGCATTCCGGTACTATAAGCCATTAGCATAAATCGATAACACCTTTATGTATGGGAGATATACGCATTGATGCTGTTGGTTGTAGCACTAGTGGTAATCGAAAAATCTTACCAATTGCAAAGACGCCGTCGGAGAAAGTTGACGGTTAGGATTTCTTCCTGTTTAGGTTGATGAGGTATGTTGTCCCCCAACACGATATATGCATCATCTCTGACAAGGGGCTTAAAATATTGGCCTCAATTGAAGGATAATGAAGCTTTTAGGACCGTACACACCATAGGTATTGTTTAAGACATGTTGCGGTGAACTACTAGAGACATCATGAATCTGAAGCTCAACAATCATAAGTAATTAACATATATATGTATTCGCCATTAGTTCAATTGTCTGATATTTAACTGGTCAACTGATGTTAGGATGAATAGATAAACTATTCACTTTTCTCGACAGGGTATGAGCTCGTCAAACACTATTTCCATGAAATGTTGGAAAATTTACGAGCCACTAACAGTGTCGATACAAGCTACCTTTCTAACATACCCTTCGATCAATAGACACAATCGTATGAAGGGGGTCTACAATATGGGCACATAACGACAAACCTGGCGGAATGCATCAATTCCGTATTGAAGGGAACGCATCATTTGCCGATAACTTTGGTTGTGAATGAAATATATTTTTGTTTGGCAGAAATATTTCCAAAGAATAATTAGGGAGGTTATAACACTAGTGAACTGTATGCTTTCAACGTATCACTCGTGCGAAGACCTATCGTTTCGAGTTATGAAATTCGATAGACCTAACCAAGGTATTGTCGGGGGAACGTATTGTATACACTTGAGACCACGGACCTGCGACTATGGGAGATTTGACCGAAATGTGCTTGCCATCCAAACGAATTAGAGATTTTTTTATTACTAATTTCAATAAACATGAAATAAATTGTAATACAAAGATAATTTAAAAAAACATTAATACAATTTTAATAAAAAGAGAGAATTGCAAGGGGAATAAAAATTGGTGTGAGAATTAGGAGGAAATAGAGAGAAATCTAAAAGAGATTTGAAAGAAAATTGAGAAGGTGAGAGAGAGTTGAATTGAAAAATAATGAAATTAGGGGTTTAAATAGGAAAATAAAAAAGAGACATTGGGGTGGGGGAGTAGTCGTTATGGAAACATTTCCAACTGGAAGTTTTTTCCTCCCAATCCACTAAAATACATCCAACTGGTGTGCTTTGTTTTGACCTAATTCAGTAAATTTTGAAAAAAAAAACCTAATCCAATAATTTTTCAAAAAAATTGACATTTTTCTATATTTTAGTTATAGACAATATGCTAAATATTCTTCATTACATAATTCCTTTCGTTTAGATTGGGTTTTGCACTTATACTAGCATTAATCCCCCTATTTTGTTAGGGTTTTTATTTATGTATATATTTTTTATTAATTAAATAATAAATTATATAAATTATATTATACTAAATAAAATAAAAAATAAATGATTATTTTTATTTTTTGCATTAAGAATCTATATTATTTATATGAATATTTAAAATATACTTAAATCTTATTATTTAAAATAAATAAAAATATTTCTCACCCAAGTAACAGCATTCGTTTTTCATTTTAGCTTTTTTCTGATATGATTGGACATGGATTATGAGAAAATTTATGATTTAATATTTAAACTAAACCTTAAATATATTATTTTAAAAATAAAATAAAATAGTCAATTTTTTAATATTTTCTTCAAGCAAAAATGGTAGGATACTAAACTATATATCCAATAGTCGGATACATAATTTAAGAATAAAAATAATTCTACAGGTTTTCATACACATTGAGTACGAATCTTAAAACTAATATACAAGTCACCATGTGGACTCAACTTCACTCGATTCTGAATCTTAAACCTGTAGGGTAATTATGTATGCTATATGGTCTTTGTGGGCATCAAGGAATAGATTGATCCATGACAAAGTCGCACAAACGCCATAGGAGATAATTGGTAAAGTAGGAGCTTACATTGGTGAACTCAATGCTCTAAGGACCAGGTCATCTGCAAATATAATTGAATCAAAGGTTAGATAGAGTCCTCCGGGTGGTGATTTCATTAAGATTAATTATGATGCAGCATTTCAAAAGCACTCTCTAAGATCATGCACAAGGATTATTATCAGAAATCAAGTTGGAGATACTTTGGTATCCTCAATAGTACGAAACAAATACATACCTACTGAGTTTGCTGTGGAGGCTCTAGCATGCCTTCAACCAGTTCGGTTGGGGCTAGATTTCGACAGGGCGAAACTAGAACAAATTTTTAGGGGCGGATGAAATTTTAATTTTTTATAGTTTATATATTTATAATTTGTAAAAATTAAATTGAATTTTTACAATTTTAGGAGACCAAAATCCAATTTTACCTTACTAATTTAATTTTTTTTTAAAAATTTAAAGGTCTAAATAACAATTTTATATTTTAGGGGGCCGGGGCCTCTGCCAGCCCCCTAGCTTCGTCTCTGGATCTAGAGCTCTGAGAGGTTATTACCCAACGAGATGCTCTTACGATGGTTAAAAGACTTCTGGATAAAAATAAAGATGGATCAATTATTAGTACATACATTGAAGGGTCAAATTTTCAAGAAATGCATGTTTAAGCATACTTCAAGAAAGGGGAATGAAACGGCACATTACTTGACGAGAAGGTTTTAAAAGGGGGAGGGACACTTATCTTGTTAGAGGAGTGTCGGATTTTGCAAAACCACAAGTGAATAATTTTAGATTTTGTATAAATGTAAAACTTAAAATTTAAAATTTTAAAAAATGAAATTTATTTAAAAAAAGTTGTCCACATGTTCAACATTCACTCCATTTAGGAGAAATTATTTTATGGACTATTTCTACCACATTATCCATAGTCCCGTCCAATTAAAAGAGGGCACATTATTTTTTTTCACATCATATATACATTTAGACTAAATTTCTAAATAAAAAATGGAATGTCTTCTTTTAATTGAGCGGAATTATAAATGATGTAATAGAAAATGTCTATAAAATAATTTCTCCTATTTAGAGATTCATTTTAATACAAGGCTTAAACTAAGAATAAACACGTGGCTTTTTTTTCTTCTCATGGTAAAGGAATATGAAAACTTAGCTATTGTATCCAATGACCCCTCATTAGCTAATAACCCAAATGTCAATTAGCTTAAGCTTATATGAATGCCTTCGCATAAACAAAACCATGAAATCTTTTGTATGCTTTCTTTCTCCTGTTATATTTGTATAACATCTTTAGGGTTTTTCTTTTATGTTTTGCTCTCATTTTTAATTAAGGGTGAATATTAAATTGAATCAAATTGAGTGAACAAATTTCGAATTATTGAGTTGATGATTCTTATTTTGTCATTTTAACTCAATTCGAAATTTTTTTTAAATTGAGTCGAGTAAAATGAAATTCAAGTTGAGCCGAATCAAGTGAAATTTTTTGAGTTAAATTAAAAAATTAAATATGTCAAATTAAAATCTTGTTACAGTATAACTAATTCTATGTTAGAACATATAAATTTGAAACCATATATGTTTGAAAAAAATTCAAAGCAAAATAAGAAAAAAAAAACTAAGAATAAACTTTAATCATTAATTAATTTATTTAAGTTCTCAAAATTATTATTTTAGAAGGTTTTTAAAATTTTAACTTTCTTTATATATTCTTTAGAATTCTTAAAAAAAATTATATATTTTTTTAAAAAATATATATAATTTTTATAAATATTTTGAATTTTAAATTTTTTTTTGTAATTCTTTTTAGAGAGAGATCAATTTGTTCGTTTTCGAAATTAATAGAGAATGTCGAAACCATTTTTTTGAAAAAAACACGAATCGACTAGGGTTTAAAAATGAAAATGAAAATGAAAATGAAAACGGGAGTCGCCACCATTCCTTTTTTACGAGGTGTGATCAGATTACCTCATGATTTGATTGTTTTAATAAACGGTTTTGATTTACTAAAACAACGGTTTTGGTCTACAAAATTCAGAAAATAAGTTCGGGAGTCGGTAACGTACGAGGAAGGTTTAGCACCCTCGTAACGCCCAAAATTGGTACCTAGTTGATTAATTAATGCCTTAATGTCAAGAATTGAAATTTTGAAAAGATTTTAAAATACGATCCCTCGTTTATTAATGTTAAGTTTACAAAAATGCTTGGATAAATCGAAATAGATGTTAAAGACACGACTTTTTAAACCCTCGAGAATAAGCTTGTCTTTTAAATTTCAAAAATCATGTATTTTAATTTTAAAAGGATATTCGATTATTTAGGTTAAACGAGAAAAATCGAAACCCAATAAGTTAGGGCACGATTTCTCGAATTTAAAAAAAAAACGAAACATTGCCTTATTTTTAAATTTTTTGAGTAATAACGATTATAAAACCTAAACGATGTGCATTTATTTATTTGGAGTAAAATAAAGCGATCTATATTGGATAAAAATGTTGCAGCTTAATTCACGATGCGATGACATAAAAATATAGTAATGAGCATGGGACAAATATACATGAATAACATCACACAAATGTACGACAATAATATGAAAATACAAGTGAACGAATTATGGTACACACAATGACAATAATCACTCAACATACATTATTTAAATGCTAAAGGAACAATGAAAAAAAAACATATATAACAATCTAAAAAATAAATAATATAAAGCAAATTAAAATGAATAAAACGTAAAAACTATTTAAAATGATAATAAATAAATTTAAAAATAAATAAAGTAAAAAATAAATTTTTTAAAATCAATAATATATAAAACAATTTAAGAAAAGATGATATATATATAAATTTTAGAACAAATAATGTACATATATATATAAAAGTATAAAATAAGTAATATGAGAAAAAAATTCTTATAATGCATAATAAATAGAATATTTTAAAATAAATAAATAGAGTTTTAAAAGGTATATAAAATAATTTAAAACAATGAAACAATTTTAAATAAATAATACATAAAACGATTTTAAAATAAAAAGAGATAATTTAAAGTAAAGAATGTAAAACAGTTTATAATAATTAACATATATAATATTTTTAACATAAAATAAAAAAAATATATAAAGTATTCAAAATAAATAACTTAAAAAAAACAATTTAAAATATCATGGGAAAAGCTTAAAATAAATATGCAAGAAAAAGAAATTTAAAAAAACAAACAATTTATAAAAAGAGAAACTAAAATAGATAATATATGTATATATTTAAGATAATTAATATGTGGAAAAAAAACTTGAAATAAACAAAAATAAAACAGTTTAAAGTAAAAGAACCAAGGATTGAATCGAAATCAAGAAAGAATTAGAGGGACAAATTTAAAAAGAGAAGATCAGGGCCTAAATGAAACTTGCGTAAAACCACGAGGGCCAAATGGAAAATAATCCCAAATCTAAAATTGTGTCGTTTCACGTGCCCCTACTTCGAAACTGGTCAAAGGACCAAAATGCATCAAAAACCAAAGTGCGGGGCCAAATTAAAAGAAAAGAAAATCAGCATAGGACCGAATCGATATGCGCTGCGAAAACGGAGGGGCTATCCACGCAAATAGCCCAATATTTGGAAACACGCGGATCCCCTCTGGGCACGGGTCGGGTTGGACGGGTTTCTCCGCCAAAACGACGTCGTTTTGGGCGCGTAGGGGGAGTCTGAAACTACATCGTTTTGACGTTGTATTTAAGCCACCTTTTTAAAAAAAAAAATCTTCATTTCTGCCTTTTTTTATAAAAAAAAAAAACTAAAAAAGCCTTAATCCTCTCTTCCCCCATGGCCGACCAAAAGGACCCCCAACTGCCGTCCATTGCACCACCATCATGAACGGTGGCCGCGCGTGGCGCAAACGGGCACTTTTTAGCCCCGTTTTGAGGCACACTCGAAGGCCATGCCTTCTCAACCCCAGAAAATCGAAAGAAAGGTCCCCCCTCCCCCTTAGGCTCGACTTCGGCGATTGGAGAAGAGATCTCCGACGATGAGTCCGTGGGAAGATCAAAGTGAGGTTACCTTTCTCTTTACCTTTTTATTTATTTTCGTATATGAAAAAATAAAAGAACTAAAAAATGAAAAAAATAAAATCAAAACAAATAACTAGATGAAAAACCATCGTAAAATAAAAAAACAGCAATCACCTTAAAAAGTTCTTTTAGATTAATAGTCTCTGCCTTTTGTTTGTGGCTCCAAAAAAAAGGTAAATTTCAGGTTTTTATAACCGATTTACAAGACTGTTTACTCCTATTTTTTTTGTCGTTTCTGCTTGTTCCTTTGTTGTTGCGTGTGGGTTTTTTCTACAGGTGTCAGAGAGGCATCAAAGGTGTGCAACAAAGCGGCATGCGTGGTGGCCTTGCTGGTGAGGAGCGGCGGCTGAAAGTTGGGGCTAGGGTTAGGGTTTCCAAATGTTTAAACATTCTGGGCCACTTAGGCCTTCAAATTTTGGGTTGTTTGGTTTAATATGTAATGGGTTTAGTTGGGAATTGGGTTTAAAGATTGGGTCAATTATCCATTTTATAATTTAGACATTGGGTTTTATTAATTAGTTATTTATTGTTTTATTTGGGCCAGGTAAATTGGCTTATTACAGGGACCAAAGGGGTATTTATATTAATCTATTATTCGAGATATTCGAATTGTAAAATTCAACTCAACTCGAACTTTTAATTGAATTACATTTTACACAAACCTATATTTAATCGAATTTACTCTAAAAATCACTTGAAACTCAATTTTTTTTAACCAAATCAAATTTTACATAGTTGTGGATCTTTAGTGGTTTCCTTTTGTTTACTTTTTGAGAGTTGTAGTGTTATTTAATCTTTCTGTTGTGAGTTTTTTTTAAGTGTGATGAATTCTATGCATAATATCTTTCTACTATGAAAACAAGACATGTTATTACCAATACACTAGGAGTTTCTAGTGGTTAAGAACAGTGTAGTTCATAGCATTAAGTATGATCTTTAGCATCCATGATTTATGGGGAAGTTAGAATTTTTTTTTGAAATGGCTGAAATTAAATTGTATATTTTTACAATAGTAAAATTTTAATTTTATCATTTTAATAGCATTTATCTTTATAATTATTAAAGGATTAAATCAAAATTTATTATTTTGAGGGTAAAATATAATTTTACCGTTACTATTTTAAAATTTTATAAATTATAAAAAGATGAAAATGAAAATTTTTTCTATTTAATGGGAGTTGGTGCCCCTGCGAACCCCCCTTGACTTCACCATTGCCATGATCATTGATACATATGTAACGAACTCTATCAACTAAAGAGTTGAAATCATGTTTGGATTCATGTCTTATGTGACTGTTATTTTATATTTTGTTGTTGTTTTTCTTTTCCATTTGCCTTTTATCCAACTATTCTTTTTAAAACTTGTATGGGATCTTTAAATCTCTTTTTACTTACATCAATACTTTTTTATTAATGAAATTTAAAAAAAAAAAAACTTAAGCTCAGTTAAGATTATAGGTGTTAATGAGTCGATCGGGTCGGGATTAGATTGAACTTAAATATGATATTAATACACTTTAAATTTGTCCAAACTTGATCCAACCTCTGAATATGACTCTAAATTTTTTTTAAACTCGTCCATATTTACAAAATGACTAACCCAAACCTATTTTAAACCTATTTATATTTTAAAAAAACTAAAGTTGTAATTAGATTATTTTAATTTAATATTACTATAAATTTAATTATTATGTTTTATAAATTACACAATGTATAAAAATAACATAATATAAAATATAAACTAAAAAAAAAGTCAGGCTAAACTCGGGCTTTGAATGTTTAAACTTGAGTCTAACTCATATCTTAAATGAGCCTAATTCTTTTGCTCAAATCTATTTTTCAAACTTAATATTTTTACACAAACATCTCAAATTTTGAATAGATTTTAAAGCCTGAACGAATAACCTAACTTATAAATAAATTTATATACTATCACAAGATTTTCTCAAGTTTTAAGATTTTAATCCTAGTGTTGAAATAAATAGTTGAGTCCATCACGAGTTATATACACTGATATAAAATTCAAATTAAAGATCAAATTAAAAAAAACTATAAATTCAAGGAATAAATAAAACAGCCGCCTATGAACATCCAAGAAACTTCATTGTCCTAACAACCAAAAAGTCAAATTCAGAAATTGCAGTTAAACAAGACAAAAGGCAGCAGGTTCTAAGAAACAAAGCAGAGAAATGGAAACACATAAAGACAAAACAAAGGTAGGCCAACCAAGCGAAGGTCCAAGTTGACCAACTATTTCTAGCTACTCCCATTATGTAGGATATTCGAAATTTCCTCTCTTTTACCACCCCCATTGATTTGCACTTTCATGCTTGAATATCTGAAAAGAAAAAAAGACCTATTCTTTTCTTAATTTATTTCATGGTAGTGAACAATGGTCATGGGGCTGAACCGTACACGCATGCAATTTCCCTTTTCAAATCAAAACCGCCTCTGAAAACTTAGCAGGGTTTTCCATGCCTTTAAAATACCCCACCCAAGACCTCACAATTCAATCAAATTCTTTTCTTTTCTTTTCTTTTCTCTTCAATATCATTCTTTCAACATAGAAAAATAAACCCATATTCTTTTACCAATTACACAGCCAATCTACTTGTTTCAATGGAAACATCATCTGCAAACTCAAACTCCAATATGATACTGTTGTTCCATGGTTTTTCATGTTATAACACCGTTAAAAGTTATGTCTCAAGATATTGGTCGTTTTCCCCACAATCCCAGACTTCAGATTGGGACCTGAAGAACCAGAAATCTGGGTTTTCAAGCAAGGAAGTTTTATCTGGTGGTGACAGATTATGCAGAAAAGAAGTGGAGATTTTGATGGGGAACCTGGGGATTTTTTGCAGCCAAGAAAGTGAAGAACAGTTGAATGAATCATACGGTTGTGAGGAGATTTCAAGGTTGTTTGAACAAGAGCCAAGCTTGGAAGAAGTGAAGCAAGCTTTTGATGTTTTTGATGTGAATAAAGATGGGTTTATTGATGCAGAGGAATTGCAGAGAGTTCTGTGTGTTTTGGGGTTGAAACAAGGTTTAAAGCTGGAAAACTGCAACAACATGATCAATACCTTTGATGAAGATGGTGATGGCAGAATAGATTTTCAGGAATTTGTAAAATTCATGGAGAACAGTTTTTGCTGAATCAGTTTCTTTGTTCTTTTTTTTTTAATCATTAAATATTATATATAGTTGATTTTGCTTTCTTTTTTTGGGTGTAAATGTGATTAGAAACCGAGAAACTAATAAACCTGAAAACTGGGAAGAAGTAGCTGATATTTTCTAATAAAAAAATAGCTTGCAGTTGCAGACATCAACAATTTACAATCAAATCAATGGAAATTATTTATTCAATTGATGCTTCTAGAATCCTAACTTGTGATAAGTATGATGAAACGATATATGAACATTAGAGGAAGCTGTAGACAAGCTAAAAATCTCTTCTTGAACCAACTCTTTAGGAGGGCAACTAGTATATCCACGACTAAAGGATTCAGGGTTGAATTCAAGCCTACGGTAAGTTAATGATAAAGTCTCAAGAACAACTGCCTTCTGCATTAGATGCTTGATAAATTCAATCTCACTTTTATAGCCAAAGAAGTGATGTATGATAATTTTCTTCACATTATCCAGAAATCCAACTGTTGGTTGCCCATCTCCCCTGTTCTCAACAAACGGACGCTCCAAAGCAAAAGGTGGTCTATCCTCACCAGCCTCTTGCCAAAAGGAAAATCTGAACTGGAGATCCATCAACATGTATGAGAATTAGTGTTGTAGATCAAGGATTTCAATTGTGATGTAAGAATGTTATTGAGGTGATGGTGGGAGACAGATGAAACTGTAAAATAACATTGTAATGACTGGGTTTTAGGACATCTCCCCCATGTCATCCTACACATACATCAACAGTATTCTGTTTTAATACCGTTTAAATTTGGGAAACACAGAACTCACATCTATTTCAATCTTCTCTAGGGAAGGGCAATGAACCAAGAAGTCAATTAGTGCAATGAGATCACACTCTTTTTCCAATGGACCAAACCAAGCAAATACCTTTAGATTTTCGAATATTTTCCATCCATTGTTGTTCACCTCATATTCTCTAGCAAGAAACTTTCACATACCAAGAACAAAAGAAGGGCATGAGACTTTCGTTAAACAATCAATATTTCAATAAAAAAACAGAACAATAATGAAGGAATATTTACTAAGAAATAAATCTACCTGAGAAAACCAAGAATTCACACCAAATTTCTTTACATGGGCAAGATTTCTTAACCATGTGCTAGTGTCAAAGTTTTGCACATACGGATAGTATCTGGATCGAAAAACTGTGGCTTCAGCAATGGAAGACAATGAACTGACTGAGATCTTCACTGAATCTCCATAGACTTTAAAACTTGACAAACTTGACGAATCAATTTCTAGATTGAGACCAGGGTTATCCATGCATCTAACTACAAGGTGTTTAAGCCTCATACTTTGACACCAAGAAGCTTTGAAGTTGAGTAATCTATGGCACAAATCGATTGTCAAGCTTTCAAGAACAGGAAAGTTAGATAACAAGCCCTTTAGGGTTCCATCGTCAATCACACAATCAAAGAGGCAAAGGACTTTCAGAGAAGCAAAGGGTAGATCACATGGTGGATTTGGATTGAAAAGAAAACACTTCAAAGAAACTTGTTCTAATGATTGGACATTATCGTGGGAATAAAACACGTTAGGCAAAACATAAAAATATTCAAAGTCTTCAAAGAGTAACTCAGCTGAAACTGAGAGAATCTGAACCTGTCTTGAAATGGCAAACTCAATGTAGTGTTGAAGTTGAACCTTATCGACAAGGTAAAGTAAGGCTTCGTAGGAGAAATCAAGGCTGAACTTATGGAGTTTGAAGGCTTGGTGTTGGGTCAAAGTATTGTGTATGAAGGTAAGTTCAGATGGAGTGGCCTCATGGTAAGGAGTTGCCATTTGAATGTCGATGACAGGGGTGAATTTCCAGAGGTTGATCCATCTTTTGGACAAGATGCAGGTTTGAATCGATTGTTTGGTTGTCAAGAAAGACAGAATGTGATGGAGAATTTCATCTGGTAATACGCTGATCCAATCTTGTCCTTCAGACATGTTGATTCACCCACGAAAGAAAAGAAAAGTTGACTTTAAAAGTTTGTTGGGATGTAAGATGTCTGCTTGTATTGCTAATTGATATCATTTGTTATACATACAAAAGCGATTGGTGTTGACAATTTTATAATAAGTTTTTAATTTTTTTTTAATAATTGATTGTTAAAGTCAAACTAATTATGGAACAATTTTTTTTTAATAAAATTAAATTTCTTGAATTCTAACTTTGAATCAATCAAATTTAACACTTAAAATTATTGAGTTGGAATAATTCTTAAATATACGTACCAACTATATATATGATGGATAATAGTTCACTTAAAGCCTAAGTTAAAAAAATTGATCTTTTACTATTTTAAAATATTAAGAAATTTAAAAACTTGAGTTAAATAATTATTGAGTTTTAATTCTAATTAAAACTCGAACACTCCAAGGGATTACGAGTTTTTTTCTACCAATTGGAGCCCTCCCTTCACCACCTCTATAGGGGATGGTCTACAGGGTCCATAACTACTCTTTTTATTACAGGACGTTTACCTAGCTAACATTTAGATTCGGCTCTACACAAACTTTTCTGGTTCACCCCAACATTCCCTACTTGTCCGATTGTTGTTGAGTAGTTTTTGGATATCAAACGGACCTCCCCAGAAGGTAATTTTAATGTGGCCGATTTTCCCTCATTTGCAATCAGTTTCGCAACAGCATTCGCTGCTCTAGCTAAGAAAATTTTGTTTGAGCAATTTGAATCTAAACTCATTACAATTCAATTTGATCATAAAAATCAACAATTCAAACCTAACCTGAAATTATTTGAATTCAAAGTGATTATGATGTTATTATAACATTCATATGCTTGAGTTACATCGAGTTCGAATGTACGAATGTTATTATAGTAAATCTTGGTGACGAACAAGGGTGAAACCTTAAACAAGAACCATATAAACATTGTAATGGCCAAGTTTCAAGACATCTTCCCAGGGTTGGATTTTGATCTTTACCTCTCGTACACTTTCTTGCATCAAAGGTATTGTACTCTGTAACAGCCCGTTTATGGGTCAAATTAGAAAAGTGGTTTTGGGACCAAAAATCCAAAGTAGAAATATTTATTTTATTACTATTTTAATGTCTATAGCATGATAGAATAATTGTGTGAAAATTTCGTTAAGAAATTTTATCGGTTGGGTACTCTATTTGACTAGAAGGACTAAATTGCAATAGGTGCAAAACTTGAATTCTATAAGTTAAAGGTGTCTAATTGCTATGAAATTTTAAATTGGAAGTCTTTATGTGGTTATTAGACCATTTTTTAAATTGGTGGACAAATATGGACATGGTTAAGTATGTTTTTAATGTTTTTCGTTAAGGGTATTTTAGTAATTTGGTAAATAAATACAAATTAACCTAATAAAAGATGTCTATCTTCTTCAATTTAGTCCCCCTAGCCGAAATTTTGAAGAGAAGCCATAGTTAGGGTTTGGCCAAGCTTTCAAGCTCGATTGTAAGTTCATTCTTGTCTCGTTTTTAATAATTTCTATATTTTTTAGGTCGTTGTAACCTGATCTAGCTATTTCAAGGACTAATTTGGGAGAAATTTAAAGTATAAAATTTTACCCATGGTGAATATGTTTGTATTTTGATGTTTGATGATAGAAAATGCATGTTAGTTGTTAGTTAAACAACATTTGTAAAGTAATTTTCGATAAAAAGGTCAAATAAGAACTTATTTGTAAAAGGTTATAAAATGTGTAGAAAAGTGTGAACAAATGAAAAATGTGGGCTGTTATGAGTGCAAGTAATGTTCGCTAGGCTTGATTTGTGATGGAATCGAATGAAATTCATTTTACGAGCCTAGGGACTAAATTGTAAAATGATGAAATGTTAGGGGCAAAAATGTAATTTTTGTCATAATGTGTTTTTGGACTATATTGATTAATGTGATGATTGAATAAGTTAAATTTGACATTATAGATCAAGAAAAACGAAGTTCGGATCTAGATTGGGGAAAAATAAAATAATTAATGAATAGATTCCTTTTGTCGTTTTTGCATCTGAGGTAAGTTCGTATGTTAATAAGCTTTATCATAATTGTATTTTAAATGCTTTAATTTTTGCATGAATTGTGTAAACGAATCTACGGATACATTTGATGACGTTTTGGCAAGTGAGAAATCCCAATCGAACCTTAGGAATAGATTAAGATACAACTGACATGTCACTAGGGTATTATGTTATGTGATTTGGGTGCTGATCCTGTACGTCCTACCGGTGGCTAAGTATATCGGCATATTTTGTGGTCACTTGACAGCTTGTGTGAGCAGCACCGTGTAGCTACGTCTTGACTGACAGCTTGTGTGAGCAGGCCCGTTGATGGCTTAAGAGCAAGCATTTATTTGTTATGAGATAGTAGTAGCAATGGCTACATAAGTGGCACTTTGTGTGTAAGATTTCTCGAGTATCCGATATTGTTATTCCCAGTGATTCATTGGGTATGTTAAATATGAGAGTAAGTATGAAACCATTATGAGATGGTACATGTATGTGCATAAAGCTTATGATTATTAAATTTGCAAAATGATGAATTTAAGGTAAGTTTGTGATGGAATGAAATATGGTTATGAGATTATGGTGAATTATGTAATGCCCCAAATTTTGGGGTTAAAAGTTTTGGGGTTCAGTAGTTAGGGTCACAGGAAAGGGTGCGCATATGTGATTAGTTGCGTACTTTAGTGACAAGAATAGGCCTGCTGGTCTGGTGGTTGTGTGTGTGATAGCTTGACTCTAGGTCCCTGGTTCGAGTCGCTGTGTGGGCGTTCTGAAAAATATTTTAATTATTTCTGGTTTCAGTTAATATACTTATTATATTATTTGGTTATTATTATCTATTTTATTGTAGTTTATTTTGATATTTTATTTTATTTTTCCTCCCTTGCACGTTCTTTTTATGTTCCTCTCCTTCTCCCTATTTTTATTTTTGCTATTACTGTCCTTTGTGAAAAACGAGTGTTGTTGATTGATTGTGGATTCGGGAATTTTGCGCCTCTACTGGTTTCTCCAATCGCAAACAGGTGTGGGATTCAAACCTTGTCTACAACTTCCTTTTTTGTCTATTTTGTTTTGCAAACCTCTGCTTTTGGCTTTTCTTGACGGTATGTTAAACCTGTTGGTTTTGAGTTTATAGTAGTTGGAAGTGTGTGAAAACTCTACTTTCTGAGGTACTTTTGATAGGGTAATGGTTGGGGATCGTTTTGGTGGTTAACGTGGTGGTTTCGGGGCTATTTTTGAGTGGTTTCAGGACTACCCCGATGGCCACACAGGCGTGTGCCGTAGCACACGACCATGTGGATTTTGGGAATTAGGGTTCCCACACGAGCGTGTGCTTTGGGCCACACAGCCGTGTGACTGATTTGGAAAATTAGGGTTCTAACATGGGAGTGTGCTTTGGGACACACGGTCGTGTGATTGATTTAAAGACTAGGGATTCCATACGGGCGTGTGTTTCGAAACATACAGTCGTGTTTGGTGGCCACACGATTGTGTGAGACCCTCACATGGCCGTGTTTACTTTGCATTTGATTTTAGCAAAAATTAGAAAGTTTCTTACACGGCCAGATCACACAGTCGAGACTTTGTACCATACGGGCGTGTACCTCTATCACACGGCCCTGCACTACCCTTCACACGGGCGTTTGGACCCCCACACGACCTGGAATGCTCCACGCGGTCGGAGCACACGGGCGTGTAGCCCTATCTCGCTAAACTTTGGTTTTAGGTCAAATGTACGTGCAAATCCGACTCTGTGTGTTCCAACCCTCGACTGAGTTTTACTAAGGGTGATATGACTCTGATCTGGACTTGATATGTGTGCCATTTGTGATTGGTTGTGTGATGAGCTTGATACTGAATTCGAGTTATAAGTGTGCATTTGTTTGATTCTGTACTGTCTGAATGGGTGTGAATGGTTGCTTCTAATTTAAATGTCTGGAACTAGTATTCTGAGTTAGTGTATCCGCATACATACATTTGTATACATACATCTGCATATAAAGCTTTTGGGTGGGATGTTGAAGAGAAGGGAGATTTACGATTTGGCAGTTTATATATATTCTGAGAGCCCTAATACCCAGACGGTCGTGGGCAGTCCCAATACCCTGAGGGTCATGGACATTACTGATAACGGTAAATGGTTTATCGCCTTGCAGTGTACCGCATGTACGTTAGCTACGCTATGTACCATTATTTGATCTGGAAATTATACTGCACGTCTGTACCGTGGTTTACTGCTTTGCATTGTACAGCTTATACGCAAGCTTTGATACATAATATATATGATATGGTAGTTCATACTGCATGCTTGTATCGCGGTCTTCCGCATGGCGCTGTACAGCTTTCTGATAGCCCCTAATACCCAGAGGGTCGTGGGCGGTCCTAATTCCCTGAGGGTCGAGGACAATGCTGTTGATCATCGTTGCCGGGCAACCAAGGATGACATCCTGTGGAGTATAAGGTTGGATGGGCTTTTCGAGGTCCTGTTCAGAGTGCAGGGATGGGTGGGTTGATTAAGTCCCCACAGGAAGTGTACGGTTGGACGGAGATGGCGTGATGGTTGGATGGGTGGGTGCATTTTGTAACTCATCTTCACTCATATGAATTTAAGTAAATTTGATTGATTGGATGTGTTTCTATAACCGAATGAATTGTACTGTGGTTTGATATGTCTGATTGACTGTTTGCCTATGACTGATTGACTAAAAGGCACTTGTGCCTAAAAGGTTTCTGTAGATATGACTGTTATTCTCTTGCACTGATTCTGGAAAGGGCTTAGGCCCAGCTAGTGACTATTGGAAATTTCTGTTACTGTGTTTGTCACAGCCATATGTCTATAAAGTTATATATGGTCTGCACTTGCTTTAGACGTTCTGTAAGTATGTTCTGCTGCTGAACTGTTCATAGATTTACTGTATTGGTATCTGTTTCTGTCTCTGTAGATAGATAGTTTTGTTCTCACACTGAGCTCGTGTAGCTTACCCCCTCTTCTGTTTCCCCTTTCAGGTACACTTCGAATTTTGGATGCTGGACATGGTATGCGGAGGACTCAGGCAGTATAAACTACTAGTTTATGATTTCAAACGTTTATGTTACTATTTAGTTAAAATGTAAAGATTTAATACTGTGGTACAAATACTGGTATAAGACTTAATCGTTTTTATTGTTTCATTTTTAAATACATCAGTATTAATGTTTTCAGAAATTAAATTAAAGGTGACTGGTTCTTATAAGATTTTCTCACGATCACTTCAGTGATCAATGTAGCACTCCAGATTCAGTCTAAACTTTTAAGCCGGGTTTGGGGTGTTACAAATTACATCGTCTTATATTATATTACTTGAATGTTAATGTATGGTAATGTTTGCTTATTTCTTTCATACGAGCTTACTAAGCTATATAGCTTACTCCGTTTTTACTTTTCATGTTTTATAGTGTTACCAAGCTGGCTCGGATTGAAGATCGTTGGAGATTGCATCACACTATCAAACTGTCATTTTAGGTATCGATGATCTCAACATTTTGAGTATATGGCATGTATAGGGACTTGGTCATTTTGTTATATGTGTCATCATGATTTTGGCCAAATGTATTGCCTTGTATTAGTCAAAGGCTCGATTTGGTATTTGGCCATGTAAATTGGCTCATTTTGGTTAAATTGGTTGTAAGTTTATATATACATATATATGTATAAGCATGTATGTGCTAATTCCCCTTGGTGATGTGGTTTATATTAATTTGCTAAATGTTGATTGTGGCTTAATGACTTGTTGTGAAATGGATGAGTTTGGTTGCTAGAGTATCTTGATAAGTTATTGCAAGTCAAAAGTAGTCTTAGTGGTGTTTTCGAATGTGAAATTGGTATGTTTGATTTGGCATAATGAGATGTCATGAGCATGATAGATAATGGTATTGCATAGACATGTGTTGGCCATGATTGCGGATGTTTTCGTTGCCTAAGTATACCATGTTTTATGCCATTGAATTTGTGTATGTGTATGGGTAAATAAGGGTGGCAAATGGCTTGGTAAATAGCCTTTATTTTGTCCACACGGGGTAGACACACGAGCGTTGACACACGGCCTGTAACAACCCTTTTTTCGCTAAATTAGAACAGTGGTTTTGGGACCACAAATCCGAGGTTGTAAAATTATTTTAATATTATTTTTGGTGATTATAGCATGTGAATATGTATGTGAGAAAGTTTCGTGTGTTAATTTTATTGTTTAAGTGGTTAATTTGAGAAAAAGGACTTAATCGCATAAAATGCAAAAATAGCATGCTATACGTTAAAGTGCTTAAATGCTATGGCTTAATAAATGTAAGGTCCTTATGATGTGATTAGACCATAGTTAGTGGATAATGTCATAAATGGGCATCCATTATGTTATTTCTACATGGTTTCATTATGGGTAAAATAGGAAACCAAGTATTAAGTTAGAATAAATAAAAGAAAAACATTTCAAAGCATATATTATCATCATTTTGAACCGAAAATATAAAGAAGAATGAGATATTTTCATGTTTTAAGGTTCGCCTTGATGAAGCTCAATTAAAGGTCTGTTTTTGTTCCGTTTTCGATAATTTCTATGTTTTGTGATCGTTGCTTTAAGTATTAGCTAGCCCATGCCTCATTTTTGAAAGTGTTGATGATTTTGAAAAATGTCATTGATGAATGTTTGAGCTCTTGAATGTTTGATGATGGAAAATGAATATTAGTTGTTAGATTATCATATTTTGTAAAGTGTTTTTTAATGAAATTGCATAAAAAGGGTTAAATACCGAAAAGATGAAAATATGTGGTTAACTGTGTGAATAAATGAAAGATATGGGCTACTAAGGGCATAAGGGTAATTCGGCCTATCATGAGCATGTTGAAATTTTGTGTATTTTGTGTTGTTTTGAAATAAGGACTAAATTTTAAAAATGTGAAATGTTAGGGGCTAAAGTGCAAAATGCCCATTTATGTGATTTTGAGTGAAATTGAATGATTAGTTGATTGAATAAGTTAAATTTGAATTTATTTAGATCAAGAAATAAAGAAATCGGATTTGGATCAGAGAAAGTCGAAAGTCGTTGAATAGTTGTTCCGATACATTCATTTTTGTACGAGGTAAGTTCATATGCAATTAAATGCTTTAATTTGAGTTATATGTTGTTACTTACCATTGAATTGCTATGAATATGAAATAAACAAATATGAGCAAGAAACAATACAGTTCTGATATCTGAAAATCCCGTAGAACCTTAGGAATAGTATAAGATATGAATGTCATGACATTAGGTTATCGATATGTGATTACATGTAAGACCATGCCTGGGACATTGGCATTGTATTGAGATTACGTGTAAGACCATGTCTGGGACATTGGTATCGTTAATCGATTACGTGTAAGACCTTGTCTGGGACAATGGCATCGAGATGTGATAACATGTAAGACCATATTTGGGATTTGGTGTTGTACGAGCTTATGTGAGTGTGAGTATCCTTAGCGATTCTGAATGGTTTAACGGGCAAAGTCAAGTTAAGAACGAATATGAGAATGAGTTAAGTGACTCGGGTACGTATGAGATTCATACTAGTTTTGAGAAGTGAAGTAAATGAAGATATTGAATATGTGTTCAATGTGAAAGGTTTGTGAACTTGAGTATGTGATTAGCTATGTTTAGGATATATGTATTTATATGTAAATGTTCATATGATGTCTTTATTTGTATATGGCTTACTAAGCTTTTAAAGCTTACTTTGTGTGTTCTTTCTATGTTTTATAGATCATCAAAGTTAGCTCAGACATTAAGGATCATCAGGAACCTTCTTCACACTATTGACTACTTATTGGTACTTTTGGGATCTTTGTATATATGGTATATGGCATGTATAGGCTGGTGTCATTTTGATATGTTTTAAGTTATGATATTAGCCATGAGATTTGGCTTACTTCTGATGTAAATATTGATGTGTATGGTCATTTGAGTTGGCCTAAGTGTTGTTTTTGAAGAGTGATATATGAGAAGTTTATTATGTTTATATGTTTGCTCTTTTAAATAGTTAAGTTGTGGTATTATGGCTTAGTAGTTAGTGTATTGTGAATTGATTTGGTTGATGATTGATGGCATGATATATCTGTGTGAATTGGTATAATTTGGCTGTCTATATATGTGTTAAAATGATTCTATTTTGATGGCTAGGTGAGCAAGAGATAAGGGTGGCAAACTGGCTTTTCAAATGGCCTATTTTTGTCCACAAGGGCAGAGACACGGGCGTGTGTCTCAGCCGTGTGTGACACACGGTCATGTTACACGGTTGTGTGTCCTCTGGGGTAGTCCTACAATTTAAAGTCACTCTCGAGCACGGCCTAGACACACGGGCGTGTCTAGTGGCTGTGTGAGGCACACAACCTTGGCATATGGGCGTGTGTAACCATTTCGAAGGGTACATGGACTAGACACACGGGCGTGTAGTCGGCCGTATGACCCAAGTCAGTTTCGAGCACGGCTTAGACATACGAGCGTGTCCTTGGCCGTGTGGTACAAGTTAGTATGTATGCTCTGTTTTCACACGGCCTATGACATGGGCGTGTTTGGTAACCATGTAAGTCACACGGCCTGCTCACACGGGCGTGTGACCTATAAATGCAAAAAATTTTCTAAGTGTTCAGAGACTTCTATATGTGATCGGTTTAGTTCCAAACCATTCTTAAGCATGTTTTAAGGTCTCCTAGAACCTTATAAGGGACAATGTGAATGTTTGTGAATAGTTTACGATAATGAATGCATAAATGTATGTGAATGATGTGTAATATATGGTAATGCCTCGTAACCCTATTCTGGCGATGGATACGGGTTAGGGGTGTTACACGGCCTGTCCCATGGGCATGTGTTTTAGCTGTGTGTCCCCTGCACCTAAATTTTATGAAACAAAATGCTCAAAATTGAGCACACAGGCAGAGACACGGGTGTGTCACTGCCGTGTGAAGGATACGGCCTCAAGCACAGGCATGTGTCCTGATTATGTAAAGTCTGTACCTATTTATGAAAATTAAATCAACCACATGGTCTAGCACACGGGCATGTGACTTGGCTGTATGACTTCAATTTGTTCATGCCTTGCAAGTTAAAGAGTTACACGGGTTAGGGACGTGGACGTGTGTGACCACACGGCCTGCCTACACGGGCGTGTCCCAAACCACACAGGCGTGTGACCCTTGTACATGGCAAAATTTTTTAAATTTTTTGTAAAAATTTCCTAAGTTCTCGATTTAATCCTGGACCACTTCCAATACATGTGTTAGGCTTCTAGGCTCGTATTAGGGACTATATGATTGAATACAAATGGTTTTTAATTTGGTTAAAAATTTAAGACTTGGAATTGTATTATTGTTTGTGATGTAAGTCCGGTAATGTCTCGTAACCCTGTTCTGGCTTCGAATATGGGTAAGGGGTGTTACATTTAGTGGTATCAGAGCTACGATTTTTTGATTCTCGGACTAAAGTAACGTGTGTGAGAGTCTAGCTACACATGTCATATATATAATTTGTGATAGTGTAATGACTCCTGATAATTTAAATTACGTTTTCATATAGTAAATGGATCCTAACCGAGATGTAACGATGATGTTGAAAGTAACGCGCTGGCTCCCGCCCAAGGGGCAGTGCCATCTGAAAGTAGACTAGTAACGGTTAGTTAAGGAGGAGAGGCTAGAAATGCCTTCTTCCAAAGAATGAATGAGTGGTTTATCGAGTTTGTTCGAACAAATCTAGCTGCTCAACATCCTCTACCCCCACCTAACCCCCAACAGTTTCTCGTAGCTCTTCAAGGTGTAAAATTGTTAAGATTGAACAAGCCTCAAGTTGATAAGATTCAGAAACAAAAGGCTGAAGAATTTAGAGCCAATGTTGACGATGATCCCGAGAGAGTAGAGTTTTGGCTTGAGAACTCTATCAGGGTATTTGATGAGCTTTCTTGCACACCAGATGAGTGTTTAAAATGTGCCATATCACTCCTAAGGGAGTCGGCATATCAGTGGCGGAATACTCTGACATCAGTAATACCGAGAGAAAAAGTTATCTGGGATTTCTTCCAAGACGAGTTCAAAAAGAAATATATCAGTCAACAGTTTATTGATCAGAAATGTAAAGAGTTCCTAGAGCTGAAACAGGGTCGTATGTCTGTGACTGAATACAAGTAAGAGTTTGTTAGACTCAGTAAGTACGCTCGGGAATGTGTTTCAACAGAGGCTATCATGTGTAAAAGATTGGAAGATGGGTTGAATGAGGATATCATACTGTTAATTGGGATTTTAGAGTTAAAAAAGTTTGTTGTGCTAGTCGACCGAGCTTGCAAAGCTGAAGAGTTGAGCAAAGAAAAGAGAAAAGCTGAGTTTAAGACTAGAGATTCGAGAAAAAGACCGCTAAATAAGTCATTTCAATCTTTGTCAAAGAAATCAAGGGATTTGTATACTCATTCAAATGTTTCAGCTAGGTACCCTAACAGAGATCGTGGGAAGCAATATTCGGGTTCTAAGGCCCAAACTACGTCAATAGCGAGTGTTGGTATTGCTAGGTCTAATAGATTTGAATGTCAACACTATGGTAGATGACTTCCCAGTGAATATAAAATTAATAACCGAGCTTGCTTTAAATGTGGCTCTCCAGATCATTTCATTCGAGATTAACCTAAAATGGTTGAGAAAGATAATTTTCAGAATGCAAGATCGAGCAACACTGCCACTAGAGGCAGGCCACCGAGAAATACGGGAAATGGGACCAGTAGAAAAGGTGTAACGAAAGATTCAACTGCTAGATCAGAGGTCAGAGCACCTACAAAAGCCTACGCTATTCGCGTTCGCGAAGATGCGTCATCCCCTGATGTTATCACTAATACATTTTCTCTCTATGATACTAATGTAGTTGCACTGATTGATACTGGATCGACTCATTCTTATATTTGCATGAATTTGGTATCTAATAAGAATTTTCCTGTTGAGTCTACTGAGTTTGTCATTAAAGTGTCAAACCCTTTAGGCAAATATGTTATAGTTGATAAAGTTTGCAAGAGTTGTCTTTTAATGATTCAAGGTCACTGTTTTCCGGCGGACTTAATGCTTTTACCATTTGATGAGTTCGATGTAATTCTTGGAATGGATTGGTTGACTCTACATGATGTCGTAATGAATTGTAGACCAAAGATTATTGAATTGAAATGTCAAAATAATGTAATTCTTTGGATTGAACCGGATGAGTCGGGTGAGTTGCCTATTGTGATTTCGTTGATGTCGGCTCAAAAGTATGTAAGAAAAGGTTGTGAAGCTTATCTTGCGTATGTATTGAATACGAAAGTGTCTGAATTGAAGATCGAATCTGTGCCGGTAGTTTGTGAATATTCGAATGCATTCCCAAAAGAGTTGCTTGGATTACCACCGGTCAGAGAGGTTGAGTTTACTATTGATTTAGTACTGGAACTTCACCGATATCAATAGCTCCGTATAGAATGGCTCCAACGAATTGAAAGAATTGAAGTCTCAGTTGTAAGATTTGACAGATAAGGGTTTTGCGAGACCGAGTTTTCCGCACTAAGGTGTACCAGTGTTATTCATCAAGAAAAAAGACAGATCCATAAGACTTTGTATTGATTATCGTCAACTTAATAAGGTTACGATAAAGAACAAGTATCCTTTACCGAGAATTGATGATTTGTTCGATCAGTTGAAAGGGCCAACAGTGTTCTCGAAGATAGACCTAAGATCAGGTTATTATCAGGGTTAAAAGTTAAAGATTCGGATGTGCCAAAAATTGCATTCAGAACAATGTATGGGCATTATGAATTCCTTGTTATGCTGTTTGGATTAACAAATACTCCTTTAGTTTTTATGGACTTAATGAATCGAAATTTTCGGCCGTATTTAGATAAGTTTGTGGTTGTATTTATTAATGAATTCCTGATTTATTCTCGAGATGAGTCTGAGCATGCTGAACATTTAAGAATTGTATTACAGGCTTTGAGAGATAATAATTTGTTTACTAAATTCAGCAAAAGTGAGCTTCGGCTCCGAGAAGTCAGATTTTTGGGACACATTGTTTCAGCGAAAGGCATTCAGGTTGATCCGAGTAAGATTTCGGCAGTTATTGATTGGAAACCACGGAGAAATGTATCTGAAGTTAGAAGCTTTTTGGGATTGGCCTGTTATTATCCATATTTTGTTAAGGGATTTTTGATGATTGCTACACCTATGACTAGATTGTTACAAAAGGATGTGAAATTCGAGTGGTCTGATAAATGTCAATAGAGTTTTGAACAGTTGAAAGCGTTGTTGACTGAGGCACCGGTGTTAGTGTAACCTGAGTCAGTAAAAGAGTTTGTGATTTTCAACGACGCATCCTTGAATAGTTTAGGTTGTGTGTTGATGCAAGAGGGTAAAGGGATAGTTTATGCTTCGAGACACTTGAAAAAGCACGAAAAAAATTATCCGACGCACGACTTGGAATTAGCCGCTATTGTGTTCGCTTTAAAAATTTGAAGACACCATTTATTCGGTGAGAAGGGTCACATCTTTACTGATCACAAGATTTTAAAGTATTTAATGACTCAGAAATATTTAAATTTGCAGCAACAGAGATGGCTCGAACTATTGAAAGATTATGAGTTAGTGATCGACTATCACCCGGGGAAAGCGAACGTAGTCGCAGATGCTTTAAGAAAAAAGTCTTTTGTTTGCTTTGAAGGCGATGAATACACGGTTAACCTTATCTGATGATGGATTAATTTTTGTCAAGTTGAAAGCTAGACCGGTATTTCTTTAGCAAATTTGCGAAGCTCAAAAAGGTGATAATGAGTTGCAAGCTAAAAGGGTTCAATGCAAGCCGAATAGTGATACAGAATATCAGATTGGATCCGATGATTGTTTTGAAGTTCCTTGGTAGGATTTGTGTACCGAGAGATGCTGAAGTGATTCAGAAAATTCTTCATGAGGCACATAATAGTTGTCTATCTGATCATTCTGGGAGTACAAAGATGTATAATGGTTTAAAGAAATTGTATTGGTAGTCAAGCATGAAGTGAGACATTTCAGAGTTTGTAACGAGATGTTTGACTTGTCAACAAGTGAAAGCCGAACATCAAGTGCCTTCGGGTTTACTTCAACCTATAATGATACCCGAGTGGAAATAGGATAGAGTTACGATAGATTTTGTATCGGGGTTACCTCTGACTCCAAAGAAGAAAGATGTTGTTTGGGTTGTTGTTAATAAATTGACGAAATCGGCTCATTTCATTCCGGTACGTACCAATTATTCACTTGATAAACTAGTTGAATTGTACATTGCTGAGATTGTTAGATTGCACGGGGTGCCTACTATTATTTCGAATAGAGACCCGAGGTTCACGTCGCGATTTTGGAAGAAATTATAAGAAGCATTGGGTACAAAGTTGAGTTTTAGTACTGCATTTCATCCACAAACCGACGGTCAATTTTGAGAGAGTGATTCAAATTTTCGAAGATATGCTTCACTGTTGTGTTTTAGAGTTCAAAGGTAGTTGGGAGAAATATCTACCATCGGTCGAATTTGCTTATAACAACAGTTATCAATCGAGTATAAAAATGGCACCATATGAAACATTGTATGGCCGCAAGTGTCAAACTCCGTTGTACTGGACCGAGCTTAGTGAGAAACAGATTCACGGGGTTGATTTGGTTAGAGAAACTGAAGAGAAAGTGAAAGTAATTCGTGATTGTTTAAAAGCAGCTTTGGATCGACAGAAATCGTACGCGAATTTGAAATGAAAAGATATTAAATTTCAGATCGGTGATAAAGTATTTCTCAAAGTGTCTTCGTGGAAGAAAATTCTTAGATTTGGTCGCAAAGGCAAGTTGACTCCGCGTTTCATTGGGCTGTATGAGATTATTGAAAGAACAGGGTCAGTGACATATCGACTAGTTTTGTTGTCGGAGATAGAAAGGATCCACAATGTATTTCATGTGTCGATGTTGTGACAATATCGATCAGATCCATCACATGTCATCTCACCGTCAGAGGTTGAGATTCAACCTGATATGACATATTGTGAAGAACCGATCAAAGTGTTAGCTCGAGAGGTTAAACAGTTAAGTAATAAAAGCACAGCTCTAGTGAAAGTTTTGTGGCAAAGACACGAGGTCGAAGAGGCTACATGGGAACCTGAGGAAGCTATGAGAAAATAGTACCTTAACCTCTTTTTTAGTAAGATTTTCAGGGATGAAAATTCCTAATGGGGAGAGTTGTAACATCCCGTTTATGGGTCAAATCAAAGCAGTGATTTCGGGACCATAAATTTGAAGTATAAATATTTATTTTATTATTATTTTAAGGTCTACAGCATGATGGAATAATTGTGTGAAAATTTCGTTAAAAAATTTTATCGATTGAGTACTCAATTTGACTAGAAGGACTAAATTGCAATAGGTGCAAAACTTGAATTCTATAAGTTAAAGGTGTCTAATTGCTATTAAATTTTAAATTGGAAGTCCTTATGTGGTAATTAGACCATTTTTTTTAAATTGGTGGACAAATATGGACATGGATAAGTATGTTTTTCATTAAGGGTATTTTAGTAATTTGGTAAATAAAGACAAATTTACCTAATAAAAGATGTCCATCTTCTTCAATTTAGTCCCCCTAGCCGAAATTTTGAAGAAAAGCCATAGCTAGGGTTTGGCCAAGCTTTCAAGCTCGATTGTAAGTCCGTTCTTGTCTCGTTTTTAATAATTTCTATATTTTTAAGATCGTTATAACTTGATCTAGCTATTTCAAGGACTAATTTGAGATAAATTTAAAGTCTAAAATTTTACCCATGATGAATATGTTTGTATTTTGATGTTTTATGGAAGAAAATGCATATTAGTTGTTAGTTAAACAACATTTATAAAGTGATTTTCGATAAAAAAAAAAGGTCAAATAGGTACTTATTTGTAAAAGGTTATAAAATGTGTAGAAAAGTGTGAACAAATGAAAAATGTGGGCTGTTATGAGTACAAGTAATGTTCGGCTAGGCTTGAGTTGTGATGGAATCGAATGAAATTCATTTTATGAGCCTAGGGACTAAATTGTAAAATGATGAAATGTTAGGGGCAAAAATATATATAATTTTTGCCATAATGTTTTTTTGGACTATATTGAATAATTTGATGATTGAATAAGTTAAATTTGACATTATAAATCAAGAAAACTGAAGTTCGGATCTAGATCGAGGGAAAAATAAAATAATTGACGAATAGATTCCTTTTGACGTTTTTGCATCCGAGGTAAGTTCGTATGTTAATAAGCTTTATTATAATTGTATTTTAAATGCTTTAATTTTTGTATAAATTGTGTAAACGACTCTACGGACACGTTTGACGACGTTTTGGCAAGCGAGAAATCCTAATCGAACCTTAGGAATAGATTAGGATACAAGTGACATGTCACTAGGGTATTATGTTATGTGATTAGAGTGCTGGTCCTGTACGTCTTATCGGTGGCTGAGTATACCGGCATATATTGCTGTTACTTGACAAAATTGTGTAAGCAAAGACGTGTAGCTAGCTACTTGACTTGACGACTTGTGCGGCGATCCGTTGATGGCTTGAGAGCGAGCATTTATGTGTTATGAGATAGAGGTAGCAATGGCTACATAAGTGGCACTTTGTGTGTAAGATTTCTCGAGTATCCGATATTATTATTTCGAGTGGTTCATTAGATATGTCAAATATGAGAGTAAGTATGAAACCATTACGAGATGATACAGTTATGTGCATAAAGCTTATGATTATTAAATTCGCGAAATGATGAATTTAAAGTAAGTTTGTGATGGAATGAAATATGGTTATGAGATTATGGTGAATTACATCGCCTTATATTATATTACTTGAATGTTAATGTATGGTAAGGTTTGCTTATTTCTTTCATACGAGCTTACTAAGCTATATAGCTTACTCCTTTTTTACTTTTCATGTTTTATAGTGTTACCAAGCTAGCTCGGATTGGAAATCGTCGGAGATCGCATTACACTATCAAACTGTCATTTTGGGTATCGATGATCTTAACATTTTGATTATATGGCATGTATAAGGACTTGGTCATTTTGTTATATATGTCATCATGATTTTGGCCAAATGTATTGCCTTGTATTAGTTAAAGGCTCGATTTGGTATTTGGCCATGTAAATTGGCTCATTTTGGTTAAACTGATTGTAAGTTTATATATACATATATATGTATATGCATGTATGTGCCAATTCCCCTTGGTGATGTGGTTTATATTTATTTGCTAAATGTTGATTGTGGCTTAATGACTTGTTGTGAAATGGATGATTTTGGTTCATTGGTATGCTAGAGTATCTTGATAAGTTATTGCAAGTCGAAAGTAGTCTTAGTGGTGTTTTCGAATGTGAAATTGGTATGTTTGATTTGGCATAATGAGATGTCATGAGCATAATAGATGATGGTATTGCATAAACATGTGTTGGCCATGATTGCGGATGTTTTTGTTGCCTAAGTATACCATGTTTTATGCCATTGAATTTGTGAATGTATATGGGTAAATGAGGGTGGCAAATGGCTTGATAAATAGCCTTTATTTTGTCTACACGGGTAGACACACGGGTGTTGACATACGGCCTGTCCCTTGGGCATGTGTTTTAGCCGTGTGTCCCTTGCACCTAAATTTTAAGAAACTGAATGCTTAGAATTGAACACACTGGCAGAGGCATGGGCATGTGTCGCAACCGTGTGAAGGACACTGCCTCAAGCACGAACGTGTGTCCTGACCGCGTGAAGTCTGCACCTATTTATGAAAATTAAATCAACCACACGGCCTAGCACACAGGCGTATGACTTGGCCGTGTGACTTCAATTTGTTCATGCCTTTCAAGTTAAAGAGTTACACGGGTTAGGGACACGGACGTGTGTGACCACACGACCTACCCACACGGGCGTGTCCCAAACCATACGGACGTGTGATCCCCGCACATAGCAAAAATTTTCTAAGTTTTTGTAAAAATTTCCTAAGTTCTCGGTTTAATCCCAGACCACTTCCAACGCATATTTTGAGCTTCGTAGGCTTGTATTAGGGACTATATGATTGAATGCAAATGGTTTTTAATTTGGTTGAAAATTTAGGACTCGAAATTGTATAATTGTTTGTGATGTAAGTCCGGTAATTCCTCGTAACCCTGTTTTGACATCGAATACGGGTGAGGGGTGTTACGTACTAGTTAAACATTCGACAACCCTTCAAGACTGTATCACTTAATGGTGCACCTCCACTGAATTAAACAAAAGATCTCTCATTTAAGATATTTATTTAACGTAAAAATAACCACCAAATATCGATATTTATAATGACACATGATGAGTGAAGTAAAAGGTCATACACTGGGTGAATTTGGATTGAAAAGAAAACCATTTAAGGAAACATGGTGTAATAATTGAATAACAATGGGAATACATGTTAGGCAAAACATAATGTTCTTGAGGTAATGGTACACCCACATGGGGTGATTAGCCAACAAAATTGATTATTATTAGTCTTGTAGATTGTTATACAGTTATAAAAATATATATTATATAATAATCTGATTTAGGATCTGACCCGAAGTCTGACATGGTAGGAAAACCCACTTTTATACGATTTCAAAGATCCTCTTTTTAGAAAGAGGTCAGGCCTCCATTTTTTTATCTTATTCTCTGCTTCTTCACCTAACCCTTCTTTCTCCACTTTTGTTGAAACATGGTATCAACAATTGGTGTAGTGGGTATGAATCGAACCCGCTAGAAAGTTCGTCATTCTCTGTGATACTAAGGTTCCTGTTATCATCTTCTCTTAGCAAACTCTTTAGGTTCTACAGTTCTGGTTCAGAAGTAGTAGATGAGAAGCAACAATACTCAATGGCAATGAGGGATGTTGAGAGGAAGCGAGTGACATCGGCAGAAGAGACATGCACTAATTGCAGTGTCACGATTTTATGGTTTCCATTTTTAATCCCTTTTAAGCTCCCACGTCCCAAATCTCTTTATTTTCCTTTTTTTGTCCAACTACTTTTGAATGTAGAATTGCAGAGAAATTATGCATGTTGATAAATGATTTTGTAAAGGAATTGATGGGTTTTTGGTCTTTTTTTTAGAATTTTATCAATTTTTGGGCACATGCATGATATAGGAATTTGGGAGATGGTTGGGTTTTGGCATTATTCTATACCAGAGTTTTTCTTGCTTGCACAATTTTGTTTGCTTTAGGTAATCTTGTAAATAACTCTGTTTTCATCGACTTATCTGATAAGGATGCATTATCATCAAACAACTCTCCTGGGGAAGGTATGAAAATCTATATTTTGAGTGCTATTGAATTCTGTTTTGACATTTGCATAAGAGGATCATTATTAGGTTGGCTCCAGAAATCTGAATATATCCTTAGTAATGACGTAATTTTGAAGTTGTGCATTTATGGAGTATTTCTATTTTACAACATTGAGCTTAAAGAGTTGTTAATTTTTCTGTTAGAATTTCAAAAATTTTGTTTTCATCTCCTCGATTCCTGACAACGGATAAAACTCATTATTTTCTTAGATTTTATTTAATTATGTCTACTACTCTGTCGATGGAGAGACCAAGGTATTCATTGTGTTCTCAGGTTTGGTTTCTGCTTTAGGTGTTTTAAGATTAGTAGAGGAAACCTTTAGATTGTTGAATTTGAGGAATAATGGTGTCGATATGGCATTGAAGGACATGTAGTGTGACTGAACAAATATGTGGTTCACCATTGCTCGTCCCACAGTCTTGCTTTTCTAGAACTTTGTTTGCAATCATGACCATCGGTCAGCTCAACTTATATTAGGAAAAAATTTGCTCAACTTTGGTGTTTGGGCAAACCTTTTATGTATATATATATATATTCTAGCACAATATTCTTTGACATTCTTATAAGGGGATATAATCTTGTTGATTTCTTTAAAGATTCTTTTAGTTGTTTTAAGGTTGAAAAGTTAGTGTTTTCTGCAGTTTAGATCTGAAATTTATTTTAATAAGTTTGGATTTCAAGCTCTTTTTCATTTTGAAAATTTGAAAATAAACAATTTATTAAATTGGGTTCCTTGCTTTCTTCTATAAAAGCTATATGAAATTGACAAATGATTATTATAATATATACCTTGTTTATTTTGTCCTTCTTTTTCCAGAAGCGGTAAAATAATTGGACTTTGAGTTGCTTCGAAATTGCAGTGAATTTCATCGAATGATATAGGCTCTGTTAGTATTGTTTTAGGTATTATAATGTTATATTTGGTTTATTTCTTGCAGCTTCTGAAGTGTTGAATAAACGTAGTTGCTGACCCTGCTTTGTATAGCTGAAGCAAATAAATGATACCATGTTCTGGACTGTTCTAGTTGCAAAATATTTATTTTTTTTATCTATCTTTTGAGCCACAACATGAGCAGAAAAATACGTCGGTATCTGATTTTTCTTTGTGAAGCTCACTTCGCATTATTGTACCTTCTTCAGATCGATTTGATCTCTAATGTTTGCTTCCTCAAATTTTGAAATCATGTTGTAGTTAGGTGTCCTTGAACATCACAACTCATGGAACTTTCTGGAGATAGCTTTGCTTGGTTGCTTCTGTGCAATACATAACCATGGGTTTGGGGTGCTTTTTTCATTCTTAGCAATTGTGTAGCACACCCCTTGTCCTCCTGTTGGGTTCAGCATCTTGAGAGATGGTCTAAACAAATTTTTCCTCTTTTCAGTATATGTATCCCCAAACACAACCTTCTACTATGATAATCCTTCTTATGAGAGAAGGATAGCATCATTCCTTAGTGGAATTAGGCAAAAAAATTTATCAATATATTGATCATGTGGAACCTGTTGAAATATGTATATATTTTAAATTTATTTAGATAGATAAATCTTATTTGGGTAGATAAGTTTTATTCATATTCTAGGAATTTTTTATTTTATCTTTTAGTAGTTTACTAGAATAAGGGAACTACTTTCTTTTTATGTTTTAGTAGTTTATTAGAATAAGGGAACTATTTTCCCAATTAGGATTAGGACTCTTTTCTCTATTTAAGTTCAATTCTTTAGTTAATAAAAAAGGGTACAATTTTATTCAAAGCTCTCTTGAAATCTTTCATGGCATCTGAGCTAGGTTAAAATCTCTAGTAACATCATGGTTAAAGCAACCTTCACTGGAGATAAGAGATCCAGCAATCAAACAGAGGAAGAAAGTTCTACAGTGGAAACAACTACCGAGAGTACAATGACTCAAGGGACAGAGGCGTCTCACCTTTCTTTTCAACTGACATCTCACAAGTTGAATGGCAAGAATTATCCGGAATGGTCGTGATCGTAAAATTAGCAATTGATGGGCGCGGCAAGCTAGGTCATTTAAATGGAGAAGTTGAGCAACCACAGGTGGGCGATCCAAAGATGAGCAAGTGGAGGTCAGAAAATTCTATGATAATTGCGTGGCTTATTAATTCCATGGAGGCATCCATAGGTAAACCTTTTCTTTTTCTCCCAACTGCTAAAGATGTTTGGGACGCTGTGAAAGACACCTATTCAGATTTAGAAAACGCTTCACAGATTTTTGAGTTAAAAATAAAACTGTGGAAAGCTAGGCAAGGGGAAAAAGAAGTTACTCTTTATTATAATGATATGATGTCTCTTTCGCAAGAACTGGATCAGTGTTATAATGATGAATGGGAATGTCCCGGAGATGGTGTAAAAGCTATGAAAAAAGAAGAGAATGAAAGAGCTTATTTGTTTCTGGCAGGTTTAAATAAAGAATTTGATGAAGTGAGATCTCGGATCCTAAGAAAAAAACCGCTTCTAAAACTTCGTGAGATTTTTTCTAAGGTTAGAAGAGAGGAGACAAGGAGAAAAATAATGTTAAAGCCAGGGTTTGAAGCTAATGATGATAATTTTGCTCTTGTAACTATTAAAAATAATGATGATAGTGAAAAAAAGAAAAAACCCTGGTGCGATCACTGCAAAAAATATTGGCACACTCGTGAAACGTGTTGGAAGCTCCATGGGAAACCGATAAATGGAAGGAAAAAGAGTGGCAATGGTCGTGGTAATATATTTTTTTAAAAAGTATTAATAGGGGTAAAAAAACTAAGAATTAAAGTAAAAAAAAAAAAGGTAGAATCTAAAATAATGCATTCAAAATTTGTCAAATTGTACTTATTTACCCCTTACCGAAAGTTCTAAGTTTCAAAATATTAAAATCAATTAAATAAATTATTGAAAATTTTTATCCCTTCATAGTGTCAATAGATTTGATAATATAATATTAAAATTAATTATTTTAATATTATTTTAAATTTTATTTTATGTTTTCAAATTAAAATAACTAAATAACTTATCTTTAATACTTGTCTATGAAACACAAATTTCTTTTGATTATATGATCTTGAATCTTCTATGTTAAACTAAAAGTAAAGGAAAAATCCTTGCAATTAATTTGGTTAATTAACATCTTTCATGCCAAACAAAAACTTATAGTTACAAATTGGAAGATTCGAGATTACATCATCACAAGATTTATGTTTTGTAGACAATTATTAAATTTGAATTACTTGAGTTAATTTCGTTAAAGATAATTGGAAACATAAAATAAAATTTCAAAATTCAGAAGTAGATTAGATAAATCAATTTCAATATTATAGTTACAAATTGGTTGGCATTATCAAGGGATAAAAAACTTTCAACAATTTATTTAATTTATATTGATGTTTTAAAGTTTCAATATTTAAAAAAAAAAAAAACTTTAGAATTTTCAGCAATGGGATAAACAAGTGCAATTTGAAAATTTTTGTATATTATTTTAGTTTCTACTGCTTTTTTCACTTTAATCCTTAATTTTTTTTTATCCCAACCAATTCTTAAAAAAAGAAAAGATACTTTCTAAGTGACCAAAATAAAAGCAGCCTAAAAGTACGGTGATTAAAATAAAAGTGTAAACATCATGTGACGTGTACACCGTCGTTAGAGATTTTAACGCCTAGGTGACTAAAATGAAAAGTCTCTAAAAGTTAAGAGACGAAATTGCAAAAAAATTATATTTGGTGATTAAAATAAAAATGCCTTAAAAATTGAGTAACCAACTAGATAGTTTACCCTAAATATTTTAAATAATCAACACAACAACATAAATATTAAATATAATGAATATAAGAAATTTTTAATAAAAATAATTTATAAAATTTTGAACAACTTCTATATATTTAAAAAAAATAGTAAAAACATCAATAATTTAAAGGATTAAAATATTTTAAATAATGTTTGTAAATTCATAAATAAATAAATAAATGTTGATATAACTCTTGTAATCCTTAAATAATTTATAGAGTACCTTAATATTGAGATCTTATAAATAGAGAGTATGTATAAATTTTTTTGTGAATTATCCTTTTGCTTTTTTATTATTCTCTCCTGTTCTTTTTATAATTTCATTTCTCTTTTAGCTCAAGAACAATGATGTTCAAGGTAACTTTGCTGGACCCAAGATCAATAGAAATATGTGTCTTATAAATAGTGTTACAACACAAACTATTCTAAAAGATAAAAAAAATAATAATAATAATAATAATAATAATTCTTTCTTATTTTGATAATAAACAATAAAAAACTTTATTGATAACTTATGATTTGATGCAGAAAATTGTATTGAATAACTATGGCTGAGAGCATAAAAAAAAAAAAAAAAAAAGTAGAGAGAAAAAAATTAATAATTAGAATTAAATTTATTGATTTTTTTTAAAAATTAAGTTTAATTAAAAAAATTATTATTAAACAAATAAAAAAGCCACGTCAAATTTTCGACTTGAACTTAACGATACGGTGACAAACTCTAAAAGCGAGAACGGGTCTAACAGGAGTACGAAACCCTAGTATCAATCAAAAAATAAAGGTGACGAAAAGTGTGACAAAATATTTCTTTTCTTTTTTTCTTTTTTTTCGTGTCTAAACACGCATCGTCTTCTCCGAGAATCGATTTCATTGTCAGGTAAAATCCTCATATTTTGCCTATTATTATTTCCTCTTTATTTGCATTCTTGCCTGTTGATTTCTCTGTTCTTTTTTTCTTTCTTTATAATTTTTTTTTAATTCGAGTCTCTTTTTATGAGATCTATTTTTTTCTGCTGTTATTTATAATCTCTTTGCATGCAATCTATTGTTTAGGGGGGTGATTTTGGGTTCAAATTATTGGGTTTGAAAATGTTGTTGTTTTCTTTTTTCCTGGTCAATTTTAGAAGACCATTTATATGTATGCTGTTCAATTTTTCGGGTTTGATTTGATTTTTTTTCCTGTGATAGAATCTTTGAGATATTGTTTTCTTTTTCCTCATTATATGTTACATTAAGGATAGTTGATTAGAAGCGGGATTTTAGTTTGTTATAGAATATAAATTTGTAGGTCGAAGTTGTAATTAGTAGGTTACATTGTGAATTTGTGTAGGTGAAATGCTAAGTTGTAGGAGGTGTTGAGTATTTATTTAATCGTATTGTTCAATATAGTTTTACTATTTGCTTTCACTTTCTTGAATTTTCTGGAAAAATTAATGTCCTATGGTTGAATTATAGTATTTAAGTTAGCATTATATTCTGAATTTCATCGAAATAATTGGCAAAAACAAAGAGTGGGATTCATTTGTTCTATGTATTGCTATTTAGAAAATAAAAAAGGGGTTTTTTTTTTTTGGGGGGGGGGGGGTTAAACATATACTTAGTTAATAATTTGTTTATGTTTTGAAAATGAAGATGGCATTGCGAGGAGTTTGGCAACTTAAAAAGCTGATTGTAAGCTATTGTGATTGGGGAGGTAGTAGTAGGGGCATCAGGTATGATTTTAATCCTGACTTTTATATAAACCTCTTGAGTATTATCTTCTAAACTTTCTGGCTTATATTATTTTTGGTATATTTGCTTGACACCTCTGGAGTAAAGTACTTTTTCGAAATCTCAATGTTTGTTGCATTTCTCTTTTCAACTCCAACATTGCAATGTGTTTTTCTCGTCTTTGTTTGCCTAATAAAGCAGGTAACTTTTTGTTAAATGTTTTCTTGATCTGCTGGCCAAGAGTTTGTGCTAAGATTTGCATTTCAACTTTCGGTATTATTCTTGTTTATGCTGTGGAGACTCGTCTCTATATATAAACTAAACTATTGAACCACTTCTGAGTAATTTGCAAATAATGAACGAATCAGCTTCTCAAGGTAGTATTAAGCTGTGTCACTTTCATCTGCGCATAATGTGGTTTGATAGTTGAAATTATGGATGATCTGAATCTAGCTGTAGGTGATTAAATATATGATCACCAAAGTAGTGGGATATCATAGATTAAGCAGGATATGTTGGATGATGTTGGAGTTAATCTTGAGATAGGCTGCTTTCTTTAATATTTGTACAAGTATATTTGAACGCTTAGCACTTTGGGTTACATTAGGGTACTCAAGTCATCTCTGCATGTGTATGCACTGATAATTACTGTGACCCGGTGAAAGAGTAGTGAAAAATTGAACTTTGTCATTACTCATCCACCCAAGTATTTGGGGACCAAAATAGAAACAGAGAAGCACATTTCCCTCCCTTTTCTTTTGTCATGTGACTGAGGCTATTCTGGAGGGGGAATTGACGTGAGAAATTGTTGAAAAAAAATTTGCTGCGGGGATGGTAAAATCTAACGGACTGCTTTTGCTAGTCATTATCACACGAATAGGTTTCCTAATGACTTAATGATACAATATTGGGATGCCTTTCAAGTAAGTTAAAGGAAGAGGCCATACTTTGTTAACATTTGGTTTTTGACTCATATACCATGGTAGTCTCAAGTTCAACTCTGTTATAATTAATAATAACAAGAAGCATGTACAAATATGAATTCTCTCCTTTAAATGGATTCTGAATTCTTCAAACTCATGGTAATTTTGACATGGTTATGCCAGGGCATTTATGGAGTCAGAGTTACCAACTTTTAAAGAGAAAAACCCTCAGCTGGAGGTGGTTACTGAACTCATTCGTGGGCAGCATCCACATTTGAAAGGCTTTTACAGTAAGTTACTCTTTCTTGGATGAGTTTCAGACGTGATGCATACACGTATGCGTTGTTTTTAACCATGTCTCAAAACATGTATCTTGCCAATTTCTCAGAGAACAAAAACGAGCGGGTGGTATGCGTGAAGAATATGACTCCTGAAGATATCCTTCTTTATGCAACCAGGCTAAGAAACGCATTGGGAAGAAAGGTGGTGAAATTGAAGACAAGGCATGTAACTAAACACCCTAGTGTGCAAGGTACATGGACAACTGATGTGAAATTTTGAGACACAATAGTACCAAGTTCTTCACAATTTTGTCTGTATGTTTCTTTATTGTTCTATGTAGCCATGATGGCAACTTTGCTGAAACATTCACTCTTTGGAGGTGAATGAAACTGTTGTGTAATGACTAATGAACAAAGGCTAATGATGTCGTAATAGATGATTGGACCCAAATATTTAATAATTTTAGAGCATCTGTACCTCTTCCAAACATCATAGCATTCAACCTTCTCAGGTTTTGAACTTCTAATAATTTGTCTAATGAAACAATATATGAACAAGAGAGGAAACTCTAGGCAAGCTAAAAATTTCCTCTTCAACTAACCCTTTAGGGCTATTATTACATCTATCACTAAATTCAGGATCAAATTCAAGCCTAGGGTAGGTTAAAGATAACATCTCAAGAACAACTGCCTGTTGCAACAGATGCTTAATAAATTCAGTCTCACTTTTATAGCCAAAGAAATGATGTACCCTAATTTCCTTCACATTACGCAGAAACTCTGTTGTTAGTTGTCCATCTTTTTTCAGCTCAACAAAAGGAGGCTCCAAAGCAAAAGCTGGTCGACTCCCACCAGCTTCTTCCCAATGCGAAGATCTAAACTGCAAATCCATCAAGAATCATAGTGCAAATAGAATGATGAGAATTTAGGAAACTGAGTAATTACTCACATCTATTTCAATCCTCTCCAAAGAGGGGCAATAACCCAAGAAGGCAATTAGCGCTATGAGCTCACACTCTTTTGCCAATGGACCAAACCATGAAAAGACCTTAAGATTTTTGAAAATCTTCCATCCATTTTTGTTTACCTAATGTTCTCTAGCAGGAAACTTTCCATACCAAGAACAAAAAATGGATATGAGACTTCAAATAAACAATCAAAATCCATTTAAAACAAAGCAACAAATATTTACTGAGAAATAATACCTGAGAAAACCAAGAGTTCACACTGAGTTCCTTTACGTGGACAAGATTTCTTAACCATGTTCTAATGGAAAATTCTTGCCATATGGTCTATAACTCCATTGAAAAACGGTGGCTTCAACAAGGGAAGGCAAAGAAGTGAAAGAAATCTTCATTAAATCTCCACAGAATTTAGAAGTTGACAAACTTGACACATTAATTTCTAGATTCAAATCATGGTCAACTATGCATCTAAGTACTAGGTGCTTAAGCCTCATACTTTGACACCAAGAAACTTTAAAGTTACGTAATCTATGGCACCGGTCAATTGTGAAGCCTTCAAGAACAGGGAACTTAGAAACCAATGCCTTTAAAGTTTCATCGTCAATCGCACAATCAAAGAAGCAAAGGGTTTTGAGTGAACCTGTCTTGAAATGGCAAACTCAATGCAGTAACATCAGGGTCATGATCCCGCAAGGGTCCAGTGGAGAACTGGAGGCTGAACTTAAAGGAGTTTCGGAGCTTGGTGTTGGGCCCAAGTGTTGTGTATGAAAGTACATTCAGATGGAGTGATGTGTTTGTAAGGACTATACATTGGAATGTGAATGACGGGGGTAAACTTCCAGAGGTGGATCCATCTCTCGGATAAAATGCTGGTTTGAACTGAATGTTTGGTTGGCAACAGAGAATTTTGTGGAGAATTGCATCTGGCAATGCACTCATCCAATCTAATTCTTCACACACGCTCATCAATACACAAAATGAGCTTTGACTTATGAAGTCTGCTGGAATTTTGAGATTCAGGTGCCGCCATAATATGTTATACTTTAAATGGGGATTGGTGTTCAACTATTTTATAAATACTCTAAACGCATTACAACCACTTCCTTTACCTACTCACGGTATATCAAAGTGTACCGTCCCATAATATATTTCCCTTCTCTTTCCCAAAATTCCCCATGTGAAGAGTTCATGAGAGTTTATCTCTGGATTTTCAGACACAAATACTTCATGAAAAAGAGTGTCAGGATGATTGAAATTGCAGGAACCTTCATCATTTCTAAATCACAACTTCAATTTTAGCATGAAAGCATCTCTTGTACATTAATTTACCATTTCATTTTCAATGTTACCTCTTTTTTCAATCAATGGTGGAGATGGTTTCCAAAACAAAACAATAAAAACAACACACTTCCAATCCAATAAAAAAAAATTAAATTTCGGTCATAACTTAAGAGATCCAATTGGCGAATCCTTATATGAGGAATATAAGATAGACAAGGGATAATTTAATTTCATTATAGAATAGACACAGGTCATCAACTGTAATAAGGAGGCTGACCCAGCACCGCTGCACCTCCTTGTCTAACATTAGCCCATGGCGGCTGCTGATGCTGCTGCATGGGCATGGAAGATACACCAGGTTGTGAAAGGGGTGATGAACCTGCAGGTCTTGCCGCATTAACGTATGTAGGGGCTGTCAACGATTGATATGTTTGACCAGGAACTGATCCATATGGCGGCCTAGCCTGAAAATTTGGATCCCAAGCAGGAACTTGTCCAGCAGGAGGTTGACCCTGTATTGCAGCTGAAGCCGAATAGTCAGTACCATGGTGCACCGGAACACCCTGAGGATTCTGCCAAGCATTTGGAGCAGCAGGCAATCCCGGAACTTGTGTTGCAAGCAAACTCGGGTCTGAGATTGTGTAATCTCTACTTTTATCACTGTATGCCTGCGGCAAAAGATGAACTCATCAGAATCATGTGACAACATTGCTATGACTCTTCATTTTTCTTTAAGTACCCATGTCACATTTTTGGATATGAATGTAGGGATCCTCCAGGGACCCTTTAAATATAGTGAAAAACTTATTAAAAAATTGAGCATACCTGTGCCAGACACATACACTTATCTGACGCTTATATCCAAATTCGAATAACATAGTCAAGAAGCATACAATTTAAGGCCAAGATCCCCTTTTTTTCCCAATCAAGAACAGATTCCCTTTATCTTCTAATGAAGTCCTAAGTTATTTTTCCTACATTAACTCAAAAAGCACATATTTATACCTTTACATTGAGATCAGTATGACGAGAGTATGATAGATGAAGCTTACAATAGCCACCATCATATATGCAGTGTCCCTCTAAGGATTCTTTGGCAACTGCTGCAGTTGTAACATCTGGATATAACACATTCAATATCAGTAAAATCGATCAAAATACTCTCTAACTTAAAAACATGAATTACAAAAACAAGTAATTTGCAGGTCATTACATGTCTAATGGTCCCCAAGGCACATCCCATAGACCTGGACGCTCTCAAAGTTCAAATCTTTGAGATAAGGTGTGGAAAAAAGTATCCCACAATCATCAGAAAGAGAACAAATTCCAAATGAAACCGAACAAAGTGAAGCCAAGAGAATGGTATTATAGTTATTATATAATATACACATCAATGCATTTTGCATGAAACTTTAAAAGAGAAGACATTAGATCTGATTTGCTTTTGCTTTTGCAAAGGTGCCGAAGATGCATCTTAACAAATTCCCTTCACAAAGAATGGTGAGGCACATATACTGTCCGGTCTTTCATTAGTGCCTAGGTGCCCGCCTTAATAATGAAATAAAATTTTAAAAAAATACCATATGTAGGAAAGGCTCGTGAAGTAGGGAAAGAATGACCAAAAAAGAGAACAAACTCAATTCTCCAAGTCCTCTTTGCATGGAAGGATAATTGGGTATCAAATCATTAGGTATGTATGGATTACCGAATACGGAAATAAACAAATTCAGAATTCATGTAATGAAAGCATACCGGGATATTGAATAAGTGCCTGTGTTCCACCATTCTTCTCAAATATGGCAATCTTTTGGACTGTGCCAAATGCTGAGAACACCTACAATATGTAACCAGTAGAATAAAACTATGAGAAAATTTTCAAGAAAGAACCCAGTACTGGCATGCCAATGGAGCAGCAACACAACATCCTACCGTGTGAAGAACATCAACTGTCACAGCATACTGCATATTTTCAATTGAAGCAAGTAGCACATTACTCTGAGGTTCTTGCTTTTTTCCATCCGGACCAACTACAGGCTGGAGATTACCACATATTAATGAACACCCAACGTTATAAAACAGGTCAAATGTTTGTAACTGAAAAATCTACCTGCATAAGTCCTTCCATTGCAGTAGGATTCACAGGAAGGTAAGGATTGGTATAGTCCCTGCATAAAATGTGCAAACAAAATCAGATCACATTAAGTACAAATGCATCACCTGATGTCAAATAGAAATTTGCATCTAGTAAGGATAAATGATTTATGGTAACAAAGAGATGATACTGCAAATGTAATAGAGATGATCAGATGACATGAAAAATTATGGGTTCAAGTCAAGAACCATCTTGTTTGACAGGAACAGTAGATCAATCACTATAACTGCATCCAGTTGGTTCCAACCATATAGCAAATAGCAACTCAAAGCTTTCAAATACATGCCAATTGAAGACTCTTAGCAAAATTACAACTCATTCTCTGAATGCTACAGCCTTGAATTCGACCAATGCTTCCAGAAACAATTCCTAATGTTCAAAGAGAAGCAACATAGATAATATTTTTATGGAATACAACACATGAATGTTATTAATAAAAATTACATTAACATACACAAGTCTCTATCCCCCACAAGTAAGTAAAGCTTCTGCCAATTTGCATGCTGACCCACTTTCATTATATAAGAAAAATGAACATCATAGCAGAGACTATTGTTATGACTTTACAATACTAGAAAAAACTCAGGTTCCGCAAAGACGAATTGTTCAGCTAATAGAATAAATAATTGCAAGCATACAACAGTTGAATACAAGGTTCGCAATGGGAAACACTAAACAAGTTTAAAAGCAGTATTCAAACATCATATCAGATTAATTTTACTAGCATGTTACATGATATGCTCCAATGATCAGTCAATTACAATATTTATTTGTATGAAAGAAGGAGCAAAAGCTCCCCCTACTCATGATGCCCCCAAATTCGTAATTCCACAATCAACATATAAACAACTGCAACTATAATGTGATTTGAAAATGCAGGGAACTGTGGTCAAAAGATTAAGAAAATTACTAAGCGGCCATGACAACACATCTGTGTGCTGACTACCAGGCTTCACTAACACCCTAGATGAGAAAAAGCATACACATTGATTAGAAACATATCAGATGCCAAATAAATATTTCGCAGGATCATTACTTCAGATTTCAGAAATGAACATGACCAAACATTGATGAACTTTAAATAGAAAATATCATGATATTTTGGATGCACTTTTACCTGCTCCGATGAGACTGAAACTTGATATTCAGATCAGTGTGTGCTGAATATGAGATTCTCAGGTAACAAGAAGTAACATGATCTGGAAGCAAGTACCTAAATTCAAAATATCATGATAAAACATTACAACACAACCACATTTTATGAAATACCTGAACTACATATCCTACAATAAATATGAAGAAGAGAATTAAGTGATGCTAGATGAGAAAAATGAGTATATGTGTTAAAGTAGGAGGATGCAAGGCTATAGTACTTACCTGGGAATACTTCTCCCATCCAATGCATTCCTCGCCGAAGATGCAGTTTCGGCATCAGTGAATTGGATTAATGCCTGCCAAATTTACCATAAAATGAGTATGATATTGGAAGATATGCAATCTCCAAAGATCCAAATGCATATTTTTGACATCTCACCTGGAATCCAGCAGCCTTTTCAAAAGTAGCAATCTTGTGCACAAAACCAAATGCAGAAAATACCTGAAACCAAATTCAATTAGATACAATCACAGATCATAAATTCAAAAATATAAATTAAAAAGAATACTAGCAAACATCACAAGCAATAGTATAATGGGAGAAATCACTGTTAGCATATGCAAATGGATGAGAAATAAGTTCAGAATGACACCTGAGCATACATGCCTCAAGATATACCCTAGAAAGGAGTATGACGTACATGACAATATCTCCAAACTATCTCCAACAAAGGAATTTAAATATGGGGCATAACCATCTATGATACAACTGATTTCAATTAAAATGATGCTATTATGTAAAAGAACAAGAAAAAAATGACAGTTTAATTCATTGTATATTATGATAGTTAAAACTGATACTTTCACTGTATGGTACCTTTAACTTCAGAGGTATATTACCTAAAAAGACCGTCAATCAATCTGTTGACTGAAGGACACTTCATGAACTTTCTATTTTAATAGTTCACAATCGCAACAAGTATTCTCATTCAAAACAAAGCTTCACAAGATTTAGACGGACTAAAAACAGGTCAATTTATAACTATAAATACAAGATATCTTCATTTACTCATACCAATAGGCTCCTTGGAGCAAGATTCATCCAAAACTCCAATTCCTTATGCAAATACCAGAAGCCCCTAAGCATAAAAAGGCTTTAACACCTTAAACTACCTATTCTTTTAGCAGAATAACAGAAAATCTGTAACAACTGGTCGCATTTATTTGAAGAAATGCATGTGCCAGAAATAATCACTTACCAAGTGAATGGTCTCAATGGTCACGTCATTAGGTTCCACACCCTCAATGGTAACCAGCAACACATTTCCAGGGGTATCTCCAGGACTTTTGTTGTTGACAATTTCATGTCTGTTTGAATATTGAATATACACAGTTTTTCCACGAATCTGTGCTGGTTCTGATGATGAAGCATAGTATGAAACCATTGAAATAGCCTGATTTAAGTCTGCCTGCAAATAAAAGTAACACCTTTTCTTAACATCAAACCATCACTGATCACCCTTTAAAAAGATTATCTAGACTTCACTAATTGAAATTAACCCATAAAATATTTACACTAAAAAATAAAACCATCATCGATCAAAAATTCCAATTGCCAACTAACCCACCAAATTTATATTTGTGATTTGATAGAAAAGAAAATAAAAATGAAATTTTATCTTGCGCATTAGTAATTAACCTTAACCTAACACAGTGGAACAAAACCATCATCTCCAAAACACAAAAAAATGAATTAAAATAAAAATTCAATTCTGCCATCGACCCATCAAATCTACATTGCAAAGAACAAAATCAGCCGAAAATTAAATTATTATTGCCATGCTAAACAAAACAAACTGTCACCCAAAAAAGACTAAATTTTCCAATTTACAATTCAAATTTACACAAGAAAGTATTAGTAAATAATTGACCTCAACCTAACACAAGGCAGTATATGAATTACAAAAAAAAGAAAAAAAAAACTATTGATGGATTTAGAAGCTTACGAATTCAACAAAAGCTTGGTTTCGATTGGCGCCAACATTGCATTTAGTATTAACGATCTTCCCAAAGGGTTTACAGAGTTCGACGAGTTCCTCTTCCGCACACTCCCATGGGAGATTACGGAGATGGAGGACCTTCGACGGCGTCTGGGTATAACGGAACTGGGGTTGGCTTGATGTTGACATCTAGGGCTCTCGCAAGGAGGGAGTATTTGTTTAGATAGAAAAATACGGGAATTTTCTAGGGAAAATTTTATATATTTGAGGAGGAGGAGATTTATTCCTGTAATCAGTTCTGGTGGGGTTCTTTTTATATTGTTGACGTAACGCTGTTGGAATTTTGGTGAGACTTGACAAATACTGTAGCATTACATTTACTGATTTGTCCATGTCTTAAGAAAAACTTTCAAAGTAACATGTTACATTTACTAATTTGTCCTTCATTTAAAAAACCTCACATTGAAAATTGTCAGGTCGAATTCGAATTATGCAACCAACACAAATTAAAATTGAAAAAATTAGATACAAATATTTACTTAAAAAATTTTTTTCAAAAATAATAAAAATTATGGGCAAGGAAATTTCACTAAAAATGCAAAAAAAAAAAATACAAAATAGAGAAACAAATAAATACTAAACCTTAAATACAAAGATTTATCGAAATTCTCACAAACCCTCTCTTAAAGGGGCCTATTTATAACCTCAATTTCATGTACAAATATTACTAAAGCATCAGAGTTAGACTGAGAAAACATAATAGAGTTTAACTAAGAGAAAAAACTCGGTTAAGTGAGGAACACATCGTCATGTCATGAAGTTGCTATTGGCTCGTCGAGACATCCATCGTCGCGTCGTCAAGATGTGGTGTTACTTCTCCTAGGGACGTGGTAGTTGCGTCGTTGGGACAACAGCTCTTCCTCGTCATGACGTCAACCTTGTTTTGTCTAAAAAACGAAACACACTCTACAAAGATAAAATAAAATGTTTAATTCACCATTTGTTACTTGAATTTAACAAAATTTTTAGAGTAAACTATACTTAAAGTCATCCAACTAATGGTAAGATTTTTTTTTTTTGTCTCCCAACTATGAAAAGTTACAAAATAGTATCATAATTATTTGATTTTTTTTATCACCATGGATGATGGAAAGATGGTGTGAGCTTTTAAAATTGGTATAATAGTAACATTAACCGTAACATTTGTACATTGTGTCAATTTGATCTTAATTCTAAAAAAATTAACCATCAACGCTTACACATTGTGTAATTTGGTCTTTTTTTTCATCCAATTATGTTTTTCATTGTAGTGCTTTCACTTAAAAAGTTAAAAATATTATCAATTAAATTTGATTGGAAATATACAAAAATAGAAACATCCAAAAATCCAAGATAATAATTTTCATCTTTTTTCATTCTTTTAAAATTAACCCCTCAATGTCACAAATAAAAGTGAAACTACAAAAAGTGAAAATGTTAAAAGGTTAATTTTTTGGAATCAATACTAAATTGACATAATGTATAATGTTGAGTGCTAAAGTTGTTATTATGCCAATTTTAAAAGCTAATAAGTTTATTTTTGTTAGTAATTTAACAGCTAGTGACCAAAAAGAAAAAAAGTTGAATAATTGAGTGATCATTTTTTACTTTTCATAGTTGAATAACTAAAAAAAGAATTTACTAATAGTTGGGTGACTGCTAGTGTAGTTTATCCAATTTTCAAATGTAATACATGTGGGTTTTTTTTCCAATTTGTTACTTTTATTTTGCAAAAGTTATAATTTTTTGTATACAAAGTTATGGTGTTAACTTTTAGAATTTAATTCGGATATTAATTACTAATATTATTAGGTTTGATTTTTCATAAATTTATTAATAGACTAAATTTAGTATTAATTGTGAATTTATTTAATTTATTAAATAAAGTGTGATCTAGTGATTTTTTTTAGTTTAGTTAATTTCTTAAAAGTTAATTGTTGATATTATTAACTAATTATGAATTTTAGTTAAATTAACTCTAAAACTCGAATTGAACTTTAAAAAGTTAACATTGTTTCTTATAAATATTAAAATAATTTCTGTCATATATATATATCACATTAGACAAAAATAAATATAAATATCATAAAAAAATAACAAACCCATATATTAAGCCAAAATAAAATCACATGAGCTCACTCAAGAAATTGATAAAATAAATTGGATTTTTATGTTTGATTTTAAATTTAATTATTTACCTTAAGCTATGCATAAGAAAATTAACAGAAATTGTTTTCAACATATATATATATATATATATAATGAAATCATCCGATTCTCAAGTAAATGAAGTTAGAATTAAAATTAAATTACCATAATAAATTACATAAAAATTAAAATTAAATTACCATAATAAATTACATAAAACATGCAATAAGCTAAGACAATGTACAAAAGTAATAGGAAAAATAATTGAAATATGAAATAGCATATATGAATATAGCATAAATACAAGAATGTATCGAACTCCACAAAAAATGTATTACTAAGTTAAACATAAAGGTTTAAAATTTTCATAATTGTTGAAGGGGATCTGCTCCTCCAGAAGAAATATTTGATGTGTTGATCTCGGCGATGTCAACATAATCCCTCAATAATGGAAGGTATTATCCATTAAGGGAAGGTTTTGTCCCCCTTTATTGAGAGTTGTTTACAATTCATAGAAGGGGCGCCTCGACTATATGTCCTTGTACAGGCTTTTATTGTAAGGGAGAATTGGCTCCTTCGAGAAAAGTCTTTAAAGTGTCATCCTTGGGGACGCCAACCTGATCCCTCAACAATAGAATGTATTGTTCCCTGAAAGAGGGTTCGGGGTGAATTTTGTCCCCCAGGTGAAGAGTAGTTTACGATTCACAAAGGGGGCACCTCGATAGTAAATGAAGATATGGTCACCCACCAAGATACAACGTAAGTGTCTCAACTTTAGTGAGATTCAAACATCTAACATTTGGTATATAGGTCACACGTTGGGGTATATGGTACCACTTGAGATATGCAGCTCAAGTAGTATCATATACCCTAACCCTTTTACTGTTAAGGGGATCAGCTCCTCTAGAAGAAATTTTCGAAATGTCATTTTTTTAGGACACCAACCTGATCCTCAAAATGGAAAGGTTTACATCTATAATACCATGAGTATAAAAAAAATAATAAAACATGAACATATGCAAAAAAAAAAAAAAAAATCAGCATCATAGATACACAAAAATGGAAACATGAGCATGAATAAATTATGGGTCTATTTAGTCACTCAAGTTTACCAGTGTTTTTATTTTGGTCATCCATTTAAAAAATATGTTATTTTAGTCATTTCAGTTAGATAAGTTATCAAATTTAGTCACTCCACGGTTAAATATTTTTGGTCAATAGAAGAAATGCTGACACGAAGTCTTTTGATTGGCATACTAACAAATTTATTCCCTAACACTTTGCATATTCTATCAAATTGGTCTTAATTTTAAAAAATTCAGCAAATTTAACCCTCAATGTTTACTCATTTTGTCAATTTAATCCACATTCTAAAAAGTTGTAATTTTAAGAACTTGAATATATATATATTATTTATTATAAAAAAACAAAATATTAAATATTAAAAATATATATAATTACGTTATAACTTTTAAGTCGTCTTTGGGCAGTAAAATTTTAGGCCTATAAGATTGCGGCACGCATTAAATATATTTTAGTTTTAAAACCTTTTAATATATTTATATTTTTATGTCTTTTTATAATAAATAATATATTTTTTCAAGTTTTTAAAGTTATATTTTTTGAATTTTTAGAATTTGGACTAAATTGACAAAATGTACAAATATTGCGGGTTAAATTTATTAAAAAATTAGAATTAGGACCAAATTGATAGAATATGTAAAGTGTTAAGGCTAAATTTGTTATTATACCAATCAAAAGACAAACACCTCAACATTTTGTTTGGTGACCAAAGGCATTTAACGTTGAAGCAAATAAAATTGATAACTTATCTAATAGGAGTGACTAAAATTGATAACTTATCTAATGGAAATGACTAAAATAACAAATTTTTGAAATGAGTGACCAAAATAAAAACACAGATAAACTTAGATGACTAAATAGGTATTTTACCCATAATTTATTAATGCTTAAAACTTACATAAATTTATAAATATTTGAAAGATAAAAAATAACATAAACACATAAACATGAATTTATTTTGATCCCAATAAATATTTTAAAAGAAAAACCTCTTAAAATATCTAATTTCTCATTACTATAATTGGCCATCTTACAATCTTTATCTTTCAAGGACATATCTGATTTGCTAAAAAAAATAACCAACTTTAATGTTGAATTCATTGGGATATAATCAAAGTTAGGTCGGATCCATTTCAAATTATAATAAAACTACCCTTTGGTATTTGGTAGTTATAAAAAACACATTCAAAGAAAGGAAGTTATATATAGAAAAAACTGTCCTTGGCAGTTACTATATAGACAGGGAAGGTAACTTCCTTTCATTTATAAATATAGAATTTTTTTAAAAAAAGCCATGCGAATTTGCAAAAGAAAATGGCATTTAAATAACAATGACATTTTTGGAAGTGGTTTGTGTTTTATCTTTTGTTTTACTCAGTAACGGTATTAGTTATTGGATTGGTTATCACTCACTTTTTCCGTTGCACTAACTCTTTCTTTCTTTCTTTCTTTTTCTCGTTTACTTTACATGTTTTTTCTCTTTTTTTTTAGTTTACAGAGCTATTTTGTGGGTATTTTTGTTGTCTTCACAAGTGTGATCAATAGAAGATGATGCTTATCGTTCGCTAAAACTCCACCGGTCATCAGTAGTTTTTCTTGGAAAGTGGGTGGCTCTTCGTCAGTTTCTTAATATGTGTTTTGAGAATATTTTAGAATAATAAATGATTTCACGAGTCAATTTGGACTTGTGTTGTCTTAAGTTTTATACGTTTTTTTATTTTTTTTCATTGTTTAATAAGTCTTCAGTTTTAGAAGTTTTTACCTACTCTTGTAGTGCGATTTTTAGTCTTGCTTATACATGTAATCTTAGTTTTACAAGTGATTTTATGGATAGTTTTGTTGCCGTCCTCTATAATTTGGTGAATGCTTGATTTTTTTTTTTGTCGATTTTTGTTCACCGCTTTGGACCATCCAGGGTTGATTTCCTCATCGTGTTAAGTGTTTGTAATCATTCCAGATATGTCGTGCCTGAGTTGTGACAGACCCAATTGTCAACATCATTATATTCTATATTTCTATTGATGCTGAGATTAAAGTCTTTGTTGTGTTGATGGAGCTTGTCCTTCCCTATTTACGATGAGTGTTTGCTTTTTTTCTCCTAAATTATATGGCTTCATTCATTGAATGAATTAATAAATTTATCTTTAAAAAAAAATCACATTTGCCCATTCCAACAAAAATGCCATTAGCGTAAGGCCATTAATAAAAGAAGATAATGGAATTCTTTTAGCATTTAAAATAAGTATGCTATTAGCGGAAATGGTTGGTTTTAAAAATTAATTAGGAAATTAGACTCTTTTTTTTTAAATTTAAATAAATAAATTGATTTTAGAGAGAGAAATAAAAAACGCATCCAGCAAGACGTGTTTTCATCCAACGATAACTTTTTCCAACAGTCAAAATATCTAACGGCTAATTTCTAATAGTTTTTTTTTCAAACGGTTAGTTTATTCGCTATATATATCAAACTTATTTTCTTTCTTTTGCATTAAAATCCTATTCTCTTAATCTTATTCATCCATTCTCTCAACTATTTTATTCTCAATTTTTCATTCAATCCCTCTCAAATTCTTGTTGTCTTAATTTTATATTTTAGAATTTTTTTGATTTTATTTGATTTTATAATAAAAATACCAATGCCTCTTATTCGTTTGGATGACAAACACATTTCTAGGATCCAATTGCAAATGGTAAAAAAATATTACTAATTTTTTTTAAATTTTAATTAATAACTAGTAAGCTGTTGATATTATTAATTTTATTAATTTTTTATGTTTATATAATAAGACCGAAGATCGGATTATCGAGACGTATATGCACAATTTAAGTATGCACTGCACATTAGCTCTCTTAGAGGACTGAGACTGTTAGCCTCATATGGGTAATGATGTTGAGACCTATGTGAAGACTTGTCTTGTGTGCCAACAAGACAAGGTAGAGTTGAAAATGTTGACTGCTTTATTGCAACTTTTGCCCATTCTGGAACATTCATAGGAGAGTGTGTCTATGGATTTTATTATTGGTTTGCCTAAATCTGATGGGTTTGCAAGCTTTTTTGTTGTGGTTGACAGATTTTCCAAGTATGGAACCTTTATTCCCAAAACCGATGAGTGCCCTATTAAGGAGGCAGCTCATTTGTTCCTTTGACATGTGGCGAAATATTAAGGAGTGCAATAATCTATTTTTAGTAATCAAGATGGATAGTTTACAGGCCAGTTCTGGATAGAGTTGTTCAAGTTGATGTGTCAAACTTGAATTTTTCTACTAGCATGCATCTATAAATTGATGAGCAAACTGAAAGAGTAAATGATTTATTGGAGACTTAACTTTGGCACTATGTAAATGTCACACAGAGGGACTAGCCAAAGTTGTTGGATGTGACCCAATTTTCTTATAACTTGCAGCGGAGTGGGGCCACGAATCAGAGTCCATTTGAGATATTGATGGGGCAACAACCACTTACACCCAATGTTGTTGCTGCTTGTTATACAAGACTAAATCCAACAACTTATCGATTTGCTAAAGATTGACAAGAGCATAATAACTTAGCTAAAGCTTGCCTACACAAGGTAAGTAAGCGCAATAAGAAGTGGGTTGATCAGAATTGCAGAGATATGTAGTTTTAGGTTGGTGGCTTAGTCCTTGCTAAATTGCACTTGATTTTGCACCACACCAGTTTGCACAAGGGTAGGCAAGATGGTCTACGAACTAGATTTACCTACAAAACTCAAGGTTCATTTGGTTTTCCATGTCAGTATGTTTAAGCTTTTCCACGAGGATCAGGAGAATCCAAATTGAGGTAATTTCGAACGAGCACCAATTGGGGTAAAGATCTCATATGATCATGATGTTGAGTGCATCATGGCAGATCGAGTAATCCAGCAGAAGTACTACAGGCCAACGCATGAGTACCTTGTTCGTTGGAAGGGACTTCTCAATAGTGAGGTTAATTGGGAACTTGCTAAGGTCTTGGAAAAAATCTGGTTCGAAAATGATTTTCTTATATAACGGAAAATAAAAATTTTGAAAACCAAACCAATTTGTGATATTTATAGCAATAAACCATTTATCGAAATCTCACCTGTGTTTTTGGCTAGGTGGATTCTTGTCGTTCTTGGCTTTCAACTAAACGACATTTTCTGCTATTCTCATACCATGAACTGCTTTGAGTGTGGGCTCGAACGATTTGAATTAAACACAGAATTAGAAATAGTTTTCTTTTCTTTTAGCATGAAAAGGAAAATCTCTTCTTAATAGAAAGCAACATAATTGTTATTCTAGAAAATATATTTAATACTTGAGAACAAATTCTCACTATTTTTGGGTAGAGTAACAATATCTTAAAGTTGTGTAAATAACCCTATAGTGCCATCTATTTATAGGGAGAAGAAGTAGAACCCTTATTGAATTGTAGAAGTATTAAAATATATTTAATACTTGAAAAACATAAAATCATTTCCAGGTCAATTTCATTTTTCATTTTCATTTTTGAGAAAACCATAATTATTTCCAAATGTTTCTCATTTCTCCATTTTTACCATTTCTATTCATTTGATTCAATATTAAATTCATTTCTAGTTTCAATGAGCTAACAAAGGAACTGCTTGGACATATGTGATTAAGGTTCAAATGATTTATAATTAAGTTATGGATTTTCGCCTATTAATTATAAACTCATGTAGTCATGAAGTCATTCTACTATAGTATCGTGACTGAGCTCTCCCTAATGGCATATCATTATGAAAGTAACTCGATCATTGCTCGTCTAATAACCTTGTCATAAGTGTGTTACCCTCATAGGATATCCTTAATCTCTTTGAGATAATATCCATTCTCCCAATATGGTCCTATTTTATCTCATGGTAATCATTACATCTTTCTTTATGAAAAATCAATTACTAGTAATCAAGTCATTTATCGCAAAGACAAACGACCTGTGGCTACGTTTACTTTTCATAAACCTTGTAATGCCAATGAGAGGATATAATTTACCAATGTCTCGAGCTATTAATTCCACTATTGTGAATGATGCTACATACTGCAGAAGTTGTATACCAAACGCACCAGCTTTCGGTTCTTTATCTATTTGAACTTAGGCTTTTACTTACATCAAAGTAAACGAGTCACACATACATAGTTTGACATTCACTCAGGATTTAGGTATGTCTTACTATGAACATCACAAATGAATAAATTTATAAACAGATTCAATATCTATTCTTTTTGGGTTCAGTTCGATGTACTGTCAATCTAGTCAGTTACATCTATGTCTCTATTTTTTTGGAGTCATCCGCTCTGATGCCCTAGATAAGACACTCCCCAATTGGACTTGATAGACGACATATTGATTTGCTCATTTTCGATTAGACTAAAGACATGTTTAGGTTCATCTACTAATATAAATTGTCTTTTCGTATTACGATTCGACCACGTAATACCGCTTAGTATTAGTTAAATATTAGACAGCCAATGAACTAATATTTGCTTCTATTTTACTTTACATACAAAAACCATTTAAGGATAATATACAAAGTATTAATATAATTCGTGAATGATTTTATTAACTAATTTGTTCAAAAAAAATTACAATTGTACTTAGATGAAAATACTACATTTAGGGCACCAGACCCAACATGAGGCTCTATGGCAATTCCAAGAGAAGATAAACTAGTTTCATTCCGAGGACGTGACGAGAGTGTCGTGAGAATAGGTGGAAGAGAATGTCACGAGCCGCACAAAGGAGCCCGCAATTGATGCGCGTATTTCAGACCCTTCATGTTCCTTTGGGGTCATTTAACCCTACAGGACTAATGTAACACCCCCTACCCGTATCCATTACCGAAATAGGGTACGAGGCATTACCGGAGTTTACTGAACATTTTCAGATAATTTTGAGTCATCTATTATTCATATTTTGAAAATAATCATAATGTCTCTCTATTGGGCCCTCGAAGCCCCAAACATACATTAGAAACCAATCAGAAATAAATCAGCATCACGGAATTTTTTTTCGTAAAATCTTAAATTATATTTTCATCTAAGTGCTTACCATTTCAATGCTCCTTAAACATGTTACCATTCAATCAATAGCTTGGCACTTGTCTAAGCGTGAAACAACATCATTGTTAGTATACTTGCACATATTTCATATAAATTTAACATTGATATACTTATTTTTCGACATGTCACACTTGAGTTTAATAATTGTCTTTACTTACATAATTTTCTTGTATCAACATATCAAAGATAATCATATATGTACATGTCATGAAACATATCATTCTCTTACCGTTTCTTCATAAGTATATATCAATCATTTCATTATATCAATATTTCATGCTCCATCATTTCCACATATTTTATGTATATTTATTCCGGTAATAGTTTATATCAAACTTAACATAAATTATATTACATGTGCTTATACTTATTTCATTTATCTATCTTTATAATTATTTCATACAACTATTTTGTATATATATTTCCAAATGGCCAGTTCTTGTAAACATTTCACACTACCATTTCATATATCCATTCGTCATCTGATACATATTACCTGAATATCAATTGTTTAATAGATGTCATAGCGTCTTCCATCCACTGTCTTATTTATCTTTGACATGATGCCATAGTGTCTTTCAACTATGGTCTTACTCATATTCTGTCATGTTGCCATGGTATCTTTCAACCATAGTCTTGTTCATTTCATGTCACGTTGCCATGGTATCTTTCAACCATGGTCTTATTCATTTCATGTCACGTTGCCACGGTATCTTTCAACCATGATCTTATTCATTCCCCATCAAGTTGCCATGGTATCTTTCAACCATGGTCTTACACATTTCATATCATGTTGCCTTGATATCTTTCAACCATGGTCTTACACATTTCATATCTTTTTGCCATGGTATCTTTCAACCATGGTCTTACACATTTCATATCATGTTGCCATGGTATCTTTCAACCATGGTCTTAATCATTTCATTTCAGAAAGCACACTCCCGCCAACCTCATCCTTACAGCAGGATTACCAGTCCAGGCTAAATCCCTTGTAATATAAACTCATAAAGTATTGTCGGGATTACCAGTCCAGGCTAAATCCCCTGCAACGACAATTACTTTAATGAGCTTGGATCTGAATTACTAGTCCAGGCTAAATTCAGATCCATTTTACACATATTCTTCGGGAGGGCTATATCAAGATAGGATCACTCGTCTGGGCTAGATCCTTTTTACCGTAAATTCCTTTTCGTTCAATCGGGATTTCTTCCCCTATTTATCAAATATATCAATGTTTCATCAATTTTCATACAAGGGATATTTAAATCATATTCACATCAATAACATACATTTCAAATATTTAAGAATATAATTCAAGTTATACGAACTTACATGACGAAATTACAGAAATATCAAGATTCAGGGGCATTTTGGTAATTTACCATTTTTCCAATTTTCACCCGATCTTAAATTGACAATTTCATTCAATTTATTAATTTAAATAATAAAACAATTCATTCCCTTCAATTTTGTCATTTTTGACATTTTTAAAAAATTACCCCTGAAGTTTTACTTTTATTCAATTTAGTCCTTAAGCCTAAAACATGCAAATTAGCCATGCTAGCTGAATATTCATATATATTTTCCTTCTCCTCCTCTCCATTCCACATCCTTAATGTATATAACACACTTGTAAATAACATTATCTATAATTTTTATTATTTACTTTTATGAATATTCAAGCTGTCCATCTGTGTCATAGTCACTAAATTATTTATATCTAGAGCTATAGAACTCCAAATTAAGATCCGATAATTTTACCTGAAACTAGACTCATATATATTTTTACCATAAAATTTTTATAATTTTTGGTTTAGCCAATAAGTACAGTTTATTCTTTAAATTTACCCATGTTCTGCTGTCTAATAGTTATGACCCTTCTTCACTAAAAATTAATTATCTCCTCGTACAGAATTCTAATGATGTTTCTGTTTGTTTCTATTGAAAATAGTCTCATTCAGAATTCTAAACATATAAATTTAAGCCCATAATTATTTTTCTCCAATTTTTTATGATTTTACAAATTCAAAACAGGGGAACCCAAAATCATTCTGACCTTGTCTCACAAAATTTATTATATCTCATGATTTACAATTTCATTGCTTACCTAATTTATTCTAGAAGTAACTAGACTCAATAAGCTTTAATTTCATATTTTATTCATCCTATAATTCGATTTCTACAATTTTTGGTTATTTTTCAAAGTTAGACTACTGCTGCTGTCTAAAACTGTTTTAGTGCAATATATTATTTACCATGTTTATAACACCCTTATTTTCTTTCTCTACACTATTTCTCATCACTTTCTCTTGTTTTCTCTTCACTAACATATCAAGAATATCATGTGTAAGGAAACTCTACATTAACATTAATCCCATGCTTTTTCAATAATATCAAACTTAAAAATATATTGAAATCATGATGTCCTTACCTCGTTCTATTGATTTCAATCTTCATCTTGATTTTCTCTCTCCTTCAGCTTCCATTTCTTGAATCCAACTTGATATTCTAACTTCCCATAGTCTCTTTAACATTTTTCTCTCTTGGTAGCTATGGAAATTCTTTTGATTTTTGGGTGAAAATGGTGAATTTTTAGTAGAAGGACCAAATTGTAAAGAAATGAAAACTTCTTTTCTTCTTCTTCTTCCCACGTTGGTTTTGCATGGGAAAGATGGATGAGAATTCCTCATCTTTCTTTCTTTATATACTAATAAAATAATAATAAAATATCTTATTAAAATATTAATAAAATAATATTTATCTAATTAAATAATTATAAAATATCAAAATATCTCTAGCATCATTATTACTTTCTAGATTTCTCTCTCTTCCAATTGACCATTTTTCCCTTTATTATCTTTTAAAATGTCATCCTTGAGTCATCATTTAATTTGGTATAATTCCAATTTAGTCCCTCATAGTTCTTCATCTATTCAATTTGGTCCTCATTCATCCACTTTCCTTAGTTTCTACATCATTCTACCCTTAAAATATTTACACTATTGGTCCTTCAAATTTTTCATATTTACACTTTAACCCCTCAAATTTTGAGTATTTACTCTTGTGCAACAAAACTTTTCTCACTTTTACAATTTAGTCCTTTCTTGAATTAATATATCATAATATACTTCCTAATATTGACATAACTCAAAATTTCCCTTTTTGTCACTTTATTTTCTTATTTTACTATATCACGAATAATATTTTACTATAAAAATTTTCGGGATATTACAACTAACTCATTACTTTAAGGAGACTCAAGGTCTATCTTTTTCGATTCTGGTTAAAATGTAAACACTCGAGTAAATTATATTATACCAGGATAATTATTATAAATCTTAAAGGATAAACATGTATAAAATTTAAATCCCTTAAGACTTTCTTATTTTAGATGGGAACTAATCTCAGCCATTAATGTAATGTGATTTTTACCGTTGGATTTATGAGAGCTCAACTATAAATAGAGCCCTCCCCCTTCATTTGTAATCACTTCATTCTTGAGTTAAAAATATTATTGAGAACATTTACTCAAACACTTGGTGTGCGCTATTTTTCTGTGGCTTTTCTGTTTGTTCGTGGTTTCTTTCTTTTTTGCTTCCACTTTGCTTCGGTGCCTTTTAGAATTTCTGCGATAATTCATATTTTTCTAGAATAATGCTGATTTAGACGGATTTGAACTCAAGAAATCGATTAAAGGCTCCTTTGGTTTGGCTTTTAAAGTCAATGAGGTGCAGTTGGGGTAGCAACCTCACTGATATGTTGTTTGGTTCAAGAACACAAAGGCGAGTGAAAGTTGATTTCAACCACACTGCTATGCTGAAAAGGAGCTAGAGGTTTTTCAAAGTGACAATTGAAGCGGTGGTGTAGTAGGTATTTTTAACAGACAAAAATACCCTTGCTTTTATTTATTATTTTACTAATTTATCCTTGAAAGTTAAACTAATTTCTTTCCCAACCTTATTTGTTTTCAGATTTGGGAAGAAAACAGCAGTTTTGTTTTTTCATATTTGAGAACTAAAACTGATTGAAGCTGGTTTCTCCCCCTTTTTTTTGCTTTGTTCTTGGTTGTGATTGCTACAAAATCAAGTAAGTAAGATCAAGTGTTTCAGTGTATGCCCACTTTCTTTCTCTTTTTTCTTGTCTGAATATAAACTGTGTTGAGTTTGCTGCAAAATGAGCTACAATGTCATATCTTGTTATTGCTTGTAACTAGTAGCTTGAATCTTCACAATTTTGGGGTTTCTTGAAATCCATGACTTTTTTAGGGTATTATTTGAATAAGACTCTATTGAAAGTTGAGAAGTTTCAAAAAAATGGGTAAATTGCGTGTAATTTGTTCATCTTTGGGAAGTTTTACAGATTTTTGTAAAGATTTTGTGACTTCTAAGTTTCTGTTGAAAGTTGGATAAGGTTATCCATTTCAATTTGCTCTTGGTTATTGGATGATAGGAAAGGCTGACTTTGGTAGGGTTGACTCAATTTTAGTTTTAACCAGAGTGATTATAAATGTTGGGAAATAATGCAAAATTTAGCTCTTGAAAGGAACCAAGAATAATGTACTAATTTATAAGCCACCAGCATTGGAGCCTATGGGAAAAAAAACAACAAAGAGATTGAAACAAAATCAATCTAAACCCATTTGTGAAATAAAGAATCTATGGAAAATAACAAAAGAGAAGCAGAACAAGTAAAAAGAAAAAGAAAACATACCCATTTTTCTTGCATGATTTTCTGACATGAGTAGACTATGAACTAATGTATTAGATAATACTTGATGTTTTAAAACCATGATTATCATTCCTACAAACCCTGAAAAAATAACTGTTGACCCAGAAATACCAAAAAAGAACCATAGGGTGATCCAATTGACCAGTTTCCTATTTGCCATGGAGAGGATTTTAGGGATTAAGGTGTCGACGATGATAATCCCGTAGGTTTGGAGGATAGGTTACCTTGTCTTTAAAACCCCTTGAAATTTACCAAACCGAACATACCAAGGTGATGTTTTAAAGGTCCTATCAGGTTGTTCAACTACAATTATATCAACAGCACCACCAAAGGGATGAAATGGGCCAGACACATTATAAACACCACAAGATATATAGCTACCTAGTCTCCCCACAGCATACATCCTCTTCCCTTTGAAAATTCTAAAGACACACCCAGATCTTAAATAGTTGAAAATTCAACCATAATTTAAAATCCCAATCCCAAAAGATTGCCTTTTTGTCAATTGGGATTCTTCAAATCTCACTCCAAAAAGTATAGAACTTACAATTCTGCAAATACCCAGATTATAAAACTCAAAATCAATACATAATTCAAGAACCCGATCAATTAAAAAAATGCTTTTTCTTAGCTAAAGAAAAAATAACGCACTAGTTAGAAAGTTACAAAACTGATGAACAAAGCAATAGCGAGACAATAACGTATAAATTTGGGAATTGTTCAATGCTCAGTGAACTCCACAAAAAAGAAACAAGAAAAACATGAATCAAAGCAAACCAGACAAGATTAATAAAAAAAACAGCTGAGAAACTCTGGGTTTTTTTCTATTTTATAGTATATTTCTCAGTTGTAAATTCAAAAAGAAAAAAAAGGGATTTGAATACTTGATTGAACCAATCAAAATAAAAATAAATAAATGGGGGAAAAAAGAGGACAGTTGATAGAATTAAAGCATATTCATTCTTTTGACCATTAGAATGTACCCAGAAAGAAACAATTATATCATTAAAAACCTAACAAATAAATTTTTTTAGAAAAATATATATAACAAAAGATTAAAGAAAATGAAACGAACCTGGGAAAATTCAAAGCTTATAGAGTGAGGCTTATGAGCAAAATAGAGAGAGATTTTGTATATTGGGTGTGTACCTCGGAAATGTCGAGACTCGAGTGAGTAAGAAAAAGAAGAGAAGAGATTACGTGTCAGCAGAAAACAACCAAAGCCCATTTTGCTATTCTAAGTAAAGAGTCAAATTATGGTTTTGGTCCTTCTCTTATGCTCAATTTTTGTGCTTAGTCTATATGCTTTCTTTTAAGGGTAAACTATACCATTAGTCACTAAACTATGGGTAAGTTTTCGTTTTGGTCCATTCGTGATGTATTATTCTTATTTTTTATGAAACTATATTATTATATCTAATTATATATTTATGGTTTTATGTCGGTTGACATTTAAAATCAAAATAATAGTAATAGATGGTAAAGACACGAAATTTTAAGGTTTTAATAAAAATTTTAATTTGGTTTTTGCTTCCATTATAAATTAATTACAATTTATATTAAATATAGAGTGTTGAAATAAATTTATAAATAATAGTTATATTAGCTCATGAAAGTATAATTGCAACTATAATCATAATTAACATGCTAATAATAAATTATTAGAGTAAATGTAATAATTTTAATTTTAATGTATGACCTCTATTGTTTCATTATTAAAAAAAGAGAGATTTATGTTTTTTTTTATACTTCTATTTTATTTGATAAAAAAATAAAGACTAAACTAATTAAAATAATAAAAACAAAAAATTAAATCGATTCAAAATTTAAGATTACTCAAAGAATGAGTTAATTGCACTAGAAATCTTTAGACCATGACATTTATTCTAAGTTGGTCCTCAAATTTTAAAATATTCTAATTACATGTTTAAATTATTTATATTATATAAATCAAATCTTTTCATTACTAAAATTAAATGTGACATAATTTAAAATAAAAGCTTTAAAGAAGATTGATATTGTAAAAGTGAATGTTATGAAAATCTTAATTATGAGGTTTTTTGAAGTTTTTACAGAAAGCATATTTCACTCTCTTATTCTTAACTTCATTTTTAGTTATAAATTTTAAAAATTAAGCAACATTTTACTTTTATGTCATATGATTTTGCATGTCATTTAATGATTAAATTAAAAAATAAAAAAATGAAAAAACCTAATTGATATAACATAAATAGTTTGAGAATGTAATTAAAATGTTTTGAAATTTAAGAACCAATTTAAAGAATGCTTTGGTGCAATTAGGTCTTTAAAGAAAATTGTCTGAAACCCTATATGTTAAATACTATATTTTAACTTTCTTTTTTTGTCTGAAACCCTCCTGTATCTAGTAAATTGAATCAAGTTGAACCTTTAAACGAGATAAATATTTTTTTCTACAGTCTCACGCCTATCTCCCAAATACCAATCATCCATTAAATAATAAATTCAATTATCAGCTCAATAGCAATTGACACTTAAAACATAGCTATCAAATAGATTATAGGTCATAGCTCATAATCAGTTATCTGTTGGTCATCACAGTTGTTTCAAGAAAAGAAATATCATATTGATGTATTGGACAAAGCAATTCTTGATGACTAGTGTTGCTAAGAAAAACATAAGGAATTAAGTTTGCTTACACTTTTGAAAAGATAGTCATAATCAATTATCCTTTCTATATCCTCTTTATTGTTTACCATAGATCTTTGAGAATTTTTCCTTTAGTGTTCATCTTATGGCTTTCATCTTTTTGTGATGTGTTATTCTTAATTTTTTTATGAAACTATATTATTTTATCTAATTATATATTTATGGTTTTATGTCAGTTGACATTTAAAATCAAAATAATAATAATAGATGGTAAAGACACGAAAATTTGTGGAGGGAGATAGTACCTTAGCAACAAAAGCTGTTTGGGATGATGAGCTGACGTTGATATTTTGTGAACTTTGCGTGAATGAAGTCAATGCTGGTAATAGACTGACAACTCATCTAAACTCAAAAGGATGGGAAAATGTCGTTGCTCTTTTTCAAGCAAAAACAAAAAAAAATTATGGAAAACCTCAATTGAAAAATAAGTGGGATACATTAAAAAAGGAATGAAGGTTATGGAGGGAGTTGCTTAAAGAATCTACAGGTATTGGATGGTGTCCATCTAAAAAGACGGTCGATGCTACCGAAGAATGGTGGGCTGAAAAAATAAAGGTTAGTGTTAACTTTATCATTATTTTAATGCATAAAGTTTATTGAAATTAATAATTTATAAATATAAAAATCTGAGTATAACATTTAACATTTAACATTTAACATGTTTTGTAGGAAAATCCTGATTTTAAAGGATTTAAAAAGAAAGGAATTGAACCACGATTGAATGATTTAATGTGGCAAATGTTTGGTGGCATTGTAGCCACTGGAGAGAATGCATGAGCACCTTCGTCTGGTGTTCTTCCAAGTGGGGTTCCTATGGGAGATGATACACCTAACGAGGGATTTGGTGATTCAGATGAAAATAGTAATGAGAATGAAGGTATCCCTCCTAACGAGGTACCATCAAACCCTTCTCATGAAACTCCTAATCGAAGAATGGAAACACTTGGGGGTTGTACGGTAAGAAAGGAAAAAATCAAGTTCAAGTAGAAAATCATCAAGAAATTCATTAGCTACTCATATTGAGAAATTGTGTGAGAGTATGGCTAGTCCAAGGAAGTCAGTGAATGAAATTATTTTTCCTCACTCTCAATATGCTATTTCAAATGCAATGGATGCTTTGCGTGATTTGGGAGATGAAATTCCAAAAAAAGATAAACTGTACTATTTTGCAATCAAAATGTTCCAAATACCGGTGAAACGAGAAGTGTTTTTGAACTTAGATCCAAATCTTAGGGTTTGGTGGCTTCGACGTGAGTATGCTGAACAAAATCCAATTGCATCATTTTCATCCTTGGTAGCAACATCCTCATTTCCCTTCCAACCGTACCATCCACCACCTCTACCATAAGCTCCTTAGAATTATTATTGTAATATAACTATACTACTTTTTTATATGTAAAACTAATGTATAATCTACTTTTTTATATGCAAAACTAATGTATGATCAACTTTTTTATATATAAACCTAATGTATGATCTACTTTTTTATATGTAAAACTAATGTATGATATTTTTTATGTTCGGTATTTTTATGATATGCTTTTATTCAATTTTTTGTGTTGTATAGAATGTCACAAGTTATTAATTTATTTTCATTTGATTACTTTTTCAGGTAATGGATGAATTTAACAATATGTATAATAGTTTTTATATGAATTATGATACCCCTGAATTAAACGAAGAAGTTCAACGAAGAATAGCCACAATTGTTATACAAGTTGAGCACAACAATTATCATGAAGAGGAAGAACAAGTGTTAAGCAGTGTATTGGTACACCATGAAACTTATTTCACTATGCAACCGTGTATGGATTCAAATTATACAGGTCAAATATGGGTGGACGAAGTATTAAATGGGCATGATGATCGTTGCATGAATAGTTTTAGGATGTCAAAAAATATATTTCACAGCTTGTTGCATGATTTGCAAACAAATTATGGCTTAAAGCATGGGAAGGTATCTGCGATGGAGAAGTTAGCATTATCATTGTATATTCTTGGAAATAGAGAATCAAATTCAAATGCAGCAGAGCAATTTCAATTATCTGGGGAAACTGTTAGTCGAATTTTTACTGATATGTTGTATATATTTGCTCGAATGGGAATAGACACGATTAAACCCACTGAAGGTCAAATCGAGGAAGTACCGAACCATATTCGACATGATACAAGATATTTGTAAGGGCCCAAATTTGCCCGGGGCCCATAAACCAAAAACCAAAATAAAGATAATAAACAATCCATTTTTACAAAACCAAAATTAAATAACCCTAAAATCATTTACACCCAAACAGCAGCCCAATTACAATGACCTAAAGTTGGCCCAAAAATTAAACATTTTCAGCCAAAGTTAGAAACCCTAGCAGCTTCCTCTCCGGAGACGCCGTTTGCCCCCCACGTGAGATGTCAGCGTATCCTCCGCCGATGATCGAGCCTAGCACCTGCAATCACGCAAACAAGGACAGCAAACAGAGACAGAACAGCAACAACATGCAAAGCAGAACCAAACAGTAGCAGATATGTACAAAAAAATAACTCTTTGTATTTGGCTATAAAGCCACTAAAACAAACGATTGTAAGGGGGGATTTTATAATATTGAAAAAGAGACAAACACAAAAATCCCTCCGAATTTTGAATACAAAAGAAAAATCAATAAAAAAAAGGTTGCATCTTTTATCCTTTTCGACTTCTTTTCTATCTTTTCTTTTATCTTGCTTTGAAGTTTCGAAAATAAAAAAGGGAAATGGGGGTGATAACCTTTTAATTGTGTTTTCGAAACCCTTCTTCTTCGCTGAAATCGAAACAAAGAGGGGATTTTGGGACTGAATACTGAGACCTTCGGGTTTGGTTTTAAGTGGGTTTAAACGGAGCCTTCTTTCATCACCAAAAACTGATTATGATGATGGAATGGTGTGAGGCAGACGGTCGGTCAAATGGAGAGGAATTAGGAGAGTTTTTTTTTCTTTTTTTTTTTTTGTTTTATGTTCAAGAATGAATGAACGATTAGTTTTAGGGTTTTTGTTTTTTAGTTTTGTAATGTTCTAAACGGCACCGTTAGTGCCATGGATTTGGATGCATATGGGGATATTTGCACATATGGGGTTTCCATTTCTGCGGAGTGTTTCAATATAGTCCCTTTTCTTTTTCTCTTCCTGAATTTGCCCCGCTATTTCCATTTTATTTTCAATTTGATCCATGGCCTAGTGAATTGAAACGCAACACATTGAGACCAGGGATATTATCCCATTTGGTCCTTTCACATTTAAGCGTGTTTCACTCTTGTCCCTGGCCCTTTTTTACGATTTTTACCTTAAACTTCAGTTCGCTTTCAATCGCGTCCTAAAGCTATTTAATTTATTTCTTTATTTTAGAATTGTTATTGTATGTTATTTTAATATACAGTTTCCTTTAAATTGTTTTTGTATATTTTATATTTTAACTTGTTTTACATATTAATTAATTTAAATTGTTTTATATTATCTACTTTAAATTGCTTCGTATATTTTTTATTCAAATTTGCTTTCATCTATTATTTAGTTAAAATTGTTTTATTGCTCATTTTAAAATTGTTTCACATACTTTGCTTTAAACATTATATCTCTTTTATATTATGCACATTATTTTTAACTCTATATTGTATATTACAATTTCATATATTATGTATGTACTTCTCATATTATTAGTTATATGTATATTTTTTACATTATCTTATGTACATATATTTTTCATACTATATTATATATCTATCCTTTCAATACCATATTGTATATATTTTCAATACTATATTACATAGATTTTTTTACCATATTATGTATGTCATATATATATATACGTTTTAATGTTTTTGTACTATCTTATATATATATTTTTAATAACTACATGATGTAGTGTTTTAACACCGTATTATGTACGTATCTTTCAACATCATTATATACATACTTTTTAATACTATGTTATTTATACATTTTCATATGTATCGTGTACATGTTCTAAATATCATTATTATATGCGTACATATACATTCATTGTTTCCATTTCATGTTTAGTTCTAGTATTACGTTTAATATCGCATACATCTTTATCATTTTTAATATTATTGTCACATTTATTATTTGCTTCAATATATTTCTAGCTCTTTCTTTTATTTATTTTTATTTCATATCAATTTGCTTTGCATTACCTCGAAAATCTTATTCTTGTTTTCTAATTAATTTCAATACATGAGGCAACGTATCGGTTTAACACTAAGTCGTTGATTTCATCGCTATGTTGGGTGAATCATATCAGCTCGTGTTGAAAACGGAATGCCCTTCTAACAAATCAAAATTTAAAAATTATCGTCTTTTCAATCGGATCACGATTAAATGTTACATTAAACTCGTATTTTTGAAAATCAAGACAACACGTGTTTAATGAGATACCAATTTTGGGCGTTGTGGGGGTGCTAATACCTTCCCTGCATGTAACCGACTCCCGAACCCTATTTTTCTCTGATTTTAACGTAGACCTAAGCCCGGCCTTCTTTTGTATTCAAAAATATTTCAAAAAAGAGGATTTATTAGGTGCCCGATCACTCCTAAGAAAAGGACAGGTGGCGACTCCCTTTTCTTTTTAAAACTGAAATTCCTTTTTCAAATTTTCAAATAATCGCCTCAACTAGTAACCAAAGCAAAATTTTTTACGTCGCTACAACTGGCGACTCCGCTGGGGATCCTTTTTGAGAGTCGAGTCGAGTTAAGCATGTGTTGTCAAAATTTGTGAAAATTCCTTGTTCAAAAACATATTTAGTCGTGATCCTTAAAATTTTAAATTTCGAAAAATCATTTGTATCGTGTTGTAAATATTTTCCTAACTTGTTTATCTTCCGTTTTTCAGCCCTAAGTTTTTACGATTCTAGTTTTTAGTTTGCAAGTTTCTCCCCGCACACCGTACACTTGCATTTTGCATAACCTGAGCTCTATACCCGAGTTCCGTCCGTTTAAGTGAAAGTAAACGCTATGCCTTCGTGAGTTAACTTGTCCCTCCGCACAGGCTAGTGAATACTTTCGGGTTATATATGACTTATGCTTTCGTGAGTTAACTTGTCCCTCCGCATAGGCATAAGTAAATGTAATCCCTCGAATTGGACTCGAAAACCTATGATGGGCAATGACCGAGGCTCTATACTAATCTTAGTAGATGACAGTATGGACAATTCGAGTACCTATCTAGAGCCAAAACCGCATATAGTGAACCGTACGAGCCACCTAACTAGAGCTATGCCTAACCTTTGTCCATTTACTAGTCACCGAAATAAGTACACGGGAAAAACACATCTTACCTTCTGTTTCTTTTACATTTACGCTTTCTATGCAAGGGAATCGAGTCCATTAGACCAAGTAGCTTAATTTGTTAGATTTTCCACAGTTTTTCTCTGTTCATATGTGTTGTGCTAACCAAGGTTGTTTGTCTGTATTTCTATTTTTCATCATGCATCATAGGCATCTTGTTAGGAAGGTGTTGATTAGAGATTGATTGCCAAAAACGGGTTTCTGATGGAGGAGTCAATTACACGACTGACCGAAACGTTGTGTAATAGACTCTTTTGATTAAGGAAATGCCTAAATAAGGGCTATCTTGAAATTAACACCAAATTTTTGCATATTCATTCATGATTGACATTCATTTGACATTTATTCATTCATCCATTCATTGCATGTACATGTCCCTTAATCATTCACTGAGGCTGAAACTGTATGATCTACAGTTGTGACGCCACGAGTCTGGAATCACGCCATTCATATAAGACGCGGCTAAGAGATAGAACTATGGAGGCCGAATTCAATGAGAGAATTGAAAGAATGAAAAGGGCCCAAAGAGAATTGCAAGAACAGTTGGCTAAATCACAGCAGGAAACGGGAGATCTGATGGTAAGATCTCGAGAGGAATCACTCGAGCAAAGGGATCAAATGGCCAAAATGATGGAGATAATGTCAGCTTTAGTTAAAGGGGAGGGACTTATGCAGAGTCCTGACATTATGGAACCTCAGTCGAGAGTTAATCATGATCAAGATCCGTTTTATCCCCCAAGATTCACCCCACCTCACGTTCATGTAACGCAAAGAGGATGTCCTCAAAGGGAACCTGTAGGCCTCGAACAACGACCTGTACCACCTACTCATCCAGGGCAAGGTGTATCTATATCAAACCCCAGAGTTAATCCTGTTGATCCCAATATTCCAGATTTGGATGGCCCAGTAGAGATAGCCAAGTTGAAATTAGACGATCATGATGTTTGGGATAAGTATAGAAGCTTGGAAGAAAGGCTCAAGGCAATCGAAGGCACTGAAGTCTTCTCTGCATTAGGTGCCAAGGAACTCAGTCTGGTGCCCGATCTGGTTCTGCCTCTGAAGTTTAAGGCACCAGATTTTGAAAAATACGACGGAACGAGATGTCCAAGAACGCATCTTGTCATGTTTTGCCGAAAAATGACGAGTCACGTGAATAAAGATAAGTTGCTAATACACTGTTTCCAAGACAGCTTGGTCGGATCGGCTCTTCAATGGTATAATCAACTTAGTAGAGAAAGGATCCGATCATGGAAAGACTTAGCATCAGCATTTTGTGAATAGTACAAGCATGTGTCTGACATGGTGCCTGATCGGTTGACTCTGCAGATGATGAAAAAAAAGCCGACGGAAACTTTTAGGCAATATGCGCAGAGATAGAGGGACATCTCGGCACAAGTAGAACCCCCTTTAACCAAAACTAAAATAGAGGTTCTCTTCGTCAACACTTTGAAAGCGCCATTTTACGATAAGTTGGTAGGAAGTGCTACGAAAGACTTTGCAGACATTGTGATATCCGGGGAACTTATAGAGAATGCCATCAAAAATGGAAGGATGGAAGGCCCCGAGAGCTCAAAAGGGCAGCACCCATGAAGAAAAAAGAGCCAGAAACCCATGTGGTGGGAACAGGAAGCCACTATACTTCTAATTCGTACCCAACTCAACCACGACCTCGATATCACCCACTTCTGAACTTCACATACTTGGGAGTGTTTTGAACAATGGGACATTGAAAGAGATCCGTGTACTTTTAAAGCTAATCTAGAGTAATATTCAAAACATACTTATTGCCTTAAGACCTAGAGGTGATAAGACTTCTTTTAAGAAATAGGTTTTGGTCCAAAATTTTTATTTCAATGAAATGTATCTTTTTGAGTAAATTTTCTTCTATTTATAGATTCTTTTATTATTTGGACTTTCATTCTTTTATTTTACATTCATGATCATCCTATACAAATAATCATCCTTAGAATCATTTATTTTCTGAAATTTGCCTTCGTACCCACAGTAGGTCCCCAGATATCAATGTCACGAGCGACGCTGTTACTAACTCCCTTTGGAGCAAGATATGTGTCTAGAGGGATCTCAGGACTTCGAAGATGACAGAGATTGTGTCTATCTTCCGATTTATGAAGGATGGCAGAATGAGATGAAAGACAGACCCTAACTTACAAAGAGTCAGCTGACATTGTGAGCTTGGGAAAGAGATGAAGATCGAAACCTAGCCCACCGCAGAAATAAGGCAAGACTATTGAGTATTTCCAAGAATTCAAGAATGTTTTCGCACGACCATATTAAGACGCACTTAGGAACATCTTAAAAGAAGTCCATAAGGGTGTCTAAAGAACACATGACAATGGTTCTGCAATAGCCAGGCTAATCATGAGGATCGGATATTGTTGGTCCACCATGGGAAGGGAATGGCATCAGTTATGTCGTCAAGACTCACGTGCTTCTTCCATCTCTTCACAAACTTTTCAATACGTGGGGCATAGATGTTCTGGGGATGATCTCGTCAAAAGTTTCTAGTCGACATCATTGTCGTGGCCGTCAATTACTTCACTAAGAAGGTGAATATTGCTTCATATGCCAATATAATAAAGTCGACAGTTATGAAAAGAAAAAAAAACAAAAAAAGAGAGATCAAATGCCAGAAAGAATCATGTTTTAATGCGTAACTGTACAATGTCATATCACAATGCAACAAAGGCTGCCAAAAGAAAAATACAAAAAAAAAGTTATGGAAGGTGACCGAGACTTGTAAATATTGACATAAGAAGCTACTTTTTACTCTTTGTGCTTATTAAAGTTGACCAGGACCTTCACTAGGGCATTAGAGGTGGTTCGGTCCATGGAAATTAAGATTCTTTTTCTCTAAGCTTTGATTGAATCAAGAATTGGATGAAGTAAAATGTCTTGATGAAACTTTGATCAGAGAAAAGAGTTTGAAAGTCAAACGTGTGAAAAATGTATGATGCTGAGTTATGACGGAAATGGTTCACCCAAAGGAATTTCATAGTAGGAACTTGGTATTGCAGAAGATCCTTTCTATACAAAAGGATTTCAAAGGAAAATGAATGCTTAAGAACTTTATGAGGTAAATGAGGCTTTCCCCGGAAGAACACTGATCCAATCCTAAATTCGGATTCAGTCCAGAGATACTTAAAAAGGAGAGGCCAAGGTGAAAATCCGCAAAGGGCGCTTTGTGACCTTCATTCATTCAAAAGCAAAAAAAGAAAGAAAGAAAAAAAAAGAAAAGAAAATAGAGAGGTTAAGGTGAAAACCCGCAAAGGGTGCCTTGAGACCAAAGGGGTTTTGAGTTGAAAACCTGAAAAAGGCGGCTCAAATTTTGTTCAAAGGTGGGGCATATGGTAGTCTTGCTATACTTGAATTGATAGTAAAGAAGTATGCTACGTCTTGGGGCATCGACAAAGTATTCTGAATCCCCTAAACACATGTTGAACTCAAAATGGTCTCAAAGGAGTTTGTACAGAGAAGCTCAGGCTGCGATATTTGGGGCACTTAGCTTTCCATTTTACCCATTTTTGAATTTATCTTTGATTATCTTATTCTTTTCAAAATGCGCTTCCAATAAACTTACATTTGCTCTCATTGTTTAACTTGTTTGTTTCGAGTTATGCTTTTAGTCAATTTTCTTCTTGTCCATTAGTATAATCCTTTTCAAGTATTTCGTATTGAAATAATTATTAATGGACTAATCATACTTTTGTAAAAAGAGTTTCGCGTATCACTCTGAAAGCTTCTAAATAGTACAGGAACCTGAAACCAGTCGGTTGTCTAAGAGCTCACCAAGTGTAAGGGTTGGAAATATTTGAGCTTAAATTGAGTTTATCTCTTCGGATTTTCTGTCAAAAATATCAGTCGATGGAACAAGTTACAGATCATACACCCTTGAGTTCTGATGAGATACAGATCCTATAGCCGAGAAGCTATGGTGGAATGGTTTAAAGATAGTGCCAACCTTGTGTCCCCAAATTACAATGGAATGGACCCTGAAGTTACAGTAGAGCAAGCTGGTTAAGAAAAATACGATTATTTCCTCAGGTTTTGGGTCGAGATACCAGTCGAGCAATAGGGCAGCGTACTATGTTAGTGATAGAGCCCTGATAGGCAATGAGTGATGACGTCTTAAGTTTTTCAAAAAAAATAAAAATAAAAAATAAATAGATATATCAGGACAAAGACCCGAAAGGGTGTCCTAATGAAGCTGATTTGAACCCAAGAAGTAAAACGATTCAAACAGTGAATCAAATAGCAAGACTACAGTATTTGAAGCATTTTTAGTAGTCCGAAACTTTCTACGCAAGAAGCCATGCTCGAAAAGATTCTTGATTAAGAAATGTGGAAGAGTTCATGCGTTGAACATCTAGAGCATTCTGAAATGACATACTCCAAACAAAACAAATGTTGAGTATTACCCGGATGAGAATTTGATAAGTACAAGAGCCTCAAAGCAAGGACAAAGTTCAACAGGGGGCAAAAGAGTGATATCTGATAAACGCAGGTTACTCATAAAGTAGAGAATGGGTACTGAAGAGAAAGTCAAGAGTCGAAGCAATGAACGCGGATCATCAAAAATCGTGACGAAAAGGGATATATGACAAACAAGCCCAAGGCGCATAGCATAATCATGTAGGCATAAAGGCATTTAAGGCAAACATGTGCATATCATGATAACATCATGCATGACATATACATGTATTTCAGCAGAACAAGAGGTTTCGATGATAGCTGTACTGAATCAAGGAAAAGACACCCGAATTCCACCAGATGATATGTTTTGGTACTCTGAGGTATCTTTAATTTATGTTTTTCAAAAATCAACTCATATTGCGAGGGTGAGTTGAGCCTCAGGACACACTGAGGTATTTTCAGTTTCTGCTTTTCAATTTATGTTTCAAAAATCAACTCATATTGCGAGAGGTGAGTTGAGCCTCGGGGCACAGGCCGAGGTATTTTCAAAATCTATTTTTAATTTCTATTTTTCTAAAAGTCAACTCATATTGTGAGAAGTGAGTTGAGCCCCGGCTCTCATGTCGAGGTATTTTTCAATTTTCGTTTTTAATTTCTGTTTTTCAAAAAATCAACTCATATCGCGAGAGGTGAGTTGAGCCTCAGGACACGCTGGGGTATTTTCAATTTTTATTTTTAAAAAAATCAACTCATATTGTGAGAGGTGAGTTGAGCCTCAGGACACGCTGAGGTATTTTCAATTTCTGTTTTTAAAAAAATCAACTCATATTGCGAGAGGTGAGTTGAGCCTCGGTTCACATGCTGAGGTATTTTCAATTTCTGTTTTTCAATTCATGTTTTCAAAAATCAACTCATATTGCGAGAGGTGAGTTGAGCCTCAGGTCATGCTGAGGTATTTTCAATTTATGTTTAAAAAAAAATCAACTCATATTGCGAGAGGTGAGTTGAGCCTCGCTCACATGCTGAGGTATTTTCAATTTCTGTTTTTCAATTCATGTTTTCAAAAATCAACGCATATTGCGAGAGGTGAGTTGAGCCTCAGGCCATGCTGAGGTATTTTCAATTTATGTTTCAAAAAAAAAAATCAACTCATATTGCGAGAGGTGAGTTGAGTCTCGGCACACATGTTGAGGTATTTTCAATTTCTGTTCTTCAATTCATGTTTTCAAAAATCAACGCATATGGCGAGAGGTGAGTTGAGCCTCAGGTCATGCTAAGGTATTTTCAATTTATGTTTCAAAAAAAAAATCAACTCATATTGCGAGAGGTGAGTTGAGTCTCGGCTCACATGCTGAGGTATTTTGAATTTCTGTTCTTCAATTCATGTTTTCAAAAATTAACTCATATTGCGAGAAGTGAGTTGAGCCTCGGGTCACATGCCGAGGAATTTTTAAATTTTGTTTTTCAAATTATGTTTTTATCAAAAAATTAACTCATATTGCGAGAGGTGAGTTAAGCCTAGGGTCACATGCCGAGGATAAAAATTGGAGTTGATCGAGAATATTAGATCTTATCTTTCTGAAGTTATAGTAAAGTAGATCGAAGACAATAAATTTCATATCCCTGAAAATACGAGTAGATTGAAGCTACAAGTCATACCTCTAAAGTTACGGTGGAGTGACCAAAGTTACAAGATATGGTGGACTGGAAAGAGACTAGCTGAATAAGAAAAGCACCAAAAGAAGTCGAGATCTTACGAGACCAGGCAAATTTGGCCCTTTTGAAGTCTTTGCTCTATTCTCGTTACACGATAATGAGCAAAGAGGGGCAGTTGTAAGGGCCCAAATTTGCCTGGGGCCCATAAACCAGAAACCAAAATAAAGATAATAAACAATCCATTTTTACAAAACCAAAATTAAATAACCCTAAACCCATTTACACCCAAACAACAGCCCAATTACAATGACCTAAAGTTGGCCCAAAAATTAAACATTTTCAGCCAAAGTTAGAAACCCTATCAGCTTCCTCTCCGGAGACACCGTTTGCCCCCCACGTGAGATGTCAGCGCATCCTCCACCGTTGACCGAGCCTAGCACCTGCAATCACGCAAACAAGGACAGCAAACAGAAACAGAACAACAACAACACGCAAAGCAGAACCAAATAGTAGCAGATATGTACAAAAAAATAACTCTTTGTATTCGGCTATAAAGCCACTAAAACAAACGATTGTAAGGGGGGATTTTACAATATTGAAAAAGAGACAAACACAAAAATCCCTCCGAATTTTGAATACAAAAGAAAAATCAATAAAAAAAAGGTTGCATCTTTTATCCTTTTCGACTTCTTTTCTATCTTTTCTTTTATTTTGCTTTGAAGTTTCGAAAATAAAAAGGGAAATGGGGGTGATAACCTTTTAATTGTGCTTTTGGAACCCTTTTTCTTCGCTGAAATCGAAACAAAGAGGGGATTTTGGGACTGAATACTGAGACCTTCGGGTTTGGTTTTAAGTGGGTTTAAACGGAGCCTTCTTTCATCACCAGAAACCGATTATGATGGTGGAATGGTGTGAGGCAGACGATCGGTCAAATGGAAAGGAATTAGGAGAGTTTTTTTTGTTTTTTTTTGTTTTATGTTCAAGAATGAATGAACGATTAGTTTTAGGGTTTTTGTTTTTTAGTTTTGTAATGTTCTAAACGGCACCGTTAGTGCCATGGATTTGGATGCATATGGGGATATTTGCACATATGGGGTTTCCATTTTTGCGGAGTGTTTTAATATAGTCCATTTTCTTTTTCTCTTCCTGAATTTGCCCTGCTATTTCCATTTTATTTTCAATTTGATCCATGGCTTAGTGAATTGAAACGCAACACATTGAGGCCAGGGATATTATCCCATTTGGTCCTTTCACATTTAAGCGTGTTTCACTCTTGTCCCTGGCCTTTTTTTACGATTTTTACCTTAAACTTCAGTTCGCTTTCAATCGCGTCCTAAAGCTATTTAATTTATTTCTTTATTTTAGAATTGTTATTGTATGTTATTTTAATATACTGTTTGCTTTAAATTGTTTTTGTATATTTTATATTTTAACTTGTTTTACATATCAATTATTTTAAATTATTTTATATTATCTACTTTAAATTGCTTCGTATATTTTTGAGTCAAATTTGCTTTCATGTATTATTTAGTTAAAATTGTTTTATTGCTCATTTTAAAATTGTTTCACATACTTTGCTTTAAACATTATATCTCTTTTATATTATGCACATTATTTTTAACTCTATATTGTATATTACAATTTCATATATTATGTATGTACTTTTCATATTATTAGTTATATGTATATTTTTTTACATTATCTTATGTACATATATTTTTCATACTATATTATATATCTATCCTTTCAATACCATATTGTATATATTTTCAATACTATATTACATAGATTTTTTTACCATATTATGTATGTCATATATATATACACGTTTTAATGTTTTTGTACTATCTTATATATATATATTTTTAATAACTACATGATGTATGTGTTTTTAACACCGTATTATGTACGTATCTTTCAACATCATTATATACATACTTTTTAATACTATGTTATTTATACATTTTCATATGTATCGTGTACATGTTCTAAATACCATTATTATATGCGTACATATACATTCATTGTTTCCATTTCATGTTTAGTTCTAGTATTACGTTCAATATCGCATACATCTTTATCATTTTTAATATTATTGTCACATTTATTATTTGCTTCAATATATTTCTAGCTCTTTCTTTTATTTATTTTTATTTCATATCAATTTGCTTTGCATTACCTCGAAAATCTTATTCTTGTTTTCTAATTAATTTCAATACATGAGGCAACGTATCGGTTTAACACTAAGTCGTTGATTTCATCGCTATGTTGGGTGAATCATATCAGCTCGTGTTGAAAGCGGAACGCCCTTCTAACAAATCAAAATTTAAAAATTATCATCTTTTCAATCGGATCATGATTAAATGTTACATTGAACTCGTATTTTTGAAAATCAAGACAACACGTGTTTAATGAGATACCAATTTTGGGCGTTGTGGGGGTGCTAATACTTTCCCCGCATGTAACCGACTCTCGAACCCTATTTTTCTCTGATTTTAACGTAGACCTAAGCCCGACCTTCTTTTGTATTCAAAAATATTTCAAAAAAGAGGATTTATTAGGTGCCCGATCACTCCTAAGAAAAAGGATCGGTGGTGACTCCCTTTTCTTTTTAAAACTGAAATTCCTTTTTCAAATTTTCAAATAATCGCCTCAACTAGTAACCAAAGCAAAATTTTTTACGTCGCTACAATATTGGCCTCACTTTAAGGTAAAATTTACACAATCTTTATATTTTTAAATATAAATTATTTCTAACTTTTATCTCATTACTTGTATTTATTTTAAAGGATTGTATTGGGGCCATAGATGGAATACACATAAAAGCATGCATTTCGCATTCTTGTCAAATACCTTATATCGGACGGAAATGTGAACCAACTCAAAATATTATGGCAGTTTGTGACTTCAACATGTGCTTTATTTTTGTATTTCCTGGTTGGAAAGGAACAACACATGACAGTGGAATTTTTTTGCAAGCACTTAGAAAACAAGAGTTAAAGTTTCCACACCCTCCACCAGGTTGAACTTTAATTTTTTAATTAATCTTTACATAAAAACAATATTAAAAATTTTAATTTATTTTTAAACTTGATATCATGTTTTACTTTTTTGTAGGAAAATATTATCTTGTGGATTCAGGATATCCACAAATGGCAGGTTTTCTAGGTCCATATAGGGGGGAACGATATCATTTACCTGACTTTCGTCGAGGTAATCATCGAGTATCTGGAAAAAAAGAAATCTTTAATCATGCCCATTCTTCGTTACGGTCTGTGATTGAACGAACATTTGGAGTGTGGAAAAAAAAATGGCCAATATTAAGAGATATTCCAAGCTATTCATTCGATAAGCAAGTTTTAATAGTTATTGCAACAATGGTTTTGCATAATTACATTCGAAGACATGCTTGGTCAAATGATGAGGATTTTCGACAATTTGAGAATATACCCGACATGCCAGACTCTTTTGTGCCATTTTGATAGAGGTGAATCGAGTTCTTCTAATGATGAAAGTGACCTTGAAATTGCAATGTTAAGGGAAACCATTGCAGATAGTTTAATGAATCAATATTTGTAAAAACAATTTTGTATCATAACCTAATTTCTAGTAATAATGAAACTTGTTATGTCTTATGTTACTATTTTTTTTATTAAAAATCATTCGTTTAGATACTTCAAAATTTGATCCATGTATAATGTTACTATTTGCGAAAATAATATTTATCATTGTTATAAAATAATATTTAACTATAAAAAATTAAAAATAATTATCATTTTATCTAATAAATAATTTAAATTGATCATATAATTCATTAAAATATTTATAATAAAATATTGGAAGATAAATTTTAATATTTTATTAAATGAATTTATAAATTCACATATTTTAATAATTTTATATAAGTAAAATAATTTAAAAACTTCTATTATATATCAATTCTAATTTGATATCCTTAATAGTTATTTTTTATTTTCACCTCACCGCTACAACTGCGTTTGAATCCAAGCACACACTCCACCATTGTTTCTAATCTCACCGCTACAGTATCCAATCTCATCGCTACAGTAACTAATCTCACAGCCATCGCTGTTTTTAACCTCACCGGAGTAAACACACCGCCCATCCAAACTAGGCCTAAGGCCACGTAATTTGCCAGACTAAAATTCTAGTACTGTGAAATAGGCAATGACTCGACAAGAATGGTGAATAATGAAAAATAGATAAAATGTGATTGTAGTATTTGTTGAGAAAACTAAAATCATGATACTAAGACAAAGCCCTAAGATAAATCAAATGTTGAAGAATCCTTATGAAAGCAAAACAATGACAGGATTTGCGTTGAATATTACAAATTTATCATCAGAGTCTTATTTTTCTTCCTATACCTATAATTTATATGAAGATCTATTTAAATAAATTTTCTTAAAACATTTTGATGAATACCAAGTTAATATAATAACCGAACAATCTTTATGCTAATACTTGTTCTTTAAAAATAAATCAAACGTGAAAGAAGTATATATGGCTAGCAACAACACACAACATATAAATAGTACTACTTATGGATTTGAACGAGTGATGGAGTGCGATGCGGTGCGTTTAGTTTATTTAATTTATTTAATTAAAAAATAAAAATAAAAATATTGAATGCATGGCTAAAGTAAAATTCTTAAATGTTTTCTTTTAAGGTATGTTAAATTAAATTTTTAATATTAGTTATATAAAATTATGTTGTTTTACCTTATCACATATAAGTTGACAATTAATGTTACTGTTGAGATTAGGTTGCATTTATTGTTCTATTCGATGACTTATGGTGTTTTTGATGTCGGAAATTAAATTTTTTTGAAATTTTCAACTTGGAGAATCACTATTTAATTTAAAGTGCTAAAAATTTTTACCCATTAATTATGATTTTTCTGGTATCAGATTTAAGTTTTTCTACGTTGAATAACATCGAGTAAGAGAGTAGAGAAAAAAAAACTAATAATTAAGATAAAATTCATAAATTTTTTAGATGTTGAGAGTTAAACTTATTAGTATTTTAAAATTAAGATTAAATTGATATGATGTATAAATATTAAAGGGCTAAACTTATTATCTGATAAATAAAATGGCTAGGTCAAACTAATGTTATCAACTTAACGACATAGTGATTAAAAGTTCTAATTTTAAAAGCTTTAGTTACTAAATCAAAATTCTTTTATAATTGAGCGATCAAAATAAAGACACTCTCGTAATTGAATGACTATTCATGTAATTTATTTAAGAAATAATAAATCACATCATCTAAGCCATTTTAGACTTAACACCACATAGTGACTAAAAAATTGAATTTAAATAATTTAGTGATTAAATTAAAAATTTATATAGTTGAATGAGCAAAATAAAAACACGGTAAAAATTTAGTGATTAATTCAGTTGTTTATCCCAGAAAAACATATTTTAAATAGCACACGACAGGATTAACCGTGCATCACACGATGTGGAAACTAGCTTCTTTTTAATTATTTAAACGCATATAGAAAACAGAATAAAAGCAGGAATGGGTCAACCAAAACCCTAGAATCAATCAAAAATAGAGGAGACGCTAGGCGTAACAAATATTTTCTTTTTTCCGTGTCTAAACACTCATCGGCTTCTCTGAGAATCGATTTCATTTGTCAGGTAAAGCCCCCATCTTTAGCCTATTATTATTTCCCCTTTATTAACATTATTGCCTGTTGATTTTTCTGTTCTTTTAAAATTTTTTTTTTACTTCGAGTCTTTTTTTTATCAGATCTGTGTTTTTTCTGCTGTTATTTATAATCTCTTTGCATGCAATCTTTTTTTTGGGGGGGGGGGCGGGAGGGGTTATTTTGGGTTCATGTTATTGGGTTTGAAGTGATAAAATGTTTTCTTTTTTCCTGGTCAATTTTAGGAGACCATTTATATGCGTAGTGTTGAAATTTTTGGGTTTGATCCTGGTCAATTTTAGAAGACCATTTATATGCGTGGTGTTGAAATTTTTGGGTTTGATTTGATATTCTTTTTTATGTTATAGAATCTATGCGATATTGCTTTTTTCCTCATTATATGTCATATTAAGGATGGGTTATTAGAAGCAGGAGTTTAGTTTGTTATAGAATATAAATTTGTAGGTCGAAGTTGGAATTAGTAGGTCACATTTGAATTTGTAGTTGAAATACTAAGTTGTGGGGGGTGTTAAGAATTTATTTAATTGCACTGTTTTCAATATAGTTTTACTATTTGCTTTCACTTGAATTTTCTGAAAAAAAATCCTATTTGACTAAAAATGATCAAATGGTTGAATTCTAGTATTTATTCAAACATAATTTTTTTTGTGAAAATAAACTTTTGATATACTTTGAAACAGGTAATTGTTCTGCTGATAATATGGCTGGTCAGAGAAATAGTTATGGGAAGCGGGCTCGTTCTCAGTCTGACTATCCCGATAATGGAGCAAATAAAAGGAGAAATGCTGGTGATGACAGGGAGCAATTTGTTGTTGATTCGGAAGATACTGTTTATCGGTATTTATGCCCTGTAAGAAAGATAGGAAGCATTATTGGAAGGGGAGGGGAGATTGTGAAGCAATTAAGAGTAGACACTAAATCAAAGATTAGAATTGGTGAGACAGTTCCTGGTTCTGAGGAGCGAGTGGTTACTATCTACAGCTCACGGGATGAGACAAATGCTATTGAAGATGGCGACAGTTTTGTTTCTCCTGCTCAAGATGCTTTATTCCGGGTGCATGACAAAGTTGTTGCAGAAGATTTGCATGGTGATGAAGAATCAGAAGGCCACCCAATCACTGCTCGGCTTCTTGTATCTTCTGATCAGATTGGATGTATCATAGGAAAGGGTGGGCAGATTGTTCAGAACATACGCAGTGAAACTGGTGCTCAGATCCGCATTCTTAAGGATGATTTGCCTTCTTGTGCCTTGCCCACGGATGAACTTGTACAGGTAATTTTATTTTTTGATAGTTGAGGTTGCATTTTTAGATAATTCTGATTCGTTATGCATACCCCCTTCCGTCTAAAACAAAGCTCGGGCCATAGTCGTACATTGATATTGAGGGCATTTACAAGGAGTTTTTACTGTGGCAGGGCTGCAGTGGCCTGTAAACATTTCCGGTAAAGGAGTTGACAAATTCAACACTTTAAACTTCAGCCTTTAGTACTGAAGTCTTTTGTCTTTATTCTTTGGGATGTCTAGATAATTCTAATATGTTCTAAATTTTTTTTTCTTTTCAATTTTTTTGTAGTTAATGTCTGTTTTAGTTTGTTTGGTTATACTGTTTATGATGTTCTCTTACAGTTGGATATTTATATATGTATTTTTGGCTTTAGATATCTGGGGAAGCTGCAGTTGTGAAGAAGGCTCTGCATCAAATTGCATCTCGTCTTCATGAGAATCCTTCACGATCTCAGCACTTGCTTGCTTCTGCCATGTCCAATGCATATACTGCTGGTGGTGCACTGCTTGGTCCTGCTGCTGGTGCTCCGATTGTACCATTAGCTTCATTGGTGGGTCCTTACGGAGGATACAAAGGTGACGCTGGAGAATGGCCACGCTCATTGTACTCTGCTCCAAGAGATGAGAGATCATCAAAAGAATTTTCCCTTCGTATAGTTTGTCCGAATGCTAATATTGGAGGTGTAATTGGCAAAGGTGGTGCAATAATCAACCAGATCAGGCAGGAATCTGGTGCAGTCATTAAAGTTGATAGCTCAAGCAGCGATGGAGATGATTGCTTAATAACAATATCAGCCAAGGAGGTCAGCTTTTAACTTTGATTATATTTCTTTAGAAATATTCTATGTTATGCCTTGTGCTAGGCTTGTGACAGTGTTCCAAAATTTGTGATGTATTAGTTTTTTGAGGATACATTTTCACCTACTATTGAAGCTGCTGCAAGGTTGCAACCAAGATGCAGTGAGAAGGTTGAAAGAGACTCCGGAATTATATCATTCACAACCCGTTTACTTGTGCCAACCTCACGTATTGGCTGCCTTATTGGTAAAGGAGGATCTATTGTAACTGAGATGAGGCGGATGACAAAAGCCAACATTCGTATCTTGTCTAAGGAAAACCTTCCTAAGATTGCATCTGAAGATGATGAGATGGTCCAGGTGAAGTACTTCTATAGTTTTGACAGTATTATCTTAATCATTACTTTGTATTTGTTGGTTCATAGTTGTTTTAGTTAATACTTGCATAAAGTGAACATCTCTGTTTTTTTTAATTTTCAGATTGCTGGAGACCTTGATGTTGCGAAGGATGCCCTTGTACAAATAACAACACGGCTAAGAGCAAATTTTTTTGATAGGGAAGGTGTTGTTTCTCCATTAGTGCCAGTTTTACCATATCTCTCTATGCCAACTGAGGGAACAGATGGTTTGAGTTATGAAAGTAGAGAGAGCAAGAGGCATGGACGGGGGCATACCTATTCTGTTGGTTATGGCAGCAGTGATTTAGCTCCTAGTGAAAGCTATGGAACTTATGGTGCTCCCCAGGTATTTCTTTTGAGGACTTAACTGTTTCATGAGCCTTGTTCACGTCATCCTTTTATTAGTTCTCTTGTGACTGCCCTATTGCTCCTCTTACTGCACTGCTCATGGGTAATAATGATTCTTTATATATTTCTAGATTGGTGTTAGTAACACTGCTTATGGAGCTTATGGAGGTTATTCATCAGGACGCAGTGGTCCCTCTGGGTGAGAAATTTTCTATCCTTAAAAGGAACGTCTTTGTTGTTGCCTATATTACTATTCATGACTATCATCTACTACAGGAGAAATGCTTTGAGATGAGTGAGCATTGCACTATTACAAACATCATATTTAAATATGTGAACTACATGACTTAAAAGTTTTCTTCAAGGGTAACAATGCCACTTTATCCTTCCCCAAGCATGTCTACGACACGCTTAGTTTTGATTAGATATGATTACTCTCTTAGGATTCTGCAACAATCCTCACCAGCTTTTCTTACCAGGTTATCCAGCCATAACTCTGTTTCCCGGCGCAAAAACTATGGTTACTAAATTCTTTTTGATTGGTACGTGCTGACAGACTATAGTTTTACTTTTGGTTCTGTTATGTCTATTATTATAACTGGCAATTCTCTGATTGGACCGGTACATACTAGTGTATGACAGTTGGATAACATAGCCTCTCCGATCTCCATATTTAGGGTTCTGATGCACTTGTTTTCCCTTTGTTGCCTATCCATTCCCATTAAAACAGCTGAGATTTACGAAGCCTGAAGCCTGCCTAGTGCCTACTTTGATGAAGCCTGCCTAAACCGGAAGACCAGATGAACCAGGGCCCACCTTGATGCTACTACCTAGAAGGACCAAATATATGTGGAGATATTACTATTCTCTTTGAAATTTGCCATGTCCATGCCACCAAAATACCAAGCTCTATAATATGTGCTCCCAAGAACCTTGCTAGCCGGAAATGCCTGTTGCTGCCTTACAGTTCCTTTTTTGTTTGATGTCTTTTCTGCTTAGTAGTTTAGCATTTGTTTAGTCGTTCAAAACCTTGTTGCTTCTTCCATCCACTGACTGTTGTACCAAGTGCCTGGTTTATAATTTGTCTTCTGCTTTCTCTTAATTGTTCAGTTGTCTGAATTTATGGTTTATTTTATCCTGAACTTAACCAGTTTACCCTGAAAAGTATTGCAGAAGACAATCTGGTTTGCAGGCATTTTTATTATATGTTATTAACATCTAAAGCATCTCAGTAGTCCTTGAGCCGATTAATGTTTATTGATCAAGTTGTCATTTGCTTTCCTAAAAATTCTCGAGGGAATACCTCGGAAAACATATCTAAAAAGAACTTCAAAATGAAATGCTGAACTTTCCCTCAGCTTAATCCTGAGAGAAATGGACTGCCAATGGTGCATTTCCTTTTAATCATGTAACAACTTTATTGTATAATAATGTATAGCTAGTTTTGGCACGCACTATCTTAATGATTCTGGGAATTGATGCATCGAGTCGTCTACCATTACGGTGTTGACTCGATATTGGTTTTCAGTGGTATATGTATATAGCAATGTTTCTAGGAAAATTGCTAGTTCAGGGAGTTGCAGAGCTGGATGCAGAATGATCATAAGCATGAGAAAGGGCTATGTCTTGTTTGTCCTCTGCAATCCGTAGATTTTTGGATTTTGGCATGCGCAATGATCTCAAGAGGAAGGTAAGAGCTTAAAGTTTTTGCTTCTTGTTTGTAACTCGAGAAAACGGAGCTTGTGTCTATGTTACCTGGACTTGGGTGAGTGTTGGATATTTGTTTGTTTCCGACTTGAGTAGACCCAATTCTTTTAAAAAGCTTTCTATAAATTTAAGGGTCATACTCTACCATGTCCAAATAAATGTAGGAGATGGATATTTTAGTGAAAATGAAGAGTCCGGGTAACATAAGTTAATGAAGTTTTTTTGGTTAAGTGATATGGCTTTTATCTCCCAATATTATTGTTTATTACATTTTTTCCGCTGCTTAGAGTGTGTATATTCTTATTAGAACAGGCCTGGTGGCAGGTTCTGGGCACATGCCTGCTAAGCTGGAGAGTTGATGAACTTGAGATATAAAACATTTTATTTTTAGTTGTGGGGAAGAGAGATTTGAACCTGCGAGAAATACATGCATTTATGGTTGGTAGTGTGTATTGTGTTTAAATCTAACATTTATGTAACAGTTTGGTGGAGCTGTTCAATAATCTGAACTTGTACCCTATTCTTATTCAATCTAGTTAGTGTTGGTTTCGATGGTCAACCGAAGAATGTTGTGATGGTGAGATTGGTTTCGATGGTCAACTGAAGAATGTTGTGAACGTTTTAATTGTTATCAGTGGTAAGTATTTGGATGTGAACGGCAATGATGACAGATATAAATGGTCGATATATATTTATTAATTTTAACGTTTATCTATATTTTTATAAATAAAAAAGTATCTTATTTTAATTTTAATTTTAATTATTTTATTATTAATTGATTGAAAAAATATGTACGTCTTTTTTGGAGTAAAAATCATTTATACTATGCTGTGCACACTAAATTAGTGTGTATTGTATTCGCTATTACTTGTTTTTGAGTAAAAACTATGATATTGGGTAAGATGATAATCGTAAGTATATAATTTGATTTGATTGTCTTTAACATGAGGCTATAAGGCCAAAGATTCAAATTTCGTCCTGTTAAAAATATCAACAGTATAAACTATACAGGTTTTTCTTTTTAATTTTATCCCTAAAATTTACCCATTCAATTAATAAACGGTTTCATATAATGTATTGAATGGATTAGTCTCCCAATTATTGATTGTACCGTTTAGTGCAATTCGATTCTAACCCTACAAAAAACTTCACCCACTTATCCAAAAACAAACCTTATTTTGAATATTAAGACAGCAGAATTTTATTTGGAAAAAATATACACAAAGTGCAATTTATTTTTAGGCTTAATGTAATTGAATAATAACATATCACGTGATATTGACCATAAGTGGAGTTAGCTAAAGTGGTATCATATACCCCAACTATTGATTTAGGTTATGGGTTTGAATTCCACCAAGGTTGAGATGTTCACATTGCCTTTTGGTGGGTGGCCATACGTTCAAGTACAGTTGAGACGCGTCCCATTCATGAATTGTACATGGGTTTTCGTGAAGTGGGGGTAAAATCTCCTCGAGGGACCATACCAGATTATATACCGAGATGTGTAGTAATTGCATGTGTGCATAGAAAATGAAGTGCTTAAAGTCTCCCATAATAGTAAGTCCCCTTTGTTTCAGGTATACACGGTAACAATTCCTTGTTTGGTCTACGAAACTCTGTAACATGAAATATTTCATTTGGAAGTGAGTGACACACTACCATGATAGTGTCCACCCTTGTTGCATTTTCCACCATATCTTTCCTCGTACCAAATGTGTCAACCCTTTATCTGTCTAACATATTTTTCTGCTTGCTTCAGAAACAAGTTTGAAAAGTGGAAATATGTTTCTTTCACCACCGGTGTTATCAACAAATGACACGTCCCCCCATTCAATAAGGAATTTATGCATTCTGCTAGGTTCATTATTATATGTCCGTATCATAGACCTCTATCATATGATTGAGTCCAATATTCCTTAGGTATCTCATCGAGGTAATCAATACCTTTTGTGTTTATTGCATGCAAATTCTTCAACATTTCATGGAATCGATGTTGGACGAGCTCGTATCTTATTGAAGAAAATAAAGAATATCCATGAATGCAAACAATGTATATGCTAAAAAATGAATATTTACTACATACCCATGTTAATAACATATCATCGTTCCTCATCTTTGTGGAATTGACCCAGTAATTTGCCATTATATGATGTATACAATCCCTATGGTGTGTACGATTCCATAGGCTTTCATGTTGACCAATTGCAACTTGTATTTCGGGTGCCCTATCAGAAATGATGCATATATCGAGTTTGTTGGAAAAAACCCGATTTGAAAACGATTTTCTTGCATAGCGAAAAATTAAAATTTTGAAAACCGATCCGATATGTGATATTTTAACAATAAACCTTAACTGAATACACACTTGTATTTTTTGATAAGCGGATCCTTGATTTTTTTGGCTTTCAACCAAACGATCTTTTCTGCTATTCTTGTACCATGAAAAACTTCGAATGTGGGTTCGGACCAATTTAACCAAAACAGAGAACTAGAAAAAGTTTTCTTTTTATGGGAAAATGGAAATTCTATCTTCTTTAAAAGAATCCGGCAAAATTGTTATTCTTGAAAAATATATTTAAAAGTTGAGAATAAATTCTCACTATTTTTTGACAGAATAACAATATCTCAAAAGCTGTGTAAATAGCTCTACTAGTGCCATCTATTTATAGGAAGAGAAGGTAGAACTCTTATAGAGTTGTAGAGGTTTATTTTAAATAGAAAAACAACATCTTACTTAGAGTAGGAGAAGAGTGAACAACCCACCCTTGCATTTTTACTAGGGTTGCCGCCCTTTTCATTTTATATGAGGAGTTTTGGGCCTCTCTCACATCGGTTTCAATTACGAGTACTTCCCAGGCCTTTTTAACCCAATACTTTGTAATACGATTCAACCTAATTTAGTTTTCTATTTCCCAAAATAAAGTTTAATATTTACATATTAAATAATTTTCTCATCCCAATTTTACTTCAGTAAATTTTTTGACAATTTTACCCTAGTAAAATTTTGATGATTTTACCCCCGATAAAATTTTGAGAAAATTTGTTCAATATGTCACAACTCAACATGTTCACTATGACCGAATGATTTATTTTCATTTTCGGGTTTCAAAACAGTCCAAAAACATAAACTAATTCTTCCATCATTTTTTAAGTAATCCTATAGGATTACAAGTTTCCGTTTCCATTTTCAGTTTCATTTTTATTTCCATTTTTGGAAACCTACATTTATTTCCAAATGATTTCATTTCTCCATTTTGGAGAAAACCATAATTATTTCTGAATGTTTCCCATTTCTCTTTTTCTATTCATTCCGTTCATTTCTATTTAAGCATGCAATTCATTTCTGGTTTCAACAAGCTAGTGAAGGGACCGATTAGACATATATAATTAAAGCTTAAATGATTTATAATTAAGTTCCTGATTTTTGCCTATTAATTATAAATCAGGAACTTAATTATAAATCGAATAGCGGAGGGACCAATTGGACATATCAAATAGTGATCAAGTCATCCATAATTAAGTTCTCAAATCCGTCACAAAGATGGACAACCCATGACCACGTTTACTTTTCATTAACCATGTAATGCCAATGAGAGGATATCATTTACCATGTTTTAAGCTATGAATTCCACTGTTGTGAATGTCGTTACATACTACAAAAGTCGTATACCCAACGCACCAACTTTTGGTTCCTTATCTATTTGAACTTAGGCTTTTAGTTACATTAAAGTGTACGAGTCACACATATATAGTCCGCCAATCAATGAGGATTTAGGTATGCTACACTATGAACGTCACAAGTGAATAAATCCACAAACGGATTCAAGATCTATTCTGCTTGGGTACTGTTCGATGTATTGTAAGTCCAATAAGTTACATCTATGTTTCTATCTTCCGAGAGTCATTCGCTCTGATGCCCAAGACAAAATATCTCCCCAATTGGACTTGATAGATGACATATCAGTCTTTTAATTGGTTTGATCATTTCTGATTAGACTAAGGACATGTTTAGGTTCGTCTACTAATACAAGCTGTTTTTTTGTACTACGATCCGACCACGTAATACTGTTTAGTATTAGTTAAACATTAGACAGCAAATGAGAAACTTTTGCTTTACGTGTAAAAATCATGTGAGGAAAATATACAAAGTATTAATGTAATTCATGAATAATTTTATTAACCAATCTGTTCGAAAAAAATAAAAGTGTACTTAGACGAAAATACTACACTTAGGGCACTAGATCCAATAGGGTTGTGGCATGTCATGCCTTCTTAAGTTAGTCAAGAAGAAGTCCAAGACATCCGCAATTTCTTGTTAAACAATTGCAAAAGCTATAAGCATGATTTTTTTATTATTGTCCTGTGCAACGACCAACAAAAAGTGATGCTTATATCTCCTATACTTGAATGTACCATCAATTTGGACTAATGGTTTACAATACCGAAATACTTTAATACATGGCTTAAATGTCTAGAAAAGACGATAAAAAATTCTTTTTCCTTGGACCATTTGATTTCTATGATATGTAGGTTCCGTTTACAAATCAATGACGGTACCTAGGATGTATTGATTCAATACCTTCAATCATTGCCACATATCATTATATGTTTTATCCTACTGGTTATGCATTTTTTTTCCATTGCCTTCTATTTTGCAATCAATGCATTGTAGTATGACACATTGTAATTGTACTAACTACAGATATTAATAACCAGAATCATTATGAGAACCAATTTTAGATGATCCTGGGACATACTTGCAACAACACAAGTATATGAAGCGTCATATTTCTTTATTGTCTAGAATCCAGTCTTCTTGCTTGCCAATGTCATGATTTTTTAGGGACATCTACTACTACGTATTGCACATTTTGCCTCATACTTCTTCGTTTGTGATTTTGTAACATGAAACTAGACCTCATGCTTTATGCTATACCGTTTCACTACAACATCTTTGGAGGAAAACACTATTCCAACTTATAAATCGCTGAAATTTGTAGAACTTGCATGGCCCAATCTTCTATGAGGAAGTTCTAGAAATTTTAACCCATTTTGAGCATCAATGTTGACATGAAGCATGTAGGGTGAGGGTTCATACGCTGTAAAATATGGTTGGGTTCCTCCACTATTTTTCGTACCATTACTGTCAGAACCACTTCCATTTTGTTCAGTAAGAATGACCATTAGTTTAGAAAATAATGCAATTTCGACCATTAGGCCTGACTCCCATATTAGATCATCATTGTTTTCAACTTCATCTTTGTTTTCAACCGTAGTTTCGATTTCGTATACCAGATTGGATGTCCCTTCGTGAGTGCAGGTTGTAGAGAGAACATAATCTGTTCTTGTCAACCCTACATTAAAACCGATATTACTTATGGATTTCCAACTTGTGTAACTTGATGGCATGCTTGTAATGCCCTAATTTTTCTTAAATTTGGATTGTTAAAGTATGTTAAGTAATTTGATTTGGTGGTTAAGTGCTTTGGATGTTTGCTTTAGGTTTTGAGTTTTGATTCCCTTATTTTGGATATTCCTTATTAATTTTGGATTATGCCCAACTTGAGTTTTAGGGCTTACCTTTTGATTTTGCGAGTTTGTTGACAGGAATGAGCCTATTGGTTTAGTGGTAAGGCTTCAAATTACCTCTAGGTCTTGTGTTCGAATCTTGCTGTGTACAAATGTGAAATATTTTTGTTATTTGCTATTTGTTGGTGGAATTCAATTTGAATTTTATATTCTTTTCTTTCTATTTTTTTCTCTCTACTATCTTCTTTTCTTTCTCTTCTTTGAGTTTTCTTTTTTTTTTCTTTTGCTGTTAATTTTTGCTTGCTACTGTCCACTTTCTTTTAGTGATCGTACGTGGTATTTACTTTTGGATCGTGGTTTGAATGTAGTGTAAGTTTTGTCGAATTATTTTTCTGATTTTCTTTTTTTAATCCATTCTTTGAGCAAGGTGGGGTTGTGTTAGTGTTATTCTCGTTCTGCATTGTGATAAGTGTTTGTGTGGTTTTTGATTAGGTGAAGGGTGTGAGAATTGAAATCCTTCAGCAGAGTAATTGCTGATTTGGATGCTGTTTTTGTGAAATAAGTACTCAAATGTCATTTTAGGACTATTTTCTTTTAGGAAAAAGAGGGTATTTAAGTGAAATTTCAGGTTAATTTATGTTTGTAATAGATGTGTTTTTGGTATTGTATATAGGATTCGGAGTATGCTATTGTGTGTTTTATCAGACTATCATTAGGTGTGTGAAACTAACCTAAAACCTTGACTGAAATTTAAAAAAACCCGAAAAGAGGGCCTGTTTTTGAAACTTTCCAGTATCACATGATCGTGTAGCAGGTCATATAATAGACTGTGTGCTCCACATGGCTATGTTATTGGTTGTGTGCTAGGCAATGTGGAGCACATGGGCGTGAGTGATTACACAGCTTGAATAGGTAGGCCGTGTGGACCACATGGGCTGGCTTGTTGGGCTGTATGGGCCTTTTTTTGGCTAATTTGAAGGCTTAATAGGGGCTGATTAAGGGACTCTAAAATTGGATATGTGGGCATTCTGTAAGCTTATAAAATCGTAAAATTTGGTATGTTACACATGTGTATGCTTAAAAAGCATGTTGAGTAGGCTTAATTTTTAATAAATTATGTGATATGATATTATCTGTGAAAGTATGTTTAGGTATGCATGCCATGTAATTCATGTGATTTATATGTATGTTAATAAGATTATGCATCTGTATTGGGGTGGGTTTTGATTTGATGAAGGAAGTGTATTCTGGCAGTATTACTGCAATTCTAATGGTTAAACCGCAATTTTTTTCTAACAGCTCAGTTGCACTTTTGTGAGTGACATACTGCCACATATCGGTGTGATTAGATGGATGGACTCTTATAGTCCTAATTGGTGTGATTGGATGAACAAAGATGGTGTGTAGCAGATGGGGGTAGGATATGCTCTGATATGATATAGGTGTTTCCGAAAATGTGAAAATTTTGTTATGATGTTCGCGTATGTAAACATTATAACATTCTGCATGTAGGCCAAGTCGCAGACTAGGCTTCTTTCTAACTCGTTTGTTTTGATTCATTTCAGGTGATCTTCAGACAATGGATTGGGCGGCGATTCCGGAGCTCGGTTTAAAATTTTTGGTTCAAGCATGTTTTGGGATTTAATTATGGACTTTCAGACTGTTAACTTTGTTTTGAGACATTAATTTTGTTTTTGTAATTATTTTGTTCTTTTCTGCAAATTTATTACTTATAATTGGTATCTTTAAATAAGAAAACATAACTAACGAAATACTAAGATTTTATAAATTAGGAATACTAAAATGTTTTTTGCTGCAAGGTTTTGGAAATTGGATACAATGTTTTACGAAGTAAGTGGTTAAGCAATTGGGTCTATTTTAATAAAATAAATAAATAACAGTTTTTGTAAAAGGACACACATAATTTTCTGAATACTTATGTTTTCAAAAATCAATCAATAATGTTTTTATGTAACGATGTAACCTTCATAATCTAATCGTAATACCTAGGTCGGGTTTAGGGTGTTACAATACCTACATTTCCTACATTGAAAATCAACATTTTGAAGTTGAAATCAAAGGCACTTACAGAATATCGTGCCGGGGTTTCTGCATTTGGGTTACAAACTAACCCCGATTGTACACCAAAGTTGAAATCGAAGACTGGAATCGAAGAATGTATTCCCATTAATGATTCCAACATTCCCTAATACGAGCTTCCCAACAACGCAGTGAAACCACTACACAACCCTGTGGTTGTACTTTCTGCTTCCTATTCCTTAAACAAATTAACTAGAACTATTGTCAAACTCAGACCACCTTCTTCTGCATATAACTTTAGTATAACATCCAGTTGAGTAATGTGTATCAAGCATTAACTCAATATCCGTGATGCCTTTGAGCTCAAATGTATCATATCTAACAGGGTACATTGATGTTAGACATCTGTATTTCAAACTCAAAATTCTCCTCTGACTTGAAGTCGAGAATTTCCTTTCAATTCTTAACAGAAGTTTGTTCAATTTGATGTTTCGATTGAAATTCAATTCTGTAGATTGGGATAATACAAAAATGACTCTAATTTTGAAGTCGCAAATTTGACCATCGTAATAAATAACGACTCTAATTTGTTTACTCATCTTCACCAACCAAACTTGTTTCACATGCTTAATATTCATTTAAAACGAAAACATTATATAAAAAAAAAAACTCATTAACCAAATTCAAACAACGACACCATATTTACTTACTTGAACTAATTTATTTTGTTGGGTCGATTTTTCAACTTTAGATTTTTAACATCAACAATCTTCTCTTCAACTTGCAAATATTCTATTTGAAATTTAACTATGAAAACCTTTCCATGTCAATCTTCATTTTATAGGAAACTCTACCACCGAATATGAAACATTTTTTAAAATGTTGGAAAAGATCAAACATGAATAACAAATTTGCCAAGATTTATATTCTTATGGTAAAATTTGCCACGAAAAAATGAGGCGAACTGTAAATTTTATCCTAGGCTTCTTATATATTTGACCACAACATGACTTATGAACGCAGAACAGAGAATCAGCACAAAATATCAAAAATTAAAGTGGCTTGACTAAAAGTGTGACAAGTCAGTTGTAATATTTGTATGTTATAATAGAACATAGAGTATTATGAGGATTGAACTAAGATAAATTGGGTGATGAGGTTACTAACAGTCATAACACATGCAACTAAGAAGTCTAGCTAGCTAATCACTAAGCATTATATTACGAAAAATCATCGTCAAAGATTAATTACACTAAACTACACCTAGGATGACTAAATCTAATAACACACAAAAGTGTCCAAATATCAATTCAATGAGGTGAAGTGGTTGGCTGATATCCATGTTTCTAGTTAATTCTTGTATTAGGGATATATATTGCTCAAACTCCTAATTGGTCCAATTTTTCCATTCGACCACCATTTTACCCAATTAGATAGTTTAGTTCGATTTATCTTTCGGCTTTACTAAACTAAATTAAGACAATCAAATTGGTTTGCAATATGATTTCCTCTCGCTGTCACCTATCTTAATGTTCATATAGAATTATCTATTCTTGGTTTTTAAGTCTATTCAATTTAGTCTAATTTTTTCAATTTAGTCCCTGACCTAAAAACTAACCATGCAACATTTCAGTCAACAAATCAGTATAAGATTTAGTGCATATTCATCACCAACATACAAATATCAGCCAAGTTCGTTCTTAAATAACTTATCAAAGAAAACATAAAAATGCAAAGTTGAGGAGTTCTTAGGGGCTCTTGGAGGAGTCTTTGTTGAAGATGATAACATCAATAAAAGTAAAGAAAGCAAACCAAAGTTGAAATCTTTACACTTTTGAAAGTTCACAAATAGAAAATCTATTGAACACTTTAAGGAGAAATCAAAAGAAAAAGATAAAGTTTTGTGTCTAATTTTAAGAAGGTTAAAACTAAAGTAAAAATGAACAACTAACAACTACTAACTAACTAAGTTAAGAATGGAAAAACTGAAAATCTAAAAATGGTGAAAGGAATAGAAGAGAAAACTAAAAATATTACAAATGAGGCTATTTTATGTTTGGCATCAAGTATGCCTTTAATAAAACCTATTTTACAACCTTAAAATTTGACCAAAATGCCCTTAGAGTGCATGAGTTGACTTGAGTTGGTGTTTGACACAAAATTGCCCTTGCAGTATTTTTCATCCCGTCATGCTTCTGTGTCGCAACATTCAAGCTTTGGTATCATGACATCTTCAATAGTAGGCACAATATTGGCTTGAAGGTTCTCAATGTCGCAATACAGGCTAGCTTAGCCTGGGCTCCGTCACTTCAACAATCAACTTGGAGTTGCGAGCCTGAAGGCTTAGAGTTGAGACATTGGGGCTTAATGTCGCGACATAACACACCTAGTGTCATGATATCCTTGGTAGACTGCTCCAGGTTGGTTTTTCGTTGATGTTTTGCTCCCTTGAGGTGATGGAGGGTTGGTGTCGCGACACACATGCATCAATGTCATGACACCTAAAGGAGTTGATGTTTTCCTCAAGGTTTGGATATAGTTATTTCCCTACATATGCTCAAGTAAGCCATTAGACTCTTAATGGCATAGTTTTGCTAATTTGGGTATCAAAAGGATCAAAAAGTAAGGAAAACTACCGTTAACACTAGAAACTAAAAACAATTAACAAAAAGCATTAAAAAGACTTGTAGACTTCTTGAGAACAAACTCATCAAGTGTTCGAGAGAGCCTAATTTGATATTTCAGATTACGACAAATCAAACTCCCCCACACTTATGTCTTTGCTTGTCCTTAAGCAAACACCTAAGTTACTAGCAAATGCAACTAGACGACTCTTAAACAATTGTGAGACATGACAATCAATTAGCGAAACAAATTCTTCTACTATACAACTTAAGAATAATGAATAGTGAATTAAAAAATTTGAAAACAAATCAACCTAGTTCACAAAGTTACAAAATAAATAAACATAGAGGAAATCATAGAAAAACATTATACTTCATATTATTCCATCAAAATAAGCTATGCAGATATGGTGTATATTCACAAGAAGGAATGAACTCTTCTCAAACGCCTCTTCGAAGTAGTTAAAATGGGGGCGTCGGGGCATTTTCTTCTCTTTTCTCTCCCCCTTGTTGAAATGCGGGGTAGAGATTCATCGGCTACTGCGGGGCATCATACCCTTGTTGCTTCGTGAATCTGCCAATGTAAGGGTTGTAGAGTGGCGACCCATTGGTTGAGGAACATCAGCTCGACGGTCTCACCATGGGGTCCATCTTTTGGGAGATTCTTGTTAGATTTAATGACTTAAGTGTAGTATTTTCGTCTATGTACACGTGTATATTTTCAAACATATTGGTGTAATATAAATTACATTAATACCATCTGTATATTGTTTTCAATTTTTTTGTATGCAAAGTAAAATAGAAGCAAATGTTGGCTCACTAATTATCTAATGTTTAAATAATACTAATTGGTATTACTTGGTTGGATCGTAATACAGAAATACAACTTATATTAAAAATGTCCTTAATGTAATTAGAAATGAGCAAACCAATTGAAAGACTAATATTCCTTCTATCATTTCCAATTAGGGAGATGCTTTGTCTTGAGCATTGGATCGGATGGCTGCTAATAGATAGAGACATAGATGTGACTGATTGGATTGGCAATACATCAGACATGACCCAAGTAGAATAGATCTTGAATCTGTTTATGGATTTATTCACTTGTGACATTCATAGTGTGACATACTTTAATCCTTGATGGATGGTGGACTATGTATGCGTGACTCATATACTTTGATGTAAGTAAAAGCCTGAATTCAAATAGATAATGAACTGAAAGCTGGTGCATTAGATATATAACTTCTGCAGTAAGTAGCATCATTCACAATAGTGAAATTCATAGCCCAAGAAATGGGTAAATGATGTCCTTTCATTGACATTACATGATAGATGAAAAGTAAACGTGATCACGAGTCGTTTGTCTTTGTGATAAATGACTTAATTACGATTTGTATATTGATTGACTTTTCATGAAGGAAAATGTAATTGTTACCATGAGATAAAATAGGATCATATTGGGAGAACAAATTTATCTCTAAGAGATTAAGAATATCTTATAAGGGTAACACACTTATGACGAGGTCATTGGACGAGTACTGATCGAGTAGCCTTCGTAATGTCATGTAATTGAGAAGAGCTCAGTCACAAGACTATAGTGGAATGACATCGTGACTAAATGAGTTAATAATTAATAGATGAAAAGTTGAAACTTAATTATGAATCATTGGAGCCTTAATTATGTATGTCCAATCTCCACTAGTTTGTTGAAATAAAAAATGAATTGCATGTAGAATCAAATGAACAAAAATGGAATGGAAATGATAAGTTAGAGAAATGAGTTACATTTACAAATGAATGTGGTTTCTCATAAGTATGGAAATGACCTAAGAATTAATTTAAGTTTTTTGAATTATTAGTTAATTAAATAATTGAAGTTCGAAAATAGAATTAAATTAAATGGATATTGTGAATCCGTTGAATATGAAAATTAAATATATTTTCTCATAGTCTCTTTTACGGTAATGTTACCATGACTTTAACGGAATTAGAATTGGGTTGAGAAAATTATTTACTTGGAAAATTAATTAATTAATTAATTAATTTAATAAATAATATTTATTTTGGAAAATAGAAAAACTTATACTTGGTTGAAAGAAATTATAAAGTGCTAGGTTAAAAGTTCAAGAAGCACATATTATTGGACCCAATACAGGAGAGGCCTCAAACCCCTCATAATATGTATGAGGGGTAGTAACCCTAGTATATTTAATTAGTGTTTACTATCCCTCTCTGCTAGTTGAATTAGGGGACTATTTTTTTTATCAGAGAAGTATTGTTTATATTCTACTAATTCAACCAGGATTCTTTTATCTGTTCATATAAATAAGATGGTATTGGTATAGCTAAAAATACAAGAAGTTATACACAACTTTGAGATATTTTTGTTCTACCCAAAAATAGTGAGAATTTATTTCCTAAGTATAAATTCTATTTTCTGGGAATAACAATTCTACCAGTTTCTATAAAGAGAGATTTACTTTGCTACTGAAAGTAAGAAAATTATTTCTAATTCTGTGTTTGATTCGTGATTGTTCGAGCCCATGCTCGAAGCAATTCATGGTATGAAAATAGCAGAGAAGGTCATTCAGTTGAAAGTTGAGAACGTCAAAGATTCGTCTCTACATAGCACATATACTTTTCAGGAAAAATTATTACTATAAATATAAAAAAATCAGCTTAGTTTTCAAAATTTTAAGTTTCTGCTAAGAAAGAACAGTTTTTAAATCAAATTTTTTTCAACACTTCTTGCCTTCAAATTTCCTTAGTAGAGAAGGTGGCATTTCCATTTTCTACTTTTGGCGCTAGTTCCACTCCTGGATTTTCTTCCTTTGCAGCTCTTGATACAGTTCGAGGATGGTATCACCAATAATGCTTATCGCGGATTTGTGGAACTATTCAGTTGGCTCTATTCTCACTCGACTTTACGAAATAGATCTGTGACTAGGTGCAAAAAATATATACCAATCTTACCTCCCTCAACGCACTTACGCATATATTTGGCAATCGAATTCCTTAAGCAAATTTACTTTTTTTTCAAAATGGAATAAAGCAAAACAACTCGAAAAACATTGATAATGTTAGTGTTTATAGTAGAGCATATTTGAGTACGAATTACTTGCATCCACATTTTAGCGATGAGGAACATGATGGCTTGATTAGAAGACAAAGGAAAAATCAAAATATGGTGCCTGTTTCCACTCTCCCTTATTTTCAATTAAAGAGCTCATTATGGTGTCCATATCAACATTAGTATAATGCTTTAAATCCATGGTCGAAATATCATCATCCTTAAAATACGAAACACCATAATAGCTACAAATTGCTTGAGGGGAGATGTCGACCTTCTTATGCCAAACATACAACCTATCTTTTTCCGTGTATTTCAAATTAGAGTAAAACTCTAATATGACAAAATTTATAACATGTGCTATCAAAATAAGGCAAAAGTTGCACCATCTATGGTACTAGACTAAATCCCAATTATCATCACATAATGAGGAGGCTGGGTTGAATCCACGTTTAAGGATGGTCGTTCACCCTTGAAGTTCCAAGAAAAATTTCTTGCCCTCCTTAATTTTAAATTTTCTTGGAACATATTCCAGAGATGGAGGGGGTTCTGGTTGGGATTTAGTTCGTTTGATTCATCTTAGGGGCATATTGCTAATTTCCTTACAAATTCAAGCAAACAAGATTTTTTTTAAAAAAAAATTCTAACCAACTAGCCTTCAGAATATCAATACAAATTCAATGAAAAATGTTCAAATATCTAAATATACATGCAAATGGAATATCAATACCAATGAGCAATGAACATTTAAGCAAATTATAAACAAAGTGCAAAAGTAGCCCAAAATAAACATACAACCATATATTTTGCAAAGAATATATGAAGAAATTTGAAAATGAAGAGTTTGAAACCCTTAACCTTAATCGTTTGTTGATGGTGAAGCCAAGTCTTGGTTACCACATTATTGCATAGTCTTTCCCAAACGAAGAGAAAATCTAAAATTTTGAGAGAAAAGAAAAGTAATGTGCAGATTTTTGAAGATGAAGATGAGATTTAAGCCCTAAGTTGAGAGGAAAGGGAGAGAGAAAAGTGATTTGGGGTGTTTTGAAGGTTGAAAACTAAATGAATGAGAGGAATAGGGATTGAAACAACTGTTAAATAGGCTAAAAGGGCACCGTGTTGCGCCTTTAAAAGGGGTATTTCATGATACCTGACAGTGGTGTCGCGATACTCATATTTATAAACCTAGTTTTCATTAATTATCTTCCTAGTAAAGCATGAAAAAATCACATAAATCAACTCATCACACACATATCTCCCTGGCAATGGCTTCAACAACTTGATTGTGCTACGACGTATGAACGTCGAGCATAGAATTAGCACAAAATATTAGAAATTAAAGCGATTTGACTGGAAGTGTGACAAGTCAATTGTAATATTTGTGTGTTACAATAGAACATGGAGCATTCCGAGGATGAACCCAAGAGAGATCGGGTGATGAGGTTACTAACAATGATAACACATGCAATGAAGAAGTCTAGTTAGCTAATCACTAAGCATTATACTACGACAAATCATCATCAAAGATTAGTTACACTAAACTACACCTAGGAGGACTAAATTGAATAACATAAAAAAATGTCCAAATATAAATTCAATGAGATAAAGTGGTCGATTGATAACTATGTTTCTAGTTAATTCCTGGATTAAGGATCTAAATTGCTCAAACTCCTAATTACTCCAAGATTACCTTTCGGTCACCATTTTACTCAATTAGATGGTTTAGTCTGGTTTATCTCTCGACATCAGTAAACTAAATTTGGACAATCAAATTGGTTCATAATAGGCTTTCCTCTCGGTCTCACCTATCTAAATATTAACCTAGAAGCATTGGTTCTTGGTTTTGAAGTCTATTCGAATTAGTCTACTTTTTACGATTTAGTCCCTGACCCAAAAACTAACCATGCACCATTTTAATAAACAAACCACTATTAGATTTAGTGCATATTCATCACCAACATCAAATATCAGGCAAGCTCATTCTTAACTGTCTTATCAAATAAAACATAAAAAGGCAAAATTGAGGATTTCTTAGGGACTCTTGGAAGAGTTTTTGTTGAAGATGATAGCATCAATAAAAGCAACGAAAGTAAGCCAAAGTTGAGATTTTTACACTTTTGAAAGTTCACAAATAGAAAATCTATTGAACACTTTAAGGAGAAATCAAAATAACAAGATAAAATTTTGTGTCTAATTTTAAGAATAAAAATGAAAAACTAACAGCTACTAACTAACTAACTAAGCTAAGAACGAAAAAAATTGAAAACCTAAAAATGGTGAAAGGAATAAAAGAGAGAACTAAAAAGATGATAAACGAGGCTCTTTTATGTTTGGCATCAAGTATGCCTTTAATACAACCAAGTTTACAAAACTAAAATTTGACCAAAATTTCCTTGGAGTGCATGAGTTGACTTGAGTTGGCGTTGGACAAAAAATTGCCATTGCAATGTTTTTCACCCCGTCAGACTTCTGTGTCACGACACCCAAGCTTTGGTGTTGTGGCATCCTTGACATTAGGCACAATCTTGGCTTGGAGGGTTCTCGATGTCGCGACACAAACTAGCTAGTGTCACGACATCCTCGACAGTGGCTTTAGGCTCCTGCACTTCAACCATCAGCTTGGAGCTACGCCCTCGAAGGCTTGGAGTCGAGACATTGGGGCTTAGTGTCACGACACCTAAAGCAATTGATGTTTTTCTTAAGGTTTGGCCATAGTCATTTGCCTACACACACTAAAAAAAGCCATTAGACTACCAATGACATCAGTTTTCAAAAAATTATTAAACTTTTTTCTATTTTTCAAAATTCAATCCAACAATTATTTTTCTTTTATTTTTCTTTGAAGTTTAATCAGATGACTATAGTTAGTGTTTTTGTTGGAGAGCTTCTTGTAGGACGCGCTTTCCCCCCTCTCTTGCCACGCTAGATGAAAACGCCCCCTGCAGGAAGTGTTTTTGCCACTTGTACCAAAATCGACCTATTTGCTTAAATTAAAAAAAAACCTATTTCCTTAATTATTTTTGAAGATATACTTAATTTTTCCATTTTTTTAACTTGTAAAAACAAACAAATAAAATCAAATACCTAAAGCTTTCGTCTACTCTCATGGTCTCTAGGTCTCAATGATAAAATTTACAACCAAATTTCAATTGATTATCTTTCTTTAAGACTAAAGGTTTGGATTTAACCTGTTTTTTATTTTAATAAACTTTTAAAAACTTAAACTCTAATCTAACACTTCCCCTGATATCATAAACTTTAAAATTCTAAATCCTAAACTCATCGTATCATAATTCAACAACAAAAAAAAAACCATAAACCTTACTGTTATTTTTTAATTAATCACCGATAACTAATGTTAAAATATTATTAAATAGAGTTAATTTAGTGTTAGAAAATGAATAACATTAATTAATAATTATCTTAGGGAATATAATTTGAACTCAAAACAAAACCAACAGTTAAGAAAGAAAGAAAGAAAAAGGCTGTCACCTTTTTGCAGATGACAATATTTTTTAAAAACAAGGAAGAGAAAGAAGTGGATTGGTTCAAATGATTCAGAAAAGCTCCCAACTCAACTCTTAGATTCAAGTTCAACTGCCCCAAAATGAATCCTGTTTTGTTGGTTGGTTTTCTGTCTGTACTAATGGGTTCCTTAGCTCCTCACCAATGGGGTGCGGAGATTCTCTTCAATGATTTAGTTTTTTATTCACCATTTTTGGTATAATTATATACTCTTTGGTTTGGTTGATAATTTCAATTAAACTAAACATAAGACGTTAGAGCTACTACGACAGCTGCTGCTTTCTTTCAGCTTTTGTAATGAAGCAGTTACCAAAACATTATATGCAACATAAATGATTAAATTATGCTATTAGTCTCTAGACTTTTGCAAAGTTTGTGAATTTAGTTTCTATATTATAATTTGATCAAGTTTAGTCCCTTTACTTTTCAGAACTTGAAATTTTAGTCCTCACCCAAATAGTAGCGGCTATACTTTTCAAATTTGAAATTTTTTAACTTTTGACGCAAATGATAGTCATTTGTTAATTAATTGGATTTTTAGTGAGTAATATGTGGAAATAACAAGATGACATGACATTCTACAAATGAAAATATGTTTACCGCATCAAATTTTGGAAATAGCATAACTTAATGAATTAAATAGTTTTAGTTTGGTGATGACTGGAATTTTATAAATTCGAAAAGGATAAGGATTAAAAATGACCATGATTTTTTGAACTGGACCGGACCGGTCAGTTGGACCGATTTGGAAGGGAATTGGTCGAGGTGCCAATCTAGAGAGGGGCTTTGAATCAGTTGACCTAAGAACTGGTATGAACCGATTGAATTGAGCAGTTGAACCGATTGAATTAGAAAAAATGATCAGACCAATGAACTGGTGGCCTAATCAGCTCAACCACCAATTTGATTATGAAAACCTTGAAAATGACCAAATTAAAGTATAAGGACTAAATCCAAACGTTTAATAAATTATAAAAATTAATAGTAGAATTTAACCCAATATAAATTGTTTTATGATTATTTCTCTACACTTATAACTAATTGTTTTAAACTATTTTATATGCTATTTTTTGCCATCCATAATAGTCTATTCATCCCTTTAAATTTGTCACTTTCTGACTTGGTTTGGAAATTTTCAAATTTACCTTTTTATTCTTTAAAATTTGGGCAAATTTGATAAAAATGCCTAATTTAAAAAATATTTAGGGTTTTAGATAATTTTTTCCATATTTGGGATGTGTTTTTTTTTGTTTCTCTCTCCATTTTTTTTTGTGTTTGGTGTTGGAAATTTGAGGAGAAAAAATTATTTGTATTTGAGGTAGACATTATGATGGTTTTAAGGTATATTTGAATTCACGATGATGTGATAGCGCTTGGAGACCCACACATTTCATCTGTTGTGTCGGGATGGAACTATCACCTTAGAAGCCCATCACATTGCAACTCAGGCTCCCAGTTCACACTTGTTATATGGTCACAGGTTAAAGTATAACTAGTGCTCCTAGTTGACAGTGGTTATGCTATCACAGGTTGGAGTATAACTCGGGAGCCTAGTTGACGATGGTTATGCAATCACGGGTTCAAGTTTCATGATATCAGAAAAGGATGCTTTACAAACCCTATACATAAGTTTGAGACCATAATTATGGGGAAAAACAAATAGGCTTTCCAGTATAATCAATTTATTCTTTCTCTCTATCTTCACTAAAAAAGTATCCTTAACCTAATTGTCTGAAACTTGTGACAAAGTTGAGGGCAAGAAGACTTTCAAGGGGGAGTGACTGTGGTGATGGGGAGAAAGCTAAAACTCGAGTCGAGGCGACATTGGTTGTAGTTATTAATGAGTTCTTTAATCACAGTAACCACTGTCGCCTCGAAAGGACTTTTAGCTTTTCTCCAGCGCCACAGTCACTCCTCCCCCTGAAAGTCCTTTTTCCCCCAACTCTTTTATAGGTTTCAAACAATGAGGTTAAAGATACTAATTTGGTGGAGATGGACAAAAAAAAGAAGTTGATTATACTGAAAAGCCCATTAGTTTTTCCGTATGATTATGGTATCAAACTTATGCATGAGGTTAATGAAACATCCACTTCTGGTGGCATTAAACTTGAACTTATGACCATATAACCACCATCAACTGGGGTCCCCAGTTATACTTTAACTCGTGACGGTATAACCACCGTGAGCTGGAAGTCGGAGTTGTAATGCGATGGACTTCTACTGTGATGGTTCGATCCCCACACAAAAGATGAAATGTGGAGGTTTTCGAGCGCCACCACATCAGCGTGAACTTAAACAAACCTTAAAAGTATCACACTATCCCCTTCAAACACAAACACAAATAAAATTTTGGTGCAAAAATTTCAACAGTCAACAAAAAAAATTAATTTAGAAGAGAATTTTTTATTTTGTAAGGAATGGTGACTAAGAGAGTTGATGGAATAGGGGGAACAAACCCCCCTTTATATAGGCAACCCCGAGGGAAAAAATAAATAAAAAAACAATGTGGGATCCCATGACCAGGATTCCTAGGATAGAATGTCTGAAATTATCCCGGGATTCTTTGAATGTTTGAAAATTATCTCGGAATTCTCGGGTTCTAAATTTTTTCACAGGTTAGGGTTAGGGTTGAAAATAAGAGGAAAGACAAGGCGTTTTCAGTTGAGGTGACAAAAGGGACTCTAAAAGCGTGCCTTATAGGACGCGTTTTTAGCTTAGGTGGCTGCCATGTAGGCTAAAAGCAACATCCATTTTGCCACCTCAGCTGAAAACACGTCCTACAGAGATTTAGAACTGTAACCCTAACCCTAAACCAGAGATTCTCAAAATAGAGAATCCCGAATAAAATTCAGACATCACATTCTAATCTTTTTTTTAAAATACTTCTAACAAAACATGATTTTAAAAATTATCATACTTTTCAAGAAAACACTTTTGGTTAAAAGTGTTTTTCAAACTTGTCATGTCCAACCTTTCTGTTGGAGAACTTTCATATTGAAATTTTGAGCAGATTATTTTCATAAAGAGATTTGCATAAGAAGAAGATTATTTATGTTAAAGACCTGGATTTCAAAAATCGACCCAATAAAGTAAATTAGTTCAAGTAAGTTTCGTTGTTATTGTTTTTAGATAATTCATACTTTTTTCTACATAATATTTTCATTTTAAACACGTGCAACAAGTTATTTGGTTGAATATGAGTAGACAAATTAGAGCCATTATTAATACAAAGATCAAATTTGTGACACCGAAATCGGGGTCATTTTTACATTAGCCCAATCTACAGAATTGGCTTTCAAATGGAGCATAAAATTCCACGAGCTTCGATAATAAAATTAAGAGAAAAGTGGCAAGTTCAAGTCGGAGAAGAATTTCAAGCTTGAAAATAAAATAAAAGTAAAATCCATATAGAACTAGACTTCTTTTATTTTATTTTAGAATAAGGTTTTTTAAACCTTATTAAACTTCATCTATTTTATATTGATTAGGATAGGGTGTTTCAATCCTACTAGAATATGGCTTTACAAGCCTATAAATAGACATAGTCTATTCTTCTTGTATTGATACAAATTTTTCGACATAGTGAATTTTCTTCTCCTCCGCCGTGGTTTTTTTCCAAAGGGTTTCACGTAAAATTTGTGTGTTTTTATTTTATTTATTTTATTCTATTTTTTTCACAAATTGGTATCGAGCTTAGGGTTATTCATCTCGATCACGGTAATGGCGTCTTTGAAATATGAAATTTATTTGTTGGATCGCAACACTAGATTTGCGTTGTGGCAAAATTAAGATGCAAGCGATTCTTGCAGATGGATCTCGGAGGATGCCTGCGCTAGGATAGATAAGATGCCTTCGACATTACAGATGAAGAGAAAAAGCGTAAGGATCGAAAGGCATTAACACAATTACATCCGCATTTGTCCAACGAAATTTTGCAAGATGTGATGAAAAGAAAAGCGCATTGCATTATGGAAGAGGCTAGAACAAATATGTATGTCGAAAACTCTAACAAGCAAGTTGCATATGAAGCGGCGTCTTTATGCTCATCGTTTGGAGGAAGGTGCTGTGTCTGTACACGAACACTTAACATGTTGTTTAAAGAAATTCTCTCAAACTTGGAAGCCATGGAGGTTCGGTATGATAAGGAAGATCTAGGGTTGATTCTACTTTGTTCGTTGCCCCGTCTTATTCAACCTTTAGAGACACGATTTTATATAGCCGTAAGTCTCTAACTTGATTGATAAGGTTTATGATTCTTTAACCTCGTATGATAAGATGAAGCATCTTGTGGTTAAACCCGACTCTCGGGGAGAGGGTCTCATTGTTCGTGGGAGACAAGATCGGAATGCGATGATGATCGTGGTAGGACACAGAAGCGGAATCCTCGTGGTAAATCTAAGGGTAGATCGAAGTCTTCAAACAGAGGTAAAACTTGTAACTTCGCAAGAAGAAAGGGCACATTAAATCGAGTGCTATAAGCTACAAAATAAGATTAAAAGGGAGGCTGCGAATCAAAAGGAAAACAACGAGAAAATTCCGGTGAAGGCGATGTTGTAGAAGACTACGCGATGGTGAACTTCTAGTCACTTCGTCAATGATTCTAAAGTAAGCGAGAGTGGATACTTGATTCAGCTGCACCTTCCATATGAGTCCCAATCGGGATTGGTTTACAACTTACGAAACGATGTCGAAGGTGTTGTTTTGATGGGAAATAATACTTCGTGTAAAATCGCGGTGTTGGAACAATTAAAGTTAAGATGTTTGATGGAGTTGTCGTAACACTTAGTGACGTGCGGCATGTTCCGAATTGAAAAGAAATTTAATTTCGTTGAGTACTCTTGATTCAAAAGGGTATGAGATATACATTTGAAAGTGGGGTTTTAAAGATTTCCAAAGGGTCCCTTGTTGTGATGAAAGGACAGAGAAAGATTGCCAAGTTATATGTTTTGCGTGGTTCTATCATATCGTGATGCAAATTGTCGCTTCCTCGTCCTTGTCGGATGATGATATTACTAAACTTTGGCATATGCGCCTAGGGCATATGAGTGAGAATGGCATGGCGAATTGAGCAAAAGAGGACTTCTTAATGGGTAAGGAATTTGCAAACTGAATTTCTGTGAGCACCGTGTGTTTTGGAAAACAAAAGAGAGTTCGATTCACTAGAGGAATCCATAACACGAAGGAACATTGGAGTATATTCATTCGACTGTGGGGCCATCTAGAGTGCCTTCTAGAGGTGGAGCTAATTATATGCTAACCTTTATTGATGATTTTTCGAGAAAAGTTTGGGCGTTCTTCCCTGAAGCGAGAAAAGTGATGTGTTTTCCGCATTTAAGTCTTGGAAAATTATGATTGAAAAAGCAGGCGGAAAAGCAGATAAAATACCTCCGCATGCGGACAATGGCTTAGAGTTCTATTACGATGAGTTTAATAGATTGTGCAAGTCGGAAGGAATCATAAGACACTGACGATTCGTCATACTCCACAACAAAGCGGCGTTGCGAACGAATGAACGAGCGATCATGGAGAAGGTTCGATGTATGTTGTCAAATGCCAACTTACCGAAGTCATTTTGGGCGAAGAAGCGTCATTGCATGTTTTTGATCAACCGATCTCCATCCGTTGCCATTGAGAAAAGACTCCACAAGAGGTATATGTGCAGTAATCCGCTAATTATTCGATTTAAAGATCTTTGGGTGTCCTGCATATACTCATGTTGATAATGGAAAATTGGAACCGAGATCCATTAAATGTGTTTTTCTTGGTTATAAAGTGGTGTAAAAGGGTATAAGTTATGGTGTCTGAAAATAGAAAAGTTGTGATTAGTAGAGATGTTGTTTTTGATGAAAGCTGCTATTATGCTACTAACTTATCTCTTAAAGACTCTTCCAATAAAGAAAATCAAAAACAAGTAGAGCATCAGATTAATACTGAGTCAACTCCTCAAGCCAGTACAAAAATTGAGAATAGAGTTGCTTCTTCACCACAATACTCTATCGCCAAAAACAGAACTAGAAGAGAAATTAAACCTCCAAAGAAATATCTTTGAGGTGATCTAGTTGCTTATGCTTTGAATGTGGTGAAGATATAGATGCGAATCAAGAGCCATCTAATTATTCTCGAGGCGATTACTGTGAAGGCTCGAGAAAAGTGGATGTTTGCTATGCAAGAAGAGATGGAATCACTCCACAAAAAGCAGAACATGGGACCTTGTGAAACTTCCTAAAGGTAAAAAGGGCATTCGTTGTAAATGGGTATTTAAAAGAAAGAAGGGACTCAGGAGTTGAAGAACCTAGATATAAAGCAAGGCTTGTTGCAAAGGGTTACTGATCAAATTCCAGGAGTGGACTTCATGATGATGTGTTCTCCCAGGTTGTTAAGCATAGTTCGATTCGAGCTTTGCTTGGTATTGTGGCCATGCATGATTTGGAGCTTGAGCGATTAGATGTAAAAGCTGCATTTTTGCATGGAGAACTTGATGAGGATATTTACATGCAACAACGAGAAGGTTTTACTGATTTTGAAAAAGAGAACTATGTTTGCTTGCTTTGAAAAAGTCCCTTTACGGTTTGAAGCTTGATCACCAAGACGAGTGGTACAAGAGGTTTGATTCCTTTATGACTTCTCATAATTTCAAAAGAAGTAGTTTTGTGATTGTGTTTACTTTAAGAAAAATAGTGATGGTTCTTTTGTGTATCTACTTCTTTATGTTGATGACATGTTGATAGCGAGAAAAGATAAAGAAAGAGATAAGAAAGGTCAAAGCCCAACTAAGTAAAGAATTTGAGATGAAAGATTTAGGACCAGCAAAGAAGATACTTGGTATGGAGATTCTCAGAGATATAAAATCAAGTAAATTGTACCTAAGTCGGAAGGGTACATTGAGAAAGTTCTCTGCGGAGTTCAATATGCGAGTGCTAAGCCTGTTAGTACTCCTTTAGTGACCCATTTCGGACTTTCATCGATTTTGTCTCCACAATCGGATGATGAGATTGAGTACATGTCACATGTTCCATATTCTAGTGCGCAGTGGGATCTCTCATGTATGCTATGGTTTGTTCACGTCAGATTTATCATATGCACGATCGATGCGATTAGCGGATACATGGCAAATCCGGTAAAGAACATTGGAAAGCGATTCGGTGGATTTTAAGATACTTACGAGGCACTCACGATGTTTGCTTACAGATTTGGAAGAACTAAAGATGGAGTCATAGGGTATGTTGATGCTGATTTTGCTTTGGAGACCTTGATAGAAGAAGATCTCTCACGAGTTACGTCTTTACAATCGGAGGTTGTGCAATTAGTTGGAAAGCCACTTTGCAAACTACGATCGCTTTGTCTACCATCGAAGGCGAGTACATGGCGACATCGAGGCTTGCAAAGAAGCTATTTGGTTGAAGGGACTATTTAGTGAACTCAATGAAGACCTTCAAATCAGCACTGATATTTTGTGATGATGAGTGCTATATTTCTTACAAAAGATCAAATGTTTCATGAGAGAACAAAACACATTGATGTTCGGTATCATTTTGTTCGTGATATTATTGCTCGTGGTGATATTGTTGTGAGCAAAATTAGTACTCATGAAAATCCTGCAGATATGATGACTAAGTCACTTCCTAAAACCAAGTTTGAGCATTGCTTAGACTTGGTTGGTGTTTATTGTTGAGTTAAACCCTTAAGGGGTTTTATGGAAGAGGTGGAGAACTTGTTTATTGAAAGTTCGCAATGAAGAACTTGTTCATTGAGAATTTGTGTCAAGGTGGAGATTGTTAGAATTAAGTGACCCAAATTCTTATAGAATATGATGGAAAATAAAATAAAAGTAAAATCCATATAGAACTAGACTTCTTTTATTTTATTTTAGAATAAGGTTTTTTAAACCTTATTAAACTTCATCTATTTTATATTGATTAGGATAGGGTGTTTCAATCCTACTAGAATATGGCTTTACAAGCCTATAAATAGACATAGTCTATTCCTCTTGTATTGATACAAATTTTTCGACATAGTGAATTTTCTTCTCCTCTGCCCGTGGTTTTTTTCCCGAAAGGGTTTCCACGTAAAATTTGTGTGTTCTTTATTTTATTTATTTTATTCTATTTTTTTTCACAATATCTAATGTCACTGAACCTCATTAGATATGATATATTTGAGCTTAGAGGCAACATAGAGGTCAAGATGATGCTCAATTCACATTGCTCTAGTGGATCAGCTATATTAGAGTTATATGTCCACTTTTTTGACGTCGATGAAGGTGCTCCGAGTTCAACAACAAGTCCTTACCCAGAATGGAGCAAGAAGGAGAAAGTCCAACCACACGATTGTGCGATGGGTTCATAGCATTGTTGCAAAGCTCCTATCATGAAATACCAGAATCATCAATGGGAAGACATTCATCAATTTCAACCATCGATTTTAACTTTGGCGCATAGTCCATCTAGTAGTTGAGGTTAGTTGGTAACCCAAACATTGACACCCCGACACGACATTCTATGACTGCTTTTGATTTCAACTTCAAAACGTCGATGTTTTATACTAGAAACACTTATACGAGTATGCCATCAAGTTACACCAATGGGAAATCCATAAGTGATTTTAGTTTTAACGTAGGGTTTACAAGAACGAATGATGTACTCCTTACTACTTGCACTGGCGAAATGACTTCCAACCCTAGGCATGCAATTGGGGTTGATAATGAATAAGGAGCTGAGAACGAAGAGTTATCTGAAACCAATAATGAACCAATCTAGGAGGCCAGGATGGATGGTTCAAAAATTCCATTATTTTCTAAACTAGATCTGATTCCTACTAAACTAAAAGAGAGTGGTTTTGACGGTGAAGGTTTAGACAATACTGGAGGAACCTATCCAGATTTCACGCCATATACACCTCCACCCCACATGCATAATGTCGACGTCTAGGCTAAATGTGGGTTAGAATTTCTAGAACTTCCTTATAGAAGACCGGGTTATGCAAGTTCTTCGTTAAATGTCAACAATTTACAAGTTAGAATTCAGTTTTCCTCGAAAGATGCTTTTATTGCTTTAGTGAAACAGTATAACATAAAGCATGAGATCAACTTTCATGTTACAAAATCCCAATTAGAAAAATTTGAGGCCAAGTACGTATTGCATAACAACAGATGTCCATGGAAAATCATGACATCTGTAAGAAAGAAGATGGAGTTATGGACAATTAAAAAATATAACCCTCCCCATACTTGTGTTATCGTAGGTACGCATATGATCATCCGAGATTGGATTCTGACCTGATCTCTAACATTATCTTACTCAACTTGAAATAGTTTTGTTGTTGTAGGTATGTCATAGGATCATCCCAAATTGCATATCTGACATGATATGTAACATTATCTTACCTAAGGTGAAAGCGAGTCCTAGGATTCCTCTTCTAGTTTTGATTGTCAATGTTTGTAGTTAGTACGATTACACCGTGTCGTACAACAAGGCATGAGTCGCAAAATAGAAGGCTATGGAAAATATGTATAACATGCGAGGTAAATCATATTTATTTGTGGTAATGATGTTAAGTACTAAATCAGTATGTCCCAAGTACCGTAACCGATCTACAAACAGATCATACACATTTCCATGATCGATCTGTCCAAGGGAAATGAGTTTCCTATCATTTTTTTTACATTCAAGCTATGCATCGCAACGTTTCGATATTGTAAGCCATTATTACAAATTGACTGCACATTCATGTACGGGAGATATGAGTATTGATTGTCGTTGGCTATTGTATAGAATGGTAATTAAAAAATCCTACCAATAGCTTTTGTAATGACATGAGGAGAATTCATTGATAATAGAGATTTCTTCTTGACTAAATTGAGAAGGCATGTTATGCCGCAACTCGATATATGCGTCATTTCTAATAGGGGACTTGAAATATCAGTCGTAATTGAACAGTGTGAAAACCTCTGAGATTATGCACACCATAGGTATTATATACGACATATAGGGTCTAACTACATGGGTTGATATCATAAGGATGCTGAGCGGCAACATGTTATTAACATGGGTATGTAGTTGCTATTATTTTCTATATCATTCTTTAACACATACAATATTTGCATTCATGGATATACTTTTTATTTTCTTCGATAGGGCACAAGCTCGTCCAACATCGTTTCCAAAAAATGTTGGAGAACTTGTGAGCTACAAATAATCACGGGGTTACATACCTCGATGGGATACCTGAGGAGTCGTGGACTCAATCATATAATGGAGGTCTGTGATATGGGCACATTACAATGAGCCTAGCAAAATGCATAAATTTCGTATTGAAGGGGACGCATCATTTGTTGATAACCTCGGTGGTCAAAGAAACATATTACCTCTTAGCAGCTTTATTTCCAAAGTGAGCGGAAAAATATGTTGGGCAAATAAATGACAGTCATGTTTGGTGTGAGGATGTGATGAAAGAAATTAGAGAAAATACAGAAAGAGTGAATTTTATGTCTACAGTGTGTCACTCACATCCAAATCAAATATTTCGAGGTTGCGGAGTTTTGTAGACCTAATGATGGTATTATTAGGGGATTGTACTGTGATACATTAGATGAAGGACATGTCACTATGGGAGATTTCAAACACTTCGTTTTTCATGCACACATGCAATTCCTACATGTGACTCAACATGTCTAGATTCCATGAGTTATGTTGACAAAGTGTACAAACTAAAACGCATATATAAAGTATAGAAATCTGAATTCCCATTGATCCCAATTGAAAGTATGTGGCTGTTTGTATTGAGCGCTCCATTCAAGTTGGTAATAAATAGTAGGTTAAGTCGCAAGCCAAAAGGTTGATCGAATTCTACTCAGATACGCGACAATATGGATATTTGGGAGAGGATAGACCAATCAAGGTTATGCAAGTATTATAGGAATCCAAAGCGTACTAAGTCAACATATCCACACTTAGGGGAAACATTGAGGACAAGACCTGATTAACACATTTATTCATATTTTTGATAGACATATGAAAAAGAAAGAAAGAAAGAAACAATTTGTTCATTTTTTCATTGCTTCTCATTTTTTGGGAAATTGTAAATATGGATATATTATTGATGTAAAATACAATAGAATATAATATAAATAGTTTTTTCATTTTTTCGTAGATTATAAATAATAAGTATATACTATTAATATGAAAAATACAATAGCCCAATTTTTTAAATTTTTTTTCTTAAATTGTAAATAAGTATATTATTGATGTAAAATAAAATAGATTAACTTTTTTATATAATTGAAATAAGTACATTATGGATGGAAAAAAATGTAATACAATACAAATGGTTAATTAACAAAGTAAATGATGATTTACATGACAAAAATTTTAAAAAAAAAATCATCGACATCGTTGGGCCAAATGTGTACCATAACCCAATAGGTGTTGGTTGCGAGGAGGATTTATTCATATTTGAGGTTTCGGCTCCTCATCTTCTTCATCTTCATCTTCATCTCATTTATCTGTCCTTGAGTGTCGTGTTGTCCTAGGTTACCATCGTATATCATTGATTGTACTAATATGTGGTTGCGAAGTTGAGGCACCTCGGTAGAATAATGATGTTGAGGGTGTTTGATACATTATTGACGGGTATATGTATGGTATCACATAACCCGAATGTGAATAAAATGTTTGAATTGTTGGAGATAGCAGATATGTCAGTGTTGTTGTTGACATTGGCACTCTATATGGTGCTAGGGATTAAGGTGATGCAAAAAATACAATTGCAAAAGGTGTTAATACATGGTACGGTGGTGCATATTGTGGGGCTTGTGTAAAAAATGGGGTTAGTGAAAGCTCCAAAATAATATCAACCATACTGACTGAGAGGTGGTGCACCCCTCGGTGCCTCATGTGGGGTTGGAGCTGATGTGACTCTATCGAGGCATGTACTCCCAACCTAGGATTCATGTGGGTTCGTCTTGGCCTCATACAATAACTTTGTCTAGTCCTTTCCTCCTCTGGCAATATATATGACTTATAGTGATGTCTACACCGTGTCATGTAATCTAGAGAGGTCGCCAAATCCGATGCGAGAATTAGTTCACTCATAGGAATGAAATCATACCTATGCTCCCAAATGTGGATATATTTGGCGTGAAATTTCTCCCAATCTTCATCGGTTCTCCCCTGCAAGTCGACCTTATGCAGTTCTTCGATGTCCTAGGGTGACGATAGATTATTTTGCCTAAATCCAAACTAGCACATCACTCGACCGAATTTGTGCATCTCGATCGTCGTGAAAACTATCAATGGCACCTTGACGTGTCAGATATTGCGATTGATAAAAAATTTGGCCGAGATGCATTCTTAAATTCTCAAATCAATGTATGACATCAATTCAAACTATAGTACAAATTTATAAATTTTATTAAGTACCTAATATTAAATTTCAAATCCTCACGTAAATATTTTATAATTTAAAATTTCAAAAACTAACACCAGTTTCCAATTATTGATCTAATGTAGCCGAATATCTTCGAACTCGTTCGCTATACCCATATGACTCGCCTCATTTTTTCACCTATTCAAATAATATGTTATTATATAATAATGAAAAAAATATTATGATAACCATTGATTTTAATTTTTTGTGGTTGCATCGCTCGACACATCTCTCGGTATAATATTGCCAACAAAGTTGATCCACAACTAAGTTTCCTCGTTTCTTTCAAGTCGACGAGTTGTAGCAGCCACCTTCAATGTACCAGATTTCGATATTTATCGGCACCAGAAGACCCTTACTTAACCTCAATATGAATGCTCAGGCATATTGTTCTTTTTCAACGGCACTCGCGAAATTTTCGATATAATTGAAATTTTCTTTCAACCATTTCATCTCAATCCGGCTACCAAAAGACTTATTCGACACCTTTTGTAATAGTTGCTCACAAATCGTGCTCTAATCGCCAACACCCGCTGCCCCCAAAATGACTGGCCCATCTATCGGCAAATCGAGTTGTAAAGCTACGTCCTCGAGTGTAATTGTACATTCATTGTATGGAAGATGGAATGTGTGTGTCTCAGGTTTCCATGTTTCCACCAAAGAGCTGATAAGTGCAAGATCCAATTTAGTCCCCCCGAGCATACGAGACACGTGCAAGAATCCCGCCTCTTGCAAGTGTTGTTTAATAACACATGGTGCCCTTGCAATTAAATTGTGTATGTACGTATCTAAAATTCAATCTTTGGCCTAATTATATAAACACAGAAAAATTAAAAAAAATTAAAAAAATTAAATATTTTCTTACAGTTTGCAATTGGACGCCGAAAATGTGTTTTTCATCCACATGAATAAGCGAACTTGCCATTATAAAAATCAATTAAAAATAAATATATTACGAAATGTAAAATTAAAAGAACAATTCTTTGAGGGAAATTGAATGAAAAATTCAAAACTAAAAAGTTAAGAGAATTGAGAGAATAGATAAATTGAGAGAATTGAGAGAATTAGGAGAATGAGATTTGAATGCAAAAGGAAGAAAATGGCCTGGGTTTATATAGCAAATAAACAAGCCATTGGAAATAATATTACTGTTGGATTTTTTTTACTGTTGGGGAAAAGTTACTGTTGCCTAAAAACACATTCTGTAGGACGTGTTTTCAGCAGAGGTGGCAATAAGGATGCTGAAAGTGTGTCCTGTAGGGTGCTTTTTCTGCCATCTCAATTGAAAACACGTCCTATAGGATACGTTTTCTATTTCTTTCCAAAATCAACCTATTTCTCTAAATATCGAAAAAATAGACCTAAAACTCTAATTATTTCTAAAACAGCATATATTGATAACTTACCCTTAAAATTTTCAATGAATAAAATTATTTAAAAATATATTTCAAGAAATTTTAAATATTTTTTATAATATTTAATTAATTAAAATATTTAAAAGGATCGATGTCAAAGTTTAAAAAGTTTGGCTGAAAAGTATTAATTTTAATTCATCATAGCTCACAGTTAAATACGATATATATATTCAAATAAACCATTTTTTTTGATGAATCAAATAAACCATCTTTTAATATATAGCTAATGTGAGATTTGTGAGTTTTCCTTAAAACCATGACATTCTCTCTCAGTCAACAAGATTTACCTTTCTCATACATAATATTCGTTTTCACATCAATCTAAGATGTTATTTAATTTCATGATAAAAATACCATAAAAGTTTTTATATTAGGAGTTTTATTATATTATATTTTTTATTTAAAAAATAAATAAATTAGTCATTATATATTAAATCAATGAGTAAATTGGTCATTTTGTTACAAATTTAATTTATTTCTATTCACGCCAGTTTTTAATAGTACAAATGAATAAATTTTTTATTAAAAATGACCAATTTACTTTTTAATCTAATATAGAGAGATTAATTTACCTTTTTTTAAATAGAGAGAAAAAATAAAAATTAAGTCTTAATTTAAGGAGAATGACACTACTAGTACCACATTTTCAAGACATGCATCTATAACTACCCTAGCTTTATATCTCCCTAAGTTTATCAACTTCAATACTTACAAACTCAAAAAACACTTTCAAATTCCAAAGTTGATATACCTCCCCCCCGGCCCCCCAACAAAAAAAAAAAAAAAAGAAGAAAAGAAATGGCGAAGGGTAATGGTGTTGAGCGAAAGAGTCATGCAGTGCAAAAAGGTGTATCAGTAATGGACTTGATTTTCAGGATACTGGCACTTATAGGAACCTTGGGGAGTGCATTTGCAATGGCCACAACTAACCAAAGGCTGCCCTTCTTTAATAGTTTTACTCAGTTCAAAGCCAGATACAGAGACATACCAGCATTCATGTGTGTGGCTTTTCTCTTTCAATCAAGCATCAATAACATGTTTTGTTTATGTGTCCGAAATTTATAACATTTATGGTGTCTCATATGTCAGTTTCTTTGTGGCTGCCAATGGAATTGTAAGCGCCTATCTTCTGCTTTCTCTCCCTTTCTCATTCTTCCACATCCTAAGGAGCAGTGCTCAAAGGACTAGGCTCATCTTGATGTTCTTCGACATGGTAATATTTTGAACTTTTAGAGATACATATTAATTTACTTTCTGAATAACCGAGCATTACTATTGGAGTTCAGATTAAAAAATATCATCCGTTGGATATCTTAAGTTTTCTAATGGGAAGAAGGTGATTGTGTGATGTAGGCAATGTTGGTTATTTTGACAGCGGGAGCCTCAGCAGCGGCAGCGATTGTGTACTTAGAACATATAGGGAATCCCAGTTGGAATTGGTTCTCATTCTGCAGACAATTCCACTCCTTTTGCGAGCGTTCTTCGGGTTCTTTAATTGGATCCTTTGTAGCAGTCATCTTTATGACACTGGTAATTATATTAGCAGGTGTCGCCCTTGCTCGACGTCCTTAGATCCTTTGATTATGGGTGTGATTTCGAATATGTATTTGCCTTGTTTTCCAATGTGTTGTATGTATGTGTTTGCAAGAATGTTTGTATGAATATGAGCAGTGTGACTCATCTTTTATGTGTAACTTTTCATTTCCTGGGTTTCGTTTATAATGATTAAAAAGCTTATGGAATCTTCTGAATTTGAGGACCACGGTTCTTTTATTTGGTACAAGGGAAACCTCAAGTGATTAAGGTTGATTCAAATTTCATGTGCCTATCTGAATTTTTGATTTTAATATCTACATTTATTAAATTAGTATGTAAATCAGATTGATGGAAACTAATCAAAGCTTCTTAAGTGAAACTTGGTTGAGCTCAACATAAACTTTGAGTCTCTAATTTTAACTCAAATTTAAAATTCTTATAAGTTGAGCTTGACTTGATGGACTTGTAATCTGTCATTGGATTTTATGAATAAATCACGGTATAAATGGGTCATGCACATAAATCTATAACGGAACACTGATACTTGTGTTCATTTTCATTATTTTTGAGCTATGCACATATTATCCGAAAGCTCAAGGTTTAATTCTTCTTTATTTAGACTATAGTGAATTTAGCATTTTTAGATAAGGTGGGTATTTATATATTGGTGGTACATTTTATAAGTGGAGTTATAAATTTACTATATGTCTTATTTTTTTATTATACTCTATATATATTTGTCATCAACTCAATTTTATTTGTGAAAGTTTTAAATTCTAATGATAATGTATTAAATATTTTCTCTTTTAATTATAAATTAAATCTGAATTACGAATCATACTTTTAATTAAATTTTTCGAAATTTAAAATAGCAACCAATAACTATAAAAAAAATACAATTATTTGTTTGAAAACGATTTTTTTAAATTTAATTAAAAATCGTTTTGATACATTTTTAAAAAGGTTATTATCATTGATTTACACAATTTGTGAATGAAAAGAAAAAAGTCCTAATCTTATCTATATATATATATATGTTATACTATAGTAAGGTTTGGAAGCAAATATGAAATATATCTTATATGGAGTAGTTAAAATTGTGATTAGTGGTTCTTCCAAAAGAATTTGTGACAAGTGGATCACCTCTTTAATCACACGGTATTATTTTATTGTAAATAGAATACATGGGCCCTATTACTATTTATATATTTATATCGGAACATTAAATTTAAAATATTTTAATTTAAAAAGAAAAAGTTGTGTCCATTAAATATATTCTAAAAGTTAAACACTATATCATGACTTAATGGTTAATGGTGTTCATTTTCCTAAATGTGATTTAAATTTGAGTCGCACAAGTTATGTTTGTTGTTCAAACTTTACTTTATTATTATAATTCACTAAAAATATATATTCTAAAAGTTATTAAATTTAAATCAAAATTAAATTAAATTTAAAATCATGCCAATCAATATGAGATCATTAAAGTAGAAATTGTTCTTTGTATGCTAAATATTTGAATTAAAAGATATTGTTATGCCAAATAATTATTTTTTTAACATTAATTTTATTATAAATTTTTATCATATATATTTTTTATACAATGTTTAGAACTATTCATAGTCATTCTCCAACCCTTAAATAAGAGGATAATATATTTCAACGTATATTCTCATATATTAACAACAATGTCAATATCAATCAAGTTAAAACTCAATCGATAATCATATAATTATTCTTTTAATAATAATTAAGTTATATAATTGTTATATAATATATATATATATATACTTTTCAAAACATTCCATATTTTTCAACGAAATGTTATACCTTATAATAATATAGTTTTCATTTCATTTTTTGACTCCGTGTATGATATAGATTTATACATTCTAAAATTTTTGGGCAAAATTTTTTGCAGGCCGGACCCTGAGGTCATTTAGAGATGCATCTGCCTAGAGTTCAAGGTTAAAAGGGGTCCAAAATATTATTTTTCAGTTTTTAAGGGGTTCAAACTTTTTTTAACTTTTAAAAGTTAAAAAAAAATCAAAATAATTTCTTTTTAGCTTTTAAGGGCCCAAAAATTTTTTTTACCAACTTTGAAGGACCTAAAAAGGATTTTCTCCAACTTTTAAGAACCTAAAATTCCATTTTATTGTTTTGCCTAGACCTCAAAAAGTCAATAACGGGCATGTATTTTTTACTTATAAATTTTCAACTAATTGGTTGTGTAAAAATTTATAAATGGTTACTTAAAAAAACATATAAATGGTTTCAACTTTAAGTTAGTATAAAATTTTCAAAACATGCTATGTATATTGCCTTTTTTGGGGTTTTTTTAAGAGAAACTATCTTTATAACCAGAACAAGAAAGCAAATATAAGTCAAAATCAAATATTTAAGACACAAATCAATAGACTTATCTGGTACATCTAGCCCTAATTGTTTGAAACCTGAGTTGTGGAAGACAAAAACGTATTTGAAACAGTAATATGAGAGATGCAATTTGGAATACTATCTCAGATACAAGAATTCGCATAGCATAAGGCTACTGGAGCTAACAAATGAGCTGCGCTATTAACGATCCTACCTGTCCAATTGAAGGACAAAACTTAAAAAATGAGATTTTAAGACTACACAATCTGCAATAATCAGTCCAATCTCAGTATAAGACGTAGAGACACCATTGAGCCCAAAAATGACATTGAGGCAATCAAACTCAATGATCACATTGTCAACTTGCAAGAAACTAAGCTATCTGTTAAAAACTGAACGTCAATAATGGCAATGTAGAAAGATCGCAAAGAAAAAGAAAAAAAAAATATAACACAAATTTTACATAAAAACCTTTTAGGGAAAAAAATCACAGGCAAAGGGAAAGAAAATTCACTAATGTCGAATTCGAATTATATAAGAGGAGTTTCAACTATATCTATTTATAGGTTGAAAAAACCTAATTCTAATCAGTGTCAAATATATTATGCTAATAAATGCAAAATATATTATACTAATAAATACTAAATCTTCTAAAAAGAAAATATATTTTGTTTAACTTAACTTGCAAGCAATCTCTTGGAATTTAGATCACACAACTTTAATAATCTCCACCTTGACATGAATTCTCAACGAACAAGTTCTCTACCACGAACTCTCAACAAACAAGTTCTCCGCCTCTTTCACGAAATCCCTTAAGGGTATTCTTTAATAATGAACACCAACCAAGTCCAAGCAACGCTTGAACTTGGTTTTAAGAAGTGATTTAGTCATCATATCTGCAGGATTATCATGAGTACTAACTTTGCTTACAACAATATCACCACAAACAATAATATCATACATAAAATGATACCGAACGTCAATGTGCTTTGTTCTCTCATGAAATATTTGATCCTTCATAAGGAAGATGATACTCTGACTATCACAAAATACTGTACTGATCTGAAGGTCTTTACTGAGTTCACCAAAGAGTCCCTTTAACCAAATAGTTTCTTTACAAGCCTCTGTAATTTCCATGTACTCAACTTCAGTAGTAGGCAAAGCAACTGTAGTTTGCAAAGTAACTTTCCAACTGATTGCTCAACCTCCAATAGTAAAGACATACCCGATGAGAGATCTTGTTTTATCAAGGTCTCCAACAAAATCATAAGCAACATACCCAATGACTCCATCTCTAGTTTTTCCAAAATGTAAGCAAATATTAGCAGTACCTCGTAAGTATTTGAAAATCCACTAAACCGCTTTCTAGTGTTCTTTATCGGGATTCACCATGTATCTACTAATTGCACTAACTGCATATGATAAATCTGGACGTAAGCAAACCATAGCATACATGAGAGATCCCACTACACTAGAATATGGAACACGTGCCATATAGTCAATTCCATCATCTGATTGCAAAGAAAAAGCCGATGAAAGTCTGAAGTGGGCTACTAATGGAGTGCTAAAAGGCTTGGCATTTTTCATATTGAACCTACGAAAAACTTTCTCAATGTACCATTTCTGACTTAGGTACAAATTACATGTTTTTCTATCTTTGAGAATCTCCATCCCAAGTATCTTATTTGCTGCCCCCAAATCTTTCATCTCAAATTCTTTACTAAGCTAGGTTTTGGCCTTTCTTATCTCTCCATCTTTGGCTGCTTTTAACATGTCATCAACATGTAAGAGTAGATACACAAAAGAACCGTCATTATTTTTTTTTTACAATAAACACAATTGTCAAAGCTGCTTCTTTTGAAATCATGAGTAGTTAGAAAAGAATCAAACCTCTTATACCACTACATTGGGATTGTTTCAAGCCATAAATGGACTTTTTCAACAAGCAAACATAGTCCTTATTTTCTAAGACTATAAAACCCTCTGGTCATTACATGTAAATATCTTTCTCAATTTCTTCATGTAAGAATGTTGTTTTTACATCTAACTGCTTAAGCTTTAAATCATACATGACCACAATACCAGCCTTGCTTTATATATGGATTTTTCAATTCCTAGGGTCCCTTTTTTTTCTTATTGAACACCCATTTACAATGAACAACCTTTTTACCCTTAGGAAGCTTCACTAGATCCCATGTTCTATTCTTATAGAGTTATTTCATCTCTTCTTGCATGGTAAACATCCACTTTCCTGGATCTTCACAATTAACTATCTCAGAATAAGTAGATGACTCTTGATTTGCATCTATATCTTCAGCCACATTTAAAGTATAAGCAACTAGATCAGTCTCAGCGTACCTCTTTGAAGGTTTAATTTATTTTCTAGGTCTATTCTTGGCAATAGAATATTGTGGCAAAGAAGCAACACTACTCTGAGTTTTTGTACTAACATGAGGAGTAAACTTTGTTGTAGATTTTGGAGCAATTAGTAGCTCTACCCGCTTCACATGTGTGCTTGGACTTTGTTGGTGTTTATTGGAAAAGTCTTTAAGAGATAAGTTAGGCAGCATAACAGTTTCATAAAAAATAATTCTTTGCTAGCAACTTTTCCATTTTCAGGACACCATAACTTATATCCTTTAACACTAGCCTTATAACCAAGAAAAACACATTTAATGGATTTAGGTTCTAATTTCTCATTATCAACATGAGCATACGCAGGACACCCAAAAATATTCAAATTAGAATAATCAACAGGATTACCAGACCATACCTTTTGTGGAGTCTTTTTCTCAATGACAATGGACAAAGACCAGTTAATCAAAAAATATATATTGAACCTTTTCCATGATTGTTCTATTCATCCATTTTACAATGCCGTTTTGCTATGCAGTATGACGAATTGTCAAGTGTCTTTCGATCCTTCTGATTTGCACAATTCATTAAACTTATCAGAATAGAATTCCAAGTCGTTATCTGTGCAGAGGTGTTTTATCTATTTTCCTGTCTGTTTCTCGATCATAGTTTTCTAAACCTTAAACACGAAAAACACATCACTTTTCTTCTTCAAGAAGAATGCCTAAATCTTTCTGGAAAAATCATCAATGATTGTCAGCATATAATTAATGCCACCCCTCGAAGACACTCTAGATGATCCACAAAGATCAGAATGAATATAATCCTATGTTCCCTTCGTATTATGGATTCCTCTGGTGAATCGAACTCTCTTTTGCTTCCCAAAAATATAGTGCTCACCGAACTTCAGTTTGCTAATGCCTTGTCCATCAAGAAGTCCTATTTTGCTCAATTTCGCTATGCCGTTCTCACTCATATATCCTAGATACATATGCCAAATTCTAGTGACATCATCATCTGACAAGGAAGAGGAAGTGACAACTGTATCACCAGCAATAGTTGAACCTTGCAAAACATATAACTTGGCAGTCTTTTTCTGCCCTTTCATTGCAACGAGGGAACCTTTGCTAATCTTCAAAACCCCACTTTCAGTTGTGTACTTGTACCCCTTTACATCAAGAGTACTCAATGAAATCAAATTCCTTTTCAATTTTGGTACATGTCGTATGCCACTAAGTGTTCTAGCGACTCCATTGAGCATATATATGTTTAAGCATCGAAAGATAACATGTGAAAGATCATACGATTTGGATAATCTGAGCCCCTAAGGGTTGATATGGTTATAAAAAAATTCAATGGATTCGATTATGAAATGAGAAAAATGAATATATTATTATGAAATGTTAAATGATACATATGATTGAGATGATATAATACAAGTATATTAAATGAATATGTGTAAATGATATGCTTAAAGATACATGTAATTGAAAATGTATAATAGTTGAATTCCAAAGTAACAATATGTGGTATGCTAATCAAGCATGAAAGCATGGTAAATAAGGCATGAGACAATGTATGTTGACATTTTATGATCTACATCTGAATTACATATAAATGTATATGCTTAAATTGATTATAGTTGTTTAGTTTGTTTCAAATCATGTTAGCACCATTGAAACCTATTGGTCAGCGTACAGTTTGTTTATTTTTGTGCACAGGTAATATTAAATCTTGAGGACGTGAGAAGTGTGATAGCATCTAGGACTCAATTTTCGACTCAACAAAGTTTGTATAGCTTTTGATATGTTTTGTAAACAAGTTGACATGTACTTAGCATCATAGATTAGTCTTTGAGCTTATTTTGATATTATGGTGCTTAATATGTTAATGTCTTGTAAAATGAACATGATCATATATGTTTAGTGTTCATATATGTGTTGCACTATGGATTGGGATGCATGCATAATCTACTATGTTTACACTATGCTGAAGACATTGCTTGTTTGCTAAGAAAGTGAATTTGACACTTGATGTTAGTAAGGTTTTGATCATACTTGTGAATAGGTGATTTAGGGTGTTAAACATTCTCAAAATGGTGTCTAGAACTTGATAAATATGTCTTGTAATGTTTGGATATGATATGGTATTTGGGTTAAACTAGGCGTGTTTTTTATTCATTTTTAGGTTTTGGCAAACTTCTACCCATACAGGGCCTTCCCATTTTTTAACTTATTTTAAACCCCTAGAGACCCGAATTTGGTCTCAATTATCCCTGAACACCTAGATCTTGTTTTAAAATATTTTGAAAGTGATTTAATTAACTTGAAACTAATTTGGATCAATAAGAATGATTGTAAATTATGGTAATAATAGAACATTGCATTGATGTTGAATAGGAGCTAATATTAGTTGTTTTTAATTGATATTCTTAAACTTGTTTTTAAGTAGTTCTAAGATATTTGGTCACTTTAACTTGTTATATTTGAAATGAATGACGTAAATAATATGATAAATGTATGAAACTTGAGTTTTTATTAAAAGAAGAGCTAGTTCAAGTTGCTTCGGCAACAAATGTGATATTTCGTATTAGGACTTGACAATCAGGTTGGGTGTGGGGTGCTATAGTTATAGTCAATTTGAAATAGCCCATAATTTGGAGGTAGTGAGTTCAATATGAATTGCACTAGAAAAGAGTCATCCACCATCATCCCTAAGGTCTTTAACGTTGTTGTAATATTAGTCGTCTTGATGATATGTTCTTGTATTTCCTTTGATCCATCATACTTTATGATTGTGTGTTGTGCTATTAAAGTACTAGTAGTGACTTATTTATAGAACAAAAACGTTCTTCTAGAAACATAAGAAAATTCTTTCATGCTTTTAGTTTGTGAAATTGCGGTCTTAATGTTGATGGTAATAGTCATTCGCTAAAACATGGGTTCAATCTGTTTGATCATTCCCATTATTTATGGTATAACATCTCTTTCTCACTGTCTGAGTCAGTAATGGTAGCATGTTTATCTTCTAATAGTGTCAAGTCAATATCCTAAACACCCAAATGGGACTTAACTTGTTCACTCCATTCAGAGAAGTTTAACACATTAAATAATGTAACAGTTGAAGCTTGTGAATGAAGACAAATAGTTGCAAAATAATATATAAAAGCAAACAATTCTCAATTTCTTAAATATATTTACTTTATGAATTCAAATAAACAATCCAAGTATATCCTAGTTCTCCTTTGGGTAGATACTAGAATATACTATCATAAATAAATGTTAATAACCTTAATGGACAAATAAATAATTTTTTATCAAATATACACATTGTCGTTGGACATTGAAATATATATAATAAAAACATTAATTTGACACCATAATTTTTACTATTCATAAAATAAATAATTTACCTTTGGGTAAATTTCGAAGCTCTAATGAGTAGTGAAAATCAACTATCCAATTTTTCATCATTAGCATTTAATTAATTCATTGCATAGATATTGATAATTTTAATATACATTCACTTATAATTCGTTTTCATATTTATTTAAATTAAATTAAATCAATCAAATTTATGAATTTATGGAATAAATATAACATCACATTTATTTATTTAAATTATAAATTTTTTTATCTATTTCATATTGCAATAATACTTTTGGATTTTTTTATAGATATATGAATTTATATTTTATTTTTTAAAATCACTTTAATATTATATATCCAAACTAATGAAAGAAACAATTTATGTTATTGCATATGATTTTATAAAATTTTAAGCAAAACATTTTAATTTTAAAAAATATCTTAATATATTTTAATTAATCCACATGATCAGTTCATGCGTTATAGGTAAAAAAAACTAATATATATGTGGGTAGATGTGCGCGTATGCACATGTTTTCTTCCACAATACATGCTTTGTATATGCAAGATTATATTTAGAAAATACATGCAAGATAAATTTAGAATAATTTTAGTGTGAATTAAAATTATAATTCAAAATGGAATATTAAAAAATTACTAATTAAAAAATAATTATTTAATATTCAATGCAAATATTTCTTAATAATGTAGTTTATTGTGAAGCTATCTTTTATTTAATAAAAATAATTTCATTAATTATTATTACATTATTGAGAAAGTGTTTATTGAATGATAATATAAAATTTTCAGGATTTTAGTCAATACTTTCTAATATATATTAAAAGTTTGTAAAATAAATTTTCTAATAATCACATTCTGAAAAATTACATTTTATTGAAATCATAACATATAAAAGCACCAAGGATCCCTTAGTTAATTTTTAAAATTGATTATTTTAATCAATTAAGTTAAATTATTTTATATTCGAATTCAAATATCAATAGGCTCAAGTTAATTTTATTTTAACCATTAAATTTCAATGAACTAATCTTGCTTCATTTTTTTTTTACTTCAAATTAGACGAATTTTGTATGCTCTTAGACTTCTTCTATTTAGAGGGTGAACAAAACTTGAATCGACCCAAAAAAATTTTAAAAAAAGTTTAAATTTCGAGTTATTGAAACTAAACTGTTCGAGTTATTCGATTTTTTAAATCAATTCAAATAAGTGAATCAATTTTTTGAATTCAAGACGAGTTTAATTATTACATTTCAAATATCCATAGAATCAATTAAACAAAACCATGTGATTTTTGGAGTAAAGGCATAATTTCAAAAATTTAAGCCCAGCCACACCTTCTGACGTCATTTTACCCTCTCTTAAATTGAAAAAAAAAAAGTAAGGCTGTTTTAATTTTTATTTCATTCTTCTCAGTTCTCCTTTCTACAAGAAACCCCATCTTCTCTTTGCTTCATTCCTCCTTGATATGTTTTTCTTATTCGGGAAGTTTTGAGTTTCATTTTTGTTAATAGATGATCTCATTGGTAAGCTTCCTCGAGTTTGCTGATTGTGATGGGTATTGTTGTGTACACCAGATTACTCATGTTTTTTTAATCAATGGGAATGATGATCAGTTTGATGGCCCAAAATATCATATTCCATTATACACTACTAAAAATTTAATTTAATTTAATTTTGATTTTGTTTCTTGTATCAATTATTTGATTATGTTTTATTTATGTAGAAAAATTTTATTGATTAATTATATATATTTAATTTAATATTTTTATTAATTATTTTTTTAATTTAATTCGAATAAATATATTTAATTCGATTTGACTTAAATTTCATATAACTCAACTCAATTTAAATTAATTTTTTTAAAATATAATTTATTAACTTAACTAACTCAAACTTCTTTTACTCAAATTTGACTTAAATCAATCGGACCCTTACTCTACCTCTATTAATTTCTTGTATGCGTTTAGTACCAAACCAGGCCTACCCAATTTCAATGTTGGGCTTTAAATAGGGATTAAAGTATAACTATTAGGCTTGTCAAAATATTTTAGCCCAATTCTTCATTAATTTCGAAATTGGAGCCTGTTCCAAATAGTTTATCTACTTTTTAAAAATTTTAAGTTTTTTTTTTTTAAAATTTTCATATATACTTTTATTTTGGTATAAATATGAAAATTATACACGAATTTTTATTTTGTGTAGTTTTATACATGAAATTTTAATTTGATCAAATTCTTGTAAATTATTAATACAATTATTTATATAACATCATTTTATATTTATATATTGCATATTAAATAATTATATTTATCTAATATAAAAATAAATTGATGTATTTATTTCTTTAAATTTGATTAAATCAAAATTAAAGTTTCAAGTATACATTTGAACTATAATTAGAATTTTACGTGTATAATTGTACTAAATTAAAGTTCATGTATACAATTACGCATTAAATCAAAGTTCATATATACTTTTGAGATTTATCCCATTTTATTTTTTTATAATATATGTATAGATTTTTTCTATATTTTTAGAACTTTTAATTGAAAACGTGCAAAATATATATTTAAATTTTTTTTATGTATTTTTAAATTGTAATAGTGAAATTGATAAAAATGTTAAAATCTAAAAAAAAAAAACTAATTTTTTTCTTTTATAAATGCCACATTACCAACACTAATGGCAAAAACATATAGGAACTCAATGTCTTCAAAATTAATATGAGAATTAATAAGAACTTTTAATATATTTAAACCTTTGAATATTCTATAATAGAAGAAGTATATGTTAATTGTTTATTATATATATATATAAATGTGTAACAATTTTTGAAAATAGAAACAAAATAGAAAATAAAAAAGTGCCACCTACATAATCTTCCTCAATATGTGTGGATAACTTTCAAGATTTTAATTTAAAGATTATAAAAAATGAATGATGTTGAATATGAAGACGATATTGGGTCTTGAATCACTTAATTACATAGCTAAATATTACTGCATTAAATTAACTTTTAATTTGATAACGAATGTAGCAAATATATGAAATTAATTATTGTTGCTTTTTGTGTGTGTTTGAACAAACTAGTTTTCCCACCACAAATATAACACGAAAAGCCCGGCGCTGCCGCCGCTGGCGATGGACTCCCCAAAGCTAAGAGCACGAGAGATTAACTTTTATTGAGTATATATATATATATTAAAACACTCAATTGAGTTTAAAATCATGTGATTTAATTTTTTTTTGGTAACAAGAGAAATAGTATTAATTATAAACTATAAGTAGAATCTCAATTGGAAAACCAAGTACATTTATCAAATCGAATCTGGTCATCAACCGAAGAAGGAGTCACATGAAAGATTTGCTCGTCGAAGGGGTAATCTTTCATCAATTTAGCCAAAATATCAACAGCAAGATTCACATCTCTAGGTACTTGTTTTATGAGCACTCACCACTCACACCTACATAATCCTTGGATCCACAAAATCAAGTCCCTATTGGAATGTCCTTTATGATCTCCATGGATACCTTTGATAGCCAATGCACAATCTGTTTCAATAATAATATTCATCCATTTAGCCTCCCAAGCTAATTGAAGACCGTCATAAATAGCTCAAAGTTCAGCTTGAAGTACACTGCAGCTTCCAGTATTTCTTCCTAATCCCCATATCCATCCGCCTTTAAGACAATGAGAGTTTTAGTTTTAATAGAAGTTAAATTTTATTCATTTATTTGGTTACTTGATCAACGCATCATATTAAAAATTTGTAAAGCCCCAAAATTTTAAGAATTTAATTGTGAGATTTTGCAGTAATTAATTTTTGTATCTATAGTTTTGTGTTCTGCGATTGAGTTTAAGGTCTGGAGTTCGAGTTGCATCATTAAAAGTTTTGTTGTTTTTGAAATCAACCCATAATCACCCGTTACTCGCTTAAGTTCGATTCAGTGTGAAATTGTGATAAGAATGAGCTTGTTGGTTCACTGGTTAAGCATTTGTCTGTATTCTGTCTGGTTCTGGGTTTGAATCCCATCATATATGTTAGGAAAATATTTTTGTCAGATGCCAAAAATCTGCTTGGAAGTTAGGAAATTAATTAACGATAGTTTCTTCTTCTTTTTTTTTTTTATTTTGTTCTTTCTTTTTGTCTTTTTTATTTTTTTTCCTTCTTTTCGTTTTGATTATTTTGTTAACCGGAAGTGGTGAGGGAATACAAGATTAATGGAAGTTCTGTTATTAGTCACTGGTCAGAAGGTTGTTGGTAAGTAATTATCAATGCGAACATCTCCGCAATTTTTCCTTCGCTTTGTAAATTGTTTGAAACTGAGTATTTTTGTGAGTTTGGGGAATCTCTTTTTAACGATTGTGTATTCACCTAGCAAGCAAGGCTATTAACAACAAGGAATAGCAACAAGACAATCTCTGTGATTGTTGCTGAAGTTTCGGTAAGTTTGGGATGTTTGAAGGTTTCGTGTCGAAACTTTCGATGTAGGAATTAAGTGAGTAATTGGGAAGTTCTGTTGATTAATTGGCTAAATTGTGTTACTGAATGCTTGTTTTAGGCTTCGAGGATCTTTAGAGTTGTTGTCTCTTCGAAATCTTTCCAGGTGCGTATCGAAAACCTTAATTTTGCAAGTTTCAGACGCCGAAAATGGTGGTTGTTGACCCCACACGGCCAGGCACACAGGCGTGTGACTAGGTCGTGTGATAAACTATAAATGTAACATGTTTTAATCCTATGCTTGGCATGTTTTTGGATGATTTATTACATAATTTAGTGAATTTGATGCTCCTAATACTTTAATTTCATGTTTCTATACTTAGGTGAGCATTAGGGAACAAAAAGAGCGGAAAACGGGAAAAAAACGAACAAAACGGGTTGATTTAAAGATCCACATGGCCAAGACCATTTCCACATGGACTGAGCACAGGCCCGTGTGAACCACACGAATGTGGCAGCCCGTGTCGATATAGCTCCCTGTTTCCCAAACACATGGAAAAAGCCAATTTTTTAGGGTTTCTGAGCATTTTAAAGTCTATAAATACATACTGGAAGAGGACTTAATGGGGTACGCAGAGTAGAACGTAGAAATTACTCAAAGAACGCCGACTACTCAACTCAGAAGCATGATCTCCTTCAAGACTGAAGATCTCCATTCAATTTCTTTAGAAGTTTTTGGGTTTCTTTATGTTTTGTTGTTTTCCTATTTTTGAGATGTTTTCCATTCCAAGTATGAACTAAATTCCCTAAATACCTAAGGAAGATAAAACCTATGACAGATCTTATTATTTGATTTTTCTAAATTACATGATAAATATTTGTTCTTGATCTCAATTATGTTTACTTACCTTCATGTTTAATGTTTTCAGGATATTAATTCATGATTGATGTGCTTATTCAGTGGAGCAAAAGTCCCTGTTTAAGAGTAAATCTAGCATAATTGAGTGGAGTTGCATGCAATCCTAGAAATAGGACGACATAAATCTATCGGATTAGAGTCAAATCTAATAGGGGAATCCATAGATCGAGTTAATGCGACGATATGAGTTTTAATTAGAAAGAGATTTTTAATTAATCAACCTAGAGTCAGTTATTTTTACTCTCGAAAGAGAAATTAATATAATTTAGGGACTTCTACGGATCAAGCCAAATGAATAAATCATTTAATTCAGATTTAGAATAATAAGTGAAGTCTAGGTGGATTCTTTCCTGGGTATTGTCTCTCTCATAAGTTTTCTTCGATTATTTTCTCAATTCGCTCTATGTCACTTAGTAATTAGTTTAGTTTAATTTTAGATTAAAAACAACCCTTCAATTTAGAAGCTAGATAATAAAAAAGAAAGTAATTACTAGTACTTTTAGTCCTCGTGGATACGATATTCCCGACTCACCGTAGCTATACTACCATTCGATAGGTGCGCTTTCCTTTGTCGTATTGTAGTTAGTTCGTGACGTCATCACCGTGTGAACCACACAGGCGTGTGGCAGGTCGTGTGATTGGCTGTGTAACTTACTGTTTGTTGATTTGGGGCCACACAGGTGGGCACACGGGCATGTGTTTAGATCGTGTGTGGCCATGTTAGTGCAGGGTTCACATGAGCAACAGACATGGGCGTGTGTGTAGATCGTGTAACTCACTGTTTGTGGAACGAGACCACACAGCCAGAGACATGGGCGTGTGCCCAGGCCGTGTAACTCATTGTTTAGGGTATAAAAGCCATACGAGCAAGGACACGGGTGTATACCCAGGCCGTGTGAGGCACATGAGCAAGGACACGGGTGCGTACCCAGGCTGTGTGAGGCATACGGGCAAGGACACGGGCATATGGCTAGGCCGTGTAACTCACTGTTTATGCTTTGGAACCATACGAGCAAGACACGCGGGCGTGTGACCAGGCCGTGTGGTGTGTGATTGGGGCCAAAAACCTATTTTCGAGGGCGAAAATGTTACCTAACATTGATACTGGCTTTTTTAATGTGTGAATGATGAAATTGATGATATTAGAACTGTCTGATACTCTGAGATTGATCTGTGAATAACTTAGTTATAAGTACATTATAATGTTTATTCTGTTATCGAGCTATCTTATTGGTTGTGAAATGAATTGAAATGAAGGAATAAATGATACTGGTACTTGTGTTTTGAATTGGCATGGGTTGAGATATTGGGAAGGAGGAAGAAATCTATTTTGAAATTGTGGCTATGCCACCAGGAGCATACATCTGATTTTGGCGCTTGTCGCATACTGAATTAGCAGTTAAGCTACGTTTCTATAAAAGTGTCAACGAACACTTTGAGGTGTGTAGGGTTGGTTGGGCATTAAATGTCCTTAGTGGTGTATTGGGATGACCGAAGATGGTGTGTAGCAGGCGAGAATAGGAATATTGTATCTGAATCTGATCGATATCGTGTATGAACTGAAATTGCATATACGTACACATGTAATTAGTCTACTATAAGTCTGAATTGAATTTACTCCTGTAATGAATTGAATCTCTAAATTTGGGACTACGCAATAATGATTGTTAATTGAATATTTTATTTTACGCACTGAGTTCACAACTAATTCTGTTATTACTTGGATTTCAGGTGGTTCGCAGACTTGAACGGATCGGTGTCGCGAGAGCTCGGTCGAACTATTAACTTTCTATAAACTATTTCAGTAAGAGCCTTATTAAACTATAGTAGGATGACTGTAGCAGATTATATACTTAACTAATGTTTGGGTTGAACTTTATGTAAACCACGGTTTGGTATTATGGTGTCTTGCGTGATACTTGATTTTTGCATGTGACTCTCTAAGTTAGGGCTAGACGTTTAGGCCGGATCTAGGGTGTTACAAAATTAATCATTATAAATTGATTCTCTCTTTACCTATTAGGGTACATACAAAAATACACATAAAAATTATAGCCTATATTGTTTAAGGTTTGTGTGATTAAAGAAAAATATTAAAAGAGAAAAATCAATTTATTGTGATGTTTTTCTTCATCGAACCCAATGACTAACTCTAATTTCGCATTAAAGAAAAATATTATTGTTTATTCAATATTAAATTTTTAGTTTATGTTTAAAAAGATTTTTTATATAGCATCATGGGCATAAGTTAAAGAATATATGATTTTCTTATAATCTTATTAGATAATTGGTTTTCTATTAGTACGTTATGATTAAAGGTTGTTTATTTTTTGACATTATTATAGCATGTTATTGATGAAGTTTGATGGTTTGTGTTTTTAATAAATAAAATGAAATAAAAAAAAAGCCAATTTCATCAACACATGAACAATGCTTCTTTAGTCATTGCTACTAATGTGGGGGCATTATTTTATTTTATTTTTTATGATGATGATTATCATTATTATCATTATTTAATTTATTGGTAACCATTAATTATAGTATTTATATTATACATTTATTTTGAAGTTTGACATTTATGGGATGTGTATAATTTGTTAGTGGTCAAATTAGAAAATTTTATACATTTCATTTAAATTATGTAGGAGTAAATATCAATGTTTATATAATTAATTAATTAAATTCTTCTGATGAAAAAATGATAGTTTTTTTTTTTGCTACATTCGACTGCACTGTCAAAGAAAACAGAGCAGCATCCAAAAACTGAAAAACAAGCAACAAAAAGCATAATAAAGTCACAGTCCAAATACAACATACGAAACTGCTAATTCTTGAACAGAAAACCTCACTACCAAACTTTAAACATATGCGGTCGATTAACACCAGCCATCGCCAAAGACGATGCCAAAACATTACCTTTCCGATCTGCCAGAGAGAAAACAACATTACCCACCTTCAAAATCGCAGACTCAATTTCTGCAAAAACTGGAAAAAGCGACCAAGGCCTCAGCGCCTTGTTAACACACTACGCAAAAGCCACCACCGAACCAACTTCAATAATTAGAGCCTTTTTTGGCTTCCAGTTCATAGCAACAAAGACATCTAAAGCGATCTTTACTACCCCAATCTCCGCCTCCTCTGCAATATTTGGAACGACAGCATCCGAGAATAATGCTCTAGCCGACCCCTCCATATCTCTCAAAATTCCTCCGCACCCTGCTCGCCCTAGCCTCACTAATAGTTTTAAAATTCAATTCAATCCCCATTTGCCATCTTCTCGCAGTGCAATCAAAGTAATTTTTAAAATAATTATACAGCCCCTCCTTCATTTCCTATGATAGTTAACTCTCACTATCCATTTGAACTTCATAATTTACCAAAAGGTAAATTATTTATTCTATAAATAGCGAAAATTATGGTGATAAATTAATATTTTTGTTAGATATATATATTTAAATGTTCAAAGACAACTTATATATTGGATGAAAATTATTTATTTGTTTGTTAAGGTTATTGGCATTTTATTTATGATGGTATATTTTATTATTTACTCAAAGAAGAACTAAGATATACTTGGATTGTTTATCTGAATTCATGAAGTAAATTTATTTTAAGCATTTATTGTTTTGTTTTTATGTATTATTTTGCAGCTATTTCTCTTCATTCGCAAGCTTCATTTGTTACATTATTCAATGTGTTAAACTTCTCTAAATGGAGTGAACAAGTCAAGTTCAATTTAGATGTTTTGGATCTTAACTTGTCACTATTAGAATATAAATATGTTGCTATTATTGGCTCAAACAGTAAGGAAGAGATGTTATACCATAAACAATGGAAATGATCAAACTGATTGAACCTTATATTTTTGTGAATGACTATTGCCAACAACATTAAGACAAAAATTCCACAAATTGAATGTGATTCCATCAACCTTATGGATTAAGGAGCTAGCAAAGGACTTAAAGCAAAAACCAACAAGTTTAAGAAGAAAAACTTGTTTGTCAATGTCTCTAATGGCGAGAAAAAGAAATGAATGATAGATAAGTGTCACTTCTATAAAAAAAAGTAGGACACTATTAGAAAGATTGTCAAAAACACAAAGCTTGGTTGAAAAAGAAAGGTACATTTTATGTTTTTGTATATTTCGAATCAAACTTCGTGAAAGTTCCTAATAATACTTGGTGGTTTGATTTCGATGTTGCTACTCATGTGTCCAACATGATGCAGAGATTAATGCAAGCCCAATTGAAGATTTCCTATATAGCGAACTATATGAATGCCCTGATTGAAGGCATAGTGACTTATCATTTGGTTTTGGATGTTGGTTATCACTTAGACCTATTTTAGATTCTTTATGTACCTTTAGTTTTTAGGAACTTTATATCCATTCCAAAACTTGGTTTTTGGGGTTCAAAGTTAATTTTTGACATGGTTGTTTCATTTTATTTAAGAATAAGAATATTTTAGGTTTTAGAAATATTATTGATGGTTTATATAAATTGAAATTTGATAATGTTTTTGTGGAATCCTTGTTGATCATAGGAATGTTGGAATTAAGTGTAGTATGCTAAATGGAAGTTCTGCTTACTTGTAGCATAAATGTTTAGCTCATGTATCCAAAGAAAGATTAGTAAAGAATGAGATTCTAGTTAATCTTGATTTTACTAATCTTGATGTATATATGGATTGCATTAAAGGAAAACCAAACATACTAACAAATATGCCACAAGAAGTACATAGCTTCTTAAGATAATACACACTGATATATGTAGACCTTTTGATGTTCCATCTTTTGTTGGAGAAAAGTATTGTAACGACCCGAAAGTTAGAAGTGTAAAAAATTACGATTTCTAGATCTCATTTCTGTAAAACGAGTCCGTAAATATTAAATAGGGATATTTATGGAGTTAGTATATATATGAATGGAAATTTGACTAAGTAATTTAGCCAAAATTGTGGTTGATTAAGGTTTAGGAGCTAAATTATAAATTTTCATCGTTATAGATTTTTAATTAGAATAAGGCTTGGGGACTTAAATAGCAATTATCTAAAGGAATAAAATGGTTAATAAATCCGTTTTATATAGTAGATAGTTTATAATGATGATGTTGGCCATTAAAGTTAGATTAATTATAATTAAAATAATTAAAAATATTAATTAAAGAATAAAGAATAATCGTGATTAATTAAACTAAACATCACTTAATCTAATTACAAATAGAAAAGTTAGTGGATGATGAAAAAAATGTCATCTTCTCCCTTAAAACATATCGTTCATTGAAGAAGAAAAAGAGAAGAATCGCCATTGATAGTTAGCTTTCGACCATTAATTGTAAGTAAGTCCCTAAGTCATTTTATTTTGATTTTTATGGATTTTTTTTATCGTGGGAGCTTAATTTAGCTAGCTCGTGTATCAATTTGCAAAAATGTTGAAGTTTTTGAGAGTTTCCATAGTTGAGAAATGGATGAATTTGGTGTGAATTTGATAGAAATTAAGCTTAGATTAATAAAATGACTGAATTGTAAAACTTAATTTTTAGTTTCGTACATTAGGGACCAAATTGATTAAAATGCACAACTGTTATGAAATTTCATTAGGAATATAAAATAGGAGGTCCCTAATGAGTAAATGTGAAATCAAATTTTAATTCGAAGCCTTAGATCAAAGTTATGAACTAAATTGAATAAATTGCAAAATATGCATGGCTTTGAAATTGAATGTGATTTTATATGGAATTTGATATTGTATTATTTAATGAATTATTATTCGTAGCTAAAGGCAATGTAGGACTGTTAAGATGGAAAGGAAATGCGAGAGACGGCGATGAGTGATGCGAGCTTTAGGTTCAAGTATTTCTTAAAGCCCAAGGACTCGAAGTTAGCATCCTGACTACCGTTTCTAACTCAACAAAGTTTGTAAAGTAACATTTCGATTGTAAATGGCATGCACATTGGGTTTAAGTCCGTTTGTATCGAATTTGGTCAAATTTAGAACTTAGTTACTTAATGTCACTTTGAAGTATCAATTTGGCATGTTTTGCCTCATATGCTATTGAAATATTGTTGTTTTGGTTGTGAATGTGATGCTATATGTTATTACAAGTCTTTTAAACTTGTTTCGAACTGATCCTTTTTGGAAATAGTGAGTCACGTCACAACGACGTACTCCCAACATAGTGACGAGGTGTAACCAAAGAATCATGTCACTACGACGTTCATTCGAGGCCATGACTAGTACAAGACAAAGAGTTGTTTCACGACGAGGAACCCCCTCTGTCTCGATTTCAACCCAAAATTTTGAATTCATTACAATTTGGTCCTATTTTGACCTTGGGTTAGCAAAAGACCTTTTGTAAGCTTGTATAAGACTCGTAAATGATTACATATCATTTTATATACTTGTTTTACTTATAATTAAATGTTTAATGTTGTGAATCGAATTGAGATTTGATGTAGTTGCTCCGAAAATGAATGTGACACCTTATAGTTTGAATCCGATGATCGAACTGGGTATGCGTTGTTACATTTAGTGGTATCAAAGTTGTAGATTTAACCGATTCTCGAGCTAAATTAAGCTCAAAATTGATTCTAAAAGGGCATGACAAGTTGAGTCGAGTTTGAATCGATATTTGGATGTTGATTATGAAATTTATCTCTTTTATAACTGAAGATGTCAAAGAAACTAAGAAGCATTGTTAATAATGATATAAATAACAGCGATCACTCTATTGAGAGTGAGAATAGGACTGGGATCGAAACACCTGGCGTTAATCTAGTTGATGCTCGAAAAAATAGAGCTAATAGACCTCGACAAGAAGGTTGAGATTATGAGAATTTTCTCGCACGATAGCGGAAATCCGTCAGAGAATAACGAGAGTTACTCCGCAAGCTCGGACAATAGTTACAGCTTGACGAGCCCCAATAAAGGAATTTCAAAAATATGGAGCAACTAAGTTTAGAGGGTTAAAGTGGTCGATCCCTTTTTAGCAGAAATCTAGCTAGAATCAACTGAAAGGATCTTACAACAGTTAGAATGTTCATCGCTAGAGTGTGTCACTTGTGCGATAACTTTCTTAAAAGAAGAAGCTTATCGATGGTGGCTAACTATCACACATCATGTGCTGAGTCACTAGACATTCTTCTTGCCTAAGTTTGAAAAGAAGTATATCGGTGAACTGTATTTAGAAGATAGAAGGCAAGAATTTATTGTGTTGAAGCAATGGAATATGCGAGTAGTTGACTACGAACGAGAGTTCTTGCGACTCAGCAAGTATGCTCCCGAGTTAGTTCTTATAGAAGAGAAAAGTTATAAGTAATTCCTTCAGGGATTATGAGATGAGCTTTGAGTTCAGTTAGTCTCGCATAAGCTTAAAGAATTTGCTGATCTAGTTTAACAAGTGAAATTGGTTCAATAGACTTTGTGCTTAGATAAGAAAGGCGAGTCTCTCCAAACATTCAAAAATAGAGTCAAGACAACCAATTCACAACCCCTACCAAAATTCCTAAAATACCTCTAAAACTCTTAGACCCTATTTTTTGGTGTAACAAACCATGTGCAAAACATGGTCGTATGGTAGCCCATGTGCAACATATATGACTTGTTTTAGGCAATTTGCATACCATTCATACCAAATGATTTATAATGTCATTTAACACCATTCAAACCTACTCCAAAATATGTACATTTCAAGACCAAAACATCAATTTACCTAATCATTCAAACAAGCGACCAATATGACTTTATTGGCACAAACAATTCATTAATCTCAAAATAAATTTAAATCTGTTAGAATTAAGTGACCCGAATCCTTATTTAAATAAAATACAGTGGTAAAATAAAATATAAGAAGAATCCATATAGAATTACACTTCTTTTATTTTATTTTTAGAATAAGGTTTTTTAAACCTTATTAAATTCCATCTATTTGATATTGATTAGAATAAGGTGTTTCAGTCTTACTAGAATATGGCGTTACAAGCCTATAAATAGACATAGTCTATTCCTCTTGTATTAATTCGAATTCGACATAGTGAATTTTCTTCTCCTCTGCAAGTGGTTTTTTCCCGAAAGGGTTTCCACGTAAAAATCTGTATGTTCTTTATTTTATTTTATTTTCACAAATTGGTATCCGAGCTTTCAGGTTTTTCATCTCGATCACGGTAATGGTGTCTTTGAAGTATGAAATTCCGCTGTTGGATCGCAACACCAGATTTGCATTGTGGTAGATTAAGATGCAAACAGTTCTTGCGCAGATGGATCTGGAGGATGCCCTGCTAGGGATAGATAAGATGCCTTCGACTTTAACAGATAAAGAGAAGAAGCGTAAAGATTGAAAAGCGTTAACACAATTACATCTGCATTTGTCCAACGGAATTTTACAGGATGTGATGAAAGATAAGACCGTCACTGCATTATGGAAGAGGCTAGAACAAATATGTATGTCGAAAACTCTAACAAGCAAGTTGCATATGAAGCAACGTCTTTATGCTCATCGTTTGGAGAAAGGTACGTCTGTACACGAACACTTAACAGTGTTTAAAGTAATTCTCTCAAACTTGGAGGCCATGGAGTTTCAATATGATAAGGAAGATCTAGGGTTGATTCTACTTTGTTCGTTGTCCCCGTCTTATTTAACTTTTAGAGACACAATTTTATATAGTCGCGAGTCTCTCACAGTTGATGAGGTTTATAATTCTTTGACCTCGTATGATAAGATGAAGCATCTTGTGGTTAAACCCAATTCTCAGGGAGAGAGTCTCATTGCTCGTGGGAGACAAGATCAGAATGCTGATAATGATCGTGGAAGGACACAGGAACCGAATCCTTGCAGTAAATCTAAGAGTAGATCGAAGTCTTCAAACATAGGTAAAACTTGTAACTTCTGCAAGAAGAAAGGGCATATTAAATCTGAGTGCTATAAGCTACAGAACAAGATTAAAAGGGAGGTTGCGAATCAAAAGGGAAAACAACCAGCAAATTCCAGTGAAGCTGATGTTGTAGAAGACTACAGCAATGGTGAACTTCTAGTCGCTTCTGTCAATGATTCTAAAGTAAGCGAAGAGTGGATACTTGATTCAGGCTGCACCTTCCACATGTGTCCCAATCGGGATTGGTTTACAACTTACGAAATAGTGTCTGAAGGTGTTTTTTTGATGAGAAATAATGCTTCGTGTAAAATCATAGGTGTTGGAATAATTAAAGTTAAGATATTTGATGGAGTTGTCAGAACACTTAGTGACGTGCGACATGTTCCAGAATTGAAGAGAAATTTAATTTCATTGAGTACTCTTGATTTAAAAGGGTACAGATACACAGTTGAAAGTGGGGTTTTAAAGATTTTCAAAGGTTCCCTTGTTGTGATGAAAGGGCAAAGAAAGACTGCCAAGTTATATGTTTTGTGGGGTTCATCACATCTGGTGATGCAGCTGTCACTTCCTCTTCCTTGTCAGATGATGATATTACTAAACTTTGGCATATACGCCTAGGGCATATGAGTGAGAATGGCGTGGTAGAATTGAGCAAAAGAGGACTTCTTGATGGGCAAGGAATTTGCAAACTAAATTTCTGTAAGCACTGTGTTTTTAGGAAGAAAAAGAGAGTTCGATTCACCAGAGGAATCCATAACACGAAGGGAACATTGGAGTATATTCATTCTGATCTGTGGGGGCCATCTAGAGTTCCTTTAAGAGGTGGAGCTAATTATATGCTAACCTTTATTGATGAATTTTTCAAAAAAATTTGGGCGTTCTTCCTGAAGCAGAAAAGCGATGTGTTTTTCACATTTAAGTCTTGGAAGATTATGATTGAAAAACAGACGGGAAAACAAATAAAATACCTCCGCACAGACAATGGCTTAGAGTTCTGTTCTGATGAGTTTGATAGATTGTGCAAGTCAGAAGGGATCGTGAGACACTTGACAGTTCACCATACTCCACAGTAAAATGGCGTTGCAGAACGAATGAATAAAATGATCATGGAGAAGGTTCGATGTATGTTTTCAAAGGCCAAGGTTCGATGTATGTTTTCAAAGGCCAACTTACCAAAGTCGTTTTGGGCAGAAGCAGCCTCTACTGCATGTTTTTTGATCAATCGATCTCCATCTGTTGCCATTGAGAAAAAGACTCCACAAGAGGTATGGTCTGGTAATCCTGCTAATTATTTTGATTTAAAGACCTTTGGTTGTCCTGCGTATGCTCATGTTGATAATGGAAAATTAGAACCGAGATCCATTAAATGTGTTTTTTTTGTTATAAAGCCGGTGTAAAAGGGTATAAGTTATGATGTCCTGAAAATAGAAAAGTTGTGATTAGCAGAGATGTTGTTTTTGATGAAACTGCTATGCTACCTAACTTATCTCTTAAAGACTCTTCCAATAAAGAAAATCAAAAGCAGGTGGAGCATCAGATTAATACAGAGTCGACTCCTCAAGCCAGTACAAAAATTGAGAATAGAGTTGCTTCTTCCCCACAATATTCTATTGCCAAAAACAGAACTAGAAGAGAAATTAAACCTCCGAAGAAGTATGCTGACGCTGATCTAGTTGCTTATGCTTTAAATGTGGCTGAAGATATAGATGCAAACCGAGAGCCATCTAATTATTCTGAGGCAGTTAGCTGTGAAGACTCAGAAAAGTGGATGTTTGCTATGCAAGAGGAGATAGAATCACTTCAGAAAAACTGAACATGGGATCTTGTAAAACTTCTTAAAGCTAAAAAGGTTGTTCATTGTAAATGGGTATTTAAAAAGAAAGAAGGGACTCCAGGAGTTGAAGAACCCAGATATAAAGCAAGGCTTGTTATAAAGGGTTTCTGATCAAATTTGGGAGTAGACTTCACGAGATGTGTTCTCCCCAGTTGTGAAACATAGTTTGATTCGAGCTTTGCTTGGTATTGTGGCCATGCATGATTTGGAGCTTGAGCAGTTAGATGTAAAAACTGCATTTTTGCATGGAGAACTTGAGGAGGACATTTACATGCAACAACCAGAGGGTTTTACAGTATTAGAAAAAGAGGACTTTATTTGCTTGCTGAAAAAGTCCCTTTACGGTTTGAAACATTCACCAAGACAGTGGTACAAGAGGTTTGATTCCTTTATGACTTCTCATGATTTCAAAAGAAGTAGTTTTGATAGCTGTGTTTACTTTAAGAAAAACAACGATGGTTCTTTTGTGTATCTACTTCTTTATGTTGATGACATGTTGATAGCAGCAAAAGATAAAGGAGAGATAAGAAAGGTCAAAGCCCAACTAAGTGAAGAATTTGAGATGAAAGATTTGGGACCAGCAAAGAAAATACTTAGTGTGGAAATTCTCAGAGATAAAAAAGCAAGTAAATTGTACCTAAGTCAAAAGGGGTACATTGAGAAAGTTCTTTGCAGGTTCAATATGTAGAGTGCTAAGCCAGTTAGTACTCCTTTAGCAGCCCATTTCAGACTTTCATCGGCTTTGTCTCCACAATCAGATGATGACATTGAGTACATGTCACATGTTCCATAATCTAGTGCAGTGGGATCTCTCATGTATGCTATGGTTTGTTCACGTCCAGATTTATCATATGCAGTCAGTGCAGTTAGCAGATATATGGCGAATCCTGGTAAGGAACACTGGAAAGCAGTTCAATGGATTTTAAGATACTTACGAGGTACTACTGATGTTTGTTTACAGTTTGGAAGAACTGAAGATGGAGTCATTAGGTATGTTGATGCTGATTTTGCTAGATACCTTGATAGAAGAAGATCTCTTACATGTTATGTCTTTACAATCGGAGGTTGTGCAATCAGTTGGAAAGCCACTTTGCAAACTACCGTTGCATTGTCTACCACTGAAGCTGAGTACATGGCGATTACTGAGGCTTGTAAAGAAGCTATTTGGTTGATGGGACTCTTTAGTGAACTCAATGAAGGCCTTCAAATCAGCACAATATTTTGTGACAGTTAGAGTGCCATCTTTCTTACAAAAGATCAAATGTTTCATGAGAGAACAAAACACATTGATATTCAGTATCATTTTGTTCGTGATATTATTGCTCGTAGTGATATTGTTGTGAGCAAAATTAGTACTCATGAAAATCCTACAGATATGATGACTAAGTCACTTCCTATAACCAAGTTTGAGCATTGTTTAAACTTGGTTGGTGTTCATTGTTGAAGTTAAACCCTTAAGGGGTTTTATGGAAGAGGTGGAGAACTTGTTCATTGAGAGTTCGCGAAGAAGAACCTGTTCATTGAGAATTCGTGTCAAGGTGGAGATTGTTAGAATTAAGTGACCCGAATCCTTATTTAAATAAAATACAGTGGTAAAATAAAATAAAAGAAGAATCCATATAGAATTACACTTCTTTTATTTTATTTTTAGAATAAGGTTTTTTAAACCTTATTAAATTCCATCTATTTGATATTGATTAGAATAAGGTGTTTCAGTCTTACTAGAATATGGCGTTACAAGCCTATAAATAGACATAGTCTATTCCTCTTGTATTAATTCGAATTCGACATAGTGAATTTTCTTCTCTTCTGCCAGTGGTTTTTTCCCGAAAGGGTTTCCACGTAAAAATCTGTGTGCTCTTTATTTTATTTTATTTTATTTTATTTTCACAAAATCATATTATAACCATTGCATATCACTACTATTACATATGAATAATCTCATCCAAACTTGCCAATTTCATAACTTTCATAGCTGCACTTTCCCATAAACTAACACCATTTAAAAATTTACAGACATAAGCATAAATATATACAAGGCTATTATACCATAACATGCTTTAACTAGCATAAATTCATTCAACCTATGTACATTCCACAAGTAACCAACTTTAAAACATCAAAAGTCTACCGAATTGAAAGATGGTAGATATGTGTTTATCGTTGCTCCGATCAACACATTTCAAACGTCCAAAATCTACATAAAAGTAGTAACACGGTAAATATTATAAAATACTTACTAAGCTCATACAATACAAACATTTAACTTACCTTAACCACTTACGATTCAATGTAAACCAATCTCACCTATCATGGTATTCAAAACAACATCAAATACATAAGGCTTTAAGTTAAATCCTGTAATATCCCGAATTAGGGCCTAATCGAAATAGTGGTTTCGTGACCACAAAATCTGAGATAGAAATAATTATTTTATGATTATTTTGAGGTCTATGATATGATTGCATGATTGTGTGAAATTTTTGTGAAGAAATTTTATGCATAAAGTGCTTAAATTGAAATTAGGGACTAAATCGAATAATTTGCAAAACTTGCATTCTAGAAGTTTCTAGTATGAAATTGTTTTGAAATATTAATTAGGAGGTCTTAAATAGCAATTTTACCAATTTCTAAGTTTATGGACAAAAATTGGACATGGATGGAATTTTTGGAAAGTTTAGTAGTAAGGGCATTTTGGTCATTTAGGGGTAAAATGAATTAAAATACAAAATTAAAAGCCAATTTTGCTCATCTTCAACCCTATGGCTGAATATAGCAAGGAGAAACCGTGGCTAGGGTTTTTCAAGCTTCCAAGCTCGATTGTAAGTTCATTCTAGCCTCGTTTTTCAAGTTCTTTACGTTTTTGGAGTCCCGGTAGCTCGATTTAGCTTATGCTAGCAATAATTTAACCTAGGGTTTATATTTGGAAAAATACCCATAGGTGAAATTTGTGTATTTTGGTGTTTTATGATAGAATATGAGGTTTTAAATTATGTTAGACAACTTGTACTACTCGGTTCTAAGTGAAAACGAGTAAAAGGGCTTAATCGGTAAAAATACCTAATAGTCATGAGTACATGTTAGAGTGAGAATTTGATTTTTCTATAGAAGGGAAAAACGATCAGCATGTCATAAAACATAAGAAAATAGGCTGAAGTTTAATTTCCGAGCTTTGGGGAAAAAGTGTAAATATGCAAAAGTTTAGGGGCAAAAATTGTAATTTTTCCAAAAATGATTTTGGGTCAATTTGAATAATGTGAGTCTTAATTAGACTATATTTTAAATGATAGAGCAAGGAAAACTGAAATTCGGGCTAAAATGGGGAAAATACCAAGTTGTGGACGAAATGGTAAAAGTAGCCATTTTCACATACGAGGTAAGTTCATATGTAAATGTTGGTAACATAGTTATTATTTTAAATGTTTTTATGTTATTTAAATGATATGATAATTATTATGAAATATTATACCCGTGATAATTGTTTGATAATATGTCAAATTATGTGATATACTTGGAAAATGTGAAATACTACCGAGTATCGGTATCGGTATTCCGTAGAAGATGGTTGAGACACATGATTGGGAAAAAGGTCCCGTTGAACCTTAGGAATGGATTAGGATACAAGTGACATGTCACTGGGATATTTGGGCATCCGAACTCGTTGAGTTGAGTCCGAGTTCACTTATGGATGCGAATGTCTGAACTCGTTGAGTTGAGTCCGAGTTCACTTAGGGGCGGGTTACATGATTGCTTGATTACATATATGGCACTTATGTGCAAATTATCCATGTATCCGAATTATATTCCGATGTGTTCAACGGGTAAAGTTCTACTCAAATGGAGGAATACTCAAGATGAAAGGGACGTATTGGTTGGTAAGTGTTGTGAAATGGATACTTTGAACAGGTATGTACTTAACCCTCGGGTTGAAAAATCGATATAACAACAATATGATAAGATTATAAATGAAAATATGATATGAATGTCTTGGTGATGATTATGCAAATGATGTTTTATGTTTGCTTATATGGTTATGTTACTTGCTATTTGCATGTGAACTTACTAAGCATTTATGCTTACTCCCTCCTTTTCATTCCTTGTAGTGTTAACAAGCCAGCTCGGAAATCGGGAACGGTCGGAGACACGCTCACACTATCCGTATACTATCTTGGCATAATGGCTTGTATATTTTGAGTATAGCATGTATAACATTATAATCATTTTGTATATATGGTCTTATGATATGGTTATTGAGTAGTATAAAAATGCTTGGTAATGATTAGCCATTGGAATGGCTAATTATGATCATATTTGGTGTTATGTATGTCAAATTGCTAGTTTATCCATGGAAACCATGAAATAGGTAAAATTTACCATAAAATAGATTCAGACAGCAGTAGTGACGTGAATTTGAAAAATCATTAAAAATATTAGAGATATAATTAGATGATTAATAAAACATGGAATTGAAGAATTATGAGTCTATTTTCATATGGAAGAAACAAAATAGGTATATGAGTTATATTTTATGAGATGTTTAAATTTTTGTGAAACAGGGCCAGAGCGATTTCTGGATCCCCTGTTCTGACTTTTGAAATTCACCATAAATTGTATAAAAATAATTAGAAGTCATAATTTATATGTAAAGATATCTTATTGAGTCTAGTTTTAAGATAAACAAACTTCATAGTCATTGAAATTCTGTGAAGAGAGATATCTGATTCGTAATACACAGAGGTCAGAGCAGTCGAACCCTGAAACAGGGGAGACTTTAACTAATAAACTGTACTAATTGGCCTAGCCAAAAATTCTAGAAAAAAATTAGTAAATAGATATATGAGTCTAGTTTCAGGGAAAATTTATGGATCTTGATTTCAAGTTTCGTAACTCAAGATATGATTTTTCTTGTAACTGTGACGCAAGTAGCTAGAAAGCTGTGAATGTAGAAACAAATGATCCAAAGTTCTTAAAATGTTAAATTAAGTCTAGTAACTCCTCATACTCGACTCCGGCGACGGTCTCGGGCGTGAGGGCGTTACAAATCCACAAATATATACAGCTTTAGATGGTAAATTTTCAAACTCAACCCAATATATATATCATGAATTCATTTTCTAATTTATCACCTTACTCACATGCACCACTCAATTTGCATCATATACTCTTATCATAAACATCCATTATGTAATTCAAATATACCTATCAAAATTCCAACAACAACATCAACTTATAAGATTTTGAGCTCAATGACATTTATAACCTTAAATGTTCTCATTTTCATTTCAAACACACTTATACCTTATATTCAACTAATATACATAACTTAGCCAACAATTAATGGCGTAAAATCACCTTTTTATTCATAATATTACCCGATGAAACTTCGTAAAAGAACTTTGTATACAAGTTAAAATAATAGTGCCTGGTTACTCGTTAGGATTGAACCTACACGAAAAGTAGCATGGCCAAGGCTTAATATTCTTGTATTCTCGAGTTTGCAACATATGCAGGAGCTCGAAACTTAAAACTGTATTCTCGAATTCACAACACTTATTGGAGCTCGGAACCTATTCTTGTATTCTCTAGTCCGCAACACATGCTGGAGCTCAGAACCTATGGACAATAACCTGTAACCTTGTATACGAGACTTTCACTAACTTCATCGAAATTTAACCTCACATTATACCATTTCGCAACAATCTATTTAAATTTGATTTAATTCTCAATTTAGGTACAACTTTGTAGCCAATTAAAGTTACTAATTAAACATGAATGAACATACAAATAAAACTCAACAAAAAATTAAACATATTTATACCGTATGAACTTACCTGATAAAATAGTAACGCTTTGGATACCAAGGGCTATTCAGCAGTTTTCCCTTTTTCTCTTAAGTCAACAACTTGATCTATATAATAGTTAAGATTCAAAATATTAATAACAATATCATAATAACAATAAAATTCATGCTTATAATCTTTAAATTTAATAGTATATAATTTCCCTAAAATTTTACATTTTATTCAATTTAGTCCCTAATACTGAAACAAGTATAACTTTCACAATTGAGCTTTGCTTTCATTCCAATTTCAATTATGTCCTTCTACAGCCCTAAAAAAATCCAAATTTGCAGAAATTTAAATTCACTTTTGACATATTTACAATTTAGTCCCTAAATGCAAAAATTAACAAAATTTACTTTATGAAATAATCCTTAAATATTTCATAGCTTCCAAATTTACCATAAACATTCAAAAACCTCAAATAACATCAATTGAAACTTTTTTAATCTTTAATAGTTTTGAAAACAAAGAAATGGGTTTAGCTGGACCCAGTTGCAATGATCTCAAAAACATAAAAATCATGAAAAACGAACCTTAAAAGTACATACATGCATCGTTGAAAGCTTGGCCAAAGCTCTCTAATCTTAACACTGGTGTTCTTCGGTTGGAAAAGAAGAAAATGAAAGAAGATGATATTTCTTTTGTTTTTATTAACTATAACTTTTTATTATTTTATTACAACTTAATTTAACATAATATAATTAAGAAAAAAAATGAGAGTACTAACCCTACAAACATTTAAAAGATGTGAAATTTCTACATTAGTCCTTAATTAATTATTAAGTAATCCATTTACCCATTATAAATCAATAGCGGAAAAGTTTTATGATTTTTTTACGATTTAGTCATTTTTTCTTAAATAACTATCAAATTATTAAAATTTCTTGACCAAAATTAAATAGACCTCATATAAAAACTCTGATATTTACGGGCTTGATTTATGAAAACGAGGTCCTGATACCTTATTTTCCAAAACCACTTGACTTTAGGATTGAACCACTTGTACTTAACTAACTATCCAATTAAATGAAATTATCAAATCAAAATTCACTATATCATAATACTTGGCTCATAAATATTAAAAAATAGTATTTATGGACTCACTCGTTGTGGTCCCGAAACCACTGTTTCCGACACCATTGAAAAATGGGTTGTTACAACTCCATATGATACGAAGTAATAGACACAAAAGTTTTACCTGGGTAAACCTCAATTGCATTTTCAACCTTAATATCAGAAGGCCATCTTGGCAATTCTTCTAGAAACACTTTCGGTAACTCACATACTGTTCGGATCTTATTCATTTGGCTTTCATCTGAGTTCAATTAATAATAAGCTAGATATGCTTCATCACCTTGATTCAAAATCTTATTAGCTCGAACTAATAAAATGATACAAGTAGAATCACTTGATCTTATGCCTTTGACTTCAATAGTTTCACTTTCAAACTTTAGACATAGACCTTTTTTGTGGTAGTCCATAATTACAATGCTCAATCAATCAGTCAGTTCCTACAATTACATCAAAGACATCAAACGACACGATAACAAATCAATTGGAATGTTTTATTTTGGAATTCTCATGGGCATCACACACTTGATCAACGAGCATAGTTTGTTTCAAAGGACTTGGAGTAGATATTTTTATGCTTAATAACTCCGATTTCAATTTCCCTGCTACAACATCGATAACATCATCCTCTTCCCTAATTTGGACTATATAGGCTGGTGCAAGAGCTTTTGCTTTTGATTGATGGATCGTAGAACTAGCTTCCCTTATCTGATTACACCTTGACCCTCTAACTACAGGAGCAAACCTCTAAGTAGTGGCAGGAGTGTCATTAACATGTTTCAGGACTCTCAGGCAAAATATTCTAGAGCCTTACATGACAAATTAGTTTTTTTCAATTTCCAACATTCACTCACGTGCTTTTTTGCGCAATGTTCACAATTTGGAATGTCCGAATCTTTTGTGAGACTTATAGTACTACCCACTAACACTAATGATTGCCAGACATCTGACATTCATTGGAGTTGATCTCCAAGATCTTTGAGATTCTCTAGCTCGCTTTGGCAGAAGATGCAAATTAGAAGTCTCGACTCTTTTTCCAAGGACTTTAGAAGGCTCGATTTTCTTGCCTAGGCCAATTGCCTGCTCAACCATCTTTGTTCGTTCAATTAGATCAATAAATTATTTAAGCTTTTGCGAAACTAACTAAACTCGAAGCTCATCTCGCAATCCTTGAATGAATCGCTTGCAGCTCTCCTCCTCGGTCAACACTAGCTAGAGGGCATACTTGCTGAACTACAAGAATTCTCACTCAAAGTCAATAACTAACATATACTCAATTTCAACATCATGAATTGAATGCTTACTTTTTGTATTTAAGATGCAATTTGCCAATATATCTCTTTTGAAACTCAGACTAGAAGAATGTTTAAGTAACTTGATCAATTGACACATGACAGGTGTCTGTCAACCACTATTGATATTGTAATATCGCTAAACCGAGTCTAGTAGTTTCGGGTATATTTTTCGGGTTCTAAGAGTGAAACTAGGAAATTATAAGCTTTCTAGTTATTCTTAATTTAATTTAATTTAAAAGGTTCATTTCATCTAAAATCAATTAAACAATAATCCAGAAAATTTAAAAAATATTTTCAATAAATTAATTTAAATATTTTAAATAATTATTAGTGAAAATAATCAATTTGGGTTGCAAAAGAATTTTAAAATAATTTTTATTAAGGTAATTTGAGTAAAATTTAAATTTAATTAAATAGGATTTAATTGTAAAAAAAGGGAAAATTTTAGAGTATTTATATGGCAAATAAACTTTAAAATTTAGAATTTTGGAGGGAAAAGATTAAATGGTAAAGTAAGAGAAATGTGGGAGTGGCCATTAGGCAAATTTTTCAATTTTTAAATTTCTGGTGGGTGGTTTCAGTTTTAAAACTAATGTACCTTGCCCACTTTTCACACATTTTACATCAAATTAAAGAGCTTTAAAATCCATTTTCTTTGCATGATTTTAAATATATATCATTAGAGAATAGATCCAACCAATATCCTTCACAAAATAGTCTCTCAATTCACCCGAAATTATTCTCTAAAGTAGCCAAAAATATTCTGAAATTTCTAAAGTTTCTTGAATCAAGATTTTCAATCAACGAATTTAGAGCGGATCAAAGGTAATCTTCAATCCTAAACTTGTTTTTATGATGATTAGAAACATTCTTACATGATTTGAGAGTCAATTAAAAGATTTTTATCACTGTTATCTTTTTCCAAGAACACATGGTTCTTTAATGGTGGATCTTAAATTTTGAGAGGAAATCCACAAATCAATGGATGTTTCAACTTAAAATGGATCTATTAAAAGGTTTTTGATCTTATTTATCAAGATTAAACATGATTTCTGAGGTAATTTAAAGAAAACTAAATTTCATCATCTTCATGAACCGATTTTCCAAAATTTTGTGAAATTGATTTAAAGATGAAATTGATGCTTAGTATAAGTGTATTTGGTTTAGTATTGATGATTGAAAGTGTTTAGGAGGGCTAGAGGGATCAGTTTTGTAAGGAATCAAGTTTTGTATCTATAGCGACGTAAAAATTTTACTTTGGTCGCTAGTTGAGGCGATTATTTGAAAATTTGAAAGTTTGAAAATGGACTTTCAGTTTTAAAAAGAAAAGGAGTCACCACCGATCTTTTTTCTAGGTGTGATCGGACACCTAATAAATCTTCTTTTTAGAAAAGAAAACTTATTCGTGAACAAAGATGAAGGCCAAATTTAGGTCTACGCAAAAATCCAGAGAAAAATAGGGTTCGAGAGTCAGTTATGCGCAAGGAAGGTATTAGCACCCTCGCGACGCCCAAAATTGGTATCTTATTAAACATGTGTTGTCTTAATTTTCTAAAATACGAGTTCAATTTAAATTTTAATCATGATCCAATCAAAACACGAGAAATTTCAAGTTTTTTTTGGTTTCTTTTGAGAAGGACGTTCCGTTTTTAACACGAGCCGATGATATTCACCCAACATAGCGATGAAATCAACGACTTAATGTTAAATCGGCACGTTGCCTTATTTATTGAAATTAATTAAAAATATGAGTAAAACATTGTTATAATAAGAATTCGTAAATAATGCAAACAATGACACAATTAATAAAAAAATATTAAAATCCAAGAATATTAAAATAATAATAACAATATTTACAATAAAAGAAAATAATAATAATAATAATGTACTATTAATATAATAAGAAAAATAATGTATTTATAATAATCGAAAATAACAATATGTACATAAAAAATATATATGTGTATATATATGTTAATAATGATGAAAAGAAAATAATAATTATACTAATAATAGCGGTAATGGTAATGATCGAAGTAGTAATGAAATAAGTATAAGTATGTACAAAAATAAAAATAATATAATATAAAGTGGAAAAAAATGATAATAATATATTAATAAAAGAAAAATATATATATATACATACATATACCAAAAATATATTCATAATAATAGTATTGAGTATTAAAAGTATACGTATAATATAGACAAAAATATATGCATAATATAGTATTGAAAGTATTTACATGGGATACTATAAAAATATATGAATAATGTGATATTAAAAATATATACATAATATATACATATTAGAAATAATAATAATGATGTTACAAAACAATTATTAATAATACTACATAAATATATACATATATATATATTAAAGATATATACATATATAATAAAACATATACTAATAATAATAATAATAATAATAATAATAATAATAATAATAATAATAAAAAAAGATGTAATATCATAAATAATATTAGAGTAATACTAAGTATAATATAATATAACAATAACTATAATAAAGTACAAAAACTAAGTAATATACATTATTTATATTAAATATAAAATAGCAAAATTTAAAAAAGCAATTTCAAAAATAAGTAAAAAAGGACTAAAATTGAACTAAAAACTAAATTTTGGGGCCAAATCGGAAATAAAAAAAAGGAATAGGGACCCCTTTGAAGTGCGCGAATGATATGGGGGACTAAAAGGGAGATTTTCCCTTCCCTCCAAAACACTGCACTTAAGATAGGACTAAAATGAACACGAAACAAAATCAAGGGGCCAAATTAAAAGCACAATAAATCTAATTGCAAAACCATAAAAAAACGGAGGGGCTAAAAGTGCAATTAGCCCCTCCAATGAAAAACACACGGATCTCAGCCTATTGGGTCGGGTCGCATCAAAACGACGTCATTTTGGGTGTTTAAGGTCAACCCTAAAACGACGTCGTCTTGGGGGCCTATATAAGTCAGATTTTTTTTTAAAAATTTTCATTCTCTCATCTGTTTTTTAAAAAAACTCACCTTTCTTCTTTTTTTTTCTCTGTAGGGGGTCTGCTCCTGCGATGACTCCGGCCGGTCGCTGCCGTTGATCGCCGTCGCCTGCCACCGCACACGGTGGACGAAAAATCGAAAAAGGGTAAAAATTTTGTATTTTTTTGCTATATTTATATCTAAATATTTATACTGTTTTTTTAAATAAATGGAGATTGATATGCACGAATAAGTTCGAAAAAAACAAGAAAGAAAAAAAAAACCTTTATCTCGAAACCTTTGACTCTGTTTTCGGCGCTTCTTGTTGCGATTTTGCGTTAGTATTGGGGTGTTAAATCTTTTGATTGTAGTTCTGCTCCATTTCTTTATGTTTGAGAGTCTCTTTTTTTATTTCCAGTAAAAAAAATTCCCTTTAGTTTACATTTTTGGGGTTTTATAACCCGATTTTGCTACTTGTTTGCTGTCACTTCTTCTCTGATTTTGCAGGTGCAAGTGGTGGTGGAGCAGGTGGCTGACAGAGAAGTGGCGGTGGGTGGTGGCAGAGGTCAAAAGATCTAGGTGTGGCGCCGAATTTAGGGGCTAGGGTTTTTTATTTTTTGTTGTTTTTTTTTTATTGTTGGTTTGGACTAGGGTTAATCACTTGGGCTAATGTAATTGGGTTTTGGGTTTGATTTTGGTGGGTTAGGTAGGGCTAAATTGGGCTTGTACAACTGCCCCTCTTTACTTGTTTTCGTGTAACGAGAATAGAGCAAAGACTTTTAAGAAAGACCAATTTTGCCTGGTCGCGCCGAGTCTTGGCTTATTTGGTGCTCCTCTTCTTCAAGTAGTATTGTTCCAGTGCACTGCGTCTTATTACTTCGATCCACCCCACTGCGTCTTGTTATTTTGATCCACTTCATGCAAGTTCAGAGGTGTAGGACTTGTTGCTTTAATCTGCTCCACTGCTCCACTGCAACTTCAGGGAAATAAGGTTTGATATCTTCAGTCTGCTCCACTACAACTTCAAGGTTCCGCTACAACTTCATGGAGATCAGACTTGTAATTTCAATCTGCTCCACTGCAACTTTAGGGAGGCAAAATCTGTATATTCGAGTAGCTCTAATCTTTATTCTTTATTGAAAAAACAAACATCGAAAATAGCTCGGCATACAAACTGACGTTCAACTCATCTTTCGGATTATGAGTTAACTTTTGAAAAAAGTAAAAAATTGAAAATACCTCAGTGTGTGACCTGAGGCTCAACTCACCTCTCGCAATATGAGTTGATTGATTTGAAAACTAGAAACTAAAACTACCTCAGCGTGTGACCCGAGGCTCAACTCACCTCTCGCAATATGAGTTGATTTTTTTGAAAAATAGAAAATACCTCAGTGCGTGATTTGAGGCTCAACTCACCTCTTGCAATATGAGTTGATTTTTTTTTTGAAAAATAGAAATTGAAAATACCTCGGCGTGTGACCCAAGGCTCAAGTCACCTCTCGCAATATGAGTTGATTGATTTGGAAAAATAGAAACTAAAAATACCTCAGCGTGTGACCCGAGGCTCAACTCACCTCTCGCAATATAGGTTGATTTTTTTGAAAAAAAAATTGAAAATACCTCAGCGTGTGACCCGATGCTCAACTCACCTCTCGCAATATGAGTTGATTTTTTTGAAAAATAGAAACTAAAATATCAGGATACCAAAATGTATCATCTGGTGGAACTTCAGGTGTCTTTTTCCTTGATCCAGTATAAATATCATCAAAACCTCTCTCTCTGCTGGAGTACCTGCATATGTCATGCATGATGTTATCATGACATGCACATGCCTGTCTTAAATGCCTGCATGCCTACATGATTATGCTATGTGCCTTGGACTTGTTTGTCATATATCTCTTTCCGTCACGCTTCTTGTGATGATCTGCATTCATTGCTTCGATTCTTGACTTTCTCTTCAGGCTTTGTACTCGTTCTCCAGCTTTATGAGTAATCTGTATTTCTTAGATACCACTCTTTTGCCCCCTGTTGAACTTTTTCCTTGCTTTGAAGCCTCGTACTTATCGAATTCTCATCCGGGTAATGCTCAACATTTCTTTTGTTTAAAGTATGTCATTCTACTATTTATCATTCAAATAAACCATACAATGAGATGCATGAAAATGGTCAGGTAGGTACAAAAGAGGTACTTCACATTTATTTATTTCGAAGGTGACGAACAAAAAGGTTAACCAAGGATGGTAAAAATTGTCATAAAGAAAAGGGAATCGCATTCAGTACATACAAATGCTCTAGATATTCAATGCATGATCTCTTCCATGTTACTTAATCAAAAATCTTTTCGAGCATGGCTTCTTACGTAGAAGATTTCGAGCTTTCAGAGATGCTTCAAATACTATAGCCTTGTCGTTTAACCCATTGTTCCAATCGCTTTGCTTTTTTTTAAGCCCAGGTTTGCTTCATTAGGACGCCCTCTCAGGTTTTCATCCTAATCTTTTTTGTTCATCAAGACGCCCTTTTCGGGTTTTCACCTTGATCTCTTTTTTTTTAGGCATAATATTTCTTTACAGCATCTGAGTTCACTGGGTTAGGTAACTCTTTCCCATCCATCTCAGTGAGAATCAAAGCTCCACCTGAGAAAGCCTTCTTTACGACATATAGTCCTTCCCAATTTGGTGCCCATTTTCCTCGGAAGTCTTTTTGTATTGGGAGAATCCTTCTCAGCACGAGTTCTCCTTCGTGGAATTCTCTTGGCCGTACTTTCTTATCATGGGCCGCGATCATTCTTTTCTGGTACATCTGTCCATGACAGATTGCCTTCAAACGTTTTTCTTCGATAAGGTTTAACTGGTCATATCGAGCTCGAACCCACTCTGCTTCCTCTAGTTTTGACTCCATTAAGACTCGTAGAGAGGGGATCTCAACTTCGATGGGTAGCACAGCTTCCATTCCATAGACCAGAGAGAAAGGAGTTGCTCCCGTAGATGTCTGCACAGATGTGCGATATGCATACAAAGCAAACGGTAGCTTCTCGTGCCAGTCTTTATATGTTTCGGTCATTTTTCCAATAATCTTCTTAATATTCTTGTTGACCGCTTCGACTGCTCCATTCATTTTTAGGCGATAGGGTAAGGAGTTATGATGCCTTATTTGAAATTGTTCACACACTTCCTTCATCATCTTGTTGTTCAAATTCAAGGCGTTATCTGAAATGATTCTTTCAAGCAAACCATATCGACAAATGATTTCCTTTTTTAAGAACCTGCAAACTGCAGTCTTCGTAACATTAGCAAATGAAGCAGCTTTTACCCATTTCGTGAAGTAATCTATCACTACAAAAATGAATCGATGTCCATTAAAAGCTTTTGGGGAGATGAGTCCTATAACATCCATGCCCCACATAGAAAAAGGCCACGGAGAAGTCATGACATGAAGGGGCAAAGGGGCTACATGAATTTTATCACCATAAACTTGACATTTGTAGCATTTTCGTGCAAAACTAATGCAGTCACTTTCCATCGTTAGCTAGTAATAACCGAGTCTCATAATCTTCCTGGCCATAGTGAAACCATTGGCATGTGTCCCAAAAATTCCCTCATGGACATCTTCAAGTATTTTTTCTAAGCTTCAACAAAGATCTACGCATCTCAAGAGCACTTGATCTTTTCCTTTTTTGTACAGAATGTCCCCATCAAGAACAAATCCTACTGCCATTCTTCTGATTGTTCTTTTATCGTTCTCATTTGCTTGTTCGGGGTACTTTTGATTCTTGACGTATTCTAAGATATCATGGAACCATGGCCGTCTATCTGGCTCTTTCTCAATGCTGAAATAATGTGCAGGGACTTCATATATGCTCATTTGAAGAGGCATTATTTATGTTTCTCTATTTGCTTTGAACATTGAAGCCAAAGTGGCCAGGGCATCAGTCAATTGGTTTTCTTCTCGTGGGAAGTAATTAAAAGTTATTTCTTTGAATTCTTTAATCAATACTGCCACTAGATCGCTATATTTGACTAATTTCAAATCTCTCACTTTCCAATCTCTACGGATTTGGTATATCACCAACGCTGAGTCCCCGTACACCTCTAAGATTTTGACATTCCGTTCAATAGCTACACGAAGTCCCATGATACAGGCCTCATATTCCGCTATGTTATTAGTACAGAAGAAATTCAGCCTGGCAGTGAACGGATAATGGTTTCCTTCCGGTGATACTAAGACTGCTCTAATTCCATGCCCCAATGTATTCGATGCACCATCAAAGCTCATCTTCCATAACTTCTCTTTGGATAACTCGCATTCTTTTTCCGTAATGCACATCAAGTCTTCATTTGGGAAATCAAATCTCAATGGCTCGTATTCCTTCGTTGTTCGAGTTGCTAAGAAATCAGCTATTGCACTCCCTTTTATCGACTTTTGGCTCACATAGACGATGTCGTATTCTGATAATAGGATCTGCCATCGTGCCATTATTCCTGAGAGTGCAGGTGATTCCATCATGTACTTTATGGGGTCCAGCTTTGAAATTAACCATGTCGTATGATACAGCATATATTGTCTGAGCCTCCGAACTGCCCAAACCAAAGCGCAACAGAATTTTTCAATTGACGAGTACTTTGCCTCATACTCTATGAATTTTTTGCTGAGATAGTAAATCGCTTTTTCTCTTTTTCTTGACTCATCATGTTGCCCCAGTACGCAACCCATTGAATTTTCGAACACAGTCAGATACAATATTAACGGTCTTCCTAGAGTTGGCGGTACTAGCACCGGGGGACTAGACAAATACTATTTTATCTTGTCAAAAGCCACTTGGTACTCCTCGTTCTATTCTCCCGGATTATGTTTTCGAAGGAGTCAAAAAATTGGATCACACTTGTTGGTAAGTTGAGCAATGAACCGAGCGATGTAGTTCAACCTCCCTAAAAACCCTCTGACTTCTTTTTGTGTGCGCAGAGGTGGTAGTTCTTGTATGGCTTTTATCTTATCTGGATTAACTTCAATGCCTATCTTCCTGACGATGAAGCCTAGCAATTTTCCCGAGGTAGCCCCAAATGTACACTTGGCTGGATTAAGCTTCAGCTGGAACTTTCTCAATCTTTCGAACAACTTCCTGAGGTTCCCAACATGCTCTCTTTCCCCGTTAGATTTGGCAATCACATCATCGACGTAGACTTCTATTTCTTTGTGCATCATGTCATGAAACAATATCACCATGGCCCTCTGATATGTTGCCCCAGCTTTCTTTAATCCGAACGGCATCATCTTATAATAGAATGTTCTTCACATCGTTACGAAAGTAGTTTTCTCCATATCCTCAGGAGCCATCTTTATCTGATTATAACCCAAGAATCCATCCATGAACGAAAACAATGAATGTTTGGCTGTGTTATCCACTAATGTATCGATGTGTGGCAAAGGAAAATTATCTTTAGGACTTGCTCAATTCAGATCGCGATAAACCACACACATTCGTACCTTGCTGTCTTTCTTCGGTACTGGGACTGTGTTAGCTACCCATTCTGGATACTTGGAGACTTGTAGGAAACTAGCATTGAATTATTTCTTGACTTCTTCTTTTATCTTTAACAGCATTTCAGGTCTCATTCGTCTTAGCTTCTGTTGAATGGGTTTGCATTTTGGTTTCAGTGGGAGTCTATGGACCACTACATCCTCATCCAATCCTGGCATGTCCTGATACGACCATGCAAATACATCTTTGTACTCATGAAACAAAGCGATCAAATCATATTTGGTGTTATCTGAAACGGAGGTCCCAATCTTCACTTCTTGCCTCTTTTCTTCATTTCCCAAGTTTACTATCTCAACAGATTCTTGATGAGATAGAGTCTGTTTGTCCTCTTGTTCTACCATTCTTAGTAAGTTAGGAGACGAGACATAGTCTTCAACATTTCCCTCAGTTTCGAACTCTCCTAAACAAATAGGTTTCTCGAAATCGATTTCAAGATTTGTAATGGGTTTGTTCATATCGTTGATATCTGAGCACCTGAAAATTGAATGGAAAAGAAAACTATAGAGGAACATCAAAGTATTGGGACCAACAAGCATAATGTTATGGCATGATATGAGGTACATGTAAAGACAGGCCATGAGAAGAGGAAAAAATTATGAAGTTAATGAGAATGAAAATACCATGACAAAATGCATCTTCATTAATGTTCATTTAAATAATAAAGAGCAAATCGTAAGCTCTTACAAAAGAAATCCGTACTATTACTTAGGGACACACAAAAAGAAGAGTGTTAACATTGAGCATTACTCTGGAGAAGACTTAGAAACTACAAGGAGATCCACAGCAGTCCAATTGTTCAAAACGAATCCAGGAGGACAATGGCGTATCATTGAAACATTTTTAATTGCATCATTTCCTTTGTTAATGACATTTATACTGACATTCTAAAGACCCCTTTCAATCAATAACATCGTGCTTCATGGATTATCTTGCCCGGGTATATCATTCTTGCAGATGTAAATGTTTTTGACAAAGGAGGGTACGTTATGGGCTCCCATTCTAATTCTCTGCCTAAGGATCTTGCAATCCGCCTTTCTCGATCTTTCTGCAGCTATTTTCTTCTTTGTCACATATCCAGTTCGAACCCTAAATCGTATCGAGCCTTGTGAGGTACTGATTTTAGCGCTCTAATATCCCTTGCTGATATCTCCCCAACCCTTTCTTTGCTTGGGCTCCCTTTCCCACAGTCAGCTTAATTCCCATCTTGGTATTTCTTGACAGCTTAGGCATGGGAATTTTATTTCCTTCAGCAACGAACGTAGCATTGATGAATTGAAAGGAATGGAAAGAACATTCTACTGCATCCTTGCTTACTTCGAGGTATGGCGTATCAGCAGAGATAGATGCGACAATGTCTTCCTCACCCACGATAGTGACCAAAAGACCATCCATGACAAACTTCACTTTTTGATGGAGAGATGAAGGAACTACCCCAGCAGAGTGGATCCAAGGCCTTCCTAAAAGGCAATTATATGAAGGCATGATGTCCATGACCTGAAACTCGATGTCATATATATAGGGGCCTACTTCTAGAGAAATTTTGATTTTTCCCATGACTTCTCACTTTGTCCCATCGACTGCTCTTACTGTAGAGTGACAAGGCCTCAGATAAGATATATCAATTGGAATTCCAGAAAGTGTGGCCAAAGGCATGACATTGAGTGCTGACCCGTTATCAATGAGCACATTCGGTATTATATAACCCTTGCAACAAGTTGTGATATGTAATGCTTTTACGGAGCCCCTACCATTTGGCAGTATTTCGTCATCAGTGAAAGAAATAAAATTATCCGCGTTCAGGTTATTCACCCACCTATCAAGTTTTTCGACAGATATATTGCTTGCCACGTAAGCTTGATTTAACAATTTTAGCAAAGTATTCCGATGTGGTTCTAAATTCAACAGCAGGGATAATACCGAGATTCGTACCGGTTGTTTGCTTAACTATTCCACGACGTTATATTCACTGTGCTTGATGAACTTCAAGAATTCATGTGCTTCCTCTTCATTCACAGGCTTTTTAACTTCTTGTTCGGACGGAGTCTCAAGTTCAACCTCGGTCTCATGCATCGGTGGCTTTCCTTTCTGCTTCAAGTCATTAGTCTTCTTCATTGGTTCGACCACTTTAGAATAACACCTCCCGCTGCGGGTGAAATGTCCTACTTTGCCAACATTTTCGGCCGTGACTTTGGATTTTTCACCTTCAGGTATGATGATGTTGACATCATATTTCCATGGTACTGCCTTGTTGTCTTTGTAAGGAAAAGGATATGGTACTTCAATTATTATCTTTGGTTTCACTTGCTCCTTTTTTGCATCGTAATAAATCACCAATGGTCGATCAGCACTATAAGGGAAACCTGATGATTGATTCTCAGAAGTACATACTTCTCCTTCATTGGCCTCTTCTATTTTTTTAAAGATCTCGACTTCCTTGTTGTCCATCATGTCTTGAAGTAGTTTTCTAAATCCTTCACAAGACTGGATGTCATGCCCCTCGATCCCATGAAAATAAAAAAAACACTTGAAAATTCTGTTGGGATGACAGAACAGCCCCTTTTCAACCATTACCTCCCAAATTTTTTGTAGCGGTGTCTTTATTTCAGAAACACAACTTTTGGTACGCCACTTGTCTTCTTTTATCACCGCGCTCACGTTCCTTTCAGTGTGGTTAGGGAGCCGATTTCCAGTCGTATTACCAGCACCATCAAATCGTAGAATGTCTGCATCAATAAGACCTTGAACCCTCCTTTTAAAGGCCAAACAATTTTCTGTAGAATGCCCCTGGTTTCCAGCTTGGTACATGCAATTAGCATTAGGATCGTACCATTTTGGGTATGGAGGCTTCAGGGGTGCCATATAATGTGGGGATATTAATTATTTTTCCAACAGTTTTAGGTCCAGCTCTCCGTATGGCACGGGAATTAGGGTGAACTAGGGTTTTTCAGGATTGGATCTTGTCGGTCTTTGTTCATTTTTGGGTTGGCTTTGAGCAGGCATGGTATTTGGTGGGAACATGGCAAATGGTCTTTGGTTATCTGTGGCGTAGACGGGATAAGGAGGAGGTACTTGATAGTAAGGGCTTTGGGAATGATAATAAAAGTTTGGAGGTGGGCGATATCGAGGTCGTGGCTAGACTGGGTAAGGATTAGAAGTGTGGTGGCTCTCAGTTCCCACCATATGGGCTTCTGCTTCTTTTTTCTTTATGGTTGCTGCCCTTTTTGAGCTCTCGAAACCTTCCATCTTTCCACTTTTGATGGCATTTTTTATAAGTTCCCCGGATATTACAATATCTGCGAAGTCTTTCGTGGCACTTCCTACTAACTTATCATAAAACAGTGCTTTCAAAGTGTTGATGAAGAGGACCATTATTTCAGTTTTAGTCAATGGGGGTTTTACTTGAGCCGAGATATCCCTCCACCTTTACGCGTATTGCCTAGAAGTCTCTGTCGGCTTCTTTTCCATTATCTGCAGAGTTAGTCGATCAGACACCATGTCGGATACATGCTTGTATTTTTCATAAAATGCTAATGCTAAGTCTTTCCATGATCGGATCCTTTCTCTACTGAGTTGATTATACCATCGAAGGGTCGATCCGACCAAGCTATCTTGGAAACAATGTATTAGCAATTTATCTTTATTCAGGTAACCAGTCATCTTCCGGCAAAACATGACAAGGTGTGCCTTTGGACATTTCATTCTATCATATTTTTCAAAATCGGGCACTTTAAATTTTGGAGGCAGAACCAGATCGGGCACCAAATTGAGCTCTTTGGTGCTTACTGCAGAGAAGATTTCAGCACTTTCTATCACCTTGAGCCTTTCTTCCAAGCTCCTATACTTATCCTAAGCATCATGATCATCCATTTTCAACCTGGCTATCTCTACCGGGTCATCCAAATCTGGAACATTGGGATCAGCAGGATTAGCTCCTGGGTTTGATACGAATGTACCTTGCCCTAGATGAGCAGGTGGTACAATTCGTTGCTCGAGGCTTGCAGGTTCTCTTTGAGGATATTCTCTTTACGTTGCGTGTGCATGAGGTGGAGTGAATCCTGGGGGATAGAGCGGATCCTGATCATGATTAGTTCTTGGCTGAGGTTTCATAGTGTCAGGGCTCTGCATAGGTCCCTTTCCTTTAATCAGAGACGTCATCATTTCCATCATTTTGGCCATTTGATCCCTTTGCTCGAGTGATTCCTCTCGAGATCTTAACATCAGATCTCTTGCTTCCTGTTGTGATTTGGTCAACTGCTCTTGCAATTCTCTTTGGGTCCTTTCCATCCTTTCAATTCTCTCATTAAACTCGGCTTCCATAATTCTAGCTTTTCGGCGCGTCCTATAAGAATGACGTGATTCCAGACTTGTAGTGTTGCAACTGCAGATTATACAGTTTTAGCCTCGGTGAATGATTATGGTGATATGTACATGCAATGAATAGATGAATGACAAATGAATGTTAGTCATGAATGTATGTACAAGAATTTGGTGTTGATTCCAAGATGGCCCCTACTTAGGCATTTCATTAATCAAAAGAGTCTATTACAAAACGTTTCACTATCTTCTATTCAACAGTTACATAAATTTTCTAGCCACATCGCCTTGTTTCTTCACTCGTTCTAAGAATTCTGATATGCTTGATCTTTGACTCGGAGGGAATTGGCAACTGAGAGCTTTGGCTTCCTCTGATGATTGCACGACTTGCATAGCCGCCTTGCAAATTTCATTGATCAAAAAGCCGAGTTGCATTTCCTTTTCTTGGAGAGCTCTTTCGTAGGTGTGAGTGTCTATGTCGTACTGACTATTCTTTTCTTCCAAGGCTTTTAAGAGATTATCCAACTGCTGCTGTTGAGCTTGCAGTGTATTTTCTAAATCTCGTACTTTCCCTCTTAGCTCTTGATGTTTAGACTGACTAGTCGTTAGTTCTGCAGACACGGTTTCATATTCAAGATTCTTCTTTTTTAACTCTATCATAGCACCAGCTTTTTCCTCTTCTTTCTTTGTTTTCCCTCTCTAGAAATCCATCCCACCTTTGATATTTCTAATTTCTTCCTTCCATTCTGCTGACGACTTGCCCAAACCACTATTTTTTATAGTGTTTCTTAATTTCTTATTTTTCAAATGAAAGTCCCTTAAGTCGTTTCTCACGATCTCAACTTCTTTTTTAACTTTCATGGTTTTGGATTCTTCAATTTCAACCCTGATCTTCAGCTGGTAGTTTTCCTCTTGAATAGAACTAATATCCCGTAACAGCCTGGCCTTTTCACGTTAGAATTCATGTCTCACTATTTCCAACTCGGATGACATTTTTTCTGAGAAAGGATTTTGGAAAGTGTAACTCGTCGTTTTCTCCATAAGTCATAATCCTGAGTGATAGTATCAGCGTAAAGGGCTAACTCCATTAGGTGAATTTCCTTCCAAGACCTTGCAGTATCTCGGACTCTTTTCATGTAGCCTTCACCCATAAAGGCGAACTTTGATTGTGCCAATCCTCCGATAGCGGGTATGAACTGTCGTGAAGCAAACTGTCTTTGAACCATTAACGGAGCGTATCCAATTCCTCCCCATAATCCTAGTAAAGGCACCCAATCTTGGCTTCCACATTTGTATAATAGAACTTAAGAATGGATCCATGGTGCTCTTCAGGTTATATCTTCGGTACGAAGGTTCTGAAAAACTAAAACCCAATGCTGTTCGGTGACATCCTTTGGCCAATCTTTCTCAAGGTAAGCTTTCAATGGGGCGAATGTTTTTGAAAACATGTGGAAAGATGTGCGCTCCACTTTCCAGAAATGGCTTAGAATCTAGACATTAAGTAACTGTGCGCATTCGAGAAAACGTCCGTCCTCTTTCCTCCTACAACAACTTAGAAATCTAAAAGTCTCGACCAAGATAGCCGAGACGGGGTTGATCCCTTGCTTCAATCTTTCGAAGAAATCCACTACCGCGACTTCTATATGCCCGAGAACTTTTGGAAAAACAATTAATCCGTAAATGGCCAAAGCAAATAGATTAATCCTCTTCACAATATCTGGATGGTTTTGAACTAAATCTCGCAGAGAAAGCCATGGAACATAACTAACTTCGTTCTTTTTCTTTATTTGTTTTTCTGTCCATATATCAGTCATTTCCCGTCAGCCTCACTAACTTTTTCTTGAAGGTCATCGGTTTGGGCTCTTTCGCATATATCTTGTTGAATTGTACATTGTCAATGCGAAGCAAGACAGCATACTCTTCTATGGTCGGAGTCATATCTTCTTGATTAAAAGTGAAACATTGGTAAGCTGGATCCCAGAATCGAACCATGGCTTGAATCAGTTGTTCGTCTACGTTGACGGTGATCAAGTGAGCTATATCCCCGTACTTTTCGGTGAAGATGCCCCTAGAGTTTGAATCCCACTGTTTCCAAATCCGAGTCAAATCCTCGAGGTTATTCTGACGAACATTTGTAGCTACTTGCTCGGGAAGATTGGAGATACATCCTTTCGTTAAACTGTCCCATTTTGCTCTCTGGATTTTCAAAGACTAGTCTCGGACCACGACATTTTTCTCGGTTACTTGCGTAATTGACTCCTCCATCAGAAACCCGTTTTTGGCAACCAATCTCTAATCAACACCTTCCTAATCAAGATGCCTATCATGCATGATGAAACATAAAAATAAAAATAAACAACCTTGGTTAGTAATCACAATAAATATGAACAGAGAAAAAACTATGGAGAATCTAACAAATTAAGTTACCTGATTCAATTCTTTTGCATAAACAGTGTAAATGTAAAGGAAATGAAAGGCAAGAAGCGTTTCTCCCGTGTATTTATTTTGGTGACTATTAATGGACAAAGGTTTGGCATGGCTTTAATTAGGTGGCTCATATGGTTCACTACATGCGGTTTCGGTCTTAGACAGGTACTCGAATTGTTCGTACTATTGTTTACTAAAACTAGTACGAAGCCTCGATCGTAGCCCATCACAGGCACACGAGTTCAATTCGAGGGATTACATTTACTTATGCTTATGCGGAGGGACAAGTTAACTCATGAAGGCATAAGTTGTATGTAACCCAGAAGTATTCACTAGCCTGTGCAGAGGGACGAGTTAACTCACGAAGGCATAGCGTTTACTTCCACTTAAGCGGACGGAGCCTGGGTAGAGAGCTCATGTTATGCTAAAATGCAAGTGCACGGTGTGTGGGGAGAAACTCACAAACCTTTACGTTTTATTTAAAAACTAAACTAAAAAACTAAAACCATACAAACTTAGAGCTGAAAAACAACAAGACAAAACAAGTTAGAAGAATATTTACGACATGATGCAAATACATGACTTTTCAAAAACAAAATTTAAGGATCACGACTAAATATTAATTTGAATGAGGAATTTTGAAAATTTTGACAACACGCGTTTAATTCTAGACTCGACTCTCAAAAAACTATCCCCAGTGGAGTTGCCAGCTGTAGCGACGTAAAAATTTTGCTTTGGTCGCTGGTTGAGGCGATTATTTGAAAATTTGAAAGTTTGAAAATGGACTTTCGGTTTTAAAAAGAAAAGGAGTCGCCACCGATATTTTTTCTAGGTATGATCGGACACCTAATAAATCTTCTTTTTAGAAAAGAAAACTTATTCGTGAACAAAGATGAAGGCCGAATTTAGGTCTACGCGAAAATCCAGAGAAAAATAGGGTTCGGGAGTCGGTTACGCGCAAGGAAGGTATTAGCACCCTCGCGACGCCCGAAATTGGTATCTTGTTAAACATATGTTGTCTTAATTTTCTAAAATACGAGTTCAATTTAAATTTTAATCGTGATCCGATCAAAACACGAGAAATTTCAAGTTTTTTTTTTTGTTTCTTTTGAGAAGGACGTTCCGTTTTTAACACGAGCCGATGATATTCACCCAACATAGCGATGAAATCAACGACTTAATGTTAAATCGGCATGTTGCCTTATTTATTGAAATTAATTAAAAAATATGAGTAAAACATTATTATAATGAGAATTCGTAAATAATGCAAACAATGATACAATTAATAAAAAAATATTAAAATCTAAGAATATTAAAATAATAATAACAATATTTACAATAAAAGAAAATAATAATAAAAATAATGTACTATTAATATAATAAGAAAAATAATGTATTTATAATAATAATAGAAAATAACAATATGTACATAAAAATATATATATATATGTGTATATATATGTTAATAATGATGAAAAGAAAATAATAATTATACTAATAATAGCGGTAATGGTAATGATCAAAGTAGTAATGAAATAAGTATAAGTATGTACAAAAATAAATATAATATAATATCAAGTGAAAAAAATGATAATAATATATTAATAAAATAAATATATATATACATATATATACCAAAAATATATTCATAATAATAGTATTGAGTATTAAAAGTATATGTATAATATAGACAAAAATATATGCATAATATAGTATTGAAAGTATTTACATGGGATAATATAAAAATATATGAATAATGTGATATTAAAAATATATACATAATATATATCAAAAATATAATATTAAAAATATATATACATAATATATATATAAAATATATACATAATATAGTATTAAAATATATACATAATATATACATATTAGAAATAATAATAATGATGTTACAAAACAATTATTAATAATACTACATAAATATATACATATATATATTAAAGATATATACATATATAATAAAACATATACTAATAATAATAATAATAATAATAATAATAAGATGTAATATCATAAATAATATTAGAGTAATACTAAGTATAATATAATATAACAATAACTATAATAAAGTACAAAAACTAAGTAATATACATTATTTATATTAAATATAAAATAGCAAAATTTAAAAAAGCAATTTCAAAAATAAGTAAAAAAGGACTAAAATTGAACTAAAAACTAAATTTTGGGGCCAAATCGGAAATAAAAAAAGGAATAGGGCCCCTTTAAAGTGCGCGAATGATATGGGGGACTAAAAGGGAGATTTTCCCTTCCCTCTAAAAACACTGCACTTAAGATAGGACTAAAATGAACACGAAACAAAATTACGGGGCCAAATTAAAAGCATAATAAATCTAATTGCAAAACAATAAAAAACGGAAGGGCTAATTAGCCCCTCCAATGAAAAACACGCAGATCTCAGCCTATTGGGTCGGGTCAGACCGGGTCGCATCAAAATGACGTCGTTTTGGGTGTTGAAGGCCAACCCTAAAACGACGTCGTTTTGGGGGCCTATATAAGTTAGATTTTTTAAAAAAAATTCATTCTCTCATCTGTTTTTAAAAAAAACTCACCTTTCTTCTTTTTTTTCTCTGTAGGGGGTCTGCTCCGGCGAGGACTCTGGCCAGTCGCCGCCGCCGGCCACCGTACACGGTGGTCGGGAAATCGAAAAAGGGTAAAAATTTTGTATTTTTTTTGCTATATTTATATCTAAATATTTATACTGTTTTTTTAAATAAATGGAGATTGATATGCACGAATAAGTTCGAAAAAAACAAGAAAGAAAAAAAACTTTCCCCCCCCTTTTTTTTTCTCTCAACCCCCTCTCCATCCGACCAAGGGTCGCAGCACATCCGTTGCGACCACTGGTCATCAATGCCGACGACTGTCGCCTCCGGTGGCTGAAAAATTCGCCAAAATCACTTTTTGCCCCCTTTTTACTCGTGGATTCCAGATCGGGGATTTAAATCCCCAAAAATTTAAGCAAACTCGACAAAACGAACAAGAAACCGAAATTTTGATTTCTCTCCTTCCAACGAAGCTTTGGATGAATCCCAAAGGATTCGGAAGCCCTTTTAATGCCAGAGGAGGCCACCTACGACGGTGGTAAAGCAAGGTAAAACAAAAGTTTAAACCTTTTGTTTTTTTTTTTTTTTATGTTTGCTTCGAAAATAAAAATATAAAACAAACTACCCCTTTTTTTAAGCTTTGTTTTTTTTCTTTTATTTCATTCTTCTTCTTTTTTTCGAAAGTCACAAAGGACTCGGGCTTTATAGCCGAATATTACAAATATTTTTCTTTTTCTTTTTGTCTTTTCTTTCTCTGCTTCTGCTTCTACTTTTTGCTTATGTTTCTCTGTTGTTTTGCAGGTGGTGGTGGTAGAGAGGGTGTCAGATAGCACACCTTCCGACATAGTGAGGCTGCGACGTGAGAGGGGGCTAGGGTTTCTGAAAATGTTTAGATTTTGAGCTATTGGGCTGCTGGGATATTGGGTTTAGCAGGTTAAGGTTAGGGTAGTTTAGATTTGGGCTTGTAATTTGGGCCAATCTGTTTTTTTTTTTTTTTTGTAAATGGACTTTGATATTAATATTATTTTTTGGTTTTTGTTTTGTCTGGGCCAGATGAATTTGGGCCACTACAACCCTCATTTATGTTTAATTAGTAGCTTAATTGATGATTTCAATTGATTAATTATGGTTGAATGGTTGATTTTTGCAAGATTGATGTTATATGTACAAGAGTTGAATTTTTATTGAATAATGGTAAGTAAGCATTTAGGTGATTTTGTGCAATTTAATTAGGCTAATTATATTGATGATTAGAGCATGGTTGCTGGAGTTTTTGATCATGATATATTGGTGTTACAATTGGTAATTGAACATTGGAAAATGGCAAATGAAATGCTTAATTTAATTTTATGTTAAATGACTATGTTACATGTTACACATAAACATTTTGTCACATTAAATTGAGCACAATAATGACTGATTTATATGCTACGTTTGACTGAATATATTGGCAACATGCATGGTGGATTCATTGGATATAGTTGGCATGCCATAGGATTTGTGACTACTCACATTTATTTGTGACATTGTGAGCATATGGCTTTAGGTGGACTGATTTGTTTAGAGTAGATAAGGGAGTGTTGAGCATGAGTCTCCACTCATTGGGTTATTTGAGGCGCTATAAGGGAGCGTGTGCTTCTGCCCGCTTAACTTAGTGGACTCTATTTGATATTTGTGGGAGTTCGAAGATCTGTTTATCCTATGTGTGATTATTGTTATATCATTTGATGTTTGTAAACCATGAATAATTGGTTCTTGATATTGATAAAGCATATAGAAATTAAATTGACATGTTTCATTATTATGGCTGATAATTGGTGATTGATTGGATGTGATTTAAGCATGATTTGGATGTTGATTTACTAGTTATTTTTATTAACATTCACTGAGCTTTTTAAAGTTCACACCCTCACAATTTGTGCAGATAATCGTTGAGTTTGAGGAGTTGAGGAGCTGAGCAAGAAAGTTCCAAGAGATTTAAGCTTGGCAGAGACTTTATTACACGTTTTAGAGACTGTAATTGGGCATTGTGGAACTCTTGGGAATTAGTTTAATTTTGGTTGTAATTGGATTTTGGACATTGGACATTTTATTTTGGATGGTTTTATAATAATTTTGAGGCATGTTTGAGTTTAATTATTAAATGATTTATAGTGTAATATTGCTTGATAACACGGTGATTTATAACACGGTGTGTGAGGCATGAAATTTGTACTAACAATTGTTTAAATGAAGCTTCCATGGAGTGGTTTACTAACGACTGAAGTACGCCACTTGTTTGATTTATTCGGTGTTTGTTATGCATGCAATTGATTGTCTAATTCTATATAAGTGTGGCTTGATTGATGTCAATAAACTCAATTGAAGGTGTATGTATATGTATGTTAATTAATCGTAGTTAAATCGAGTTTAACTGGCCATTAAAATATGCAAAATTAGGTTGTCAAACAAGTTTTTCGTAAAAATAGGTGTAGTGGTTTTCACATGGGCGTGTGCCTGTCCACACAATCGTGTGAGGGGTTGCACACGGGCATGTGGAGACCGGAGCTATCGCATACGACCATGTGGGATTTCCACACGAGCGTGTGCGATCAGTCTAAAAGTTTTTCACGACGCGAACACGGTCATTTAATGACACATGGTTTGGGGGACACGACTATATAGGTTTTGGGGTCTGAATTTTTGTCTCTTTAAATTGGTATTCTAATTTTTTAAAATTACGATTTAGTCTCTAATAATAAAACTTGAATTAGACATAGTAAATGAACTCAAGTTAATTTGAAATTTTTAGGCTTGCATAATTTGACTAAAAGAAGGTCGGTAAACACTTAGAACTAAAATTGGGTTAGTTTTACCATAAGTGGTAAAATGATAAAAATGCCCTTAGGTTAAATTACCTAGGAAAAGTTTAAAATTGGCTAATAATTTTCTTCCGCATTAATAAATAACTAATAATAAGATAAGATTGAGGTGTTATAAGGTCGGGGTGTGTCTTGGGTGGTCGTTAGCCGGAGAGTTACTTAGGTGGCTAATGTAATGCTTCAAATTCGGGTCAGTCCGTCCCAGTCGAGTTTGTGGTGTCACAAATATGCCTCTTCTTCTTCTTTAAGAATAGATATCGCACGCATTACACACTTGTGTGACAAACCTTCTAATGATTGCAGAACTCATTTTGTCGATAGGTACACAGATGCGATTATGGAATCAGAGACATTTATTCACATTGATGTTGTAATTCTTACTGTCTCTTCACTAAACAACCTTAATCTCCTCTGTCAACTTAGTATCTACGGATTTCACCTATTTTTATCTAATCAATCAACACAAGCTTTATTTGCAGTTCAACTAACAAGATGCCATCATCACTAATAATCAACTAAGAAAACATTGCTTCAACTTAAATGTTGACTTTCGACTCATTACATCTTCCACTACATTCATTTTCCCAAGATCGTAATCAATTATACAATCATAATCTTTCAACAATACAATCTAGAAACATTATCTTAGATTTAACTCCTTTTGGGATAAGAGATATTTGAGACTTTTATGATTCATATAAATATGACACTTTTCAATTTTTGTGCTCAACCAACCTTAGGTTAGTAAAAGAGCTTTAGTAAGCTCATATAAAACCCATAAGTGATTTTACATCTTATTCAAAATGTGTTTTATACTTGAAAGCATGTTGAGATGATTAAATGCATTGAAATTTGTTGTAGTTGCTCCGACAAAAAATGTAGCATCCTATAGCTAGGACTTGACGATCAGGTCAAGTAAGGTGTGTTACACCAATACTGACCTAATCGTCAGATCTAAGATGTGAGATGCCACATTCACTGTCGAAGCAACTACAATTTCACTTCAATATCCAACAAGACAAATCATACAAACAATTAAGTTTTAAAACTTTTAAAAATATTTTTTATTCAAATTCGGGTTATAAGTAGGCTTATGGAAGCTCTCATGATACTCTGGTAATAAATGAGGGACTAAAATGTAAAAATAGCTAAAATAGAACTTTTGTTGATGTTGCAACACTGAGGACAGTAGCATAGTGTCATGACTTCAAACCGGGGTGAGTCGTGACTATGAAGACAATAACATAGTGCCACGACTTTAGTAGGGAATGTGCGACTTGGAAGAGAAAGGGCTCAATGTCGCGACAAGAATCTCGACATGTACATAAAGATTTAGATTGTGTTTGTATTTGTAAATTTGAAATGAAACTTTGAATCCTTTTTTATATTCTTAAATAAGCTTCAATTTGTGTTTAATTTAATTTGCTTATGAGATGCATTTGAGCCTAAATGATTTTTAATTTTGTCTTGACTTGTTGAAATGATATGAAAGTGTTTAGATATGTTTCTAAGTGTTTTGGGGTTAGATTTTATTCTTAGGAGTCCAGGTTCTAATACTCACACTATTAAGTATCGAAACATTGCGAGGCAGTAGTTAAAAAGCTTATTATTATGAGGAATTTTTTATGCATTAACCTTATTATATTATTTTTGTAAGTTGTGAGTTTCAACCGTGTAATGTTCCTTCAATTTACTCATTAAATAGTCGAAGAATTTATGAGTTAATATATATTTCGTTGAACTACTTTTTAAATAACGATAAAAGTAAGATAGAAAATATTTTTCCAAAAATGGAAGAAAGAGTTGCAATGTGGAATATTTAAATGTGTAATGGATATTTCATTTAATAGGGGCAATTAAGGCAATGTTGGACCATGCAAACTCAAAGCTGGCAATGATGAAAGAGAGAATTTAAGGTGGGTGTCCCCATTGTCCTTTCCCAGCCAATCCAAATCTTGGATCCCAAATTTACACCTTTAAACCCTTACCTCGCCACACACCATTCATTTAAGTCTTCAATTTTTGCTTTTCTTAAATGGGACCTCTCTCTCTCTCTCTCTCTCTCTCTCTTTGTCTTTATATACACCAAATCACCATTTTTATATTGCTTTTATGTCATAATTATTTTTAAAATATTTTATTTTATTTTATTCAACTTATGAATACCGCTTAATGATTATTTAATTATTAAATTACTAAAGAACTTCAATACAATCCTTTTACTAAATACAAGGAAAAACAATTATTTCGGCTCGCACTTCAATAATATTATTTTATATAATTTTTTACTGTTAATATCTCATTCGTTATATTTTCAATGCACACATAGTAATCTTTCACGCCTATAAGAATTTGTGGATTTGCAAGTCTCTTGATATCGGAGGCGATAATTGGGGTTGACACAGGTTTAGACTGTAAATTTATAAAAATTTAAGTTAATATATAATAAAATTATATTTTATTTTTCATAAAAATATATAAATTAATTTTTTTCAAATTTTTTTTTAACTTCACCCCTACTTAATATGTTAATTAAATTTATATTAAATAATAATGAATACAAAAATGATTATTTGTGAATCTTTTACTTACAAATATTGATTAAATTTGTATTATTATTAGATACATAGGCAGTAAGGGGAAGCTAAAACCATGTTTATATGATATTGTATCAATCATATTTTTATAATATTCTATTTATTTTTCTTACATAACCCCCAAAATTATAAAATCTACACCCCAAAAAATCCAAACCACTAAGGATTGCACTTACAAATGCCTTGAACCCACCTCAATAAATCTTCCTCACATCTCATGCACCAAATGATAAAACTATCCCTTTAAAATTTAACCATCTAATAACAAATTATTTAGCAGTTAAGTATTGAAAATGGAATTTTTAGCTTGGGTCACTGTCATTACTATAAATTTATTACCATATATAAAGTGTCAAAGCTTTCCCAAAGGTAAATTTTGGAACATGGGTATTGAATATATATCTGTAGAACAACACTTTGTACGCCACCCAAGCATTTTTGCTTAATTGAAACTACTTATATTTTATATTTGAAGGCTTGAATTATAATTTAATTATAAAATTACCATTCCTTTTTATCTTTCTATTTTTTAGAGGTTTTCTAATAATATAGCAACTTATTTGAGTGTGTAGAATGTAAAAATAGCAGACATTAACCCCCAAAAAGTTTACCTAATGTTTATCTTTGTAATGGAGGCATGCAATGTTTTATTTTATTTATTAAAAATCATGTTACCCAAAGTACATAATTATGTTCCATTATGCAAAGCAATAATTTAGACATATTATTTAAAGCAATAAATTGATCAACCCTCCCACACACACACAAAAAAAAAAAAAAGCCATAATTATTTCTTCAATAATTTTGGCTAATATTTTCGTACATTTTTAGACTTTATGAGTCATTTTCGGGGTTATCTCTTTGATGGTCTGTTTCTAATTCAATAGCTAGCTCATATAAGTAAATGCTAATTAAGCCAACGGAGAAATAATAAATAAAAGAAAGAAATTAATTAAAGCTCAAATAAGTAGATGTCTCTTATACCATTAATTATTTCTATTGCAATTTTAATTTTTGATTTTTAGATTGGGACCAATTCAATACATTGGCAGGAACATATATTAAATGAGAAAATGCCCCATGAGACTGGGGGTGGAATAAACCAATTTTTTTTTGTTAAACACAAATTCAATCACAAATATTTATTTTATTGGATATATAACTAATTTAATTGGTCTCAACCTGTGAAGTAGATTATCTACGTATATAAGGATGGCAAAATTCAACCGCTTAATGGATTTTGAATTAATCTACTTTGAATAGAACATATTTTTCTTTTGAAAAGTACATGCGAGATAAGACGGGATGGATTTTTTTTTCTTTTGGATAGTGAGTATGAAATGGTTATGATAATTGTTTGCCCCATTCTAACCCACTCTACCATATAAAATTACTATTTTATCTTTGTATGGATAAACTATTAAACAGGTAAATATGTAATAACATAAAATTAAAAAAAATTCATATATTTTATATTTAAATATTTACTTGACTTTAAAAAGTTTAAAAATATAAATATAAGTAGCAAAATTTAAATTGAAGTGAAGTGGGGTGAGACAAGGATGGATGTATTTAACATCCATGGATGTGGTTTTCAAGATTATATATCCATAATAGAGCGGGACAAGTGATAGAGTAGACTGTGTCAATTGTAGAACAGTGATGGATTTAACAATATTTGTCCCTAACCTACTCCATTACCATCCCTAAATATAATTATTTTTTTAATAGAATTAAGATATCTTCTATGTTGTTTTATAGTCCAAAAAGATTAAATCTTTTCAAAGTTTATGACTGACCAATCTAATAATATCATCTCCAAATTACTTAAAATTATATCCATCAGTTGTTGGTACTAATACTATTATTATCAATACCAGAAGAAGCAAAACATGCAAGGTGGTGAGCAGGATAGTTGCCAATGCGCGTGGCATGTTCAAAACGACTGATCGAGTGTTGCAATTACTAAAAATCAAACAAAATTAAAAGAAATATATGAATATTTAAATATTTTGATTTTTTTAATAAAAAAGATATTGTTAAATAAATATTTTTATATAAAGAAGTAATATATTTGCATGAGTTGTAAAATGTAGTGTAGAACCACAACTTTAGATTTTCACATAAATGAGAGCAACTTTTTGACGTTGAGCAGCCACAAAATTATTGGAACATTTAATTAACTGCAAAATTATTGTGCTATAAAACAAAGTTGTTACATTCAAAACCCTATTTGTTAGATTGATCATATATAGCCATTGAAAAGGATTTATTTTGAGTCAAAGGGAGAATTAATAAGAGGGAAAAATGGGGTTTGGAGCAGTTCTTCATTAACTGCTATACAGTCAACAAAATAATTTTATTTCAGTTGCAGACAAAACCCAAAAGTTTTGTTAAAGGGAGAAACAATATATAAAATATATCTTATTTTATTTTTGTGGAGAGAGATAGTGTCCAGCATTTTATTCTATTTATTTAAAATGATATTTTATTAATATTGCAAATATATATTATAAGTTTCTCTTAATGAAATAAAAATTTGCATGTGAATTAAACTTATATTATTAAAAACAAATTAATAGGTATAGAATTATTTTATAATACGAAAGCAAAATTTGTAATAGAAATAATTAAGAGTAATTAACCAAAAAAATTATTTAATTGATTAAAAATGTCATACACATCTTCCTTAATATAGTGAGATTTAAACCTACAAATTTTATCACACAAAATTATAAAACTCCTCAAATTAAAAAAAAAATAATTAAGCTCTCTTTTTTTTTTTTTGGCACTCAATTGGATACTTGAACTTTCAAAATACATAAAAAATGCCTTCAAACTTTTAGAAAAAAAAAAAGCAATTAAGCCCCCTTTTTTTTTGCACTCAATTGGATATTTGAATTGACAAAATGCATTAAAAAAGCCCTCTAACCGTTAAAACTAACCGCCCCTAATTTTTTTAGTTAAAGTCACCATGTGTCAAAATCACAGTGTGACATGAGGTAAAAAATAATACAAAATACAAACCAATAAAAGTTATAACAATTATTAAATTTTAATAAAAATATAAAAACATTAATTTTTATTATTTAGAAAAAGATTATAAGAGTCGTAACAAATTATAAAAAATTGTAAAATTTTATAAAAATAATAATATATTATAAAATATATAGAAATATAGAAATATATATAATTTTATAAAGTCGTAAGAAAATGATAAAAAATGTAAAGAAATATAAAATTCGTAAAAGAATTATAAAAATTATCACACCAAAAGAAGCATTTTATAATTTTTTTTCTAAATTTTGTTGATTTTTATTTTTTATCATTTTCGCCACATGTCACATTGTGCTGCGACACCTGATGGCTTTAACTAAAAAAATTAGGGATCGTTAACTTTAACGGTCAATGGTTAAAGTTAATGGTTAAAAGGTCTTTTTGATGCATTTTATAATTTTTTTATGATTTTTATAAAATTTTACAATTTTTTATAAATTTTAAATATTTTTATATTTTTTCTTTCTAATTTTTAGCAAAATTTAAATATTTTTTTTATATTTTTTATTAAAGTTTAATAATTTTTATAACTTTTTTGGTTTTTAATTTTTTATAATTTTTTGTCATATGTGATGTAGTGGTTGTGACACGGGATGACTTTAATTAAAAAAATTAGTGGCAGTTAAATTTAACAGTAAAAAGAACCTTTTTTTATGCATTTTGACAATTGAGTGCAGAAAAAAAAAGGGAGTTTAATTGCTTTTTTATTAAAAATTTTGAGGGTCTTTTTTATGCATTTTGACAATTTAAGTACTTAATTGAGTGCAAAAAAAAAAAGGGGCGTAATTGTTTTTTTGAAAAAGTTTGAGGGTTTTTTTATACATTTTAAAAGTTCAAGTACCCAATTGAATGCAAAAAAAAAAAAAAAGACTTAATTGTTTTCTTTTTTAAAGTTTGAGGACTTTCTACACCCTTAAACCTAAAATCTATATAAGAAATTTTTTTGTCAAAACTAAAGGAATTAAAAATATGGGGGAATCAAACATAATTTATCCTACTTTAAATACTTATTGTGATGGTTAAAGTGAAAATTGAAATAATTTAGGAAGACCCTTGGTTTCGCCCTTCGCCCTTAGTTGGTTCATTCAATTATCTTTAAAAAGTGACATATGGTAAATTTGTATTTTTGAACTCAACGTCTACAATCTCCTATAACAAATATATATGAAAAGAAAAATTGGTCATAAAAATGATATGTATGTTTCGCATGAATTTTTTATTTTTATTTTTATTTAATAAAAAAATAACTTGAATAAAAATATTTACATGTTAAAGAAATACAAACAATTTATTAAAAATTACTTTTCTTTTTTGAAAAGCTTAAGACAATTTTTTTTAGAAAATCTCTATGATGCTTAATATGAGTTTTAGATATAAACTTGAATTGAGATAAATATTATTTAACTAGTTTTTTATCCCGTGCGAGTTGGCCATTTGTATTTATTAAAATAGGATATATTTATTTGTTAAATTTTTGTACAAAATTTACAATGTTTGATAATTAGAGAACTATGATTAAGAGTTTATAATAATAATAATAAGAAGAAGAACAATTAGTGCAAATTTACAAAATTTCAGCTTTTTAAGTGAATATCTTTTGTAAAATTACTTGAAAATTTGTATTATGAGTTATATAAATTAAGGCCAAACAAATAATATTTATATTTATGTTATTAATTACAAATATTAGTATTATTATTTTATATTTTTCCGAAATTCCAATTAAAATTATATATAAATATTTTTAAAATAAAATTTAAATCAATTTAACAAAATGTTAATAGTTTTTTATGCTAATTTTAATTTTATGAAAAAAATACTAAAATATACTACTATATTGCATCTATAAAATAAAAGGACTAATGCATTACTTTTGAAAAACATAAAGATATTTATGGTAATTTTAAAAACATCAAAATAACGTTTAAATTTGATTTTAAACAAAATAATAAATGCTCGTTTTTTTAAAATGAAATGGAATTAGTTATCATACTTATCTAAAATAAATAAATTAAATATCAACGTATTCATTATTTGATTTAACCATAAATTAAGTACAGCAAATATATAGTTGAGCAAAATAAAATGCCAATTATATAATGGCGGATATATAAGTTCACGTAAATAGACAAAGAAAAGAAGAAAACACTAATCATAGACCAAAATCTTTCTTAAAGGTAGACCTACCTACTATTGGATTGCTATTAACTAAATTAGACCGTGTAGGGTTTCTCTCTTGGAGACCCATGCGAATCAATGGTTAAAATATCTGAAATCTTCTCTTTTTTCTCTCGGTATGAACTTTCCCCTTTTAATATTTCTCGTAACACCTTCTTGGAGACCCATGCGAATCAATCGTCAAAATATCTGAAATCTTCTCTTTTTTCTCTCAATATGATCGTTCCCCTTTTAATATTTCTTGTAACACCCTAAAATATATACCTTTAGATGAAATAAATAACCAAAAGATGATTTTGGTTTGATGGTTAAGTAGCTAGTGTACTCCTTAAAAGTTTTAGTTTCTATCCACACCTCTCCCATTTCTTTTCTTTTTAATTTTAGCAAATTAGGATGAAAATCACTCTAAAACAAATATTTAATGGAGTAAAAACTTATCAAGTATGGGTAGTAGCCTAATGGTTAAGCACCTTAGGTTTAAGACATACTACTCTTTCTCTTCATTCCCTTTTTATTTTCAACAAGATGGATTAATTACCCAAACAACCCCTAAAGTTTGAAAATCCTAGGTTAATCTCTTTTCCTAATTGCAATTGAATTATAGTTTCCTTTTCCAGATTAAACTAAAATTTGCCCCTTTTCCCCTATCTCTTCTTCCCTTTCTTTTTCATCTTTTTCTTTGCAAATATTTTTCTCTCCAATTGCTGAAATTGCTTTCATTTCCCGAATCAAAACCAATCCCAAGCGTGAACCATTTTCCACCGATAGCTAATCTTGCCACTGATAGTGTAACACTCCTAACCCGTATCCGTCGCCGAATTAGGGTTACGAGACATTATCAATAAAAAACACAGCTCCGAATAGTCCTTTAATACAATTCAAGCATAAAGTTATATCAACTTCTTATAAACACTTCTAAACTTAAATAGCCACAATTCACAAAAAAACCAATGTCGCATATATGAATCATATAGCCAACCAAAATCAATCATGCTTTATTAATCAAATATCATATACAAACTATACTCCAAAACTCAACCATTTCACTTATACTAATTATGCTTCAAAATTTAACCATTTCCATGTCATTTGTCTATTCCAACTTTTTGAACTAACGATCATACATCAAAGCCATATTCGCATGCTTTATAATTACAACATCCGAACCATATGTCCAACAATTACATGGCAATCGAAAACCTAAATTATAAACAATCATATTTCATTTCATATATTGAGTTTACCTTAAAACATCCATTAGTGCAAATTCATTCCTTTAACTAAATACTAAATGTACTATTTGTAGAAACCTTCCTTTTAAAAGGAGATCATTTTTAAAAAACGGGAGCCGCCACCAACCTTTTAAAGTGTGATTGGATCACCTTATAAAACATTTTGGTCTACGAAGTTATGAGAAAACGGGTTCAGGAGTCGATTATGTACGAGGAAGGGTTAGCACCCCCATAGCGCCCAAAAATTGGTACCAAATTGAATAATTTTGTCTTAATGTCAAAAGCTTGAAAGAATTCTGGAATAAGATCTCTTTTAAAGCCATAATAATTTGAGTTGAAAATCGAAATTCTTTCGTTCCAAAAGAATGCGAACATCATATCCAGCATGATTGGACACTATATTCTTAAACTTTCGTAACTAAAAATCATCTCGTAATTTGCAAAATCTATTAAAAATGATACTCTAGATATTTAGACAAACGGGAAATCGCAACCCAGCATATTAGGGCACTATTTCTCAAATTCCTAAATACAAAAGACATTGCCTTGCTTTTAAGATTCCTTTGGATTAAATGAAATATAAAATTAAAAAAACGATGATGCATTTAACCTATTACAAAAGATTAATATTTAGTTAAACTACATACTTTAACATTTCATGCAAATATAATGTAGAAAAGGGTAAATACGACATAAATCACACAATATACTTTAACATTTCAAGCATATATAATTTTAAACAACCTAAATATACACACTTTATCATTTCATGCAAAAATACAATATAAAGAATAATGAATAGCACAATACAAATTGTATAATATATATTCAATAATTTTCCATGCGAATATAACTTAAAATAACAACATGAATTTCCATGCAAATATATAAAATAATAAAATAAGAATAACAAGTAATTTATAAAACACAATTAACATATTAAATAGTACCAAACAAATACAGAATGATACAAAAATAAATACAATAGGAATATATAACTAAAATTAGAGAAAAAAGAATAACTTCAATATAAATAAAAAATTAAAAAACCATATATAAATAAAGGATAATCCTTTAAAAGATATACTATATAATATAATAGCTTAATACATTTATATAAATAATATGTAGAATAAGAACAAAATTTTATAATAAAAATTAAATACTAAACTTTTAATAATGATATATATTATTTAATAATAGTTTTTTAAAAATTTGTACATAATAATAAATAAATAATACAATAATATATATAATAAAAATAATATAATGAATAAAACATATATTGAAATAACATAATGTATGATAAAATGTCTAATAGAATATAAATAATACTTAGATAAAAATATATATAATAATTTTTATATAGTAAAATAATAATATATAAAGTAAAATGTATATAATAAAATCTATAAGAAATGTATATAATAATATAATATAAAATAATATATATTATTTATATAACTAATACTGAATAAAAAAATAAATAAATAATACATATAGTATTAAATATATATAAAAAGGAATAAAATCGAAATTTTATTTAAAATTAGGGCTAATTACAAATAAATAATAAAAATTTGGGCCTAATTGAAATACACATTAAAAATGAGGGACTCATTGGGCAATTAGCCCTAATCCCTAAAAACGCACGCGCGTTTTCAGAATAAATTTTAATGGCCATCGGGACTAAATTGAATTAAATATAAAAGGTTAGGGCCAATTTAGAATAAAAATAAAATGAAATCATAAATTTAAAAAAACGGAAGGGTCGATTGGGCAATTTGCCCATTTATCAAAAACACGCGGATCCTCCTCGGGTCATCAGGTCAACGCGCGGATCCTCTATTGAAACAGTGCCGTTTTAATACTTATTGAACTAAGCAAAACAACGCCGTTCTTATAATACTATATAGGTCAGATTTTGACCCTAAAATCATTTTGCAACTGGTTTCTAAAAAAAAACTTAAAAAATCCTCTGAAAGAGGGAAAGAGAAAGGCCCTCCGAGCTCCGGCCTCCGTTCGGCCAAGCCCTGGTCACTGGGTTCACGCGCTCACGCGTCATCGTTGGCCCCGCCAGATATGGTGGCCGAAAGTTGAAAAGTTTTTCTTTTCAACACGAATCCGATGGTAAGTCTATCCTGTTTATCCTTTAGTAATATTCATGCATATTCTGTCGATTTCATAAATAAAAGAGAAAAAGGTAAAGCGAATCACCTCTGTTTCTTGATTTTTATTGTATATATGCCTATAAAATCCTGGCTCTTTTTATTGAATCCGTATGTATTTCAAAAAAACGTGTCCTTTTCATTGTTTCCTTGCGGGCTTTTATAGCCTTATACAATATATTTACAGATTTCAATTTTATTTTCTTGCCATATTTGTTTCGTCTCTGTTGTTTCTTTCTCTTTTGCAGGTAACAGCGGGAAATCTAGCGGTAAATGCGCCGATTATGGCGTGAGATGGAGCCGGAGTCACGGCACTAATGGATGACCATTGGAACGTTGTGAGGCAAACGGCGGTAACGTTCAGAGTGCCCAAAGCCTCTGGTCAGTACTTTGATGGGACCTCATGCGAGGTGACCATCGATCTGGCCAGCATTAATGAGGGCCAGCTGGGGTGCCGTGAGGGAACAGGGCTATTGATGGCCCTTGCTTTGGGAGCTGGAACAGCTCTGACGTGGCAAAGCTTCTGGAACTGCTCCTGCGGCGCTGAGGTTCCAAGGAAACCCTAGGGTTTCCTGCTGGTGTTTTAAGTCATTGGGCCTTTTGGGCCTGAGTGACTTGGGTCTTTTGGGTATTACATTGTAATTGGGCTTCGGGTAGACTTTAGGATTAAATTTTGGGCTCTGTATATGGACTGAACAATTTTAAAAATGTTTTCAATTTTACTTTTAATTTAATTTGTTTAATTTAAAATACAGCCCGAGCAACATATGGTTCATACACCATTTTTGCATATTTGTGCATATTCACCTATTAAACCATATCACCTCATATCACACGGCATAATATTCATTAGCACAATAGAAAGTAGATAACATTACGACATGGCTAAATTAACTTATTATACATTACAAATTCATGCGCATTTACCATATCAATATGGACCATTTTTTAATACAAATGTCAAGTCTTATCACACCTAATTCGTAGGATAAATAATATATCTGACCATCATATATTCAACTATCCTATAAGCTATTTCTAAGCATAATTACTGAATCAAAACATACCAAAATTTATACGCTACAATCATGTCAAAATTACAAGTACACAACTAATTCATTTCTCACCTATTCGGCTATCAAATTTAACCACAAAAGTCATACCAATTCCACCATTAAATTTTAAGTTAAAAATACCATTTCATAATCGAATATAAATGTCAACTTGTCACTTTATAACTATCCATTTAGCTAACAAAATATACCTAATATATATTGTCATTATTTACCATTTAAAGGCTGTACCAAAATAACCAACCAATTACAATCACCAATATATTCATAACTTAGCTTATAGGAACATATACATTATAGCAAAAACACATCCATCAATTAAATCATTACACAATGCCGAATAATATAACCAAATACACCACATATATATACCATGAAACATACTTCTCAAAGGAGCTTATAACATTACTAAATATACATCATAATTAACATCATGATCAAGCCATTTTCGCATGGCTATATATATACACAAATTTCAAAACCAAACATATCAAAACTAGCCTATACATGCCATATGTTAAAGTTCAAGCTTTCAAAATACCAAATTAGCGATAGATAGTGTAATGATGATCCTTGATGATCCTCGAACTCGAGCTAGCTTTATGAATCTATAAAACAGAAAAAGAATGCACAAAGTAAGCTTTGAAAGCTTAGTAAGCCATAAGCAAATAGTTCATCACAAGAACATATATAATTCAATTCGAATATGCTAAATTTGGCTAATCTCATACACATATACGACCACTTTTCTCATATAATTCATATTACTAACATTAAGTAACTTCACTTACCTTATTTTAAATGAACATATAAACTTCATACGTACCAGAATCATTTAGCTCAACTTCACATTCGGTCTCATTTTGATATTGCCCGTTGAACCATTTGGAACCGTTAAGAATACTCGAAAACACATATATCACATACAAAGCCATATCCCAGATATGGTCTTATATGTTATCACATATTGATGCCTCTGTCCCAAACAGGGTCTTACACGAATCATATACGATGGCAATGTCCCAGACATGGTCTTACACGTAATCTCATATCGATGCCAATGTCCCAAACATGGTCTTACATGAATTCATGCCTCGTAAGTCCTAATGTCATGACCTACGTATCCTATACTATTCTTATGGTTCGTACTGGGCTTTTGGACATTGTAATTCAATCAATTCAAGCTTGAAACAAGTTCTCCAATGCTCAATTAAATTTGAAAAAAATATATATATTTATAATTCAATTCAACAACATATAATATATAGATTTGAATTTAAGAACATTTATTTACTTATGAACTTACCTCGTTCGGAAACGAACGGATCGGAACGACTATTCAACAACTTTCGACTTCCCCCAATCCAAATTCGATTTCTTCCTTTCTTAATCTAAATCAATTCAAATTTAACATATTTAATGACATATTTATTCAATTTCATCCAAAAACACATAAATGGGAATTTTGCATTTTAGCCCCTAACTTTTCACATTTTCACAATTTAGTCTCTATGTCAAAACAACACAAAATACTCAAAATTTCATTTAACCCCTATTTGGCCGAATATTACTTAGGTCCCTAGCAGCCCATTAATTTCATTTATTTCACATTTTGACCCCCTCAATTTACAAATTTCACAATTTAGTCCTTAATAAGCATTTTTTATCAAAAATCACTTAATAAACTATGATAATCTAATAATAAATATTTATTTTTCATCATCAAACAACAAAAACATCAAGCTATCAACAATGGTAAATCACAAATTCATCAACCAATCCAAAATTAGGGCATGGGCTAGCTAGATTATGAAGCAATGATCTCAAAAACGTAAAAATTATCAAAAACCGAGCTCAAAATCACTTACATTTTTAATTATGCAAGGCCGAACCTAAGTGAGCTTCCATGGCTTCTTTTTTCCTCTCAATATTCAGACAAAAGATGAACATGCATGATTTTTTTTTATGTTTTGTTTTATTTATTTAACTATTATTACTAAATTACCTAATTAACCTTTATAATTAAATAACAAAACATATAATGGTTGTCCATCTTTGTCCACTCAAATATTCAATGGTCAAATCACAATATAAGGACCTCACATTTAATTAATCCAAGCAAATAAACACTTTAATTTATAACATATGCTACTTTTACATTTTACACAATTAAATCCTTTTACCAAATTAAACAACCAATCGATAAAATTATTTCACGAAACTTTCACACATATTAATTCACATCCTGTAAACACATAAAATAATATAAAAATAATTTTACAACCTCGGATTTGTGGTTCTAAAACCACTGTTCCAATTTAGCTAAAACCGGGCTGTTACAGATAGCACTAGTTTCTCTCATCCAAGTTCGGTAAGTTCAATTGTTCCTAATAGTAAAAGTTGTAATTTTTGAAATAACATCGATCTACATTAATCTTGTAACTCGATTACCCAATCTTTCTCGATCATTGCTGGATCTTTCGATAACATCATCAAATCTTGAAATCAAATGTTAACTCCTGTATAATTGTTGTTTGAAGAACCTGATTTAGGTACCTCGGATCAGATTTGAACGTGAAGAATGTCCCTTGAGACCCCAATGATAGGTGTGTGTTCTTTTACAAGTGAATCGAGATAAAATTGTGCATAGGATAGGGCCACACGATCTGCCACACAGGCATATGGACCACACAGCCCCTCACACGACCATGTCTCCCCTAAAACCCTAGGCTAGTTTATGAACCACACAGCCAAGACCTCTTCATACGATCATGTCTCCTCTATAGCTTAACTTTGTAATTTCCACATGGTCACAGTCTGTCATACAGCCTAGCCATACGATCTTGTAACCCCTCTATATAATCCAAGGCTTCCCACATGTTTCGGTCACATGGCCGTGTGTCCCCTATTTCCTAGATTTTACATTTTTTCCCAACAATTCTATACTTTGTTCAATTTAGTCCTTGAATGGCCCCTAAACTATTTTTAGAGTTTTGTTTCTCTTGATTGAACCATGTTAATATGAAAATTGAAATTCATTATTTGAATGTCTGAATTATTACTATATATGCATGATTTGTGAACAATTTATGCCTAATACACATGTATTATGTTTTGTATGATCAACATGCCTTATGTTATTATTAAATTGTATACATGGTAAAGCATGTTTTTGGCTGGTGATTAGATTTATGATAAGCATAATAATTGTTACCGTATCGATCTGTTATATATATAACATATTGCATTACATGGGGTGGGACAATGTGAACAGAGGAAGATTGGCAGTTTATCTACAAAAATTTGTTGTGTATCCACAGCCAAAGGCAAATTCTATCTATGGGTTATTTACTGTGAAATCCACAGCCAAAGGCAGATTCCATCTACGGAGATTTGTTGTATGTCCACAACCTTTGGTAATTTTATCTGCGAACTACTAGTGGTTAAAACCACAACCCATTGTGTTGGTGGACAGAGTTCAGGGAAACTCCCATTGTGGTGTGTAGTAGTGGGGTAGAATCTATTCTGTTAAAAACTGAAGTTGCATGGCATCCATAAAACATGTGCGTACAAAACTGGAATTTATGATGACATATATTTTTATATGTATATTGTTGAGTGATATGAAATTATGATATTCTGAAACTGCCATTGTGAATTAATTCTATATGACATGCTTATCATATGTTTAATCATTTGCACTGATTTTCTTGTGATTGAACTCACACTGAGCTTCATAGCTCACTCCCTTTTTATTTTCAATCTCTACAGATGACCCGCCAGGTTAGGACTTGAATACAGCATCCGAAGGAACTAGACTCGGTTTTGTTTTATTAAATTACTTTAGATTTATTATTTGATATTTTGTTATTTAGAGACTATATTATTTTATTTTTGATTTGAGGCATGAGACTTAGGAATTGGGTTTAAATCGCATGAATGACATTTAATTTTATGTTGAAGCATGGTTTTTAATTATTTATGCATAAAATATGATTTTTATTAAATTAAAATTGAGTTGAATATCATTTTTTTCGTTGCTAGATTGTAATTGAAATTGTAGTAACAAATAGATAGAAAATTAACTAATTTTTGTTTTAAAAAAAAAAAGGGGTCACTTTTACATGGGAAAGTTAATCTAAATCGGTTTTTTGATAACTCATAAACTTTTTTGAAAATAGACTAATTTTTCTATTAAAATTAATCAAATGTTTTATTACGACTATTTTATAAGTGACAACGGTGTAATCTCTTGAATTCGGGTATAACATCTAGGCTGGATTGAGGATGTTGCATTTGGTGGTATCAGAGTTAGGTTTTTTAAACTTGGACTATGGAAATTTGAATGAGTTTGCATGCATGTATTAAATGGGTATTGGGAAAAACCATGCCACAAGTTTTTAAAAAATTAGTTTTCTGCAGGAAATTAAATCCGAGACTCTAATGTTGGTCCACTGTTAAAACTTTAGATAATCTGTAAACTTAAGATTGAGAACATTTAGGAGGATAATTAATGCTTGAAATTTTTTTTGAAAACTATAGATATACTTTAAATTTAAAACTCTCAAAAGATTACTATGAATTCCCAAAGTAGACATGGTAAAGGTAAGCCACGTAAGGCTGCACCTGTAGAGCTGATGATTATTCAGGGTGAGAACTCGATTTTTGAAGGGTAGTATGTTGAGAACTCCACCACCAATGGTGGTAGAGGCTACGAGGATGGAGATGACGCCGTGACACAATCAATGCTGAGAGTGCTTCAAAAAGTTGTTGGAGCCCAAACTGGATCAGGAAGCAATGGGTCTGTTGTAGAGAGGCTTCGATCGAATAGGGCTGAGACATTCAAAGGTGTTGCTGGAATGACTCCCACGGTGGCTGAGTATTAGATGGAGTCAACAAAAAAGATCTTGGAAGATTTAGATTGTACTCCGGAGCAGAAATTGAAATGCATTGCGTTCTTACTTAGAAAGAAGGCCTATCGTAGTTGGCAGCTTGTGGTAAGGGGTATAGGGGCTAAGCGATAACTTGGGAGTATTTCCAAGTGGCCTTCCAGAAGAAGTATGTGGGCACTAAGTATGTAGAGGCTCGCAGGCCCGAGTTTATTCAACTAAAGCAAGGAGAAAGGATTGTGACATAATATGAGGTTGAATTTCTGAGACTCAACCGATATGCTCAGGGTATGGTCACCATGGAATAGGATAAATATGTGAGGTTCGAGAATGGGTTGCATTTTGACCTCAAAATTCAGGTTGCTCCTCACCAAGAATAGATTTTTGAGACCCTAGTAGAGAAAGCCAAGATTGTAGAAGAGATTAAGTAAGTGGAACGTATGAAACGAGAGAAGAATAAGGTCTCACTTAAGAGAGATTCTGATTTCATTGGTTCAAACCACCGTCCTGTAAAACGAACCAGAGAGGGTAGACCGCAGTAAAAGGTCGCAGTAAATGACTATAGGGATGGGGTCAACACCTGTAAATGTTATGAAAAGCGTTACTCAAACGAGTATTGGAAGAAATTTGGGGCTTGCTTTTAAATGTGGATTGATGGAGCATATGGCGAGGGAATACTCTCGAGGAATTGATCAAACGAAAGCTCCGGCCTAAAATTAGAGAGCGAGCCAATTACCTCTGAGGGGCCATGGGTAGAACCGAGCCTCAAATACTGCAGCTACCGATGCAAATTGAATCAAGGCTAAGTAACCTACCCTAGTTTACGTCGTTAGGGGACCTGAGGAAAGCGATGCATCTGATGTCATCGCAAGTATATTTACCATTATTATGTCCCATACTTTGTCTTAATTGATATTGGATCCACCCACTCTTATGTTTCTTGTAAAATGTTTGATAATTTGGGTTTTGAGGTAGAGAAAACCACTATTGATGTATCTGTAGTAAGCCCCTTAGGACAATCAATTACTGTGAATAAAATTTATAGGAGATGTCCGTTGGATGTTCAAAGGAAATACTCCACTTGCCATCCTTATATGCATTTATACCTTGTCATATTAAACATATATATGGTTATTAAAAATTTTACATTTAATTTTTAAATATTAAAATATTCAAATAATATTTTGAAATATTTTAATAAAATTATTTAATATTAGAACTATAATTTCACAGTAACTTTTAATATTAATAATTTTCTAACTTTTAAATAGTGTTTTTAATATTTTACTAAAATATAATTTATAGTATTTGATAGCAAGATAAATTCGTATTTTAATATATTTATTTTTGGCTAAATTATCAAATAAAATGCTATTAAATTTGGATTTTTTTATCAGGAATAAAGTTGGTGTGCTGAATTCAAACTCTTACAAAAAAAAGGGCTAAATTGGAACAAAAAGCAAAGAGGATGGCTTGATTGAAAGATTGAAGATTCAATGATGACTGGATAAAGATTGAAAGGTTGAAGATTTTTTTAAAAGTGGCTAGATAAAGATTGAAGGACTTTTTATATTGTTACAACTCTGTAATTAATTTAAATTCTAGTTTAAATTTGATTTTTAACTTCAGAATTATTTAGTGATAATATTTAGAAATATTTAGTGATAATATTTAGGAAAAATCTAACTAAATTTTAACAATAAAAGTGTGTATAAATACTTAGTGGCTATAACCAATTGAACACTGTTTTACCTTTGGCATTTAATAAATTATCTATTTTTCCCCCTTTAGACGTTACTTTTCATTGTGCTGTTTCATTCTTTTTTTTTCTTTTTCTTTTAACTTTTTAGTTTAATTGCCTTCTAAAGCCTTGCCCCTTTCTACTTTCTATAATTCCATTTAAACCATTTATTTGCAAGCATAATTCTTTCCATGATTAACTAAATCATTTTTAGCTTTAGCCTGAAAATTACTCCAATAAAAAAATCGTGAGATACGAACCCATTCAAAAAAATCTCAATTTCAACTCAAAAAGTGCGCGTTGGGTTCAAATCATTTGGCGTACATTTGGGAAGTTAAGTTGGTGGTGTTGTATTCAAAATCCCGCAAACAAATTGGCGTGTTCAATTGGAAAAAACTAGTTGGATTTCGTCAAGGGAGATAGTGATCGAATTTATATGATCCACACGGTTGAGGCCATTAATTCGAGTTGGGCTTTTCAAATCGCAAGATTGTTAAAATCTTAAATTACAGGTATGTGCCACGTGGTTGGAAATTTGACAAGGGCTGATTTGTAGGTGATACCAGGATCGACTACGAAAGGAAGAGTTGGCAGTTTGAGGGATCCTTGATTGCTATAACCAACGTATCGCTTGGAAGGGAAATTTTGTTTCAATGATCAATTCAAGATTGGAGTACACCGAGGCTAAGGCTAAGCTTAAAAAATATTTTATTTATCCATTTATTTTAATTTCTTAAATTTATTTATTTTTTGCAATTTTGAATCTATTTTATTTTATTTTTCGTATTTTCTTCTTTTATTATCCTAACCAATTTAGACCCCCCATTTTTATTTTTATTTTTAGCATTTCGACACATAGGTCGTGGGCACGACTATGACCGCAACATTGATTTTGGTCACGGAAAAAGAAAAAATTAGATAGCCAGTCCCTGTGGATTCAACCCCACCGCTCTATACTGCTAATTACTGTTATTTTGTCATATGAATCTATATTTGGTGGTTTTGATGGTCATCAAATTTTGGCGCCGTTGCGGGGATTGGTAAAAGTTTATAATTTTTGTTTGTTTTCTTTATAACCAAGTTAGAATCGAGGACTCTAGCATTTGAACCAAATATAGAAAGTTGGCTTAGACATTTCGAATGGAAGCTATTCGACGTAGTAAACAACCACAACCCAATTTTGAAGAATGATACTCATCCAAAGATTTAGACGAAATGGCAGATCAAACTATACGTCAACTTGTAGCTGCACCAGATGAACAACAATCCTATGTATAACTTATCTAGAGGGTGAAATCGAGTTAAAGTTAGGCTTAATACATTTATTGCCTAATTTCCACAGTTTGAACAATGAGAACCCTCATACTCATCTAAAAGGGTTCCTCATGTTTTGTCTAAGCATGAAACCAAAAGGGAGTAACTGAGGATCAAATAAAACTACGAGCTTTTCCTTTTTCGTTAGCTGATTCTGCTAGAGAATAGTTGTTTTATTTAGCTTTAGGGTCTCTTAATACTTGGACTGATATATCTCGATTATTTCTTGACAGGTTTTTTCTAGCACCTTAAGTAGCCGAATTAAGGAGTATAGTCGGAATACAACAAAAGAAGTAGAATCGCTCTATGAATATTAGGAACGATACAAGAAGTTGTGTGCAAGTTACCCACAACATGGCCTGTCTGAACAATCGCTCTTACAATATTTCTACGAAGGGTTACTCCAAATGGAAATGAAGATGATTGATGCCGCTAGCAGGATGGCGCTTGTAAACATGACTCCTCAAAGAGCTAAGGAATTAATTTCGACCATGGCTGCAAACTCTCAACAGCATCGACCACCTATGGAACCTACGAAAATGGTTCATGAGCTAAGTATTCATTCCATAATAAATAAGATTGATGAACTTACTAATATGGTTAAAATTATGCTTGCAGGAAAATCGAACTCAACTCAGTTATGCGGGATTTGCACTCAACCTGATCATCCAATCGACTCGTGCCCAATTTTACTTGAAGACACAACTACACAAGTAAATGCCATTTGGAACTTCTCAAGGCTACCTCAAAGGCGTTATGATCCATATTCAAGCATGTATAATGTATGGTGGAGGGATCACCCAAACTTGGGCTATGGGTCGAACTCTCAATACAATCAACCATATCAACCAAGACCACCCCCACCTTAACAATATCAACCTCCAAAGTCATCTCTTGAAGCCATAGTAGAGACGTTAGCCGTTAGCACCGAATATTTCCAACAAAAGATTGAAGCACATTTCCAAGAACTAGATCAACAAATAAATAAGCTAGCACTTACAATTAGTCGTTTGGAGAACTAAGGAAAATTTCCATCTCACACCAAGTCAAACCCACATCAAAATACAAGTATTGTGACTATAAAAGATGGAACAGAGTCAGTGTCCGGTATGAGTCATGACCACGACGTTGAACAGGAAGCCGAACTAGCAGCTCCCTCTAAGCTGACACCTCATAAACCATTTGTTGTACCTCCCCTATACCTTGGAAGACTCACCCAAGTTAAAAAAGGAACGAAAGGAAAAAGAAATCCTTGAGACATTCCGAAAGGTAAAAATTAGTATTCCTTTTACTTGATGCAATTAAATAGGTTCCACGCTATGCAAAATTTTTAAAAGAACCGTGTACCGGAAAAAAAAAGCTTCAAGAAAACGAATAGGTGAATATGGGAGAAAATGTTTCTGCAGTGCTACAAAGGAAAATCCCGCCTAAGTGTAGGGACCAAGGTATGTTTTCTATATCCTGCAAAATAGGTAATATTGGAAAAAAAAAGTCATGTGTGATTTGGGAGCATCTATTAATGTAATGCATTTATCTATTTTTAAATTGCTGAACATAGGTCCTTTGAAAGAAACAGGGGTGATTATTCAATTGGCAGATAGGTCATGCATTTATCCAGAAGGGTTGGAAAATGTCCTCGTAAAGGTAAATGAACTAATTTTTCTTGCAAACTTTTACATCATCAATATGGAGGACGACTACTAAAAAAATTCTTTTGATATTTTACTCAGAAAACCATTCCTAAGTACCACACATACAAAGATTGATGTTTGAAGTGGAACCCTCACTATGGAATTCAATGGTGAGGTGGTAAAATTTAATTTTATGAGGCGATTGGCCAACCCAGTACAATGTTGAATATTTCTAGTGTTGATATTATTAAACCACTAACGAAATTTCATTTTGAGTATGATAAAGAGGATGAGTTGCAAACTGTGCTTTGTAGGAATTTAGACTTAAATACAATGGATAAACTGGAGGAATTAATGACATTCAAAGAGCCAATTCGTGAAACTGTCGTTTTCATGGAGGCACCATAGTTTTCTAGAAGTCAAGGTAAATATTTTGAACTTTCTCCTTCTAAAACTAAACTCTTGTCTTCTATTTTGCAGGCTTTGAAACTGGAACTCAAACTGTTACCGGGACATTTACGGGTTCTGATAAAGGAAAAGGTAAACCCGAATAGAGAAGCTCAAAAACGCCTTAATCCACCAATAATAAAGGAATTCCAAGTGCACATAATGGAAAAATTAATTCTTGAGAAACCAAACGAATAACACTCAGGTCGTCAAGCTAACGATGTTAAACAAAAGCGCTTTATGAGAGGCAACACACATTTATTTTTATTTATTTAATTTAATTTTGAATTCTAATTTAGTTTGAGAATTAAATAAAGTATCATTTTAATCCATTTAACCATGTTAATTTCCAAGAACATGGACGAAGACAATCATTTTTTTAAGAGGTCGGAATTAATTAATGGCATGAGCATGCCTTGTCAAATTTTAGTGCTGCCATTTGTTGAAACATACACCTAGGACCGAACCGACCAGAACCAACCTGAACTGCCTAAACCAACTTCCGCCAAATTAACACGGGGGGTACACTTGACCCTTTTATTCATTATTGTTTTAAAATTGCATATTGAGGGCAATATGGGCTAAGTAGGGGGTTCGTAGGATCATGCCATACTTTCTTCTTTGCATGTGTTTTGCTAAGAATAATTTCTTAATTCGTTCGGAAATAAAACTCTAATTATTATGTTTAGTTTGCTTAAATAAGTGGGTGAATCATGAATAACTATTGCTTGCTTAATCAATGAATATTTTGTAGAATTGAAAATCTTATGTCTTAGTCAATATTTCATGAAAATTGTTGGTTTTGTTGAACTTGTCTAATGAAAGTACCAGTTTAGATAAATAAATAAATTTGCTAATATCTTAGTTAACAGTGAAGATTTGGAAATGTGACCAAGTTGAGTAACCGGGGTGAGGTGCTTGGTTGTCATCTCATTTCACGTCAAAAGGTTTGGTGATGAGCCGAAGCTTGTAACACTCCGCTAATTGAGTTGCACTGAGAAATAAATCGATTAGAGACAGTGAAACTGAGTAACAGGGATGAGATGCTTGGGTTGTCATCTCATTTCGCGTCAAAAGGTTTGATAATGTCTCGAATTCATTAAAAATAAAAAAATTAAATAAAGAGAACGTGTCGGGTTGAGTAACCGGGGTGAGGTGCTTGGGTTGTCATATCACTTCGCGTCAAAAGACTTGACTACATTTGAGAAAAAAATAAAAAAATAAAACAAAAAAAAATAATAATAAATGTATAAAGATATAAATAAAAACATATATTGGGTATGACTGTTTTGCAAATTTGATTGAGCTTAAATTTAGTGAAATAGTTAACTTTGACATATTGTTTGAGATTTTATAAAATGCTTATTGATTGAGTTTAGCAATTGTTTATTTTTTATTCACCTAATTTCTTGATGTATGCTTGACTAGGAGAGGGGATTTTGATTTTGAAAGGGATTGACAAATCATTTTTAGTAGATATCATGCTTGAGGACAAACATCGGTTAAGTAGGGGGAATTTAATAGCAAGATAAATTAATATTTTTAATATATTTATTTTTGGCTAATTATCAAATAAAATGCTATTAAATTTAGATTTTTGTTATCAAGAATAAAGTTGGTGTGCTGAATTCAAACTCTTAAAAGAAAAGGGCTAAGTTGGAACAAAAAGCAAAGAAGATGGCTTGATTGAAAGATTGAAGATTTAATGATGATTGGATAAACATTGAAGGGTTGAAGATTTTTTTTAAAAGTGGCTGGATAAAGATTGAAAGATTTTTTATATTGTTACAACTCTGTAATTAGTTTAAATTCTAGTTTAAATTTGATTTTAAAATTTAGAATTATTTAGTGATAATATTTAAGAAAAATCTAGTTAAATTTTAGTACTAAAAGTGTGTATAAATACCTAGTGGCTACAACCAATTGAACACACTTTTACCTTTCGCATTTAATAAATTCTCTATTTTTCCCCCTTCCGATGTTACTTTTCATTGTGTTGTTTCATTCTTTTTTTTCTTTTACTTTTAACTTTTTGGTTTAATTTCGTTCTAAGGCCTTGTCCCTTTCTACTTTCCAAAATTTCATTTAAACCATTTTTTTGCAAGCATAATTCTTTCCATGATTAACTAAATCCTTTTTAGTTTTAGCTCGGAAATTACTCTAACAAAAAAATCGTGAGATACAAACCCGTTAAAAAAAACCTCTCAATTTGATATTCGCTATCTCTTTGGTATATGGGATAGTACAAATTCATCCCTCAAAGTTGATTCAATTTCAACTCGAAAAGCACGCGTTGGGTTGGAATTGTTTGGCGTACAATTGAGAAGATGAGTCGGTGGTGCTGTATTTAAAATTTCGCGAATAAATTGACGTGTTCAATTGGAAAAAGCTAGTTGGATTCCGTCAATGGAGATAGTGATCAAATTTAAACGACTTACATGGTTGAGGCTGTTAATTTGAGTTAGGCTTTTCAGGTCGCAAGGTTGTCAAAATCTTAAATTACGGGTACGTGCCATGTGGTTAGAAATTTGACAATGGTAGATTTGCAAGTGATACTGGGATCGACTACGAAAGGAAGAGTTTGCGGTTTGAGGGATCCTCGATTGTTATAACCAGCTTATCGCTTGGAAGGGAAATTTTGTTTCAAGGATCGATTCAAGATTGCAATACACTGAGGCTAAGGCTAAGCTTAAAAAAATATTTTATTTATCCATTTATTTTATTTTCTTAAATTTATTTATTTTTTGCATTATTGCATTTGTTTTATTTTATTTTTCGTATTTTCTTCTTTTATTATCTTAACCAATTTAAACCCCTCATTTTTATTTTTAGCATTTCTACACATAGGTCGTGGGCATGACTGTGACTGCGACATCGATTTTGGTCACGAAAAAAGGAGAAATTAAACAGTCAATCCCTATGGATTAAACCCTACTGCTCTATACTGCTAATTACTATTATTTTGTCGTAAGAATTTATATTTAGTGGTCTTGATTCCCATCAGTAATATTTTAACAATAAATATATAGATTATAATAAATATTTTCCAATATAAAATTTGAGTGTTTGCTTAAATCCCTTCTTGCTCCAATATGTCACTATCCACGCTCGTACATGTAACTTTAAATTTAAATTTTAAAAAGACATCGATTATTATTAAATGTATATAAAATAATATAATTATTACAACATAAATTTCGATTATCAAAAAAAAAAAATACTTCGATAATATTTAAGAAAATTTATCAAACACTGCACAAAGTTATCCAAACACTAAAAATAATAACTTTTTCATAAAATTAATCCTTTCAAAATTCATTTTCAACAAACCCAACCAAAATCTCTTTACATCTAACTCTTTATGAAATTTTCAGTTGTTGGATCTAAATAGGGATAATCGTTCTACAGTCCCTCTAAAAACCATAAATTAAAAAACATTTTTATTTGTTACATAACTCAATGAAAACTTTGACTCATTTATTTGGGGTGACAATATATTATCTTAAACTATATACATTTTTCTATATCGGTACCTCAAACGTTTTATTTTGATATTTAAACAATTCTTTTATTATTAAATTTAGTTAAAAAGTTAATTGTATTAAAAATACAATTAATACATTTAACCAATGAAAACATGCCACGTGTTTTCCTTTTTCCATGTCAGTGTTGATGTGTCCATTGACTGCTAAAGTGGCCATTTGATCAACTAGCATTGACCAAGTTTTTATCGACCATTGGCTTTTATTTGATTTTTTTTTCCTAATATTTTTTAATTTAAATCATCTTTAGAAATTAAATATATATTTTTATTTTCTTACATTTTTAAATATATATTTATTACAAAATATATATATATATATAAATTTTAATTTCTAAAAATTTAACTATTTAAAAAAAATACACATTTTTAAAATTTTAGAAAATTTCCTTTTTATTTTTAAAATCATGTAAATTTTATTTAATGTTTTATAAATGTTTTTTTTTATATTTGATGTATGACAAAAAGATTGATTTTTTTGAATTTAATAAAATTTATAATTGATATATCATAAAAAAATTTAAATTTTTTGAATTTTTGAATTTTTATATATTTTCGATGTATGCCACAGTCATTAATTATCATATGTAAAAGAACATCGTGTAGTGTGTTGTTATTGGTTGAGTGTAAACCTTCTTTTCTCAACCTTAAATTTTTTAATTAAAATTTATAATGAAAAAATCATTTAAATATGAGAATAAAAAATAAGTTAAATAGAAAAATGAGAAATGGTGAAATTATGAACAAAGGGGGAATCAAGTTTTGGTTTGTTGAAAGGGTAATGGGCAGTCAGCTGAAATTTTGAGAAAGCATGGGTTTACTCTAAATTTTGGTATAGCAATGAGGTTGGTCCAATATAAAGACCTTATAGTCTCCAAAACAGTTAAAATCTATACTTTCTTTCCCAAGTAGGGTTCTAAAGCTTCAAAACTTGAGGTCTAAATTAAAAGTTTCATAACAGTCAATATTCTTTTATGCATTTATATTTACAATGCAATTTTATTAAATGATAAGGAGTGTAGAATCCTAGTTACCACTATGTGGTCCAGAAAATTATTATTATTATTTTAAATATATATATTATTAAAATAGTGAAATTGTATTTTTATTATTGTAAAAATATACAATTTAATTTTGGCCCCATGATTTTTTTTAATAATTATTTTTTTGAATAATCTCATTATAGGTTTTGATCATATCTACTCTCAGTGGCATAGCTAGGGGTTGGTAGAGGGCCCAACTCCCCTTAAAATGGAAAAAATTCCATTTAAACCCTTTAAAATAAATTAGTAAAGGTAAAAATGCAGTTTTTGACACAATGCCTAGAACTATTTATAGCGCCTCCCCAACCCATAAATAGGAAGATAATGCATTGAGGAAGATAATGCGCTTCAAAGCATTTGAACCCACGTCTTTTTGCATTGACAACATTACTCATGTCAATCAAATTAAGACTCAATTGGCTAAATATAATATCTATTACACATAGTTTTAATCAATTATTTTTTGGCCAATATTTTTAATTAATTAAAACTCAACTTCACAAGCTAATTAATACAACTTTTAGAGGGAAAAAAAAGAGAGGGAATCTTTATTCTAGTTCTATTTAATTAAAATTCAACTTTATAAGCTAATTAATACGGCTTTAAAAAGAGTTCAAAACTTATAATAAGAAAAGTCACCATCATCATGAGAAGTATATAGTGAAATAATTTGAGAAACTTTAAATTTGGGATCTGGCCCCATATCATTTACTAACTCTTTTGCTTTGTTAATTGTAAGGACCAAAAAATCCTTTCATAATTTGTTTGTGGGTTTGAGGTTTTTTGGGGGGGGGGGGGGGGAATGCTACACATGATGAAAAGTAAGATAAAAATTAAAATCACAACATGATATAACCAAAAAAAAAAAAAAATACAACATGAATATGTAAATTATCAACTTTTTTACCATACATGGGACATATTTTGGATACCCCATGGGTTAAGTAAAGGTATATAATGAAGTAGTAATGCTATAGATAAAGGAGGGTTGTAAAAACTTTTAATAAATAGACATCTAATGCTGATAAGGTTTTAGGCTAATGCTAAAGAAGAGTATATAGTGAAGATGTAATTTCAAAAAATAAAAATAAAAAATATTCGGTAAAAGTGTAGATTTTAAGTTTTAAATATTCAAGTTTAAAATTCATTAAGCGTAAATAATGTATTATTTAGTATTTTAAATATTAGTATTTTGATATATGCAAATATTCTATTTCCAGACTATACAACCTCCATTGTAACAAAAAACGGTCGGTTTTAATTTCATCTATCATGTGACTTTAGCATATACTCTGATGAAAAATTTAATTTCTCTCTATCCCATTAATTTCGCTGACCTTTCTTCTCTGCCCCCCATCTCTTCATTTACAAACACAGACTTCCTTCCCTTTCTCACTGTCACTCCCTTCTCTTCATTACTTTTAATTCTTTCATCAAACATTATCTCTTTGTTTTCAAAGTGTTATATAAAGAGTGAACTCAACTGCCTTGTTCCTTTGCTGCTTCAGTTTTTCACTATACACCAGTATACCCAATATGGGGAGATCACCTTGCTGTGACAAAGTAGGGTTGAAGAAAGGACCTTGGACACCTGAAGAAGACCAGAAACTCTTGGCTTACATTGAAGAACATGGTCGTGGAAGCTGGCGTTCCTTGCCCGCCAAAGCCGGTGACTAAGCCCTAACCCTAATTCCTTCTTGCTTTACTTATAGTACAAGTTATTCTTCAGTTCTCAGCTCATTCTTTTACTTGTTTTGGGTCTCATTGTTTTTTTTAAGGTCTTCAAAGATGTGGGAAAAGTTGCAGGCTCAGATGGACTAATTATCTAAGGCCTGATATTAAAAGAGGAAAATTTAGTTTGCAAGAAGAACAAACTATCATCCAACTTCATGCCCTTTTAGGGAACAGGTAATAGTAGTTCATTCTTTATTTAAAAAAGAAAAAAAGAGGCTTTTTTTTTTCTCATGATTTTTTAGTATCTTTCTGATCTTGGGTTTTCAATTTCTCAACACTAAGATTTTAATTTCCAAATTTTGTTATGAAATCTAAGCTCAAACTTCTTGAACTCAAATGACAATTTTTTTTTTTGGGGGGGGGGGGGATTTAGTGGAAACATATGAATACTCTAAAATCTGAACGGCTAGTCTACTCTATTTATCACCTATATAATCTTTTCTTCTTTGTTTTGGTTTCGATCCTACAGATATTAAATTAAAATTGTGCAGTGTCTTCTATTTTTGCAATAAGTTACTGTCTCTTCTGACATCTGATTTTAATGGAATGCTAACTTTAAATGCAAAAATGGGTCTTCAATTCTTCATTAAAATGCAATAGCAAATCAGTTTTTTAACATTTTTTGTCTACTTTATATATATATATATATATATTGTCTTTAGATGAGTGATAGATTGAGAAAATTCTAGTGTTTTGTGTAAAGGTTACTGTCTATATTATGTTTTTGCTTGTCCTTTGTCTTCAGGTGGTCTGCCATTGCCACTCACTTGCCAAAGAGAACAGATAATGAGATAAAAAATTACTGGAACACTCATCTTAAGAAAAGGTTAGCTAAAATGGGGATCGATCCCATCACTCACAAGCCCAAAAATGATGCTTTACTCTCCACTACTGATGGTCAATCCAAGAATGCGGCCAACCTTAGCCATATGGCTCAATGGGAGAGTGCTAGACTCGAAGCTGAAGCTCGACTGGTTCGAGAATCAAAGATCCGTTCACATTCACTTCAACATCATCACCACTTCAATCCCCCTGCTTTTACCCTTGAGTCTCCTACATCCACTCTTTCCGTCTCAGAAATTGCACCACCAATCATTACAGGGCTCGGTATGAGTCCGATGCCGATGATCGAGTTCGTCGGCACAACCTCGGGTTCCTCCGAGACGGCGGGGATCGTTAAAGAAGAAGGTGAACAAGAGTGGAAAGAGCTTGGAAGTTCAAGCAATTTGGCTGATTACAAAGAGGGTATGGGGAATTCTTTATCATCATTCACATCTAGTCTTCAGGATATGACAATTTCTATTGAAGGAGGATGGACTCCAGAGTCTTTGAGGCCAAACAACATTAATGTTAATAATGTTGGGAATATAATGGAGGAAGGTTTCACTAATCTTCTTCTTAATGATTCCGTCGACCGGAGTTTATCGGATAGCGGCAAAGAATCTGACGAAAACAGCGGAGGTAGCGGGAATGGCAGTGATTACTATGAAGATAACAAGAACTATTGGAACAGTATTCTTAATTTGGTGAATTCTTCCCCATCAGATTCACCAATGTTCTAAACAATTTAATTATATATATATCGCAATTGTTCTAAAAGCTGTGAAATACCATCAGGTTATATAAATCGGTATTTTCCACTGTTTCCTCTACAAAGGGAAAAGCTTTGACAAGTTCTACGTAGTTGATAGAATTTTAACATGTTTTGAGTGAAATTCAATGACAAGTTTCTCTTTGTATTGTTATGTTCATATATATATATATATATTTGAAAAACCTTTGTAGTAATGAAATTTTATCATCTAGATCTGTAGCTCATAATCAAGAAATGGTCATCATCATTTTACAAAAGAGGTGTATGAAATTGGAAATCAAATTTACCCTTAAAGTTCATTTCATTTGTGTTAGACCATTTATATATAGACAAAGAACAATTAATAAAGATATTATTTTGTATGTATTTATGATAGACTTTAATGCTGGTAGTTTCAGGTCACATTCTGCTAATAACAAGCATGAAAATTTCTAGGTTTAAAAAAAAAAAAAATTTCCTGTAAGGCATTTTGATATAATTTACAAATTCCAGCAGAAATGAAATCAAATCAAAAGTAAAAATTGAAATGATCAATGTGGTTTGATATTTCCTTGTAAAATAGAACCCAAAGACTACTTTATCAGCAGAAGATTGCTACTGTTCTATGCGTAATGTAGATATACGATATTGAGTGATTGAGACCTGTTTTATGGGTTTAAAAAATTAATAACATATGAGAAGATAGATTTGTGTATTATTTGTAAAATACAGTATATTAATTTTTATTTTAATATTATTACAATTATTAATAAAAATTTTAAAAATAATGATTAAACTTAAAATTAAAACTTACTATAATTAAATAATTAATGAACATTTCGAGCGAATACTAATATACAATATTGCAACTCTAGCCTATTCATCATAGGTGTTTATCTCATAAATCAGTCATTGGTTTAAGTAGCAGAAGGTGTACGTGAAAGTGATTTATTTTCTGCTTAGAGTGTTTTGAGTTATATTTATATATATTAAATTTTCAACTGGATAGTTTTTTTTCCTAAATTGATTTTTGATTAATGTGGGGTCATAATGAAATTTATGCCGCAATATATACTGAAATTTAGAAGTTTGAGATAAGTTTTTGAAGTGGTTGTTTATGTGTCTATGAAAATGATCACTAGAATTAGTATTATGATAGAATAATTTATTTTTTATATTTGAAGTCGACAAATTTTGAAATAAAAATTTTGGGCTATAATAAATGTTGATATTATGTAATTATTGAAACTCATCTATGAAGATCAATCCATTTGGAGAAACACATCTTAAGAACCAGATCATATCGGATCATGCAAATTTAATCTATTGGATCAAGGAAGTTGAATTATGACAGGCTTTGAAGACTTATCTCCAACAATTCACTTTACATTAGTCTTTTTTATTATATTGTATTGAAGCTATTTTAGTTGTCATTTAATATTAGATTTATAATTGATCTCTACTATGTTAGCAAGTTTCGAAACTCTTATATATTGAGAGACTTGTATAGGTTTTGTAACTGAGATTTGAGAACACTTATCTATCCACAGTGGAACGTATTTTGAGAGTGCATTTGAGAGAGTAAACAAGTGTTAGTTACTACTTAAATTTTTAGGAGAAAAACTTAGAGGTGAGCGAAATAAATTTTTAAATACAAAAATAAGATTGCAATAATGGGTGTGATAGAACTTGAACCAATTGTTGTATTGAAATTAAAGATAATAAATTTCCTCAAAGAACTTGAAACAAACATAAAATCAAAAGTCCATAATATCCTTTTAGATTAACTCTTGCATAACTTGAGGAGATTCAAAAAATACCTGTAGACTAATAAAATTTATATCAACTTGCTTGGCCATAAAATCCACAACTGCATTTTAATCTCTAAGAATATGATAGATATAGACTTTCTAATTACTCTTTAATTACTTCTAATTAAGAACTTGTCTTATTATTATATTTTATCTTTTCATACCACGTCCCAAATGATCTAACATCAATTTTGGCAAATTAAGATAACTTGAAAACCCTAATCTTTAGTCATCAGATTTTCCTAATAAACACTAATCTTTCGTACGAAATCAGATAACAATGTTTGATAATCCTATCTTTCAATTGTCTGAAACTACTTGACTTTCTAAAAATCCTAATCAACACTTCTATTTTCTGTTTTTCTTGTTAGGAATTTATTATTAATTGAAATGTAATGCTTCAAATTTAGGGATTATTGTCAAAGTTTCCATCATATGACAAGTCATTGCTAAAGTAATAGTTCTATACTGCACAAGATTTGATATGCAGCAATTAATATATATTAATTAATTAAACAACATCCATCAACATCCCAGACAATTAAAAAATATCATGCATTAAGCACTATTTAATTGAGAAATTATTTAGGACCTTTTTAATCATATTATTTATAATTTTTTTTCAATTATTTAATAACATTTTAATAAAATTTTTCATGTCATTGACACATAATTTTGACAATCTTTTTACTTTGAGCCTGAACCCCAAACCCTAAATTTGGAATTCAAAATCAAGGTTTAGGGTTTGGGGTTCAAAGTTTAGGGTAAAAAAATTACCAAAATTATGTGCCAATGACATCGAAAAAAATGCTAAAATGTCATTAAATAATTAGAAAATGACAATGGATGATATGGCAAGAAGCATTCATAAAATAATTTTTCCTATAATTAATTATTCGTTATACCCCAATTTTTTTAGAGTTAATTGCACCAATTCCTAAACCATGACTCTCATTGTAAATTGATATTTAAACTTTAAAACATTCTAATTATATCCTCAAACTATTTCTGTTATATAAATAAAATTCTTATGCTATTAAAATCATTAACTTAACTGTTAAATGAGACACCAGATCTGACATAATTTAAAATAAAAATTTTAAAGAAAAATAAATATTGTAAAAAGTGGATGTTGTAAAAATTTTGGTTTTGAGGTTTTCAAAACTTTTGCAGAAAATATCATTCGCCCTCTCTTTTTTTTTTTCAATTTTACTATGTTTTTAGTTTTTAATTTTAAAAGTTATGCGGTAACATTTTACTTTTCTTTAAAATTTTCATTTTAAATTATGTCACAAAAGATTTTACGTGTCATTTAATGGTTAAATTAACTATTTCAATAATGGAAGAACCCGATTGATATAACATTGATATTTTGAGAATGTAATTAGAATTTTTTTGGAGTTTGGGGATGTTATTTAGAATGAAAGTTATAATTTGGGGATGTCTAGTGCAATTAACTCTTTTTTTATTTGAAAGATTGACAATTTATTAAAACAAAATATTTGGGCTACGCTTATATCGTTGGATGATTTAAGCTCATCAATTCACTTGGAGAAACATATCTTGAGGATTGGATTGATCGTACCAAATCCCTTTGATCAATGATTTTTGATCAAGACATAACTTGAAAACTTATCTTCCAATAGTCCACCTTACTTTGGTCATCATTGTATGATATTTAGCTATTTTAGTTGTAGGTCGAAAGGGGTCATGATTAATCTTTAGTATGTTAGCAAGTCTTGAAATTTTCTATATATTTGAGAGGCTTGTATAGATTTATGTACTAAATCTTAAATTTTGAGAACATTTATCAGTTCTTTGATGAACATTATTTATGAGGGTGCATTTGAGAAAGTAAAATCTTTTGTTGTTGCATTTGAAAGGTCTAGTCTTTGAAGTACAAAAATGAGGACAATTCACTAGGGCGTGTTAGAACTAGGATCATTGATTGTATTAAGTTCAAACATAGTGGATTCATCTCAATAAACTAGGATCTACGGATGTAGTAAAATCATACCACATGAACAATTTTGTTGTCCCTTATATTTCTAGTGTTTAGTGCAGTTTGATCAGAAGTGCTCACTTTCACTGTCACTTTTGCTCATACATTGTTTCTTGCACTTAAAGACTATTCAAGTCAACAATCTTTTGTTTCCACATAGGGTAAGACCCTGCTTTTCCTTGAGTTTCAATATAGAAACCATTAGAAAATCTTGCAATGTTTCTAAGCAACTCCAATGTTCTCCTATTTTGATTTCTTTCCATTAGAAAGATGATGAAGGCTCACGAAATTGATGAAGTTTCTTTAGAGCTTGAACCATTGGTGGTTATCTTAGGCCATGACAACTCCAAGATAAAAAGGACTCATAAAATCTAAGAAAAACGAAACCCATAATCAATAAGGCAGATGTTAAGGAAAATAGCTCAATCGCTGGAATCATGGAATTTACAAACCCTAGAGGACTTTTGTGGTAGACCATCTTTGGACCAACACGAAGAAACCTTGAAATCGTTGTCAAACGAAAGAAAATCTCTTACTATTTGCACATGAGGTCTACATGTTAAGCTTCAAGATTTGGAGCGACATATGGGATGAGTAAATGTTGTATGAAATCTTTTTTAAGGTTAGTATGAAAATTGGGAAGCTATAAATACATAAATCAATCGAATTAAATTAGGGTTTTTATCTGATTTTAAGACTACATATAATAATAGATAAAAAAGTTTGCATGCTTCTGAAGGAAAATGTAACAATATTGCACCTTTATACACAACACAATAAATTAAAATACAAAACAAAATATAAAATATGGTTAGTTATTAAATCTTTTTAAAGAAATATAGTGGCAAAATAAGGGGATTTGTGTAGGGCTTAAGGCTGAGGGTCGGAGGCTCCCATGATATCGATCATGATGCACAAGTAGAACCCGTATAGAACTACACTTCTTCTATTTGACAATTATTAGAATAAGGTTTTTCAACTTTTAAATAGATGTAGTCAAAACTCCTCTTATATTATTCATTTTTCAACATTGGTGAATTTCTTCTCCCCTTCTCGTAAACTTTACGTGAAAATAATTTTTCCCGAAAGAATTTTCACGTAAAATTTGTGTGCACTTATTTTTTTTATTTTTGCGATCATTCTATTGCTATTATCAACGCCTATTATAACATGTTGTCATAGTTTAAACCTTGTTTATCATACCACAACATGTCATCTCTCATGAAAACTCAACTCATTATATATTTATTAATGAGAAAAAAAAAAAGAATTAACCGTTACTTTCTCATTAAATGGAAGGATGATGAAGCCAGGCTGTTGTGAAAGTGTTGAAGGGAATAATGGTGAAACTGTGGCCACACATTCAATTGTTCAAGTCATCAATAATTCAATATTTATTATGTTCGTGGTCAAATTTCACAGTTTGTGATATTTATTATTATTATTTTAAGACTAGATTTTATGCTTCCCTTACGTTAGGATTTAAATAATTAATTAAAAATATATTATTTTAATTATATTAAATAAGTTCTATTTAAATATCTTATATATTTTTTATATTTTAAGTAGATAATATAGATTAAAATTGAATAATTAATTAGAAAAAAATTAAATAATTATAATAAATTATGTAAAATATAAGATAAATTAAAATAGATAAAAATACAATATGGTAGTATTAAAACATGGCATAAAGATCAATGTGTGAACCAATCTATTTAAATAACATACTTTAAAATTAATGTTATTTAGTAATAAAATAATTTTCTCTGTATTTCTCTATTAATGCAAACTCTTTAAAGGGAGCTATTTGGTGTTCAGAACTTGTCCATAGAAAATCCAAACACCGAAATTTTGAATAGGAGAAGAAAAGGAAGTCATTCTAAGAACGATACTAATGCCAACCATGATATAAGACAAACAATGATTTGTTTGGGTTCTCTAATGTAGTATAATGAACGAAGAAGGAAGCAAAGATTCAAATAGAATAATTGAATATTTCAATCTCGAGGATGGTATTGCTGATGAGTCTCCTAATGATGAAGATATTCAACATTTGGTTCCAAAAAATATTAACAAAGAAAAATCCATTGTCGCTGAGAATGAGATGCAATACGAATGTAATTTCAAGTTAGAATCAAGCCAATTAGTCGAATGTATTTTTCAACCATTGATGCCTTGTTTGACTTTTATTAAGATCATACTAAAGTTGAAAGGGTTTAGTGTGGTGAAGAGATCAATGTGCAAAAGGGTGGTGATATGTTCTATTAACTTGTGATAAAGGTGGAAACTCTTGTGGCTAAAAGAGTAACAACAAAAGTAGTTTTCTTGCAAGGGTCAATGTTGTATTAGATGGTGATGGGTGGTGGCGTGTAACTAAGCTACTCAGAAATGATAGTCATGAACTCTTTCCGTTTACACATAGGCATGTTTCGCTTGATTCAAGAGAACCCTTGAAGTAAATGTTATGGTGCATTAGAATTGCCAATAACATTAAATTGATCGAAGTTCAATAGAGTGAGCCAGATGAAATTCAATGTTTAGCCGAGGATTGTAGAAATTTTATTTATATTATTAGGAGGTTAATTATGGAAGAGAGGGATGCTGAGTCATTACAAAAGTTTTTTTACAAAATGCAAATGAAAGATAGGAGTTTTTATCATAACGTGAACACTGATGGTGATGGAATATTGAAAAAAAATTATTTGGATCTATTCACAAAGTAAAGCAACTTACGAGGACTTTCATGTTGTTATTAAATTTAGCATAACTTATCTTGTGAACAAGTATAAGATGTCATTTGTGAGAGTTAAACACCATGGTTAGTCTATCGTCCTTAGGTGTGCTTTGATTTCATGTAATGATACCGTAACAACATGATTTTCAATGGTATTGGAAATGACAATTTTGGAATCCCATTTCCATAAAATGAGTTTGTAAATATTAATATTTAATATTAATGAGACTAATATATAAATGCATTAAAGTTTGGTCCAATAATTTTACCAAATTAATAGTTAATTAAGGTATAAAGACTAACTTGTAAAAAATTATCACTATAAATTTTTATATCATCAAAGGACAAAATGAGCAATTAGACTATTTTTAAATGGTCAAATGGTGGTGGATGGTATTAAGAATCCACTAACCTTGTTAATCATAATTAATTTTTAATTAAATAAATTTAATTAAATAATGTTGATTAATTAAGTAATTAATATAGGTAAAAAAGTTAAGCAAATGGATGTTATCATCTTTATTTCATTTTGTAACACCTTAAACTTAGCCTAGAGGTTATGAATGAGTATTGAGGAATTACATCAACTTGTTTAAAAGCTCTTGTTTTAATCAAACCCAGAATTTAGATTCGAAATCATGTGTTTTAACAATACTAATGTTGGCATATCATTTCCAAAACTAAGGCAAACATTCATTAAAACCATTTAATTATTTACAAAAAAACACTTAAGTAATTACTTAATCTTTGCAGCGGAACTTTCTAGAGTTTTAATTTTGAAAACCAAATTTTTAGTTTGGTAAATCATACGATTTTGCAGTTTAACATTAAAATACCAAAATCCAACAAACAACACAAAAACCAAGGAACAAAGCCCAAAACAAATTTATAGTCCAAAAAAATTTAAAATATAAACCAACTTATATATTTAACCAGTAAACAATCCGAGCTCCTGCACATCGTCGGTCCTAAGTTTGTAGTTCACCTGAAATGTATTAAACAAACGAGTGAGTTAGAAGCTTAACAGAATTTCCTTATATCATACACAAATGTAAATACCAACATAGAATTTTACTTATAATGTTTACATATACGGATATCAGATTAGAATGACACAATACCACAAATATATATCAAATTAGAATATCATATTTCTAGAACATATATTATATCAAAACAAATCCTACCCTCATCTGTTGCACACCAACTCCATTATCCAACCAATCACACCATACATGAGTGACACACAAAAATAATTCTCTTTTGCTCATGCATAGATTCAAACATAAGACCAAAGGGTAAGCTGAAACCTTACCACTAAACTAGCAGGTTCATTCTTGTCATAGTTGAGTGCAAATATTATTTATGCCAGATGATTTAAATATAAGGTTAGGACAAAAGTAACAAAAAATTCAAAGAGAGAGATTTGAACACAAAACCTAAAACACACATCTAGAACACTTAACCACTGAACCAGATCAATTCACTTGACAATATTTTTCACAATCTTAACTCAAAAGCCAGACGTAACCACTCTTGGTTTCACAAACCCAATTTCTTCTAACCTGGTTTTTGGGATGTGACACATTCTCCTTCACCGAATGAACACAAAACCTAAAAGGGAGAAAACCATTTTTGATTAGCAAGCTTCGATCCTTAATTGGTAAGCCATTTTAAGTCATTTTCTTGTAATTTTTTTTGTTTTTAAGCTCGTGGGAGATTGATTTAGCTAGCCCATGTACCAATTTGTAAAACTATTAAAGTTTTTGAAAGCTTTCATTATTGGTTTCTTGAATAAATTTGTGTTAAATTGTTAGGTTTTAAGTTTAGATGTGAAAAAGGACTAGATTGTAATGTTTAATTGTTAGTTTTTGAACATAAGGACTAAAGTGTCTATATTGTGAAATTGATGTGAAATTACTATAGCAATAGATAATATAAAGTCATAAAAGGTTGAAATTGAGATCAATTTCGAAACTAAAGCTCAAAAGTGAAAGATATTGTTTTTTCGATTTTAGGAATTAAATTGAATAAAATTAAAAACTTTAGGGACATTCAAAAAATGAAATCAAAATGGTTCATGCATTTTAGGGGGTGATATTAAAATGTTTGGTATTGATAAATTAAATTAAATAATTGTATAGATCGAGAATTGAACCAAATCAAAGATAATAAAGGAAAAGCCAAAATTATCGATTAGTCCTTGCAAATTTAACTTGTTTGCTGATATGACCAGGTAAGTTCATATGATATGATTGTATTTAAATTGTTATGTATTTTAATTATAAATATGTGTAAGTTTTGTTATAAATTGAATTGTTTGCGAATTGGTACAAAATGTGAGATATGAACGAAATTGTAAAGAAAGGTAATATGAGTTGAAAATTTCCATGTGAACTTAGTAAAGATTTTGTGCACACTGATACAGATTGATTACCGATGATTACTGAGATCTAATATTTATTGCAAACTTGAAGATACATGTGATACAGGTTTAGCCTGGACCGATAACTTGATGTCGTTTTAAATGTTTAGCCTGAACTGGTAACTTGACACAAATATATATATTTTCAGCTCGAACAAGGAATTAGTGTATCAAATATACTTGTGACACAAGTTTAGCCTGACCTAGTAATCTGATGTCAAATTAAAGGTTTAGTCTGAACGAGTAACCTGACATGTATATATATATTCAGCTCAGATTAGCAACTGGTGTATCAGGATACCTATGTATGATATGAATTTGATATTCAAATGGTTACATGTTGAATTGATCATGAATATGATATTAAAAAATTTTATTTTTTTAGTTAATTGGATTTATATATGTTTGAAGTACCATTTTATGTGATTATATATTAAACTCGCCTTATTGATATGTGTTGCCATGTTTACGTAAACTTGTCAATCTGAATAGTTTGTTGTATTAAATTGTAAAATGAGGTAAATTTTTGTTTAATTCCTATGAACTTACTAAGCATTCAATATGCTTACCCCGTTTATTTTCCCTTTTCCTTGTAGATCATCTTATGGAACACGTCAAGCCGAATCAACATTCAAAGCTCACACTATCCCATCACCGAATCGGTAGATATTTTATCATTTTGAACCTTGGGTTTGTGGCATGTATATAGGTGTTTTTGGTACAAGCTTGAATGTATGAAGTCTTGATGATGTTTGAAAGTCATTTTGATATATTGAAAAACATGATTTGGAAATGGTTGAAGCTTAGTTGATATAGTATATTTTGATTAAATGTTTGAGTTATGTATGGTATTGAAATGACATAATTGGAATAGAAGAATTGAAATACTAGCTTAGTTAATAAGTGTAACAGCCCGATTTAGGGCCAAAATGGAATAGTGGTTTCGAAACCGAGAATCCGAGGTTAAAAAATTAAAAAAAAATAAATAATAATAATATTTTGATTAAGTTTTAGTGTTTATATTATGATTGCATAATTGTGTGAAAATTTCGTTGCGAAATTTTATCAATTGGGTGTTTAATTTGATGTTTAGGACTAAATTGAAATGGTGAAAAATGTGTGTGTTCTAATTCATAAGTACTTGATTGAAATGGGGGTTTTAAGTAGAGGTCCTTAAATGGCAATTAGACCATTATACCTTATATGGACAAAATTTGGACATGGATGGAATTTTTAGAAAGTTTAGTAGTAAGGGCATTTTGGTCATTTGTGTATTAAATGAAATAAAATGGGAAAAATAACACAAAAATGTGTTCATCTTCATTAAGCTTGGCCGAAACTTGCATGTTCTCCATAGCTAGGGTTTTTCCCAAGCTTTCAAGCTCAATAGTAAGTGCATTCAAGCCCCGTTTTTAATGTTCTTTACATTTTTGAAATCCTCGTAACTCCTCCTTCTACTGTTTCTACCATTATTTCGAGTTAGGGTTTATGTTTAAAAATTCACCCATGAATGATATGCATATATTTTGATGTTTTATGGTAGAATATGACTGTTTGAAGTTAGGAGAACGATCTTTTCTAAGCTATTTTTAGCGAAAACGAGCAAAACGGCATAATCGGTAAAAAAACCTATTGTTCATAACTATATGTTAGAGTGAGAATTTGATGTTTCCATAGAAGGGAAAAATGATCATCATGTCATAACACATAAGAATTAGGGCTGAAATTAAATTTCCGAGCCTAGGGGCAAAATAGTAATTTTGTAAAAGTTAGGGGGCAAAAATGTATTTTTTCCATAATGTGAATTTTGGATTGAAATAAATAGTATGAGTTTAAATGAGCTAAATGTGTTGTTATAGATCAAGAAAGGCGTGGAATCGACCTCGAACGGGGGAAGGAAAAGATTTTGGACTAAATTGCAAAATTTCCATATTTTGCACCGAGGTAAGTTTGTATGTAAATAATACCTTAACTTCATTTACATTTTTATATTTCAGCCTATTATATATATATATATATTAGCTGATTTTGAAGCATAAATCGACAATTGGAAGAATGGAAATAAGTAATAGAGAGAAATCCCTGGTGAAACATCGGAAAGATTTAATAATATAGATGGAACGTAGCTAGGTCACATATATGGTGCTGAGTGCACATCATGTGTACAAGAGAGCTACAAGTAGCTAGGTCACATGTGTGATACGGGATGTATCCCATGTAGACAAGAGAGCTACGGGAGAGGTAAATGTAGCTAGGTCGCATGGGTGATTCCAAGTGAAGGACACCATGTTGACAAGAGACTACGAGATGAATTGGCTAGGTCACACGGGTGGTACTAAGTGTTCACCATGTGTACAAGAGAGCCGAATTATATGAATGATGATGGGTGGAGCTGTGTGCTGAAACCACCAAATATCGAGAATTGATCCAAAGTGTTCAACGGGATGATTTTATAGTGACATTTTAATCATGGACCTATACTTGTGATGTATGAAATGTGATGAAAATGAATTGTGACATGTATGTTAAAATGAGGTTAATACAAAGAAAGTGTAAAAGAGTGAATTTGTAATAATACTGTTTGTAGACAGTCGCAGTGACATGAATTTGAAAAATCACTAAAAATAGTAGGAATTTAATTAGAGGCTGAATGAGATATTAAATTAAATCTTAGTGAGTCTGTTCTCATGTAAGAGAAACAGAACAAGTAAAGGAACTCTATATTTTGAGATATTAATATTTGTGTGTGACTTGTTCAAAATGACTATGTGATCCCCTATTCTGAGTTTGCAAAATCATTAAAAATTTTACAAAAATAATTAAGAAATATAATTTACATGCATAGATTTCTTGTTGAGTCTAGTTTTAAATGAAACAAGTTTCGTGGCTATTTGACTTTTTTACTGGGAGAAAATCAATTCGTAGTGAAAAAAGGGCAGATCAGTCGGGCTGTGTAACAGGGGAAACTTTAACTAATAAACTGTACTAATTGACTGGACCAAAAATTCCAGAAAAAAATTAGTAAGAAGTAATATGAGTCTAGTTTCAGGAAAAATTTACAGATTTTAATTTTGAGTTTTGTAACTCGAGTTATGATTTATTTAGTGAACGTGACGCAGGAGAGACAACTTAATCAAAGTGGTGTGAATAGAAGAATTTAAGTAGATATACTTGAGATATTGTATATATATTAGATTCTTTAATTATTATTTATATTGTAACACTCCCTACCCGTATCCATTACCGGAATAGGGTACGAGGCATTACCAGAGTTTACTGAACATTTTCAGAAAATTCTGAGTCATTTATTATTCATATTTTGAAAATAATCATAACGTCTCTCTATTGGGCCCTCGAAGCCCTAAACATACAATAGAAACCAACCGGAATTAAATCGGGATCATAAAAAAAATTCACAAAATCTTAAATTTTATTTTCATCTAAGTACTTACCATTTCAATGCTCCTTATAATTAAACATGTTACCATTCAATCAATAGCTTAACACTTGTCTAAGCGTCAAACAACATCATTGTTAGTATACTTGCACATATTTCATCTAAATTCAACATTGATATACTTATTTTCTCGACATGTCAAACTTGAGTTTAATTGTTGTCTTTACTTACATAATTTTCTTGTATCAACATATCAAAGATAATCATATATGCACATGTTATGAAACATATCATTCTCTTACCGTTTCTTCATAAGTGTATATCAATCATTTCATTATATCAATATTTCATTCTCCATCATTTCCATATATTTTATGTATATTTATTCCGGTAAAGTTTATATCAAACTTAACATAAATTATATTCCATGTACTTATTCTTATTTCGTTTATCTATCTTCATAATTATTTCATACAACTATTTTGTACATATATTTCTATATGACCAGTTCTTGTGAACATTTCACACAACCATTTCATATAACCATTCGTCATCTGATACATATTACCTGAATATCAATTGTTCAATAGATGTCATAGCGTCTCCCATCCATAGTCTTATTTGTCTTTGACATGATGCCATAGTGTCTTTCAACTATGGTCTTACTCATTTTCTGTCATGTTGCCATGGTATCTTTCAACCATGGTCTTGTTCATTTCATATCATATTGCCATGGTATCTTTCAACCATGGTCTTATTCATTTCATATCAGGTTGTCATGGTATCTTTCAACAATGGTCTTACACATTTCATATCAGAGAGCACACTCCCGCGAACCTCATCCTTACAGTGGGATTACGGTCGGACTAAATCCTCTCGTAATATAAACTCACGAGAATATTGACGGGATTACGGTCCGGGCTAAATCCCGCACGCGACAATTACTCGATGAGCTTGGATCCAATTACCACCCAAGCTAAATTGAGACCTAATTCGGATTACCCGTCGGGCTAAATCCATTTTCCATATATTCTTTGGCGGGGGCTATATCAGGATATGATCACCCGTCCGGGCTAGATCCTTTTATCGTCAATTCCTTTTCAAAGATCCATCGAATTTTCCTTTCATTCAACCGGATTTCTTCCCTTTTTATCAATATGTCGTTATTTCATAAATTTTCATATAATGAACATTCAAATCATATTCATATCAAAAACATGCATTTCAAGCATTTAAGAATATAATTCAAGTTACATGAACTTACCTCATTACTTGTTTGTGTTTATAATTTTATTAATCCGATATCTTTTCTTTTTCACGATCAAATCTCTTATTTGAGTCATCCGGATCTTTATAAATAAATTTGATCATCATTTTCATTCATTTCATATTCTAATGTATTTAATTAATGCTCTAGACAAAATTACCATTTTGCCCTTAAACTTTTATTTAATGACGATTTCATCCTTAGGGTCAGGAAAATAAAATTCTTGCAATTTAATCCTTATTTCCAGCTATTATTCTCACATATATTGATAACAGTCCATGATTTCTATAAAATATCAGAATTTTCCATAATTTCAACACTTTTCAATTTAATCCCTAAAACATGTTTTCCCCCGATCTTGAACTAAATTAATAATTTCATTTAATTTTGTAATTTAAATAATAAAATAGTTCATTTCATGCAATTTGGTCATTTCTAACATTTTTACAAAATTACCCATAAAATTTTACCTTTATTCAATTTAGTCCCTGAGCCTAAAACATGCAAATTAGCCATGTCAGATGAATATTCATACATATTTTCCTCCTCCTCCTCTCCATTCCACATCCTTAATGTATTTAACACACTTGTAAGTAATATTATCTATTTTTATTATTTACTTTTATGAATATTCAAGCTGTCCATCTGTGTCATAGTCACTAAATTATTTATATCTGGATCTATAGAACTCCAAATTAAGATCCGCTAATTTTATCTGAAACTAGACTCATATATATTCTAACCATAAAATTTTCAGAATTTTTTGTTTAGCCAATAAGTACATTTTATTCTTTAAATTTACCCCTGTTCTGCTGTCTGATAGTTCTGACCCTAATTCACTAAAAATTAATTATCTCCTCGTACAGAATTCGAATGATGTTCCCGTTTATTTTTATTGAAAATAGACTCATCCAAGATTCTGAAAATATAAATTTAAGTCCATAATTATTTTTATCCAATTTTTGATGATTTTCAAAAGTCAGAATAGGGGAACCCGAAATCATTCTGACCTTGTCTTACAAAATTGATTATATCTCATGATTTACAGTTCCATTGCTTACATAATTTCTTCTATAAGAAACTAGACTCAATAAGATTTAATTTCATACTTTATTCATCCTATAATTTGATTTATAAAATTTTTTATGATTTTTCAAAGTTAGACTACTGCTGCTGTCCAAAACTGTTTTGGTACAAGATATTAATTGCCATGTTATAACACCCTTATTTTCTTTTTCTACACCATTTCTCATCACTTTCTCTTATTTTATCTTCACTAACGTATCAAGAACATAGGACCTTATGTAAGAAAACTCTACTATAACATTATTTTCATGCTTTGTCAATAATAACAAACTTAAAAACATATTGAAATCTTGATGTACTTACCTTGTTCTATTGATACTAATCTTCAACTTGATTTTCTCTCTCCTCCAGCTTCTATTCTTGAATCCAACTTGATATTCTAACTCCCCATGGTCTCCTTAGCATTTCTCTCTCTTAGTAGCTATGTAAATTCTTTTGATTTCTAGGTGAAAATGGTGAGTTTTTAGTGGAAGGACCAAATTGTAAAGAAAAGAAAGCTTCTTTCTTCCTTTTCTCTTCATACGTTGGGTGCATAGAAAAAAAATATGATGATTCTTCATCTTTCTTTCCTTATATATACTAAGTAAAATAATAAAATAATAAAATATCATTTAAAAATTAAATTAAAATATTAATAAACTATTATTTATTTATTTATTTAATCTAAAATATCTCCAACATCATCATTGCTTTTTAGATTTCTCTCTTTTCCAATTGACCATTTTGCCCTTCATTATCTTTTAAAATTCCATCCTTGAGTCATCATTTAATTTGGTAAAATTACAATTTAGTCCCTCATAGTTCTTCATCTATTCAATTTGGTCCTAATTCATCCATTTTCCTTAATTTCTAGATCATTCCACCCTTAAAATATTTACACTATTGGTCCTTTAACTTTTCATATTTACACTTTAACCCCTCAAATTTTGAGTATTTACTCTTGTGCAACAAACCTTTTCTCACTTTTACAATTTAGTCCTTTCTTGAATTAATATATCATAATATACTTCCCAATATTGACATAACTCAAAATTTCCCTTTTTGTCACTTTATTTCCTTATTTTACTATATCACAGATAATATTTTACTGTAAAAATTTTCGGGATATTACATATATACTTACTTACTAAGTTATAAGCTTACTTTCTTATCTCTCTTTTGTCTTATAGTGTCGTCCAGCTTGCTCAGGAGTTGACGATCGTGAAGATCTGCCCGCACTATCAATACTTTAGGGTATTTGAACTAAACATTTTGAATTATGGCATGTATAATAGGCTTAGTTATTTTGTTACGTGTCATAATTGCCTAGGTTTAAAATATTGGTTCTGATATTTGATCAATCATTTGTGTACAAAGCCATTGAAGTTGGATAATATTGTTCAAGACATATGTTATAACGATGCATTATCTAATTGGATGACATATTTTATATCTCGATTTCGTTTAATGGTATGTGTTATGTTCGAGATAATACCTCGACTGTTTCGGTGTTGAACACGGGTAAGGGGCGTTGCATTTAGTGGTATCAAAGCTATGGTTTAGTCGGTTCTCGGACTATTATAGTGTGTGTAAAAGTCTAGTTATACATGCCATAAATATCTTTGTGATAGTGTGGTGACTCTCGATTATTCTAAAGCGTGTTTTGCTTTAATATAGTAATGGATCCTGATGGAGCTATGGTGATCTTGTCGCTAGTAATGCGCCGGCTCCCGCGCAAGGGATCGCGCCTGTAGAAAGTAGACCTGAGACATCGAGACAAGGAGATGAGGCTCGGGATGCCTTCCTCCAAATGATGAACAATTGGTATACTGAGTTTATTCGAGCAAACCCAAATGCTCAACCTCCTCCACCCCCTCCCATACCTCAGACGGTTCTTGTAGCTGCTCAAGGCATAGATTTGGTAAGAATGAACAAGCCTCCGGTCGACAAGATTCGAAAACAAGGAGTCGAAGAGTTTAGAGCAAAGATCGACGATGATCCCGAGAAGGCAGAGTTCTGGCTTGAAAATTCTACCCGTGTATTTGATGAGCTCTCATGTACACCCGAGGAGTGCTTAAAGTGTGCCGTATCACTTTTGAGAGATTCGGCTTACCATTGGTGGAAGACTTTGGTAGCAGTGGTGCCAAAAGAAAGGGTTACTTGGGATTTCTTCCAGGAAGAATTCAAAAAGAAATACATAAGTCAGTGATTTATTGATAAAAAATGGAAGGAGTTCCTTGAATTGAAGCAGGGCAAGATGTCTGTGGCAGAGTATGAGCGCGAATTTGTAAAACTCAATAAGTATGCCCAGGAATGTGTGTCCACTGAGGCTATTATGTGTAAAAGGTTTGAGGATGGACTTAATAAGGACATTAAAGTGCTTGTAGGAATTCTGGAGCTGAAAGAATTTGTAGTATTGGTTGATCGAGCTCTTAATGCTGAAGAATTAAACAAAGAAAGAAGAAAAGCTGCTATTGAGGCCCGAGATGCTAGAAAGGGGCCTATAAGTAAGTCATTTCAATCTCAATCAAAGAGGTCCAAAGAGACAAACCCTCGAGTGATAGTTTCAGCTGGGGATTCACACAGAGATCGTAGTAGGGCATGTTCGGGGTCTAAAGCTCAAGCTACTTCAGTGGCAAGTGTGGGTAATGTGCGGTCTAGAAAGCTCGAAAGTCAGCAATGCGGCAGGCAACATTTTGGTGAGTGTTGGGGAAACGAGCGAGCTTGTTTCAGGTGTGGTTCTCACAAGCATTTTATCAGAGACTGTCCGAAGAAAGTTAAAGAAGAAAAATTTCAGAGTGCTAGACAAAGTACGACCGCTAACAAAGGTAGACCACCGAGAAATACTGGAAGTGGAGCTAGCGATGAAAAGCGTAATGAAAGATTCAGTGGCGAGATCGGAAGTTAGAGCGCCTGCTAGAGCTTATGCCATACGTGCCCGAGAGGATGCATCATCTCCCGATGTGATCACTGGTACATTTTCTATCTATGATACTATTGTTATTGCATTGATTGATCCCGGGTCTACTCATTCCTATATTTGTATGAATTTAGTATCTAATAAGAAGTTGCCTGTTGAGTTTACTGAGTTTACGATTAAAGTGTCGAACCCTTTAGGCCAATATGTGCTAGTTGATAAGGTTTGCAAGAATTGCCTATTAATGATTCAAGGTCACTGTTTTCCGGCTAATCTGATGCTGTTACCATTTGATGAGTTTGACGTTATTTTGGGAATGAACTGGTTGACATTGTATGATGCCAGGGTAGATTGGAAACAGAAAACACTAGAGTTGAAATGTGAAAATGGTGAAATTCTGTGGGTTGAAATAGATGAATCAAATAAATTGCCTATGCGATTTCGCATATGTTTGCACAGAAATACATGAGGAAAGGGTGTGAAGCTTATCTGGCCTATGTAATGAATACTGAGCTATCTGAATTGAAGCTTGAATCGCATCGATAGTCCGTTAATTTCCGATGTATTTCGGAGGAATTGCTGGATTGCCTCCAACAACAGAGATAGAGTTTGCCATTGATTTGTTGCCGGGGACTGCACCGATCTCGATTGCTCCATATAGAATGGCTCCGACTGAATTAAAAGAATTAAAGGCTCAGCTGCAAGAGTTAACATACCAGGGATTTGTGAGACCGAGTTTCTCTCCCTAGGGTACTCCTGTATTGTTCGTAAAGAAGAAGGATGGCTCAATGAGGCTTTGCATTGATTACCGTCAGCTCAATAAGGTGACTATAAAGAACAAGTACCCGTTACCGAGGATTGATGATTTATTTGATCAGTTAAAGGGGGCAACAGTGTTTTCAAAGATCGATTTGAGGTCCGGTTACTACCAGTTGAGAGTTAAGGAGTCAGATGTGCCGAAAATCACCTTTCGGACAAGGTATGGACGTTATGAGTTCCTTGTGATGCCTTTTGGCTTAACAAATGCTCCGGCTATATTTATGGACTTGATGAATCGAATCTTTCGGCCATATTTAGATAAGTTTGTAGTGGTGTTCATAGATGACATTTTAATTTATTCTCGAGACGAGTCTGAGCACGCCGAACACTTGAGAACCATATTGAAGATCTTGAGAGAAAAGAAACTGTTTGCTAAGTTTAGTAAAAGTGAGTTCTGGCTTCATGAAGTCGGATTTTTGGGACATATTGTCTCAGGTGATGGTATTTGGGTGGATCCGAGCAAAATTTGAAGCTTTTTAGGCTTGGCCGGGTATTATAGACGTTTTGTCGAGGGATTTTCGATGATTGCCTCTCCTATGACTAAGCTGCAAAAGAATGTTAAGTTTGAATGGACTGATAAATGTCAGCATAGTTTTGAAAAGCTGAAAGTACGATTGACTGAAGCACCAATTTTAGTACTGATTTGAGCCAGGAAAGAGTTCGTAATTTATAGTGATGCATCATTGACAGGCCTTGGATGTATGCTAATGCAAGAAGGTAAAGTGGTGGCTTATGCCTCGAGACAGTTAAAACCACATGAGAAGAACTATCCTACACATGATTTGGAATTAGCTGCTATTGTCTTTGCCTTGAAGATCTGACGATATTATTTGTATGGTGAAAAATGTCAAATTTTTACTGATCACAAAAGTTTGAAGTATTTAATGAATCAAAAGGATTTGAATCTGTGACAGCGAAGATGGTTTGAATTATTGAAGGATTATGAGCTAGTGATTGATTATCATCCGAGAAAAGCGAATGTAGTTGCTGACGCCTTGAGCAGGAAATCTCTTTTTACTTTGAGAGCCATGAATACGAGGTTAGCATTGTCTGATGATGGGTCAATCTTGGCAGAGATGAGGGTTAAACCGTTATTTCTCTAGCTAATTTGTGATGCTCAAAAGAACGATAGTGAGTTACGAACCAAGAGAACTAAATGCGAATCGGGTTACGACTTAGATTTTCGAGTTGGACCAGATGATTGTTTGATGTTTCGAGATAGGATTTGTGTACCGAAAAATGATGAATTGATTCAAAAAATATTACATGAGGCGACATCTGATGGTGTTTGTCAATTCACCACGGTAGCACAAAAATGTATAATGATTTAAAGAAGTTGTATTGGTGGCCAGGTATGAAAAGGGACATTTCTAAATTTGTAACCAAGTGTTTGATCTGTCAACAAGTAAAAGCTGAGCATCAAGTGCCTTCAGGATTACTCCAACCAATAATGGTACCTGAGTGAAAATGGGATAGGATTACCATGGATTTTGTAACCAGTTTGCCTTTGACTCCTAAAAAAAAGGATGTTGTCTGGGTAGTGGTTGATAGGTTAACAAATTTGGCTCACTTTATACCGGTACGTACCGATTACTCACTTGATAAATTAGCTGAATTATATATTTCTGAAATTGTGAGGTTGCACGGGGTACCTATGTCTATAATATCAGATAGAGATCCGAGGTTTACCTCGAGATTTTGGAAAAAGTTACAAGAAGCTTTGGGTACAAAATTGAATTTTAGTCCACAAACAGATGGTCAGTCGAAAAGAGTAATCCAGATACTCGAAGATATGCTTAAATGCTGTGTTTTATAATTTGAAGGCAGTTGGGAGAAATATCTATCTTTGGTTGAATTTGTCTACAATAACAGTTTTTAGTCAAGTATACAGATGGCACCGTACGAAGCCTTGTATGGTTGCAAGTGTCAGACTCCTTTATATTGGACCAAACTTAGTGAGAAACAGATTCACGGAGTTGATTTAGTTAAAGAAACCGAAGAGAAAGTAAAAATAATTCGTGATTGTTTGAAAGCTACTTCAGATCAACAAAAGTTATATGCAGATTTAAAAAGAAAAGAGATTGAATTTCAGGTGGGTGATAAAGTGTTCTTAAAGGTGTCACCATGGAAAAAGATTCTGAGATTTAACCAAAAAGGCAAGTTGAGTCCGCGTTTTATTGGGCCGTACGAGATTATTGAGAGGATTGGACCAGTGGCATATCGGTTGGCCTTACCAGCAGAGTTAGAAAGAATTCATAACGTGTTTCATGTATCAATGTTGCGATGTTATCGTTCTGATCCTTCACATGTGATTTCTCCAACAGAAATTGAGATTCGATCGGACTTGACCTATGATGAGGAATCGATTAAGATTTTGGCTCGAGAAGTAAAACAGTTGAGAAAGAAAAGTATAGCTTTAGTGAAAGTGTTATGGCAAAGACATGGAGTAGAAGAAGCTACGTGGGAACCGGAGGAAGCCATGAGAAAATAGTACCCAAATCCCTTTACCGGTAAGATTTTCAGGGACGAAAATCCCTAAAGGGGGAGAGAGTTGTAACAACCCGATTAAGGGCCAAAATGGAATAGTAGTTTTGAAACCACGAATCTGAGGTTAAAAAAATTAAAAAAATAAATAATAATAATATTTTGATTAGGTTTTAGTGTTTATATTATGATTGCATAATTGTGTGAAAATTTCGTTGCGAAATTTTATCGATTGGGTGTTTAATTTGACGTTTAGGACTAAATTGAAATAGGTGAAAAATGTGTGTGTTCTAGTTCATAAGTACTTGATTGAAATGGGGGTTTTAACTAGAGGTCCTTAAATGGAAATTATACCATTATACCTTATATGGAAAAAATTTGGACATGGATGGAATTTTTAGAAAGTTTAGTAGTAAGGGCATTTTGGTCATTTGTGTATTAAATGAAATAAAATGGGAAAAATAACACAAAAATGTGTTCATCTTCATTAAGCTTGACCGAAACTTGCATGTTCTCCATAGCTAGGGTTTTTCCCAAGCTTTCAAGCTCAATAGTAAGTGCATTCAAGCCCCGTTTTTAATGTTCTTTACATTTTTGAAATCCTCGTAACTCGGTCTACCTGTTTCTACCATTATTTCGAGTTAGGGTTTATGTTTAAAAATTCACCCATGAATGATATGCATATATTTTGATGTTTGATGGTAGAATATGAATGTCTGAAGTTAGGAGAACGATCTTTTCTAAGCGATTTTTAGCAAAAACGAGCAAAACGGCATAACCGGTAAAAATACCTATTGTTCATAACTATGTGTTAGAGTGAGAATTTGATGTTTCCATAGAAGGGAAAAATGATCAGCATGTCATAAAACATAAGAATTAGGGCTGAAATTAAATTTCCGAGCCTAAGGGCAAAATCATAATTTTGTAAAAGTTAGGGGGCAAAAATGTAATTTTTCCATAATGTGAATTTTGGATTGAAATAAATAGTATGAGTGTTAAATGAGCTAAATGTGTTGTTATAGGTTAAGAAAGGCATGGAATCGACCTCGAACGGGGGAAGGAAAAGATTTTGGACTAAATTTCAAAATTTCCATATTTTGCACCGAGGTAAGTTTGTATGTAAATAATACCTTAACTTCATTTACATTTTTATATTTCAGCCTATTATATATATATATATATATATATATATATATATATTAGCTGATTTTGAAGCATAAATCGACTATTGGAAGAATGAAAATAAGTAATAGAGAGAGAAATCCCGGTTGAACATTCGGAAAGATTTAATAATATAGATGGAACGTAGCTAGGTCACATGTATGGTGCTGAGTGCACATCATGTGTACAAGAGAGCTACAAGATACTATGTAGTAGCTAGATCACTTGTGTGATACGGGATGTATCCCATGTAGACAAGAGAGCTACGGGAGAGGTAAATGTAGCTAGGTCGCATGGGTGATTCCAAGTGAAGGACACCATGTAGACAAGAGAGCTACGAGATAAATTGGCTAGGTCACACGGGTGGTACTAAGTGTTCATCATGTGTACAAGAGAGCCGAATTATATGAATGATGATGGGTGAAGCTGTGTGCTGAAACCACCAAATATCGACAATTGATCCGAACTGTTCAACGGGATGATTTTATAGTGACATTTTAATCATGGACCTATACTTGTGATGTATGAAATGTGGTGAAAATGAATTGTGACATGTATGTTAAAATGAGGATAATACAAAGAAAGTGTAAAAGAGTGAATTTGCAATAATATTGTTTGTGGACAGTCGCAGTGACGTGAATTTGAAAAATCACCAAAAATAGTAGGAATTTAATTAGAGGCTGAATGAGATATTAAATTAAATATTAATGAGTCTATTCTCATGTAAGAGAAACAGAACAAGTAAAGGAACTCTATATTTTGAGATATTTATATTTGTGTGTGACTTGTTCAGAATGACTATGTGATCCCCTGTTTTGAATTTGAAAAATCATTAAAACTTTTACAAAAATAATTAAGAAATATAATTTACATGCATAGATTCCTTGTTGAGTCTAGTTTTAAATGAAACAATTTTCGTGGCTATTTGACTTTTGTACTGGGAGAAAATCAATTCGTAGTGAAAAGAAGGCAGATCAGTCCAGCTGTGTAACAGGGGAAACTTTAACTAATAAACTGTACTAATTGGCTGGACCAAAAATTCCAGAAAAAAATTAATAAGAAGTAATATGAGTCTAGTTTCAGGAAAATTTACGGATTTTAATTTTGAGTCTTGTAACTCAAGTTATGATTTATTTAGTGAACGTGACGCAGGAGAGACAGCTTAATCAAAGTGGTGTGAATAGAAGAATTTAAGTAGATATACTTGAGATATTGTATATATATTAGATTCTTTAATTATTATTTATATACTTACTTACTAAGCTATAAGCTTACTTTCTTATCTCTCTTTTGTCTTATAGTGTCATCCAGCTTGCTCAGGAGTTGAAGATCGTGAAGATCTGCCCGCACTATCAATACTTTAGGGTATTTGAACTAAACATTTTGAATTATGGCATGTATAATAGGCTTAGTTATTTTGTTACGTGTCATAATTGCCTAGGTTTAAAATATTGCTTACAGTATTTGATCAATCATTTTGTACAAAGCCATTGAAGTTGGCTAATATTGTTCAAGACATATGTTATAACGATGCATTATCTAATTGGATGACATATTTCTATCTCAGTTTCGTTTAATGGTATGTGTTATGTTCCGGTAGTACCTCGTACCCTGTTTCGGTGTTGAACACGGGTAAGGGGCGTTACAATAAGTGATTGAGATGAAAGTTAGTTTGAAAGTTAGTTTGAACACTTATAATTTGAAGTATGCTTGAAAAATAACTTAAATTAGATAGTTGATGGTTATGCATTATGACTTATAAGTCATTGGATTGTATGTGAATTTGTAAATAGCTTAAATGAGATTGAAATGGTAGGTTTCAAGTTAGTTTTTTATAAGTAAATTCTAATGAATTTCATGACATATTTGCTAGGTGAAATGTCATTGAATTGTTAGGCTTGAATGATATGTAATGTGATGTTGGACTTGTTAAAAACTTATTGATGATTGAACTATTTAGCATACTTTTGGTGTTTTTTTGAGTTTTCAAAAATTTGTATCGCATGGACTATTGATAGATTTGGTTAAATGGTATGAGATAGGTACCAAATGGTATAAAATTTACCAAAATAGTATGTCATGTCGTGACGTCAAGCGATAGTCATCGCAACGAGCTCTAGACTCCATGCTATGACATGATGAAGAACCTCGTCACCATGACGAGGAGGCCATTGGTAAAGTCAGTACGTTACCTCGTGATGAGTAACCCCTTCATGTCGCGACGTCAAACTGAAATTTTGAAACTTTTACAAGTTGGTCCTTGTTCGATCTTGGGTTAACTTCAGAACATTCGTACGCTTGTGTGAGACACAGGAAATGTTGTATAACATATCTATTGTTTGTAATGCTTTTGATTGCTTGTATATTATTTTGGATTGAATGTTAAATTATTGTAATTGTTGTGGCAACAAATGTGGCATCCTATAGCTTGGACTCGGTGATTGGATCAGGTGAGGGGTGTTACAGATATTAGACGCTTAGGTGGTTGTTTACAACATGGTTATCTACTATGGGGACATTCACCCTCATTGCATTTTGAGACACCAAAGTGGGAGCATAAGAGTAGCAATCGATGAGAAGATCCCTAATGTAACCTATAAATTCTACATAGATACATCTACACTAACTTACTATAAAGTTGAGGGGTGTTCCTAATTATAATACAATAAAGAAAGAATTCAAGGTCATTGTCCAAGAAAACTTAACTATAGTTGAATTCAAGCATAGTTAGGCTTAGTTTATTAATAATCATGGCTTGAATGAGGATAAATGGCTTACGAAATTGTATAATGAAAGGGAAGTTGGGTTTTCATTTATCTCAGACACTTTTTTTAGGCTGAAATGAACTCAACTCAAATAAGTGAGGGCATGCATGCTTATTTTGATAGAAGCACTTTCAAGATCTTTATGTAGCAGTACAAATTGGATCTAAGAGAAAAGTATAAGCCTGAGTTGAAATTTGAGTTGAAGTAAAAAATACAATAAATCTAATTGTATACATTTAAACCACAATAAAATTTTAATGTATATAATTGCATCAAGTCAAAGTTTAGGTACCAAATTGTACATTGGACCAAAATTCAAGTATAATTTTTACATGGCTTTAATAGTAAAAAGCCCCTAAATTATACCCAAATTTCCAAATTAGTCCTTAATTTTTTATCATAAGTAACCCTAAAATTTTATTTTGTCAACTATTTTGGCCCAAAATGTAATATTATTAAAAACCCAATGGCATAATTCAAACATATCATTATTAAGGCTGCTTTTATATTATTAAAATGTTAATAAAATAAAATTTTAATAAAATAATTTATAAAAAAGTAGTAAAAGTTATTTACTTCCCAAAAAGTTACTGTCAAATTAAAAAAAAAACCTCTAATTTTCACGCAAAAAGAAAAACCCATGGTTTCCTCTTATTGTTTGCAATTTCATTTCCGAACATTATACTCCCTTAAAAGATTTGGCCATGGGTGAGAACAGCTGAATCTCAATCACATGAATAGTTTACTCACTGTCTTTCACTTTATTCAAATGATTCATCTTCCATTTCTAAACTCATTTCTCTCACAACACTCAATATCTTATTAATCTATTTTAGAATCCTCCATTCAAAATCTCAAGTTCTCCATTAAGGCTACCCCAAACCCTAATTCATTGTTATTCCCTTGCATGTATCCTATATATCCAACCTACATTTACTATTTGAAAAAGCATGGGTTTCAAATAAGAACCTAAAGTGGCGGCCATGATTTTGAGGATGTCTTTTTTAATGTTTCTAAAGTTCCATTTGTTCCCATTGACTAGGGGTGTTCAAATTCGGTTTAAATTGAATTAACCAATCGAACCAATCTAATTCGGTCAGAGGTCAGTTAATGATTTTTTGAAAGTTCGGTTATCGATTAATTCGGTTCAAAAGTGGGTAATTAATCGGATTAGCTGAACTGAATAATTGATATTATATATTAATGTTTTAGGCTTAGCCCACTGCCCACCCAAGTCCCAACCATCGGCCCACCCCAGCACTCCTAAGTCCTACCCAGTATAAACCCAATCCGATATAATTTATAAACTCAATCAAATCCTAAAAACTAAAAATAATTTAATAAAAAACCTAAATATCCTTGTAATAGCCCAAATTTAATGGGCCTTAAGACCAAATGAAAATAGATAAATAAATTAATATTTATTAAACAGGTCAAGTCCAAAGTTACAAAGCCCAAACAAGAGGCTCAAAATCAAAACTACCCAAAGAAACCTTATTACACGCAACCCAAAATGCCTAAGCCTGACCGAAGCTTGCCCAAAAGGCCCAAAAGACTTAAGGTAAACAGAAACCCTAGGGTTTCCTAAATACTGTGGCGCCGCAAGAGGTTCTAGAGAATTCGTGGAGCGTCTGTTTAGTCCCCGAAATCGAGATCGCCATTAATGCACTGTCCCAAGGGTCTTCAATGCTCACCAGTGCCCCGGTCACCGGTCATCCTCTATCCGACCCGAATCGTGCAAGAGAGCCCTTGAATCACCGAGATCATCGCGAGTCACGTGCAAGAAAAGGAAACAAACAGCAGATACGCGAAAAAACAGAGCAGGAAAGGGCAAGAAAATCATAGCATATCAGTCAAAGATACAGAGGACACGAAAATGGAAAGAAGTTGTAGATTTCTTTCCCAGAATATGTAAAGGATTAAGGCTATAAAGCCTTCCCTTTCACTTGTAAATGGGAGGGGGGGAGGGAGAGATAGATATACGGAGAGAAAAACACAAAAAGAGAGGGGTTACAGACGGTTGTATTCATAAAAAACAGAAGAAGTAAAAGACAGTTTTTGTTTTTTAAGGTAATCGAATCACTTTATTATTATTCTCCATTTACATGTTTATTTTCTGGTGTGAATGCGCCGATCTTAGAATATAATCAAAGGAAACAAAAAGAAAACAGAGTTACCTTTTTGATTGGTTGCGAAAAATAGAGTTTTGAAAACCCTAACCGCCGTACGCGACGGCATCAAAGGCGGCGCGTGAAGCGCGTGCACGAATGCAACCCGGTGGCCGGAGAACAAAACCGGGGTCTCTCTCTTCCCCTCTGCAGAGAGAATTTTAGTTTTTTTTTTAAAAACTCGGGTCACAAATGATTTTAAAACTAAAGGTTTAACTTATATAGCATAAATGAAACGGCACCGTTTTGGCTTAATCCGATAAGCATAAAACGACGTCGTTTCTAGTCACGGGATCCGCGCAAGGATTGGGTTAATTACTCAATCGGTCCTTCCATTTTTTTATGTTTACAATTATGTTTCATTTTATTTATAATTTAGCCTTAATATTTTGTTTCAGTTTTGATTTAGTCCCTGCAATAGCTATTTTAAAACCTCGATTTAAAACGCTGCCGTTTTGGGGAATAAGGCGATTTGCCCAATGAGTCCCTTTTGTTTTATGCATGTTTTAATTAAAACCTTAATTCAGCTTTCTTTTTTAAATTCGCCCCTGTAATTTTATTGAACTTCAAATTTAACCCTATATATTTATTTCTATTGTTATTATATAAGTATAAATTTTTTATCTGTTTTATTTTTAATCTTATTTTTATATTATATACTATGTAATTATTTTATTATTTATTATTCATATTATATATATTATATTATTTTCACATATATACTTTCATATTATATATTATATTTATTTTATATTATTATGTCATTTTTTATACTATTATATATATATTTTTTATCTATATTATTATTATCAAAAGTTTTAATTTGTATTATACACTTACTTTTATTTATATGTTAATAATTACTTTACTTATATTCTATTATTACACATTTTGAATATATTATAATAATACATATATTTCATTATTAATTACTTATTTCATATTATTCTAAATTTATATTTGTATATATTATATAATTATTCTATTATAAATATAAATCCTTTCACATATTTGATATTTTATGCATTATTTTTCTAAACCAATATATTTTTATTTTATACATAATTATTAAATTTTTATTATATATTAAATACTATTTTAAAATTATTATTAAATATTTTTTTATAAGTATATTTTATTAACGATTACTCACTTTATTTTATTTTTTATTCTTTTATATATTTTTATTGTGTATATATCATTTATGTATTAAATGTTATTTTCTAATTATTATTTGATGTTATATTTTATGAACATGTGCATTGACATTTTTTTATATATATATTAAATTGTGTATCATGCATCATTTCTTAATTATTACTTTGTATGTTTGTATGTTTTGCTTATTCATTTTCAATATATGCTATATGTATTTTTATATATATGATGTTATGTAATTTTAAACCTGTATGTATATAGTATATGATCTTTGTATTATTGCCATTGTATCGTTTAAAAGCATGTTTTATTCACTTATTATTGCAATATTCTATTCCATAGTGATAATATGTTCCATCATGCATCGGCTTTAAAAAAGAGACTTCAAAGTTTTCAAAAAAATAAAAGGCAATGCTTAGTATTTGGAAGCTTCGAGAAAAGTAGTGCCCTAACTTATTGGGTTGCAACTTTTCTCGTTGAGTTCGAATAGTCAAGTACCCTTCTGAGTTTTTAAGATTTTCAAAATATGAGCGACTATCCTGGAATTTCAAAGCGTTGTGTCCTAACTTATTGGATGTGGCGATTTGTCGTTTCGAGATAGGGATTTCCAAAAGGTTAGCTTAGTGTCAATGTTTTGATACAAGTGGATCTCAAATTTTCAAAATCAAGATATTTTAAAGAGGATTGTATCTTAAAACTTTTAAGTTTCCGACCTTAAAGACATTTGATAATTAATTAGGTATCAATTTTTGGGCGTCACGAGGGTGCTAATCCTTCCTCGTACGTAACCGACTCCCGAACCCATTCTTTTATTTCGTAGACCAAACTAATGATTTTAAAACAAAATGTTTTAAAGGTGATCCAATCACACCTAAAAAGATTGGTGGCGACTCCTATTTTTGTTTTTCTTAAAGTCGATTCCCATTTTCCAAAACTCGATTTAAAAATGGTTTTGACAATCCTAATTCCTAAAAATAATAATAATAACAACACAACAACCACCACCCACTAGTAACCCTAAATTTAAAATCCTTTAAAATTCACTCATGAATGATATGCATATATTTTGATGTTTAATGGTAGAATATGAATGTCTGAAGTTGGGAGAACGATCTTTTCTAAGCGATTTTTAGCAAAAACGAGCAAAACGGCATAATCGGTAAAAATACCTATTGTTCATAACTATGTGTTAGAGTGAGAATTTGATGTTTCCATAGAAGGGAAAAATGATCAGCATGTCATAAAACATAGGAATTAGGGCTGAAATTAAATTTCCGAGCCTAAGGGCAAAATCATAATTTTGTAAAAGTTAGGGGCAAAATGTAATTTTTCCATAATGTGAATTTTGGATTGAAATAAATATTATGAGTGTTAAATGAGCTAAATGTGTTGTTATAGATTAAGAAAGGCGTGGAATCGACCTCGAACGGGGGAAGGAAAAGATTTTGGACTAAATTGCAAAATTTCCATATTTTGCACCGAGGTAAGTTTGTATGTAAATAATACCTTAACTTCATTTACATTTTTATATTTCACCCTATTATATATATATATATATATTAGCTGATTTTGAAGCATAAATCGACTATTGGAAGAATGAAAATAAGTAATAGAGAGAGAAATCCCGGTTGAACATTCGGAAAGATTTAATAATATAGATGGAACGTAGCTGGGTCACATGTATGGTGCTGAGTGCACATCATGTGTACAAGAGAGCTACGAGATACTATGTAGTAGCTAGGTCACTTGTGTGATACGGGATGTATCCCATGTAGACAAGAGAGCTACGGGAGAGGTAAATGTAGCTAGGTCGCATGGGTGATTCCAAGTGAAGGACACCATGTAGACAAGAGAGCTACGAGATAAATTGGCTAGGTCACACGGGTGGTACTAAGTGTTCACCATGTGTACAAGAGAGCCGAATTATTTGAATGATGATGGGTGAAGCTATGTGCTGAAACCACCAAATATCGACAATTGATCCGAACTGTTCAACGGGATGATTTTATAGTGACATTTTAATCATGGACCTATACTTGTGATGTATGAAATGTGGTGAAAATGAATTGTGACATGTATGTTAAAATGAGGATAATACAAAGAAAGTGTAAAAGAGTGAATTTGCAATAATATTGTTTGTGGACAGTCGCAGTGACGTGAATTTGAAAAATCACCAAAAATAGTAGGAATTTAATTAGAGGCTGAATGAGATATTAAATTAAAGCTTAGTGAGTCTATTCTCATGTAAGAGAAACAGAACAAGTAAAGGAACTCTATATTTTGAGATATTTATATTTGTGTGTGACTTGTTCAGAATGACTATGTGATCCCCTGTTCTGAATTTGAAAAATCATTAAAACTTTTGCAAAAATAATTAAGAAATATAATTTACATGCATAGATTCCTTGTTGAGTCTAGTTTTAAATGAAAAAGTTTCGTGGCTATTTGACTTTTGTACTGGGAGAAAATCAATTCGTAGTGAAAAGAAGTCAGATCAGTCGAGCTGTGTAACAGGGGAAACTTTAACTAATAAACTGTACTAATTGGCTGGACCAAAAATTCCAGAAAAAAATTAGTAAGAAGTAATATGAGTCTAGTTTCAGGAAAATTTACGGATTTTAATTTTGAGTCTTGTAACTCAAGTTATGATTTATTTATTGAACATGACGCAGGAGAGACAGCTTAATCAAAGTGGTGTGAATAGAAGAATTTAAGTAGATATACTTGAGATATTGTATATATATTAGATTCTTTAATTATTATTTATATACTTACTTACTAAGCTATAAGCTTACTTTCTTATCTCTCTTTTGTCTTATAGTGTCGTCCAGCTTGCTCAGGAGTTGAAGATCGTGAAGATCTGCCCGCACTATCAATACTTTAGGGTATTTGAACTAAACATTTTGAATTATGGCATGTATAATAGGCTTAGTTATTTTGTTACGTGTCATAATTGCCTAGGTTTAAAATATTGCTTATGATATTTGATCAATCATTTTGTACAAAGCCATTGAAGTTGGCTAATATTGTTCAAGACATATGTTATAACGATGAATTATCTAATTGGATGACATATTTCTATCTCAGTTTCGTTTAATGGGATGTGTTATGTTCCGGTAATACCTCGTACCCTGTTTCGGTGTTGAACACGGGTAAGGGGCGTTACAATAAGTGATTGAGATGAAAGTTAGTTTGAAAGTTAGTTTGAACACTTATAATTTGAAGTATGCTTGAAAAATAACTTAAATTAGATAGTTGATGGTTATGCATTATGACTTATAAGTCATTGGATTGTATGTGAATTTGTAAATAGCTTAAATGAGATTGAAATGGTAGGTTTCAAGTTAGTTTTTTATAAGTAAAGTCTAATGAATTTCATGACATATTTGCTAGGTGAAATGTCATTGAATTGTTAGGCTTGAATGATATGTAATGTGATGTTGGACTTGTTAAAAACTTATTGATGATTGAACTATTTAGCATACTTTTGGTGTTTTTTTTGAGTTTTGAAAAATTTGTATCGCATGGACTATTGATAGATTTGGTTAAATGGTATGAGATAGGTACCAAATGGTATAAAATTTACCAAAATAGTATGTCATGTCGTGACGTCAAGCGATAGTCATCGCAACGAGCTCTAGACTCCATGCTATGACATGATGAAGAACCTCGTCACCATGACGAGGAGGCCATTGGTAAAGTCAGTACGTTACCTCGTGATGAGTAACCCCTTCACGTCGCGACGTCAAACTGAAATTTTGAAACTTTTACAAGTTGGTCCTTGTTCGATCTTGGGTTAACTTCAGAACATTCGTACGCTTGTGTGAGACACAGGAAATGTTGTATAACATATCTATTGTTTGTAATGCTTTTGATTGCTTGTATATTATTTTGGATTGAATGTTAAATTATTGTAATTGTTGTGGCAACAAATGTGGCATCCTATAGCTTGGACTCGGTGATTGGATCAGGTGAGGGGTGTTACAGATATTAGACGCTTAGGTGGTTGTTTACAACATGGTTATCTACTATGGGGGACATTCACCCTCATTGCATTTTGAGACACCAAAGTGGGAGCATAAGAGTAGCAATCGATGAGAAGATCCCTAATGTAACCTATAAATTCTACATAGATACATCTACACTAACTTACTATAAAGTTGAAGGGTGTTCCTAATTATAATACAATAAAGAAAGAATTCAAGGTCATTGTCCAAGAAAACTTAACTATAGTTGAATTCAAGCATAGTTAGGCTTAGTTTATTAATAATCATGGCTTGAATGAGGATAAATGGCTTCTGAAATTGTATAATGAAAGGGGAAGTTGGGTTTTCATTTATCTCAGACACTTTTTTTAGGCTGAAATGAACTCAACTCAAATAAGTGAGGGCATGCATGCTTATTTTGATAGAAGCACTTTCAAGATCTTTATGTAGCAGTACAAATTGGATCTAAGAGAAAAGTATGAGCCTGAGTTGAAATTTGAGTTGAAGTAAAAAATACAATAAATCTAATTGTATACATTTAAACCACAATAAAATTTTAATGTATATAATTGCATCAAGTCAAAGTTTAGGTACCAAATTGTACATTGGACCAAAATTCAAGTATAATTTTTACATGGCTTTAATAGTAAAAAGCCCCTAAATTATACCCAAATTTCCAAATTAGTCCTTAATTTTTTATCATAAGTAACCCTAAAATTTTATTTTGTCAACTATTTTGGCCCAAAATGTAATATTATTAAAAACCTAATGGCATAATTCAAACATATCATTATTAAGGCTGCTTTTATATTATTAAAATGTTAATAAAATAAAATTTTAATAAAATAATTTATAAAAAAGTAGTAAAAATTATTTACTTCCCAAAAAGTTACTGTCAAATTAAAAAAAAAAACCTCCAATTTTCACGCAAAAAGAAAAACCCATGGTTTCCTCTTATTGTTTGCAATTTCATTTCCGAACATTATACTCCCTTAAAAGATTTGGCCATGGGTGAGAATAGTTGAATCTCAATCACATGAATAGTTTACTCACTGTCTTTCACTTCATTCAAATGATTCATCTTCCATTTCTAAACTCATTTCTCTCACAACACTCAATATCTTATTAATCTATTTTAGAATCCTCCATTCAAAATCTCAAGTTCTCCATTAAGGCTACCCCAAACACTAATTCATTGTTATTCCCTTGCATGTATCCTATATATCCAACCTACATTTACTATTTGAAAAAGCATGGGTTTCAAATAAGAACCTAAAGTGGCGGCCATGATTTTGAGGATGTCTTTTTTAATGTTTCTAAAGTTCCATTTGTTCCCATTGACTAGGGGTGTTCAAATTCGGTTTAAATTGAATTAACCAATCGAACCAATCTAATTCGGTCAGAGGTCAGTTAATGATTTTTTGAAAGTTCGGTTATTGATTAATTCGGTTCAAAAGTGGGTAATTAACCGGATTAGCTGAACTTAATAATTGATATTATATATTAATGTTTTAGGCTTAGCCCACTGTCCACCCAAGTCCCAACCATCGGCCCACCCCAGCACTCCTAAGTCCTACCCAGTATAAACCCAATCCGATATAATTTATAAACTCAATCAAATCCTAAAAACTAAAAATAATTTAATAAAAAACCTAAACATCCTTGTAATAGCCCAAATTTAACTGGGCCTTAAGACCAAATGAAAATAGATAAATAAATTAATATTTATTAAACAGTCCAAGTCCAGGTTACAAAGCCCAAACAGTAGGCTCAAAATCAAAACTACCCAGCAAACCTTATTACACCTGCAACCCAAAATACCTAAGCCCGAATCTGAAACAGCCCAAAAGGCCCAAAAGACTTAAGGTAAACAGGAAACCCTAGGGTTTCCTAAATACTGTGGCGCTGCAAGAGGTTCTAGAGAATTCGAGGAGCGTCTGTTTAGTCCCCGAAATCGAGATCGCCATTAATGCGCTGTCCCAAGGGTCTTCAATGCTCACCAGTGCCCCGATCACCGGTCATCCCTCTATCCGACCCCGAATCGCTCCAGCAGCCCTTGAATCACCGAGATCATCGCGAGTCACGTGCAAGAAAAGGAAACAAACAGCAGATACGCGAAAAAATAGAGCAGGAAAGGGCAAGAAAATCTTAGCATATCAGTCAAAGATACAGAGGACACGAAAATGGAAAGAAGTTGTAGATTTCTTTCCCAGAATATGTAAAGGATTAAGGCTATAAAGCCTTCCCTTTCACTTGTAAATGGGAGGGGGGGAGGGAGAGATAGATATACAGAGAGAAAAACACAAAAAGATAGGGGTTACAGACGGTTGTATTCATAAAAAACAGAAGAAGTAAAAGACAGTTTTTGTTTTTTAAGGTAATCGAATCACTCTATTATTATTCTCCATTTACATGTTTATTTTCTGGTTTGAATGCACCGATCTTAGAATATAATCAAAGGAAACAAAAAGAAAACAGAGTTACCTTTTTGATTGGTTGCGAAAAATAGAGTTTTGAAAACCCTAACCGTCGTACGCGACGGCATCAAAGGCGGCACGTGAAGCGCGTGCACGAATGCAACCCGGTGGCCGGAGAACAGAACCGGGGTCTCTCTCTTCCCCTCTGCAGAGAGAATTTTAGTTTTTTTTTTTTAAAACTCGGGTCACAAATGATTTTAAAACTAAAGGTTTAACTTATATAGCATAAATGAAACGGCACCGTTTTGGCTTAATCTGATAAGCATAAAACGACGTCATTTCTAGTCACGGGATCCGCGCAAGGATTGGGTTAATTACTCAATCGGTCCTTCCATTTTTTTATGTTTACAATTATGTTTCATTTTATTTATAATTTAGCCTTAATATTTTGTTTCAGTTTTGATTTAGTCCCTGCAATAGCTATTTTAAAACCTCGATTTAAAACGCTGCCGTTTTGGGGAATAAGGCGATTTGCCCAATGAGTCCCTTTTGTTTTATGCATGTTTTAATTAAAACCTTAATTCAGCTTTCTTTTTTAAATTCGCCCCTGTAATTTTATTGAACTTCAAATTTAACCCTATATATTTATTTCTATTGTTATTATATAAGTATAAATTTTTTTATCTGTTTTATTTTTAATCTTATTTTTATATTATATACTATGTAATTATTTTATTATTTATTATTCATATTATATATATTATATTATTTTCACATATATACTTTCATATTATATATTATATTTATTTTATATTATTATGTCATTTTTATACTATTATATATATATTTTTATCTATATTATTATTATCAAAAGTTTTAATTTGTATTATACACTTACTTTTATTTATATGTTAATAATTACTTTACTTATATTCTATTATTACACATTTTGAATATATTATAATAATACATATATTTCATTATTAATTACTTATTTCATATTATTCTAAATTTATATTTGTATATATTATATAATTATTCTATTATAAATATAAATTCTTTCAATATTTGATATTTTATGCATTATTTTTCTAAACCAATATATTTTTATTTTATACATAATTATTAAATTTTTTTATTATATATTAAATACTATTTTCAAATTATTATTAAATATGTTTTTTTATAAGTATATTTTATTAACAATTACTCACTTTATTTTATTTTTTATTCTTTTATATATTTTTATTGTGTATATATCATTTATGTATTAAATGTTATTTTCTAATTATTATTTGATGTTATATTTTATGAACATGTGCATTGACATTTTTTTATATATATATTAAATTGTGTATCATGCATCATTTCTTAATTATTACTTTGTATGTTTGTATGTTTTGCTTATTCATTTTCAATATATGCTATATGTATTTTTATATATATGATGTTATGTAATTTTAAACCTGTATGTATATAGTATATGATCTTTGTATTATTGTCATTGTATCGTTTAAAAGCATGTTTTATTCACTTATTATTGCAATATTCTATTCCATAGTGATAATATGTTCCATCATGCATCGGCTTTAAAAAAGAGACTTCAAAGTTTTCAAAAAAATAAAAGGCAATGCTTAGTATTTGGATGCTTCGAGAAAAGTAGTGCCCTAACTTATTGGGTTGCAACTTTTCTCGTTGAGTTCGAATAGTCAAGTACCCTTCTGAGTTTTTAAGATTTTCAAAATATGAGCTACTATCCTGGAATTTCAAAGCGTTGTGTCCTAACTTATTGGATGTGGCGATTTGTCGTTTCGAGATAGGGATTTCCAAAAGGTTAGCTTAGTGTCAATGTTTTGATACAAGTGGATCTCAAATTTTCAAAATCAAGATATTTTAAAGAGGATTGTATCTTAAAACCTTTAAGTTTCTGACCTTAAAGACATTTGATAATTAATTAGGTATCAATTTTTGGGCGTCACGAGGGTGCTAATCCTTCCTCGTATGTAACCGACTCCCGAACCCATTCTTTTATTTCGTAGACCAAACTAATGATTTTAAAACAAAATGTTTTAAAGGTGATCCAATCACACCTAAAAAGATTGGTGGCGACTCCTGTTTTCGTTTTTCTTAAAGTCGATTCCCATTTTCCAAAACTCGATTTAAAAATGGTTTTGACAATCTTAATTCCTAAAAATAATAATAATAACAACACAACAACCACCACCCACTAGTAACCCTAAATTTAAAATCCTTTAAAATCTCCAACCCACTAACCTTAAATCCCTAATCAGTAATCTCATCTCCCTAAATTAAAAATCCTCTGAAATCTCCCAAAATCCCTATTGCTGACAACCACCAATCACCACTGTAACCCAACATAGTGACGTCCTGACCATCACCTTCGAGTTCATCTTCACTCACCATCGTTTGGTTATTATCACCTTCGAGTGATGCCCTAACTCGACAGCTCGAAACACTCACCCCCGTCCGACGTCCACCACCACCAGGTCACCAAATCCCCCTAACTTTTCTCTATTGATTATGTTATTTGCGTTGTATTGTCTTCATGTTTTAGTTTTGTATTGTATAATCTTATTGTGCAATCTTATTTGTCCATGAATCAATAAGATGTTTTTAAAATTGTCAATGAACCCAGGTAAGACATCAACACATATAGACTCCACTCATGTCCTTTAAATTATTTGTAGGTTGTGAAGTTTAAGAAATTGTTAATATCTCTGACTTTTCTCCATAAGAAGAAAAAGAGCTTGACTTGAGGACATGTCTTTTAAATTTATAGATAACTCATTTAATTTTTCAGGGCTATATAACAAAAGAAAAGTGGATTTTTTTTAAAATTTATTTCACTTTCTCTTAAGAAGATTCTAAATTGGAACCTAACATGTTGAAAAAATCTGGTGATCCTCCTGTGCTTCTAACATCTATTTTGAGCGGTTAAACTTTTGGCCAATTCTTAACAACTACACTAAACTAGTTAAGGCACATAAGTAACCTTTATTTTTTTTATTATAACATAGTAAATAGGGTTAATACTTAATACATATATAGGGGTAAATCAATATGATGTTAAGGTGTATAACACTTGGTCAAATGCATGCTCAGGCTTAAGCTTTAGATCCACTTCCTGCCATATTTGGTGTTTATCTTTAATCCAAGCGTTACTATAATTTAGAAACCAAAATAAATTTGTTTAAATATAATAATATATAGTTGTTAAGAAGAGAAATTTTCTGACAACCTTTTTGAATTTAAACTTAGTAGGTAAATGTGCTTTTTGATCAAAGTTGTCTATGTGGTACCCTGGTTTTTTGAGCAAAAGACCTTTAAATATTAATGTTTCCTAACAAATTAACTACCTGAAGGTTGAAGTCTATTCTATACCCTCTCACAACAGAAGAAAAGAAAAAACCCAAGTCTAGCCTAAGAATCTTAAGTCTAGCACCTCATTTACATTTTAGTATACTTCTTATTTCACCTCGTTGCTCAAGCATTGTAATGACCCAAAATTCACGGGCACCAGAAAAGTGAGTTATAGAGCTTACGTCTTAATAAACCGAGTCATAAATAATTATTAGAAATAATTATGAGTTTATTTGAGTGCTTAATTTGGATTTAATTAGGTGAATTTAGTCTAATTAAGAATAATTAGGAAAAAGGACAAAATAGAATAAGGTATAAAAGTTAAATTATAAATTAAAAGAAATCATAAAGGATCAAATGGGCAATTAAGCCACATTTGGTATATGAGGCGGCAAACATTAAAACAAAAATCTAAGATTTTTGTTAAGTTATAAATTATAAATATATTATTTTAGTTATAAATTATATTAAATTAATTTTAAAAATTATATTATAAGATTTTTATATGATCAATAAGTTATGATTTTGACAAATGGATGGTGATAAAATAATACATGTGTAACTAAAATATGTATACAATTGTAGTTTATAGATTTAATTTGCTTATTAATTAAGCATAAGATATTTATTATCTATTATCTATTATTATTAAATTAAAAGATATTTAATAATTAAAATAATTAGTATAAGATTTTTTGGTTGATAATAAATTATGATTTTGCCAAGTGTATGGTAAAGATAAAATACAAGTGTATTAATTTAAGTATGTACATTTGTAATATTTTTATTTAATAAGGAAATAGATATTTATGAGATAAATAATTAAATTGTGAGATTTTTGTATAATAAACAAATTAAGTAGTGACAATTGTAATAATGAGAATATATACATTTGTATTATATTTATTTATTTACTTAAAATTTAACTATATGACAAATGTATGGTATTGATGGTGTACAAATGTGAATATATGATTGAATATTTAATAGATATTTAGAATAAAAATATAATATATGTTAAGCTAACAAATAAAATAAAGTAAAAGAAATATAATAAAATAAAAAAAGAAACAAAAGAGAGAAAGAAGAAACAGAGAACAGACAAAAAAGAAAGGGAGAAAAGGGGAAAGAAAAGAAAAAGCGAGAATTGGGATTTGGAAGCTTCAAGTTTAATTGGTAAGCTAAACTAAGTCATTTTCTCTTAAATTTGATGTTTTAAAAGCTTTAAAACAAGGTTTTATTGAAATTAAGTTGATATTTTAAGAGTTCATAGGTTTTCAAGTATAGTTTATGTTGAATAAAAAGATGAATTAGGGATTTAATTGAATGAATTTCAAGTTAGAATTGATAAAAAGTATTAAATTGTGAAGTAAGCTATAAGTTTTATGTTGTAAGGACTAAATTGAGGAAAATTCGAAATTAGGAAAATATGCTGGAAATTTAATAGTTAAATTTGAGTTTGGATAAAATGTGAATAGAAATAGAGAGTGAATTGAGTTAGGAAGGTAAGTAAACTTAGTTAGGATTAAATTGGGAATAAGGTAGGAATTGATTAGAAATTTAATTATATATTATAATTAATGCTGTAATTAATAGTATAATTATTTTAATTTCCATAGCTAGCAAAGAACCCGAGGCATCGGCACCGAAATGAAAGGAAAAAGTTATCGAGGAGTAATCGAACAAATTCAGGTTTGTATTACTATAATTCAAGTTATTTTTTATTAAATGCTAAATTTTTAATTATATGTATGGTAAATAAATTATGAGATAAGTATTATTATGGAATTGAAAAGGAAATTGGATTGATGATGGATAAGTATTGATATTGAATTGTATATTGATGAAAAGTGAAATTGAATTGATTTGTAAATAAATTGAAAGTGATATTGAATTGAGAAAATGAATCGAATACCCTATTAACTAGTTGGGCTGAGTCGGATATAGTTGGCATGCCATAGGATTGGAAGAGTTTAGGGATTCTTTGACCTTGAGTCGATGAGACACTGGGTGTCACTATTTTATTTCGGATAGATTCGATGAGGTACTGGGTACCACTTTACTTCAGCTAGGCCGATGAGACACTGGGTGTCAAATATTGCTTCAAACTATCCGATGAGGCACTGGGTGCCAATTTGGTGTGTTTGGTTGGATCCGTGTATCCGCCAAAGTCCGAGTCTGTTAATAGGGGTAATTAAATGAAAAGTTAAATCGAACGAAATGAATCAATTGAGCCATTGAAAAGAAACGTGAATGTGGAATATGATTTGAAAATGTGAATTGAATATGAAAATGTGAATAGAAAGCATGAACTAAATGTTCATGAGATAAATAATGGCTCAATGTGATAGTATATGATGTTAACAAATTAAAAACCAAATTGAATTGTAAATATTGAGAAATGAAAGTTATATATGAACTAGTCTGGTAAATTTTAAAGTTAAATGATTTAATTTACTTGGTTATTATATTATAATTTGAATTATAGTAATACCACTGAGTATGAAATACTCAGTGTACGAATGTTTCCGTGCGCAGGTTAGTGGAAATTAAGGTCCCGGTTTAGCATCCAAAGCGATCCCGACTCCAGCACAAAATTTGGTGATGTAATCTTTCTTTTGGTAAAGTGGCATGTACTAGGGTGTTATATTGGTCACTTGAAAATGTCTTATGCTTTTGGTTGAAATTGATACTAAAATGATATTTTGATACTTGGTTTAATGAAATGGAAAGAAAGATTTCATCACCAAATTTTGTGCTGGAGTCGGGATCACTCTGGATGCTGAATTGGGACCTTAATTTCTACTAACCTGTGCATGGAAATAACCGTACGCTGAGTATTTCATACTCAGTGGTATTACTATAATTCAAATTATAATATAATAACAAAGTAAATTAAATCATTTAACTTTAAAATTTACCAAACTAATTCATATATAACTTCCATTTCTCAATATTTACAATTCAATTTGGTTTTTCATTTGTTAACATCATATACTATCACATTGAGCCATTATTTATCTCATGAACATTTAGTTCATGCTTTCTATTCACATTTTCATATTCAATTCACATTTTCAAATCATATTCCACATTCACGTTTCTTTTCAATGGCTCAACTGATTCATTTCATTCGATTTAACTTTTCATTTAATTACCCCTATTAACTGACTCGGACTTAGGCAGATGCACAGATCTAACCAAACACACCAAATTGGTACCCAGTTCCTCATCGGCTAGTTCGAAGCAATAATTGACACCCAGTGTCTTATTGCCCTAGCCGAAGTAAAGTGGTACCCAGTACCTCATCGAATCTATCCGAAATAAAATAGTGACACCCAGTGTCTCATCGACTCAAGGTCGAAGAATCCCTGAACTCTTCCAATCCTATGTCATGCCAACTATATCTGACTCAGCCCGATTAGTTAATAGGGTATTCGATTCATTTTCTCAATTCAATATCACTTTCAATTCATTTACAAATCAATTCAATTTCACTTTTCATCAATATACAATTCAATATCAATACTTATCCATCATCAATCCAATTTCCTTTTCAATTCCATAATAATACTTACCTCATAATTTAATTACCATAAATATAATTAAAAATTTAACATTTAATAAAAAATAACTTGAATTATAGTAATACAAACCCGGATTTGTTCGATTACTCCTCGACAACTTTTTCCTTTCCTTTCAGTGCTGATGCCTCGGGTTCTTTGCTAGCTACGGAAATTAAAATAATTATACTATTAATTACAGCATTAATTATAATATATAATTAAATTTCTAATCAATTCCTACCTTATTCCCAATTTAATCCTAACTAAGTTTACTTACTTTCCTAACTCAATTCACTCTCTATTTCTATTCAAATTTTATCCAAACTCAAATTTAACTATTAAAATTTCAGCATATTTTCCTAATTTCGATTTTTCCTCAATTTAGTCCCTACAACATAAAACTTATAACTTACTTCACAATTTAATCATTTTTATCAATTCTAACTTGAAATTCATTCAATTAAATCTCTAATTCATCTTTTTATTCAACATAAACTATACTTGAAAACCTATGAACTCTTAAAATATCAACTTAATTTCAATAAAACCTTGTTTTAAAGCTTTTAAAACATCAAATTTAAGAGAAAATGACTTAGTTTAGCTTACCAATTAAACTTGAAGCTTCCAAATCTCAATTCTCCCTTTTTCTTTTCTTTCCCCTTTCCTTCCTTTCTTTTTCGTATCTTCTCTGTCTCTTCTTTCTCTCTTTTGTTTCTTTTTAATTTTATTATAGTTTTTTTACTTTATTTTATTTGTTAGCTTAACATACATTATATTTTTATTCTAAATATCTATTAATATTCAATCATATATTCACATTTGTACACCATCAATACCATACATTTGTCATATACTTAATTTTCAAGTAAATAAATAAATATAATACAAATGTATATATTCTCATTATTACAATTGTCACTACTTAATTTGTTTATTATACAAAAATCTCACAATTTAATTATTTATCTCATAAATATTTTTTAATAATAATAAATATCTATTTACTAATTAAATAAAAATATTACAATTGTACATACTTAAATTAATACACTTGTATTTTATCTTTACCATACACTTGGCAAAATCATAATTTATTATCAACCAAAAAAATCTTATACTAATTATTTTAATAATAATAGATAATAAATAATAAATATCTTATGCTTAATTAATGAGCAAATTGAATCTATAAACTACAATTGTATACATATTTTAGTTACATATGTATTATTTTATCACCATCCATTTGTCAAAATCATAACTTATTGATCATATAAAAATCTTATAATATAATTATTTTAAATTAATTTAATACAATTTATAACTAAAATAATATATTTATAATTTATAACTTAACAAAAATCTTAGATTTTTGTTTTAATGTTTGTCGCCTCATATACCAAATGTGGCTTAATTGCTCATTTGATCCTTTATGATTTCTTTTAATCTATAATTCAACTTTTACACCTTATTCTATTTAGTCATTTTTCCTAATTATTCTTAATTAGACTAAATTCACCTAATTAAATCCTAATTAAGCACTCAACTAAACTCATAATTACTTCTAATAATTATTTATGACTCGGTTTACTAAGACGTAGGTCCTATAACTCACTTTTCCTGTGCCCATGAATTTTGAGTCATTATAAGCATTATCAGTCTTTTTAGTTGCACTATTAATAAAAGTGAATGATTTGCCAGATGGTTTCTACAAACATATTTACGAAATTTTACGTCTTATTGTATTTTTTATATGTGACATGCTTCATTCACATATAGTTATGTTCTAGCTTGGTCATCTCATTATTTGTTAACAATTATCACAATTGTATCATAATTTTTATTCTTACAAAATGTTCATCGAACCAACATCTATTGAGGATAGTGTTACACCTCCTACTTCGACAGATTTTGGAAATTCGATAGGTGAAGCTTCAAGCCAAACAAAGGAGACTGTTGGAAAAAGAAAAGTCATTCCTCAAAGGTTAGAAGTTTGGTCTCACTTCACTAAGAGTATTAATAGTGAGGGTGCAAGTAAGGCTAAATGTAATTATTGTGAAAAGGAATTTTTTTGTGATGGGAAAAAAATGGTACGAGGTCATTGAAATATCATATCAGTTCATGTAAGAAAAGTCCTAGTATTATTATTGACACTAGCCAAGGACAACTAGTTTTACCTAATAAAGGAGTTGAAGGGGGGGGGGAAGGAGGGCATCTTTCAACTTGGAGATTTGATTAAGAAGCAAGTAGGAAAGGGTTAGCACAAATGATTGTGATTGATGAATTACCTTTCAAGTTCGATGAAAGTGAAGGCTTTAGGAAATTTATGTTCGTGGCATGTCCTAGGTTTCATATTCCTTCACAAACTACTATGACTAGGGATGTTTATCAATTGTATTGAAATGAAAGGGCCAAGGTAAAACGATTTTTCTTGGAGTGCATCAGAGCTTATAATGAGCTTTTGTGAGTTGAAGAGTGTACTTACTATCTTATTGTTGTTAACGAATAATCTATTCCTTTGTTTATATTATTTGATTTTTTTTAAAATGTATATATTTCTTTTATATGCTCATATTTTGCACATATTTATAGGTATAATACAAATAGAGATCCTTTGGAGAGAAGAAATGGATACAAATGGAGAATATTAAAGACTTACGTTTTAATTATTTGTTAATTTTAAGACTTATGTAGTGTTTTTAATTACGTAGTGTTTCAAGACTTAAAATTTCGGTTAATTCGATTAATTTTGTTGATATGTTTTATACTTGTTTTAACCAAAAAATAAAAAAAATATAAATTTTGGTTAACTTAGTTAACCAATCAAATTAATTGAAATATTTTGATTCGATTAACGGTTAAAGGATTAACAAGTTCGGTTAATTCGGTTCAAATATAAACTGAACCGACTATTTGAACACCCCTATTTTTATTTATGTGGTGTTTCAAGACTTAAAATTTTGGTTAATTTAGTTAATTCTGTTGATATGCTTTATACTTGTTTTAACAAAAAATAAAAACATATAAATTTTGGTTAACTAATTAAATTAACCGAAATATTTTGATTCGATTAATAGTTAACAGATTAAAAATTTCGATTAATTTCGATCAATATTAATTCGATTCGATTAATAATCGAACCGACTATTTGAATACTATTATCATTGAGTTGGTTAGCGTTGGATCAATGGATGTTGAGGTTGAAAACCGCATTGTATGTGTTCAATTAGGGCAACAGTAGGTGAACTATATTACAGGGTTAGTGAGAAACGTGATAGAACACTAGCTTTTCCGCCGGCTACTAGCCATACCCATCGGTATTGGTGGCCATATCAACGTTATTCCTAATATTATAACGTTATATATCAACTAAAATACTAATAATACATCAAATATAAATTATAACATTAACAAAAATTTTCATTAAGAAACATTAATTAACCTTTTTTCTGTTTAATTTATCTCTTAAATTACTATTCCTGAACATTTATTTCGGTATATAATGCGGTCCACATGGGTCATAAATTATCTTCGCTGCGCCCAACTGTGCTTATTTAATGATCATCTTTCTTTTACTTTTTTGGTGGTTTTTTTTTTTTATGTGACGTTGCACGTAACAATGTCCATAGATAAATGTAATAAATTTAATTTTACATTTGTGTTGGTTCAACTTATCCTACATCTGAAAAAAATATATATACATATATATTTGTTTATTTTACTATACATATTTGTAATTATTTTCTAATAATATTAATTTTAAAGTTAAAGATATTTTCTTTAAAAAATATAATATATATTATCACTGCATCTAACACTTTATTAATAAATTTAAAAAAAATTATCATATTATTATATGTCAAAAGATTTATATCCGAAACCCAAGTGAATTGTTGACCAAAAAATTCCAACTAGATTAACTCAAATTATCAAATGCTTTGCGGCAGTGGAGTATAAATAAGTAGCAATTTAGCACCAACAATTCGTTAGATTTAATTTACTGTAATTTTTTCCCAGAAAATAATTGTTACATTTAATTTAATTTAATTTTTTGGTGAAATCTTAAATTTCAATTTTAGAACAAAATAAAAACTAAGTGTTATTTATACCCAACGTTTCAAAATTAAGCATGAAATTATAAATAAATTTATAATTTTAAAAGATTCTAATTGAATTTTAAAATTATTAATATCTTTCTTATAAGGTTATTCATCAACCATTTCATTAACTTCTTTTTTGTTATGCATTTGGATGGCGACACACGTCACCATTTAGTTGCAACACTTGTTTTTTTTTCTTTCGTTTTCCCCTTTTTATTATTCCTTTATTTTTTATTTTACATAAACAAATATGGATAAAATAAAAATATTTTATGTGACAATTAAAATTATTTTTAGATTTATAATTGAGTATAATATTAATTAATTTTATTAATTTATAAAATACTTTTATTTTTAATTTTTCATAATTTTAATTAGTTGTACTAATTTAAAATATGTTTTTCAATTTTCATTTTTCTTTTATTAATATGAAGTTTGAAAGATAAAAACCTATTACATTGTTAGAAAATATACATAATAGAACTTTTCTATATCTTAAATTAATTTATTAAGCTCCTTCGTTAATATTGATCGCATTGACTATTAAATTTTATTCACATAACAATTGATGGAATATGATGATGACACATAGTATGTCACATAGAATTGATGTTGATGAGAGAACATTCCACATTAATAAATTATAAAATATAAAAATATTAAATTATATAAATATATTATTAAAGTTATGAAAATTTTATAAAAATTATTTAAAATTATAAAAATAATTAAAATTATAAAAATTAAAAATTAAAAAAATATAAGATAAAAAATATAAAGAAATTATAAAAATTAGGTAAAAGTTATAAAAAAAATACTGGATGATTATAGAACAATTATGAAAATGTTAGAATTTTAAAAATATAAAAATTTATAAAAATAATAAAACTATATAAATATTATACTATTATATTATAAAATTAAAAAAGATTACTAATTTTTGTTTTCCCTCGTACATTACTATACACCTTACCTTAATCCATCTTTATAATTATCCCTCCCATTACGCCTACTCAACTAAAACCATTAGCCATCACTCTCACTAAGCCACTAAGAGCTAAATGCATCATCATTCAAACCCCTAACTTAGCACCTCACACAAGTTGATCACGACACTTTAATTTTTCCATTTTCCTATTACCTAAGCCATCGTCACCCTTTACATATTCATCACTAGCAACCTTTTCCAAACCAAAATAGCACCTCACACAAGTTGATCACGACACTTTAATTTTTCCATTTTCCTATTACCTAAGCAATCGTCACCCTTTACATATTCATCACTAGCAACCTTTTCCAAACCTAAATCACCAAGCGAGACCATCTCACGTCCTCATCTTTTAGTGGTGAGGAGATAAAGCTTGGTTTAATGGCTTTGAGAAGACAATTAGAGGTAGCGAGTTCTATTGCTATATCGGCAGAGGCTGGGCACCAGCCTTGGCTGTTGTTATGATGATTATAGCTTGGAACTATTGCAGGTTTAAGAACTAGTAGACAGTTCTTAACCTAAGGAGGCTTGTTGGCCATTAAAACTAATCATCTAAAGCGACAATCCAACATGTATGGATTTTTATGGTTGACTGTGTTGACATGAATGGTGGGTTGATAATGTTATGGAACGGTGGGATGGCTTTGAACTTGCTGTCTTACTCTAGCCATCATAATTTGTATGTATTTAGTTATGGGCAGGCTCGCTTACGCATTATAGGTTTTTATGGTCATAATGATAGAAGACTTAGGGATGCGTTGTGGGAATTGCTTAAATCTTTGAAGAGAACATCGACACTGCCATAGTTGTTTTTGGTTACTTTAATGAAGTATTAGCATATTGGGAGAAGTAAGGGGCATCAAAAAGCTAGAGTTGCTTTAGATTATTTTAACAAGGCTCTAAACGTGGCAGGGCTAGTTGACATTAGTCAGATGTGGGATGATTTATATGAACCAATAATCGTGGTAGTATTAATCTTGTGAAAGAATAGTTTGACATATTTGTGGCTTCCATATAATGACTCCATTTGTATTTGAATTTATAGGTTGAGGTATTGTCTTAGGTCGCCTCGGATCATTATCTAATCTTCTTGGATGTCGATGCGTTACATAGGTCTGATACTCTGATAGCAAGACTGATACTCTGATAGCAAGATGGATCATTAAGGTAGTTTAAGGTTTGAGGCTTGTTGGGCGAATGAAAAAGGCTATAGAACGGTGGTTGTGGGTTTCTACAGAGAGGGGAATAGGTTGGTTCTTGAGACGTTAGGGTTAGCGGTCGATGAGCTAGAGAATTGATTATTGGATTTAGTGTATTAAGTGTAATAGTTTGGTCTATATACATTTATATTTTTTTGAACCAATTAGTTTAATAAAATTATCCATAAATTATATTAATATCCTTTTTATATTGTCTTCAATAGTTTTTGCACGTAAAGTAAAATAAAATTAAATATTAGCTCATTAATTACCTAATGTTTAACAAATACTAAGCAGTATTGTGTGGTCAGATCGTAATACAGAAAGACAACTTATATTAGAGATGAATTTAAACATATCCTTAGTCTAATCGGAAATAAGAAAATCAATTGAAAGACTAATATGTTGTCTATCAAGTCCAATTGGAGAGATGCTTTGTCTTGGGCATTGGAGCTAATGACTCCCAAAAGATAGAGACATAGATGTGATTGACTGAACTGAAAGTACATTAGATAGGATCCAAGTAGAATAGGTATTGAATTCGTTTATGAATTTATTCACTTGTGACGTTTATAGTGTGACATACCTTAATCCTGAGTGGATGATGGACTATGTATGTGTGATTCGTATACTTTGATGTAAGAAAAAGTTTAAGTTCAAATAGATAAGGAACTGAAAGCTGATTTATTGGTATACGACTTCTACAATATGTAGCATCATTCATAATAGTGAAATTCATAGCCCAAGAAATGGGTAAATGATATTCTCTTATTGACATTACATGACTTAATTTCTATTTGATAGTAATTGGTTTTTTCATAAAGAAAGATGTAATAGTTATCATGAGATAAAATAGGATCATATCGGGATAACGAATTTATCCCAAAGAGATTAAGGATATCCTATGAGGGTAACACACTTATGATAAGGTCATTGGACGAGCACTGATCGAGTAACTTTAGTAATGGTTTGTAATTAAAGAGAACTCAGTCACGATACTATAGTGGAATGACTTCGTGACTAAATGAGTTTATAATTAATAGGTGAAAAGTCGAAACTTAATTATAAATCATTTCAACCCTAATTGCATATGTACCATCGATCCCTCCGTTAACTCGTTGAAACTAGAAATATATTACATATAGAATCAAATGAACATAAATAGATAGAAATGATAAAGCTAGAGAAATGAGTTACATTCGAAAATGAATGTGATTTCTCACTAAATATGATAATGACTTAAGAATTAATTTGAGTTTTTGAATTATTATTTAATTAAATAATTGAAGTTCAAAAATAAAATTAAATTAATTGATCATTGTGAATTTGTTGGATATGGAAATTAAATATATTTTATCATATATTCATTTACGGTAAGGTTGTCATGACTTTAACGAAATTAGAATTAGGTTGAGAAAGTTATTTAATTAAAAATTTATTTATTTAAATTAATTTAATAAATAATATTTATTTTGGGAAATAGAAAAAGTATATTGAGTTAGATTAAATTATAAAATATTAGGTTAAAGGTCCAGGAAGCATATATAATTGGATTCGATATAACAGAGGTCTGAAACCCCTCATAATATGTATGAGGGGCGACAACCCAAATATATTTAACTAGGCTTAGCCATCCCTCTCTCCTAATAGAACTAGGGGACTTGTTTTCTATTAGATAAGTATTATTTGTATTCTACTAATTCAACCAGAATCTTTCAATCTCTTCCTATAAATAGATGGAATTGGTAGGGTAGAAAACACAGAACTTTGGGATATTGTTATTTTGCCCGAAAATAGTTAGAATTTATTTCTAAGTATAAATTATATTTTCCAAGAATAAATAATTCTACCGGTTTCTATTAAAAGAGAGAAATACTTTCCTACTAAAAGTAAGAAAATTATTTTTGGTTCTGTGTTTGATTTGAGATTGTTCGAGCCCACACTCGAAGCGATTTGTGGTACAAGAATAGTGGAGAAGGTCGTTCGATTGAAAGCTAGGAACATTTAGGATCCTTCTTTCACAAAGCATAGGTATTTTTTTGGAAAAGTTTATTGCTATAAATATCATAAACCAGCCTCGCATTTCAAATTTTAATTTCCCATTGTGACAAAAAATTATTTTTAAACCGAATTTTTCCCGACAATGGCAGCATAAGCACAATAATGCATCTAAAAATAGAATTTCCAAGCTCAATTTGCTACTTAGTCGATTGAAAATAACACCTATACCCTATGCTTAATTGTAAGCAAACCTGACCATTTGTGGCACTTGACTGCATAAAAGGGCTTGAAGAGGCGTGATGGGTGCCAAATCCACCAAAAATAATATTGCTACGCCTAAACAATAAATAAATAGTAGTATAGGGAGGAAGATTGATTCCACAAAGACTAAGATATCTAAAATTGCTTTTCGATTTCACCAAGTTTCACGTCTAGCTAGTTGTTATGCCAATGTGTGACAATATGTGCAAAAATAAAAATACGAATTTAAATATGATAAAAGTAAAAATAAAAAAGATAATTGAAATTGAAATAACCATGAAGATAGGAAAAAAACAAATTTTAAATTAAATAAATCGATATATATATGTAGCAATGTAAAATTTAGCTCGGTCGCTAATTGTGGCGATTTATCAAACATTTGAAAACCAACTTTCGATTTTTTAAAAAAGGAGTCGCCACCGATCTTTTTCTAGGTGTGATCGGGCACCTAATAAATTTATTTTAAAACAAAAGAAGGCCGAGTTTAGGTCTACATCAAAATCCAGAGAAAGATTAGGGTTCGGGAGTCAGTTACGCGCGAGGAAGGTATTAGCACCCTCGCGACGCCCAAAATTGGTATCTCATAAACATGTGTTATCTTGATTTTCAAAATTCGGGTTCAATATAAGATTTAATCATGATTCGATCGAAAAGAAATTTTAGTTTTTTTGGTTTTCTCTTGAGAAGGACGTTCCGTTTTAACACGAGTCGATTAATTTTCACCCAACATAGCGATGAAATCAATGACTTAAGGCTAAATCGGTACGTTGCCTTGATTATTGAAATCAATTAGAAAACAAAAATATGATTTTTGTAATAATGCAAAGCAAAACTGATATGGGATAAAAATAAATAAATGAAAGAGCTAGGTATATATTGAAGCAAATAATCAATGTGACAATAATAATAAAGATGTATGCGATATTAAACGTAATACTAGAATTAAACATGAAGGGAAGACAAGGAATATCTATACATAGTAATGACATTAAGAACATGTACGTGAGAATATGTATAAATAGTAATAGTATTAGAAATATATTACATACAGTATTTGAAATCCATACATAAAATGGTAAAAATATATATATATATATACAACTTTGTATTATTAAAATATATACATAATATATACATATATATGTATAAAATGAATAAAAATATATATGCACGCAGCATATACGAAAAAGAAAAATATTATATATAATATATAAAAATATAACATGGTATTTGAAATATATGCATAAAAATACAATATTAAAAAGAAATATATATACATATACATATAAAAAATACGTACATATTATATGTACATTTAATATAGTTATTAAGAAAATACATAATATATATATGGTATTAAAAATGTAGTATTAAAAATATAACATAATATATATTATTTATAAAAGATACGATATCAAGAAGTATGTACGCGTAATATATAAAAATGCATATATATTATGACATCAACGTATATATACAAAGGACGTATACAACATACAAATACGATAACAAAAACAACAACACTAAAACTATTAGAAATATTATATGCTATATATGAATAAAAATAATGGTATTAAAACAACTATTAGTAACTTTATATAGGGAGAAAATACGTATACATATATTAAATATATAATAACATTTACATAGTATACACACATGCATTAGAAATAAATAATAATAATAGTAAAAATAACCAATAATAATGCTACATAAATAGATATATAATATAGTGTATGGTTATTAAAAAAATATATACGTACATAACAAGGAAACTATATATAATATAATATTAAGACTATCTATATAATGTATAAATACATAATAATATTAAAAATACATACGTAGTATATATATATATATATCATGTAACATAGTCATTAAGAGAGCAAATACAATACATAGGTATTAAAAGAGTATTTTTTTTTAAGAATATACACGTATAAAATATACATTATCATTAATATAAATATAGTATAAATGTTGATAGCAAAAAAGAAAATATAATATAATAAAAATATTGTAGCAAAATAATTAAAAATAAAACCATACACAAGTATATACATATAAATATATAACGGCAAATATATACTAATATATATGTAATAGTAATAATAACAATAATAATAATAATAATAATAATAATAATAATATAAAAAGAATATTTAACGAAGAAATGAAAATAAACAAAAAAAGGACTAAAATTAAATTAAAAACAAATTTGTGGGGCGAATTTGAAATGAAAACAAGGAAAAGGGACCTAATTGTACGTGCGTGAATGTTGGGGGGACCGAAACAGAAATATTTCCACTCCCTCTAAACGTAGCGCATCAACAGGACTAATTTGATAACCTCAAAAAAATCATGGGGGCCGAATTGAAAACCATAAAAAACTTAATTGCAAAGCATCAAAAAAGCGGAAGGACTGCGCGCATAAATATCCCATTCAAACGAAAACACGCGGATCCTCTAGCGGGTCAGGTCGGATGGGTCGGGCATGCTCAAAACGACGTCGTTTTGGGGCTTAAGTGCAGCCCCAAAACAACGTCGTTTTGAAGGGCTATAAATAGGCCCATTTTCAAAAAAAAAAATCATTTGAGAAGAGAAGAGAAAAAAAAAAGGGAGAGAAGGGAGAGAGGAAAGGAAAGAAGAGGGAGAAGGGAGGGACTCCGGCCATGCGTCGGTCACCGGCCGATCGCCGGACCGTCGCCGGCGCCGGTGCTGGCCACCGTGGAAAGGTAATTTTTTTTGTATATTTTTTAATCCTTTATTTATTTTTTTCACGTATGTATATGTACATATAAGTAGAGAAAAAATAGAAGAAAAAAAGAAAGAAGAGAAAAAAAAAATGAAAACCGATTTGCAATAAACTAAAAATCACCTCTTTATTTCGATTTTGATTTTCGTTTATGATATGTCTTTTTTTGTGTTGTGTTTTCCTTCTTCAGATCACTGTTTGTGTATTGAAACTATATATTTTTTTGAATATTCTTGAACTGCCAAAAAGAAAAGTCCCTTTTTACAATTTTTGATTTGTGTTTTTATACCCCTTTTGCACTTGTTTTCTATTATATCTGTCTTGTCTTCTTGCTTGCAGGGTGGTTGTTGATGGAGACAGTGGCGGTGGACGTGACTTCGGGCGGTGGCCGCAGCAGTGTCAGGGGCAGGTGGGGGTTAGGTCAGTGGTGTCAGTGGGTTTAGGTGGCTAGGGTTTCAGAAGCTGAAACCCTAAGTCAGAATTTGGGGTTTTGGGCTTCTGGGTTGGGTTATTTGTTTAGTGGGCTGTTAGTTTAGTTATGTTGGTGGGTCTGTTGGGTAGGGGTTGGTTTAGGTTATTGGGCTGAGGGTAATTTGGGTTAGGCTAGTTTGGGTTAGCTGATGGGTTGGAAAATGGTTAGTTGGGTTGGGGTTAAATTGGGTTTAGGGTTTGGGTTTGGAAATGTAAGTGGCCCAAAAATTGGCCTGTAACAATATATATTGAAATTTCAACTTCAGGCTCAATTTTGCTCTAGTTTCAAACTGATCTTTCATAATAAATATTCTCATTCAACCAATAAGTCAGTTACAGTGATTAAGGACGCTTCAAACCACCAACCCTTTCATTTATATATTAATTGCAGGAACGCCGAATAACTAATCCTTACTGAACAAACAACCAAACACGTGTCCACGATTTAACTCTTCGTTAGCCTTGCCAACTAGAAGGGCTCAACTCAAACCAACAACCTTGACTGCATAAGTTGTTTAAATCTGATTGTTGTTTCCTTTGACGAAATCCAACCAACTACTTAATTAGACACATCAATGAGTTCTTCGGTAGACCAAATACGACAAACAATAGACTCGATACTTCCAACTATATGTCTATCAATATCGAATCAACAAGCTCTTTGTAGCGACGTAAAAAATTTTTAGTCTCGGTCGCTAATTGTGGCAATTTAGTGAAAACTTGAAAACCGAAGTTTGATTTTAAGATAAGAGGGGAGTCGCCACCGATCCCTTTTTTATAAGTGTGATCAGACACCTAACAAATTTATTTTTACAACAAAAAGAAGGCTGATTTTAGGTCTACGTTAAAATCCAGAGAAAAAATAGGGTTCGGGAGTCGGTTACGCACGAGGAAGGTATTAGCACCCTCGCGACGCCCAAAATTGGTATCTTGTTAAACACGTGTTGTCTTAATTTTCAAAATTGCAAGTTCAAAGTAACATTGAATCGTGATCCGATCAAATCACGAAAATTCTTTAAGTTTTTTTTTTATTTTTGAGAAGGACATACCATTTTAACACGAGTCGATTGATATTCACCCAACATAACGATGAAATCGATGACATAGTGTTTAAATCGGTACGTTGCCTTGATTATTGAAATAAATAAAGACACGAATCAACATTTTAAAATAATGGACAACGAGGTAATGTATAAAATGGGCGGGAAACGAAAGATAATGGTTGGAAATACATCAAGGCACATAATACATACGACAAATAATATTAAAGACAATGACAATGCACGCGATATTAAATATAACAATAGTATTAAATACAAGAACACAATATATATATTTATACATACATATATATAGTAATAATGCTGGAAATATACTACATATAATATTTGAAATATGTATGAAATGATAAGAAAAATACGTAACTATTAATGTTAAAGTATGTACTTATGAAAAATGTATGTATATGGGGATGAAAGACGTTTACATAATAATACTAAATATAAGTACTAATATATATATATACATATACATAATATATTTAAAATGAGCATGTATAACGTATATACATAATAAAAATACATGAAGACTATGATATTTTTAAAGAACATATATAAATAATAAGAAAAATATTATAATAAATACTAAAAATCTATATATATATATATACATGTATAATAATGAACAATACGATATACAAAAATAATAACAATAAAAAGCATATATATATATATATGTGCAATGAAACATGTGTACTAATATTAATAATAAATATAGTAGGAATAAAACAAATGTAGTAGTAATATAAAATGTGGTAAAAAATAAACATACACATATATTAGAGTTTAATATATATATATACATGGGATAATTTGGAAATGTGTATATAAAATGATACATACAAAAATATATAACTAACAATATTGAAAATACATGTTCATGATACATGAAACATATATAATATAATATTAAATCATTTACACGATATGTGCATACATAATTACAATGTTAAGAGCACATTAATATATTAATAATAATACTAATATTACGGAAAGATATACTTACATAAATATATATTAAAGATATACACATATATAATAAAATACATGGGTAATATGAGACTTAATATACACGTAATATAGAATAATAATATACGTAATATATATAAAATACACATAATATATATATGTATATAACAAAACATGCACTATATTACAATAATAATGGTATTAAAATATGAAAAAACAACGTAACATAACAAAAATACTATATATATGTAAATCTATGTACATAAATAGAAATATACACTATTATAATAGTAATAATAATAAATGTAATAATAATGTTGAAATACAAAAACAAATGTGATAAATATATTAAAATAAAGTAATGAAAATAAGTCTATACGTACACAATAGATATATACCCATACTAGGACATATATTGACAATAATAATGGTAATAACAATATTGAAATGTAAAAGCAAGCTTGGCATTCAAATATTAGAACAAAGTAGATAAAAATGCTAAAAATAAATACATATATATATACGCATATGGTAAGAGTATATATACTAATAATACTGATAATAATAATAATAATAATAATAATAATAATAATAATAATAATAATGATAAAATTATAAAAATAATAAAACTAAAGAAGAATAACGAAAAAAATAAAAAAAGGACGAAATTGAATTGAAAAATTAGTTATTGGGGCCGATTTATAATAAAAACAGAAGAGGGGGATTCATTCGAACACGCGCTAAACATTGAGGGGCCTAAAAAGCAATTTCCCCGTCCTTTAAAACGCTGCGCTTGACCAGGGATTGAATTGAAAAGCGCGACAAGTTTGAGGCTAAATTAAAAACACAATAAATCGATTGTAAATTAATAAAAAAGCGGAAGGGCTAAATGTGCAATTAGCCCTTCCGCTCAAAACACGCTGTGGACCCTAGGCGGGACGGGTCGGGTCGGATCGGGTAAGGGCAAAACGACGTCGTTTTGGGGTTAAAGGCGACCTCCAAAGCGAGCGTCGTTTTGGGAGGCTATAAATAGGCCCATTTTCGAGAAGAAAAAAAATTTGTGAAGGGAGAAGAAAAAAAGAAGAGAGAAGAAGAAGAAAAAAAAAAGAGGAGGAGGGGAAATCCGGCGGGGGGCGGTCACGATCGAGCCACGAGTCGAGTCGTCGTCGCACACGACCATTGTACACGGTGGCCAGAAAGGTAAAAAATATAATTTTTTTATTTTTTTATATTATTTTTTCTTTATATATATATGCTTATATTTTTATTTTTAATTATTTATACGCAAATAAAAAAACGAAGGAAATAATATATAAAAAGAGGGTTTCGAAATATATATAGAAGAATAATAATAAAAATCACCTTTTGCTCCTGGTTTGATTCTGTTTTTGTCTTATCGTTTTTGTTGTTTTTGATTCTGTTCTCTTGATCTAATTTGTGATATTGTGAATACTGCTCTTTCTATGCTCTAGAAATTTACTGCTTTTGTATTAATATCTCCAAAAACGAAAAAAAAAGCCCCCTGTTTACAATTCTGATTCGGGTTTTATAACCCTTTTACAATCATTTTTTTATTGTTTCTATCTTGTCTCCTTTATTGTGTGCAGGGGATGGGCATGGGCAGTGGAGGTGACCTTAGAGCGGTGGAGCAGGCTTTTGGTAGAGGGGTAGGTGGGGTTGTTGCGGCACTGCTGATGGGGTTTAGGGTTAGGATTATTTTGGGCTTAGGGTTAGGTTAATTGTGGGCTAGTAGGATTTGGGCTAGTAGGATTTGGGCTGGTGTTGGGTTGTAAGTGGGTTAGGTGTTGGGTAAGGGTTTAATGGTTAGTGGGTTAGGTTAGTGTGTTAAGGGTAATTTGGGCTGTTGGGTTTTAGGTTAGTGGGTTAAGGGTAATTTGGGCTGTTGGGTTTTAGGTGGGCTCCGGGTTTTGATGGGTTTAGGGATTGGGTTTTGATGTAATTGGGGGTTTGGGTTGTTAGGAATGGGTTTTGGGATTTAATTTGGGCTTCTACAACTGCCCCTCTTTGCTCATTGTCGTGCAACGGGAATAGAGCAAAGACTTTCAAGGAAGACCAAATTTGCCCAGTCTTGTCGAGTTTGGACCTCTTCGGTGCTCTTCTTGTTCAGGTAGTCTCTTTTAGTCCACCGCATCTTGTTGCTTTGGCTCAATTCATTGCATCTTATGGCATATGCCTTGTAGCTTTACTCTTCTCCAATGTAGCTTCAAAGATATGAGATTTGCGGCTTCAATCTTCTTCAATGTAGCTTCAAAGATGAGATCTACAACTTCAATCTGCTCTTCTATCTCTTCATTGAGATAAGGTTTGTGGTCTTTTCTTCTGCGACTTTGGAAAGGCAAGGTCCGATATCCTCGATCACCTCCACTGCAACTTCAGGGAGACAAAATCTAGTGTTTTCAATCAGCTCCAATCTTTATTCTTTACTCGGCATGTGATCCTGAGCTCAACTCATTTCTCGCGATATGAATTGATTCTTCAAAAACAGTCATTAAGAAACAGAAATTGATTGATTTTGATTTTTTTTTTTGAGATGTACAAATTGAAAAGCAGAAATCGAAAGGCAGAAATTGAAAATAGCTCAGCGTGTGAGCCAAGGCTCAACTCACTTCTCGCAATATGAGTTGACTCTTTAAAAACAGATATTAAAAACAGAAATTGAAAATAGCTCAGCACGTTAGCCAAGGCTCAACTCACTTCTTGCAATATGAATTGGTTTTTGAAAAATAGAAATTAAAAGGCTCAACTCACTTCTCGCAATACGAGTTGATTTTAAAAGCAGAATTTGTAAAGTAGAAATTGAAAATACCTCAGCGTGCCCGGAGGCTCAACTCCTCTCTCGCAATATGAGTTGATTTTTTTGACAAGCAAAAATTGAAAATACCTCAGCGTGCCCCGAGGCTCAACTCACTTCTCGCAATATGAGTTGATTTTTTGAAAAACAGGAATTGAAAATAACTCGGCATGTGACCCGAGGCTCAGCTCACTTCTCACAATATGAGTTGATTTTTTGAAAAACAAATTGAAAATACCTCAGCGTGTCCTGAGGCTCAACTTACCTCTTGCAATATGAGTTGATTTTTGAAAATAAAACATCAAAATGCCAAAACCTATCATCTGGTGGAACTCAGGTGTCTTTTTGATTCAGTACAGCTATCATTCAACATTTCTTGCTCTGCTAGAGTACCTGTATATGTCATGCATGATGTTATCATGATATACACATGTTGGTCTTAAATGCCTTTATGCCTACATGATTATGCTATGTGCCTAGGGCTTGTTTGTCATATGTCCCTTTTCCATTTTTGATGATCTGCTTTCATTGCTTTGACTCTTTACTTTCTCTTCTGGCCCTGTACCCGTCCCCAAGTTTCACAAGTAAACTGCGTTTCTCAGATATCGCTATTTTGCCCTGGTTGAACTTTGTCCTTGCTTTGAAACCCTTGTACTTATCAAATTCTTATCCGGGTAATGCTTAACATTTCTTTTGTTTAGAGTATGTCATTTCACTATTTATCAGTAAATGAACCACATAACGAGGTGCATGAAAATGGTCAGGTAGGGACAAAAGGATATCTCACTTTTATTCATTTCAAATGTAGCAAACAAAGAAAGTTAATCAATGATAGTAAAAATGTCACAAAGAGAAAAAGGATGGCATTTAAACCAATACAAATGCTCTAGATATTCAACGTATGAGCTCTCCCACGTTCCTCGGTCGAGAATCTTTTCGAGCATGGCTTCTTGCGTAGAAGATTTTGAACTTTCAGAATTGTTTCAAATACTGTAGCCTCTCTGTTCGACCCACCTTCAAACACCTTGCTTTTTGAGCCAGTGCTTGCTTCATTAGAACACCCTTTCGGGTTTTCATCCTATTCTTTTGTGTTAATCAAGACACCCTTTTTGGGTTTTCACCTTGATCTTTTGTGTTAATCAAGACGCCCTTTTCGGGTTTTCACCTTGATCCCTTTTTTTTTTTCAGGCATAATATTTCTTCACAGCATCTGAATTCACTGGATTAGGTAACTCCTTCCCATCCATCTTAGTTAGAATCAAAGCTCCACCCGAGAATGCCTTCTTTACGACGTATGGTCCTTCCCAATTCGGTGCCCATTTTCCTCGCAGGTCTTTTTGTATTGGGAGAATCTTTCTCAACACGAGTTCTCCTTCATGAAATTCTCTTGGCCGTACTTTCTTGTCATGGGCCGCGATCATTCTCTTCTGGTACATCTGTTCGTGACAAATTGCCTTTAGACGTTTTTCCTCGATGAGGTTTAACTGGTCGGATCGAGCCCGAACCTATTCTGCTTCCTCTAATTTCGACTCCATTAAGACTCGTAGAGAAGGGATCTCAACTTCGATGGGTAACACAGCTTCCATTCCGTAGACCAAAGAGAAAGGAGTTTCCCAGTTGATGTCAAATGCGGATATACGATATGCATACAAAGCAAATGGTAGCTTCTCGTGCGGTCTTTATAGGTCTCGATCATTTTCCCAATGATCTTCTTAATATTTTTGTTCGCTGCTTCAACAGCTCCATTCATCTTTGGGCGATAGGGTGATGAGTTATGATACTTTATTTGGAATTGCTCACACACTTCTTTCATCATCTTGTTGTTTAGATTCAAGGCGTTATCTGAAACGATTCTTTCAGGCAAACCATATCGACAAATGATTTCCTTTTTCAAAAACCTGCAAACTGCAGTCTTCGTCACATTGGCAAACGATGCGGCTTCTATCCATTTTGTGAAGTAATCAATAACCACGAAAATAAACCGGTGTCCGTTAGAAGCTTTTGGGAAAATTGGCCCTATAACATCCATGCCCCACATAGAAAAAGGCCACGGGGAAGTCATGACATGAAGGGGCGAAGAAGCTGCATGGATTATCGCCGTAAATTTGGCATTTGTGGCATTTTCTCGCAAAACTAATGCAATCACTTTCCATCGTCAACCAGTAGTAACCAAGTCTCATAATCTTTCTGGCCATAGTGAAACCATTGGCATGCGTCCCACAGATTCCCTCATGGACATCCTCGAGTATTTTCCTAGCTTCGACGGCATCTACACATCTCAAGAGCACCTGATCTTTTCCTCTTTTGTACAGGATATCCCCATCAAGGACAAATCCCGCTGCCATCCTTCTGATTGTTCTTTTGTCATTCTCATTTGCTTGTTCGGGATACCTTTGATTCTTGATATATTCTAAGACATCATGGAACCACGGCCGTCCATCTGGCTCTTTTTCAATTCTGAAACAATATGCTGGGACTTCATATATGCTCATTTGAAGAGGCATTATCTCTGTTTCTTTGTTTGCTTTGAACATTGAAGCCAAAGTGGCTAACGCATCAGCCAATTGGTTTTCTTCTCGTGGGAAGTAATTAAAAGTTATTTCTTTGAATTCTTTACTCGATCCCCGCCACTAGATCAGATGTCGACTAATTTCGAATCTCTCACTTCCCAATCTCTACGGATTTGGTATATCACCAATCTTTGAGTCTCCATATACCTCTAAAGTTTTGATGTTTCGTTCAATAGCCGCATGAAGTCCCATGATACTGAGCCTCGTGATTTCGCTATGTTGTTGGTACAGAAAAATTTAGCTTTGGCGATAAACGGGTAATGATTCCTTCCGCGGCGATACCAAGGCTGCCCGACCCCATGCCCCAATGCATTCGATGCACCATCAAAGCTCATCTTCCACGGCTTCATCATCGATGACTCGGATTCCTTTTACGTGATGCACATTAAGTCTTCATCCGGGAAATTGAACCTCAAGGGCTCATACTCCTCGTCGTTCGAGCCGCTAAGAAATCCGCTATTGCACTTCCTTTTATCGACTTTTGACTCACACATAGACGATATCGTACTCGATAATAAGATCCGCCATCGTGCCATTCTTCCCGAGAGTGCGAGCAATTCCATCATGTACTTTATTGGATCCCGGCTTGAAATTAACCATGTCGTATGATACAACATATATTGCACGAGTCTTGAGCTACCCAAACCAGAGCGCATGATATTTTCAATGGACGAATACTTTGCCTCATATTGATGAACTTTTTCTTTGAGGTAGTAAATCGCCTTTTCTTTCTTTCCTGATTCGTCGTGTTGCCCCAGTACGCAACCCATTGAATTCTCAAACACAGTCAGATACAATATCAGTGGTTTTCCCAGAATTGGCGGTACTAGCACTGGAGGGCTAGACAGATATTGTTTTATCTTATCAAAGGCCACCTGGCATTCTTCGTTCCATTCTCCCGGATTATGTTTTCGAAGAAGCCGAAAGATTGGGTCACACTGGTTGGTAAGTTGAGCAATGAACCGAGCGATGTAGTTCAACCTCCCTAAAAATCCTCTGACTTCTTTTTGCGTGCGCGGAGGTGGTAGTTCTTGAATGGCTTTTATTTTCTCTAGATCAACTTCAATGCCTCTCTCACTGACGATGAAGCCTAGCAATTTTCCCGAGGTAGCTCCAAACGTACATTTGGCCGGATTGAGCTTTAGCTGAAACTTTTTCAGTCTGTCGAACAACTTCTTCAAGTTTACTACATGCTCTTCCTCCCTTTGGGATTTAGCAATCATATCGTCGACGTAGACCTCTATTTCTTTATGCATCATGTCATGGAATAACGTCACCATAGCTCTCTGATATGTTGCCCCAGCATTCTTTAATCCGAACGGCATTACCTTGTAGCAGAATGTTCCCCACATCGTTATGAAGGTAGTTTCTCCATATCTTTCGGAGCCATCTTTATTTGATTATAACCCGAGAATCCATCCATGAACGAAAACAATGAATGCTTGGCTGTGTTATCCACCAATGTATCGATGTGTAGTAAAGGAAAATTATCTTTAGGACTTGCTCGATTCAGGTCACGGTAATCCACGGACATTCGTACTTTGCCGTCTTTCTTTGGTACCGGGACTATGTTAGCCACCCATTCTGGATATTTGGAGGCTTGTAGGAAACTAGCATCAAATTGCTTCTTGACTTCCTCTTTTATTTTCAGCAACATCTCAGGTCTCATCCGTCTTAGCTTTTGTTGAATGGGTTTGCATTCTGGCTTTAATGGAAGTTTATGGACCACAACATCTTCATCCAATCCTGGCATGTCCTGATATGACCATGCGAATACATCTTTGTACTCACGGAGCAAAGCGATCAAATTATGCCTGGTGTCCCCCGAAATAGAGGTCTCAATCTTCACTTCTTGCTTCCTTTCTTCAGTTCCCAACTTTACTGTTTCAACAGATTCTTGATGAGGCAAAATCTGTTTATCCTCTTGTTCCACCATTCTTAGCAAGTCGGGAGACGAGACATAGTCTTCAGCATTTTCTTCAGCTTCGAATTCTCCTAAACAAACAGCCTTCTCAAAATCGATTTCAGGACTCGTAACGGGTTCGTTTATGACGTTGATATCTGAGCACCTGAAAGTTGAATGGAAAAGGAAACTATAGATGGACATCCAAGTATTGGAACCAAGACGAAATGTTATGACTTGGCATGAGGCAGATGTAAGGATAGGCTATGAAATGAGAAAATGATTATGAAATTAGCAATAATCCGAAAGATCGTGACAAAATGCATCTTCATTGATATTCATTTGAATGATAAAGAGCGAATGCAAGCTCTTACAAAAGAATTCTATTATATCTAAGGACACAATAGAGGGTTAATGTTTGAGCATTACTCAAGACTTATAAACTACAAGAAGGTCTTGGCAGTGATCCAATTGTTCAACACGGCCAGGGGACAAGGGCGTATCTTGAGATGTCTTTACTTTGCGCTTGACTCCTTTGTCAATGACATTTATATCGACATTCCGGGAGACCCCTTTCAATGATTAACGAGTGTGTGCCGTGTATTGTCTTGTTCGGGGTACATCGTTCCTGCAGACGTAAATGTTTTTGACAAAGGAGGGTATGCTATGGGCTTCCATTCTATTTCCCGGCCTAAGGTTCTTACGATCCTTCTTTCCTGATCCTTCTTCCATTGTCTCCTTCTTTGGCGTATGTCCGGCTGAAAACCTAAACCGTATCTGGCCTTGCAGATATCTCCCTAAACCTCTTCTTGCTCGAGCCCCCCTTCCTACAGTCAACCTGACACCCATTTTGGTATTTCTTGACAGTTTTGGTACACGAATTCTGTTTCCCTCGGCAACGAATTTGGCATTGACAAATTCAAGGGATCGAAAGGAACATTCCACAGCATCTTTATTCACTTCAATGTATGGTGCGTCGGTAGAAATAGATGCTACAATGTCTTCTTCTCCTTCGACGGTGACCAAACAGCCATCCATAATAAATTTCACCTTTTGGTGGAGGGATGATGGGACTGCTCCAGCAGAATGGATCCAGGGATGATGGGACTGCTCCAGCAGAATGGATCCAGGGTCTTCCCAAGAGGCAATTGTATGACTGTGTAATGTCCATGACTTGAAATTTCACATCGTATATATATGGGCCCACTTCCAGAGGGATTTCAATCTTTCCCATGACTTCACGCCTCGTCCCATCGAAAGCCCTTACCGTGGAATGACAAGGCCTTAAATAGGACAGATCTATCGGAATCCTGGAAAGTATGGCCAAAGGCATAACGTTGAGTGCCGACCCATTGTCGATGAGCATATTCGGTATTATGTAGCCCTTGCAGCGAGTCGTAATATGCAGTGCCTTCACTGAGCCTCTACCGTTTGGCGGTATCTTATCGTCACTAAAAGAAATGAAATTATCCGCATTCAAATTATTTACCCACCGATCAAGCTTCTCAACAGATATATTGTTTGCTACGTAAGCTTGATTCAGCATCTTCAGCAGAGCGTTCCGGTGTGGCTCTGAGTTTAACAGTAGAGATAGGACTGAGATTTGTGCTGGCTACTTATTTAACTGTTCCACCATATTGTATTCACTGTGCTTGATAAATTTCAAGAATTCATGTGCTTCTTCCTCATCCACAGGCTTTTTAGTTTCTTGTACGGGTGGAACTTCCTGCTCGACTTCGGCCTCATTCATCACTGCCTTTCCTTTTTGTTCCAAGTCACTGTTTTTCTTTGCTGGCTCAACTTCTTTAGAATAGCACCGCCCACTTCGGGTAAAATGACCTACCTCCCAAACATCTCCAGTTGTGATTTCAGACTTTCCACCTTCCGGTGTGACGATATTGATATCATACTTCCATGGTACGACTTTGTCATCCTTGTAGGGGAAAGGAGATGGTACTTTAATGATCATCTTTGGTTTTACCGGCTCCTTCTTTGCATCATAATAAATTATTAACGGTCGGTCGGCACTATATAGGAGACCTGAAGATTGATTGTCGGAGGTGCATATTTCTCCTCTATCGGTCTCTTCACCTTTATAAAAGATCTCGATCTCCTTATTATCCATCATATTTTGCAGCAATCTCCTGAACTCTTCACAGGACTGAATGTTGTGCCCTTCAATATTGTGGAATCCGCAAAAACTTTGACCTTTTGCAATTTTTCCTTCGAACACTCTGTTAGGATAACAAAGCAAACCCTTTTTAACTAGTACCTCCCAGATTTTCTGCAGAGGTGCTCTTATTTCAGAAACCCATCTTCTACTTTGTCGTTTGTCCTCCTCTTCCACTGCACTTACATTCCCTTCGGTGTGGTTTAGGAATGGGTTCCCGGCCGTACTGTCGGTACCATCAAATCACAGAATGCCCGCGTCGATGAGTCCTTGAACTCTTCTTTTGAAGGCCAGATAGTTTTCCGTAGAGTGCCCCTGGTTCCCGGTATGGTATGCACAACTAGCATTCGGATTGTACCATTTCGGGTACGGGGGTTTCAGGGGTGCCATGTAATGAGGAGAGATCAACTGTTTCTCTAAAAGTTTAGGGTACAATTCCCCACACGACACAGGGATGGGAGTAAATTGTTGTCTCTCGGGGTTAGGCCTTGCTGGTCTTGGTTCATTTCTGGGCTGGTTTTGAGCGGGTGTCGTGCTTTGTGGGAATGTGGTGACGGGTCTTTGGTGGTTCGTGGCGTATACGGGGTAGGAAGGAGGTGGTGCTTGGTAGTACGGGGTTTGAGGGGGATAATAGAAATTCGGAGGTGGATAGTTTCGAGGTCGGAGTTGGTTTGGATATGGATTAGGGGTATAACGGCTTCCCATTCCCACTATGTGGGCTTCTGGTTCTTTCTTCTTCACGGGTGCTGTCCTTCTTGAACTTTCTGAACCTTCCATCCTCCCACTACGATGGCACCTCAATAAGTTCTCCGGATATTACAATATCCGAAAAATCCTTCGTAGCACTTCCCACTAATTTGTCATAGAATGGCGCCTTTAAGGTGTTGATAAAGAGAACGGTTATCTCCGTCTTTGTTAGTGGGGGTTCCACTTGGGCCGAGACGTCCCTCCATCTCTGCGCATACTGTCTAAAAGTCTCTGACGGCTTTTTCTCCATCATTTGCAAGGTCATCCGGTCTGGCACCATATCCAAGACATGCTTGTACTGCTCACAGAATGCTGATGCCAAGTCCTTCTAGGATCTGATCTTTTCCCTACTAAGCTGGTTGTACCACCGAAGAGCCGATCCTACTAGACTATCTTGAAAACAATGTATGAGTAGTTTGTCTTTATTCACATAGCCGGTCATCTTCCGGCAAAACATGATGAGATGCGCTTTTGGGCATCTTGTCCCATCTTACTTTTCAAATTTTGGTACCTTAAACTTCGGAGGCAGAATTAGATCGGGTACCAAACTGAGTTCTTTAGCACCTAGTACCGAGAAGACTTCAATGCCTTCGATTGCTTTAAGTCTTTCCTCCAAGCTCTTATATTTCTCTTGAGCCTCGTGATCCTCCATTCTCAACCTGGCTATTTCCGCTGGATCGTCCAAATCTGGAACAATTAGATTGGCAGGATTAACCCCAGGATTTGAGATGAATATCCCTTGCCCTAAATGAGTAGGTTGCACCGGCCGTTGCTCTGGGTCTGTGGGTTTCCCTTGGGTGTACCCTCTTTGTGCTGCGTGGGCGTGTGGCGGAGTGAATCCGGGGGGATAGAGTGGGTCTTGATTGTGATTAACTCTTGAGCGAGGTTCCTCAATGTCAGGGCTCTGCATGAGTCCTTTTCCTTTAACTAAGGCTGACATCATCTCTATCATCTTGTTCATTTGATCTTTCTGTTCGAGCGATTCTTCTCGCGATCTCACCATTAAGTCTCTCGTCTCTTGCTGTGACCTAGCCAATTGTTCTTGTAATTCATTTTGGATTCTTTCCATTCTTTCAATCCTTTCATTGAATTCAGCCTCCATTGTTCTAGCTTGTCGATGCGTTCTATACGAGTGGCGTGGTTCCAGATTTGAAGTATTGCAACTGCGAGTTATATGATCCTAACCTTAGCGAACGATTATGTAATATGCAATGAATGAATGAATGAATGAGATGAATGCATGACAAATAAATGTTGAATAAATGACGAATGAATGTTAGTTATGAATAAATATGTAAGAATTTGGTGTTGATTTTAAGATAGCCCCTATTTAGGCATTTCATTCATCAAAAGAGTTCATTACAAAAACATTTTGTCATTTTGATTTGGCTATTTCACCAACTTTCTAGCTATATCGTTATATTTCTTTATTCGCTCTAAGAATTCCGATATGCTCGATCGTTGACTCGGAGGGAATTGGCAGCTGAGATCCTCTGCTTCATCTGATAATTGTACCATGTGTATGGCCACTTCACGGATTTTGTTGATCAAGAAGCCAAGTTGCATTTCTCTTTCTTGGAGGTCCATTTTATAAGCGTAAATGTCTCTATCATATTGATCGTTCTTTTCTTCCAAGGCTTTTAAGAGACTATCCAATTGTTGCTGACGATCTTGCAGTATGTCTTCTAAATCCCGTATCATTTCTTTTAGTTCTTGAAATTTAGATCGACTAGCCATTACCTCGGCAGACACGACTTCGTATTCTGTGTTCTTCTTTCTTAGCTCCATCATAGTCCGTGCGGCCTTTTCCTTTTCCTTTTTCGCTTTTCCCTTCCAAAACTCCATCCCCCCTTTGATGTTGCTTATCTCCTCTTTCCATTCCGATGATGATTTGCCCAACCCACTATTCTTGATAGTGACTCTCAATTTCTTGTTTTCCAGATGAAGGTCCCTTAAATCATTTCTTACAATTTCCACTTCCTTTTGCACTTTCTCAGTTTTAGACCTTTCAATCTGAACATCGATTTTTAACTGGTAGTTTTCCTCTTGCAGAGTACTGATATCCCTTGACATCTTGGTCTTTTCGTGTTCGAACTCTTGCCTTGCCATTTCTAACTCGGATGGCAATTCCTTTAGGAAGGGATTCTGAAAGGCGTAACTCATTGACGAAACTTGTTGACTATTTATCCGCCGTATCCTCCATACGTCATAATCTTGAGTGAGAGTATCAGCGTACAGGGCCAACTCCACCAGATGAATTTTCTTTCAAGATTTTGTAGTGTCTTGGACCCTCTTCATGTATCCCTCACCTGCAAAAGCGAACTCAAACTGTGCCAACCCTCCAGTGGCCGGTATGAACTGTCGCGAAGAAAATTACCTTTGGACTAATAGCGGGGCATAGCCGACTCCTCCCCATAAACCAAGTAGTGGCACCCAGTCTTGATCTCCGACCTTGTACAGCAGAACCGAAGAGCGTATCCGTGGTGCTCTCCATGTTATATCCTCGGCGCGAAGGTTTTGAAAAACTGAGACTCAATGTTGTTCGGTGACTTCCTTGGGCCATTCTTTCTTGAGATAGGCTTCTAATGGGGCAAATGTTTTTGAAAACATGTGGAACGGAGTGCGCTCTACTTTTCAGAAATGGCTCAAAATCCAAACATTGAGCAACTGCGCGCATCCAATAAATCGTCCTTCCCCTTTTCTTTGACAACTACTCAGGGATCTGAAGGTCTCGGCTAGGATAGTCGGGACCGGGTTGATTCCTTGCTTTAATCTTTCAAAGAAATCAACAACCGCGACTTCAAGATGTCTGAGAACTTTCGGGAAGATGATCAAACCGTAGATGGCCAAAGCAAATAGATTCACCCTTTTTATTATGTCAGGATGGTTCATAACCAAATCTCGTAGGGAAGACCATGGAATGTAAATGGTTTCATTCTTCTTTTTTATCTGCTTTTCGGCCCACGCGTCAGTCATGTCTGTCAACCTCACTAGCTTCTTCTTAAAGGTCATCGGCTTAGGCTCCTTCACATATATCTTATAGGGCTGTACATTATCAATACGAAGCAAAGCAGTATACTCCTCTATAGTTGGGGTCATGTCTTCCTAATTAAAAGTAAAACATTGGTAGGCCGGATCCCAAAATCTGATCATGGCTTGAATCAAACACTCATCTATGTTGGTAGTGATCAAGTGGGCTATATTTTCGTACTTCTCAATGAATATACCTTTAATGTCCGAGTCCCACTGATTCCAAATCCGAACCAAGTCTTCAAGGTTATTCTAGCGAATATTGACAGTTACGTGCTCAGGTAGATTGGCAAAACATCCCTCCACTAGACTATCCCCTTTTTCCTTCTGAGTTCTTAGAGACCAGTCCCGAACCACGGCATTCTTCTCGACTGTTTGTATAATTGACTCTTCCATTAGAAACCTGTTTTTTTGGCCACTAATCTTTAATCAACACCTTCCTAATGTGATGCCTATAATGCATGATGAAAAAAAAACAATAAGGCAAAGGCAAACAACCTTGATTAGTAATTAAATACAGGCAGAAAAACATGGAAAATTCAACAATTCGAACTAGTTTATTAAACCGACCCAATCTCCTTTGTATAGAAAGTGAAAATGCAAAAGGTAAGAGGCGTTCCTCCCGTGTACTTATTTTGGTGACTATTAACGGACAGAGGTTCGGCATGGCTCTAATTAGGTGGCTCAAATGCGATTCACTATATGTGGTTTTGATTCTAGGCAGTTTTCGAATTGTTCGTACTATCGTCTACTAAGACTAGTACGAAGCCTCGGTCGTAGCCCATCATAGGCTCACGAGTTCAATTCGAGGGATTACATTTACTTATGCCTATACGGAGGGACAAGTTAACTCACGAAAGCATAAGTCATATGTAACCCGAAAGTATTCACTAGCCTGTGCGGAGGGACGAGTTAACTCACGAAGGCGTAGCGTTTACTTTAACTTAAACGGACGGAGCCCGGGTAGAGAGCTCAAGCTATGCAAAATACAAGTGCACTGTGTGTGGGGAGAAACTCACAAACCTTTACGTTTTAGTTAAAACTAAACCAAAGCTAAAACCACAAAAATTTAAAGCTTAAAAATAAAACAGACGAAATGAGTTAGAAAAACATTTACAACATAATGCGAATGCATGACATTTTGAAAACACAAATTGAGGATCACGGCTAAATATTAATTTGAAGAAAGAACTTGAAAATTTTGACAATGCTAGTTTAATTCCAGACACGACTCTCAAAAGGGTCCCCAGTGAAGCCGCCAGCTGTAGCGACATAAAAAATTTTTAGTCTCGGTCGCTAATTGTGGCGGTTTAGTGAAAACTTGAAAACCGAAGTTTGATTTTAAGATAAGAGGGGAGTCGCCACCGATCCCTTTTTTATAAGTGTGATCGGACACCTAACGAATTTATTTTTACAACAAAAAGAAGGCCGATTTTAGGTCTACGTTAAAATCCAGAGAAAAATAGGGTTCGGGAGTCGGTTACGCACGAGGAAGGTATTAGCACCCTCGCGACGCCCAAAATTGGTATCTTGTTAAACACGTGTTGTCTTAATTTTCAAAATTGCAAGTTCAAAGTAACATTGAATCGTGATCCGATCAAATCACGAAAATTCTTTAAGTTTTTTTTTTATTTTTGAGAAGGACATACCGTTTTAACACGAGTCGATTGATATTCACCCAACATAACGATGAAATCGATGACATAGTGTTTAAATCGGTACTTTTCCTTGATTATTGAAATAAATAAAGACACGAATCAACATTTTAAAATAATGGACAACGAGGTAATATATAAAAATGGGCGGGAAACGAAAGATAATGGTTGGAAATACATCAAGGCACATAATACATACAACAAATAATATTAAAGACAATGACAATGCATGCGATATTAAATATAACAATAGTATTAAATACGAGAACACAATATATATATATTTATACATACATATATATAGTAATAATGCTGGAAATATACTACATATAATATTTGAAATATGTATGAAATGATAAGAAAAATACGTAACTATTAATGTTAAAGTATGTACTTATGAAAAAATGTATGTATATGGGGATGAAAGACGTTTACATAATAATACTAAATATAAGTACTAATATATATATATACATATACATAATATATTTAAAATGAGCATGTATAACGTACATACATAATAAAATACATGAAGACTATGATATTTTTAAAGAACATATATAAATAATAAGAAAAATATTATAATAAATACTAAAAATCTATATATATATATATATATATATATATACATGTATAATAATGAACAATACGATATACAAAAATAATAACAATAAAAAGCATATATATATATGTGCAATGAAACATGTGTACTAATATTAATAATAAATATAGTAGGAATAAAACAAATGTAGTAGTAATATAAAATGTGGTAAAAAATAAACATACACATATATTAGAGTTTAATATATATATATATATATACATGGGATAATTTGGAAATGTGTATATAAAATGATACATACAAAAATATATAACTAACAATATTGAAAATACATGTTCATGATACATGAAACATATATAATATAATATTAAATCATTTACACGATATGTGCATACATAATTACAATGTTAAAAGCACATTAATATATTAATAATAATACTAATATTACGGAAAGATATACTTACATAAATATATATTAAAGATATACACATATATAATAAAATACATGGGTAATATGAGACTTAATATACACGTAATATAGAATAATAATATACGTAATATATATATATAAAATACACATAATATATATATGTATATAACAAAACATGCACTATATTACAATAATAATGGTATTAAAATACGAAAAAACAACGTAACATAACAAAAATACTATATATATATAAATCTATGTACATAAATAGAAATATACACTATTATAATAGTAATAATAATAAATGTAATAATAATGTTGAAATACAAAAACAAATGTGATAAATATATTAAAATAAAGTAATGAAAATAAGTCTATACGTACACAATAGATATATACCCATACTAGGACATATATTGACAATAATAATGGTAATAACAATATTGAAATGTAAAAGCAAGCTTGGCATTCAAATATTAGAACAAAGTAGATAAAAATGCTAAATATAAATACATATATATATACGCATATGGTAAGAATATATATACTAATAATACTGATAATAATAATAATAATAATAATAATAATAATAATAATAATAATAAAATTATAAAAATAATAAAACTAAAGAAGAATAACGAAAAAAATAAAAAAAGGACGAAATGAATTGAAAAATTAGTTATTGGGGTCGATTTATAATAAAAACAAAAGAGGGGGATTCATTCGAACACGCGCTAAACATTGAGGGGCCTAAAAAGCAATTTCCCCGTCCTTTAAAACGCTGCGCTTGACCAGGGATTGAATTGAAAAGCGCGACAAGTTTCAAGGCTAAATTAAAAAAACACAATAAATCTAATTGTAAATTAATAAAAAAAGCGGAAGGGCTAAATGTGCAATTAGCCCTTCCGTTCAAAAACACGCAGACCCTAGGCCGGACGGGTCGGATCGGATCGGGTAAGGGCAAAACGACGTCGTTTTGGGGCTAAAGGGCAGCCTCCAAAACGACGTCGTTTTGGGAGGCTATAAATAGGCCCATTTTCAGAAAAAAAAACATTTGTGAAGGGACAAGAAAAAAAAAAGAAGAGAGAAGGAAGAGAGAAAAAGAGAAGAGGGAGGAGGGGGAAATCCGACGGGGGCCGGTCACCAGTTCGGTCACCGTAGTCTCGCCGGCGCCGGCGCCGGCCACCGTGTAGTAAAAAATATAATTTTTTTATTTTTTTATATTATTTTTTCTTTATATATATATGCTTAAATTTTTATTTTTTAATTATTTATACACAAATAAAAAATCGAAGGAAATAATATATAAAAAGAGGGTTTCGAAATATATATAGAAGAATAATAATAAAAATCACCTTTTGCTCCTGGTTTGATTCTGTTTTTGTCTTATCGTTTTTGTTGTTTTTGATTCTGTTCTCTTGATCTAGTTTGTGATATTGTGAATACTGCTCTTTCTATGCTCTAGAAATTTATTGCTTTTGTATTAATATCTCCAAAAAGAAAAAAAAAAGCCCCTTATTTACAATTCTGATTCGGGTTTTATAACCCTTTTACAATCATTTTTTTATTGTTTCTGTCTTGTCTCCTTTATTGTGTGCAGGGGATGGGCATGGGCAGCGGAGGTGACCTTGGAGGCGGTGGAGAGGAGCTTTTAGCGAGAGGGTAGGTGGGGTTGTTTGCGGCTGGCTCTTGATGGGGTTTAGGGTTAGGGTTATTTTGGGCTTAGGGTTAGGTTAATTGTGGGCTAGTAGGATTTGGGCTGGTGTTGGGTTGTAAGTGGATTAGGTGTTGGGTAAGGGTTTAATGGTTAGTGGGTTAAGGGTAATTTGAGCTGTTGGGTTTTAGGTTAGTGGGTTAAGGGTAATTTGGGCTGTTGGGTTTTAGGTGGGCTCCGGGTTTTGATGGGTTTAGCGATTGGGTTTTGATGTAATTGGGGGTTTGGGTTGTTAGGAATGGGTTTTGGGATTTAATTTGGGCTTCTACACTCTTTTTGACTTGGCGCTAATACAATATCGTAAGATAACAGTGTCTATCTCTTAAAGTGGATAAACAATAAATATCATAATGTTTTTAAATGCAGGCTTGGATCTCACGACTCTCTATCGGATTATTTATAAGTTTAAAGCTAGATGAAAATTTTAATTACTCATGAAGATAAATATATTTAATGGAGGCTTTGACAAGGTTTAATTTAAGAAAGAAAAAAAAAAGTAATGCGCAATTGCCCGAAAAGAAGAATTGGGGAATTGAAAAGTTGAATTGATTTCAAATTCTAAAAATATCAAAAGAATCATCTAAAAATATCAAAAGATAAAATATTAGAAAATTAAAACTTGTCCTAAAAATAAAATATTAGAAAATTAAAATATTATTATAATGAAAAATGAAATTATTATTTTTACTAATAAATACTTAAAACAAAAATTTTCAAAATAGATCATTATTCATCAACTTTGTTCTTTGGCCCAAAATTTTTATGACAGTCCGCTTCTTCAACTCTTCTTGACTTTCATTGGTTTGCTTTTATACCAAATAAGCCCAAAATTAACAGCATCTCATTCAAAAATATATCAAAACAAAGCACAATAAACATGTAAATTGGGCGTATTATCAAATTCCCCTCCACTTAGCCAATGCTTGCCCTTAAGCATCTCATGCATTTATCAATCTAAGCATACCATAATCATCCTGTTGTAGGTCAATTTTAGCCCGTTTACATCTAAACCCGAGTGGCCCAATTACTAAACTAAAACCCAACAAATTAAACCCAAAATATACCCCAAGCCTAATACCTAAATTAACCCAAACAACAAACCCAACAAAACCTAACTACCTAGCCCAAGCCCAACTAGCTTATTAGTCAAACTAGCGTTTTAGAAAGGCTGAAACCCTAGCCACCCTCTCCCCACTTGCCTCTGACGACTCTGCCACCACCACCCACCGCCACCTTCTCCACCGCCACTTGCACCTGCAAAATCAGAGAAAGAAAAGACAGCAAATATTAAAAAAAATTGATGTAAAATGGCTATAAAAAGTCAAGCAAAATATTGTAAAGGGGTTGGGCAGTCTTAATACATATATTATATTTTCAAACACAAAAACAGTGACGAGGGAAACACCAAATCAGAAACACAATACCAAATCAGGGGATCTAAGTGCTAAAAATCGAGATTGAAAACCAAAGGTGATTCTTTTTTAGAATCTGTTATTTTTTATTTTTTTGTACCCTTTTTATATTGCAAATCTACTTAAATATATACATATTATTGAGCAAAAAAAAAAAAAAAGAAACAAATTTTTTTAAAAAAAATACCTTTTTTTGATTTTCCGGCCACCGGTAGCCGGCGATGGCGATCGGCGGCGGCGACCGGTCGGAGCATATACCTACAGAGAGAAAACAAAAGGGGGTAAGGAAATTTTTTTTAAACAAGCTGAAAATGATTTTTTTTTTAAATTTTTGGCCTTAAATAGGCCTCCAAAGCGACGTCATTTTGGACAAGCCTTTTAAGCACCAAAACGACATCGTTTTGAGCCTTAACTCATGGCCGACCCGTGACCCGACTTGCTCCAACTTCAGGATCCGCGTGTTTTCATTGGAGGGGCTATTTGCGCATTTAGCCCCTCCGCTCCTTTTCTATTATGCAATCAAGTTTTTAGTTGTTTTAAATTCATCCCCAAAATTTATCGCGCCTTTCAATTTAATCCTAGCTGATGCTGTGCGTTTTAGAAAAGGGAATTATTGCACTTTAGGCCCTCCGTCGTTTCATGCGCGTTTAAATAAGCCCTTTTCTTCTTCTTTTTTTATTTCAAATTTGCCCCAAAACTTCGTTTTTAATTCAAATTTAGTCATTTTTTTTAATTTAAGTTGATTTTTATATTATCTTTACTATTTTATTATATTTTAAATATTATTTATATTTTCCTTATGACTATTATGATTAATATTCTTATTATCACTATTATTTTATTCATTTTATTAATATATTATTACTATAGTTACTATTATTATATTATTATCATTATTACCATTATTCTTAATTTTTAATATTAGTTCCAATAATACTATGTATATACTTTTAAATACACTCTTTTTATTTTCTTTTATTGTAAATATGATTACTTTATTTTCCTTACGTTATTATTATATCATATTATCTTTTTTTGTTTTTATTATCATTATTATATCATTATTATTTTTCATGTACATATTATTTATATTATTTTTATGATTATTATTATTGTATTTATTTTTACTACTATTATATTTATTATTAGTATTAGTATTATAATTACTATTATTACACTTATATGTATATATATTTATATGTGAAGTTATCAATGGTTATTTTAATATTATCATCATCTTAATATTAATATTTATATATTTTTAACATATGTATGTATATATTTATGTAATATTATTAATATTTTTTTAACATTATTATTATTTCTTAGATGTATACATCATGTTTTTAATACTATATTTTTAATACCATATTATGTATATATTTTTACATACATTATGTACATATTTTCAATAACTATATCATATGTATATATTTTATGTACATACTTTTAATATTATTTTGTATTTATTTTTAATATATATATGTATATATTTATGTAGTATTATTAATAGTCTTTTTTTTTACTTCTAATATGTATATACTATGTAAATATTTTAATACTATATTATGTATACATTTTTATATATTACGTATATATATCTTTTTAATATTGTATTTTTATATATGTCATGTATATATTTCTAATATTATATTACATTTTTACATATTATCTTATGTATGGATTTTTAATAACTATATTATGTATGTATTTTTAACGCTATATTATGTATGTATTTTTAATACTATGTATATATATTTTATTCCTATTATTACGTATATATTTTAATACATATATGTATATATTTGTATATCGTTATTATTAGTTTTTATATTATTACTGTTTTCAATATATATTGTATATATATTTTTTTAAAGTCTAGTATTATAAGTTTTATATATATATATATATATATATATATATTCACTACTATTTCATATTTGCATCATTACTAGTATTATCATGTTTAATACCACATGCACTACTATTTTTTTATGACTATTATTATCACATATACATTGTTAATGTTTTATATATTATTTGCTTCATATATTCTTAGTTTTTTATTATTATTTGCTTGTTCCGAATTTAGCCTATTAGATCACATCTTATTTCAACGTCAATATTAGTTTTCTTTTTATTTTTGTTCATTTTTTAATAAATAAGACAACGCAACGATTTAACATTAAGTCATCGATTTCATCGCTATGTTGGGTGAATATCAATCGGCTTGTATTAAAAATGGAACGTCCTTCTCAAAAGAAATCGAAATTGTAAAAATTCTCGTGTTTTGATCGGATCGTGATTACATGTTACATTAAACTCGCATTTTTGAAAATTAAGACAACACATGTTTAATGAGATACCAATTTTGGGGGTCACGAGGGTGCTAATACCTTCCTCGTACGTAACCGACTCCCGAACCCTATTTTTTTCTGTGGCTTTTAATGTAGACCTAAACTTGGTCTTCTTTTTGTTTAAAAAATAAATTTTCTTTTAAAAAATAAATTTTCTTTTAAAAAATAAATTTTCTTTTAAAAAAGAGGATTTATTAGGTGTCTGATCACAACTAGGAAAAAGGATTGGTGGCGACTCCCTTTTTTAATAAAATCGAAAGTAAGTTTTTAAATTTCCAATCAATCGCCTCAACTAGCGACCAAAGCAAAATTTTTATGTCGCTACACATCCAAGTTAGTTCAATTATCAAAATCCTCAATTCAATCAAACAAATAGTCATTAGTAAAATTTCGACCCTACAACCGTCTTCCTCAAGCTAACACTTCGATTCATAATTCAATTAAGCACGCAATTATCAAATATTTGCATAATTAGACTTCACAATATCAATTCATACTAAATTGTCAAGACGCCAAAATTAAACAAAAATTTGCAACCGTAAACAACCAATTGTCCCATTTCTTGTGTTTTTTTTCCTAATGAAAAAGCTTATCTAGAGTGTCATTAAATCTTTTTACGCGAAGAAGGATGACAAACCAAGCACCCCATCCCGGTTACTTAATCTGTCACATATTTAGACAATTACTAGCTCTACTCATAACTATTAAGATTAGTGGAGTAAGTGAATAACTTAGAACATCATTTGATCTTTTGACACAAACATAGATGACAACCAAGCACCTAACCCCAGTTACTCAATCGGTCACAACTCTAAGTCTTCACTCTTAATCTAAACAATTAAAAGATTATTTATTAAACTTCTTTTTTTTTTTTTTGAACACAAGATAAAATAAAAGTTCATTTAAAACAAAAAAAATTCAAGCAATTAAGGCGTATCAACCAATTTAATACAAAATTAACATAACAGAGCATTCAATTTCCCACAAACACTTATCTCAAATAATTAAGCAAATCTACGTGTTTTCTTATCAAAATCAATTTATAGAATCAACATTTTCCTAATGTCTAGATTCTTCAAAGAATTGACAATGAATTTTTTGAATTTTTCTAAATGAAAGTTGCATGCAAGGGCAAAAATACAATTAATACTCAAGGACAAAACAAACAACAACACAATTTATCGAGGCAATTAGAAAATATAAATTAACAATTCAGTTTAAACTCCCTCTACCTTAATCCATACATTTTTCTCAATGTATCACAATAAAATTAAATAAATGAATTAAGTATGAAGAGGAAATTTCCCTATGGCTATGGAATGTGATGGGGCGATGGTGCAAGGAACGATAAGAGTCCAATCCTATTGAAGAGAAATAAATTAGAAATAACTAGAATCGAAATAAAAATAAATAAAAATAAAATTGGGTTGACTCCAAAAAAACACCTTTGTTTAATGTCATTGGCTCAACGTTTTTCATTGTTTAGCTTAAGCCGGATATCTAATTCGAATTTTAGTGGTCTCTAGATAATAGGTGGTTAAGGAGACAGAAATGGTCAAACAACAGTTTCGGTTCCCATGTCAGAGCTTGAATATTAGGTGGCCAAAGTTCATAATAAGTAGGCAGTAATTTCATGTTATCAGCGTCATACTCTAGAAGCTTCAGTACCTACGTCTTGTACACTAGATCTAAAAGTTTTCTTCAACCACAAAATGTTCTCCAAGTTGACTCAACTTTGTCTCTTTGGCGTTCCTACAGGGCATTAGAATCGATTCAGTTTCATTGTGTAAGTCCAAAAATTCCTATATCACAGAATCAATCGTATTCTCATTGCATACCTCCGACACTTCACTACGATGTTCTAACAAATAATAAATATTGAATTCAACAACCTTACCATTGAGCTCCATAGCAAGTGTGCCATTAAAGATGTCTATTTTGGTTCTTACAATGCAAAAGAATGGTCGCCTTAATAAAATGTCAAAAGTGCCCAAAGAGATATCATCCTCCCTATATACAACATGGAAACCTACAGGAAATATTATGTCGTTAAGCTTAACCAATACATTTTCCAACACTCTGTCTGGGTAGACTGTAGTGTTGTCCACAAATTGGAGGCTAACCTCTATATCTTTCAAAGGATTGACACTAATGATTCATAAACAAATAACAACATTATGTTAATAAATGAACCTAAATCAAATATAACTCTATTAATCCTACATTGCCTATTTTACATGTAACACACTGGTATCTTATTGACCTAAAATTTAGGGAGAGTTAGGATTAAATTGAAAGGATTAGTGAATTGTTGGACTTCATCGGGTAATTCAAAGACTTAAATGGCCGAATTGCAATTAGTTGGATCTCAATTCTAGTTTGGTTAGGATGGAACCAACTTGTTCCAAAGTAGAAGACAAAATGGTTAAGGATTAATGGTAGAGAAGGATGGTGAGAGTCGTGCTAAATGTGTATATATATATGAGTGTGTGGAGACCAAATTTCACTATTCTGTTTACACTTTTTTTTTATCCATAACATCATCTTCTTCAGTCACTTTGAAGAAGAAGAAGAGGAGGATGTAGCTGAAGGAAGCTCTGCATGACGCGGCAGATGAAAGAATTGAAGTTTGATAGTAGAGAAATTTAGAAACTGGTAAGCTTTTTTACCTCTTTGTACTTGTAGATTGAAGAAAGGGAGAAGTAGTAACTTTTAAAAGCTCCTACATAATTCTAGACTCTAAGTTTTAAAAAAGGTTAGGCACATTTAGTTAACCAGTAAAAGGTTGTCATGCTTATTTGTTAGATTAAAGAAGGCTCTAACGTTTGAGCAAGCTAAGTTGATAAAGATAAGGGAATTTAGGTGAGTCTCTATACCATGCCTTTTAGATTATATATGTTGTTGTGTGACTTGCATGTATCACATTGATGATGTACCGATGTTGCTTAAGATATGGTGTGTATATGCTTAGAGAAAAAGTAGGTTGTTATGTACCAAAATAAAAACGAACTTACAATTGAGTATCAAAGTAACCGAAAGTTTCAAGCCCTAAAATGGCTTTTCTTCATGCTTCATTCGGCCAAGGAAGATGATAATGAGATAAATTTTTGTTTTGTTTTATTTAATTAACCTTATTTTTGATAAATTACTAAATTAACCTTAATGATAAAACATTTATATCATCCATTTCATGTCCATTAATGACCACTTACTTTGATAATGGTCCATTTATCACTTAAGGACCTCCACATTTAATATTCATAGTCATTTAGTGCATCAACAAATAGAATTCAACTTTTACGCTTTACGCGATTTAGTCCTTTTTACCGAATTAAGCATTCAAACAATAAAATTCCTTAACGAAATTTTCACACAACTATACTATCATTCCATAGACATTAAAATAATAAAATAATTATTTTGACCTCAGATTTGTGGTCCCAAAACTATTGTTCTGATTTGACTAAAAACGGACTGTTACAATAATAATTTCCAAAATGTTTCCTATTTCTCCATTTCACCATTTCTATTCATTTTTGTTCATTTGATGCAACATGAATTCATTTCTGGTTTCAACAAGCTAGAGGAGGAACCGATTGGACATATGCGATTGAAGCTCAAATGATTTATAACTAAGTTCTAGCTTTTCACCTATTAATTATAAACTCATTTAGTCACGAAGTCACTCCATTATAGTTTCATGACTGAGCTCTTCCCAATGACATACCATTACGAAAGCAACTCGGTCAGTGCTCATCCAATGACCTTGTCATAAATGTGTTACCCTCATAGGATATCCTTAATTTCTTTGGGATAATATTCATTCTCCTAATATGATTCTATTTTATTTCATGATAACCATTACATCTTCCTTTATGAAAAGTCAATTACTATCAAATAGTAATCATTTACCCATGTTTACTTTTCATCAACCATGTAATGCCAATGATAAGATATCATTTACCCATGTCTCGGGTTATAAATTCCACTATTCTGAATAACACTACATATTGCAGAAGTTGTACACCCAACGTACCAGCTTTCGGTTCCTTATCTATTCAAACTCTGGTTTTTACTTACATCAAAGTGTATAAGTCACGCTACATAGTCTACCATCCACTCAAGATTTAGGTATGCTACACTATGAACGTCACAAGTGGAAAAAATCTATAAATAGATTCAGGATTTATTCTTTTTGGGTCTAGTCTGATGTACTGTTAATCTAGTTTGTCACATCTATGTCTCTATCTTTTGGAAGTCATCTGCTTTGATGCCCAAGACAAAACAATCTCTCCAATTGGACTTGATAGACAACATATTAGTCTTTCTATCGGTGTACTCATTTTCAATTAGACTATAGATATGTTTAGGTTCGTCTACTAATAGAAGTTATCTTTTCGTATTATGATTTGACCATGTAATACCGCTTAGTATTAGTTTAAACATTACACAACCAATTAGCAACATTTGCTTCCGTTTTGCTTTGTGTGCAAAAACTATACAAGGACAATCATACGAAGTATATTAATGTAATCAATGTAATCAATCTGTTCGAAAAAATTGCAAGTTTACAAACAAATATACTACACTCAAGGTACCAGATCTAACATTCTTCAGTAGACCAAATATGGCTGACGATCGACTCAGTATTTTCAACTGTCTACCTATCAACACTGAATCAACGGGCCCTTTTTTACTTGGTACCAATACAACTTTTTGAGATAACAATGTTTATCTCCTAAATCGGAGGAACAACAAATACCAGAATGAATGTTTTTAAGTACGAATTTGAATCTCATGACTCTCTACTAAATTGTTTATCAACCTAAAGCTAGATGGGAAATTTAATTACTCGTGAAAATAAATATATTTAATGGAGGTTTTAACAAAGGTTAATTTAAAAAAGAAGGGGCAATACGCAATATTGCGCATATATATAGACTAGATTTTTCATCTCGTGCGAATTAAAATATATTATATTTACTTTTCGAAATTTTATTATAAAATTTATAAATTTAGAAATAGGTTAAAATATTACTTTTAAAAAGGTTAATATATGCTAAAAGTTAATGTGGTATTCTTAAATTTAAAAAAAATAATCCTTTTACTTTAAAAAGTTTAATTGTTAATCTCAGTAAAAATTTTCCGCTAAACAAAAGATTATTACAATATTATTTTCTATTACATAACTATTAAATTAGTTTTTTTCTTTAATGGAGATATCATTTTCAATTGTTTAAAATAAAAAATTATTTAATCAAAATTAATTATTATTATTAAAATAATTATTTTTATATTTTATATAGTTTATTTTATAACCCTGGAAAAACTAAATCATTATTTTCAGTAAAATTTAGTTATTTTTTTCTTGAAACCCTAATATATCATATTGAAGAAAAATATTATATATGCAAATTTGATAATATAAAAATAGGAAAATTCTTAACATTTTTTTTAAAATTTAAAGCAGTAATTAAAATATTTGAAATTGGAAAATTAATAAAAAAACATTTTAAAAGTAAATATCTATATTAAATTTTGTACATGTATAATAGCACAACTTTTTTCATTAAGGACACACAAAATTTAAAAAAAAAAATTAATCTATATGTGTTTATTTATATGAATGGCAAAACCATGTTTAAGTGTAATCTCAGAACAAACAGTTAAAAAGAGTAAAAGGCAATATGAATTTTAAAAATAATTAAGATATGATTTGCAACTTTTAAAAGATTAATTAATTAAAATAAATTTAAATTGAGAGTAATTTATTCTTTAACAATTTAAATTTTTAATTATAAAATGAAATTTATCTAATTTAATATTTTTGGAAAATATACATTTTTCTATAATTTTTACATTAATTACGAAATCAAGCAACAATGATGACACTTGATAATGAGACGAATATATTTTTTCAAAAGTTTTAACAATGATATCTCAAAATCAAGCATGGGATCATTTTAAATTTTTACCTAAAGGTATATATTAACGTTAATTTTACCTAAACGTATATATTTACATTAATTTTAAAATTTTCAAAAGTCCGCTTGCTTCCCTTTCAATGATTCTTGATTTTATATCTTCTCCCTCCATTATTCCAAGGATGGTTCGAGCCTTCTGAATATGAAGTCAATAAACCTTGTGGCTTTCACCTCTCAATCTCTACACCAAACCTTGAGATCGACTTAAAAATCCGAACATAGTCTTCCTCGACCCTGAAAACTAATATATACTTTCACCAAAACCTTTAACTCCAAATGAACATAATACCAGTCGTAACCATTTTTTTTGGTAAAATGGGAATCGACTTGGGTTTTGAAAATGAAAACGAATAGAGGAGTCGCCACCAATCCTTTTTGATGAGGTGTGATCGGGTCACCTCGAATTAATCATTTTAATAAAAGTTAAGATTTACTAAAACGATAATTTTTGGTCTACGAAAATCAAAAAATGAGTCCGGGAGTCAGTTACGTACGAGGAAGGATTAGCACCCTCGATACGCCCAAAATTGGTACCTAGTTGATTAATTAATGTCTTAAGATCGAAGATTGAAAATATGAGAGAATTTGAAATACGATCCTTCTAAAAAAATGCTTAAATGTTAAAGACCTTCTCGTCTCAAAACATAAAACGTCACATCCAGTAAGTTAGGACACGACATCTTTGAATTTTCGAGAGCGAGCTTGCTTTTTATATAAAATTTGTATATTTTATAAAAAGGGGTATTCGATTATTCAGAGTAAACGAGAGAAATCGAAACCCAGTAAGTTAGGGCTCGTTTTCTCGAGCTCTTGAAAATCGAATATAGCTTTTATTTTAAAATAAATTCTTATTTCGAGGTGGCAAAGTGTCACACCCAGTAAGTTAGGGCACGACACCTCGTATTCTCAGGGATAAACATTTTTCAAAACTCGGGCTACGATTTAGAAGAATATTCCGTTTTTTAGGTTAAATGAGAAAAGCCGAAACCCAGTAAGTTAGGGCACGATTATCTCAAATTACCTAATATCGGATATTGCTTTTATGAAAGAATTATTTTAAAGCAGCGAGTAAAAAAAACATGATGCGATTTGTAGCAAATTACGATATTAATACATTATAATAAATATGACAATGTCAAACATAATAATACGAGCAGCTATGGAAGATGAAATAATAATAAGGTTGGTAAGCGAGTGCAGGAGGAGAATAAAATGATCGAATATGCAAGTAAATTAATAAATAAATAAATGAATATAAAAAAGATGACAAAATAAAACGATAACGATAACGTGAATGATACTACTGTTATAAGTATATATTAAAATACGTACGTATTGATAGAAGTAATAAGAAATGTATAAAGGAAACATATATATGTGGAATAATAATAGTACGATGTTAAAAGATACATATGCATAGTATATATAAAAGGTATGTATAGTATAATAATAAAAGATTTGCATAGCATATATATATATTGGTAATGATAATACAAATGATGAATGATTTAAGGTTTGAAATTATTTACAAAGATATAAATGTATATGTGATGAAACAATGATAATATGGGTAGTGACATATAAACAAAATGTGTATGCTACAATGCCTATATATATACATATTAATGTAAAAATAATAGCATATAAGCTAACACAGAAGGAAGAAAGTGTAATAACAATAATAATACGATAGTAATAATAGTGAAAGGTATAATGATAATAATATGATAATAGTGATTTTAGTAATAGTAATAATTCAAAATAATAGATACGTTAATAATAATATATGAGAATAACAATAACAATACGTAAGAATAGGAAATAATAATATGGTAAAAAGGAAATAATATGTTACTTGAAAATAATAGTAGTAATAATAATAATTATTGATAATAATAAAAAAATACATAATAGTAGTAAAACAACAATCGTAAGAATAATAATAATAATAATAATAATAATAATAATAATAATAATAATAATAATAATATAATACCTATGATAATGTAAATATAGAATAGTAGAGGACATATATGTAAAACACCTAATACTAGATTAAAAATATTTACTGTGTACTTATTGAAAATAATAATAAAAATAATAATACATTAACTAATAAAATTAACTAATAATAATGATAGATAAATGTATACATATATGTACTTAAAATATATAAGTAATAATAAGAATAAGTAGCGAATACATGATATTAAAAGGATATACACAATAATAATATTAAAAGTATGTACGTAATATAGTGTTAAAAAAAACATACGTAATGTAATTATAAAAATATGTATATATAATGTGATAAAATATATGAATAACATGATATTGAAATATCTACATAACATAATGTTATAGATAACATATAAAAAGGTATACATAATATCTATTAAGAGAGTATACTCCACGTAGGCATGTATATAAAAACTAATTATTAATGTTACGTAAAAAAATACATATGTTAAAAACATTAGTTGAAATTAAACTAATACCAATAATAGTAATACTAATAATAGAATATAATCTAAAACAAAAATAAAGAAATAATAGTAATAGCAATAATAAATATACATACACGTGAATAGTACTAATAAGAATAATAATACTAAAATAATTAAATTTTTTTTAATAATAAAGTAAAAAGGGGGTTGAATTGAATTAAAAGCAAAAGGCTTGGGACAAAATTGAAATAAAAAAAGGAAGGGGATCAATTTAAGCACGCGAAAATAAGGAAAGGACTACAAGCGCAATAAACCCATTCACCCCAAAAAGCGCAGTATCAAGGGGACTAAATCGAAACCGAAGTAACTGTTGGGCCAAATTGGAGATAACAGCAAACTTGATTGTAAAATCATAAAAGGCGGAAGGATCGCGCGAGCAATTAGACCATGCTCGCAAGAACACGCGGATCCTTCGGGGTGGCGGATCGGGTCGTGGATCGGGTCGCTAAACGACGTCGTTTTGGGTGTTGAATGCACGCCCCAAAATGACGTCGCATCGTGGGCCTTTAAAAGTCAAGTTTTTTTGAAACTTCATTTTTCATTCTTTCCAGCAAAAAAAGGGGCTGAAAACCTCTCTCCTCTCTCCTTTCTCTGCAATGAGCCGAGAAACCGCGCGAAGAGCCGACCCTTCCACCGCCGTATAGTCGTGCGTGTCGGCCACCATGCGTACGGTGGGCGAAATCGCCCAAGGTGGATTTTTAAACTATTTTTTTACTATTTTATATATGTATAGGCATGTGAATAAATAGATTAAAAGAAGAAAAAGGAAGAAGACAATGATGATGATAAAATCACCTTGCAATATTAGATTTCGATTCTTTTCTTGAGCTGTTTTCTCGCCTTTTGATTTTCTTTGAGATTTGGTTATATTTTTTTGCTTTTTTTGATGTTGATGAAATCTCTGTTTTTGTATCCCTCAAGATCTAAAATGCTTCTTTTTTTTTTAAAAGAAAGAACCGACCCCCTATGGTTTTTCATTCGGCTTTATGTATAGCCATTACATGCCTTTTTTTCTACTTCCTGTCTTTTCTCTATTTAATATTTGCAGGTAGTGGAGCAAGTGGGTGACGTGACGTGACCGTGGCGGTGGGAGCAGTCGGTGACCAGATTTCGACATGGGGGGCAGCAGCGATTGATTAGGCTAGGGTTTTTAGTTCCTTTTGTTCTGGTGTTTGGGTTGGGCTACCGATGGGCTTAGTGGGTTTTAGGTATTTGTTTAGGTATTGGGCTTTGTGGGTTAGAAGATTTCGGGCCCAAAATTGGGCTTGTACAGCTGCCCCTCTTTGCTTGTTGTCGTGTAACGAGAACAAAGCAAAGACTTAAGACCAATTTTGCCCAGCCTCACTGTGTCTGGACTTGTTTAGCGCTCCTTTTCTCCAGGTAGCTTCATTCCAATCTTGTTGCTTCGCTTCCCTGCTCCACTGCAACTTCAGGGAGATAAGGTTTGTTTTGATCTACTCTACTGCAACTTTAGAGAGATAAGATCCGTAATTTAGTTTCAATCTGTTCCACTGCGACTTCAGGGAAATAAGATTTGCTATCTTCAGTCTGCTCCACTGCAGCTTCAGGGAGATAAGACTTGTAACTTCGATCTGTGAACTCAACCTGTTACCCTACTACTTGGGGGTTTAAAGGTCTGTAAGTTTGGCCTACCACCCTACTTGCTTAGGGGGTTGAGCCCGTCACCTTCGATCTGTTTCCCTACTGCTTAGGGGTTAAGATCTGTGGATCTTCAGCCTGTTGCCCTACTGCTTAGGGGGTTAAGGCTTAGTGGTTTGAACCTGCTCCACTGCAACCTCAGGAGGGCAAGATTCACCGTCTTTTGATCTGCTTCCCTACTGCTTAGGGAGATGAGATCTACAATTTGGTCTATTACCCTACTGCTTAGGGGTTTAAGACCCTTTGTCTTCGATCTGCTCCACTACTGCTTAGGGAGATAAGATCTGCAATTTGGTCTATTACCCTACTGCTTAGGGGTTTAAGACCCTGTGAATTTAGCCCGTTACCCTACTGCTTAGGGTGTTAAGGCTTGTGAATTCACCGATTCCACTGCACCGTCTTCTGAAGAACATGATCTGTAGAACCTGTTTCACATATCTATATTTATGCCAAATAATTAGGATGCTATGATTGCGATCAAATGCTGAATCAAATGCTCCTAACCAAATGTGATGCGAATGATTTACGAATGCATGAGTGCAGCTCGTTGTGAGAAGGAGTCCCCTTTTTAATGTTTAGGTTGTAGTCGCTCTTTGTTTATCGAGGTTTTTTTACCGAAATGGTACCCTGCTTTCTTGTCCAGCTCGAATTTGAATAGAAAACCCGAAGAGGTAGTCCCCATTTAAACCCTTTCTTCTCAAATGTTTGCAATCTTTGAGTTTGGTTAGTTCTAAATAGTAGTCCTGTTTCAGGTTCCTATACTATTTAGAGACTTTTAGAGTAATATGCAGAACTCTTTTTGCAAAAATGACTTTAATCCATTAATCATTATTTCAATGTAAGATACTTGAAAATGGTCACAACAATGACAGGGATAAAATTTGTCAGGAATAACTTGGAAATGGATCAGTCTCAAACAACAAATGTTGCTGGAATACAAAAATGGATAGAAAGAAAATAGGTGCCCCAGATATCGCAGCATGAACTTCTATGCACGAACTTCTTGAGGACTCCCTTTTGCTCGATGTGTGTTTAAGGGATCTAGAGTATCCTTGTAGATGCCCCGAGATATAGCATACTCCTTCATTGTTAATTCAGGCATAGCAAGACCGCTGTATGCCCCACTTTGATCGAATTTGAGCCGCCCTTTTCGGGTTTTCAACCCAAATCCCCTTTTGTTTCAAGATGCCCTTTGCGGGTTTTCACCTTGGCCTCTCCATTCTTTTTTTTTTAGGCGAAGTATTTCTTAACCGAATCTGAATTCACAGGATTGGATAAAGTCTTGCTATCCATTTCAGCCAATATCAATGCTCCTCCAGAAAAGGCCTTTTTTACTACGTAAGGTCCCTCCCAATTTGGCATCCATTTTCCTCTGAAATCTTTTTGTATGGGCAGGATCTTTTTCAATACTAGGTCTCCTTCGTGGAATTCTCTTGGACGAACCTTTTTGTTGTAAGCTCGCATCATTCGCTTTTGGTACATCTGGCCATGACGGATAGCCCTTAGCCTCTTTTCTTCAATCGATTCAATCGATCGATCGTGGACTGGATCCACTCGCTTCATCCAACTTTACTTCTGACAAAACTCTGAGGGAAGGAATCTCAACCTCGATAGGTAAAACTGCCTCTATTCCATAAACCAATGAGAAAGGTGTGGCCCCGGTAGAGGTCCTGACGGACGTTCGGTAAGCATAGAGGGCGAATAGTAGCTTTTCATGCCAGTCTTTATAGGTTTCAATCATTTTTCCCACAATCTTCTTAATGTTTTTATTAGCTGCCTCCACCGCACCATTCATTTTCGGACGATATGGTGACGAGTTGTGGTGTTTGATCTTGAACTGACCGCAGACACCTGCTATTGTGCTGTTGTTCAAATTCAATGCGTTGTCAGATACGATCCTTTATGGCATTCCATATCGACAAATGATTTTCTTCTTTAGAAACCTGCTAACTGCCAATTTAGTAACATTGGCATATGAGGCAGCTTCTACCCATTTGGTGAAATAGTTAATGACCACGAAGATGAACCGATGCCCGTTTGAAGCTTTTGGCGAAATTGGTCCAATCACATCCATGCCCCACATCGAGAAAGGCCAGGGTGAAGTCATGACATGCAGGGGTGATGGAGGCACGTTAATCTTGTCCCCATAGATTTGGCATTTATGACATCTTTTGGCGTAGTTGATACAGTCTCCTTCTATGGTAGACCAATAGTAACCAAACCTCATAATTTGCCTGGCCATCGTGAAGCCATTAGCGTGTGTCCCACAGACGCCCTCGTGGACCTCTTCCAAGATTTTCTTAGCCTCAATAGCGTCCACACATCTTAACAGCACTTGATCTTTTCTTCTTTTGTATAGGATCTCCCCGTCCAAGACGTAGTCATTGGCCAGTCTTCTCAACATTCTTTTTTCATTCTCAGTTGCCTGGTCGGGGTACTCGCGATTCTTTACATATCGCAGGATATCGTGGTACCAAGGGTGGTCATCATTTCCTTCTTCTTCTTCGAGGTTGTAACAATGAGCTGGAGCCTCGTAAATGCTCATTTGGATTGGCTTCACATCCTCTTGCCTATTCACTTTGATCATAGAAGCTAAAGTTGCCAGGGCATCAGCCATCTGATTTTCTTCTTGCGGGAGGTAGCAGAAAACGATATCATCAAACTCTTTAATTAATTCAAGGATCAACCTTCGATAATTGATCAACTTGGGGTCTCTCGTCTCCCATTCACCCTTGAGTTGGTAAATCACTAGGGCAGAATCTCCGTATACCTCTAACACCTTGATCTCACGCTCTATCGCCACACGAATTCCCATGATACAGGCTTCGTATTCTGCCATATTGTTTGTGCAGTCAAAATCCAATTTACTAGTAAAGGGATAATGATCTCCGTTCGGGGATACCAAGACTGCTCCGATTCCGTTACCCACAGCATTTGATGCTCCGTCAAAGTTTAGCTTCCAAGGATGACTTTCTTGAGGGTCTTCTTCAGTGGTCGCTATGTACATTAGATCTTCATTTGGGAAGTCAAAGTTCAGGGCTCGTAGTCTGTAGGGCTCTCATCGGCTAGAAAATCTGCTATCGCACTCCCCTTTATAGCTTTCTGGTTAACATAGACTATATCGAATTCAGAAAGTAGAATTTGCCATCGGGACATTCTCCCATTCAAAGCAGTCGATTCTATCAAGTACTTCAGAGGGTCCATTTTAGAGATTAGCCAAGTTGTGTGATACAACATGTATTGTCTCAATCTTCGGGTTGTCTAGATTAGGGCGCAACATAACTTTTCAATTGGCGAGTATCTTGTTTCACACTCAGTGAACTTTTTACTGAGGTAGTATATCGCTCTTTCTTTCCTTCCCGACTCATCGTGTTGGCCAAGCACACATCCCATAGAATTTTCAAACACCGTTAAATACAGTATCAATGGCTTGTCTGGATTAGGTGGTGTCAATACTGGGGCATTAGACAGATATTGCTTAACCTTGTCGAAAGTCTTCTGGCAATCCTCGTCCCAAACACCAGGGTTGTGTTTCTTAAGGAGACGGAATATGGGGTCACATTTCTCGGTAAGTTGTGAAATAAACCGAGCGATGTAATTCAATCTTCCCAGGAATCCCTGAACTTCCTTTTGAGTGCGTGGTGGAGGTAACTCTTGTATGGCTTTGACCTTATCTGAGTCAATCTCAATCCCTTTTTCACTGACTACGAATCCTAGTAATTTTCCGGACCTAGCCTCGAAGGTACACTTTGCTGGATTGAGTTTCAGCTGGAATTTTCTCAACCTCAAAAATAACTTCCTCAAGACTAGCACATGTTCTTCTTCTGTCCGAGATTTGGCAATCATGTCGTCGACGTAAACTTCAATTTCTTTGTGCATCATATCATGAAACAAGGTCACCATGGCCCTCTGATACGTTGCTCCTGTATTTTTTAATCCGAATGGCATCACCTTATAGCAAAACGTTCCCCACATGGTTACAAATGTGGTCTTATTCATGTCCTCAGGATGCATCTTTATCTGATTGTACCCTGAGAAGCCATCCATGAAGGAGAAAAGTGAGTAACCTGCCGTATTGTCCACTAAGGTATCGATATGAGGCAACGGGAAATTATCCTTCGGGCTGGCCTTGTTCAGGTCCCTGTAGTCCATGCACATCCGTACCTTTCCATCTTTCTTAGGGACGGGGACAATATTAGCTACCCATTCCGAGTACTTGACTACTTGTAAGAACCCAGCATCAAATTGCTTCTTGACCTCCTCTTTTATTTTCAACAAAGCGTCGGGCGCGCATTCTTCAAGCTTTTGTTGAACCGGGCTTGCATTCCTCTTTGATGGGAGCTTGTGTACCACGATGTCGATGCCAGCCGGGCATGTCTTGATACGACCACGCGAAGACGTCCTTAAACTCTTGGAGTAACTCAATAAGGTCCCGCTTTGTCTCTCGTAGTGGTAATGCAGCTCGATCTTTACTTCTTTCTTTTCTAGTTCATCTCCTAAGTTCATGACTTCTACTATCTCTTTATGGGGTAGAATCTGTTTCTCCTCTTGCTCTACCATCCTTAACAAATCAGGGAATAAGTCACAGTCTCTGTCGTCCTCAAAGTCCTGAGATCCCTCTAGACACATATCCCGTTCAAAAGGAGACTCTGAGTTAGTAGCAATGTCACTCACGTCATTGATATCTAGAGACCTGTTGGAGGTGCAAGGAGGATGCAAAGAACAAAGGAATCTAAGAACAATGATATGTATGGTATGATCATGAACGAAAGAATAAAAGAATATTTGGAAATAAGACAAAAAGATGCATTTCATTGAAATAACGATTTTGAACATAGGCCTATTTTCACAAAAAGGGACTCTTATTACTCCTAGACCTAGAGTAACAAGTGTGTTTTGAATATTACTCTGTGTTAGTTCTAAAGACTATAGGAATCTCTTCCATGATCCAATTATTGAGAACACTTCCGGCTCATGAGGGCGAATGCCCGACGGATTCTCTATCCCAGTTCCTTCTTCGTATGTGGCATTGATGCCCAAATTTTCCATCATTCCTTCCACGATTTCCTTTCTCGACGTGCCCCTCTCGAGTGAGTGAATGACTCCTCAGACACAAAAGTCTTTGAAATATGGGGAAGATCATGGGCTCCCATTTGATTTCTCCCCGTTCAATCGCGCTCTCTCTCTCTCTTGCTTCTTCTCCGGCTCCTTCTTTCTTTGTTTCGTGTCCGCCCTGAATCCTAACCCAAAACGATCTTGTTTGTCCTTTATCATTGCTGCATTAGTCACTCCCTGGAGGTATTTCCCGAGTCCTCTTCCGGGTAGGGCTCCTTTTCCTACGGTTAGCTGTAGCCCCATTCTTGAAGTCTTAGATAACCTGGGCCTCGGAATCTCATTTCCTTTGGTAATGAATGTCGCGTTCACGAATTCTAAAGACTGAAAAGAACATTCAACTGTTTCATCATCTGTGCCCACATATGGCGTGTCGCTGGTAACAGATGCAATGATATCTTCCTCCGCATTTATGGTTACCAATCGACCCTCCGTTATAAATTTGAGTTTTTGATGCAACGATGACGGCACTGCCCCCGCTGAGTGAATCCATGGCCTCCCCAATAGGCAGTTATACGAAGGCTTAATGTCCATGACTAGGAAATCTACCTCGTACGTGCTTGGCCCGATTAAGAGGGGTATTTCAATTCTTCCCATTACCTTCCTTTCCGTACCATCAAATGCTCTCACTATGTTTTGGCATGTCTTCATATGGGAACTATCTACTGGCAACCTATTCAGCGTAGATAAAGGTAGGACATTTAGTGCAGACCCATTGTCAATCAATACGCCTGGTAATGTGTACCCTTTACAGTGAGTCGTGATATGCAAAGCTTTAGTCAATCCTCGGCCTCCTGGCGGTACTTCATCGTCATTGAAGAATATGAAATTTTCGGCGCTTATATTGTTGACTAAGCGGTCCAGCTTGTTAACAGATATATCGTTAGCAACATAAGTTTCATTCAGCACCTTCATCAATGCGCTGCGATGAGTTTCTGAGCTTAAGAGTAAGGCCAATACCGATATACGAGCTGGTTGCTTGTTGTGCAAATTATTCCACGACATTTGTATTCACTGTGCTTTAGAAATTTTAAGAATTCTTTTGCTTCTTTTCAGTCATCGATTCATTAATAAATTGGTTCAGTCCCGTGACCTCACTTTATTTTGCTCAATTGCCACTGACTTTCCTTTAACCTGCTCGGCTTTTGTATTTGGGGTATAACGCCTTCTGCTGCGTGTATAAAAACCCTCGTCTTGACTTTCTTCAGATGCATTAATTGGGATTTCTTCTTCTGGAATTGTCACATTGCAATTATAGTTCCACGGTACCCTTTTGCTATCTTTGTAAGGGAAAGCAATGGCCTTCTGGATTATAACCTTGGGCGCAATTTGTGCCCCGGTTTCATTCATTCTCGGGCATGATATGATAACCACTGAGTGGTTGACTTTATAAACATCCTTCGTCGAACCTTCTTCGGAGGCACATACATCTGTTTCTTCTAGGCTCCCAGCATATTCGAAGAATTCCAGCTCCTTATTGTCTATCAGTCCTTGTAACAAAGTCCTGAATTCGCTGCATTTCTGAAGCTCGTGATCCTCTAGATCGTGGAATTCGCAATAATTCTTTGCTTCTCGAGGTCTGACCCTTGAATTCTGTGCTATCAACCCTCTTTCTACCATTTTCTTCCATACTTCTTTCAACGGGGTTTTCACTTCTGCAATATTCATCTTAGTCTCTTTCCCCGAACCCTCGATTATCGCATTTACCCCTTTGTCCCCATGGTTGGGTAATGGATTCTCTGCACTAGATGTATCATCAAATTTCACGACGCCTATATTGATGAGTCTTTCAACCAATTTCTTGAAAGTGGTGCAGTTTTCTATCGAGTGACCTGTGGCTCCCGCATGGTATTCGCATTGGGCACTTGCGTCGTACCACTTGGGGTATGGAGGTTGTATTGGTTTTAGATAGAAGGGAGACACGACATGCGCGTCGAATAAACTTTGGTATAACTCCTTATATGTCATCGGGATGGGCGTAAACTGAAGTTTCTCCCTATTTTGCCTTGTATTAGGTTCTTGTCTGGGTGGGCCTTGCTGACCAGGGGTCATTGACCTTGGTTGGCTTACGGTAATCGATTTCGAATATGAGCTCACACTATTCACCTCGTGCTCTTTCTTTCTCGGTGCTGACCTTTTGGTGCTTTCTCCCGCCTCTATCTTCCCACATCTTATCGCATTTTCTATCATTTCTCCCGACATTACTATGTCTGAAAAGCTTTTGGTCGCGCTTACCCAAAGATATGGTTAATGAAAGGCGCCTTGTGGTGTTGATGAAGAGCATAGTGGTTTCTTTTTCCAATAGGGGTTGGACTTGGGTGGCCACTTCTCTCCATCATTTGGGCATCTTGTCTAAAGCTTTCATTATGTTTTTTCTCCATGTTCGTAAAGTGATTCTATCGGGGCTATGTCTGCCACATGACCATACTGCTTCATGAAAGCTTGTGCTAAATCTTTCCATGAACCGATCTAGGGGCTAGGTCGAGTTGGTTGTACCATCTAGAAGCGGCCCCAACCGGACTTTCGGAAGCGGTGAATTAATAGTTGGTCATTATTGACATGACCGCCATTCGTCTCTGCAGAACATAGTGATGTGAGCTTTGGGCGGCTAGTCCCGTTGTATTTCTCAAATTCTGGAGTTTTGAACTTGGGAGGGAGTACCAGGTCTGGGACCAAACTTAATTCCTTAGCATCGATTCCACCGCGATAGTCAATGTTTTCCATTTCTTTAAATTTTTCTTCTAACCATCTACATCTTTCTTCAAGCTCTTTCGGGAGTTCCACCCTCGTTTTTTCTATCTCTGTTACTTCATCAAGATTGAGGACTACGGGGTTGGTCGGGTTGTCCCCCGGATTGGAGCCCGAACCAGCCTGATAATTCATAGGTACGGAGACATCGGCTTGAAATGGTTGGGGCCTAATCGTGACCGATGGCCTTCTTGGGTACACGTCAGGTTGCGCCTGAACGTCTGCCGGGGCAAAACCCGGAGGGTAAGTAGGATCTTCCATATCGTCTCCCGTTTGACCAAAGGGCTTTTCCTTTTTTCTAATCCGCCAGCCAATAGGTGCGTTAATTGATCCATCATACTTTTCTGGGACTCCAGCATCTGGTCCCTCATATCTTGCTGGATTTTGGCAAGCTGTTCTTGCATACGTGTTTGTAGTTGGTCTTGTATTTCTTTTTGCATTTGTTCCAATCTCTCTAATCTTTGGTCCATTACTCTTGTCTTTCCTCTTGTACCGTAACGATGTTCCAGGGTAACTTGCCATGATTTTTAGGGTTTTGTGTGAGTTTTAGTGCATATGATGCAATGCTGATACATGAATGCAATAAATGTGATGAATGCAAAAAAGCGTTGATTCCAGTCCGATTTCATTAGAGTAACTTTTCTAGAAAACAAGTTTCTTTACATAAAATAGATTACATATATGGCTTGGCCCTGATACTTAGGGCCTTGACGCCTAAGAAGCCAAGCTAGCTCTCGGCCTCGCCTCGATTCGACTCGTATTTTAGACTCAAGACATCGGCTTGTACCGCTAGTGTCCGCAAGTGATCAGCCCACTTCGCACTTGAGTCAAAGCTTCGCCCATGACGTAGTCTCTGCTCCGAACCTGATCTTGGGATTGGTAAAGCTGCGCTTTACATTGCTCGTTATTTACCTCGAGGAGTTCAATCGAAGTTCACGATTTTGTAGTCTTTGTTTTGAGCTCTTCTATATTCTCCTTTAATTCTTCAATTCTATTTCGAGTGGCTTTCAACTCGATCAGAGTTACGCGCGCGATCTCGATACAATGACCTTTCTAACTCTGATACTCGAATCTTTAACCCTTCCTTCTCATTCTGGCTTTCTACCAAACTTCTTTTCAGAACACCTTCTTGAGTTTGAACATCCCGGAATTTTTCTTCCCACTGGTTGGCTTTGCTTTTCTCTTCTTTGACTTCTTGTCGCCACTGCTCAGATGTTTTTCCTAACCCAGCGATTTTCATTGACCTACGCAGCTTCTTGTAGTCCGTTTTCAAACTGTCCAAATCTTCTTCAGCCTTGTTTTTTCCTTTTCTGAGTCTTTCGGCTTCTAGTTTCTGGACATCGACATCTAATCCCAGTTGCATTTTTTCTTCCTCCAATTGCTCGATCTTCTTTTCTAGTTCTAGACTTTTTCTCTCAAAATCCTGCCTGATGATTTCTAGCTCAGATGGGATTACTCTCAAGTGTTCTTCCATCGACCGAGGGTTCTCTTGATCTAACATAGGGATATTATCGTTAATCCTCTGATTCCACCACCGGTCGTACTCGGGGGTAGTCATGGGATTGGCAGCGAACTTTTTCATTCTACGAGTCTGGTTCCAAACATTTGATATCTCGCAAACTTTCTTTTTGTAATTGTTCCCCGTGAGTGCGAACTCGCACTGAGCTAACCCGTATGTTGGTGGCGTAAACTGTCTAGACCTGTATTGCCTTAATGCAAGCAAAGGGGCATACCCGACGGCTCCCCATACTCCTAACAAGGGAACCCAATCAAAATCTCCGCATCGGTATAATATTTCATCGGGAACCATCCACGGGGCCCTCCATTCAACGTCTTCCTCTCGTAAACTTTGAAGAATCGCCATCCAATTTTCTTCTGTGATATCATCTCTTCTAGGCGTAGCCACTAACTCCTTCAGTGGAGAGTAATTTTCAGAGAAAACACGATACGAGACCTTTTCCACTTTCTAAAAATGACTGTGGAACCACGATAGTAAGAGCTGTGCACATCCTATAAATCTTCCTTCACCCGCTCTTCGACAAGCATTCAATGATCTAAAAGTTTCCGCCAAGATTGCGGGTATCGGTGTGGTCCCTTTACCAAGCCTGTCAAAAAGATCTAAAACTGCCTCGTCTACATGTCCCAAAGCTTTAGGGAAGATAACCAGTCCGTAAATGCTCAGGGCGAAGACATCTACCCTTTTCTTCACATCGGGGTGTGCTAAGATTAGATCTCTCAGATTCTTCCAAGGAATGCATTTACAATCTCCTTTCCGTTTGATCCGGGTTGTAACCCACTGTTCGCTCATCCCTGTGATGTTCATCAGCTTTTTTGAAAATGCTGGGACGTTGGCAGGTCTGGAATAGATTCGGTCAACCTGAATCTTCGGGCAATGGAGCAAGGCCGTGTATTCTTCTACAGTAGGGACCAGATCTACCTTCCCGAAAGTGAAGCAACTATAAGCAGAATTCCAATATTGGGCGAGGGCTCGAAACAGATGTTCATCTACCTTGACATCGAGCAGATAAGATAAATCCCCGTAATGACTGTAGAATAATTGCTTGACCTCGTCACCCCACTGACCCCAAATTTCTTTCATCTCTCGGAGATTGTTCTGAGTTACGCTGATTCGAGTAAAATCCCACAATTTCGATATGTACCCCTTCGGTAAGACTGTCACCTTTCTCTTGTTGTGTTGTCTCAAATTTATATATCGAACAATAGCGTTGTCCTCTACTTTATCAAAAACCCTTTTCCATGATAAGCTATCTACTTAGGAACCGAATGTGAATCAACACGTTTTATGATGAAAATGCCATGCAAATACAATCAAAGTAAAACAAAACAAGTCAGTATTTCATACGCAATTTAAGGCAAACAAGGAATAATGTTAAATATAGCATTTGCCCCGGTAACTACTAGGGTTTCGGAGTGGCTCTACCTAGGGTGGGCTCTTAAGGCTCGCTATATGGGGCTCGGTTCTAGAGTAAAGGGTACTGAACCAAGAGATTCCTCGATCTTTCTGCACCGAGTTGATTCGGGGAATAGATTTCCCTATGGCTGCACGGAGATGAAAATCTCACGAAGACATAGGTACGGATGTATCCCGAAAGCGATCCACTATCCTGCACGGAGGTGAAAACCTCACGAAGGAGTAGTTTCGCGCTCCCACTTAAGAGGGTGTGACCACGGCGGTCATGCAATGCAATATGCAACACTATTTAAAGACTCGGACCAACGCAACAGGTATTATATAAACCATAAAAAGCTGATGAAATGCAATGAAAGGATCGTATTTCAAAATCAAATTTTCAATTTTCGATAAAAAGACAAAAGTTAATCAACTTGTGGCTTGACTCTCTTATTTGAGATCCCCAGCGGAGTCGCCAAGCAGTCGTAACCATTTTTTTTGGTAAAATGGGAATCGACTTGGGTTTTGAAAATGAAAACGAATAGAGGAGTCGCCACCAATCCTTTTTGATGAGGTGTGATCAGGTCACCTCGAATTAATCATTTTAATAAAAGTTAAGATTTACTAAAACGATAATTTTTGGTCTACGAAAATCAAAAAATGAGTCCGGGAGTCAGTTACGTACGAGGAAGGATTAGCACCCTCGATACGCCCAAAATTGGTACCTAGTTGATTAATTAATGTCTTAAGATCGAAGATTGAAAATATGAGAGAATTTGAAATACGATCCTTCTAAAAAAATGCTTAAATGTTAAAGACCTTCTCGTCTCAAAATATAAAACGTCACATCCAGTAAGTTAGGACACGACATCTTTGAATTTTCGAGAGTGAGCTTGCTTTTTATATAAAATTTGTATATTTTATAAAAAGGGGTATTCGATTATTCAGAGTAAACGAGAGAAATCGAAACCTAGTAAGTTAGGGCTCGTTTTCTCGAGCTCTTGAAAATCGAATATAGCTTTTATTTTAAAATAAATTCTTATTTCGAGGTGGCAAAGTGTCACACCCAGTAAGTTAGGGCACGACACCTCGTATTCTCAGGGATAAACATTTTTCAAAACTTGGGCTACGATTTAGAAGAATATTCCGTTTTTTAGGTTAAATGAGAAAAGCCGAAACCCAGTAAGTTAGGACACGATTATCTCAAATTACCTAATATCGGATATTGCTTTTATGAAAGAATTATTTTAAAGCAGCGAGTAAAAAAAACATGATGCGATTTGTAGCAAATTACGATATTAATACATTATAATAAATATGACAATATCAAACATAATAATACGAGCAGTTATGGAAGATGAAATAATAATAAGGTTGGTAAGCGAGTGCAGGAGGAGAATAAAATGATCGAATATGCAAGTAAATTAATAAATAAATAAATGAATATAAAAAAGATGACAAAATAAACGATAACGATAACGTGAATGATACTCTTTGTTATAAGTATATATTAAAATACGTACGTATTGATAGAAGTAATAAGAAATGTATAAAGGAAACATATATATGTGGAATAATAATAGTACAATGTTAAAAGATACATATGCATAGTATATATAAAAGGTATGTATAGTATAATAATAAAAGATTTGCATAGCATATATATATATTGGTAATGATAATACAAATGATGAATGATTTAAGGTTTGAAATTATTTACAAAGATATAAATGTATATGTGATGAAACAATGATAATATGGGTAGTGACATATAAACAAAATGTGTATGCTACAATGCCTATATATATACATATTAATGTAAAAATAATAGCATATAAGCTAACACAGAAGGAAGAAAGTGTAATAACAATAATAATACGATAGTAATAATAGTGAAAGGTATAATGATAATAATATGATAATAGTGATTTTAGTAATAGTAATAATTCAAAATAATAGTACGTTAATAATAATATATGAGAATAACAATAACAATACGTAAGAATAGGAAATAATAATATGGTAAAAAAGGAAATAATATGTTAACGAAAATAATAGTAGTAATAATAATAATTATTGATAATAATAAAAAATACATAATAGTAGTAGAATAATAATAATAATAATAATAATAATAATAATAATAATAATAATAATAATAATAATAATATAATACCTATGATAATGTAAATATAGAATAGTAGAGGACATATATGTAAAACACCTAATACTAGATTAAAAATATTTACGGTACTTATTGAAAATAATAATAAAAAATAATAATACATTAACTAATAAAAAATTAACTAATAATAATGATAGATAAATGTATACATATATGTACTTAAAATATATAAGTAATAATAAGAATAAGTAGCGAATACATGATATTAAAAGGATATACACAATAATAATATTAAAAGTATGTACGTAATATAGTGTTAAAAAAACATACGTAATGTAATTATAAAAATATGTATATATAATGTGATAAAATATATGAATAACATGATATTGAAATATCTACATAACATAATGTTATAGATAACATATAAAAAGGTATACATAATATCTATTAAGAGAGTATACTCCACGTAGGCATGTATATAAAAACTAATTATTAATGTTACGTAAAAAAATACATATGTTAAAAACATTAGTTGAAATTAAACTAATACCAATAATAGTAATACTAATAATAGAATATAATCTAAAACAAAAATAAAGAAATAATAGTAATAGCAATAATAAATATACATACACGTGAATAGTACTAATAAGAATAATAATACTAAAATAATTAAATTTTTTTTAATAATAAAGTAAAAAGGGGGTTGAATTGAATTAAAAGCAAAAGGCTTGGGCCAAAATTGAAATAAAAAAGGAAGGGGATCAATTTAAGCACGAAAATAAGGAAAGGACTACAAGCGCAATAAACCCATTCACCCCAAAAAGCGCAGTATCAAGGGGACTAAATCGAAACCGAAGTAAGCTGTTGGGCCAAATTGGAGATAACAACAAACTTGATTGTAAAATCATAAAAAGCGGAAGGACTGCGCGAGCAATTAGACCATGCTCACAAGAACACGCGGATCCTTGGGGTGGCGGATCGGGTCGTGGATCGGGTCGCTAAACGACGTCGTTTTGGGTGTTGAATGCACGCCCCAAAGCGACGTCGTGCATCGTGGGCCTTTAAAAGTCAAGTTTTTTTGAAACTTCATTTTCATTCTTTCCAGCAAAAAAAAAGGGGCTGAAAACCTCTCTCTCTCTCCTTTCTCTGCAAATGAGCCCGAAACCGGCGTGAAGAGCGACCTTCCGCCGCGTATCGTATCGTCGGCGTGCCGACCACCGTACACGGTGGCCGAAAAATCGCCAAGGTGGATTTTTAAACTATTTTTTCTTACTATTTTATATATGTATAGGCATGTGAATAAATAGATTAAAAGAAGAAAAAGGAAGAAGACAATGATGATGATAAAATCACCTTGCAATATTAGATTTCGATTCTTTTCTTGAAGCTGTTTTTCGCCTTTTGATTTTTTGAGATTTGAGTTTATATTTTTGCTTTTTTGATGTTGATGAAATCTCTGTTTTTGTATCCTCAAGATCTAAAATGCTTTTTTTTTTAAAAGAAAGAACCGACCCCTATGGTTTTTCATTCGGCTTTATGTATAGCCATTACATGCCTTTTTTCTACTTCTGTCTTTTCTCTATTTAATATTTGCGGGTAGTGGAGCAAGTGGGTGACTGACGTGACCGTGGCGGTGGAGTAGCAGTCGGTGACCGATTTCGACATGGGCGGCAGCGATTGATTAGGCTAGGGTTTTTAGTTCCTTTTGTTTTGGTGTTTGGGTTGGGCTACCGATGGGCTTAGTGGGTTTTAGGTATTTGTTTAGGTATTGGGCTTTGTGGGTTAGAAGATTTCGGGCCCAAAATTGGGCTTGTACAATACCTTAAATGAATTTCCTTAAATTTTTTGGTGCGATTATTTTAAGTATTGTTGTAGTTGTGATTTTAGTATAGATATGACTTTCGAGTTTAGATATTTACAGGGTTTATCCATGTGGGAGGATGAATAGGAGTGGTTCTAGATGTGTACGCAGTGATGAATATTGGCAGAGGTGGTTGATAATGGGGTATGTTGGCATCTGGTATGATTTGTGAACGGTGGTGAATAACGGAGTCAACAATGATGGGTTAAGGATCGTGATGAGATAATAGATAAATTAGGTGAGTAAACTATGGTTTAGTGCCTTTTTTTTTTGTCTGTCATCCTCTGTTAGAACTTAGAAGTGGTTCTTAGATAGAAATCTAAAAATATCAAAAGATAATGTTAGAATTAAGTGACCCGAATCTTTATTTAAATAAAATACAGTGGTAAAATAAAATAAAAGAAGAATCCATATAGAATTACATTTCTTTTATTTTATTTTTAGAATAAGGTTTTTTAAACCTTATTAAATTTCATCTATTTGATATTGATTAGAATAAGCTGTTTCAGTCTTACTAGAATATGACTTTACAAGCCTATAAATAGACATAGTCTATTCCTCTTGTATTAATTCGAATTCGACATAGTGAATTTTCTTCTCATCTGCCCGTGATTTTTTCCCGAAAGGATTTTCACGTAAAAATTTATGTGTTCTTTATTTTATTTTATTTTATTTTATTTTATTTTATTTTCACAGATAAAATACTAGAAATTAAAATATTTCCTAATGGAAAATTAAAAGTATTATTTTTACAATAAAAGTTTCTAAAATAGATTTTTATCCATTAACTTTTTCTTTGACTCAAAACTTTAACTACAGGCCGCTTCGTCAACTCTTTTTTACTTTTCTGAAATTGTTTTTGTGCCTGATAAAAAATTAAATAATAAACTTAAAATTAATGACATCTCATTAAAAAATGTATCAAAACTATCAGAATGATTGACATAGACATGTGGAAGCCCATGTTATCATGTGTGAGCTATAGAGGCTTTGATAATTTTATTATTGGGTCGATTAATATCTTGTAATTTCTAAAATTTAAAACTCTAGTTAGGACTTGTCTTTATTAAGCTATGTAAAGCTTAATTTGCACCAAGAGGGAGATGAATTGGTGATTAAAAACTTTGCAAGAAATATGACAAATAAAAATTGATATAATTATTTATAGTGATTTGACGTCAATTACTTATATTTATTACATTAACTCTTTATAATTAAGAATTTTTTAAATCCACTTGTCGAAACTTTTTTTTTTTTGAAAAACGGGGATTGACTTTAAAACGAAATATAGTATGGAGTCGCCACCAATCCTTTTTGTTTAGATGTGATTGGGTCACCCAATAAAACATTTTATTTTATTAAAATATTGATTTTGGCCTACGAAAGTTAAGAAAATGAGTTCGGGAGTCGGTTACGTACGAGGAAGGATTAGCACCCTTGCAACGCCCAAAATTGGTACCCAATTGATTGATTAATGTCCTAATGTCGAAAATTGGAACAGATTTTAAAATACAATCCCATTTAAAAATGTTTGAATATACTTGAATTGAATGCTAAGACTCCCTTGTTCCGAAGAAATAAAATATCATATCCAGCACGTTAGGGTACAATATTTCAAACCTTCGATACCAAGATCATCTTATGATTTTCAAAATTCATGCATTGAAATTTTAGAAGGATATTTAGTTGTTTGGTCAACGAAAAATCGAAACACAGCACGTTAGGGCATGATCTCGAATTTCTAAATACGAAATATTGCCTTATTTTTAATTTAAGAAAATATGGACGAAATTTCGAAAGGATATTTAGTTATTCGGTCAAACGGAAAATCAAAAACCCAGCACGTTAGGGCACGATTTCTCGAATTACCAAACACGAAATATTACTTTGTTTTGAGAAGTTATTTTTTAAATAGGAGCAATTATAAAAATGGTGAAATACATTTATTTGGTTTGTTTGAAGTAAAGAAAATGAAATGAACAATTTGAAGCAAATAGGTTGGCAATCTCAATCATAATTCAATATACAGAAATGAAAAAACAAAGTAACTAATATGGAACATACATGGTTAACATATTATACAAATTATTGACAATAATACAAAGATACAAATATGTAAATCAAAACACACCTAATGATAATACACTATTTAATATTTCTAAATACAGACTAATGAAATAAAAAATCAATTTAAACAATGAAACAAAAAACTTTTAAAAGGTAACGAGCAATGTTAAAATAAATAATGTAAAGGAAGGTAAATTTGAAATCAACAATGTGAAAAAAGAACAATTAAAAGTAAATTATATGTATATAAACAAATAATACATGCAAAACTTTGAAATAAATCATAAAATAAATAAAAATAAAAATAATTAATACATAAAATATAAAGGTTAAAATGACTTTCAAAATAAGTATTATAAGAACAAGTTTAAAATTAGTGCTATACAAAACAATTTACAACTAAAATTTATAAATAAAAATATAATATAAATTATGTACATAAAAAATAAAAATAATAATGTATGCCCATATAAAATTTTGAAACAAATAACGTACATATTAGAAAATTTTAATATAAATGAATTATATAAATACAACTATATAAAAATATACAAAAGAATATATATATATATATATGAATAACAATCTATATAATATGAAATTAAAATAATTTTGAAATAAGACTTATTCATCAACAATTAGTAATATACATAAAGTGAAAAACTTAATGTAAATAAAAAATAATAATAGATGAGAGTGTTAAAAAAACAAAATATATAGTAAAATAGATCTTTAAAACAAATAAATTATATATAAATAGATTTAAAAGAAAATATAAATATATATAAAGGTAAATTCAAAAATAACAACCAAAATAATGTGAACATAATATATACAATATAATTCAAACAATATATACATTACAACAAATAATAAATTTTATAAAGAGTTATTTAAAATGAATAAAATAAAATAAAAACTAAAATTAAAAAAGACTTGATCGAAATAAAAATGACATCAAAAGGATAATTTATAAACAAATAAATTTATTAAAACAAAATCAAGGATCGAAATAGAATGCGCACAGACGAACGAGGGTTAAAAATGCAAATAAACCAAATCCTGAAACAAGGCGTTTAAATGTGAACTAAAATGAAATTGACACAAAATTCCTGGGCAAATATAAAAAAATAAAAAAGAATGAGTATGGACCTAATCAAACAGTAACGCAAAAGGGAAGGACTGACTGCGCAAATGGTCCTCAGAGACCAAAACACGCGAATCCTTCCCCCTATACGGGTCGGGTTTGGGTCGATCTCCCAAAATGACACCGTTTTAGTACTTGGGGAGCCCGAATGGAACGACACCGTTTTTATAGCTCTATAAGACCCACATTTTTTTTGTTTAAGAGCATTTCACTCCCCATTTAAAAAAAAAAAAAACCACAAAATTTCCTCTCTTAAAAAACCTTTGATCTCTGGTGAAGCAAATCCGGCCAACTCCGCCATGGCTTCACCTTATGCAGTGGCCGAAGACCTATAAACCCATTTTTTTCACCGATTTTGGAGCCCATCATCTATAAACCATAGATCCAAGGCCAAAACCCCAAGAGCATGGCCAAAATCGGCGGAGCAACCAAGAAACGAATGTTTCTTCTCCTTTTCTGATTTGACCCGAACGGAGGACGGCCACCATCAAGGTAAGTTTCCTCCCTCCCTTTCTTTTACTACTGTATTATTATCGTATTTTAAGAAGCGATAAAAGCAATCAAAATAATAAAAAAAAGGAAAAAAATGAAGCCAAAATCACAAAAGAAAAATCACCTTTTTTCTTTCTGTATATTTATTTTTCGTTTATATGTATGCGTAACCTTTTACAGTGCAATCGGCCCCTTTATAGCCGAACAGAGGTAAAATGTAAATACAAATTTCTTTATTTTTTCTGTTATTGCTTTGCTATGTTATTCTGTTATTTTCTTCTCGCAGGTTTGACTGACGTGAAAGTGTTCGGAGGCCGTACACGTGTAGTGCATGGGTTGTACGGAGGTGAAGCTGCGGCATAAGGCTGCTAGCTAGGGTTTTGAGAATGTTTTAATTTTTTGGGCCATTTGGGCCGTGTATTTTCTGGTCTAGTGTTTTTAATTTGGACCTATTATTTGGACTTTGTAAAAACTGGACTTTTATTATTATTTTTTGGGTTTATAGTGGGTCGGACAAATTGGCCTGCTACAGCCACTAATATGAAACATTTTAAGGAAAAAATTTAACATTTACAACACTATCTTTTGAGTAGGCAAGATAGAGCCACTTCCCCGTGAGATTTTCTACCTAAAAACCTTAAGGAAACCCTCACAAATGGTGATAATACAAGATAATACAAGAATGATTGAGTGGTTAGCTCTTGAAAGTCAATATACAATAAATTTACTCTTACATATACAAACAACACTTAAGAGAATGAATCAGATTGTAACTCACAAATGTTTACAAGTAAAAATCAGAAAAAACATGGTAAAAGACTAGATTTTTACTCTTTGATCTTTGAACGCTTGTTTCATGTCTTCATTTTGGACCCCTTGAACCATATTTATACCCTCTAACAAGTTTGGAGATATTCAGAGTCGCCAGACACAAATTGGAGTCATTGCAACATTGAATTTGTGCATTAATTACAATCTGCAGATAACTTGTGCTGATACAAGTGTTTTAGTATTTATATATTTAGAGTCGCCAGACATAAATTGAAGTCATTGCAACATTGAATTTGTGCATTAATTACAATCTGCAGATAACTTGTGCTGATACAAGTGTTTTGGTATTTATATAAGTGCTTAAAAATTATAATCGTTAGAGGCCATGGTATCAAAACAAGTTGACTTGTATCGATACAAGTCCCAAGGAAAAAATCAACGGATCTCATTGCCAGACTTGTGGCGATACAACTACTCTAGTGTATCGATACAAGTCCCAAGAAAAACTTGAGGCGCTCACTATTTGACTTGTTGCAAAAAAGGTCTAGACTAGTATCAATACAACTCAAGTTATACCAATACTCTGTGGTGTTGTTGCGGTACTTCTCCCCTAAGATCACAGGGTAGCGTCACAGTCTAACTTTTGCCGATACAATTGAGCCAGGATACTAATACAAGTTCCCAGACATGGCTAAATCAAATGAGCCAGGATAATAATAGTTAGCTTAGGTTATGTATGTTTGATACGTAGAGAAAGGTGATTTCATAAGTCGTCTAATCCTCCATTGATATCTGCTCCTTTGGTTCAGAGTAGCGTGAAAACATTGATGAAATGTTTTTAATGACGTTGTTTATGGCTAATTAATAAAACACCCTCACCCATCTTTATATTTAAAATTTCCATATTTTAGTTTTCTTATTTATTTTAGTTGATACCCAAAATGAAAAATATTCTTATTTTGTATGAGTGATTCAATTCCATTTCGTGAGATGATTTCGGACTTCCCAATTTCATTTCTTACGCTCCAAAAAGCGAGTAAATATTGTTGGAGCAGTGCCTGATCAGAGACAACCTTTATTCATAACTGTCAAAGACGACAACATAAATTAATTCATTAAAAACAAACAAAACAAAGAACAAATTTACAGGTAACATTGAATGTGGATTTCCCATACCCTAAGTCTCCCGACACTTACTTTCTGTACTTTTTTTTTTTTTAATAGCAGAGCATTTAACTCATTGTTCTTATGACGAAAACGCCTATCTCACTCTGAGCTCACCCATTCAATTTATATTTGATATTAATCCCCCAAACCTAGCTACAGTACCACACACACTTTGCAACCTAATTTAGCTGGCATCTTGACTTTCATGGAAAAAGAACAAGAAAATGCACCAAACCATTTTGTTTCCAAATATTATTTACCTTTTTTTTTTTTTTCTTTCTCATAATTCTCCACCATATTATAATGTAAATTTATGAGATTAATTAGGGTTTTGACGAGATATGAAATTTGAAAATCCAGTGATAAGATGTGTCGACAAAACAAACACATCGGAAAACAATCACCCTTAAAATAAATGAATAAATAGATAGCAGACGTAGGTTTACTTGTATTTGGATGGATGGGTGGTGGTAGCCGTTTCCAAGTGCTATAATTATCATTTTCTTTAGGGTTCAATGCCAAAACCATGTCATTCTCCGGTGAGAGGTAGCATTGGCAAAATAATTCCACCTCATGAGGTTTCAATCTCTGATTTTATAGAAAGTGTTTTTTTTTCTTTAATATTTATTAAAAATTCCTTCAACATTTTAATAAAGCCAAAAAAATTATAATAGAGGGATTGGAATTAAACTGAAAAATTTTAGAGAGGTCCGAACAGAAATTTTCCTATTTATTAACTAAAATTTATCAAAATTTAAAGGTTGAAAGAGATAAATATTTCAAACCAAACAGGTTAAAGGTTCTTGCCAACCCCTCTTGATTCCACCCTAGTTATTAATGATGTGATGGATTATGATGCATTAATAATATATAAGACTTATATATCAATAGTACATTAAATATTATCTTTCAATCAATAATAATTTCATTAAGGATTAATGTCATAAATTTTCTACCTAACTAATAGTAATTTTTCGGAAATCTCAAAATCGTATAAAAGAAAACAACTTGTGAGGAATGCCAGTGGCATTATTGTTTCAAAATTTCCATAATATATGTGTTTTTGTAATGAGAAAATTAAAAGAAAGAAAATATCACCAATGTTTTGTTCATTCTACATTATTATATAAATTATTAAATTGGTATTACAAGTCAATTGAACATTAATTTAATTAAAAAATAATTTAAAAAATCAACCGAATCTGAACCTAAACTACTATAATTTTAACTTTTAATTTTACCATTTCAGTCAAATGTTCATTTATTTCTTGTACAAATTTTTAATATGATATATTTCTTAATTATTTTTCATCCAAATCATGAGTATATAATAATGTATTCTAAATAACACTTGTTAGAAAAAAAAATGTATCATTATGCTATTTTAGTTAGAAAATCTTCAAAATTTTTATACCAAAACATGAGATTTATATCAAATAAATGATAATAATTATTTATGAAATTATCTATTTATATTATTTTTTAAGTGTTTAATTGAGTCAATATTACTTATTAATCGAGTTCCAGTTTAGTTGTGAAATTATTAAGAATTTATTTTTTATGAAGCAATAAATATTTCTATCATGTTTTGACTTTTTTTATTTTGTTAAAATCTAAAAAAATATATACAAACAATGATATTTAAACTTCAAACATCACAATATTTAATATCATTTATTTTTATATTAAATTTTTTATAAATATATTTATTACATGAGCTATTTTACCCACGTGGTAAACAAGAATTAATGTATTTCTTTGATAGGAGAGCTTCTAAAATGTAAACATAAAATCATAATCAATCAATAACAGGATTTAGGATTGATAAAAAAAATAGGATTTAGTATTCTCTAAATTTAATTTGATATAATTAGTATTGAGCTTTTGACAAGATTTTTTATCCTCAAACTCAAACTCATTTTTAATATATATATATATATATGAAATAATCAACTAATATAATTTTTAAATAATATTTTTAGAATAAATTTATAGAGACAAAAAAATGTCGAGAATGTTAACATTCAAAATCGTAAATCTACAGATATAATTTTTTATATGATTGTATAGATAAAATAAAATAAACTTTCAGTTTGAAACGTCTTTTTCAAAGAAAAAAACCGACAAAAGACAATTGTACCATGAAATGAAATGGCCAGCACGCGTGATAATACTCTGGAATGACATATTTTTATGTATTAATTACATATTTATTTTAAGTATGATCCTATTAATTTGAACTATTTATGGTTTTTTATCTTGTATGGACTAAATTGAAGGCAAAAGGAAATTTGGGGGCAAAAAGCGTGAATTTAATGATAAAATGGGCCAGCATGCGAAGTAGGAAAGAAGTGGTGACGAAAATACAAAGTATGAAAGACTTGAGGGCAAAAGTGCAAAGAAGAGATTTTATAAACACAAGACTCTATTTGAATTTTAATTATATTAGGATAATTGTTAAGATTATTATTTAGATTTAATTTTAGCTTTTATCTTTATTTATCTTTTAGAATTTAGATAGGAATAGACTAGGTTTTCTAAGTACTATAAATAGGGGATGGAGTGACACAAATTTGACTCATCTTTTCTGTAAACACTCCCTCTCCCAAAAAGTTTAGCCTTTATTCCTTTCTTTATTCAATAAAATTCCATTTTTATTAAGTTTATTTCTTTTTTCTCAAAAGCATGAGCCACTAAATTCAACTAGCCAAAGGTTGTCGAAATTCCCCAAGAAAGGTTCATGACGTTTAGAATCCGCACTTAGCCTTCTCAACGAGTATTCATCGTTTCTCTGCACTACGAGACTGACGCTTCCATACATGTCCCTTCAAAAGTGATCTTTTCATCTGGTGCAAAGACGGTCGTTTGTATGTTTTGGGAAGGTTGCACAGTCGGTTCGTTAGCTTACTGCGTCAGTGGTTGTCAAGCCCAAGAGACAAAATGGAGTGGCATTCGCCATTGAGAAGTGATGATCTAGTGTAAGACGGTCCCACAAAAGCGACAGTTGTCTAGAGTCAGGTTCCTCTAAATCGTAAGTCTAAAATCTAAGTGAAGCTGGTGGTCGTAGGTGTCCTCTTCCACTATAACTAGCTTATTCTGTTCGAGAAGGATCACCTAAAAGCCTAGGATTGAACCCAAGGAGAATCGAGACAACCGTAGGCTGGAATCTCTCCATAAAAAACTCTATTTCCTTAACTCTGTTCATCTTTACATTTTTTTTTTTTTTTTTGTAATTTCAATTCAATCAAACCTTTAATTCTATTTTTTCCCAGGTATGCAGGTTTTCTTGGGCACAACTCTGCCCAGGATCTCGAGGAACAGGAATTTGTGTAAATCCAGTCCCTGAGAATTTGGCCCTACTTCCCTTATACTATTCTTTTATAGGGATAGAATATTTTTGGTGCTCTCAATGATGCATCAAATACGTGAAATGAACTAAAGATAAGATAAAAAAACCAAAAACCAGCTGCTAAGAAAGTAAGTGTAAGATGAAACGCCTTTGTTTGCTTCAACTCCTTTCCTTTGTACTTCATCTCCTTCAAATTACCCGATCATGGAAACTTATTACACCCCCTCTTCAGACGCGCCCTAATCAGGCGGATCCGTCCACCATTGATCCTCCTCTACTATAGTCACAGCAAACATGGGCACACCATTTGACAGATAAGTTTCTTTCCATCTCTTTATCCCCTTTGTCACCAATGTGTGGGCTACTTCATTTGCTTTTCTCAACGTATACCGAAACTATAACTTTCAAAAACCCTTTGAGAATTTTTGAGTTTCTAATGTGTGCCCCTATTTTAAATCTATCATTACCATCTACCTATAACTTTTTTGATACTTGTTAATGTGTCCCCCTCAATCTCCACCTCTCAATGGCCCATACACAATCCTAATTGCATCGCCTGGCAACACACAAGGGCTTCCACCATAAATGCCAATGGTATGTGTTCATTTATCAGTATTTTTTAGCCCAATACCCTTCCGGTGGCATCTCTAACCACCAAACATATGCAGGACTTCTTAAAATGGTTTTGAAAGGCAACATCAAATTTGATCTTCACTACAGAGCTCTTCGGCAACCTCCATCTCTCCAACTCTAGCCTCCAAGGAAATATGTTTTGGGTAAGTGCCTTCATCTCTTGTATGTAACTATATATTTGGCTTACAACATCCTCAGCCATCTGTATTTCTTTATCATGAACCAATATGCTTTTGGTTAACCATATTGCCCATACTATGCATCTTATTATCCCGCACTAGAATAGAGAATTGTTTGTAAAGATGTATGTCATCCACTATCTATAATTAGTTTCTGACATATCTTGTGGTCATATGTGTAGCAACTGCCATATCCCTTACAAAGCTAAGCAGTCCCGAAAGATATGTTTTGTAGTTTCAGATCCCTCACCACATCTGGGGCACCTAGTTGAACTCATCACCCTTCTATACTGTAAATTAGAAAAAATAGAGATAAAATTATAAAAAGCTTTCCAACTTGTAATCTTCATTTTTGCTAGTAGATTAAGACGCCATAGATTTTTGTGAAATGTTATATAAGTGGAGTGATTGTGGTGAAGCATAGCTTTTATTACTTATTGTAGCAGCAACTTGTACCCACTATGGATAGTGTAATCTCTTGAGGCTTCCTCTCGCCATACTATTCCGTCATCATGTGGGTCTCGTGCTAGAGGGATGCATAAAATTCTTTCTGCATCAATAGCATCAAAGGTAGAATTAATCAGTTCCTCCTTCCATAAAATTTTATTAAGGTCTATTAAATCTACCACCAATCATAGATTTTCATCACTAACAAGACTCTGAATTTTAAAATTTGCAAACCACAGTATCCAGGCAACATCTCTGATTAAAACTCGGGTCCCTATTCCCACTCTCCAGCCCGTCCCTTCATTCAATAGACCCTCAGCAACCCAAATACTTTTCCAAGTATAGGATGGGTGAGTTCCCAGCCTTGATTCTAAAAAACTCAAATTCGGGTAGTATTTAACTTTCAAAGTACGCGTCAATAATGAATTCAAATTATTGATAAGTGTTCATACTTATTTAGCCAATAATGCTACATTAAATTTTGATAAGCATCAAAAATCCAAACCTTATTCTCCTTAAGCGCACACAATCGGAACCATTCATACTAATGAATTCCCCACATCTCATAGCTTTTTTGCCACCAAAACTTACTGATTATCCGTTCCATCTTCATGCAGAACATGTTTGGCAACAAGAAACATGACATTGAATATGTTGGCATAGCTTGTAGGATGGACTTAATGAATACTTCTCTACCCTCTTAAGAGAGATGTCTACTACTCCGATTTTGTATTCGACTCCTAATTCAGTCCTTTAGCGACTGAAAAGACAACCTCTTTCTCCTCCCCTACCATATTTGGCAACCCAATGTACTTCTTTGGATCATCCGAAAAACGAACATTTAAAATATTTAAAATATTTATTTTGTCTTATATTGTAACATTCGTACTAAAATAAACCATTGACTTATAAAAATTAATGCTCTGACCCGAACAATTGCCATATTCATCCAATATGTTCTACACAGTATGCGCCCCTCTTTTTGTAGCTTCACTAAACAAGATACAGTCATCAATGAATAACAAATGAGATATTGAGGGTCATCACCTACTTACCTTTACACCATTCAATATTTCCCCACGTTCCGCCAGTCTCATCAACGAAGACAAACCTTCACAACATAACAAAAATTGATAATGTCTCAATGGGTCACCCTACTTTAAACCTTTGGTGGGCTTAAAAACCTCTCCCGCCTCTCCGTTAATCACAACCGAGAAAGAAACTGTGTTAATACAGTTCATGATAGAATCTACCCATTTTGTAGGAAACCCTTGTTTCAGCATTATACCCCTTAAGAAAGGCTACTCCACTCTATCATATGCTTTCCTAATATCTAACTTGAGTGCTATAAAGCCTCTCTGCCCTGTCCTTCGATGCTTGAAAGTGTTCAAGATTTCATAGGCAAATAGGACATTATTTGTAATTAGTCGACCCTGTACAAATACACTATGTGCTTTATCTACACATACGTCTAAAACTTTCTTCAATAGATTAGCCACCAGTTACAATATAATTTTGTATAGCACCATACATAACCTTATGGGTCGAAAACTCAACAAAGAGTTTGGGTGGGCTACCTTCGGTATGAGAATAATACGAGTTACATTAAGAGCTTCTAACGACATACCTCAATTTAAAATGTCAAGGCAAAATGTACCAACATCTTGGCCAATAATGTGCCAAAACTTTTTATAGAATATCGTTGGCAAACCATCAGCCACTAAAGCTTTAGTTGGTCCTGTTTCCTTCAATGCTGACTCAATTTCTTCCATTTTATTTTCTGCAATTAATTGTTGTTTCATGCTTTCAGAAATGCATCTCTCAACTCCCATAAGAATATGATTAGGGTAACTAACCATTTACGTTGAAAAGAGATCACTGAAATAATTTCTCGCTATGGATCACATCTATTGATTATCCGAGATAATTTCATCAACATTATTTTGTAACTCTCGAATATGGTTTGTACACCTCATTTGAAACGCAAATCTATAAAAATAGGTCATATTTTAATATCCTAATTTTAACCAATTTACTCTTGCTTGCTACTCCCAATAGAGTTCCTCTTGTTTAATTTCCATGCTAAGGTGCAATTTAACATCCAATATTTCCACAATGGTCTCTTCATTACGGTCCATCTTATCTAAAAAATTCAGGCGTTATAAAAGATTCCTTGATAATCCTATTTTTTTCCTCAATTGGTTCACCCAAATCAATAACCCCACACATAACTTTGTCAGTCTAGTGGGTATGTTCCCCAAAGTTATCTCCCAAAGCCGCCTAACTTCTGGTTCACATGACTCCTCCATTGTCCACCAAGCTTCAAATCGAAATAGACTCATCTCCCTTTTTTAGTTGCCTTGAGTCATGTTGATAAGTAGGGAGCAGTGATTAGAAAAAGATTGAGGTAGGTGACTCAACGAGTACCTTGGAAAATGTTACACTATACACCATTCACTACTGCTCGATCTAGAATTTCTCTAATATTTATTTCCAGCCTATTATCTCTTTTCTATGTGAACCATATTCCTAAATAGCCCATATCTTCTAATTGACATTCCGCTAATATTATCTAAAACTCTTCTATTCATCTTTCATCCCTTGGCAAACCTCCTCTAATCTCACAAGCATATAAAATTTCAATGAAGTCGCCACAAACCATCCATGATAAACTCTGGTTGCACCCTAGCATTCGTAACAAATTCCAGATCTTTGTTATATTTCAAGCATTTGAAGCCCCATAAAACCCCGTCATCCTCCACCTTGAACTATCTACCTCCTCTTGGATCTTATCATTATTATGGTTGCTAGAAAAACTTCTCAACATGACACAACTTTTCCCATTCCATCCAAGGTTGAGACCCCCTTAGTACCATCTATTAGAACATCTATGTCTGATAAACCATAATATATACAAAATTTTATTCCATGCTTGGTATATTTTTGGATGATTTATCATAAGATTTAGTGAATTTGATGCTCCTAATCCTTTAAATTCATGTTTTATACTTAGGTAAGCATAGAAAGGTGAAAAGAGCAAGAAACGGGCAAAAATCGGATAAAATGAGCTTATCTCAGTATTTCACACGGCCTAGGCACTTCCACACGGGTAAACCACATGCCCGTGTGAGGCATACGGGCTGGACACACACCCGTTTGTCATGGCCATGTCGACATTAAACCAAGTCAAAATTGCACACGGCCTGAGCACTTTCACACAGGCATGGCACATGGCCGTGTCCCTATTAGACCCAATTCTAATTCTATTCGGAAAAGGTTACTTTGGAGGGTTTTAAACCATTCTAAAGCCTATTTAAACACCCTAGAAGAGGATTAAAAGGGACGCGCAAAGTAGAAGGTAAAAAATACTCAATGATAGCTATCAGGAATCAGCTCGGAAGTAGGATCTACTTCAAGACTGAAGATCTCCATTCAATTTCCTTAGAAGTTCTTTGGGTTTCTTTATGTTTTATTGTTTTCCCACTTTTGAGATGTTCTCCATTATTATGAACTAAACTCCCTAAATACCTAAGGGAGATGAAACCTAAGACGAATCTTATTACTATTTGAATTATATGATAAATACTTGTTCTTATTCTTAATTGTGAGTTTTAACCCTTGCTTTAATATTCCAGGATATTAATTCAGGTTTTTTATGTGCTTATTCAGTGGAGAAAAAGTCCCTGTTTATGAGTAGATCATTCATAATTAAGTAGAGTTGCATGCAATCCTAGAGATAATACGACATAAATCTACCGGATTAGAGTCAAATCTAATAAGGGAATCCATAGATCGAGTTAATGCGATAATAGGAGTTTTAATTAGAAAGAGATTTCGATTAATCAACCTAGAGTCAGTTGTTTTTAGTCTCGAAAGAGTTATTAACATAAATTAGGGATTTCTACGGATTAAGACAAGTGAATAAATCATCTAATTTAGAAAGTAATAAGTGAAGTCTAGGTGGATTCTTTCTTAGGTATTGTCTTCTCCATCGGTTTTCTAAATAGTATTTTCAACCTTTTATCTCTGTCGTAATTTTAGTTAATTAAATAATTAGTCTTAGTCTAAACATTCACTTAATTGTTAGGCTAGATAATAAAAAGATAGTAATTACTAGTACTTTTAGTCCTCGTGGATACGATATTTCCGGTCTCACCATAACTATACTATTGTTCGATAGGTGCACTTGCCTTAGTCAAATTTTTAGTTAGTTTAGCGACCATCAAGTTTTTGACGCCGTTGCCGGGGACTAAAATATTAGGAACGCTTGATTTTTATTACTTTAGCCATTTTTACTTTTATTACAATTTACTTTTTGTTTTTAGTTTAATTTTTCTTACTAATTTTCCTTTTGTTTACTTCTGGCAGGTATCTCTAGTTTATGACTAGAAAAAACCCATCAGTACCTTTCCTTTTTAACAGTGAGATCGAGAGTACAGCTCGTAGAAACCGAAGAGAAATAAGGCGAAGTCTACAATACATAGAGGAAGGGCACGAGGACGATACTAATACTACCGATTAGATGGCTGAAAATCAGAATAATCCGCTACCTCCTATGGTTGCTGCGAATCCAGTAAATCTGAATCCTACTCCTCGTACTGTGTATGATTATGCTAAGCCTACTTTAACAGGAACTGAATCGAGTATAGTTCGACCTGCTGTTGCTGCAAATAATTTTGAACTGAAACCTAACACAATTCAAATGATACAACAGTTTGTTCAGTTTGATGGTTTGCAGGATGAGGATCCAAACACTTATTTAGCAAATTTTCTAGAATTATGCGACACTTTTAAGATTAATGGCGTTTCTGACGATGCCATTCGCCTTCGGTTGTTCCCCTTTTCATTGAGAAATAAGGCTAAATAGTGGTTGAACTCGTTACCACGAGGGTCAATCACTACTTGGGAACAAATGACCGAAAAAATTTTACTTAAATATTTTTCTCCAGCTAAAACGGCTAAATTGAGGAATGATATCTCTTCTTTTGTGAAAATGGATCTAGAAACTCTTTATGATGCATGGGAGAGATACAAGGACCTATTGAGAAGGTGCCCTCACCATGGGTTACCTCTATGGTTGCAGGTTCAGACTTTTTACAATGGTGTGAACCCCTCAACAAGACAACTGATAGATGCAGCCGCCGATGGAACTTTAAACAACAAAACACCTGAAGAGGCTTACGAATTTATTGAAGAGATGTCATTGAATAACTATCAGTGGTAAGTCATGAGAACAAAGCCGACAAAAGCAGCTAGTGTTTTCAACCTCGACACGATCACTATGCTATCTAACCAGGTAGAACTTTTAAATAAAAAGATTGATGGTTTGTATGGTTCTACTCAAGTACATCCAGTGATGAGGTGTGATTCAAATGGAGGAGGAGTGCACAACACAGATTATGCATCCTTCAACTCTAGCACTGAGGAGGAACAAGTCCACTATATAGGTAATAATTCTAGACCTCAAAATAACCCGTATAGTAACACTTATAATGCAGGTTGAAGGCACCATCCTAATTTCTTGTGGGGTGGTGAAGGAAATCAAAAACCACAACATCCTACAGGTTTTCAACAACCACCTTACCAACAAGAGAAGAAACTAAACCTTGAAGAGATGCTCACAAAATTCATCTCGGTGTCAGAAACTTGTTTTTAGAATACCAAAACAGCACTTAAGAATCAACAAGCGTCGATTCAAGGGCTCGAAACTCAAATAGGACAGCTAGCTAACCTGACTTCTGAACGACCACAAGGTAACTTGCCAAGTAACACCGATACTAACCCAAGAGAATAGCTTCATGCAATTACTGTTTGAGATGAAGAAGGGTTAGTTGAACCTGAACCAGAACCGAGGCAATGACCTGTGATAAGTAATGGTAAGGATGAGATGAATCATGGTACACAGAAGCTGGTAAGCAAAGAACATAAACATCGTGTACCATATCCTAATACAAAAAGGAAAGACCACACAGACGAACAATTTGGTAAATTCTTTCAACTACTTAAAAAATTGCATATTAACTTACCGTTTATTGAAGCTCTTTCGCAGACGCCCAACTCAGTGAAAATTTTAAAGGAGCTCGTGGCTAATAAACGAAGGTTAGATGATACGTCGCATGTGGAATTAAAGGCAGTTTACTTAGCCATTCTACAAAATAAGCTACCCAACAAGTTGAAAGATCCAGGGAGTTTTACGATTTCTTGCTTAATTGGGAATTTAAATGTTAATAATGCTCTAGCTGATTTAGGGGAAAGTATTAATGTCATGCCCTACAGGATGTTTAAGCAGCTAGGAATAGGGAAACCCAAACAAACTAGGATGAGCATTCAATTAGCTGATAAAACCATTAGATTTCCAAGGGTTATAATTGAATATGTGCTTGTCAAAATTGACAAATTTATATTTCCAGTTGATTTTGTTGTCTTAGACATGGATGAGGATAGTGACGTACCATTAATTCTGGGTAGACCCTTTTTAGCAATTGCTAGAACTATTATTGATGTTAGTACAGGAGAACTAACACTGCGTGTAGGTGAAGACATGATTAAACTTCAAGCTCGCGATTCTGTCAGACTATCTAGTGATTGAGATGTTATTACGAGTTCTCTCCATGAGAACAACATTTTGGCTCAGACTTTTGTGTAGGAAATCCCTAGGGATAAAGTGATGGAGCTACGAACAACTCTTAAGGAACAAAGATTGCAAATCGAGGAACTAGATGAATGGCAAACAACAGTTATGGATAAACCAAGGATACCCGATAAACCAAGGTACTGTCCTGATAAACTTAAAGGTGAATCGAATCAACTAAGGGTTGGAGACAAAGTACTGTTAGATGAAGTGGACCCTCGAGTTGTCACTTCAAAGTCCAATGCAGACGGAGCAACTCCTTTCACTATACTAAATATATTGCGACACGGTAAGGTCGAGGTAACAGATACTGAATTCAGAACTTTCAAGGTAAATAAAACTCGACTCAAACCCTATTCTGATAAAATTGATAGTAGGAATGATGTAGCACTCCCTACCCGTATCCATTACCGAAATAGGGTACGAGGCATTACCGGAGTTTACTGAACATTTTCAGAAAATTCTGAGTTATTTATTATTCATATTTTGAAAATAATCATAACATCTCTCTATTGGGCCCTCGAAGCCCCAAACATACAATAGAAACCAACCGGAATTAAATCGGGATCATAAAAAAAATTTCGCAAAATCTTAAATTTTATTTTCACCTAAGTACTTACCATTTCAATGCTCCTTATAATTAAACATGTTACCATTCAATCAATAGCTTAACACTTGTCTAAGCGTCAAACAACATCATTGTTAGTATACTTGCACATATTTCATCTAAATTCAACATTGATATACTTATTTTCTCAACATGTCACACTTGAGTTTAATAATTGTCTTTACTTACATAATTTCCTTGTATCAACATATCAAAGATAATCATATATGCACATGTTATGAAACATATCATTCTCTTACCGTTTCTTCATAAGTGTATATCAATCATTTCATTATATCAATATTTCATGCTTCATCATTTCCATATATTTTATGTATATTTATTCCGGTAAAGTTTATATCAAACTTAACATAAATTATATTCCATGTACTTATTCTTATTTTGTTTATCTATCTTCATAATTATTTCATACAACTATTTTGTACATATATTTCTATATGACCAGTTCTTGTAAACATTTCACACAACCATTTCATATAACCATTCGTCATTTGATACATATTACCTGAATATCAATTGTTCAATAGATGTCATAGCGTCTCCCATCCACAGTCTTATTTATTTTTGACATGATGCCATAGTGTCTTTCAACTATGGTCTTACTCATTTTCTGTCATGTTGCCATGGTATCTTTCAACCATGGTCTAGTTCATTTCATATCACATTGCCATGGTATCTTTCAACCATGGTCTTATTCATTTCATATCAGGTTGCCATGGTATCTTTTAATCATGGTCTTACACATTTCATATCAGAGAGCACACTCTCGCGAACCTTATCCTTACAGTGGGATTACCAGTCCAGGCTAAATCCCTATAATATAAACTCATAGAGTATTGTCGGGATTACCAGTCCAAAGCTAAATCCCTACAACGACAATTACTCTAATGAGCTTGGATCTCGAATTACACCCGGACTAAATCAGCACTAATTCGGATTACCCGTCCGGGCTAAATCTATTTTCCACATATTCTTCGGGAGGGCTATATCAGGATAGGATCACCCGTCCGGGCTAGATCCTTTTTACCGTCAATTCTTTTTCAAAGATCCATCGAATTTTCCTTTCATTCAACCGGGATTTCTTCCCCTTTTTATCAAATATGTCAGTATTTCATAAATTTTCATATAATGAACATTCAAATCATATTCATATAAAAAAAAACATACATTTCAAGCATTTATGAATATAATCCAAGTTACACAAACTTACCTCATTGCTTGTTTGTGTTTATAATTTCGTTAATCCGATATCTTTTCTTTTCCACGATCAAGTCTCTTATTTGAGTCGTTCGGATCTTTATAAATAAATTTTATCATCATTTTCATTCATTTCATATTCTAATGTATTTAATTAATGCTCTAGGTAAAATTACCATTTTGCCCCTAAACTTTTATTTAATGACGATTTTATCCTTAAGGTCAGGAAAATAAAATTCTTGCAATTTTAATCCTTATTTCCAGCTATTATTCTCATGCATATTAATAACAGCCCATTAATTCTATAAAATATCAAAATTTTCCATAATTTCAACACTTTTCAATTTAATCCCTAAAAACATGTTTTTTCCCCGATCTTGAACTAAATTCATAATTGCATTCAATTTTGTAATTTAAATAATAAAATAATCCATTTCATGCAATTTGGTCATTTTAGACATTTTTTACAAAATTACCCATAAAGTTTTACTTTTATTCAATTTAGTCCCTGAGCCTAAAGCATACAAATTAGCCATGTTAGATGAATATTCATACATATTTTCCTCCTCCTCCTCTCCATTCCACATCCTTAATGTATTTAACACACTTGTAAGTAATATTATCTATAATTTTTATTATTTACTTTTATGAATATTCAAGCTGTCCATCTATGTCATAGTCACTAAATTATTTATATCTGGAGCTATAGAACTCCAAATTAAGATATGCTAATTTTACCTGAAACTATACTCATATATCTTCTTACCATAAAATTTTCAGAATTTTTGGTTTAGCCAATAAGTACATTTTATTCTTTAAATTTACCCTTATTCTGCTATCTGACAGTCCTGACCCTTCTTCACTAAAAATTAATTATCTCCTCGTACAGAATTCGAATGATGTTACCGTTTATTTCTCTTGAAAATAGACTCATTCAAGATTATAAACATATAAATTTAAGTCTATAACTATTTTTATCCAATTTTTGATGATTTTAAAAAGTCAGAACAGGGGAACCCAAAATCATTCTGACCTTGTCTCACAAAATTGATTATATCTCATGATTTAAAATTCCATTGCTTACATAATTTCTTCTATAAGAAACTAGACTCAATAAGCTTTAATTTCATACTTTATTCATCCTATAATTCGATTTTTAAAATATTTTATGATTTTTCAAAATTAGATTACTGCTGCTATCTAAAACTGTTTTAGTACAAAATATTAATTTTCCATGTTATAACACCCTTATTTTCTTTTTCTACACCATTTCCCATCACTTTCTCTTATTTTCTCTTCACTAATATATCAAGAACATAGGACCTTATGTAAGAAAACTCTACTATAACATTATTTCCATGCTTTGTCAATAATAACAAACTTAAAAACATATTGAAATCTTGATGTACTTACCTTGTTCTATTGATACTAATCTTTAACTTGATTTTCTCTCTCCTCCAGCTTCTATTCTTGAATCCAACTTGATATTCTAACTCCCCATGGTCTCCTTAACATTTCTCTCTCTTAGTAGCTATGGAAATTCTTTTGATTTCTAGGTGAAAATGGTGAATTTTTGGTGGAAGGACCAAATTGTAAAGAAAAGAAAGTTTCTTTCTTCCTTTTCTCTTCATACGTTGGGTGCATGGAAAAAAAAAATGATGATTCTTCATCTTTCTTTCCTTATATATACTAAGTAAAATAATAATAAAATAATAAAATATTATTTAAAAATTAAATTAAAATATTAATAAACTATTATTTATTTATTTATTTAATCTAAAATATCTCCAACATCATCATTGCTTTCTAGATTTCTCTCTCTTCCAATTGACCATTTTGTCCTTCATTATCTTTTAAAATTCCATCCTTGATTCATCATTTAATTTGGTAAAATTACAATTTAGTCCCTCATAGTTCTTCATCTATTCAATTTGGTCCTAATTCATCCATTTTCCTTAGTTTCTAGATCATTTCACCCTTAAAATATTTACACTATTGGTCCTTCAACTTTTTTATATTTACACTTTAACCCTTCAAATTTTGAGTATTCACTCTTGTGCAACAAAACTATTCTCACTTTTACAATTTAGTCCTTTCTTGAATTAATATATCATAATATACTTCCCAATATTGACATAACTCAAAATTTCCTTTTTGTCACTTTATTTCCTTATTTTACTATATCACAGATAATATTTTACTATAAAAATTTTCTGAATATTACAAATGAGGAGTTTCAACTCCTCAAACCACCGTGACCATAGAAAATTGAGGTAAGTCGAGCTTAGACTATAAATAAGCACTTCTCGGTAGGCAACCCGAGCACTAACACCACTAACCAATTTATTTTATCTATTTTTCGTGTTTTTATACAGGTACAGTGACCCACATGACCAGGACACACGGGCGTGTCCTTGGCTGTGTGGAAACAGGGCTGAAATTTTCCAAAAATCGACATGCACACGGCCTGCGATAAATCCACACGGCCATGTGACGGCCGTGTGAAACTTGGAGCTTAGTTTTTTTAATTTAAATAAGTCAGAGAGTTACACGGGTAAGGCACACGGCCGTGTGTTCGGACACACAAGCGTATGAGAGACCACATGGGCATGGGAGAAGCGAACAACGTAGCACACAGCTGTGCGACACGACCATGTGGACCACACGACTTGGACACACAGGCGTGTCCCAGGCCATGTGACAAATGGTCATTAAATTTTTGCGATGCACATAGGCAATACTCGAGCCACACGGACGTGTGACATGACCGTGTAGCCCAACACGAGCCTCACACGACCGTGTCCCTTTTTTAAACCACCCCTAAACCCTAACTTTTACTTTTTTCTTCTTCGCCAACTCTCCCAACCATAGCCACCGCACCATCCCTTCACCTCACCGTCCGGCCACCCCCTAGCTCCCTCTTCCATTTTCCTTTTTCCTTCCCATTCTTCTTTTTTTCCTTTTCTTCCTTCCCCCACCCCTCCTTTTCTTTTCTTCCCTCTTCTTTCCCTTTTCTCCTCTTTTCTCCCCCTTTCTTCTCTCCCTCTGACCATCGACTGCCTCACCCTAACCACTCCATCGCCCGGCTCCTCCCACCAGTCGACCACGGGTTGCGCGCCCCTTCAAACCTCCCTACCACCGTCGGTTTTTCTTCTTCCCTTTTTACCCATTATCCTATTAGTTCTATTATTTTATTAATTTTTATTAATCTTTTTATTATTACTTCCCTTTACTTATTTATTTTTATTTATTTATTTATTTAGACATATCTATAATTAGTTTTACTGCTTTTCGTTAATACAACATGAATTCTGTTTCTCCAGTATTGATTTTTTATTAACATGCTAAACATATATTTAAAAAAAATGCATATATTGTGGTTGACCTGATATTATCTTACTCAGTAGTATTATACTTGTCCTTAGCTTAATTATTTTAAAATAGGATTTAATTGCTAGTAAGCTGCTTCATGTTTTGATGTACTTAATATTAGCCCTTTGATTGGTCATACCCTGAATTTCCTTAGTTTTATTATTTTCACATATATTAGGCCAACTGCAAAGCTTCATTAGCATGCATCGATCTTGATTAGTTTGTCTATTTTAATAGTTACTCACTTTATTGCAGATTATCATGACGAACACTAGAGGCAGATCCAAAGTCGCCTTCCCCACTTCGAAAAAGCGGAAGGGTCCTGACGCAACCTCTTCGAGTGCCTCGACTGAAACTCGTCATCCTCTGTTTCGATTCTCGTCAGGCCCACAGGACGACTTGTTTCAGCTTCTTCGAGTATGACCATTAGGAGTGGGCCGTTGTATTGATTGGGCACCTTGGAGCAGGTCCAACTTGCCCACCTTGTTCAATTCCATCTCGCCACTGCCCCATGGGATCAGTTTTTTGCGATTATCGAGCCCACCTATTCGGAGCTTACCTTTGAATTTTGTACTACTTTTCATCTTCAGCATGTGATGAATACACATGATGAGGCCGGTACCATCACTTTTAGACTTGGTGGACTCGTAAGACACATGAGTGTACCAGAGTTTAGAGCTGTTTTGGGCCTCTACACGGAGGAGTATATTGCTTCCAAGGATTTTCTACATCTTAACCATCACATTCGCTACTCGCCCTCCTGCTATTGGACCGACCTTACAGTGAGTACTGTTCCCTATGATGCAAGTCGCTCAAAGGCCACTTCTTTTCCTCAGCACTATGCTACATCCACGCAATCTTGGCTCACACCTTAACTGGGAGGAGAGAGAGCACTAGAGTCGTTAGCACCACCGATGCTTACTTCTTATGGAGCATGGCGACTGGTAATGTATTTGATTTGGCATACTTTATCGCCCTTACTTTTTGCCACCAGATAGATCACCATAGGAGGGGCCCTATCTGCCTTGGCCCCTATGTGACTCGCCTCGCTCAACACTTCGGCCTCTTCGACACTCCAGAGATGTCATCGACACTCACACTAGTCGGCCAGATGTCTCCTCAAGGAATTTCTAGTATGATTCACATGAGGATGATAGAGCGACGCCGTGGATTCGACCCCCCTCAATACAGACTCGTTCATTCTGATGACCAGAATGAGCCAGAGGACATTACTAATGATGTCCTTCCCCCTCACGAGGACGCACACCCACCGCCACCACTGAGTCACTGACCTCTTACTGCCACCGTGAACGATATATCCGAGTGACTCGCTCGCTTCGAGCAACAATATTTTGCGAGGTTCGACAGCATCGAGGCAACTCCGCAGCAGATCTGCCAGCACTTCCACATCTCGCCTCCACCGCCACCACCTCGTGACGCTGACGATGATGAGGACCTCTGAGTCCATTTATTTTTTTATGTTATTTATGTTATTTATTTTTTTATTTATTTATTTTGTTTGAAGACTTATTTTATTTTATTTTATTTTATTTTGCACTATGTTTATCATTATGGTTATTATCAAGTAATCCCTTAATTCTCTTCCACAGTTGTGTTTATTTTCTTATGAGTAACTCAGAATTATGCCTTTCATTAGCATTATCTACAACTCTAGCTTTCACTATTCTAAGGATTTCATCCAAAAATTCAGGGTAGTTTCATTTCTCTCCCTCTCTTATGATATTATGCTTATATTATTATCTATCATCGTACATTGAGGACAATGTACATCTTAAGTGTGGGGAGGTTATTTATATGTTTATTAGAAAATCCCTGAATTTTTATCTCGTTCTCAAATAATTTTTCTTATCATTATTAGAGTGAATTCTAATTGATTTATAATTTTTGTTGATATGTTTTGAATTAAATCATAGGTAATTGTACATTGATTGTTTAACCTTAAGACATTAGAGAATCAAGCATGATAAGTTGACTTTTGAGAATTAAAATTGCTAGGTTGTTTCCCTGAATTGAGGTATTATCTTGAAATTTTGAATTTACAGGATTGACATCAAATACTCATAATTTTCGTGAAATTTTGAGCCTTTTAGAGCATATATCCTTCTTGCTCACTTATTTTATTGGTTATGAGTGTGTCAACATTGATTTGTTATTCTAGAACTTGCTTCGATTATGCATGTCAAGACCATACTTTTGATTTGATATACTGAGATGATAAAGGCACTTAGGTTTTAACCCACTTACCCTACAAAAAGCCTACCTACATAGTTGACCCTTAGTGAACCCCTTTCAGCCTTAATCATTGTTTCTTGATTTTCCCCTTAACGTTAACCCACAACTTAGCCCTTTTAGATTCGTTAAGAATTTCCTCCTTTTCATTGACTCCTTTTTATCGAGATTTGATTTGATAAGTTACCTAACTATGTTCGTTCATTCCAGTTGCTGAATTATTTCTTATTATGCACTTTCCATTATTATACTTGTTCTTGTTTTTAAAAAAAATCGTACATTTATATTCATACAATTACATGTTATTCTAAAGAGTTTGGAAAAGTTAAAGTCATTTTATTGAGATTAGTTTTGGATAGTCTTAATTCTGGCAATTGTTTGTAATTCAGTAATTAGCTTTATTATTCTAAGTTTGGTAACTTGTTAAATTAATCTCGATTCTAACCCTCTTTTTCAGCCTTTATCCACACCTTTAACCCAAGCCCCATTACAACCCTTTAAAGACCTTTTACTTTGTGTATCATCTCATTTATAGTGGTGGAGATTTGATTTTCATGTAAGCCTATGGTAATAACTTTTCACGTTTGACTATTGAGTGCTTAATTATTGAACCTTAAACACTTCGAGTGATTTGAGTGAATCTTTAGTGAGGATGTCAACTCTTGTCAATTTGGAATTAAAGGTGATTACTTAGATAAAGGGAGATACCTATGATTTTATGATTAAAATGCTCAACTTGGATTGTTTGAAACTTTGATGTTCTTTTAGTTGAATGCTCAATATGTGATTATCTGTGGATTACTTCGAAACATTATTGATAAGAATTATAAGTTGAGAAGAATTTATTTTAATTGTGAGTTGAGGATTTTGCTTGAGGACAAGCAAATGCTTAAGTGTGGGGATATTTGATAAACCATAATATATATACATATTTTTATCCATGCTTGGCATATTTTTGGATGATTTATCATAAGATTTAGTGAATTTGATGCTCCTAATCCTTTAAATTCATGTTTTATACTTAGGTGAGCATAGAAGGTGAAAAGAGCAAGAAACGGGCAGGAAACGGACAAAATGGGCTTATCTCAGTATTTCACACAGCCTAGGCACTTCCACACGGGTAAACCACACGTCCGTGTGAGGCACACAGGCTGGACACACGCCCATGTGTCATGGCCGTGTCGACATTAAACCAAGTCAGAATTGTACACGGCCTGAGTACTTTCACACGGGAGTAGCACACGGCTGTGTCCCTGTTAGACCCAAGTCTAATTCTATTCGGAAAAGGTTACTTTGGAGGGTTTTGAAGCATTTTAAAGCCTATTTAAACACCTTAGAAGAGGATTAAAAGGGACTCGCAGAGTATAAGGCAGAAAATTCTCAATGATAGCCATCAGGAATCAACTCGGAAGCAGGACCTACTTCAAGACTGAATATCTCCATTCAATTTCCTTAGAAGTTCTTTAGGTTTCTTTATATTTTGTTGTTTTCCCAATTTTGAGATGTTCTCCATTATTATGAACTAAACTCCCTAAATACCTAAGGAAGATGAAACCTAAGACGAATCTTATTACTATTTGAATTATATGATAAATACTTGTTCTTATTCTTAATTGTGAGTTTTAACCCTTGCTTTAATATTCCAGGATATTAATTCAGGTTTTTGATGTGCTTATTCAGTGGAGCAAAAGTCATTGTTTAAGAGTAGATCATTCATAATTAAGCAGAGTTGCATGCAATCCTAGAGATAGGACGACATAAATCTCTCGGATTAGAGTCAAATCTAATAAGGCAATCCATAGATCAAGTTAATGCGACAATAGGGGTTTTAATTGGAAAGAGATTTCGATTAATCAACCTAGAGTCAGTTGTTTTTAGTCTCGAAAGAGTTATTAACATAAATCAGAGATTTCTATGGATTAAGACAAGTGAATAAATCATCTAATTTAGAAAGTAATAAGTGAAGTCTAGGTGGATTCTTCCTTAGGTATTCTCATCTCCATCGGTTTTCTAAATAGTGTTTTGCAACTTTTATCTCTATCGTTGATAATACTCTAGAACACATATTTTATGTGCTAATTGCATGGTTATTTTGAGTATGATCCTACTAATTTGGATTATTTTATGGTCTTTTATCTTTTAGGGACTAAATTGGAGGCAAGAGGAAATTTAAGAGCAAAAAGTTCAAATTTGAAGATATAATGGGCCAACATGCAAAGAAAGGGAGAAGTGGTGCCAAAAATGCAAACATGGAAGACCTAAGGGCTAAAATGTAAAAGAAGAGATTTTATAGCACAAGACTCTATTTTAATTTCAATTATATTAGGATAATTATTCAGGATTTTTATTTAGATTTAATTTTAGGATTTATTTTCATTTATCTTTATTTATTTGTATTTATCTTTTAGAATTTCATTAGGAATAGAATAGGTTTTCTAGTACTATAAATAGGGGATGGAGTGGCACATATTGATCATCTTTTTTTCTGTAAACACTCCCTCTCCCAAAAACTCTGTCTTTTTGTTCTCTCCATATTTTCTTCAATAAAAATCTCATTTATATTATATTTATTTCTTTCCCAAAAATCATGAACCACTAAACCAATCTAGCCGAAAGTTGTCAAAATTCCCCAAAAAGGTTCATAAGGCTTAGAATCTGCGCTTAGCCTTCTCAACGGGGTATTCATCGCTTCTCCACATTACGGGACTGACGCTTCCGTCCATGTCCTTTAATAGGTGATCTTTTCAACTTGTGCAAGGAACGACCGCTTTGTACGTTTTGGGAAGGTTGCACAGTCGGTTCGTTGGCTTTCTACGTTAGAGGTTGGCGAATCCAAGAGACAAAACGGCGTGGTATTCGCCGTTGGGAAGAAGTGATCTAGCAGAAGATAGTCCCACAAAAGCGATTATTGGCTAGAGCCAGGCTCCGCCAAATCTTAAATCCAAATCCTTGGAGCTGGTGGTCGTAGGCGTCCTCTTCCACTATAACTGGCTTATCCTGCTCGAGAAGGGTTACTTAAAAGCTAAGGATTGAACCCAAGGCGGAACGAGACAACCGGAGGCTAGAATCTTGCCATATAAGAAACTTTCTCTTTTTCCAACTCTATTTATTTTTATATTCATCATTTTAATTTCTACAATTTATTTAATTTCGTAATTTCAATTCACTTTAAATTCTATTTTTATTTTTCCAGATTCTTAATTCTACTTTTTTTTATTTTTCAGAAACGCAAGTTTTCTTAGCCAAGAAATTGTCCAGGATTTTAAGAAACGAGCATTCGTATAATCCGATGCCTGAGGATTCGACCCTACTTCCCCTTTACTGTTATTTTTACTATTTTACAGGGAATAGGATATTTTTGGTGCTCTCAACGACACATTAGTCGTAATTTTAGTTAATTAGATAATTAGTCTTAGTCTAAACATTCACTTAATTGTTAAGCTAGATAATAAAAATATAGTAATTACTAGTACTTTTAGTCCTCATGGATACAATATTTTCGATCTCACCATAACTATACTACTATTCGATAGGTGCACTTGCCTTAGTCGAATTTTTAGTTAGTTTAGCGACTGTCAATGTCGTTTTGGAAACCATGTTGTTTTTTTACTTTCTCTCTTCAAATTGCATTCAGTTTTGTCTCCATGAATAAGATAATTTAGGGATTATAACACTTGAGTATGTGCTGACGCTTTCGCATAGCCCATGGATTTCCTAATCCACGGACATTCCAATATAATATTTTCATTGTGACTGATCAGCTTGTCTCTTAAAAGTTGCCGATATCCTTTGAATACGAGTTTGATCGCACTTATCTAGACTCTCCAGTCCATCCGTGAATTCAAAAGAATTAGAAATGAGTATTTTAGATCTTTTTTGTTTTCTCCTTTCGTATTTTTTCAAATGACTCTCTTCCAAATCATGCTCCATATCATCTTTCCCAGTTCCACTAGACAATTCTATCATCTTTTTTTGCGGATCATACAGATTCCCTTCCAAAGTAAACCCCCAAAAAAGGTTGATCTATTGTCGTGATTCCTGCCTTAAATCCCCCACCTATTCTTCATTATTTTTGTGCTTCCTGAACTGACTCCCATGAAATCTACATTAGTTTCCTCCTTAAGCCAAACACTCGTTGTGGTAGCGGCTCTTCTCAACAACGCTCTTAATGATAAATCCCACCGCAACTCCAACTCCTGCCCATTTTGAGTAAACCAAATAGGGAAAAAGTTATCCCTATAGCCCAAACATCCATACAAAAAACAAAACAGTGTCAACCTTTCATATCAAAACTTAGTATAGACAAAATTCAAATGAGAGATTAGAATCTTCTTTATTCTTTTCAACGATATTTTGACAACCAATTGAAACCATATCTGAAGAAAATTCTTAAAGCCTCGATTTAATTGCTTTGCATCATACTTCGAAAACGAACCTGAAGTCACCAAATTGCTTTGCTATACTGTTTGAGAAAAAGCTTGGAGGGAGATCATGTACTTGGACCTAAAAGGGTGCCATAACCAATAGAACTTGCACCAGATCGTCACCTCCCTATATCCGATGAAGGACCAAAAGGTGATTATTAAAAGTCCACAGGGCCCCTTAATAACTCGATCAATATCGACTTCATGATAGAATTTAAACAAAAAAATGCTTCTCCCCCAAATCTGAGATTAGAACCCCTCCAAGAGGATGCTAGAGGTTGGCCATCGTATTCTGCATGGCTGGAAAATGAGCTACACTCTCTGTAAGAAAACACCCAACCAAGCAAAACTCATAAATCGATGGTTGAGATTCAGGTCCACTATGGAACTGTCAAGCTTTTTCCTCCACATCCTCAATACTCAACATTGCTAACTCCTTTTCCACCAATCCGACAATAGAGCAAAACGAAGCAGAGATTCAATAGAAAAATTGTAATAAAAAATGTGGATTAGGAGCGAGATCTAGAAATCAACAAAGACACGTCACAAACCGTGCCACTATAAGCATACCAAAGAAACAAAGAAATGTGCCATTATAGGCAGACAAATTTTTAGCATTGTTATAAAAAAATGATTAATAAATAAACTTTCAGTTTTAAATAAATTTGTATTTGATATAGTAAATTTTAATTAAAAATATATTATTTACCTATAAGTGTTTAGTGTACACTACATTTTCAAAAAAAAACATAATTTTGAACCTTAAAAATAATATTACTAAATAAAATAATTATAAATCTCAAATATAAACAATAAAATAAACCTAAAATAGAAAAATGTACTGTTTGAACTTGTGGAAGTATGGGCTTGAAGTACTTGGGTGTTCTCATATTAGCCGAATTGTGTCATAACAGGGCTCAATCAACCTAGCCCATGAGGGCAAAAATAAAATCCCAAATTATGAAAACAAATCCCTGCGTACGCCTGGGTTTTTTTTAAGTATACTTTCATATTTGGTATCTATATTTTTATAAAATGTTGAATATGATATAAGTATTTTTAAAATTTTAATATGGTACTTAAACTATTAATTTATTATTATTTCGTACCTTTATAAAATGCTCAATGTGTTATTTATATTTTGAAAATATTCAATGTAATAAATGAACTATCGATTTGTGTATTATTATAATACTTGAAGTTAACACCTTTAGCAAATGCTAAACCAACCAATGAAAATTTGGCATGTGGATTTTTTTTCCAAATTATCAATTCCACGTAAGTAATATAACGTTATGCGAAAAGCTAAATAAAATCAAAAACTAAATAAATGAATTTTGTGCTTTTTTTAATGTTAAATTTATGCTCTTTAAGTTTAGTTATTTGTTTTTTAATTTTTTTATTTAGCTTTTCACGTAATATTATCTATGTAAAATTGATGGTTTGGAAAAAGAAAATTTCCACATTTTTAATTAATTGATTTAACATTCACTAATGGCATTAACTCCAAGTATTATAATAATATACAAATTGATAGCTCAAGTACCACATTAGACATTTTCAAAGTACAAGTACCAAATAATACATAAATTGATAATCCATATACCACATTAAACATTTTCACAATACAAGTACCGCATTAAACATTTATAATAGTATAGGTATCAAATTTAATATTATCCCTTTTTAATAAAATATTAATTTATTAGTTCTTAATTAAATTCATTAAATGATAATTATTTATTCAATTTTTTAAGTAGTAATATTAACATATTTTATTTTATTGATTATGAAATTAAATTATGTTAATTATTAAAATATTATTAATCTAAGTTAATGTGTGGGTTAAATATGAATACTAAATAAAACAATGAGTAAATACATAATTAATTCTTTGTATGCATTATTTAATAACAAAGAGAAATTTAATTTATATGTACGTAAATATAAATTTGAATATTTAAAATTGACATGAGCATTGTTGCTAATATAGGAGGAGGTGGGTTCGAGTGCGCTAAAGTGCATTATCCTCCTATTTAAGAGTTGAAGAGACTATAAATAATTTTAGACATTATATCAAAAAGAACATATATTATCCGAATATACAATAAAATTATTTTAAAAATTCCTAAAACTCAATCCCACCACATAACCAAAGTATTGTATACTTATATAAGTTTTAAAAGTACTTAATGGGAGGGGGATGATAGTAATAAGGTCAAAGACTTAGTCTTTAGGATGCCAACTAGATGCTTAATTACTACTCCCTTTAGTTGTTGGCAAAAATATTTAATTAGTTATTTTTACCTATTTTCTTAAAATCTTATTGATAATTTAAAAAATTAAAATATATTATTAATCTTTATACTTTGACAAAATTTGAGATTAAGTCATTATATTTAAAAAGATAAAAAAAATAATAAGTTTTTCTATTTTTCTTAATTAAAAATCTTAGTTCAATTATTAACATTGTTAATATTTTATATTGAAATTTGTCAACTTGACATGTTCATTAAACTATCTTAATATGACATGACTATTAGTTGATGAAAAATAACATATTTAGTTGACAAATTTTAATGGAAACTACGAACGACGATAATGATTGGACTAAAATTTTTAAATTAAAAAAATAAGAAGAACAAATATAATTTTCAAATTGTGTAAAAGTATAAGACTAACAACATAGGATTTTTTTTCCTTTGCAGAAAAGGGATTAGATACCAACATATTATGTGCTTGTAATATAATTCATGTTGGGTTTGAATGGATAATCAGGTGCGGTGAGCTAAGACTCAATCAACAATTAAATAAATTTAATAAGGTGGAAAAGGAAAAATTTTGAATATAATAATTTTTTATAATTTCAACTATTTTATAATATTGTGTAAAAAATGGGATGGTAAAAAGATACCTTACATCTTAAAAATATTTTTACTTTCCTTTCTCTAATTTTCCCTCAAATTTAAAATAAATAAAAGAAGAGATACTTAACTTTTTTAACTTTTTTTTTCTTGCAATACTTCAATCCTAACATAGGATAAGAGTTAGGTAACTTTTCAAAAATGGAAAAAGTTTTTATTTATTCATCCATTTAAAATCTAGGGATTATGGGCATGCATACGGAGATCAATGATTTGTTTTTTTACGGACTTATTTTTCACTATTTGAAAATTGAAATAATAGCTACAAGCATACTTTTTGGACCAACTTTTTAATGTCATATATTTTCTACAATGCCTTCCAAATTTTCTTTGCTAAATAGTAAATTTGATTATAATAATACAAATTGTCAAAAGGTAATTGAGTAAATAAGTTCTACAATGTTCATGATTGTTGTCCTACTTTTTCACATTTTTTTCATGCTTGGATTTCTCTTCATAAGTCATAGATTCAATAGCCTCTTGTCCACCAAAATATATGCGACATTCAAAAGAGTCAAGTAGAAAACGTCTTTCACTTTCATCTTTTATAAAAAGTAGAAAGGACGGTCCAGATTCTAACGAGAGTAATTTTGGTCAAGCCTTCAACAACATTTTTCATAAGGAATTCGTGTTTAAAATTGTTAGAGAATGTTGCACAATAATTTATTCGAATAGGAGTGTAGAATCAATGTGTTGTTTTCAAACTATCACAACTCTGATAGTTAAAATAGGGTGAAAAAGATTGAGGCATAGCCTAGATAACTCTTCATAACAAACTAATTTTCAATTGTATTGGAAAAGGCAGTTCCCGAATCCCATTTTCGTAAACCAAGTCCGTAAATATTAAATATGAATATTTACGGGATTAATATAAAAGTGTATTGATGTTTGGTACATCAATTTTGTCAATTAAATAATTAATTTAGGTACAGAGACTAAATTGTAAAAGTCTAATCACTATAGGTTTTTAATTGGTTAAAGGCTTAGGGATTTAAATTGCAATTAGTCAAAGGTACAAAATGACAAATAAATCATTTTCTTAAATAAGATAGTGGATGATGAAGTTGTTCTCCACTAATATGATTAATGATAATTAAAATAAATTAATTAAGGTAATTAAAGTATTTAGTATTTTATTTTATTGTTCGCTTGCAAATATTAAGATCACTTAACAATTACAAGATTACGCCATTCCGATCACATCCGATTCAATCTAGTGAACAACTTCTTACATTTCTTTTATTTAGTTTATTTGTATTTTTTTACATGTTTAAATTAAATTTAAGAGTTATGGCATCTAAATCCATGAGAGTCTAAGTCTCTAGGAAGATTAACGAGAGGATGTGGGAGTAGTTATTGAGTAAATTGTGATTTATCCTGGTGGGGAAAGTGAAGTCGGGAGATAAGCGAGTACCTGTCGATTAGTTAATTAGTAAAGGTTGTAGGTAATACTAGTTTATTAATAGTTAACTCAATTTAAACCCAAATTCAAATGTTAACTACAACCACTGAAACGAGTTAATCTTCTGCCGGTTAATTTGACTTGGTTGTTTGTTTATTTTCCATTCTTTCATTTAGTTTATTAGTTTGTGATCTTTATCTATATTACTGATTGTCGTAATATAGATTTTAACTATTACTATTTAGACTTATTATTGTAGAGATAGATTTAGGATTTAATTCGTCCTCCCTTGGGTACGATCCTCGGAATACTTCCCTGTGTTCTGTTGTAACATTTACTATATTACAATTTGGCTCATATACTTGCGGACACTACTGTTTAATTTTTTCATCTTTTTCTGTAATATTTTGTCTAAACGTTCGCATGTTTGGCGGCGATTAGATGCCAAGCTTTCTCACCAATAGATTTGATATAAGCTTTCAGATGCCAAGCTTCATTTTTCTGAAAAAATTAAATTAGTGAAATTGGATAAAATTGATGGTTTAGATATGTTATTAGATGATATTTAGGATGTATGAAGTTGAAATCTAAGCTTAGAAGTGAGAATTGAGTGGTTTAACACCTTTTTCGATAAAACTAGTTAAATTGTTGGTATAGAAGTTAATAGGCTTTGATCTAGAATTTTGGAATGATTTAATAGTGTTTGTTGTTGTTAGTAATGCCTTTGTAATGTGTTTGTTGTGTATGAAAAGTCTCAATTCATTTGGGAGCCTCTACAACCATGGACAAAGGCAAATAAAAACTTACTTGAGCATGGTAGTTGAAGCAATGGTTGCTAAGGTGAGTGGCTTGATATACTATATTTAAACTCTAGTACAAAAGCTAAGGTAACATATGCAAATCCCTTGCCTAATTAGTATGCGAATCTTGATTTCTCCTAGTGCAAACTATTACAATATGCGAATCTTGATTTCTCCTAGTGCAAACTATTGCAATTTTATTGAGTGTAAGGTATGCATGTTGTGCAATTTTAATGAGCCAAATGCATGAATTTAAAATGTGCATGTAGTTATAAGGATAAAATAGGTACACCATAGCTGTAAACCATGTAGTTGACATGATAAGTGTGTGTGAATTGTGTGTCTAATTATTGTGTTTATGTGTGAACTAAATATTAAAGGTGAGCTGAAGTACTAAAAGGTATGTGTAAATATATAATAGATACGTATAAGAGTTTTATTATTTATATATAATATATATGGGTTTTGGTTTTATATATATAATATATGTGTGTGGGTTTTATTATATAGAATATATATGTGTTTATAGGTTTTGTATCATCTAATATATATATAAATGTATATGAAACTTTTGAGGTATGCAAAAATTTGACGAGACAAAAGCCACTAGATAGTTATGTATATATATGTAATATATATTCGTATATGGTTTTGTAATGCTTGCAAATGGATATAAAATAAATAAATAACATAATGTGGACTTCTACAATATGTGAATTTTATTGATAATGCACATTTATGCATGCATGAACCTGTAAATGAATTATGAGTTTTACAATATTGGGAGCTTTGATTAGTGGAAAATTATATTATCGTGAAATGCTAAGAATGCTAAGTGCAAGCTCAATTGTAGTGTGAGCAAATTATATTTGTGTGTTGTGTTATATTGTGAACCATGTTAACTTGGTGAATTATATTATTATGGCGAACTGTGTTAATTTGGTGATCTGTATTAATCTAGTGAACTGTATTAATTTGCCAAATTGTGTATTGTGAGATTTTGAGTTGTATTGTATGTAATCTAAGCTATTGCCTATCTTATGCTAAATAAAATATGCGAACAATGATTTAAGTGAGCTATGTCATGAATGATATATGAATTATGTTATGTGTGCAATATATGTTGCATGAAAGTGATATTATTTGCAAACCATGCTCCATTATGAATTGTGAATTGCGAGCTCTGTTTAATTGTAAGCCTTATTATACTGAATATTGTGAATGTGTTAAAGAGATATTTTGGCATTGTGACCTTATGAAACCATTGGATATAGTTGGCATGCCATAGGATTGTGAGTACTCACCCTTTTTATTGCGATGGGCATTGTGACCTAAAGATACGTTAGAGAGATAAAGGAATGTCGAGTATAACTCCATTCACCATAGATAGCATGGTGTGTTTGGAGACTGTGAGCATATGTGCTACACTTACATAGAGATAGCGTACAAATTTATGAGTCATGTGGTGTGTTTTGGAGATCTGTTTACCCAATGTGTGGTAATAGAGTCCACTTATAGGTGGTGATAGAGTCCTCTATAACTTTCATAATCACGAAAATGTCAATTTATCATTATTTGAGATATATGAGTTATGATGGAGCATGAATTGTTATTTTGCATGAATTGTTATTTGGTATGAACTGATATTTCATATGAACTATTATTTTGCATGAGTTGTAATTTGGTAAGAACTGTTATTTCATATAAATAGATGTTTTGTGCGAATTAATAATTTATGTGATCTTCCCATTTTATGCAAATTACTTATTATATGTGCATTGCTTATTTTATGAGAAATGTTATATCGTGTGAGTTACTATTTTGTGTAGACTGCAATAATATGTGAATTTTTATTGTTTGTCACCTTTTAACCTAACTGATGTGTTTATTTGTAGTATGTTTCAGCACTCACTAAGCTTTCATAAACTCACCCACTCTTTTATAATATTACAATAACTTAGCTTGTGAAGAGGTGTAAGAGTAAGTCATCCAAGTGATCCAAATCGAGGCTATACTTGGGTATGTCATTGTGTTCCCAAACCTAGTAAGGAAGGCAATGTGGGATCAAATTATGGGATTTAGTATTAGACTTACTTATAATTGCTAGTTTGTAATTGGACACTATGGACTATTTAATTGTTTAGTTTAAAACTTTTATCATTGCGTTGGATAAATGATTGAATGATAGATTATGATTGTTTGATAATTGGTTTGAATAATTGTTCGACTAACTTGTAAGTACAGGTTGAAGAGTCGCTAGTCATTGAAGTAAGCATTAGATGTTTTATATGTGATTTGGATACAAACATGTGCTTGGTATGCATGAGATGTAACACAGAATTTGGCCAAGTCATGTAAACTGTTAACTGTCTGCTAACTAATTAATTAATAATGTTATGAGGTTGAGCGGGATGTTTTAATAAAATTTCCAAAATAAGACTTATACGTTTAATCCTACAATAATATTGTTAAACTTTGTGAAATGGAGTTTTTCCCAACATATTACTATATATTACGTTTTAAATCTAATTATATGCTTTTAAACTAAATGGTTTTTCGAGTCCCTACAAATATAACCTTTTTAAAAAATACCCTACTACATGCATGTATGTTTAACTAAAGTTTTCAAGGTAATTGTCTATTAAATATTAAATTGTGAATTAGTCTTTTATTGATTGTTGATCAGAGTAGCGCAATGAAAGTATGATATTATTTTTTTATTAAATATTTCATGATTAATTGTGTGGTATGATTGGTCAGTTGGTGTGTTTTGTGGTGGTTTAAACAGAGAGTCACTTTGGTGGCTAATGTGATGTTTGAAATTCGGGTCGGACCATCTCGACTGGGTTTGGGGTGCCACAAAAACCTTAATTTATATGCATTCAGAGGAGTTATAAATGTTAACTACGACATAATCATCACAGTTCAAAATAAATTATGTTGAAATCCTCAAACTTTCCTTCATTTTTCTTAAACTTAAAGGTACGGAAGAGTTGGAAAGTTTACCAGATTGCTAAATTCTCAAATATTTATACTAACAGCCTAGATTCTTCCATTCATGCAAACTGCTTCTAAATTTCCTTTCTTACAGAATGAACCAAAGAAGAATATGAAAGAAAGAAAACGAATACCAAGATGAAAAAATCCTCTCATATATAATCTTTCCACTACCGTTTTCCTAAATCATAAGTCGGTTAGTACCATTAATTCCTTTAATCATAATGTTTTCCACTAAAAGAAAACTCTTAGTTCTAATGTAATGAGACTAAACTTGAATTCTATCTATTTACCAATCAGTTCGCAAGATTCTCATAATCACACTACAACCCACTTAAACAAAAAAAAAATTCTAATTAAATACTCAAAATTTTAATTATACCAAACCTTTAACATTTTTGGGTGTGACAGAAAACTAACCATGCAATATTTCAATCAACCAACCACCACAAGATTTAGTGCATATTCATCATCAACATACAAACATCAACCAAGTTCATGCTTGATAAACCATAATATATACATATTTTTATCCCATGCTTGACATATTTTTGGATGATTTATCATAAGATTTAGTGAATTCGATACTCCTAATCCTTTAAATTCATGTTTTATACTTAGGTGAGCATAGGAAGGTGAAAAGAGCAAGAATGGGCCAAAACCGAACGAAATAGGCTTACCTCAGTAAACCACACGCCCGTGTGTCATGGCCGTGTCAACTATAAACCAACTCAGAATTACACATGGCTTGAGCACCTTCACACGGGCGTGCCACACGGCCGTGTCCCTATCGAGCCCAAGTCTAATTCTACTCAAAAAAGGCTAATTTTGAGGGTTTTGAAGCATTCCAAAGTCTATATAAACACCTTAGAAGAGGATTAGGGGGACACACAGAGTAAGAAGCAGAAAATACTCAAGGACAGCCATCGGAATCAGCTCGGAAGCAGGATCTACTTCAAGACTGAAGATCTCCATTCAATTTCCTTTGAAGTTCTTTGGGTTTCTTTATATTTTGTTGTTTTCCCAATTTTGAGATGCTTTTCATTATTATGAACTAAACTCCCTAAATACCTAAGGGAGATGAAACCTAAGACGAATCTTATTACTATTTGAATTATATGATAAATACTTATTCTTTATTCTTAATTGTGAGTTTTAACCATTGCTTTAATATTTCAGGATATTAATTTAGGTTTTTAATGTGCTTATTCAGTGGAGCAAAAGTCTGTGTTTAAGAGTAGATCATTCATAATTAAGCGGAGTTGTACGCAATCCTAGAGATAGGACGACATAAATCTGCCGGATTAGAGTCAAATCTAATAAGGGAATCCATAGATCGAGTTAATGCGACAATAGGGGTTTTAATTAGAAAGAGATTTCGATTAATCAACTTAGAGTTAGTTGTTTTTAGTCTCGAGAAAGATATTAACATAAATCAGGGATTTCTACGGATTAAGTCAAGTGAATAAATCATCTAATTCAGAAGTAATAAGTGAAGTCTAGGTGGATTCTTCCTTGGGTATTGTCTTCTTCATCGGTTTTTCAAAAAGTATTTTCCAACTTTAATCTTTGTCATAATCTTAGTTAATTAGATAATTAGTCTTAGTTAAAACATCCTTTTTAATTATTAGGCTAGATAATAGAAAGATAGTAATTACTAGTACTTTTAGTCCTTGTGGATATGATATTTCCGGTCTCACCATAACTATACTACTGTTCGATAGGTGCGCTTGCCTTAGCCGAACTTTTAGTTAGTTTAGCGATCATCAAATTTTTGGCGCCATTGACAAGGACTAAGATATTAGGAATGCTTGATTTTTATTACTTTAGCCATTTTTACTTTTATTGCAATTTACTTTTTGCGTTTAGTTTAATTTTTCTTTACTAATTTTTCTTTTGTTTGCTTCTGGCAGGTGTCTCTAGTTTATGAATAAAAGAAACCCATCAGGACCTCTACTTTTTGACAGCGAAATTGAAAGCACAGCTCGAAGAAACCGAAGAGAAATAAGGCGAAGCCTACAATACATAGAGGAAGGGCGAGAGGACAATATCCATACTACAACTGAGGAGATGGCTGAAAATCAGAATAGTCCGCTACCTCCCGTGATTGCTGCTAATCCAGTAAATCAGAATCCTACTCCTCGTACTATGTATGATTATGCTAAACCCAATTTAACAAGAACTGAATCAAGTATAGTTAGACTTGCTGTTGCTGCAAATAATTTTAAACTGAAGCCTAACACAATTCAAATGATACAACAATTTGTTCAGTTTGATGGTTTGCAGGACGAGGATCTAAACACTCATTTAGTGAATTTTTTGAAATTCTACGACACCTTTAAAATCAATGGCGTTTCTGATGATGCCATTCGCCTTCGGTTGTTCCCCTTTTCATTGAGAAACAAGGCTAAACAGTGATTAAACTCGTTACCGCGAGGGTTAATCACTACTTGGGAACAAATGACCGAAAAATTTTTACTTAAATATTTTCCGCCGCTAAAACGGCTAAATTAAGGAATGATATCTCTTCTTTTGTACAGATGAATTTAGAAACACTTTATGATGCATAGGAGAGATACAAGGATTTATTGAGAAGGTGCCCTCACCATTGGTTACCTCTTTGGTTACAGGTTCAAACTTTCTACAATGGTTTGAATCCCTCAACTAGACAAATGATCGACGTAGCCGCCGGTGGAACTTTAAACAACAAAACACCTGAAGAGGCTTACAAATTTATTGAAGAGATGTCACTGAATAACTATCAGTGGCAATTCATGAGAACGAGCCGACAAAAGCAGCTGGTGTTTTCAACCTCGACGCTGTCACTATGCTATCTAACCAGATAGAACTTTTAAATAAAAAGATTGATGGTTTGTATGGCTCAGGTGCATCCGGTGATGAGGTGTGATTCAAATGAAGGAGGAGTGCACAACACAGATTATCCATCATTCAACCCCTAGCACCCAGGAGGAACAAGTCCACTATATGGGAAATAATTCTAGACCTCAAAATAATCTGTATAGTAACACTTATAATGCAGGTTGGAGGAACCATCCCAATTTCTCGTGGGGTGGTCAAGGAAATCAAATACCTCAAACCCCTCCAGGTTTCCAACCACCTTACCAGCAGGAAAAGAAGCCGAACCTTGAAGTGATGTTAACAAAATTCACCTCGATAGTAGAAACATGTTTCCAAAATACCAAAACAACGCTTAAAAACCAGCAAGCATCTATTCAAGGGCTCAAAAATCAAATAGGCCAACTGGCTAAAATGATATCAGAGAGACCACAAGATAGCTTGCCAAGTAACACCGAAACTAACCCAAGAGAACAGCTTCATGCAATTACTGTTTGAGATGAAGAAGGGTTAGTGAACATGAACCAGAACCGAGGTAAGGATTTGTGGTAAGTAAAGGTGAGGTCGAGGTGAATCATAGTGAACAGAAACTGGTAAGTTGAGAGTATACACCTCGTGTGTCATATCCCAACGCAACTAAGAAAGACCACACCAACGAACAATTTGGTAAATATCTTTAACTTTTAAAAAAGTTGCATACTAACTTACTGTTTATTGAAGCTCTTTCGCAGATGCCCAACTCAGTGAAATTTTTAAAGGAGATCTTGGCTAATAAATGAAAGTTAGATGATGCGTCATATGTGGAATTAAACGCAGTTTGCTCAACCATTCTATAGAATAAGCTACCCAACAAGTTGAAAGATCCAAGGAGTTTTACGATTTCTTGCTTAATTTAGAGTTTAAATGTTAACAATGCTCTGGCTGATTTAGGGGCAAGTATTAATGTCATGCCCTACAAGATGTTTAAGTAGAGAGACCACAAGATAGCTTGCCAAGTAACACCGAAACTAACCCAAGAGAACAGCTTCAGGCGATTATTGTTCGAGATGAAGAAGGGTTAGTTGAACTTGAACCAGAACCGAGGTAAGGACTTGTGGTAAGTAAAAGTAAGGTCGAGGTGAATCATAGTGAGCAGAAACCGGTAGGTTGAGAGTATACACCTCATGTGTCGTATCCCAATGCAACTAAGAAAGACCACACCAACGAACAATTTGGTAAATTTCTTTAACTTTTAAAAAAGTTGCATACTAACTTATTGTTTATTGAAGCTCTTTCGTAAATGCCCAACTCAGTGAAATTTTTAAAAGAGCTCTTGGCTAATAAATGAAGGTTAGATGATACGTCGCATGTGGAATTAAACGCAGTTTACTCAGCCATTCTATAGAATAAGCTACCCAACAAGTTGAAAGATCCAAGGAGTTTTACGATTTCTTGCTTAATTTGGAGTTTAAATGTTAACAATGCTCTAGCTGATTTAGGGGCAAGTATTAATGTCATGCCCTACAAGATGTTTAAGCAGCTAAGACTAGGGAAACCCAAACAAACTAGGATGAGCATTCAATTAGCTGATAAAACCATTAGATTTCCTAGGGGTATAATTGAATATGTGCTTGTTAAAATTGACAAATTTATATTCCCAATCAATTTTGTTGTCTTAGACATGGATGAGGATAGTGACGTACCTTTAATTCTGGGTAGACCCTTTTTAGCAACTACTAGAACTATTATTGATGTTGGTATAGGAGAACTAACGCTTCATGTAGGTGATGACACGATTAAATTTCAAGCTCGTGATTCTGTCAGACTATCTAGTGATCGAGATGATATTACGAGTTCTTTCCATGAAAACAACATTTTGGCTCAGACTTCTGTGCAGGAAATTCCTAGGGATAAAGTGATGGAGCCACGAACAACTCTTTAGGAACGAAGATTACAAATCGAGGAACTAGATGAATGGCGAACAACAGTTTAGGAGAAATCGAGGATACCCGATAAACCAAGCCAGTACCATGACAAACTTAAAGGTGAATCGAATCAACTTAAGGATGGAGACAAAGTACTGTTAGATAAAGCAGACCCTCGTGTTGCCACTTCTGAACTTAATGGAGCAACCCCTTTTGAGGTACTCAATGTTTTTCCATACGGTACAGTTGAGGTAACTCATTCAAAAATCTGCACTTTTTAGGTAAATAGTACTCATCTAAAACCTTACTTTGATAAGATTGATAGCAGGAATGAGGAGTTTCAACTCTTCGAATCACCATGACCGTGAAAATATGAGGTGAGTCGAGCTTAGACTTTAAATAAGCGCTTCTCGAGAGGCAACCCGAGCACTAACACCACTAACTAGCCTATTTTAGCTATTTTCGCATTTTAATGCAGGTACAATGATCCACAGGGCCTGGACACACGGGCGTGTCCTTGGCCGTGTGGAAATAGGGCTTAAATCACCCAAATTCGACATAGACACGACCTAAACAGAGTCTACAAAGGCGTGCGACACGGTCGTGTGGACCACACGGCCTGGACACACGATAGTGTACTAGGCTGTGGGAAAACTAGAGCTAAATTTCAAATTTTAACAAGTCAGAGAGCTACACGGGTAAGGCACACGGCCGTGTGTTCGGACACATGGGCGTGTGGGGTACCTCACGGGCGTGGGAGAAGCAAAAAACATAGCACACGACCGTGCGATACGGCATGGGCATGTCTTAGGCCATGTGACGAATGAACATTAAATTTTCACGACAAACACAGGCTAACCATGAGCCACACGAGTGTGTGACATGGCCATGTGGCCCAACACAGGCCTCACACGACCGTGTCCTCTTTTAAACCCTAACCCTTTTTTCTTCTTTTTCTTCTTTTGTCTTTTTTTTCTCTTTCAACCTTAACCGTCGCAGTCATCTAAACCCCCATTCTGACCACCTTTTGCCACCACCGTCATCTCCAACCCTCTTAAATGACCCCCTCCCTCTTTCCCTAGACTGGTCGCAAAACCCTACCTACCCTTACCCCTCATCCACGCGCCCTCCAAAACCCTCAACACGCCGCACGACCACCCCTTCTCCCTTACTTCTTCCTCGTCCTTAGTACCCGCAAGCACCACACCATCATCCGAGCCCACACCTTCCATTCAACGACCACCGTTCATTCCATCAGTGGATTCTTTGTCATTTTTTTATTTCCTTCTTCTTTATTTATTTATTTTTTAATTTATTTTCTTATTTTCTTTTCAGCTATTCTTCTATAATTTCTTTCTGGTTGTGTGTTCTTCAAATATCTAGTTTTCCTATTTTGTTGCAGATTAGCTTAGGTTAGTTGCTATTATTATTATTTTTTACCCCATTACTTACTGTTGTTATTCATCCAAGGATCATTCTTTATGTTCCTAGTTTAGTTTACTTTTATCACCATTATGATTTTTTTTACTACATTCTCATATATTTTGGCTGGTTCATGTTAAGTAGGCTATTTCTTTTTTACATTATTCTTACTGGTTTGTATCATATACTGTCAATGTCGACATGTTGAGTATTAGTACATATAGGAGTAGATATTACATCTCACTCACATTTACTTAATTCCACTAGGGTCTTGTAAGTCACATTTTTGTCATATTCACATGTCTCTTCCTAAGCTTTTTGATGGGTATCATTTATTCCAGTTTTGCTCATATTGACATATTTTACTTTTTCAGATACATCATGGCAAACACTCGAGGCAAGTCAAAAGTTACTGTCCCCACTTCGAAAAAACGAAAGGGTCCTGACGCAACCTCCTCGAGCGCCTCGACCGAAGCTCATCATCCTCTGCTTCAATTCTCATCAGGCCCACAGGACGACTTGTTTCAGCTCCTCCGTGCATGACCGTTGGGAGTGGGCCGCTGCATAGATTGGGCCACCTTGGAGCAGGTCCAACTTGCCCACCTTGTTGATTCCATCTCGCCACTACCCCATAGGATAGGTTCTTTGCAATTATCGGCCCCACCTATTTGGAAGTTACCTTGGAGTTTTGCTCTACTTTCCATCTACAGCATGTGATGAATACCCATGATGAGGCCGGTACTATCACTTTTAGACTTGGTGGACTCGTAAGACACACAAGTGTACCAGTGTTTGGAGCTACTTTAGGCCTCTACACGGAGGAGTTTATGACTTCTGAGAATTTTTTAAATCTCCACAATCATATACACTACTCACCCTCCTACTGTTGGACCGACCTTACAGCGAGTACTGTTCCCTATGAGGCAAGTCGCCCAAAGGCAACTTCGCTTCCTCCAGCACTACGGTACATCCATGCTATCTTGGCTCACACCCTGACTGAGAGGAGAGAGAGCACCAGCGTCGTTAGCACCATCGATGCTTACTTCTTATGGAGCATGGCAACAGGTTATGCAATTGATTTGGCATACTTTATTGTCTTTGTCCCTACGTGACTCGCCTCACTCGACACTTCGACCTCTTCAACACTCTAGAGATGTCATCGACACTTACACTAGTAAGCCAGATGTCTCATCAAGGAATTTCTAGTATGATTCACATGAGGATGATAGAGCGATGCCGTGGATTTGACCCCTCTCAGTACAGACTCATTTTGTAATACCCCCTACCCGTACTCATTGCCAGAATAGGGTACGAGGCATTACCGGAGTTTACGAATTTTTTTATAATAATTTTTTTTACTCAATATATCCCCTTTTATAGATATCTAACCTTCCTTGTAAATTTTAAACCGAGACCAATCCACATCAACAAAACCAATTCAACATATTTTCAAGATAAATTCATGCATATTTATAAGATAACGTCATCACATACCCAAAACCAGGTTTGTTAACCATACCAATGGCTAACTTTACATTCATTTCACAGAATCATTTACTTTATTAGCTTATACATGCTATTGATTTCCAAAATAAAGTTTCTTTATATACCGAAATCCTGAGGTTGATAGTGTGATGTGTCTCTGACCAAATCCGACCTCCGAGCTCTTAACACTACAAAACAGGGGAAAATGAAACAGGGTAAGCACTTTGTGCTTAGTAAGCCCATGTAACAAGAATTATACTTACCTAATATTTACAATACAATGTAATAAACATTCATATATCCATTCAATGCATTATTACCCTAACATGCACAACTCAACATTCAAGTTAATCCAATAATTTTCATGTGTCAATAATATATACCATGATTGATGAGTTCATCAATATCATGATTACCATTCCCTTATTATTTTTCCATATTTATTCCGTTGAATTTCTTGGAATTTTTTATGGATTTTTAGAGGTACACTTTTAGTGTACATTTTCGGGTCTGTCAATTCATATTCATGTGCGCACATTTCCATTTCAGAGAGCACACTCCCGCGACCCTCATCTTTACAAATAGGATTACACCAGGCTAAAAATCTGTAATATAAACTCATAGAGTATTGTCGGGATTACCAGTCCAGGCTAAATCCCCTGCAACGACAATTACTCTAATGAGCTTGGATCTGAATTACCAGTCCATGCTAAATTCAGACCCTAATTCGGATTACCCGTCCGGGCTAAATCCATTTTCCACATATTCTTCGGGAGGGCTATATTAGGATAGGATCACCCGTACGGGCTAGATCCTTTTTATCGTCAATTCCTTTTCAGAGATCAATCGAAATTTCCTTTCATTCAACCGGGATTTTTTCCCCTTTTTATCAAATATATTAATGTTTCATAAATTTCCATATAATGAACATTCAAATCATGTTCATATCAAAAACATGCATTTCAAGCATTTAAGAATATAATTCAAGTTACATGAACTTACATTGATACTTGTTCGTGTACAAAAATCTACTAATCCTGAACTTTTTCCTTTCCTCGATCTAGCTTTGTATTTGAATTTGGTGCAAAAATTATGAATACCAGCTTAGAAAACCCTCCTATGGCGTTTTTAGCTGCTAGAATTGAAGAGAAAATGAACAGAAATCAAGATATTTCCTATTTAGTCCTAGCTTTATTTAGTTAATTTTGCAAAATTCCAATTTTGCCCTTAATTTATCAATTTTCCTACTTATTTAATGCCCTTGCCGTCCAGCCCAAATAAATTTTGGGTCTAATTGCCTTCTAAATCCTCTCTCATTAGACACTTAAGCTATTTAATCATCCCATCCACTTTTACACCTTTTACAATTTAGTCCTTTTCATTTAATTAACTACCCAAATATTAAAATTTCCTAACGAAATTTTAATACCACATTACTAACATTTCATAAATATTTATAAAATTATTTTCGATTTGGTTTTATAAGATCGAGGTCTCGATACTTTGTTTTTACCCAATTTCTTCAATAATTTCTTTTTCTAACTAACTATTAAATCGGTAAAAAAATTTATCGATATTTTTATACGATTTTCCTATTATATAAATATTCGTACAAAAATATTAAAATAAGTTTTCTCTTTAAATCGGATTTGTGGTTTTAAACCACTATTCTGATAACCTTGAATTTAGGCCGTTACACATTCACTCTGATAACCAGGATAAGCCAGAGGACATTACTGATGATGTCCATCCCCCTCATGAGGACCCACACCCACCGCCACCACCACCAAGTCATCGACCTCCTCCTATCACTCTGACCGATATATCTGAGCGACTCACTTACTTCGAGCAACAGTGTTTTGCGAGGTTCGACAGCATCGAGGCGACTCTGTAGCAAATTTGCCAGCATTTCCAAATCTCACATCCACCACCACCACTTCAAGATCCATCTATCAATGAGGACTTTTGAGTCCATTTATTTTTTATTCTTTTTTTTTTGCTTTATTTTTATTTTTATTTTATGTTAAAGACTTGTTGTTCATACATTTAAACTATGTTTATCTTTATGACTATTATCGAGTAACCCTTTAATTCTCTTCACAGTTGTGTTTATTTTCTTAATAGTAGCTCTGACCCATGCACTTTCAATAGCCTTATCTACAACTCTAGCTTTCACTATTCCAAGGATTTCGTCCAAAAATTCAGGGCAGCTTCACTCCTCCCTCTCTTTTATTATGCTTATATTATTATTATCTATCTTCATACATTGAGGACAATGTACATATTAAGTGTGGGGAGGTTATTCATATGTTTATTAGAAAATCCCTGAATTTCTATCTCGTTCTCAAATAATTTCCTCATACTATTATTTAAGTAAATTCTGATTGATTTATAATTTTTATTAATATGTTTTGAATTTAATCATAGGGAATTGTGCATTGATTGTTTAAACTTTAAAGGCATTACAAAATCAAGCATGATAAGTTGACTTTTGAGAATTAAAATTGTTAGGTTGTTTCCCTGAATTGAGGTATTATCTTGAAGTGTTGAATTTACACGATTGACATCAAATACCCATAATTTTCGTGAGATTTTAAGCCTTTTAGAGCATATATCTTTCTTGCTCACTGATTTTATTGGTTATGAGTGTGTCAGCATTGATTTGTTATTCTAGAACTTGCTTCGATTATGCATGTCAAGACCACACCTTTGATTCGATATACTGAGATGATAAAGGCACTTAGGTTTTAACCCACTTACCCAATAAAAAGCCTACCTACATAATTGACCCTTAGTGAACCCCTTTAAGCCTTAACCATTGTTTCTTGATTTTTCCCTTAATGTTAACCCACAACTTAACCCTTTTTGATTCGTTAAGAATTTCTTCCTTTTCATCGAGATTTGATTTGATTAGTTACCTAACTAATGTTCATTCATTCCAATTGCTGAATTATTTCTTATTATGTACTTTCCATTATTGTACTTGTTCTTATTCAAAAAAAGTATATTTATATTCATATAATTACATATTGTTATAAAAATCTTGCATAAGTTAAAATTATTATTTCGAGAAAAAGAAAGCTCATTTCAGTAGTTTTGGATAGTCTTAATTCTGGAAATTGTTTCTAATTCAATAATTGCTTTTCTCTAAGTTTGGTAATTTATTAAATTAATCTTGATTCTAACCTTCTTTTTCAGCCTTTATCCACACCTTTAACCCAAACCCCATTACAACCCTGTTAAAGACCATGTGATTTGTGTATCATCTCATTTATAGTGGTGGAAATTTGATTTTCATACAAGCCTATGGTAATAACTTTTCATGTTTGACTATTGAGTGTTTAATTATTGAACCCTAAACACTTTGAGTAATTTGAGTGAATCTTTAGTAAGGATGTCAACCCTTGTCAATTTGGAATTAAAGGTAATTACTTAGATAAAGGGGGATACCTACGATTTTATGATTAAAATGCTCAACTTGGATTGTGTGATACTTTAATGTTCTTTTAGTTAATTTCTCAATGTATGACTGCTTGTGGATTATTTTAAAACATTATTGATGAGAATTATAAGTTGAGAAGGATTTATTTTAATTGTGAGTTGAAGATTTTGCTTGAAGACAAGCAAATGTTTAAGTGTGGGGATATTTGATAAACAATAATATATACATATTTTTATCTCATGCTTGGCATATTTTTGGATGATTTATCATAAGATTTAGTGAATTCGATGCTCCTAATCCTTTAAATTCATGTTTTATACTTAGGTGAGCATAGGAAGGTGAAAAGAGTAAGAAATGAGCCAAAACCAGACAAAATGGGCTTATCTCAATAAACCTCACACGGGCAGGCCACACGCCCGTGTGTCATGGTCGTGTCAACTATAAACCAACTCAAAATTACACATGGCTTGAGCACTTTCATACGGTCATGCCACACGGCCGTGTCCCTGTCGAGCCCAAGTCTAATTCTACACGAAAAAGGCTAATTTTAAGGGTTTTGAAGCATTCCAAAGTCTATATAAACACCCTAGAAGAGGATTAGGGGGACACGCAGAGTAGGAAGTAGAAAATACTCAAGGACAGCCATTAGAATCAGCTCGAAAGTAGGATCTACTTTAAGACTGAATATCTCCATTCAATTTCCTTAGAAGTTCTTTGGGTTTCTTTATGTTTTGTTGTTTTTCCTATTTTGAGATTATTTTCATTATTATGAACTAAACTCCCTAAATACCTAAGGGAGATGAAACCTAAGACGAATCTTATTACTATTTGAATTATATGATAAATACTTGTTCTTATTCTTAATTGTGAGTTTTAAGCCTTGCTTTAATATTCCAGGATATTAATTCAGGTTTTTGATGTGCTTATTTAGTGGACCAAAAGTCTCTGTTTAAGAGTAGATCATTCATAATTAAGCAGAGTTGTATGCAATCCTAAAGATAGGACGACATAAATCTGTCGAATTAGAGTCAAATCTAATAAGGGAATCCATAGATCGAGTTAATGCGACAATAGGGTTTTAATTAGAAAGAGATTTTAATTAATCAACCTAGAGTCAGTTATTTTTAGTCTCGAGAGAGATATTAACATAAATCAGGGATTTCTATGGATTAAGTCAAGTGAATAAATCGTCTAATTCAGAAGTAATAAGTGAAGTCTAGGTGGATTCTTCCTTGGGTATTGTCTTCTTCATCAGTTTTTCAAAATGTATTTTCCAACCTTAATCTCTACCGTAATCTTAGTTAATTAGATAATTAGTCTTAGTTAAAACATCTTTTTTAATTATTAGGCTAGATAATAGAAAGATAGTAATTACTAGTACTTTTAGTCATTATGGATATGATATTTTCGGTCTCACCATAACATATTACTGTTTGATAGGTGCACTTACCTTAGTCAAATTTTTAGTTAGTTTAGCGACCATCAATGCTTAAATGACTCATTAAAGAAAACATAAAAAGGCAAACAGAAGTTCTTAAGGACTCTTAGAGGAGTCTTTGTTGAAGATGATAGCAATATTAAAAGTGATAAAAGCACAACCAAAGTTGAGCTTTTTTACACTTTTGAAAGTTCACAAAGAAAAATCTATTACATATTTAGGAAGGAATCAAAATAACAAGATAACGTTTTGTATCTAATATTAAGGAATTAAATGGTTGTGGCTGTTAGCAACAGTTAGCAGTTAACAATAGTTAGCAGTTAGTTAGCCTGTTATTGATCTTCTGCTAACTAAGTCATGTATATATATCGTTGTTGGTTGCTTTGCTAAAGATATGAAAGTATTATTCATTCTTTATTCTTCATTGTGTTTCTCAATATGGTATCAGAGTCATAAGTTTTTTTTTACATATTTTTAATGGCTACTGAAGCTGTTTTCAGCAATGATAACGAGAATTTTCAGTCGTTCAATACGACTGCTCCAGGAGATGGCTCCTCCCCTAATCCTGGCCTTGGTCTCTTGCGCAAAGTTTATCAGTTTCCTAAACATGAAACGGTCAAACTCAACGATTGTAATTTCCTTTTATGGAAACAACAGGTGATGCTCATCTTTGAAGGATATGGTTTACATACCTTTGTTCTTGGTACTATTGTCGTTCCTCCACTGCCCGTTGTTAATAATAATGGGGATCTTGTTCCCAATCCTGAGTACTTGTTTCACGTGTAACAAGATAAGTTGTTAGCTTCATGACTATTATCCACTATTAGTGATAATGTTCTGGTTCATCTCAGTGGTGCCAAAATGAGTTTTGAGGTCTGGAGCATTGTTTTGTGTCGGTTTGCTTCGAAGTCTACTTTAGCAGTCTCTACTTTGAGACATTCTCTTTATTCTCAGAAGAAAGGGTTCTTAACAGTCAAAGAATACCTGGCTAAGGTTCAAAGCCCGTGTGACACTCTCATGGCTGCAAGAACTCTCATTACTGAGCAAGAACAGGTTAGCATCGTTCTTGCTGGTTTACCAATGGAATATGAGTCCATACGCATTGTGGCTTCTGTGATGAATGTTTCTCTCGATCTTCTTGCAGACATGTTGTTGGATTGTGAGACTCGACAACAAGATTTGGTGTCCAATATGGCTTTATAAGCGAATATTGCTCAATAAAATGTTTCTACTAGTAGCACTACTGGTCCGTTTGCTAAAGACTTTAGGACATCTTACAGGGGTCGTGGTCGGTCCTCTCGTGGTAGAGGCAGAGGTAGAAAATTTTTCCACAATAAGCCTCAGTGTCAGCTTTATGGCCGGATTGTCATACAATTTAAAAGTGTTATTATCGATTCGATTAGTCATTTGAGGGCGTTTCTGATCAGCTGATGCAGGTGCACTATCATTAGTTTCAAGGTCCCTCTACTTTTTCCTGTGATGGTTCGCATTGTTGTTCTCACAATAACAAGGTTCAAGGATCAAATTTGCAAGCAAATGTAGTCTCCAAGCAAGGTCTATGTTTTACGAATGGCAAGGTCTGGTACCCTAACTCAGGTGTGTCTAATCATGTGACCAATGATCTAGACAACTTGCAGGAATCAGCACCATAAACAGGTACCAACAAGCTCTTTATGGGAAATGGTGTGCCAGTGTCTATAGCTCACACTGGTTCCAGTTGTTTTACATCTGGCAATAGGGTTTTTCACTTGAAAAATGTTTTGCATGTTCCTCATATTTACAAAAATCTACTGTCTGTTACACAGTTTGCTAGTGATAACCAAGTTTATTTTGAATTTTATCCTCGACATTGTTTTGTGAAGGATAACAAGACAGGGATCATATTGTTGGAGGGCCGCATGCATAATGGTTTATACTAGTTTGATCTTTGCAACTCCAGCTGATTCAAGAATGGTGATTTTTTAGCCACGATTTATGCTGCTCGATTGAAGTTGCTAGCTGTTAGTAGTTGTGTTTTTTATCTGTGGCACAAGAGACTTGGCCACCCTTTTAATAAGACCGTCATGGCAGTTCTTCATAAGAATAATATAGCTTTTAACACTTGTAAGATGTCCTCAATTTGTTCAACATGTCAACTTGGCAAATCCCATAAGCTTCCATTTTCTCCTTCCACTACCACATATTCCGCTCCCTTTGAACTTATTGTATCTGATCTTTGGGGGCCAGCTTATGTATCATCTGAAGGCTACTCTTATTATGTGTCGTTTTTTGATCCTTATTCTCGCCATACCTGGTTGTATCTCATCAAACACAAGTCTGAGACTCTTGAGAAGTTTCTTCAATTACAAAAATTAGTTGCTGTTCAGTTTGGTTGTTCCATAAAGGTCCTCTAGTCTGATTGGGGAGGTGAATTTTGATCCTTTCCCAAGGTACTTGCTCAGCTAGGGATTCATCATCACCTCTCATATCCTCACACTTCTGATCAGAATGGGTTGTTAGAAAGAAAGCATAGACATATTATTGATGTTAGTTTAACTTTTCTTACTCAAGCTAATGTCCCTTTACATTTTTGGGCACATGCTTTTATCAGCATTGTCTACCTTATTAATAGGCTTCCCAAGTCTGTTCTCCATGGCAAGTCTCCTTATGAAGTCTTACATAAAGCCCCTCCTCTATATATGCACTTACGGGTTTTTGATTGTCGATGTTACCCTTATCTACGGCCATTTAACACTCATAAGTTGGAGTATTGCTCTCGACCTTGTGTATTCCTTGGCTACAGTCCTATTCACAAGAGGTATAAATGCCTATATGACACTAGCAAGTTGTTTGTAACTCGCTATGTAGTATTTGATGAGGCCAGTTTTCCGTTTGTTCCTTCTGCTCCTCCTGCTGGTTCTATCTCTTCCATTACTTCACCTCAGTTCCAGCGTCACGAATCTCAAGTTCCAGTAGTACGTTCTTCTTTGTCTCAGTCGAATCTTACCTCTTTTTCTATGACTGCTTACTCAGGGTTCACTGATTTTTAGCCTCGACCAGCTGCTGTTGTGTTATCTCTCAATTCAGCTAGCAGTAATCGGCATTCTCCTTCTCCTCAAGCATCAGGTTTTTCTTCTCCTGAGACCTCTCGAGTGGTGTCCAACAATGCTTAGGTTAATGAGCCTCTACCTGCACCTCCTGTCAACACTCATCCCATGCAGACCCGGTCCAAGAGAGGGATTTTCAAACCACGTGTTTTTTCAGCAAAAATTGGTGTTCCTGAACTAGCTACAATTAAAGAGGCCTTATCGTCCAAGGACTGGGCTCTGGCCGCTCAACAAGAGTCTGATACGTTGATAAGAAATCAGACATGGAACTTGGTTCCCTTACCTGCCAACAGACGAGCTGTGGGGTGCAAATGGGTGTTTACGCTTAAAAGATATGCAGATGGCACCATAGCTCGATAAAAAGGTCGTTTGGTGGTCAAAGGGTATCTTCAGGAAGTTGGCATTGATTTCCATGAGACCTTTAGCCCAGTTATCAAGCCAACTACCATTCGTGTTATCTTAACTCTTGTTGTAAAGTTTGGTTGGCACCTCAGGTAGCTCGACATCAATACTGCCTTTCTTAATGGTGATTTGTCTGAAAAAATCTACATGGTTCAACCTCCTGGTTTTGAACAAAAACATGGTGATCAAACTTTTGTCTGCAAACTGAAGAAGGCCCTATATGGTCTTAAGCAGGCTCCCAGAGCTTGGTTCTCTAAATTGAAAGATTTCTTACTCATGTCCCATTTCGTTTTGACTAAGTTTGATGGTTCTTTATTTGTTCAAAAAACTGAGGATGTTTGCCTATATGTCCTTGTATATGTGGATGACATCATTGTTACTGGCAATCACATAGGCAGCATTGATGATTTTGTCACAATTCTGCATACAAAATTTTCCTTGAAGGATTTGGGATCTCTTTCTTACTTCCTTGGCATTGAGGTTCTTCCTACTACTAAAGGGCTATTCTTAAGTCAGCAGAAGTATGTTTTCGATCTTCTCCAAGAGCCAAGATGGATCACGCAAAAGGCTTACCTACACCCATGGTCACATTCTGTACTTTGTCTCGACATGTTGGGAGTGCAGTGAAGAATGCGTCTGACTAAAGAAGCATTGTGAGAGCTTTGCAATACGTAGTCATCACCAAGCCTGATATTGAGTTTGTTGTCAATAAAGTTTGCCAGTTCATGCATCAGCCTTTAGATCAACACTTTAAGGATGTGAAACGTATTCTCCGATATCTTCAAAACACCATAGATTATGGCATGCATTTCACTAAGGCTACTAACCTAGATTTTGTAGGGTACTCGGATGCAAATTGGGAAACCGATGTGGATGATAGACAGTCTACTATGGGGTTTTGTGTGTTTCTCAGAGGGAATCCGGTCGCCTGGGGATCCAAGAAACAAAAAGTCGTCTCCAGGTCAACTACTGAAGCTGAGTATCGCGGTCTTGCTCACACTATTACTGAAGTGGTTTGGCTTGAGTCTCCTATCTGAGTTGCATATCTCTCCTACTCACAAAGCTACTGTTTGGTGCGATAACTTTAAGGCTATTGCTGTTTCAGCTAATCCAGTACTACATTCGAAATTCAAACATGTTGAATTAGACCTCCTTTTTGTAAGGGAAAAAATTGCTACTGGACGATTGACAGTAGGACATGTTACCGCTCAAGAACAAATTACAGATATGTTCACTAAGCCTTTGTCAGCTCTTTTGTTTACAAAGTTCAGGTCATGTCTCAAGGTTATTGCTAAACATGTTCAGACAGAAGTCAAAGAGAAAGCTGGAGGCATATTAAGGAATTAAATGGTTGTGGTCATAGCAACAGATTAGCGATTTAACTTGATTAGCGATTAGTTAGCTTTGTTATTGATTAGCTGCTAACTAAGTCATGTATATATATCGTTGTTGGTTGCTTTGCTAAAGATATGAAAGTATTATTCATTCTTGATTCTTCATTGTGTTTCTCAATATCTAATAGAAAGAAAGTGAAAGCTACAGTAACATCAAAAACTAACAACTACTAACTCATTAAGTTAAGAAAGGAAAAACTAAAAACCTAAAAATTGTGAGAGTAAAAGAGAGAGCTAAAAAGATAATAAAGATGGCTCTTTTTTTGTTTGGCATTAAGTATGCCTTTAATACAACCAAGTTTACAACCCTAAAATTTGATAAAAATGCCTTTGGAGTGTATGAGTTGACTTGAGTTAGTGTTCGGTACAAAATTTCCCTTTTAGTATTTTTCACCTTGCCGGGCTTCAGTTTTGTGACACACAAGCTTTGGTTTTGCGAAATCCTCGACAATAGATACAATCTTGGCTTGGGGTTCTCGACGTCATGACACAAGCTAGCTGGTGTGGTGACATCTTGGGCAGTGGCCCTAGGCTTCTTCACTTTAACCATCAGTTGGGAGTCGCAACCTCAAAAGCCTGGAGTTGAGACATTAAAGCTCAATGTCTAGACATAGCACATGTAGTGTCATGAAATTCTTAGCAGACTACTCCAGGTTAGTTTCTCGTTGAAATTTTGCTCCCTTGAGGTGATGGACGGTCGATATCGTGACACATATGCATCAATGTTATGACACCCAAAGCAGTTGATGTTTTCTTCAAGGTTTGGCCATAGCCATTTTCCTCCACACACTCAAACAAACCATTAGACTCCAAATGGCATAATTTTGCCAATTTAGGTCTCAAAAGGATCAAAATGTAAGAAAAACTACCATTAAAACTAGAAATTAAAATAAAAGCATTGAAAAAACTCGTAAATTTCTTGAGAATAAACACGTCAAGTGTTTGAGAGAACTTAATTTGACATATCAAATTATTCTAGATTGTGCATCACTCAATCTTTGATCTTTTCTCACACATATCTATTTTTTGTTGAATCTTGGCTGAGTCGTAACTTTTTTTCTAACATTTAGCCTTAGATCTTTTAACATCTTATAACAATGTGGTCTGATATGATTAACAAAAAATTCCCAAAAAGGGGTCATGAGGCTTACAATCCGTACTTAGCCTTCTCAGTAGGGTATTCATCGCTTCTCTGCATTACGGGGTTCACGCTTCCGTCCATATCCCTTAATAGGTGATCTTTTCAACTTGTGCAAGGAACGACTGCTTTGTACATTTTCAGTAGGTTGCACAGTCGATTCGATGGCTTTCTACGTAAGAGGTTGGCGAGTCCAAGAGATAAAATGGCGTGGTATTCGCCGTTGGGATGTGATGATCTAGTAAAAGATAGTCCCACAAAAGCGATTATTGGCTAGAGTTAGGTTCCACCAAATCTTAAGTCTAAATTCGTGGAGCTGGTGGTCGTAGGAATCTCTTCCACTATATCTGGCTTATTCAGCTTAAGAAAGGTCACTTAAAAGCCAAAGATTGAACCCAAGGCGAATCAAGACAACTAGAGGCTAAAAAATCACCATAAGAAATCTTTTTTTCAACTTTATTTTTACTTTTAATTTCTAAAATTTCAATACAACTTTTAATTTCGTTTTTATTTTATTTCACTCCCAGATCAAAACTTTAATATTCTATTTTTTTCAGGAACGCGGGTTTTCTTGGGCACGATTTTGCCCAGGATTTTTAGAAACAAGCATTCGTGCAATCCGGTCCCTGAGGATTCGACCCTACTTTCCCTTTACTGTTCTTTTTCATTATTTTATAGGAAATAGGATTTTTTGGTGCTCTCAACGACTGCATCAATTTTTGGCATCGTTGTCGGGGACTAGCAACGTACTAATCTTTTTCTTTTTTTTTTATGACCAGATTTGTTCCAGGCACTCTTGCCTTTGATTCAGAGATTGAAAAGACTGTGAGAGCTAATCGTAAGGAAACAAAGCTAAGGAAAAAGTAGTCAGTGGTGGTTGGGACTCAAAGTAATCTACCGCCAGAAATCAGAATCGACGACAAAGCAGAGTCTAGGGTTAACAAAAACCCTACTCAAACATTTGAAGGCGAAAAAGTAGAAGTCGATTCCCCAGAAGAAGTGTTTAACGCTAGGGTTAATGAAAACCCTAATCTAGCACCTCAACCTATGGCTCAAACAATTCGGCAACTGGACGAAGCTCCAACAGAACAATCGCCAATATGCATCGCGTATCCTACTATGGATACCGATTTTGAATTAAAGTCAGGCTTAATCCAACTACTGCCAACTTTACGTGGGTTGCAAAATGAAAATCCTCACAAACATATGAATGAGTTTCATATGGTTTGCCTTAGTATGAAACCTTAAGGGGTAACTAAGGATCAAATTAAATTGCATGCTTTCCCTTTTTCCCTAGCAGATTTAGCTAGGAAATGGCTATTTTACTTACCTCCTGGATCTATTACAACTTGGGCTGATCTTTCTCATTTATTTCTCAATAGGTTTTTTCCACCATCTCGAGCAGCTGAGTTAAGAAGAGAGATCATTGGAATAGGACAAAAAGAAACAGAGTCTCTTTACGATTATTGGGAGCGATTTAAGAAGTTGTGTGCGAGCTGCCCACAACATGGTATAACAGAGCAATCTCTCCTCCAATACTTTTACGAAGGCCTGAAACCCAGGGAGATGAATATGGTAGACGCCTCTAGTGGAGGAACGTTGGTCAACATGACTCCTCAACAAGCAAGAGACTTGATCTCCACGATGGCTGCAAATTTTCAGCAATTTTGAGTCAATCCTGAACCTTCTAGAAGGGTTCACCAGCTAAGTAATTCTACTTTTGAGGATAGACTTGATAGACTTACTAATATTGTGAATTCTCTTGTTACAGAAAAAGTAAAACCAGCCTGAGTATGTGGAATATGTGCTACACTTGAACATACAACTGATGCATGTCTCAGTTTGTATGATGATACTATGGCTCATTTAGATGCTGTGGGAAATTTTTCTGGGCCACCACAAAGGCGATACGACCCTTACGCTAACACTTACAACCCAGGATGGAGGGATCACCCTAACTTAAGTTATGGGGCCAATCCACGATATAACCAACCATACCAAAATCGGGTTCCATAATAGCCACGAGATTTAGGTAATTTTCTAGAAACTTTGGTCAATAAATTAGCAGCTAATATGCTTGATTTTCAACAGAAAATCGAGGAGTCTATAAGGGAATTGACCACATCAATTGAGAAAATGAGTTCTCAAGGTAAGCTGCAGTCACAAACAGAACCGAACCCGAGACAAAACGCGAATGCAGTGACGCTGCGAAGTGAAAAGGTATTGGAACCAATTCCTAACAAAAATCTTGGCCAAGAAATCGCCCAGGAAAAGACCAAAAACGATGAACAGGTCCGAGAAAAACCTCCATTGCCAAAAACCCAACCTCCATTTCCAGGACGATTAAATCAGTGTTAGAAAGGTAAAGAAGATAAGGAGATCCTCGAAACATTCAGAAATGTCGAGATCAATATACCACTGTTGGATGCCATCAGACAAATTTTGCGGTATGCCAAGTTCTTTAAAGAACTCTACACCAACAAATGAAAATTAATAGGTAATGAAAAGGTAAGTGTTGGTGAAAATGTATCTGCAGTGTTACAACGAAAGATGCTAGCAAAATGTAAAGATAGGAGCATGTTTGCAATGCCCTGTAAGATAGGGCATTTGGGAATCAATAAGGCTATGTGTGATTTAGAAGCCTCAATAAATGTCATGCCTTATTCTATATATGAATCACTTAACGCAGATTTTTTGACAAAAATAGGTGTTATCATTCAGCTGGTAGACAGGTCCATTGTGCATCCCAAAGTAGTCTTCGAGGATGTATTGGCAAAAGTTAACGAACTTATTTTCCCTGCAAATTTTTATGTGATAAAAATAGAGAAGGATAGCGCTCCTGGATCTTCAGACCTCTTGCTGGGTCGACCTTTCCTTAGAACCACTAGCACCAAAATCGACGTTCGAAGTGGAACACTTACAATAGAATTTGATGGGGAGATCGTGAAGTTCAATGTTAACGATGCTATTAGTCACCCAAGTGAAATATTGAGCGTAAATTGTGTCAATGTAATTGACTCTTTAGTAGATGAGACTTTTGAGTCTATTTATGAAAATAAATCTGAATTTATAGTTAATGATTATGAATCTGTTAATGAGTTATTGTCTTCATCAAATACTAAACTTTTACCTTCTATTGTGCAGGCTCCAAATTTGGAATTAAAACTACTTCCCGAACATCTTAAGTATGCATTTTTGGGGAAAGGTAATACCCTACTGATTATAGTTTCAAATAAACTCTCTAAACTCGAAGAAGAAAGTTTGATCCAGGTACTGCAGAATCATAAGGAGGCGATTGGCTGGACCATTTTCGATTTAAAAGGGATAAGCCCTTTGACATGCACATACAGAATCTACTTGGAGGAAAACACTAAACCAAGACAAAAGGCGCAAAGACGGTTGAATCCGAATATGATGGAGGTAGTAAAAAAGGAGATAATCAAGCTGCTGGATGCTGACATAATCTACCCAATTTCAAACAGCAGATGGGTAAGTCCGATACAAGTCGTGCCCAAGAAAACGAGCGTGACAGTAAAGAAAAATGCTGAAGGTGACTTAGTACCAACTCGAGTGTAAAATGGGTGGCGTGTCTGCATTGATTACAGGAAGTTGAATTCTTACACTAGAAAAGATCATTTTCCTCTTCCTTTTATAAATCAAATGCTTGAGCGATTAGCTGGTAAAACTCATTTTTGTTGTCTTGATGGATACTCAGGTTTCTTCCAAATCCCAGTTGCACCAGAGAACCAGGAAAAGACCATTTTTACATGCCCATTTGACACATTTGCATACAGAAAGATGCCATTTAGACTCTGCAACGCATCGGCCACCTTCCAGAGATGCATGATGAGTATATTTTCTGAATATGTGGAAAAAATTATCGAAGTTTTTATGGATGATTTTACTGTGCATGGGAATTATTTTGATGAATGCCTTAAAAATCTCACGATAATTTTAAGTAGGTGTATAGAATTTAATCTTGTCTTGAATTATGAAAAGTGTCACTTTAAGGTAGACAAAGGTTTGATTCTAGGACACGTAGTTTCATCTAAGGGAATTAAAGTCGATAAGGCCAAAACTGAAATTACAATTTCTTTACCATATCCTTCTACAGTAAGAGAGATACATTCTTTCCTTGTTCATGTAGGATTTTACAGGCGTTTTATAAAGAACTTCTCCAAAGTAGCTGAACCGTTGTGCGAGTTATTACAGAAAGATAAAAAATTTGAGTTCGGCCCAAAATGCAAGGAGGCATTTGATGCACTCAAGCAAAAGTTGGTGTCCGCTCCTATAGTACAAGTACCAAATTGGAACTACCCCTTTGAAATTATATGCGATGCAAGTGGACGATAGACAAAGAGCCTCATGTCATTTGCTACGCCTCAAAAACCTTAAATACTGCACAAAGCAACTACACCACCACAGAAAAAGAACTCTTAGTTATTGTATTTGCTTTGGATAAATTTCGGTCATATTTATTGGGATCTAAAGTGATTATTTTTTCTGATCATGCAGCTCTCGGGTACTTAATCGCGAAGAAGGAAGCAAAACCAAGGCTCATTAGATGGATTTTGCTGCTTCAAGAATTTGATATAGAGATTCGTGACAAAAAGGGATGTGAAAACTTAGTAGCCGACCACTTGAGTAGGCTAAAAATACCAAATGATGGCACTCTTATAAAGGATAAGTTCCTTGATTAGAGCTTATTTTTTACTGAGGCTCATTACCCATGGTATGCAAATATAGTAAATCTATTAACCACAGGCTCGTTACCCACTGAGTTAGCACATTTCGTGAAGGACAAGCTTAGACGGGAAGCTCAATATTACATTTGGGATGACCCATACTTGTGGAAACACTGTTCAGATCAAATAATAAGACGATGTGTTTTAGAAATCGAGGTAACCTCTATCCTTACTTTTTTTCATACAGAAGCTTGCAAAGGTCACTTTGGCCCTAAACGAACTACTCACAAGGTATTGGAATGTGGGCTATATTGGCCCATAACTTTTCGAGACGCATATAATTTCTGTAAGTCTTGCGATAAATGCCAACATACAGGTAACATCACTAAACGAAATCAAATGCCCCTATCCCTGATTAATGTATGTGAGATTTTTTTATGTATGGGGCATTGATTTCATGGACCCATTTATTTCCTCATTTAGAAACGTATATATAATTCTTGCAGTAGACTATGTTTCTAAGTGGATAGAAGCAAAGCCTACTCACAATGATAATGCTAAAACTATTGTGGAGTTTCTAAAGTGAACTATTTTTTCTAGGTTTGGCACATCTCGAGCTCTAATCAGTGATCGTGGCACCTACTTTTGCAACAAAGTTATGGAGGCACTATTGTCAAAATACGGAGTTTATCATCGTATAGCGACGGCCTACCATCCCCAAACAAATGGCCTAGCAAAGGTTTCAAACAAGGAGATCAATACTATTTTGGAGAAAACACTTCAGCCCAACCGAAAGGATTGGAGTCTTTGGCTAAATGACGCACTTTAGGCCTATTGGATAGCGTATAAAGAACCAATTGGCATGACCCCATATCGGCTTGTTTTTGGAAAAGCTTACCATCTTCTAGTTGAATTAGAACATAAAACCTATTGGGCTATTCGACAATGTAACATGGAGTTAGAACCCGCAAGGAAGGCGAGAAAATTAGACATCCAAGAATTGGAGGAAATTCGTAATGATGCCTACGAGAATGCTTGCATTTATACAGACAAGACAAAGTTATTTTATGATAAGAAAATAGCTACGAAGCATTTTTGGTAGGACAGAAAGTTTTGCTTTATAACTCTATATTAAAGTTATTCCTAGGGAAACTTCGATCTCGATGGCAAGGACCTTTTATTGTGACCCAAGTATTCCCACATGGTGCAGTTGAAATAGAGAGTGAAGAAATAGGAAAGCAGTTCGTAGTCAATGGCCAACGGTTGAAGCCATTTTATGAGAATTTTCAGGCCCACACGATCGAAAAAATTCAGTTAAAGCCACTATAATCCCATTCACAGCGTCAAACTAACAACGTTAAACAAGTGCTTGTTGAGAGGTAACCCAATTTTTATTTCTCTTTATTTTTATTTTTATTTTATTTATTATTTTAATTATTTATTATTTTATCTTAATTATTTATTACTTAATTATTTCTTTTATTTTGGTTATTAATAAAAATTCTCTTCTTCTGTTTAGGTAAACCGAAGTAGAAATAGAGAGCACAAAGAGAAAAGATAAAACCTACAGCCAAATAGCTCATATTCCATCCCTATTCTAGCCTAGAATAGCGCCTTCCTGCCCTAGATTCCCCAAAACCTACAGTCAAATAACCCATAACCCTGCAGCCAAACGCCACCTTTCAACCTAATACACCTCAAACCCTAAAAACCTTTTACCCATTTTTCCTAAAATTTTCCCTAGCCACCGAAATTCTCACCCTCTCAACCCCCCTTGTCGATTTGCCAACCACCATGGTACGAACCCGTAGTCGCGCCGCCGCCGAGCCCTCTTTCACCGTCAACCACCGCCGGTGTCGTTTCTCTACTCCCTAAGTCGTTGATCTCACTGACGGGGCGGCTTATTCTTCTGCCTCTCCACCGCACGTCTCCTCTCCATCGCTGCCACACGATTCGCACTCTACGACGCCGTCCTCTCTTTTTTCTCCATTTCGCACGACGCCGCTGCCGTCTTCTTCTTCTTTCTCTTCACGTGCTGCTCCTATTTCCTCACCTCCACGAGTCGCACTGTCCCCGTCGATGTCTCCCCTATATGCCACATCACCCATACTTTGCCTTCCACCACTGACGCAAGCAAAGGGTTTGGCACCAGAACCATCGCAATGCTTGCATCATCAAAGGACTATGCGGCCCTTGGCCTGACCAACGGCATCAAACGCCGGTTCTTCCTCCAACACCAATGCCGACACTCCTGTACGGCCCACACATCTCGATCCCCCACGACGCTGGCCCCATCGTCAACCACCACACCAATCGGCCCAACCAACAGAGGCACTCACGAATTCTTCACATGACTCCGACGCCAGCGCCCCCGAACAACCCACTTGCTCTGACACATCCGATATTCGTGATGACCAACAATCGCTGCCCACTCGTGGATGAACCTACCGGTCTCGCACATCTATTTTATCACTCGAGTGCCATTTACACGGTAACTTAGCATTTGATACCATTACCAGCCAAAACAGGTATGATCATTTATGCCATAAACAACTCGTGCCTTGCAAATGTTTATCATTACCTGTTTTGGATGCTTTGCGTATTGAAACTACTGTTACTACTTATTTTCACAATATTGGTTGGGTTGGAAATTTTGATATTGCTCACTGTGCCTATTATGAGTTAGTTTTGGAATTGTATTCCACATTTCATTTTCAGCGACATGGTCAAATATCATTGGATACACCTGGTGTTGTCAGATTTTAGTTACTTGGTACCATGCATAGTTTGCCCCTTACTGATTTTAATACTACATTATCTTTTGTGACTGAGGACTATACCATGTCTACGGATTATAAAAATAGCCTATGTACTTTTCCTGTAGACTTTAAGGCTGTCGAGGCCTTTACTTTGTTAACTGATAATGCTGAATCCATGTATAGCCCAAAAACATCAAAGTACTTATGGTTTCGTAACCCTACCTTATGTTACATACACCGTTATTTGGCTTACAATTTTTCAGGTCGTCGAGATGCTTCGGCTACTGTCTCGAAGAATGAATTATTCTTATTGTGGTGTATGTATACCGGTCGTCCGGTAAATTTGGGTTATTGGTATGAGCTTCAATTTGAACATATTATAAATGCAAAGCGTCCTCTAATTTTAGGCTCATTTATTACACAACTATTATTTTCTCTGCATGGTTCTAATGCTCCTATTTTAGAATTGCATGTTGCTTGTCAGGCCGATCTTTTGGATGCTCGATGCCTCGACTCGATAGGACTACTTCTTGGTACTCCATCTTCCTTCCATTTTGTCCCTCTAGGCGTTCACTCCGTACCGACTGAACAAGTCTTTCGACAGCAAAATCAGAACAAAGTACCTACTCGAGCCCAACCTTCAATGACCGTTGAGCAACGCTTGGAGTGCATCGAGGCTTGACTCGACACTTTTGGCCAACAACTAGCCAAACTCATTACCATTATGCGCGAACGACAATAATTACACGGGGAGTTCTTCTAAACTTTTCTTTCGCCTATTTATTTATTCCACATCGAGGACTATGTGTTTTAAGTAGGGGGAGTCATACCTCATTATTTCTATTGTTCTAGATGCTATTTTTATTTCTGATGATTTGGTCGTTACTGCCAATATAATTTTTTTTAAGAATATTCTGCCTCTTTTCATGCCTAAGAATTTGACCACGACTTGCCACTGTTTGACCGACATGCATACTTTTTGTCTACTAAATTAGTTATGATTTTGCCTGTTTTATTGCATCTCCATTGTTTTATTTCTTTTAGGTTGACTAATTATGATTAATAGAGTTAACCCTATTTTGCTTTTAGTAAATTTGATTAAGTCTAAATGAACAAAGGACACTTAATACAATTGCATGCTTAAAATATGTTCATGACTATTAAGGTGGTTGCTGAAACTTATTTTTGACACTTGATTGTTGCTCCTAAGTCTTTCAAAATTAAAATAATGTTTCTGTGGTTATGAGTACAGCTTAAGACGTGACTAGCTGAGTAACCGGGGTAGGGTGCTTGGGTTGTCATCCTATTTCGCGTCAAAAGGTTGTGTGACGTGTTAGGTAAAACTCCACTAACTGGAATTAATTTTTAAGAATATGTTGGGCTGAGTAACCGGGGTGAGGTGATTGCCTGTCATCTCTCTTCGTGTCAAAAGGTTCAATATATTTTTAAGCAAAACTAAATAAATAAATAACTAAAAAAAACAAGTGTTAATAATAAAATTGCATTTGGGGACTAATGGTAGAAAAAAATAAAGTGTCTTGGTAAATTTGGTAAATTACTTAGTTTTCATGAACTAATCCAAGTCGATCTTAAATTTTTGTGTGTTAATTGGAATACTTTTTTCAATTTTACTTAAAGCAAGCTAAGGGTTCTCTTTATTTTTCATATGCGTTTTGACTAATTTTTATAAAACTTTGAAGTGGTACTTCTTTCATGGCAATTTCTAAACTTCATAGTGGATAGGAACCATACTTGAGGGCAAGCATGGGCTAAGTAAGGGGAATTTGATAATACTCTAGAACGACATATTTTTATGTGCTAATCGCACCCTACTAATTTGAGCTATTTATGGTCTTTTATCTTTTAGGGACTAAATTGGAGGCAGAAGGAAATTTAAGGGCAAAAAGTACAAATTTGAAGCTACAATGGGCCAACATGCAACATAGGGAAAAAGGTGGTGCCAAAAATGCAAGTATGGAAGACATAAGGGCAAAAGTGCAAAAGAAGAGATTTTATAGTACAAGACTCTATTTAATGTTTAATTATATTAGGATAATTATTAAGGATAATTATTTAGATTTAATTTTAGGATTTAATTTTATTTATCTTTAATTATCTTTAATTATCTTTATTTATTTGTATTTATCTTTTAGAATTTAATTAGGAATAGGCTAGGTTTCTTAGTACTATAAATAGGGGATGAAGTGACACAAATTTGATCCATCTTTTGCTGTAAACACTCTTTCTTCCATAAATCTAGTCTTTTTGTTCTTTCCATATCTTCTTTCAATAAAAATTTCATTCCCATTATATTTATTTTTTTTCCCCAAAAATCATGAGCCACTAAATGTATCTAGCCAAAGGTTGTCAAAAATTCCCAAAAAGGGTTCATGAGGCTTAGAATATGTACTTAGCCTTCTCAACAGGGTATTCATTGCTTCTCTGCATTACGGGGCTAACACTTCCGTCCATGTCCCTTAATAGGTGATCTTTTCAACTTGTGCAAGGAACGGCCATTTTGTACGTTTTTGGAAGGTTGCACAGTCGGTTTGTTGGCTTTCTGCGTCAGAGGTTGGCGAGTCCAAGAGACAAAATAGCGTGGTATTCGTCGTTGAAGTGATGATCTAGTAGAAGATAGTCCCACAAAAGTGATTATTGGCTAGAGTCAGGTTCCACCAAATCTTAAGTCTAAATTCTTGGAGCTGGTGGTCGTAGGTGTTCTCTTCCACTATAACTGGCTTATTCTGCTTGAGAAGGGTCACTTAAAAGCCAAGGATTGAACCCAAGGCGAATCGAGATAACCGGAGGCTGGAAAATCACCATAAGAAATCTTTTTCTCAACTTTATTTTTACTTTCAATTTCTGAAATTTCAATTTAACTTTTAATTTCGTTTTTATTTTATTTCACTCCTAGATCAAAACTTTAAAATTCTATTTTTTTTATTTTTATTTTTTTCAGGAACGCAGGTTTTCTTGGGCACGATTCTGCCTAGGATTTCGAGAAACAAGCATTCGTGCAATCCAGTCCCTGAGGATTTGACCCTACTTCCCCTTTACCGTTCTTTTTCATTATTTTGTAGGAAATAGGATATTTTTGGTGCTCTCAACGACCACATCATAAAGTATTCAGTATTTTATTTTATTGTTTGTTCGCAAACATTAAGATCACTTAGCAATTACGAGATTACTCCATTTCGATCACATCTGATTTAATCTATTTAGAAACTTCTTACATTTCTCTTTTCAATTAAAGTATTCAGTATTTTATTTGACCAAACTTTCTTATCTTTGGCGGTGGTTAGATGTCAAGCTTTCGCACCAATAGATTTTATATAAGATTTCATACGAGCCTTCTAGTAAAGATAGTGGCCAAACTCCAATAATGAGGGTTAAAAGATAGATGATCATTGCATAGCTTATGATTAGCAACACCAATAATCTCCACTAGTTATGTTAAATGGGAAGCTCTAATACTAAATGAAGTTTTAAAACTGTTGCTAGCAAACTAAACAAAGTTCTTGGAAGGAGTGGCAAGGAAGTGAGCACTTCTTTGGCACCAAATTTCGAAACATAAAATAAAAACGAACACATATAAATTATTTACGCAATTCGGTTCCCTATATCTGCAGAGTTTATCTTAGTGAGAAATATCCACTCTCTTCAACAATTACAACAAGAGAACATAATCTATCACACACCCTATGATAAATTTTCTCACCCTTGCACCTTTAAGATTTTTACTCTCACCGATGAATTCACCCACGTGAATTCAACATGTAAAACCACAACACAAAAGGTTTTTTTTATCAATATACACTCATAGAAAATTTCCTCACTTGAACAGATTTAGTACTCCAAATTCTAGTTATAACAACCTATACAAGTCTCTCAATTTATAAAGAATATTTCGAGACTTGCTACCATAAAATAAATCTAAAACAATTCCATTAAAATAGTAATACGATAACATATTTACAATATAATAATAACGTGGACTCTTGGCAATTAATCTCATAGAGTTTTAATCTAATCCAAATGTCCGCAATCAAAGGATCAACTTGGGTGACTTGTTTCCGATCCAATCTTCAATATGAGTTTCTCAAACAATATAATCGTCATAAATGGGCTAACTATCTTCTAAATTAACAGCTCAACCCATTTATCTTGTTCAATAAATTATCAATACTCAAATACGAAATCTATCATTTTACAACTCCAATATTAAGGAAGTGGATGGTTCCTTCATATTTTTTAACAACAACAATTCCAATCACTTATTACACATCTTAGTGATTTACATAAATTAAAAAAAAATACTTTTCTTTTTACCCAATTCACTGTTTATAGTATGGATTGGAGCAAGATTCAATGGAAGTGAACTAAACATACATTTAGTAAATGTTCTTTTATTTCCTTCATGATCTTTTTTTTTTTTAAAAAAGACGTTTTTGTAGTTAAAATACTCCAATATACAGTGTACATTGAACCTACCAGACCAATTATTTCAACAAATAGAATAAAATAATCGAAAGGTTAATAATCCTGATTACCTATCGAAATTTTGAAACAGTTTTCTTTTTTCTTTTTTTAACTTTTTAAAACATTTTGAAGGCTCATTCAACCAGGAAAAATAATAGTGTACAATCGTCTCTACCCCATCAAATCTTTGTCTCGTTTCTTTTCCCTGTAAATATTACTGTTTAAATGATTCTCTTACAACGTGGCTATTTTGTCTACTCCTTGTGACATCGCATTGTTTAGAGATTGTGCATGTCATTATCTTAGAAAACCTAAGTAATAATTTAAATTTGGTAGATGTATTAGGTTAATATTTATATTGCATTTTACTCTCTTTTATTAAAAAAAATAAATAAGTTGGATCATGTATATTATATTAAAAAATAAATTGATCATTTTACTCAAATTTTATTTATTTCTATTATTAAAAATTTATTCTTTGATCTAATATACAAAAATTTAATATAAAAACTTTCACGATAGTTTTACCTAATCTTATTATAATTGGAAATTTGACTTTCATGTATAGATAAAATAAAATTTGCATTTTCCACTTACAATATTCACTATTTACAGTAATGATTCTTTTACTTGATAAAGTGGTTTTTAATTTAAAACGTTGAAATTACTTTCCTTGGACAAAAGCATGTTTAATAGAAAAGGTTCAAAGTATTAGCACCAAATATTAAAAGTTGGACTCCAAATCATATAAATTAGGAAATACTTTTACTTGACACATCATCTATTATAATATTAATATAATTATGGACTCATATGTAATGGAAAAAGTTCAAAGAAGTCGGAGTTCACTCCATATATATCATATAAATTAGGAAATAATATTACATGGCATTGTAGACTTAGGACAAGCCAACACTCTCATGGTTTTACATATCTTCTACATTAAATTTAAAATGAGTAAAAATATTAAAATAAAACTTCAGTTAAGCGATAAATTAAAGGTGTAATGGGCTAATTTTGACCTAGCACGATTTATAAAATAAAAATCAAATAAATAAATAAAGTCCAAATGTCTAGTAGAAGGTCAATATAAAAACAAAAATAAAACCAAAACCAAAACCAAACTAGCTCAAATTATCAAAACCCTAGCCCAAATCCTAGCTCACTATCCTAAAAATTTTCAGCAAACTAACTCTAGGGCTAGCCCCTATTGCGGCCGCCGCTCCTCACCAGCTGCCTCCACGTGCGTCGCACGCCTCTGACACCTGCAAAGAAGAAATCACACGCAAGCAGCAAGCAAACAAATAACAAAAAAGCAGACAACAGAAACAAACAAAAATAATGGAAGCAAACAACGTTATAAAGCTCAAAACTTCATCTTTGTATTTTTTTTTTACGCACACTAGTGAATCAGAAATCAAAATAGAAGTTTAAAAAAGATGTTGATTTTTTCTGGTTTCCTTTTCATTGTTATGTTCCTGTTCATTTATTTATTTATTCATTTATTTTCTTTTTACAAATCTTTTTTAAAATAAAAAAGGCATGAAATAAAAAGAGCAAAAAGAAAAACTACCTGATTTCTCCGCGATCGCGCCATAGGAAGTCCTCCCTCCGTCGCCAAGATCGGACAAAAAAGGGGTCAAAGAAGCTCTTATTTTAGTTTTTGGGGGTTTAGAAGGCCTGGCCTTCGGACATGGTTTAAAATGGGGCTAAACAAACCCATTTCCTCCGTCGCTGGCCACTGGCCACTGGCCACGACGGCGGTGCGACAAACCTCCAGGGGAACCGATCGTTCGAAGAAGATGAGAGGGAGGGAGAGTTGAGAAGGCTGTTTTGTTTTTTTTAGTTTAGGGTTAAAATGAGTTTTTTTTTAATTTTTGGTCCTTTTATTCAACATTGAAACAACGTCGTTTGGTGGGAGTGAGGGTCTGCGTGTTCTCCCTAAAAGGGAGATTTGTGCGATTAGTCCTTCTTCTTCGCAACTCCATTCGATCAGGCCCCATTTTCTGTTTTCTTTTTTTTTTTAATTCAGCCCTCAGATTTCGTTTGGCTTTCAATTTGGTCCCTTGTGTGGTTAGGGTAAACGCGTGCAGAACATCTAGGGGATATTTTTCCATCTAGTCCCTACTAGTTTCTGCACGTTCCGTTTTGATCCTTGATTAACTTTTCAGTATTTATAATTTTATACCCCAAATTTTAACTCGTTTTTAGCCATGTTCTAGAACTATTTACTTCATTTATTAACCTTTTTTTTGTAAAAAAAAATAGTTTCATTACATGTTATTTTAAATATTTTATATGTTATTTACTTTACATCTATTGTAACTTATTTTAATGTACTGTTTATTCAAATTATCATTATTTATTTTAACTTGTTTTATGTATATATTTTATCCTAATCCATTTTATATGTATTATTTGTTTTATATTCCTTACCTATTATATATATATATATATACACATAGTTTATTTCAAGCTTTTTTTTATATATTTATTATTCTTTTAAAACTGTTTTGTTATATATTTATTTTAAATTATTTTATGTTGTTTATTTTTAAGTTATTGTATATTATGTATTTCAAATAACTCTTTTTATATTACCTTTGAACTGTCATTATTATAAAATATATTTATGTTGCCTATTTTTAATTCTTTTACATATTATATATTTTCACTACAGCAAGACTGACTTTTAACGGCATTTTTTTAGGCTAAAAGCACCGCTAAAACTATTTGCGGCGTTTTTGAAAGCGCCACAGAAAACGCCGCTATAGGAAACGCCGCTAAAGTTTGCGGCATTTATCTAAAAAAAGGCCGCTAAAAGTCATGACCTTTAGCGGCGCTTTCCCCACAAACGCCGCTAAAGGTCATAAAATTTAAAAAAAATAAAATATTATAAAAGTCATGAAAAATATAAAAAAATTAAAATTCATTATCAAAATATTGAGAAGAATAATAATATCTATGATATAAATATATATCCCACCAAATAGAAAGTTTATCAATAACAATCAAACAAAATACCGCACTTATCATACTACAATAGAAATCTAACAAAATACAAATAGAACAAGATAATGATAGAATGCACACTTTAAGATCAGCAATTAGCTCAAACAAGTCGTCACTATGCATGAATTCAGCTAATCCTGGACCATGCATCCAACAAAAACTCAAACCTGAGAAAAAAGAAACAAAAGTTAATGAATGACACATATAACGTCAAATTAATAATAAAATATGCAATTAACAAGTCAACATTAACGCCACATATAACATCACATTGATCAATGAATTTAATACATTCGAATAGATCAATTTTAAGCTCACTAATGGTTAATTCAGCATGTGAACAACATATAAATATTTTGCATTTACAACATGGTTTAATCAACTTCAAGCAGGAAATTAAATGCTGCAAATTTCCAGCATTCAAAATCATATATGGACAGCATTCAACTTCAAGCAGGAAACAATAATTAAAACTACCATTTTTTTCGGACACCTATTTTTTTCTTAATTTAGGTTCTCTTATTTAGTAAATCATAATAAACAGCATAAAACAACAAAAAAGTAACTCACAAACCACATCAATAAATTTCAAACACATATATTCTAGGATTCAATTATTCAAAGATTTGCAAGAAAATGTTTTTAAATCAAAGGGAAATAAACAATCGAAAAAAAATAAAACACATAACAGGCAATAAACTATCAAAAAAATGACAACATCCAAAGATTTAAAAAAGACAAATATAAAAAGTGTTTCATAAGGCTGAACACCGAAAAGTATAACAAAAACACTAAAAAAAAGAAAAAAGAAGCATAAATCTGATGGATTATAGAATGAGTTATGCTTTGTGGATAAGTAATCTTCAAAACCAAACCAACAATAATTTTAATTGATTAAAAAAATGTATGCACTTAAATAGATTTGATTGTTTCTATTTTTATTAATAAAGTCACTATTATCTAGTTTATTTCATATTTATTTTTATTTAAAAAAATTATATATAATATTTATAAATATTAAATATAAAATATTAATCAATAATATAAAATACTTTTTAATAAGCCTTGCAAATACAATCTATCACTAAACAATTTCAAAATGAACAAGTAAAAAAAGTATTCCATAAATTAAACAATAAGATCATCCCATACTATCCATAATTCGAAAAATTTAAAAATATGCCTTAAATCCTTCTACTATTAAAAAATTTAGAATTTAGTCCATATATTTTTCCGAATTCAAAATTTAAGTCCAACTATTAACGTTGTTTTAAAATCTAAAAAATAGATAAACTAAATTCTTGAAAATAAAAGTATAGGGAGTAAATTCAAAATTTAAAAGCGTACATGGACTTATAACATATTTTAATCTTCTACAAATCCAAAATAAAGAATAAAATATTTAACTTTAAATCTAAAATTATATTTTAAAATTCATTTTTTTATCTACCGATATACCATACTTCGGTCGGTAAAGGCGAAATCAATCGGTAAGCACTCATATAATTAGTACCAACTGTATTTTATACCGGACTAAAACTTAAAATTTATTATTTTAATTTACTACTAGGAAAAAAAATTCTGAATAACATTGATTGCATTAAAAAATTGCTGAAATCTAGACTCAATCTTAAGTCACGCAAATAATAGTGGCTAGTTGATTAATAAATTTGACTATTATGTAGGATGGACCCAAATAATTAAGGAGATCAAAAAAATATCATTTATGTTGTTTAATTAATAAGCATAAATTTAATATGCAAAAGGAAATGAAGACATAAAGTAAGAAATGCAGTTCCCTTTTCATGAATGTCAAGACAATGAGAGAACAGTACAAGAGATAACAAACCTGGTTGGCGTAACTGATACCCATGTTTGCCCAAGCACGCACATAGTTTGGCTTCAAATCTAGTGCCTAAAGATCTAGACATAGACCAAAAGACTAAATTCAATAGTGCTGAAAATATGGCCACCACAGGCAAAGGGAAGTTTATCATCAAATAATTTTAAATGAACAATCTCAGTAACAAAGGCTAAACAAATCAAACTGCATATGCAAGATCTGAATGCATTAAAAAAGGCATTTTGGAAGAGATGATCAAGGGTATATGTAAATTGAGGAAGTGCATAATCAAATCATCTAAATCAACCAATAGCTTCAACAATCAAATAACTAATTACATGGAGCTGAATAGAAGAGCTAGTTTGTCTTCTAAGGTCCAACTAGGTGCAACATGTTATTTGGAGCATCTTTTTAGCAGCCTAAGGTTACAAAGATGGAGCAAGTAAATAATTCAACCCTATAAGAGAGTTGTATAACACACCAATGCATCACTTTACCATTGAAAGATAAGAAAGAAGAGAAATAGAGGAAAAGATGATGCAACCCATATGAGTTTGGCACACAGAAGATTGACATGTTGGGTTATCACATGTATGGCAGAAAACACTTTGATTAACACTAGAATATAACAATAACATTTCCAAAATGTAATGTTAGGGCTAAGCTTCTAGTAATCTTAAGGAAAATTATATCCTGTCACCGTATGTAAAACTCTAAGTCCAAAATATAATCACTGCAGTCATGGAAATCATATGAAAAAAGACACTATTGTAATCATAGCATTCACAACGTAAGCAAACTATCCCACAATAACATTAGAGGAAGCGGCTTACACTCAAACCAAGATTGCAATATCAAGGCATTGTTCCAAAAGAAAAAAACTAACCAAAAAAATAAAGAATTATACCCTAGTGTACTTACATATGAATACTACAAAGAATTAGCAAGCTCCGGTGGCGCAAGAGTACCATACTTTGGGTGATGACGTAACCATCCATACAGATACTTTAAAGCAGCAGTCTGTTCCAATTTTGAACTTTTCAAACAGTATTATTTGTTTGGCACTCCAAAATTTTAATCTCATCTTACTAAGAAATGTTTGCATAAATAACATATATTTCCGGAAGTCTGCGGTATTTTGTCCCGAGCAATAGTCTGAACCTTTATCAAAGCAATAATATTTAGGAAAATGTTAAGTAGAGACACGAGAAGATAAATTAAGAACCCATGTATGCTTGTTTATCCAGACATTTATCCATACGCATGCGTGTGAAATGTGCATAACAGTCTAAGTTGAAGTTGTCCAACTTAAATAAAAACCGAAAAAGAAAAACCCAGAGAAGCATAAACACTGTGAACTTACAGTCCCAGTAGCCCAAATCCAAGCCCTGAAAGTGAGAAGTGGAGGCTTAAGCTTAAGTTCCTTCATGAGAGTGAAGGCTTGTTCCCACTCGTATTTAGCTTTTGTGACAGCTTTCTGAGTAGCCCAGATGGCATAATCCACCTAAGAACGAGATAAATAGCAAGGTTAGAAAGAAAAAAAGAAAAAAAATACAAGTGAAGCAAATGTGAGAAAGCAAAAGCAAAAGAGGTAAAATAAGAGATAGAACTTGCAAGGCTTGCGTTTCAAGTTCACCGAAAGCGGCGAGTATGGAATAACTACGAGGCAAGTGCAAAAAATAAGGGTGCCATGGAAAAGCCTTCCCTTTATTGATTTCATATAACAAACAAACAGTGAATACCTGCCTTGCAAATGAAAATAGGCAAATTGCTTTAGTCCAGTCATTGTGTTTGGTTGAAACGCAGATTAAAACATATATCGAATACTGAAACACAAAAGCAAACCTGAGTAGAAGAGTGAGAAGGATGGGCTTTGAGTGCAAGAGACAAAGTTTCATCTCTTGAAAGAAGAGAGTCAATTGTGATTAAGGCAGATTTTGGAAGCAACTCTCATTTGCTAATTGGCCGGAGAGCAGCCACACCTCTTCCTCCGGCGCCGGGGAAGCAAGAGACACCCAAACAACGGAGACGCTGCTATTGGAGAGTTTCTTTATTGAAAAGGGCAACGGAGGGGTGAGATTGGGGGTGTTTTGAGGATACTGATTTTAGGGGAAAAAATTAGGGGTTTTAGTGTGGGGCATGAGAAAAAGAAAACATTTCAGGAAGGAAAACGGCGCCGTTTAAGTTAAACAATTATGTTTTTTTGCAGTGTTTAACCCCTTAGATCTCTAATTAAATTTTACTTAAAACACATAATATTTATAAATACTTAACCTAAATTTACTTAAACCTAATGATATTGTTTTAATTTTTTTTATAAATATATACATGTTATTTTCATTTGATATTTATTAATTTTTTAAATATAAACAAGTTAAATATTTTTAATTATTTTTTTCTATTAGTCATTGAATTATATGTAAGTTGTGGATTTAGTCATTTTACTTTAATTTTGTTATTTTTAATCATTGAAATTTTGAAATTTTGAAATTGTAGTATTAATTAAATGATAGCTATTAAATTCATTAAGTTTTGCTATTTCTAAAATCTAATGTAACAAACATATTACTCACAAAAAGCCTGTTACGGATTTAAAGGTTGTCATTTGTGTCAAAATTAAAATTTCAAAATTCGAAAAGTATAGGGACCAAGAATGATCTAATTGGATAACATGAACTCAACCTATAACTTTACGCACAATACCAAGACTAATTGCAGAATTTAACCAAACATATATAATTGCTATCATTTGAGTGATCATGACTAAAATTTTAAATTTTGAAAAGTACAAAAGATAAAATTGATCGATTTGAAAAATACAGGGATTAAAACTAATCAAATTAAAATATAAGGACTAAATTTTAAGTTTAAATTTCACTTAAATAAATTAAGTGTAGAGGAATTAATTTGAATTGAATTATTTTTAATATATCAAAATATTTTTAGATTAAATCTTAAACCATTTAATATATATATAAAGTTTATCTATTATCTCTTAAATAATTTAAACTATAATCATAAGTTTAATATATTCAAATTAATATTATCTCTTTTACAATTATGTAAGAAATCGTTTAATATATAAATTAAAAAATACTAATTAATCTAAACCCTAAACCTCTTAACCCCTATCCCATAAACACTAAACACTAACCTCTAAACCTTGAACCTTTAACCCCAAACCCTTACACCTTGAACTCTAACCCTAAACCCTAAACCATAATCTCTAAACCCATAACTCATCTTAAACCTTCAAATACTAATTAACTCCTAAACCTTAAACCCTAAACCATATATCTTAAACCATAAACCTTAAACTATAATGATAATTAATTCAATATTTTAAATTCAATACTATCTCTTTTACGATTATATAAGAAAATATTTAATATATTGTATAACCATAATTTTTAATAATTATTATTTTAGGGGTTATAGATTAGTGTTTATGATTTTTTTGGGGTTTAGGGTTTTAGGGGTTATATGACTTTTAGCTGCGTTTTACCAAAAGCGTCGCTAATGCTCTGGTTTTTAGCGGCGTTTTACTGAAAGCGCCGCTAATGCTTTGGTATTTAGCGGCGTTTTACCGAAAGCGCCGCTAATGCTTTGGTATTTAGCGGCTTTTTACCGAAAGCGCCGCTAATGCTCTAGTTTTTAGCGGCGTTTTATAAAAAGTGCCGCTAGTGCTCTGGTTTTTAGCAGCGTTTTACCGAAAGCGCCGCTAATGCTCTGGTTTTTAGCGGTGTTTTACCAAAAGCGCCGCTATTACTCCGTTTTTAGCAGCGTTTTACCAGAAACGCCACTATTGCTCTGTATTTTACAATTTTTACGACTAAAAACGCCGCTAAATCCCTATTTTCCTGTAGTGTTTAAACTTGTTATATATTATTTTAAATTGACTTGTATATTACTTATTTTAAAAATTATTTTATATACCCGATTTTAAACCCCATTTATTTATTTTAAAATATTTCGTTATTCATATTTAGTTTTTTTATTTATCTTACCCTTTTATATATTATTTAATTAAATTTTATATGTACATCATCAACTCTTAAACTGTTCTGTAATTATTAATTTCAAAAATTCCTTTTTACATTATTTGTTTTCAACTTAGTTATTATCATTTTTTAATGGTTTTTACATTTTTATTCATTTTAATTGGTTTTATTTTATTTCTTTTTAGATCGTTATATATGATATTTGTTTCACTGCTCTCCAATTATTAATGTTAATATTTAAATAATGTATGTTGTGCGATTACTGCCATTGTGTGTATTTTAATTCGTTTATTTCGTATTTTTGTATTATTGTTATTCATTCGTATAATGTTGTGTTCATGTACCATTGTTCTAGGCTCATCACTATATTTTATTTCATATCATCGCCTCATGAATCAAGCATCGTTATATTTATTCAAAAAATCATTTTGTTTTAATCCAAACAAATAACGTACGTCGTTTAAATATCGTACTCGCTATTTTTCAAAAAGGAAATTTTCTAAATAAGGCAATATTTCGCGTTTTAGGAAATTCGAGGAATCGTGCCCTAACTTACGGGGTTTCGGTTTCCTCGTTAAACCTAAATGGCCAAATATCCTTTTAAGTTTCAAAACACATGAAATTTCAATTAAAATTAAAGACAAACTTGCGCTCGGGGGTTCATGGTATCGCGTCCTAACTTACGGGATGTGATACTCCGATATCTCGAGACAAGGAAATCTTTAGCAATCGTTTTGATCTAATTCAAACGTTTTTAAAATCGACATTAATAAAAAAGATCATATTTCAAATCCGTTCCCGATTTTCAACTTTCGACATTAAGACACTAACTAATCAATTCGGTACCAATTTTAGGCGTGACGAGGGTGCTAATCCTTCCTCGCACGTAACTGACTCCCAAACCCATTCTCTCGAGTTTCGTAGACCAAAAACACCGTTTTAGTAAACTAAAACGTTTTATTAAAACAAAGGTAATCCTATCACACCTAATAAAGATCGGTGGCGACTCCCGTTTTAATCTTCGCTTTCAAACAAAGCCGATTCCCGTCTTAAAAAATGGTTTCAACAAAAGGTTTTATTAATACAATTAGTATGGGTTTGAATCTTATTATATGTATATTTTTATTAGTATTTTTAAAATTGAAAAGACTTAAATACTCTCGAATAATATTACTTATTTTAATTACGAAACTAAATTCCAGTAATTTCCTAACCAAGTAGGTGCCCACTTAATTCGTGCCACCAACTCAGTTAACGGTTTTATTAATAACATAGATATACAATTTGTGAAGATAATAAATTGTGCAAATTAACAAAAACATAAAAAAAATTAAATTAAAGCTTTGATTAAGTGGTAAATTTATGTTTTATATTTCAATTGGCGTAAGTTTAGATATTACCATATACATATTTTTTTTTTGTTTTTATTAAAATGAAAAAAACTAAAACATCCTCATATACTCATTTTAGTTACGAAAAGATATTTTTATAATTTTTTACTTGAGTTAGTACCCGATAACTCGTTACACTAACTCTGACCAAATTCCATACTGAAGCACCAATTCACTGATATTGAAAGCGCCTTTAGTTAAACATTTGACATGTATCTAAAGGACACATTTTCCCACGCTCACAATTGCCTGAATCAAGACTCTGATATCATGCTTATAATCTCTCTTTTGGAGCAACCTCTTTGTGTCTCCTAACTAATTCAAGACAACAACTAACAAGACAAACAAATCAACCAAGTAGAAACCCACATCTTAATTATTATATAAAACTCTATTTAAATTAGGAATAAATATAAATATTTTCTTAATATTTTGAAAAAAAAAATTCTATTTTAAGTTTTTTAAAAGCAATTTCAATTATAAATGGATTTTCCCTTAAACTTCTTATTAAAGTAAAAAACAATTTGTTACAATAATTTTAATGTTATTATTTGAATTACTTTAATTATTTGAATATATTCTTTCTCAATTATTATTTTTGAATATACTATATTTTCAATTATTATTTTTCTAGTTTTATTTATATTATTCGTAAATTCTTTAAATTTATTAAAAAATAATATATATATTTTAATAATTAAATACAATAAATTTGTGCATCTCGCATGAAATAAACTAGTTCATATATACATATATATATTCTAAGCATAAATATCTATATAACTATAACGTCATTACTACTGTCAGGCATCAAGCCCAATGTAATCTCTCTTTTTTCATTTTACAAAAAAAAAAAAAAAAGGTTAAATTTCACATTTGGTCTTTCTAATATGCTCAAATTTGATTTTTAATATATATACTTTAATTTTTAATATAATTTGGTCCCTATATTGTTATAATGTTATTAAGTTGTCTAAATAGTTAACACCGTTAACTTTTCGGTTAAAACGTTACATGATTATATATAATTTGAACACCTTAAAAGTCTAAACGACTGGCACGTGGCTTCTTATTTATTTTAGGTTTACGTCAATGCTTATATTTTTTTTAGTTTTAGAAAAATGGTTAAATTTCAATTTTGGTCTCTCTATTATGCCTAATTTTGATATTTAGCCACTATACTTTAATTTCTAATGTAATTTGGTCCCTTTAGTTTTATAATGTTATTAATTAGTCCAAATAGTTAATATCATTAATTTTTTTATTAAAACATTACATGATTATATATAATTTGAATGCCCTAAGGGTCTTAGAGACGGATAACGATTTTTTGTTTCTTTTATGCTTGCCTTGCTTCCTTTTTTTATTTTTATTTTTTTAATATTATAAGACAACGATCAAACTTCAATTTAGTCCTTACACTATGCTAAAACTTAGAATTTAATCTATATACCTTATTATTGACATAATTTTATATTTATACTTTTATAATGTCATTAATTAGTCTAAATATTTAATATTGTTAACTATTTCAATCAAAATGATTATGTCAATTTTTCTTAGGAACATGATTCCAACGAAAAAAATTATTTTATCACAAGAAGTTCGAACAAATGTTTTTGAGAAAAAATATAAATCATTTTTAATTTTAATTTTGTTTTTACATACCTATAAAGTGATTTTTATTTTATTTTAAAATGTCACATGAATGAATTTAATTGAAAAATTTTAATAATGATAACAATTGGACTTAAATTTTAAAATCCAAAAAATCAAAAATCAAAAATCAAAAAATTTTAAAATAAAAATAAATTAAATTTTAGACTTCAAATTTATATTCCATAATTCAACACAAATAAAGTAATTAGTGTGAAAACAATACTAATATACAATAAAAGTAATAGTACCAACTTGGTAATTAAAACCAAGAAAGTGACTTGTGATCTTGTTGTCACCAACTTTTATGAAATATATGGATTGCACATTGTATCACCAATTTGTCCACTAACATTTCTTAAATCTCAATATTCCTTCTTGCAACTTGGGGGGATTTTTTTTTTAGTGTAATGCAATTCAATTTTATTTTAATGAAATGAGTAATTTAAGTTACTAACATTACGTTTAGTTCTTTATAATGAAATAATATAGTAATAGAATAGAGATGTAATGTAATAGAACTGTAATGAAATAGAATTATAATCAATAATTCAACTGTTAGGTTGAATAGAATACAATAAAACTGTAATAGTATTCTTGTATTTGGTTGAATAGAATGATGTTGTAATAGCATAAGAAAAAAAATTAAAATAACTTTAACAAAATTTTTATTAAGTAGATGATTATTATTATTGTTATTTAAATTTTAATATGATTATTATTAAAAATAAATTAATCATAAATTAATATAATTATTATTAAATCTAATTTAATAAAATAATATATAATTTAATCATATCTTTAATATAATTATTTTTATATTAAATTATATTAAACTATTTTTTTTAGTTTTATATAAAATTATATTAAAATATTTAAAATATTTTTTTTATATTTTCTATGTCCAAGTTTTAAAGGACTAATTTGAAAATTAAATTTTTTTGTTATTCAATGTTGCATGGAATAGTCATTCTTTTGGTGATACCAAAAAATAATTATTACGGAAAGACAAGTAATAAGAAAGTAATGGTCATTTTATTGAATAAATATTACGTTCAACCAAACAAAAAAATGATTTACCACTCAACGAATAAAAGGGAATGCTTCCATTCCTCCCAACCAAACATGGTGTAATAGTATTAAATACAACTAATTCTTTATTGAATTTCAAAGGACAATTTAATCCTGGACCAATTTATAAATTAATATATTACAAAAAAAAATACAAAAAAAAAACTTCACAATGTATATTGGATATTCAAGAAATTTTTAATAAAGTTGATACTTAATTTACGATGCTTGATATTAATTCAATTAATTATTTAATATATAAAAAAATCTTAAATATAATTAGAAGTGAGGAAAATTCAATTTGATTTGAAAAAAATTGAATTTTTTTTAATTTCGAGTTAATAAAATCGAGTTATTCTATTTTTTCAAGTCAACTTGAATAAGTAATTTGGTTGAATATTACAATTTGAATAACTCAAATAATTCAAATAATAGATAGGCATAAATACTTATTTGGTCTCTATCAATTTTGAAAATGAACAAATTAATCTCTTTCAACAAAAATTACAAAAAAATCAAAATCAAAATATTTATAAGAAATCAAAATTTATATTTTCTTAAAAATATATAAAAATTTTAAAAAATTTTAAAGAATATATAAAGAACGGTAATTTTTTTAAAATTATAAAATAATAATTATGGGTTCTTAATAAGTTAATTAAAAATCGAAATTTATCACACTAAAGTGATTTACGATGTTTTGAAAATTTTTTAAATATATATAATTTTAAATTTATATACTCTAATATGAAATTAATTATACTATAACATGATTTTAATTTAACATATTTAATTTTTTTTATTTAACTCAAATAATTTTAATCTATTGGAGTAAAAATTGTGAGTGTATAAAAACAAATTCAAATGAATAATTTAATTGAAGTTGTATGTACATATCTCAAACACCCAAATATTCCAGGATTAAAATTAGGGGATATACTCTAGGGGAAAATGAAAAAGATTACTCACCCCACCTTATAAACAAATGTTTAACCAGTCACTATCTGCCACGTAAGCAAAAACAAAGATGAACCTAACCCTAGTTAAAAACTGACTCCGAAGATTAAAAACAAAATTTCCACAAAACGACAACGGAATTCGCGTATTTAAGTAGTTGGAAGCCGTTGAAGGGGAAAGAAAGAAGGGAGAGCCTTTTCGCATTTCGGAGAAGTCGCAGAAAAGAAATAAAAGAGAGAGTGAGAGAGCTGAAACGGTGTCGTCAAATAAATGGCTGTCTCTTCGTGTACCTTTCCTCCTAGGGTTTTCAATGCTTATTCTTCATTCGAGTGCCGTTCCGATCCCGACTTCTCCGGTACGCCGAACGGGGAGAAGCCTCGCATCGGGTCTAACCGACGAGTAACGGCATCGTTGTTTTGTACCAGCGGTGGGGGTTTGTCGTCTTTGATCTTTCGTTTCCCCCCGAACTTCGTCCGCCAGCTCAGCGTCAAGGCTCGCCGCAACTGTAGCAACATCGGTGTCGCGCAAGTTGTCGCGGCTTCGTGGTCGAACGGTCCCACTTCCGGTTACCCCTCCTCGGCGGCGGCTGCTGCTTCTCAGGCAGCCGCAGCCTCCGTCCCCGTCTCTGATGACGTGGCGGTTGTAGAAGGTTGTATTGACAACGATAGTGTACAGATTGGGGATTCATATGATTCCAAGACATCGTTTTTGAGCTCCGATGGGAGCATCACTGTTCATGCTGGTAAATGGATTAATCATTTCCTCTCTCTCTTTAAATTTTGTTAAAACATTTCTTTTTGTTTTATTTTTTAAATGTTTTGATTTTGAACGGAAAAGAAAAGATATCTATATTTGTGGTTTTTGTCGATCCAATATTTACTATAATTGGCAAATATAATACTCAGCTTCTTTCTTATTTTTATTTGGATTTATCATTAATTCATACTTAATTATTTACAGTTTACTTTAATGATATCATATTATTAGTAATATCTCTAAATATTTTCAAATTTTATGTCACCTTATTTCATATATATATTCAGTATTTTTTCTTTTTCTATCTCTAATATTTCTTAGTTCTTTTTATTATTTTTAAGAGTTTCACTATTACCTTCACAAGTTCGATTAAATACAAATATATTATGTTATTTGTTTATTATGATTATTATTTATCTCACCAAATTCATATCCGAACAATGCAATTACAAATGTGAATATTTTGAATTGATGCAATTCAAATTACTCATCCAGACGCTTTTCTAATCGGTTTTACGTTTTATTTATGCAGGTGAAAGATTAGGTCGCGGTATAGTTACTGATGCAATTACTACTCCAGTGGTTAATACTTCTGCATATTTCTTTAAGAAAACTCAGGAGCTTATTGACTTCAAGGTATATTAATAGCATCGATTAATCTGTTTTTGCTGTAGATAATGTTTATGTTGATCTATTACGGTTCTTGTCAAGGTTTCGATTTCAAGAAATGTTTCGGTCTTTTATATGTTAAGTTGCCATTGTCAGGGTTTGGTGCTATATGTTTGCAGTTGTCAAGAAATGATGGTTGCCCCAAAATTTTTGCTTTGCATTAACATTTTGTCTTGATATTATTGCAGGAAAAACGCCATACAAGTTTTGAATATGGGCGGTATGGAAATCCAACCACTGTGGTTGCAGAGGAGAAGATAAGGTTTGGCTGCCTCTATTGTATTTTTCATTACTTTTTGTTAAATGGCATTTGCTTGTCTCTTCTTTCCATGTCATTGAAACATTCGTAAGGTGATCTGTCTTTGTTTCAGTGCACTTGAGGGGGCTGAGTCGACCCTGATTATGGCATCTGGAATGTGTGCTAGCACAGTCATGCTGATGGCATTGGTTCCTGCTGGCGGACATATTGTGACAACAACAGATTGCTACAGAAAAACTAGGATATTCATTGAGACCATCCTACCTAAAATGGGAATCTCGGTATGGCTTCAAATTTGATTCACGTTAACTTTCAGTGAATAGTATTTGAGAATTATGGTAACCAAAATGCCCAGAGTTTTTGTGCCAGTCTTGTTTTATTGGGGGCAATTATGTTGAGATATCTTCTTACCAAAATATTGATGCACGTAGATGAATGTAGTTTTTAACTTAAAAGCTTATACATGCAGGCTACTGTTATTGACCCTGCAGATGTGGATGGCCTGGAGTCTGCACTCAACAAGAACAAAGTTAGTAGCATAGGAAGTGGTTATCTTTTTATGTTTAGCTTGGACATAACAATACATTTTGAGTTGAGAGTGAATTATGATTTTCATGCAGGTTTCTCTTTTCTTTACTGAGTCTCCAACAAATCCGTTCCTTAGATGTGTTGACATAGAAAAAGTTTCAAAGTTGTGTCACAGCAAAGGAACACTTGTCTGCATTGATGGTACCTTTGCTACTCCTCTTAATCAGAAGGCCCTGGCTCTTGGTGCTGATCTTGTTTTGCACTCTGCAACAAAATTTATTGGTGGACACAATGATGTAGACACTTTCTCTTGTTAATTTAGGCAGTTTGAATTACTTCATTCATGTTTCAATAACCATTAATTCAAGCAATAAACATGTGTAATTCTCGATGTCACAGGTCCTTGCTGGTTGTATAAGTGGTTCTGAGAAGTTGGTTACAGAAATTCGTACTTTGCATCATATTTTGGGTGGTACTCTCAATCCGGTGAGTTGTCCTGACAGAACATATTCTTGATGTCTCGTGTTTATGTCACCATATTTTCAGTTGCAACTAGATTAACATTGTAATTGCACCGAGTTAAGAGGGCTAGATTGCTGAGGTGGTTGGTTGGATTTCTAGTCAGGAAGAATATGTTGTCATTTCTGGCATGATGCTTTAGTGACTTTCAACTTATTCTTTGAAGATTTGTGTCTGAAAAATTCCCCATTATAAGTTGCATGGTTTAAAGTAATCTGTTTGTTTCTATTGTTTAAACAGAATGCTGCGTATCTAATCATCAGAGGCATGAAGACACTGCATCTTCGTGTACAGCAACAAAATTCAACAGCATTAAGGATGGCCGAAGTTTTAGAGGCACATCCTAGGGTATGAAATGCAATGACATTTTAATAATTCCATTCTTGTTTATCCGTAAAATCCATTTAACGCCACTCAATTTAATAACATTTGATTTATCATATACTATTCCAACTTGAATTTATTTTCCTGATTCTTGGCTTATTAAATTTCTATGGCAGGTGAAACGCGTCTATTATCCAGGTTTGCCAAGTCATCCTGAACATGAAATTGCCAAGCAGCAAATGACTGGCTTTGGCGGTGTGGTCAGTTTTGAGGTTGGTTTCTTCAACTGCTTTTTAGCATTTTAACTGGGAATTGATCTCTAACCTCTGTTGCTTTCATTTGGTGTTTTATTCATGTTAAAAACCTCTCTAACTTTTCATGCTGTCAAAATCATTCAGGTGGATGGAGATCTGATGACCACCATCAAGTTTGTTGATGCATTGAAGATACCATACATTGCTCCATCATTTGGTGGCTGTGAAAGCATTGTTGATCAGCCAGCTATAATGTCCTACTGGTATGACAATTTATCCATTTATATCTTGCTTTTGTTCATCGCATACGCAACTGCATTTATAGTTGTAAAGAAAAGAAAACATTTGATAGAGACATGGGTCTCTCAACATGGATGGGAACCTTTGTGGAGTTAATGTTACAATGTTACGTGATAAATATGTGGTTGTTTGTGCAAAAATATGAAACAGGGATCTTAGCCAAGCTGAGAGGAGCAAGTACGGGATTTTGGATAACTTGATTCGATTCAGCTTCGGGGTTGAAGACTTCGAAGATTTGAAGGCCGATATACTGCAAGCCCTGGAGACCATAGCTTAAACAGCGTTTTGATGTGTTTAGTATTTTTCCTAGTTTAAATGGGGCATGTTGATCTCCAAAAGTACTTTCTGTTGTGTTTGATTTTGGTAGATCCACATTGTTTGAATGAAGTCATGATTTTGGTACCCATGAATAATTTGGAACATTGGGGGTGCTTGTGTTTTCTGTATTTTCTTAGTCTTATTTTATGAGAATAACTTATCAAGTGGAAAGTGATTTATTGGTTAAAATAAATAAGTCCATTTTATTGGAAAACGATTTCCCCTCAAGTAATATTTTAGAAAATAATTTTTTAGGCATAATTTAATTTTCATATGAAAATTAATTTGAATAAAGCCATTATTATATTAATACAATTTTAGTAAGAGAATTTATTTAGTACATTGTTAATGGAATTTTTAAATTTTATAAACAGAATTAGGGTTTACAAGTATCTTATCAGTGTACTGTAAAATATTAAAAAATAAATATTCAAGAAAAAAAAAGATGCCTGATATTTATCTTTTTAAAAGTATTTATAATTTTAAAGTATTAATTTCACATATAATAATTTTTAATATTATTAAACATATATATTTATATTTAAGCATGTAATAAATTATTAATATAATTTATATAATTTATTGTTTTCATAAATTTAGTTAATATTATAATTTTATTTTAATAATAAAATTTACCATTAATAGTATTTTTAAATTTATTGAAATTTTTATATTAATATTTTAATAATAACTATATTTTATAATTTATAAATATTTAGTAATAATTGTTTTAGAATATATAGTTTTGTTCAACAGTTGTTTTATAATATATTAATATATTAATAATATAAATGAGTATTTATTTAAATCATATTTAATTTCATTTATCCTCTCAAGTTTTTAATGTGGTACTATACCACTGTATGCTTTAATATATTATAAAATATATAACTTTAAATTAAGTTTTAATTAGATATTGGTTATTATTAGGCACAATAATAAATTTAATTCTCAACATTTATATTTTTTTGCCAATTTTATTCTTATTCATTTTTAAGTTAAATTTGGTTATTAACTTTTCAAAAACAGTCAAATCACATTTTTATCAGAAATGTTGTCTAAAACATTAATTTTTAATGGTGTTTGTGTAGCAATCCACATGTACTTTATGCTAGCATGACAATATTTTTCGTATATGCCACATCATTTAAAAATTATAAAATATTCAAAAAAATATAAAAGTTCATAAATTTTAAAAATATATGCTAACTCGATTTTCAGTTGTACCGAAAAAGGCAGTTTTGGGGCCCCACTTCCGTAAATCGAGCCCAGAAATACTTAATAGAGATGTTTACAAAGTTATAATATTGTTGAATTGAAACTTTGTTAAGCCATTTAGTCAAAATTGTGAGTAATTAGGATCCAAAGACTAAATTGTAAAGTTCAATTACTATAGATTTTTAACTAAAGGTTCAAAATAGCAATTATATTATGTTAGATTATAAGTTAGTGGACGCTATGATTAATTAGCCACTAACTTAAGTTAATTAAAGTTAATTTAGTTAAAAACATAATTAATTAAACTAATTTACAATTTAATCCTAATATATACATAACAATTCGGTGGGAAGAAAGAGAATATCATTTTCCCCAATCCAATTCTAAGCAAGAAATTGCAAAACACCATAACCAAGGGTTTTGAGCTTTTTGGCTTTAATTTCAAGTAAGTCCCTAGCCATTTTTCTTTGATTTTTATGGAAATTGAATCATGGGAACTTGATCTAGCTAACCCATATACTAATTTGAAAAATTATTAAAGTTTTAGAAAGTTTCCATGGTAGGGGATTGAATGATTTTTGTGTTAAATTATTAGAAATTAAGCTTAGTATAAGAAAATGACTAAATTGTAAAGCTTAATTGTTAGTTTCGTATATTAGGGCCAAATTGAATAAAATGCAAAACTATCATGAATTATTGGTAGGAGCAGAAAATAGAGGGTCCCTAATGAGTTTTGGTGAAATAAGATTTTAATCCAAGGTTTTAAATTGAAAGTTATGCTTGTCCGATTTTAGGGACGAAATTGAATAATTTGTAAAAATTGGTATTTGATTATGTTTTGATTGAGATTTGATAATGTGATGTGTTTTATGATTATTTGTATCTAACAACAACACTAAATCGTTGAGAGGGAGAGGAAAAATGAAAGTGATCGGCGAGTAGCCAAAAATTCTAGTTTGTACATTTATAATTTAAAGTTATATAAATTGCTTATATTTTCATATTACATGCATACGGAAGTACTGAGGTAAGTATATAGTAATGGTATAAGTTATTGGATCGATCTTGAATGTGAATTCTCAGAATAGAGGACTAAATTGAATAAAATAGAAAATAGTATAAATAGTTTAAAATATGAATTATGCTATAGAATTAAGTGAGAATATGTATTGGTTGATATGGAATACATATGTTATGTTAATGAATTGAATTATTATTGTATATATGATTGAAAAAAAAATTATATGTATACTAAATTGTAAATGAAATTGAAATTTGATACCCTATTAACTAGTCAAGCTGAGTCAGGTATAGGGCTGAGAAGTCAACTGGAGGCAAGTGGAAATCTTGTTTGTGGTGCTCGTTTTAGTTAAATGACTTAGAATTGTATCCATGTATTAATATGTATTGAGTAGGTACAACTAAAAGCAACTCAAGATGATTCAACAATCAATCAATCTTGCACACAACAATCAGCAGTTGAGGTAAATGGATGTGGCCTTTTGTACTTTGTTTGATGGTTTAACAACTAACATTCAATTTTTTTAATGTTGGAACGTCAAAATAAAGTACTAAGGCATCAATCATCTCAATTTGCATCCCAAACTCCTCATGCATTAGTAATCGGTGCAATTTCATCACAACAAAGGGAACGTCAACAAGGGCACCAACATCTAGGGAACCAACAACAATATGCATATGCAAGTAGATCGAGAAATGTTACAACATCTACAACACCAGCAAAGAGGGAAAGAACTAGGGCCAATGTGACTCACTCCTGGCCTCCTAAACGACTAATTAAGCATGTTGCACTTGGACCAAGAGGAAGAACAATCATGCAAGGCTTGAAAATGTATACAAATGACAAAATTGGTTTGTAAATCTTTAATGTAAGTAACTTGAAGTTAACCATGCCTATTATGTTGTGTTTAGTTGGTTTATTCATTTTTTTATCCTGGAAGAGAAGGCCGGATACTAGTTTCAAGGCTTCACACCAAGCAACAAGTAGCAAAGAAAGTAATGAAAGCTTCAACAACTTTTGCCTCTCTTACCCCTACTAGTGCCTCGCACTAGGCACCAACCATTGTGCATCCTACAACAACCACCTCAAACCAACTAGCAACCACTAAGCCTCCTACAACAAATGTGCCTCCTACATCAACAACCTCAAACCAAGCAACAACCACTAAGGCAAATCCAATGTCATCTCGTAGAGGTGATTTATTGAGTGGAATCACAAAGCTAACTCCAAGAAAGACAATCCCAAAACAACCGCCAAAACCAACCATTTGGAGATTGTAATTATATTCACATATTTTGTGGGTTTCATAGACTTTTGGGTTGGATTGATATATTTTTGTGTATGGAAACTATTCTTGTGAGTTGTTTTAGTCTCAATTTAGGAAGCTTCTTTGAAATTTTTTTTTTTATCAATTGTTTAATATGCTTTTTAGAAAACATGTGAAAATATGGGAACTTGTTCGCCATTATGTTTTATGAACTGTTTTGGTCTTAATTTAGAGGGTTGCACAGGATTTCTTTGTGTTTGCAGTAGCTTCTTACATTCTATGTAATACGAAGCAAGTTAAGGAATATGTTTCTTATTGTTTCTTTTCATGTAATACTTGTATTAACATTTGTAGAAACTAAGTAATGCAAAATAAAATTTTATATTCATTTTTACTTTTTCTTGTCATTCATGTACTATTAAATTTTTGTTCATTTAATTTCTAGAACTTTGTAAGCAATTAGGACATCCCAACTCAATTCATAACCATGGTTACCAATTATGCAGGGATTCCAACTAATTTCATTACAATTCATAAAATCTGACAACCATATAAAACATTCCAATTAAAATAATTAGAATCTATAACATTGGTTACCAATTAGAATTACAACATTCAATCTAATTTCAATACTAATAATGACAGTCAATAAGACAAAGAACATCCAAACTAGTTCTATGGTAACTTATAACAACATATATTGACACTGATCTTACAAACTAAATGACAAATAAAAAGAAAATAATTCATGACACAAAGAAAGCAACCTTATAAAACAATGCTTCTTTATTACTCTTTGCCACCATTAGCTTTTAAGTCTTTAATGTGTTTTCTTGATTGTCAACCTTCTTCAACAAACTTTGGAGTTCATTCAATTTCAAAATCTTCTTCAACTTAGTGTTCTAAATACAAGTTTCTTGATTTTCACTCAATATCATTTGAAGTTGAGCTTGCAATTCATCAACTATAACATTCTCATGCCTTTCATCCTTTTCTAGCCCTTGAAAAAAAATCACAACCATTCCGCTACATAAAATAAAAATCAAATACAAAAAAAATCTAATAGAACCCCATCAACCGAAATAACATTTCTACTCGCATTCATGTCTAAATAATTGATTTCAAAGGAATTAACAATCTAAATGTTTTTGAAATTTGCAATAAAATTATAATTAAAAAATTCAACTCATTTAAAAACTCAATGGTATTGTCAAATTAAAAGCCAAATAAACACTAAATACCTCTTTATAGGTTGAACAACCATAATTTCTCCCCCTTTACTCCGAGGCATATTGGAAGTACAAATTGGTACCCTCAAATGGCAGTAATAATAAATATTGCTTGAGCTTCTAAAAATTGACATTGTTCAAATCTTGTGAAATATTCTAGATTTTGATACATAAGAGACGAGTAGAGGAAATATGAAACAAAATTTGAAGAAAAAAGGTAATTATATGTAGGTTAGATTGGATTATTTATTTTTACCCTATTTTTTAATTTACAAAATAAATATTTTATTATATTTTTTCATTTTTCAAGTATAATTAATGAAAAATACATTTTAGTGACATGTTAAATTTTTATTGGTTGCAAGGGGTTTTTAAACGAAGATAACGACTTAGGTTCATATTTGTTACGAAAATATAGTTTAGGTATTTGATTTGACCAAAAAAAGTTTAGGTATCTAAATCAAATAAAGGATATAGTTTGAGGGCCAACTATTCAATTAAGTCATAAAAAATTAACGATTTAGCAAGTATTTTCATTTAAAAATAGCAATTCGATTCTATCTAAAAGGTTGATGTCAAATTTGAATTTTTTTTTAAAGCTTGAGGGTCAAATTTAACTAAAAAAAATAAGGGTCAAATTAACAAAAGATATAAATTAATGTTAAGGATTAAATCCATCATTATACCATATTATTAAGTCTATATAATATATTATTTATTATAAAAAATTATCTTATTATAAACCAAAATCCAATTGTAAGAAAAATGTTTCTATAATATTTTATAACAGATATATTTATATTGTATTTGTATCACTAAAAATCAATTTAAAAAATAATTTCATGAAAATTCGTCAAACAATACAAAATATTTTACATAAAATCATCTAAACATTAAAAATTATTAACTTTTTTAAAAAACTCAATTTAATTTTCAAAAATAAATTTTTTTGGAAAAGTGTTTTTGTAAAACAAACCCATCCATTTATAATGGATTTTCTCAAATGGCTATTTGATGCTTATTTTCAATTTTATTGTGTTAAGAAGTAACCATAATAAAAATTAATGTGTATGGTACACAAAGATTATATTGGTTCTACATATCAACCATTTTTCTTTTCATAAATTTATCAATGTTCAGATATCCGTTAAATTTTGTAATCAGTCCTTATAATTTACAATTTTGTAAATAAATTTAAAATAGTAAGAACTTATTTTTTTATTTTGCATCTAAACTTACAAATTTTTTTCTAAAATTAAAAACTTCAAAATTATTTTTTGATTAAATTTTGTTACATACTCTGGTATAAGTTCTCCTTTGGAGAAATTGCTTGTTACATGCTGTTGTCCCCATTGTGATCGTAGCAAAAAGGCAAGGGAACTGATTTGAATGCCCTGTATTTGCCCACATTGTTCAAATGCTCATTCTCCAACCTATCCAATTTCATATCATATGTTTACCAAAAATAACCATGATAGTATCTAGTAAAAAGAGAAGGAGTTCAAAAATACCTGAAGAAATTCCAAATTCCACGACGAATGATCTCCAAGGAGGCAACAACAGCAGTCAAGGCGGTCCCGTGAAGAAAAAGTACAGTTTGAATACCTAAAACTTGTTGCATCCAAACCAGTCTCAACACACAGTTCAACGCCTGCAATTTTACACCCTTTAGTTCCTTAACCTAATCTGATGTTCATTCAAGAGATGGTATTACAATTGAAAATCCAACATCAAACAACCATGAACATATAGGTAGAAAGAGAAATTAGTGGGATGATTTCTTACCATGGCTAAAAAATAAACAACTTTGTGTGGTAAAACAAGCTTATCCCTAAGCCAAGGATTGCTTGATTTTCTTCTAAGAAGACCCCAATCGATGACAATGTCCCAATATGTATTAAAAATGGTTGCCATCCCAGAAGTTGCAGCCGCCAATACCAGCCATGTTGTTGTCTTCTGCTTTTGGAACTGATAAATTGTCCTAAGGGCAACCGCTGCTATGGTTGATAAGTATTTCAGACCATTCACACCATGTGCTGCATCTTTTTCTTCCAATAAACGTCTAAGGCACTGCAAGATATGCACAACAAAGCTTTTAAACAAATGAATATGGTAATTTTACAGTAGTACCATCCTATCCTATACTCGTGTTTTAATACATAAGATTTTATAAAAATACATACCGATCTTATAAGGTCTAAGTTGAATTGAAATTTTATGGATTGAAGTTATTTTACCAACCTTAAATATGATCTTTTAAAACCATACAAAATATATGAAAATTATTAAAAAATTAAAAATACCCATATGTAATATATACCCATAATCCATACAGATATTTTACATGCAATTTGAACTATGTGTCACCAATTACCTGAATGAAACGGAGCCAGTAAGGAACAATGGCTACAACAATGTAAAAAACTCTATAAACTTCACTGTCCTCACACTTGTTCGATCTCTCTCTAAAGTTTCCCCAAACATAGTAGCAAAGGTAGAACTCCAAACTTCTAAATGCTTGAACCTGCGCTTATATATGTATGTATAATGTGAATAGATATTGAGAAGAAAACAAATTTAAGCAGGTTTCAGTAGTTACAGTAAAGTTATCGAACCTGGCTTGTAAGTTGATCTGCCAAGAAGAAATCAGGGAGGGTGACCTACATGGTCATAACATGAAGATAATTTATATGTAAATTGGTCTCCGAACTATGCACTTTTTAACAATTTGATACCTAAATGGAAAGGGAAAAAAGGATCACAATTGAAAGTTGGAGGTACCTTGTAAAGAGGTGCACAAACACAGCGAAATGCACATGTGATAAGAAAGAATCGGCTTGAACGATATATGATATTGAAAGGACAGAATGCTATTGAAACCACAAGCTGAAATTCACAATAAGAAGAACCAGATCATTTTTCAGTGAGAAAAAAGGAAAATATAGTAAATAAGCTATGTAAAAGACATACAATGAGGAGGAAGAGTGGGATTAATTCGGTTAAAGTTCGGAATGTTTGAGTGCGAGGGTCAATCTCTATATCCAAATGTGAGATGACAGCAGCTAATGTAAGCAAAGAAAGACCAGAAGTGAGGAGGAGGAGTTGTCGATATCCCAACTCGGTGCCTTGCTTGAAACCAAATATAAATGGAAAGTTGATTCGATAACGCTTCCAAAAGTATGTGTTTCCAGCGTACATGAGCATGTGCAGTGCTACGTAACCAAACAGGCTGCAAAGAACAGTGATGAAGCACAATCATCAATTTCATCACTCAAGTATTAATTACTCGTATTAGATGGCATGTAAGCTGGCTCAAATTGACGGGTTCTACATTCGAGTAACTGTACCTGTAAAGTGGAAAGATGTTGACCATATACTGATCACGTTCTACACTATTAAGAAGAGCTCTTGCATGTAAATTCACAATGATTGCCACTATTAGTGCAATGGAGCAACCTGAGAACAAGCCTGCATGTCAACACAAATTTGTTATGGAGACAGAATAATCCCAATATAGTTTAACTCGGTTGCTTGTCCTTTAAAACAAGAAATAGGATTCAAATCCCAACATTTAAAACTTATTTTTCCCATCTCATTTAGTGCCAAAAGAAAAAGTGTTTACCATATAAAAATGTAATTCTATGTCTTTCCCTTTTAGCTTGAGGTCTTAGCTTTTTCATTCCTTTTCTGCGATTTCCATTAGCGAAGTGTTTAGCATATGTATCCTCCACCCTTTCCATAAGTGTAGTAACCTGTCAAACATAAAACAAAAAAGAGCTAAGTTGGGTGGCAAAGGGGATGTAGTCGTACTTGAAAAGTCATATCCTTGTGCTACTTAGCTATTTCTAACCTCATCAGAGCTGCCAAAGTAAGACTTGTCCACCATTTGTAAGTAAGCTTTTGATGCATTTCGAGATGTGATCTGCATGCTACCAGTTCGAATCAACCAACAATATTCTGATTTCATTTTATTTTTAACCCATAAAAAAGGTGAATTTCACTAACCTTGTCATATTTCTTCATGATCTTGGAAAATGCCAATTGATTCAGAAAGCTGATAAATCAAACAAATACAGATATGATTGACTATCAAATGCCCCACCAAAAAAATAAACAGATTTTAATTTACTTATTAAAAACAGAAGAAAAAAAAAAAAAAGAAACAGAGGAAGCCATTGAAATTACCAGTAGCTTTTCAAAAGTCTAAGCTTTCTGTAGAATTCAAGAATAGCCCTTGTGATTTTCTCCTCAGCTGACCTCAGTTCTTTCCTGCTGAATGATAAGTTTGATTTTGAACTTTTGATGACAGCTTTGAGTGTTGATAATGGAGTTCCAACCTCAACATTGATCTTTACATGATCCAAAACCTCTAATGGAGCTGCCTTAAAACCCTCTTTCTTATTACCTTCCCCTCCATTGATTCCATCATTATCTTCCTTCTTTTGCTCTTCTTGGATAACATTCATCATTGACCATGCTACACACAACCAGAGTGCAACAACTTAAGAAAACTTGGAATCGGACTGCTTAAACAAAACCCAGATTTTTTTCCTGGTTTTCAGTTCACTTACCTTGATTTCCACCGTTAGTGGGATGATCAATTGATGATGAATTGGAAGAAAATCCATTAGGAACAAGGTTTACAACATCATTTTGTCCAATAACTGGATTATCAACCTTAATCCTAAGAGCAATCAAGGCATTCATTTGTTTACTCAACTCATCAGCTTCCACAATAACTTCTGCAACGTTCTTCTTGTAAAACTTGATAACCTTATTGAATTCATCATCAAGTCTCCTAAAGAAAGCAAGTTCATGTTCAGCTCCTTCTTCATTTGACCTGAGAAACATGGTCTGGTAATCCCCTTCTCCGTCTCCTCCTTGCACTGCACTTACCAATATCACTTCATCTTCATTGTTCTTCAATGTTGACTCTGGTCGAAACCGGCTTGTTAGTCCACTGAAAGCTCTGTAAAGTGATGCATTTCTCTTTCCTTTTATTGTTGCTGCCATTGGAGACGGTACGTTGTTCAATTGCTTGAACCTTAAGATATCTTTCAGTATTGATTTCAGATTGCTGTAATCCACGTATGCTTCCTGCCATTCCTGCACCATTTGTGCTTCAAATTCTTTGCAAAACTTCATCTTCTTCCACCATAAATTAAAGAACCCCAAAGATTAAAACAAAGAAAATTGAGAATTGCAATGTGTTTATTCTTTTTCAATGATTTTGATGAGTTTTGAAGTTAAATACATAGAAACTTCAATTTGCAAACTATGTACTACACTCTTTCTTACTTGCTTCCTTTATTAATGTGATGTCTTGCTGACCATTTTCCTCCATAACCTCTATCAGTTAAAAAAAAAAAGAAGGGAGAAAAACCAAGTGAGAAGTAAAAGAGAATAGTAAAAAACAATTATATTACTCAAAATAAAAAAATATAGAAATAATTGTATAAATTTGAAATGATTATTAGTTTACCGTTACACCGTTAACGACAATTAACGGTTCAGTAACTAAAATGTTACAATGCAATAATTCAAGTGACTAAAACATAATATTTCAAACATAAGTGACTAAAATATAACATAAGATAAACAAAAGTGACTATTTTAATAGTTTACTCTTTAATAACACTCTTTTACAATTACTTCATGGTGTTCAAACACGCTTTCTCAATTAAATTAACATAATTATTTTTTTAAATATATTTTTTATTTTGAATATTTTAATTAATTAAACTTTACAAGATATATATTTTAGGAATTACTTCAAATTTTTAAAAATACTTTTTTTTTCCCAAACTTTATTACTAATAAATAAATAAAAACTTTAACCAATAAAAATGAAATTATAAAAAAAGAAAAAGTGTTGGTAATGGAGGATAAATGTTTGTGCCAAACTCTGTCAATAAAAGTCAATTTACATGGCAACAAAAGTAAGAGACTTTTTGCTCTAAAAAAAGTAAACGACTTGTAAAAAAAAAAAAATCAAAGTTTTATTTTTGGAACTGAAATTATTCTTTAAAATTTTAGTATTTCAATATCATATGAAGAGAAAACAACTACAAACGCGTTTAAGAAAATTTCAAATTAATATTTCTTACCATTTCACATATATTATTTTATTTTATTTTTCAATATTTTATTTCAAAATATTGGTTTCCTGTGTTGAGAAAACAAAAAAAATTAGAATATTGGGATTTATTAAAAAATCCGCTAATAACAAAAAAAAAATACTCAAAATTATATATAAACTTTAATTTAATATGTAATTTAATATATGAACTTTTATTTGTTGCTATTATATATACGAAAATTTAATTTTAATTTAATTATACATATTTTAGAAAATAAGTACATATATTTATATATATATTAGATAAATATAATTATTAATTACAAAATAATACTATATTGATAATTGTCAACGTTTATTAATAGAAGTGAATTTAGATGGCAAGAAAAATAAACGAAATTTTCTAATGTCAAAATTAATATTATTTAATAATAATCAAACAAAATAATGAGTAGCAAAACAGCTAAAACCGCGTTTGACAAAATTACAAATTTCGTTTTATTTGGTACTTAGACATACTTTGTTTCATTTTCATTTTTTTTTATTTTTTTTCATTATTTGTTAATTTTTCATTATTTTCAAATTAAAGCATTAATTTAAATACTGTTATAAAATCAATATCAACATTATTAAATTTTCAACTTCTACTTTTTTTTTTTGGTCAAATTTATTGTAACATAATATAGCATTAATCAAATGAAGCTGATTGAGTCTTAATTCGGTTAGTATCGATATTGTCGTCAATATAGTAAGGTGTGAGTTTGAGCACGTTGAAGCATGTTTATCTTCTTATTTAAGAGTTGAAAAAGAATTATGAATAATTTTAAGCATTATATAAAAAAGCAAAGGAGCATGATATATATATATATATATATATATATAAGTTTTAAGAAGAAAAATTAGATAACAAAAAATCCAACAATATTGTTTTAAAAAAAATTACAGACCAATAAACTTTTTTTGTGCTAATTTATTTAATCATAAAACATTTTTAATAAAATTTTAACAAGTATTTATGTAATTTAGGTTATAAAACAAGTTGGTAAATTGTACCAATAGCCACTACCCCACCAAAAGATTTGATGAATCATAATTTTTCTTTTTTATACAATATTAGAAGTAATGGTAGGGTTAAGTAAAAAAAAAATGGGTCAAATTGAAAATCAACTCAAACCGAGATATTTGAACAGTTAATGGAATGTAAGTCTAAAAAATCGTTATTATTCGAAATTGAACTAAATATTATTTTTTTAATTTAATATATAATTAATTTAATTTTTATGATATAAAAATAAATACTTTATATTTAAGATAGCGAAAATAATTTAAAAGTTCTTAAAAAATTTATTTTTAAAAAAATATTTATGAAAAAATTTTAAAATTTCTTTAAAATAATATTTAAAAGTCATAAAAAATTCATTCTATCATAATAAATTTAAAAATTAATATAAAACAACTGAAAATCGAGTTGAATTATAATGGAGAATTTAAAAAATCTAAAAAAAATTGATGGAGCTGATATGACCCCTAGTTGTGTTATGTAGGGGTGAACAAAATTTGATTTGATTCGAAAAACTCGATAAAAATTTAAATTTTGAATTAAATAGTTCGAGTATTTGAGTTAATCAAGTTCTTCGGAACAACTCGAATAAAAAATTAAATTTTTCGGTTTAACTCAGTTAACCGAAAATTCGAATAAGAAAAGACAAAACTACGTTGTTTTGATAAATGTTTACTTTTTTAAAAGTTAAAATTTAAAATAATTAAGTTAAAAGGCAAAACTATGTTGTTTTAATAAATGTTTACCCATTAAGTTAAAAGGCAAAATCATTATATTGTTTATGCAGTTAAATAATTTTGTACTTCGTTTACTAGTTAAATAATCGGTCCATCTAAACGCAACATTAAGTATAAATAATAGGATTCGTTAACTCGATTTAGTTTGACTCGAAATTTTTTGACTCAATTCGATTCGATTCGAAAAAAATTCAAATTGAGTTCAGTTGCTAAAATAAGATTTATTAACTCGACTAACTCAAAAAATTTTGACTCGATTCGACTCGACTCAATTGAATAATTCCCCTAGTATTATGGCTGACGCAAATGAAATATTGAGGTGGAGAGCTGATTGGATTTGTGGATGATATTGAAAGGAGCCGCCCTTTGCATTGAAATCATTTCCAAGAATTTTCTTAGTACACATTTTCAAACGGTTGTGGTTTCCATAATCCACATCAACGTTTTCAATCTTATTTTGAACTTTTTTTTATATTTTAATTTAATTTAATCTAATCTAAATTTTAATTATTAATTTAATAAAAAATATAAGTTATAATGATTTATTCTTTTCAACTTGATAAAACCTTACATTTAAATTTTCATAATCTTTTAGTATTTAAAGTTATATTATTTATCAAATCACTCTAGAATGGATGAAAAAGTTAATGCTGTTGGTTTTATTGGCGTGGTCCACATGTATGTCACATTAACAATTAATAATTTTTATATTTTTTAAAATAAATTTAATAATTATAATTTTTTAATTTCTAAAAAATTTTAAACTTTATTAATTGTTAATGTAACATATACGTGGATGCTATGCAGATATCATATCTGCAAAGTTAACAAATATTACATTAATTTTTTATCTATTTTAAGATGATTTAATAAACAATACGAATTTAAAGACTAAAAAAATGAAAATTAAAAAAAAAAACTAAAATAACTCTTTTTTTGAAGAAATTTAAAAAGCTAAATAAATCGATATAAAAAAAATGCGAACGTGAATGGAATTAAAAAAATGAAATCCTATAAAAAAAATATGAGCCTTCAAATTAATACATTAAGAATTATATGAAATGAGTTAGGATATAATCTTTTCAATCACATTCTAATATTCTAGTCATTTTGGGTAAAGTTTCTATTGTCCTTCCATTTATATACAAGGCCCCAACAGTTATTATTATTATTATTATTATTATTATTATTATTATTATTATTATTATTATTATTGTTGTTGTTGTTGTTGTTGTTGTGGTCCTTTTTTGGGCATGAAAATAAAATATTGATCTGGTTTTTACCTATTAGCATAATAATAAATTTAGTTATCTAATATATTTATATTCTATTAATTTTATCTTAATTCTAAAAAAAATTAATAAATTTAACACTGAACTTTACACAGTCTGCCAATTTAGCCTTTATTTTTAAAAAATAAAAATTTTAAAAACTAAAAATATTTAAATGTTTATTTTTTGATAAAAATATATAAATTTTATAAAAAAATACATATAAAATTATATACATATTTATAAATAAATGAACATTTATTTTTCCCATTTTCTAACACAACATTTATTTATTGAAATAACAATTTTATAAATAAAACAAATTAAGGGAAAAAAATGAAGAAAACTTAAGCGGATTCAAAATTTTCCTTTTTTCAACATTAATGGTCATTATGTTCAGGTTGGATCAATAGAGCCCGAGGTTAAAAAAGGGTAAGAATCAAGGCTTTAGATTGTTGCTTTGAACAAGTTTGCTCCATTTGAGGTTGTGCTTGAGGGCGAATATGACTGGGGACATATAGGTAAGGATGAGGTCTTGGAGACCTAATAGGCAGAAGGCCATACCAGTAGCTCTACAACCAATTCCTAGTTCTATGGCGCGACAACGGAGGATGTGAAAATCAAAGAGTTCAGAGTAAGGGTTATTGGTGTTGGTGAATGGGTGACGGCGAAGCCCAATGCTCAACAAATTTGGTGAGGACTAAGGAACAAGACTAGATGTATAATAAATAAATAAATAATATTTATAAAATAAAACTAAAAGAAGAAAATGTTTGAATTTGGTAAGGACTAAGGAACAAGACCAAATTAGAGTTTATTACTATAAACATCACAAAAGGGCCTAGTTTTGAAAATTTTTAAAACTTTTGCTATAATTATAAAATCGTTTTATTAACCAAAATTTTTCAACACCTCAAAAATAAAAGTTATCCCTCAGATCTAGTACCCTTTAAGCTATGTAAATACTATTAGTATCAAGGCAAAATGCATCATGGCTCGAGATAACCAGCCTCACCACCTCCACCCTTGAGTTTAAATGAGCATAGCTCTAATCCAAAGATGCCACAAAATGGTTACTCACTCCTTTATTAGGCTAATGTTACCCTAATTGTTGATATAGCTGAACCAAGCAATATCAAGTTTAATTGTTGATTCTCGATCCAATCGGTCCAATCGACTAACCTAATCTAGTTCAAACAATGTTCTAAATAGAGGGTAAAACTCTCCCAATGTTATTTTCTCTAATCATAAGATTTGAACTTGAGAATTGCTTAAGAGGTATTAACATCAAACCGCTCAACTCAACAAACATAGGTAGTTTGTATATGATTTGTTTTCATCATGAGTTTAATTTAGGTTAAAATATGCTCCAGGTCCTTATAGCTTTTGCACATTTAGAAATTAGTCAATCTACATATATTTTAAGGAATTTAATTTCTCTACTTTTTAAGAAATTTAGTTCATTGCATTTCAGGTTTCAAGACTCAAACTTAATTGTTAACACCATTAAATTTATTATATTAAATTCGGCAGTATGACATTTTGAAATATATATGTAAAAAAAAACTTCACTTGGTACTCATGTAATAAAAAAATGATATTTTAATGAATCTGAATTTAAACAGAAGAATTTTAACAATTCTAACAATTTGACTTGCATTTTTAAATCTGAAAAGTTGATAAACTAAATTTCTTAACATAAAAGTAAGAAATTAAATTTCAAATGTACAAAGAGTATAGTGAATTTGAACATATTTTAACGGCCACTCAATTTTCATAAATTTTCATTTTGGGCTCCAAAAATAAAAATTTTGTAATTTAGGCATCGTCTTTACATACTTTTATCATTTTAGTCACTACATTTACATACTTTTATCATGTTAGTCATTCCTCATTAATTAGCCATTACATTCATTCATTTTAGTCACCCAACTTTAGTAAGTTTTCATTTTGGTTACTCATTTTCTTTTTAGAATTAATTTTATTTAAAAAATTAAATTTTTATAGGGAATTAAGTTATTCAATTGCTGAGATGAAATTCACTTTTTCACTTGTAACTCAATTTTATGTAAAAACTTAAGTTTTTTCTTGTAAAAAACCCAAGTAATTCATGTAAAACCCCAATTTTCCCTTTTACTAAAAAACTAAAATTAATTCTAAAAAATAAAAAACTAAAAGAAAGTAAAATGATAGAGTTTTTTTCCTTGTAAAAATCTAAGTTTTTCCATTCTAAGTAATTTCCTATAAAACCCCTGATTTTTCTCTTTTATTGAAAAAAAACTAAAATTATTTTTAAAAAAAGAAAATAATAAAGGAAATGGAAAAGATAAATTGATTTTTTTTTTGTTAAAACTCAGGTTTTTTTTCTATAAAAATCCAACTAATTCCCTATAATACCTTGGGTTTTTCCATTCCCTTTTTACTAAGAAAAAACTGAAATTAATTCTAAAAGGAAAAAAATGAATGAAATTAAAAAGATAAAATGGTTTTTCTAACCTAAAATTTCCCTTGCAAATTTTTGGGTTTTTCCCTTTATTGAAAAAATATTTTTTTAAAAAGAAAATAAATAAAGGAAATTAAAAAGATAAAAAAGAGTGACTAAAATAAAATTTTACTAAAGTTGAGCGATTAAAATGAGTGTATATAATGACAAATTAGCGGCAAGTTACTAAAATGACAAAAGTACATAACAATAGTAAGTAAAATGATAAAAGTATGTAACAACATTGCCTAAATTACAAAATTTTTATTTTTATACCCAAAATGAAGAATTATAAAAGTCAGGTGATCAACTGTGTAATAAAAAAATATTGGTATTTAATTGCATTGTTAACTAATCTTTCTTTGCTACTTTTTTGGTTTCTTTGTACTCGACTTTTAAGAAGTAATTAGAATAGTCCATTCACGCTTTGCTTTGGGTTGACTATTTATTTGTGTCAAATTATAGAGTAAAAATTTAAAAATTAAAATATACCCTAAAAAGAATTTCAAAGAAAGATTAGTGGTCGAACTGATCACATAACTGATTCATATGGTTTGATTAAATAAATTATTAAAAAATCATTAAAAAATATTCTAAAAAAATAAAAAGTCAATTCAATTGGGTTTTTACCTAGTTCAGCTGGACCATACCGATTCATGGGTAAACTGGTTTGATGATTTTCTCTGGAAGAATACCCCGGTTGGTCCAATTTGATTCAAATAACTATGATTTTTTTGTGAATAATCTCATTATATGTTCTAGTTATATCTGCTCTTTTTGACACAATACTTAGAACTACCTATAGTGTAACACCTCAAAATTTCTATTTTTTCATTTCTATGAGATCTTGACACAACTGTGTATCTACTTCAGTGATTAAGTGTTCTAGGTGTGGGTGAGAGGTCCTAAGTTCAAACCCTAGCTTTAAGAAATTTTGTATGTTTTTGGGATTAAACCCTATCTCTGTTCTGTGGGCTTATATTTAATTATTTGTAAAACCATATCAGAATGGGTTTGTTGGTTTTGTGGTTAGGTGGAGTGTGGGTTTGCTAGGGGTTCTGTGTTCGAATCCTTGCGCGAGTGTAAGAGTTTATTTTTGCTATGTTATTGGTGAGAGTTCTAGTTGAACCGAAATTCTGTGTTGGTTGAGATGTAGTAGGTTTAGTAGGAGAAATTTGAGGGATTAAGGGATATCCTATTTATTATTTTTCTCAAATTCTCTCTCTCTTGCCGATTTTCTATTCAGATTTTTTATGTTTCTTCTCTAATTGTTCCTCTTCTAAGTTTTGCCCTGGATTTTGATCTTCTTGCACTCATGTTCGTCTCTTTGTTTTCTAATCATGGTGGTTGGTGTACTGTAGTCTTTGTTCGGTCCATTGTAGGTAAGTTTTGATGAAGTTTTGAACTTTTGGAAACTAATTTCGGGGTTTTTGAGTAATGTGGTGGTTTCTTGTTTAGGTGCCGTTCAAGGGGGTTCAGGACGTGACTTTTAACGAGTAGTTTTGTCGAGTGATCGTTTTCCTTTTGGTAAGAAATTGAACCTTTGTTTGAGGTAGTTCTCGAGTTTATCGTTTGGGATTTTGGGTTGGAATGATTTCGATAAGTGAAATTGATCAGGCTTTTGGTATTGTTAGTAGGTTCAGGAGTCTCGGGAGTTTTTCACTGCAGAAACGACACAAGGTTGTACCCAAAATACAGAAAAATGAGGTACGGCAAAAGCCGAAAAGCCCTACTGTCGACGCCACACGGTTCTGTGGTAGGCCGTGGTGATGGCACAACCGTGTGATCGACGAAGGCCAAGCCATGCGCAGAACACGACCGTGTGATGGTTGGGGTATGGCCATGTGAGCCATACGGGCTAGGCCGAATTGGGCGTGTGGGCCCACATAGGCACGCCACACGGGTGCGTGATAACTGGGCTAGGCCATGTGAATCATGCGGACTATGCCAATCTAGGCGTGTGGGTCCACACGGGCAACCCACACGGACGTGTGGGCTCATTGTATAAAAATTTTTTGTAGGGTCACACAGATCGTCCTAATCGACTGTGGGCCTATCGTGGGGATCGACAAAGGCTACTAAACCCTAAAAACTATGTGTTTTCTTAGACTGATGTACTGTTATGAGCATGACTATGTTTATTTATCTGTTATCTATTTTTGAAAGCATGTTAAGCATGATTTAGTTGTTAATTCTGTATGCATGTTCGGTTATTGTGATTGGGGTGGGATGATATATATATATTAGAGGAAGTGTTCTAAAAGGTAGATTATGCCTAATATCTAGCAGCACAGCTACATTATATCTGATATGTACCATATAGGTACAGCGTAGTGTGTAGGGCTAGGTAGGTGTTTTAAACCTCACATGGTGTGTAGGGATGGTCAGAGATAGTGTGTAGAGGATGGGGGTAGGATTCTGTTATCTGATTTGTATATTTGTAAATGTATCTGTATCTGAAATGGGCTCAGGCTAGAATTTGTATCTGTATTTGACATGGGCTCAGACCCGAATCTGTATCTGTATCTAGTCTGATGCACAATAATCGAGCTTTGAGAAGCTCAAATCTATTTTAACTCAAGCTTCTGTTCTGATACAGCCTGAATCTGGAAGGGAGTTTGTAGTATACAATGATGCATCGCATGTTGGATTGGGTTGTGTTCTGATGCAAGATGGTAAGGTTGTGGCTTATGCATCCTGTCAGCTTAAGATGCATGAGGCCAACTATCCATGCATGACCTTGAGTTAGCTGTTGTGGTCTTTGCATTGAAAATTTGGAGGCACTATCTGTATGGTGAGAGATGTACTATCTACACCGATCACAAAAGCCTTAAGTACCTCATCACTCAGAAGGAGTTGAATCTTAGATAGTGTCGATGGATTAAGTTGCTTAAGGACTACGATTGCAAGATAGAGTATCATCCGGGTAAGGCTAATATGGTGGCCGATACTCTAAGCTGAAGAGTGATATTTGATATGAGGGCGATGTTTGCTTGTCTTAGTCTGTTTGATGACTGGAATCTATTGGTCAAGTTACAGGTCAAGCTGAATCGGATTGAACAAATTCGAGATAAATAATTAATAGATCAAACTATGGGTATGCGGTTCTGACAGATTGAAAGTGGCACTACTTCCAATTTTAGGATAAATAGTGATTGTGTGTTATGTTTTCGAGAACGGATCTGTGTGCCGAATGATTCAGATCTGAGACAGTCGATTCTAAGGGAGGCACATAGTAGTCCTTATGCTATGCATCCTGGTAGTAATAAGATGTATCGCGACTTTCGAGAATTGTATTGGTGGTCGGGGTTAAAATGTGAGGTTACCGACTTCGTTGCTTGATGTTTGACATGTCAGCAGGTTAAGGCTAAGCATTAGTTACCTTCGGGTTTGCTGCAACCAGTTAAGATTCCTTTATGGAAATGAGAGCGAGTAATGATAGACTTCTTTAATGGGTTGCCTTTAGCACCCACTAAGAAGGATTCTGTTTGGGTCATAGTGGATCAATTGACCAAGTTTGCTCACTTTTTTTCGATTCGGACAGACTTTTCTCTTCAGAAGTTGGCAAAGCTGTATATCTCCGAGATAGTTAGACTGCATGGGGTTCCAGTGTCGATTATTTTTTACAGTGATCCTCGTTTTACATTTCAGTTCTGAAAGAAGTTACATGAAGCTTTGGGGTCGAGATTGGACTTTAGTATTGCGTTTCATCCTCAGACAGATGGTCAGTCTGAGAGGGTGATTTAGATACCGGAGGATATGCTTCGGAGTTGTGTTATTAATTTCCGAGGTAGTTGGGAGGATTATTTATCGATGCTGAGTTCACTACAATAACATTTTCCAAGCTAGTATTCAGATGGCACCTTACGAGGCTCTGTATAGTCGTAAGTGTCGTACTCCTTTGTGTTGAACTTAGTTGGGCGAACATCGAGTTTTGGGCCCTGAATTGGTTTCTGATATTGAGGATAAGGTTAGACTGATTCGGGATCGTTTGAAAGTGGCTTCTGATAGATAGAAGTCTTATGCAAATTTGAAGAGGCGTGAGATTGAGTATTCTGTGGGGGACTTTGTATTTCTTAAGGTTTCCCCATGGAAGAAGATATTGAGCTTCGGTCGTAAGGGCAAGTTAAGCCCTAGATTTATTGGGCCATATCAGATTCTAAAGCGTGCGGGACCGGTCGCTTATCAGTTGGAGCTACCTTCAAAGTTAGACCGGATCCATGATGTATTTCACATTTTGATGTTGAGGCGGTACCTATCTGATCCATTTCACATAGTCTCCGTTGAGGATATTGAAGTTAGGCCGGATTTAACCTTTGAGGAAGAGCCGGTTCGAATTCTGGAGCGAGACTGAGGAGGAAGTCTATTCTTTTAGTAAAGGTTCTTTGGCGAAATCATAGCATTGAGGAGGCCACGTGGGAACCCGATGACTCGATGCAACAGCAATATCCTCATCTGTTCTGATCAGGTAAATTTTGAGGTCGAAAATTTCTTTTAGGGAAGTGGAGTTGTATCTGTGATATCTTGACACAACTGTGTATCTACTTCATGGTTAAGTGTTCTGGGTATGGGTGAGAGGTCTTAAGTTTAAACCTTAACATTAAGAAGTTTTGTATATTTTTTAAATTAAGCCATATCTCTGTTATGTGGGCTTATATTTAATTATTTGTAAAACCATATCAGAATGGGCCTGCTAGTTTTGTCGTTAGGTGGAGTGTGGGTTTACTAGGGGTTTTGTGTTTGAATCCTTGCGTGAGCGTAGGAGTTTATTTTTGCTATGTTATCGGTAAGAGTTCTAGTTGAACTGAAATTCTATTTTGGTTGAGATGTAGTGGGTTTAGTAGGAGAAATTTAAGGGATTAGGGGATATGCTATTTATTATTTTTCTCAAATTCTCTCTCTCTCTTGTCAAATTTCTACTCAGAATTTTTACGTTTCTTCTCACATTTTTTCTCTTCTAAGTTTTGCCTTGGATTTTGATCTTCTTTTACTCCTGTTCATCTCCTTGTTTTCTAATCACGGTGGTTGGGGTACTGTAGTCTTTGTTCGGTCCGTTGTAGGTAAGTTCTGATGAAGTTTTGAACTCTTGGAAACTGATTTCGGGGTTTTTGGGTAATGTGGTGGTTTCTTGTTTAGGTGCTATTCAAGGGGGTTTAAGACGTGACTTTTAAGGAATAGTTTTGTCGAGCGATCGTTTCCCTTTTGGTAAGAAATCAAACCTTTATTTGAGGTAGTTCTGGGGTTTTTTGTTTGGGATTTTGAGTTGAAATGATCTTGATAAGTGAAATTGATTGGGCTTTTGGTATTGTTCGTAAGTTCAGGAGTCTCGGGAGTTATTCACTGCTGAAATGTCACCAAGTGTGTACCCGAAACAAAGAAAAACGAGGTGTGGTGAAAGCTAAAAAAACCCCACTGTCGATACCACACGGTTATGTGGTAGGCCTTGTGGTAGGCCGTGTGCGATGACATGGCCGTGTGATCGATGAAGGCTAGACCGTGCACACGTTACAACCGTGTGGGCCACACAGGCTAGGCCGAATTGGGTGTGTAGGCCACACTGGCATGTTAAAATTTTAGAAGTTATTGTATTTTTAGACATAGTTCATGTTGAACAAATTGATAAATTAGGGGTTGAATTGATAGAATTTCAAGTTAGAATTGGTTAAAGGATTAAATTGTAAAATAAGTTATAAGTTTTGTGTAATAGGGACTAAATTGAGAGAATTTCAAAATTAGAGTTTTATGGAGAAAATTAGAGAGTTAAGTTTAGTTATAAGTAGAAATTGAGTGAAAATAAAGAGTGAATGGAGATGAAAATGGAGAAAATTTAAGTTAGAGATTAAATTAGAATTTAGGTAAAAGTTAAATAGAAAATTAAAGTATTTAATGTGAATTGGTGTTGTTTTGATAATTTTAAATTGTTTTTATTTTCGTAGCTAACGTCGTGCCGGAAACATCAACTAAGAAGGGGAAAGAGAAAGTTGACGAGGAATAACACGAGGATATACGGTTTGTATTACTATAATTCAAATCTATTTATTATTAATTGTTATATTTTAATTAAAATGCATGGTAAGTAAAATGAAGTGAGTATTGATATTGAATTGAATAAAATTGAATTAAATTATGAATATATGTGAGTATTTGAAATGTATATTGATTGGAAAGTGTAAAGTGATTTGAATTGAAAGTATGAGAAATTGTGATTGAAGTGAAACTGACATAAATATTGAGTGAAATTGAAATGTGTTTTGAATTCCCTATTAACTAGTCGGGCTGAGTTGAATATAATTGGCATGCCATAGGATTGGAAGTGTTCAGGGATACTTCGACCTCGAGTCGATGAGACACTAGGTGTCATACTGTTACTCCGGATAGATTCGATAAGGTACTGGGTAACAACTTACTTCAGCTTGACCGATGACACACTGGGTGTCAATTATTGCTTCGAACTATCCGATGAGGCACTGGGTGCCATACTGGTATGTTTTGGTTGGATTCGTATATCCGCTAAAGTCCGAGTCATGTTAATAGGGGTAAATAAATGAGTTGGTAATAGAAAATATATTGAGAGATTTTGAATAAGAATTGAAATAAGATATTAAAATGAAATATTAAAAAAAAGTATGATTTTTGATATAGTGAGATGATGTTTAAATCTAAGTAAAGAAGTGCTATTTGGAAATAGCTATTAATAAGAAATGATAGAATAGCGTATGAACTGATTATTGAAATACTAATGTTGTAAGATTTTAGATATGAAATGGAATAAGATATTGAATCGGGATATGGAAATGAAATGTATGAAATAATGGTTTATGAAATGGTTATTGATGAAATGCATGAAATGGATAATCATATATGTAACACCCCAAACCCGGCCCAGGCATTATGGCCAAGTCTGGTGTGTCACATTAAAGTGTTTTTTGAAAACCATGTTTTCGTTTAAAACCCTTCTTGATGTTTAAAAATTTTTACCGTTTAAACTTGTAAACATTTGTAGTGGCAGAAACATGTTATTTTAAAAACAGTTAAGTATCGAAAAATCAAACCTTCTTTGTTATGGCTTAAAGCGAATGGATACTACGCACCAGGTAGGATTCAAGAAAAGAGGAGGTGAGTCAATTAGACTGCTTAAGTACCTAGCTCTTCCATGATCCAATCCTAGACATGCACACATCCATTGCCACACTTTAAGCTTATTACTTGTCCACGAACAACAAATTAAGTTTAAGTCTATTTAAAATATTTATTTCCCTTGAAAACATTTACGTTGCGGAAGCTTTGCTCGATTATCGTGATATTTTGAAAATAAGTAACTTTTATAAAACACGCCCTAGAGCTAACCAATTTTAAGGAATCAATTTAAGTGATATGAATCTCAAGTTGAAAACGATTTAAGTAATTTAATCGAACCATACCCCTAAAGCCTTTAGAATCTTACCTTTTTGCCGAAAATCGATGACTAGATCTAAGTCTAGTTGTTCCAAAGATCCAAGCCTTCGATCCAACCTCTAGAAGACACTAATCACCAAAAAAAATCGTCGGTTAAAGACCCTTAAAGCCCTATGCCCAAATCGACAGCCTCCCTAGATTTTAGGGACTTCGGCTTTTTCTAAATTGTAAAATAAGACTAGATCTGAGGTGATGAGCACTTACCACTTATTCCTCTTTGATTTCTACGCAGACCTGATGCAGATCTATCCTCTAAACGATAGTAGAACTCGAATCCAGGATATCTGAAGTTTCGGCTATAAGTCCCTAAATCTATGGTACTTCGGCTTTTTAAGTGATGAAGAAGATGACGATTTGAGGCTATAACTTTGAAGTAATGTTACCGACAGATACTAAGGGTTTAGAGAAGATGAAAGTTGATCAAAAGGAACAAAAATAACTGAAGGATTTTGGCTTGGAGAAATCGGCACAAGAAGTGAGTTTTCGGGATTTCGACTTTTATAGTGATCGGCTATGAAGGTTTTGTGGAGGATGGGATCGATAGAGGAGGTGAGTAAGGTGATCAGAAGGTTTCGGCTAGAAGAAAAAGCTAAAAGGAAGAAAGAAAATGAAGGAAAAAGAGAGGAAGAAGAACTCGGCACCAAGGAGAAGGAATTTGCGTTTTCGGCTTTTGTGAGAACTCAGAAAGGATGAATGACAGTGAAAGCTTTCAGGTGGCTAACCCTAATTATCCAAGACAGAAAAAGAAAAGAACCTAACCCTAATATCAACTAAAACAATCGGCCCAACCTCCTTAAGGCCCTTGCCGAAATTCACTTAAGTGATCACATGCCCGACACATGCCTAAAATTAAAAAGTAACAGTATGCCTACCTTGCAACTTGAACCCTGGACCTTTAATTCCTTCCCAGACGCCATTTTTTTAGGAACTTAGTGGCGCCACCTTGCCACTTTACCAAGGCCTTATTTGTGTCATAATTTACCACCTCAATTTTAAAAGTCCATATCGCTAGAACCCTCTTTCTCCAAAATTAAAAATTCAGGAATTGCCCCGAATTAAATTTACTCTTGGGCCTTTTTCCCACACCATAACTCTTCGTAATTTATTTAATTACATACTAAATAATAATAATTAAAACATCCAAATTGTTCGGGCCGTCTTCTACCCGAACCTAGACTCAAGGCCCATTACTCCTAGGCCCAAAAATCGGGGCGTTACAATATAGTAAGGAGATATGTAAATTAAAATGAAGAAAAGCTATTTAAGATAGATATTATTAAGAAAATTTAAAGTTTAAATGCATGAATGATTCATTGAAAGTAAATGGTGGTAAGATTAAATGTGCATATTTATTGTTTTTACCTTAAGTATTTGAATTATAGTAATACCACTGAGTGTATACTAAGCGTACGGTTTGTTTTCGTGCGTAGATTAGGTACAGTAATTTTGAAGAGTTGTATTTGAGATTGCAAGCATTCATCTCATCACATCTCCAAGTATCAAGAGGGTATGTTTTAAAATTTTGAATAGAATGACATGTACTTTGGAAGATCAAGCATGTTCCAAGTAGTAGTAGGGACTAAAATATAAATTATTTAAATTTATTATTTGTTTTTATGTTCAAATATATTTAGTGATTAGCCAAAATCACTTTGGCACCAAATGTAATATTTCTATAACAGGTTCCTTGAGTTGAACATGGTATAGGGGTGTTACACATATAACATTTTAATTGAAAAGTTAACGATATTAACTATTTAAACTAATTAATAATATTATAAAAATATTGAGATAAAATTATATTAAAAATTAAAGTATAAGGTTTATATATCAAATTTAAGCATATTAGAATGATCAAAACTAAAAATTAACCATTTAAAAAAAAGAGCATGATGAGTGTATGCCACATGTAAGCATGAGGAAGGTAAAGGACCTTCTTTTATATATTGATATATAGATTAATTAACTGTTGATACATAGTACAATAAGGGATAAGATAAAAATGAGGATGTGGTGATATTAAGAAAGTCGATTCACCTAAACAAGTAGAGAACCGGAGAAAGGCAAGAAGGTAGGGAGAAGGCTGTGAGAGCTAAGGAGGTTAGGTTGCAAAGAGTAAGCGCTCAAGGATTGCTTAAAGGAAGAATGATCCCTTTCTCATCATTGGGAGACATTTATAGGAGAGGTCTTCTTGTTTGCTAGTGTGATGTGATAGGTTGTTACAAAGAAAGTGACTAGGTCCTAAGGTGAACGGGTGGCTTACGACGGATAGTTGAGCCGAGAGGTCAATCAATTGAAGACAGCTTGACAGATGGAGGGTAAAGGTCTACTCTCAAACGCCCAATTGGCACTTCCTTTTTAACTAATGATATACGCAAGTGATAGAATTTTTAATTTCTATAAGTTAATTAACCAATGATATACAAGGAATTTAAATTAAAAATTAATACAAGCAATTCCTTTTTATCATTAAATTATGATGTATTATAATCATAAAATAATAATTCTGCTTAAAAAATGTCGCAAACAGACTTTAAAAAGAACAAAAAAAAAAAAAAAGGGTGATTGGAGTCGCCTTTGAAGAAATCGATTTTGAGTCAACAGCGAAGTTTAAAAATAAGGTGAAAATGTCTACTTGGGCTGCTTTTTTTATATAGAAATAATAATAAGATGGTTACTTCCAAGATTTGAGAATGTCACCCAACGAGTGGAAGCCGAAATAATGGAACAGTTCGATCTGTACAATTCTTTTGGAGAATGAAAATGATGCATTCTGTCCCGTCTCATGCAACATGCACAATATTACAAAATGATGCACCAAGTCCAGTAAAGTGTTCATCTTTGGGTTGGTTATATTTGCTTTTTGAACCCATAATTTTGACTCAAATTTGTTCAAACTCTTCTACATTTCCAAACACAATCACACATATTATTCATTCTTCGTTTTTCTTTTTTTAAACATAGATTATTTAACTTAATTTTTAAATTGTGTACCAAAAAAAAAAGAAGGTTAAATTCAATTTATTAGTTCCGATCTAAATATATCCTTTCTGAATAGTTATATTACTTGAATTGTATCTATTTAAATAATTAAAATCCTAAAATGGATAAAATTTTGTTGAATTTGGTATCTTAAGTGTAGTATATTCATTTTGTATATTTGTATTTTTCAAACAAATTAGTTTAATAACATTCATTAATTACATTAATACAATTTATATATTTTCCTCAATGTTTTTGCACGTAAAGAAAATGTAAACAAATATTAGCTCACTAGTTATCTAATGTTTAACAAATATTAAGCAATATTATGTGGCCAGATTGTAATACGAAAAGACAATTTGTATTAGTAGATTAACCTAACATGTCCTTAGTATACTCGGAAATGAGTAAATCGATTGAAAGACTAATATGACATCTATCAAGTTCGATTAGGGAGATGTTTTATCTTGAGCATTGGAGCGGATGACTCTCAAAAAATAGAGATATAGATGTGACTGACTGGACTAACAGTAAATCAGATAGGATCCAAGTAGAATAGATCCTAGATCCATTTATGGATTTATTCACTTGTGACATTCATAGTGTGACATACGTTAATTTGAGTGGATGATGAAGTATGTATGCTTGACTCGTATACTTTGATATAAGTAAAAGTATAAGTTCAAATATATATGGAACCGAAAGCTGGTGCGTTGGGTGTACAACCTCTACAATATGTAGCATCATTCATAATAATGGAATTCATAACCCAACTAATAGGTAAATGATATCATTTTATCGGCATTACATGATAAATAAAAAGTAAACGTGGTCACAGATTGTTTGTCATTGTAGTCAATGATTTAATTACTATTTGATAGTAATTGACTTTTCATGAAGAAAGATGTAATAGTTACTATGACATAAAATAGGATCATTTTGAATGAACAAATTTATTTCAAAGAGATTAAAAATATCCTATAAGGATAACACATTGATGATAAGGTCATTAGATGAGCACTAATTAAGTAGCTCTCGTAATTATGTGTAATTAGGGAGAACACTTCATGACTAAATAAGTTTATAATTAATAGGAAAAAAATAGAATTTAATTATAAATTATTTCAGCCCTAATTACATTTGTCCAATCGGTTTCTCCACTAGCTCGTTAAAACAAAAAATGAATTGAATGTAGAATCAAATGAACAAAATTGAATAGAAAGTTAGAGAAATGAGTCACATTCACAAATGGATGAGTTTTCTCACTGAGTATAGAAAAAATTTGAGAATTATTAATTAATTAATTAATTGAAATTAAATAATTGAAGTTCAAAAATAGAATTAAATTAATTAGTCATTATAAATCCATTGAATACGAAAATTAAATATATTTCATCGTAGATCCATTTATAATAAAATTGTCATGACTTTAACGAAATTAGAATTCGGTTGAGAAAATTATTTAATTGGGAAATTAATTTATTTTATTTAATTCATTAATTAATATTACTTTGGGAATAAAAAACAAATATTGGGTTGGATTAAATTATAAAATGTTAGTCAAAAGTTCAAGAAGCACATATAATTGGATCAAATATATGAGAGACTCAATTCCCCTTTTTACATGTGAAGGACAACAACCCTCGTGTTTTTACCTAGGGTGTGTTTTCCCCTACTAGTTAGACTAGGAGAGTGTTTTTCTATTAAATAAATATTATTTGTGTTATACTTATTCAACCAAGATTCTTCTATATCTCTTTATAAATAGATGACACTAGTAGAGCTATTAACACATAAGTTTCATATATTGTTATTCTTTTAGAAAGTAATGGGAATGTTTTTTTCTTATAAATTCTATTTTTTGGGAATAATAATCTCTATCAATTTCTATTGAGAGAATTACTTTCCTGATGAAAGTAATAAATAGTTTTTGATTCTGTGTTTGGTTATTATTGTATGAGCCCATACTCGACGCAATTCAGGGTACAAAGAAAGCGTAGAAGGTCATTTAGTTGAAAGTCGAGAACGTTTCGGATTCATCTCACACAAAACACCGATACTTTTTGGTAGAATATTTATTACTATAAATATCATAAATTTGTTCGGTTTTGAAATTTTTAAACTTTTGCTGTAATAGTAAACCGTTACCATAACTGGATTTTTCCACTAATTTTAGGGTGATTTGATAAACAACACAAATTTAAGAATAAAAAAAGATAAAAAATTAAATTAATGGTTAAAATAATTTTTTTTATAAAGTTGGAGACAAAATAAATTATTAAACCTTTAAAATTTTATGATAGATTTGTTAGTCACAAAAGTAATCAAATTTTAAGGTAATTTCAACTTACATAATGAGTTTTAATTACCCATAAAATTTTATGCATCCATGACAGTTCATTCATTATTTTATGGGGAAATAGAGTTAATCATTATAGGATATTACTAATAACCAAATGTTGATTAAAAGTAGAGGTGTTCATGAGTTGGGTTAGATTTGGGTCAAGCTTATGTATGATATTAGCACACTTTATGCTTGTCCAAGTTCAGTTTGTGTAACAACTCGTTTTTCAGTGGTGTCAGAAATAGTGGTTTCGGGGCCATCAAATTCGATGAGTAAGTTCGTAAATATTATTATTTAATATTTAAGAGTCAAATATTTTTTTAAAAGGTTTTTTATTTGATAAATTATGATTTATAAACGATTTATTAAGTTCAAGTGGTATAACCCTAAGGTCAAATGGTTTTAGAAAATGAGGTAATGGGACCTTTTTTTATAAACCGAGCCGTGAAATTTTCATAAATATTTACAGAGTGGCATTAAGGTGTTATTAAAGTTTCGTCAAAAAATTTTAATGTTTCGATGGTTAATTAATTAAAAAGGACTAAATTATAAAAGATGTAAAATTTAATCATTATTTGATTTGAGTGATTAAATGGTTAATTGAATAAAGAAAAATGGACTTAAATGGTAAGTAGACCATTCAAGGGTTGGTGGACATTAGTGGGCTTTTAAATTGTTAAAGTTTTATTATATTTATAAGGGTAAAATAATAAATTATTAAATAGGTATAATATAACAAAAATATGATAAAAATTCATTATCATCTTCTTCATTTTGAAAGCCACCATCGAAACCCTAAAGGAGAAGAGAACATTCGACCAACTTTGGTTTGGTGATTTGGTAAGCAAACTTTGCCCGTTTTTAATAATTTTTATGTTTTTTGAGATTGTTGCAATTAGGTCCAACTAGCCCATATCTTCGATTTTAAAACTGTTAAAGATTTTGAATGTTGTCATTGATAAATTTAGTGGTTTTTTTATATTAAATGATGAATTTGAAATATTATTTGTTATTTAAAAGTATTTTGTTAAGTGATTTTTGATGAATTTATCAATTAGGGACTAAATTGCTAAAAGTAAAAAAATTTAGGGGTAATTTTATAAAAATGTCAAAAATGAATAAATTACATAAAATACATTGTTTTATTGTCTAAATTAATAAATTGAATGATATTATTAATTTAGATCAAGATTAAGTAGGAAAAATCGAGGAGAATGGAAAATTACCAAATAGCCTCTGTACTTTGACATTTCTGCGATTTGGCCAGAAAAAGCTCGTACGTTTAAAAATTTAATATTTATTTAATTGATGAATGGTATAACATGATGTATATATGTATATATGTATATATATTCCATTGTTGGAAATGAATCATTATTTGAGTTATAATATTGAATTTTGATGTTCGTTTTGAATTGAACGTGGGATAAAGTACATTCGTGTTTTGGTGTATTACGGGGGTTTGGAGTGATGATGGTATTGGAGGGAGATATTAGCATATTACCCAAGTAAACTGAGGTTCAGCATTTGTTGTGAACTCTCGTGTTATACTTTCTGTTTAGCGTGATTCGGGTGGATCAGCTCTTTTGAGCATTTGTTTAGCTCTTTTGAGCTTCTGTTCAGCTCTTATGAGCTTCTGTTGGTGTGTTCGGGTGGACCATCTCTATGAGCTTCTGTTGACGATGTACTCTTATCCGTAAGTTGTTATTCGAATGGAAAATCTCGGTAAGATAATTTATTTAATAAATTTGAAAGATCTGTTATTTATTGAATATTGATCTTAACATAAATAAATTCAACAGTTGAGATTGTGAATGATGCTTAGATTTATGCTAAGCTAGAGTTACATATATCATGTTTAATATTAATGATATACAATGAAATGGTAAATGACAAAAATGAGAATATGCTTATGTTCATGAAAAGCTGGTATGATTTAAAAGGTGTATTTTCTTATAAAATGGTTTATCATGTGATTGACTCCGAATGAGTTGTATACATAAATGCACTAACTTGTGTATTGATGATGGTGACTAGGCTTATGTCAAGCTTGAGATTATGATTGATGTTTATGCTTATGTCTGGTATTATACAAATGAAACAGGTAAAAAAAAGGTAATGAAATGGTAAGTTCATTATTGAAATATGATATGACGAAAAATGGATTGATGAATTATATGATGTTGATAGACTTACTAATTTATGAGTTGATGGTTATGTAATGGATAAATCTTGAGGTATTGGTATAGGTTTATATTTAATCTATAAAGTTCATTGTTGAAATGAAATATTATGTTTAAAGTTTATACGAGCGTACTAAGCATTCATTGCTTACTAGTTGTTTTTCCCTTACTTTACAGATTATCGGAAGCTTGATCGAGTTGGAAGCTTGTTGGAGATCTATCACACTATCCACCTATAATATCGGTAGATTTTGACGTTTTGGGTCATGGTTATAATGACATGTATAGGTGGACTTATGTTTAAGGTTTAGTTAATGTTTATGACTTGTAATGTTGTTTTGAAGTGTGGAATTAATGGTATTTTCATGCCTTGATGGTTGGTATGTTTGTACTTTGATGCTAAATGGTTGATGTTTATTTTGTCAAGTTGATGCAAGGTTTTATGACCAAACTTGGTATGTGATGATGAGGCCTCATTGTTGTCATTTGAAGTAAGTTTTGGTATGAAAATAGGTTAGATATAAATTCCAAATGAATGATAAATTATGCATATGTTTTGGGTGAATTTGATGAATTGTGTTTGCGGTGCCTAAATGGCATTATTGGTTGTATGGATTTATGGCATATTGAAAGTGGTCTTATTATGCATGTTTTGGCATGTTTCGGTGTTTTGTTCATAGATGCTTTTAGCTTGTAGGTTCAAGGTTGATTTGGGTGAAAGGAATGGCTTAAAATTGGCCTATTTCTTGTCCACACGGCCTAAGACACGGGCGAGTGTCTCAGCCGTGTGTCCCCTGTAGATTTTTAAGGTTGCATTTCGAGTGTTACACGGCCAGGCACACGAGCGTGTGGCTTGGCCGTGTGGCACAATTCAGTGAGTTACACGGGCACGGACACGGCCGTGTGTCCCTATCTCAATTGTTACATGGCCTGAGACACGGGCGTGTGTCTCAGCCGTATGATCCCTACAATCCAAATTTTTCTAAATTTTCTTAAACTTTCCAAATATTTCCAATTTAGTCACTGATTGTCTCTATTGTATTTTTAGGGCCTCGAGGGCTCGATTAAGGGACACTATGAATGTATTTAAATGAAATCAGATTATATTTGGATTGATGTATGAATTAAATGGTTTACTGTTCTGTTTGCTAGGTAATGCTCTATAACCCCGTTCCGGTGATGGATACGAGTTAGGAGTATTATAGTTTGACCTAAAATATAAGTCTAAAATTTTTCTCAAACCCGCTCATATTTTTAAATTGCTAACCTAAGCCCATTTTAGGCTCACTCATATTGTTTTGTTTTTTAATATAAAAATATTTTTATACAATTTTTATCTAATATTTAATAATTTTTTATACTTTTTATTTATTAATTTTTTTATATAATCATCTTAACCATTTTTAATGTTTATACTATAATAATATTATAGATTTAATTTTATATATTATAAATTACATAGTATATAAAAATAACATAATATAAAACATTATAAACCTTAAAAAAATACCGAAATTCCTTACGATCCAAACCATAAAGTCAAAGTGATAGCTTTGTTTATATGGGAGATGGAAATAAAGTTTCAACTAAAGACATTGACACTTACAGTGTAATTTTAGATATTGAACATCATTTAGATTTATTTCAAACTCTTTATATATTAAAATTTAATTCAAACTTAATTTCTGTATAAGACTAGATAAAGTTAGTAACACTTTTCCCTTGAAAAAATTAGTAAAAAAACAAAAAAAAAAAAAAAAAAAAACCCTTGGTAAAGGATTTTATAGTATTTTTAAAAAATGGAAAGATGTTATGAAAGATGATATAAAACCAATGACTAAAAATAAAGTTTTGGAGTTGATTTGCTTAAAAATTGTAAAAGAAGATTATTATAAATGAGTGTTTAAGATAATGTGTGACTCAAAGAATAATGCCGAACGATTTAAAGTTAGACTTAGGGTGAGTTTGGATGGACGGTGCATTTATCTGCGGTTAGTGTAAAAACAGCGGTGGCGGTGAGATCATATACTGTAGCGATACTGTAGCGTGAAACAAAAAGTAAGCTAAACGCACCGCACCGCACCCAATTGTCCATCCAAACTAAACCTTATCACTAAAAGTTTAAATTAAAAAGAGAATTTCACACCAACCTTTAAGAGAGATTCTTTAAAAACTATTATGGTCTTTCTTAATGGGAATTTAAATGCATGGCGTATAAATTAAAGAAGTCAATATATAAACTTAAATAAATTTCACGTTAGTGGTATCATAAGCATCTTAAGTTTAATAATATCATAACTTCCTTTGATTTTAAGAAACGCACCGTCAACCAGTATGTATACACATACATGAAGGTCAGTAACAGTAAGTTTATTTTTCTTATTCTATATGTTGACGATATGTTGTTAGCCATTAATGATTTTGGTTTATGATTGTAGCATGCTTTGAGGCTACTATTCATGGGTTATGATTGTAGAATTACATTTCAGGGCTTGGAATTGTCGACAATATTGTTAGGCAGATCCATTAACAAAAGGATTGCCAATCAAGACATGTTGTGAGCATGTTGAAAAGATAGGTATTATAGAACGTCATTATTGATTAATATTAAGATGTGATAAATATTATCTTTCATACTCTGAGCTCAATAATAATTTTATTTATTTATTATTTTTGTTTTCCAATAAGTATACATAATTCAATTAAAATAATGTAAAATTCTAACTATGATTTAATGTTATAATTGATATGATTAAGGATTTAACAATAACGATATTGTACACATTATTATCTTTATTATTAAATCATAAAAGTAATAACTTTTAGGTCAAGTAGGAGGATGCAAGAATTTACGTGATATTCATTAGATATTATTATATATTATTTAATAATTAATAATAATTTAATAATTTATTTAAATCTAAATCCAATTGATTAGTTAAACATGTATTTTTTTTATATATATATTTCTAATGGAATACAAATTACTGTAATATATATTGAATGATTAAATAAAAATTGGAATGGAATAAAGTGGGTAGCTAGAGATTCTGAAAGTAAAATGTGGTCACAATCCTGGTAAAATTACTCATAATGTTGTAATATATATGGTCCCCCTAGCATTCACTCCATCGATTCGCCATTTCTCCATCTCTATAAATGCTTAAACTTAAACACTCTCTTCATAACCAAGCTTTTCTGATTAAATGATACAATATCATATAATACATTTGTATAACACCAGCAATAAACAAGGCTTTGAGATACAAGCTTTCTGATGAATTACTTACATATTATGTATGTACAAAGACTGAGTTTGTATTTCAAAGCCTTGGTTTTGTTGCTGCTGTTGTTTTGGAGTTGTGCATGAACCCATTGAAGTAAGTGAAAATTACTTTCATACAATTTATTTGTACATATTATTGTGTTTAGAGTATAGATTATGTACAAATGGTAATGTTTGAATGGAAAAGTCTTAATAAAAAAACATCTAAAATGTCGTGGTGGACTTTTAAAATTATACAAAAGTACTAACTTTGTATCAGTTAAAGAACTTACATCCTATGATTCAGCCCCTAAAATAGATCTCATCCGAACTTTGGGAAGTTTCATATTAGAACTCAAAAGGAAAAAAAGAAAAAAAGAAAAAAAAAACAGGGATTATTGGTTTTTGTTAATCTAAGACAAGAATGTGTGGATTAAATCTGGGTTTAATTGTGATAATGATAGGATTAGTGGTGGAAACAGAGATAGGGGAATCGATGAGATTTGAGCTGGATTCTGGGAAAACCAAATGCATTGCAGAAGATATAAAGGCAAATGCAATGACGGTTGGGAAATACAGCATTGTGAATCCAAGTGAAGGTCAACCTTTTCCTGATTCTCATAAACTGGTAGTCAGGGTATGTTGTAAACAATTTTGATGATTTTTGTGTTAAATGTTTTTGTGTTTTGGAAATTAAATAAATGATGAAATAGGTGAGTTCACCAAAGGGGAACAATTATCACCTAGGAGATCAAGTGGATTCAGGTACATTCGCATTTACAGCAGCAGAGAGTGGGGATTACACCACTTGTTTTTGGGCAAATAAACACAAGCCTCCTGTCAAGATGACCATTGAGTTCGATTGGAAAAGTGGTGTTGCTGCCAAGGATTGGTCCAAGGTTGCTACGAAAGGCCAGGTTGAGGTGTGTCTTCCCCTCCCCCCCTAACTATTATTATTCGTCATTTTCTGCATTTCTTAAGATTATTCTAAGATTATTTATTTGTGAATGAATGTCAAATACGAGTTTTTTTTTTAACGAATATGTCTTAGACACCGCTAATAGCTTAATATTTGGTTTCATTTGATGCTAGACAATGGAAATTGAGTTGAAGAAACTGTATGACACAGTATCAGCCATTCATGAAGAGATGTTCTATCTTCGTGAGAGGTATGAAACAACCATTGCTGTTATAATAGCTGTGAATTCATGACTCCCCTAGTTGAGGACGAAGATAGTTTAGGGAAATTGCAGGGTCTGGAAAACATCATAAGCTTGGATTCCATGTTTTCTTATTCAACTTGCATGTTTTACAGGGACGAAGAAATGCAGGAGCTAAACAAAGAAACAAATTCAAAAATGGCTACTCTTAGTTTCTTTTCGCTGCTTCTTTGCTTGTCTGTGGCTGGCTTGCAGATATGGCATCTAAAGTCATTTTTTGAGAGGAAGAAGCTCCTCTAGTTTTCCTTCTCTTCCCTTACTAAGAGCCATGGTGAGGTGCGATCCCCAGAAATTAAATGAAAATAGACTTATTTATCAATTTAAAGTGGAAATTTTGTAGTTTTTGTTCTATTCCCTAAAGCTTAGTTTTGGATTAGAAGGGAGCAATCCTACCTTCATTTTTCTTTTATATATAAATTTTAATTTGGTATAATTATACACATAAAAATTTAATTATAGTTCAAATGTATACTTAAAACTTTAATTTTAATTTAATCATACATAAAAATAAATACATCAATTTATTTTTATATAAGATAAATATAATTATTTATGTATGTATTACATAAATATTTTATATTAATAATTGTATTAATAATTTATATAAAGTGAATCAAATCAAAATTCATGTATATAATTACACATTAAACCATCATTATGTATAATTTTAAAATTTATCCCTTTCAGACAGGTTGCACCTTCATTCATTGTTCTTTTCAGAAATTAAATGTAACAAGACTATTTAATTAAGATGGAATTTTTTGTTGTTTGCATAAACCCATTAACAAATTAGGCTACTTTTTCTTTGTAAGCTGATGTGCAAGAGTGGACAAAACTATCATAAAAGTCATCAAATAAAATTGAAACGATGAATAATACAGTGTCTTTGGGTTTATGAAGCACACATTTCAAATTGGCACTCAAAATGGGAAACAAAATAAATAAAAAAAACTTCTCCAAAGAAAACCCAAAAACCAAGAGTTGAAGATAAAAACAAATAGGGATTATTTAGCAAGTTTGAAGTACAAAATAACGATGATAGCAATTATGAGGAGTGATATAATGCTACCTACGATCCACTTGTTCCGGCTCATCCTCCTCGACATATTTGTCAAAATTCTCTTGCTCTTGCCAATGTTGTCATCCACTCCATGAAGCTGTAACCAAATAAGAAACCCAACTTCAGATGTTTACGATCAACCATTACATCTTGATGAGAGAAAATCCATGGTTTAACTATCGAATAATCTCCTTACGACATTGCATGCTCATGCAATGGAAAGGTTAACAATCAACAACAAGAGTTGACAGGGAAAATTTATGGTCAAATAACCGTAATCAAGTAATAAATTGGTGTTAAAAATATCTAGACAGTCCATGTACTATGGTAAAGCAATGTTTCATGTACAATAGATATTGGTTCAAACAAGTAAAACATTGATCACAATATTAATGAAAAACTGTCTAAATGTGGACATGATTGAAATCTGACAAAATAATATGTTTTACCTACAAGTCTGTATTATCAAATTTCATAAATTCACATCAGCATTGAGGCTGTTTTTCATTAAGAATGTTATCAATTTTACTTGTTTGCATCAATATCAACATACAAATATTAAATTACTGAATACTACAGTAAAACAAATTGCACCTCTGGACTACATTAAAATTTACAAAGCCTCCTAGATACTTTAACCAACAAAAAGGTTTATAAGTCTAACTATCAAATAAGCCTTCAACATAAAACCTCAAGCAATAGTAACTCAAAATGGGGAGAAAGAAAATAATAATGCTTGCTTTCTACAAGGTAGCATGCTGATGCCTTTTTGGGATGAAACTAACATCATAATCAAACAGTTCCTAAATAGAGATGGAAAGAAACAACAAATCCAATATGATAAAACTAAAGCTAAAAAGAGCATACTACTTGTGTAGAGTATTATAGAACATAAGCTGTAAATAGATACCGTGTTATTGGCATGTAAGAGAGACTGTCGTTGAGAATGCAAATCTTGAAGTATTGAAACACCAAGCTCTTCAGTTTCCAGCATGGTTCTTCTGCTGTCCTTAATTCTGTCACTGCTTTGATTCAACCGCTCCGTAGTTGTCATCAATCTTGATCTTTGATCAGCTGAGGCCTATTGCAGGTTCATTTATAACTAATCAAAAGTTAAATGTAAAGAACAGAACAATTATAGAACAACAGCACATTAAAAATTTAGGCATAAGAACCAAAATATACCGTGAGGGCATCAGCCATTCCAGACTCCAACAACTCATCTCGAGCAGCTGGATTTAAATTGCCAGATGCAATTCTTTTAACTTCACTTTTGAGATTGTTAAGATCTGACTTATATTCCCGTAACTTAGCAAGAAGTACAGCCTTAACATTTGGCTGCAAGCTTCTTGCCTCAAGGTCCATTTTCCGAATCTGAGAAACAAAATGAGTAACATCAAGTTCAATACTCAAATAAAGGAAACAACAAATGAGAATCTGAAACATGCAATGAACCAGGTACCAGAGCTTCTGCATCTTCTAGTCCAGCTTTTATTTCAGAAAGTTTTTGTTTCTTCTTCTCTGCAAATCAGGAAATCAATTAAGAATTGGAACAAGAATAATTGGCTAAATAGAAATGCTGATGCTCAAAGAAATTTGAAACATTTCTCACCGAAGACCTCTGATGAATTACACATGAACCTCTACAAAACTCCTTACACATGTAGAAGCAAAGGTAGACTTACAACAGTTTTTTTCTTAAAATAAGGTAACTTAAAATTTTTATTCCACCAGGGACATACATTGATCTTTCTTATTCCTTAAATGGTATACTATAAGCCATATCAGCTCAATGTCATTATTACCAGGCCAGAAGTTGATATCTTCAATTCAACTATGTTGCTCCAAGTCTTAATTTTTCTTGAAGTACCCATGTTGGACAGATATCCAAACAAAGGTATGGGTGTATGACCATCCAAAGGCACTCCAAATAAATTGGAAAACTTTAAAGAAGTAAAACATACCTATGTCAAATACACACTTATATCCAACACTCACATTTAAGTCCAAGTAACATAGATAACTTTTTTCCTTTGACTTCCCTTTTTTACTTTGTTTATTCTTTTCTATATCCAAATGTCTTAATCTCTGTCTAGCAAACTCTTTTCCATCGCTTCCATGTTGTAGGTATTCACATGATACATGCAATTAAGAACAAACTAAGAGCCTTCTTAAAGCTTCACCATCGCACACTAAAATATGACAAGGTTATACAAGTTGCTTTGGAAAATTCCAATTCATGGCTTTTTAAATATATTGGTATGCAGTTAAATAACTGAACTAATCCCAATCACAACATGCATTCCACTTTATACTTCAGAATCACGTTCTAAATTTCACTTTATCGCCTAAATTCAGGGCATTTCAAATGCTTCAATAGATGTATTTAGGTCAAAGTTCTAAAATTAAGTGGCAAATGTTCAAGTTTTCCCCAAATCTACATCAACGCCTTAGAAAAATCCACAAAGAAGTATAAATAAATAAACAAATACATACTTTAAGAAGAAAATAACATCGTGAAAATCATGAATATTAATTAACTTATATTAAATTTGAATTTAAAAACAAAACGAGAGATAAAGTAAATCCGATCTTGATTTATTCTACTTAATATCTCCCAATTAAGCATTCTTTTTGTTTCAAAAATTAAACTAAATCCTAAACTGTAATCAGCATAGTTGCAACAAAGTTAACACAAAATAACCTGAGCATCCTTAGTCACGCTAAATTAGAAACAGAACCACTGATTATGCCATTATGTAACAGCAATCAGGAGCAAAAAATTGAAGAAAAAAAGAAAATCGTTTATATGCATAAAGATTTGAATTATAACCTCCATTCAGAGCACCAGAAGCCGTACACTTCTTGGAAAGATTCGCGGATAGCTCGCAATACTGCCGTTCATATCGTTCGAAAACTTCACTCATCTTTTAATTACCTTTTTCTAAAATACTCTTCTTTAAAATAAACTGAAAAATATGGAAATTCAATTGAAAATCAGCACAAAATTTTATTAAAAAAAAGTTGAAAACATTAGAGAGTGAGCGACCGAGGGAGAACCTGAGATGGCGAGGATCGTGGCTTGGTGGCTTTCGACAATTTCCCTTAACTTTTAAGTAAAAGGAGACGAAACGACATCTCTTTTGGTTTATTATTGTTTATCGTTTTTCTCGTGTGAGGAAGTGGTGAGGGGGCGATGATAAACACACCTTAGTAATTTGATTGCTTTTGGGAGTCTCCAGGTCTGTGATTGACACGTATACAAGCTACAAACTTTGATCGTATTGTTTGAGGTTCTCCAAAAAAACCTAAAAAAATCACAAATTAACTGTTGGGACAGTTTATGAAATACAAATTTAAAAATAGCTATTACTTAAAATTAAACTGAATTCTATTTTCTTATTTAATATATAATTTATTTTAATTTTTATTATAAAAAGTAAGTATTTTATATTTAAAATAGTGAAAATAATTCAAATTTCTTGAAAGTTTAATATTTTTTTTAAAATATTTATGAAAAAATTACACTTTTGTTAAATAATATTTAAAATTCATAAAACAAAGCTTATTTTGTCAAAATAAGTCTAAAAATTCAATACAAAAAATTAACATGAAAAAATCAAAAACTGAACTAAATTATAATGGACAATTCAAAAACACAACCAAATTGATATCACCCTAGCAATGTTCTACTTTTTTGTAAAACTCTTAGTATGATTAATTTTAGCGTTATTTATTCCGTAAATGACTATATATTAGTCAATAAAATTTTCCCATTAAATTTATCTAAGATATGCATTCTAAGTAGTATTATAGAAAAGATGGAGTCTTTCATGCTATTAACAAAAAAAGAAAAAGAAAGGAATGATGGCTATTAAGCTTATGATCTGTGGATTGGGGATTGGGGATTGGGGATTGGGGATTTATTGAGCATTTCTTTTTGAAGGTGGGGTTTTTATGAATTGTGGAATATATTACTAATGTAAATTTTCTCAATGGTTGTAAATGGAATGAGAGGAAATGAATTTTGATCATAGGTTAAGGTAAGGTGATCCACTTTCACCTTATCTCTTTCATTTTGTTGTTAATATTCCATCGACCCTCTTTTAGGAAACAATTGATAATAATCAATTCAAAGGTTTCAAAATCAAACCTCTCCTTTTTTTGCGGATGATTGTCTCATTTTCAGAGTTGCAAACAAAAGTAATTGTGTAGAAGTTATTGACAATCTACCACGATTCAAAAATGCTTCAAGGCAAGTAGTTAACTTCAACTAGTCTTCCATTTTTTTTTTTTTTTTTTATCATTACGCTAACATAGGTGAAATGCTCTTTGAGAGGCACGATAGAAGTAAATGATATACAAAATGATTCTAAATACCTACAACTTCAAGTTATATGGGGGAGAGCAAGAAATAAGCCTTAGATTTCATCCATGAGAAAATCCATGTCATAACTCAACGGTAAAAACGAAAGTTCTTATCTTATGCGGATCGAGAAACTTTGCTCAAAGAAGTTGCTTTAGTTATTCCGATTTATTTCATGCAATATTTTAATTACCAAATATATTTTTCTTGTAACAGCTTGTTTTTAGTCAAATCGGAACAGTAGTTTTAGGACCACAAATCTGAAGTTGAAATATTTATTCTATTATTATTTTAATATTTACAGTATGATAAAATGAGTGTGTGAAATTTTCGTTAAAAAATTTTATCATTTGGATGGTTAATTTGATAAAAATGACTAAATCGCGTAAAGTGTAAAAGTGGAGTTCCATTAGTTAAAGGTATCTAATAGCTATGGATAGGGGTGTTCAGTCCGTTAACCGACTGGTTAACTGACCCGAAATAACATTAACCGAATTAACCGACCCTTCTAAATTTTTCATCGTTAACCGAACCAAAATTTTTTCGGTTAATTCGGTCAGTTAACCGAATTAACCGAAAATTATATTTTTTTTATTTTTGGTTAAAATAAGTATAAAATTAACCGAATTAACCAAATTATTTGTATAAAATTATATTTTTTATTTTTATTTTTAGTTTTAAATTTTTATTTTTATTTATTAAATTATTTGTAATTTTTATGATTGGGTTGGGTACTTAGGTTAATATATATTAGATTGGGTATTTGGGTTTATGTTGGATTGGGTTTGAGTGAATAGTGGGCTATTTATATATTATAATTTTATTTATTATTTTTTCGGTTAAACCGAAAAAATTCCCTTAACCGACTGGTTTCGAACCGAATTAACCGTTAACCAAAAGTTAAAAAAATTATTAACCGACCCCTGACCGAATTAATTCGGTTAACCGACCAATTAACCGAATTCGGTCGGTTAACCGAATTTTTTCGATTTTACCCAAATTTTGCACACCCCTAACTATGAAATCTTAATTTAGAGGTCCATATGTTGTAATTAGACCATTTGAAACATGAGTGGACAAAGATGGACATTATTTAGGTGGTTTTAATGGTTTATAATTAAGGTTAATTTTGTAAATTAGTAAAATAAGTTAAGTTAAATTAAATAAAACAAAAACAAAATTTGGCTCATTCATCTTCTTCATTACAAAAATTAGAGAGGAAGAAAAGCCAAAAGCTAGGTTTTCTATTCGGTCAAGCTTCCTAGCTCAATTGTAAGTTCGTTTTTGTTCCGTTTTTAATTATTTCTATGTTTTTAAGATCGTTGTAACTAGTTCTAGCTAGCCTAGGGACTATTTTGCAAAATTGTTAAAGATTTTAGATGTTGCCATTGATGAATAAATGAGTATTTTGATGTTTAATTGTAACGCCCCGTACCCGAGACCGTCGCCGGAGTCGAACACGAAGTGTTACTAAATTTAATTTCATCAATTAAACAGCTTAAACAATTTATTTTTAAAATTTCCAGACAAGCTGACTAACTGCGTCATAGTCACTTAAAAATTTATATCTCGAGTTCCGAAACTCGAAATCCAATTCCGTAAATTTTCCCTGAAACTAGACTTATATATCTATTTAATAATTTTTTTCTAGAATTTTTAGTTGGGCCAATTAGTACAGTTTATTAGTTAAATTCTCCCCTGTTTTAGGGTACGACTGCTCTAACCTCTGTGTATTACGAATCAGATATCTCCCTGTACAGAGTTTCAATGACTATTCCGTTTGTTTCTATTAAAACTAGACTCTATAAGGAACTTGTACATATAAAGCATGACTTCTAATTATTTTTATACAATTTATGGTGAATTTTCAAATTCAGAACAGGGGATCCAGAAATCGCTCTGGCCCTGTTTCACAAAAATTTAAACATCTCATAGAATATCATCCATATACCTTTTTTGTTCCATCCATATGAAAATAAACTCATTAAGTTTCGATTCTATAACTTATTCATCATTTAAGTCCATTTCTACTATTTTTAGTGATTTTTCAAATTCACGTCATCGCTGCAGCAATATTCTGTTTTATAGCAAATTTTACTTTACTATAAATTTTCATGGACTAAATAACATTTTAAACATACATGGTATCAAATATGATTTAGATTGGCCATTCCAATGGCTAATCATTCACAAAACTCTTTTCTTGCCAAAGCATAATCATATCATAAGATCATTTACACAAAGTGAATATTTTGTCATACATGCCACATTCAAGATACACAAGTCATTTTACCAATTTAAGCCTGCGGATAGTGTGAACGAGTCTTCGACCTATCCCGATTCTCAAGCCAGTTTGTCAAAACTACAATGAAGGAAAAAGGAAGGAGTAAGTATAAATACTTAGTAAGTTCACATGCAAATAGTAAGTAACATAATCATGCAATTCCACATAAAAACATCATTTGCATAAACAACACCAAGACATTCATGCTACATTTGCATTTAATATCATGCTACGATTTCATCATACCTGTCAAATTTTCTCATTTACCACACTTACCAACATGTCACCTTCGTTTTAGGCATTCTCCTTATTCTCTTAAGATTCACCCGTTGAACACATCGGAATATAATTCGAATACACGGAAAGTTTGTACGTAAGTGCCACATATATAGCCAAGCTACCATGTAACCTGCCCATAAGCGAACTCGGACTCAACTCAACGAGCTCGGGCGTTCGCATCCATAAGTGAACTCGGACTCAACTCAACGAGCTCGGATGCCTAGTTACATCTCACGAACTCGGACTCAACTCAACGAGTTCAGACATTTGCATCCATAAGTGAACTCGGACTCAACTCAACGAGTTCGGATGCCCAACCATCCTAGTGTCATGTCACTTGTATTCTAATCTATTCCCAAGGTTCAAACAAGCTTTTTCCTCGATTACACATCTTTGCCGTCTTCCACAGAACATCGAAACCGATACTCGGTAACAAATCATAATTTACATATTATTCAATAATAACCATAAAGCATAATATTTCATGATATTAATCATCATATCACATAAATAACATTAAATTACTTAAAATGACAATTATGTTGCTACATTTACACATGAACTTACCTTGATACAAAATATTCGCAATCAAGCCTATTCCTCGAAAACTTTGTTTTTCCCTCGATCACGACTTGAATCTCGTTTCTCTTGGTCTATAATGCCAAATTAATCTTATTTAATACATACATTCATCAAAACAGCCCAAATACGAACTTTGGCACCATTTTGCCCCTAAACTTTTGCAAAATTACACTTTTGCCCCTAGGCTCGGGAATTAAACTTCATCCCATTTTCTTATGTTTTGTGACATTCTGATCATTTTTCCCTTCTATGGAAACATCAAATTCTCATTCTAACATGTACTTATAACTATTAGGTATTTTTACCGATTAAGCCATTTTTCTCGTTTTCACTTAAAACCGAGTAGCACAAGTTGTCTAACATAATTTAAAACCTCATATTCTATCATAAAACACCAAAATACACAAATCTCACCTATGGGTATTTTTCCAAATATGAACCCTAGGTTGAATTATTGCTAGCATAAGCTAAATCGAGCTATCGGGATTTCAAAAATGTAAAGAACATTAAAAACGGGCATAGAAATCACTTACAATCAAGGTTTAAAAGTTTAAGAAACCCTAGTTATGGAGAGAGAAAAATTCGGCAGCAACTATATGGAGAAGATGACTATTTTGTGTTATTTTTCTCATTTTATTTCATTTAATATACAAATGACCAAAATACCCTTAATACCTTTCTTTGAAAATTTTCATGAACAAGCCCATTTTTGTCCAAAATTTTAGAAATTGGTCAAATTTCTATTTAAGACCTCCTCATTAATATTCCAAAGTAATTTCATACTAAAAACTTCTAGAATGCAAGTTTTGCAACTTATTCGATTTTGTCCCAAATTTCAACTTAAGCACTTTATGCATAGAATTTCGTCACGAAATTTTCACACAATCATGCAATCATATCATAAACCTCAAAATAATTATAAAATAATTATTTTTATCTTGAATTTGTGGTCACGAAACCACTATTTTGATTAGGCCCTAATTCGGGATATTACATTAATGATAGATTATGAATATGTGATGATAGTTATATAAGTTCTATTAAGTGATTTTAGTGAAAATGAAAATTAGGGATTTAATTAAGAAATATGAAAAGTTTGTGGTTAAAATGTGAAATAAATAAAAAATATGGGCTGCTAGGGACCTAATTGAAATTCGGCTAGCATGGGTTGTGGTTGAATTGCATTAATTTGTGTTTTTATGAAATAAAGACTAAATTGTTAAAGATGTGAAACATTAGGGGCAATTGTGTAAAAATGTCTTAAAGTGAATTTTGGACTAAATTGAATAATTGTATGAGAAATGTATGTTTAATGTGTTATAAATCTGATAGTGCTCCGTAACCCTATTCCAGCGTTGAATACGGGTGAGGGGTGTTACATTTCCAATCACTCAACAACACCCTCAATAAATTTTAATACAACAAGTCAAACTCTAAAGAAAGAGGATATTAATGGATGAGTTGATACATCTTGCACAAGCTAAAACAATGGAGGAATGGGGTTTAGACAATTTGAAAATTATAATATTGCTCTTTTAGCCAAACAAGCTTTGTTGTTGCTATCTTTCCCATATGCTTTATGGGAATGTACCAGGAAAGGTATTTACTATCTTTTCATCATGCTTAAAGGCTTTAATCTAATGGGTCTTCATGGGCATGGAAAAGCTTACTTGAAGGTTTTTCTCTTTTGAAAAAGAACTTACGTGGAACATTGAAAGTGGCAATGATTTGACAATATGGTAAGACCGATGAATTCCCAAATTGCCTTCTTCTCATGTCACTTCTTTTCTATCTTCTAATGCATTAGGTCCATTGCCAATAAAAGACCTTATTGATTGTGAAAGGCGAGCATGGAAGTCCAATCTAATTTGTGAGCTTTTTAATCATGAGGAATGCAAAACCATTGAAAGAATTTATATCGGATATTTTGAAACTAAAGGTAATCTTATTTGGCATTTCTCTAAAAATGGTTGTTACTATGTCCGATTTGGATACTAATATCTTTCTTCTTCTTATGCGGATCCTTCACGATCGAACAACTCTAACTCTTTGTCTGAGGCTTCTTTGAATGGATAGAAATGAATTTAGAAACTTTAAACAACCCTTAAAGTTAAGCACAATATGTCATAATGCTATTGCTACTAAAAAAAACTTGTGCAAAAGGTTTAGGGATGTGGATCCTCTTTGCCCAATGTGTGATGAAGAAATCAAGACTATTTAAGGTGTGTTGGTTTTTTGCCCCTTTGCATGTGCAACATCAGGTGCTTCAGGTTTCAATTACTGTCCACAATGTGAGAGGTTCTCTAATCTCAAAGAATGGTGGGATAGTATCAATGCCTTCTTCCCTCTTTCAAATCCTTTTGTTCAAAAAGTCTTGGGGCGTACCTATGTTGGCATTTATGGAAGGCTCGTAACTGGTTCATCATTGAAAGAACTAATTCAAACCTAGTAGAAGTGTGGCATAATGCCATATTTGACTTCACTTAGTTGAATGATCTTAGGATTACTTCCACTACCCTTCGTAACAAGAATCAATTGAGTGCATGGGTGCAGTAACAGAGCTAGGGGACTGGAAGGGGCCCCGGCCACCCCTAAAATAGAAAATTTTCTATTTAGGCCCTTTATAATTATAAAATTTTAAATTAATAATTGTAAAATTTTACTTTGACCTCCCAAAAATAATAAAAATTTAATTTAATCCTTAAAAAATTAAAAAGATATAGACTATTAAAATGATAAAATTACATATATACTATTGTAAAAACATATAACTTAATTTCAGTACTCTAAAAAAAAAAATTTGTGATGTATCTTTTGATCCAAATACATGCAAGTTTAGTGTTGGAGTGATTTTTAGGGATGATACTAAATTTATTTTGGACGAATATGTTGATCTTATCATTCATCATCCATTGACGTTGCGGAAGCATTGGCTATTTGATCGGAGTGGATAAATTCACCTTGTTTTTAGATATGTTCGTGTACCTATCATCTTTAGACTTAACTTGCATTCCTCTTTTAAGTTATGGTGTATTTTTTGCCATTGTTCAACATACTTTATCTATTTGTTTTTGTTTTACTTCGACTTCTTTCTCATATAGGCAAGGAAGGTAACAAAGTTGTTGACTGGGTTGCTCCTTATATTAGAAATGAAAGCAATTTTTTTTTTTTTAAATATAAAAGGCATCCACTAATATCAATATAAAATTAAAATGAATTTACATATTTTTATTATATTTTTTACAATTAATATTTTAATGATTTAATATTAATATTTCATGTTTTATTCATATTAAGTTTGGAATAAAGTAAATATTTTTAACTATTTATTTATGTAAAAAAATTTAACCATTAAATATATTAATATAGACAGTAAAATTAGTTATAAATGTCACTTTTAAAAGAAATAGGGAAATAAACAGTTTTTAACGTTATTTAGGGAAATAGATCATTTTGAGGTTGAGAGGACAAAAACACGCTATGTAAGACACATTTTTGGAAAAGCACTTAACACTTTCACATATTAACCCGTGTTGAAATCCCTTTTTTCTTTCTTTATTTAAACATCTTATTTCAACCTTTTTTGCTTTTTAAATTAAATGTTTTAAGTTTTTATTTTATTTTTAATTGATGTTTTTAGTTAATTTATTCTCTATTTATTTAGATAAAATAATAAATATGTAATTATATAATGAAAATATTATATATATGATTATGTTAAATATATTTTATTTTTTAAAAACATCAAGTAATTATATATATATATATATATATATCTATTAAAAATAATGATATATGAAATAATTAATTAATTTTATAATATTAAAATTTACAATACCAACAATATACATGAAAAAAACTAAATATTTGACATATAAAAATTATATATAAAGAAAAATTTATCAAAAAATTAGTTGATTTAAAAAAAATAAAATATATTTAACATAATTATATATATCAAAAAATTATTTTCATTATATAATTACATATTAATTATTTTGGTTATATAAATAAACAATTTATTAATTAAAAAAATTAAAAATAAAATAAAAACTTAAAAACATTTAATTAAAAAAGCAAAAAATTGAAACAATAGAAGGGGAGATTTGAATCTAAGTTAAGCCAAGAAAGATACAAGTATTTAACCATTAAGCCAATAATACTAAATTTTAAGGGAAAGCTTTAAAAAAAAGTATATAAAATGTGTGTGTAAAAACATGCTTGAAATAGACTTTAGTTCTCATACTCTACAATACAAATAACTCAGCATCAAGTTGCCAAAATTTTAGAAGTACTAAGAAATTGTAATTTCATGAGTAAAAAGTATACAAATAAAGAGATTTTATGTGCCAATACAAAAATAGGCTTATATCCTATGGTGGAATAAATGCATTCTACAAAATCTTTCTAACACTATGAAATTTCAGAGAGTGGAAAAATTAAGGCTTTTTTTTTTTTTTCTGACCAAGATTAGATTCAAGAACCACATTATGAAACTTCAATTTCGATGTATACTTCCTTTTTTGCAGCTTCGGCTCTGGATTCCTGACTTTTTTGCAATAGGGAAACATGTATAGTATGCAGGGTATGAATGCCATTTACATCATCTTAACAAATATTATACTCTAGGATTTTTCCAGTTAGAACCATGTTCTTCATGTTGTTGTCTCATTTGATGGAATGAGCATTGTCTCATTGGTTGCGGGAATTCCAGATATCTTTTTGTGTTTTGCTTGCATCTGCTCCAATTCTGGTTCCAAGAACACTTCAGATTGCAAAGATGGGAGTATCTTCTTCACATTTAGCCATGTCAATTGCCAAAAACTATCTCTGCCAACATCATCACTAGGTATGAGAATACCAGTTGTTTTCATCACCAGTAGGGTATTCTTGAGAAGCTCCGGGATTGATTCATGAATTTTTTCACTATGCTTTCCTCGGAACTTAAACTTCATATATCTCTCCATACGATCGAGAACTTCGAGCCATAGTTTGCAAAAGGATGCTTGCTGTGACAATTCCTCAAGTGATTGTAAGAAAGCTTTCAACATTAGTTTTGTGGCTAAAACAAGTGTACCTTCCATTTTCTTGTATTCTCTAGAGGAGCTCTCCAGTGCAATTTCTAGCAAATCATCCATTAATGTAAAAACGACAAGATTAAAACACTGGAACCAAATAGTGTTTGGAATGTAAATTCCACCAACACCTGCAAAAGACCGTTGTAACATTAAAATAGCATGGTTTCGCACCTCCTCCCTCTGGTCTAAACATACAACCTTCAGTGCCTGCAATAACCTCAGCCACATCTCTCCAAGGTCCTTACTCACTTTCATAGCAGCCTCTTCGTTGACAGTATTCTTGGCTTCGTAAGACCATCTTACAAGACAAACAACAGAACTTGCCATCATTTCTAAGGAAGAAATAGACCTATCAATCTCTCCAACCCGAGACTCAGCAAACTCCCTTGCTGCATCCACACAAAGAACATAATTAGAAGGCAAAAGATGTGCCCCATCGAACATGATGAACGCTAGAGCCTCAAAACCAAACTCTGATGCTTCTGGATGTTGAGCAGTGATACATAGCAAGGAGATGATTGTGTGCCAACCAGAATGGGATCTGATGTGAGACGCATTAGCTTTTACGAGACGCATAACTTCTTGAGTAATAGGTTCACAATATGCATCAGCAACTCGAGCATCAAGTCTCAAAATTAGTTGCATCGAATTTAAAAGCTCATCAGTTAAATTTTCCTTGTAAGGAAGCAAACGTTGGCATATCTTAAGGAGCCCAAACACAGCTTTCTCCACTAAAGCACAAGGCATTGCCTTCTGTTGAACAATATCTGATATAAACTTGTAAACATTTTTCCAGATAATCAAAATCCTATCCCGATTATTTAGAGTCATAGAAATCAGCAACTCCAGGCAGAACAAGGCACTATCTTCATCTTCTATAATGTCACTTCCCTTGCTGAATTGAACTGTAGCCAAGATGATAGCCTCAACAAGCTGCAATAATGACTCTGCTTGGAGGAACTTGCTATCCATGAACATATTATCGATGTGGCATTTTAGCACTATCTCTCGAAGGAACTGTTGAGCAGCAAGCTGTTCATGAGTTGGATGCAACAGTGGTTCCTCCACTTCAAAGGATAAGAGTTGGCTGAACCTACCAAACAAGCTGAAGGACCTCCGGGGGATGGCTGCAGGAGTTGTCTGTGATATTAATAAGGAACTCGTATCAGGCTTACTCCATACATAATCAGATGAGGAATCTGTTTCATCAGCTGCATCATTAGCTAGACTGGGAGGCAGAAGTCTGAGCTTGTGCAAGCTCAAAACACAATCGAATATGCTTCTCCAACTGCTATGGATACAATCACCATATTTATTTGCTATGGTGAAAACAGTTGTGGTTGCCATCCTTGCTCTAGGACCATCTCCGAAGGAAATAATGGCATCTTCGAAAGACAATGGAGTCAAAAGGGTTGTGAATTTACAAAGAGATACAACCAAATCATCCAATATATCGCCAAAGCGATAGTGTGTTGAAATTTTGGCAATGGCCAAGAATCCATCAATGCATGTTTGTAAAACATTTTCCTGTTCTGCTTGATCGAAAACCACTGATATAGCGGCAATAGTGGGGCCAGACAAGATAGCAAACATATCATGGTACAGGGGTACTCGAGAATCACATAAAATAAAAGGAGCACTTTCTTTGGATCTATATATCACATTAATCCAGTGGCTTAATGTCATTGTTGGGAAACCAGCACCTTGATCAGGGATCATCTGAATCTCATTCTCACAGATAGAGTGGTAAAGCTCGGACAAGTACTCGCGAGGAAGATCTTTCCCCCCATTGATGAGTCGATTGTTACGAATAAAATCTTCTTCAGTCATCTTTTTCTTGACTTGGGCATTGTGTTGATCAGTGTTAAGCATTATAAGTGAATATGACAACAGAAGGGTAGCATCTCTATCACAAAATATATGTGATGATTGCTCATAATATCTTTCAGCAAATGCCTCAATCACTCTCTGTATCTTTTGTGACTCTCCAGGTAAGCGGAAAGTTCCCAAGAAAACACGTAATGCTGAATCTAAAGTCATGTCATGGAAATCAAAGGTCCTAGAAAATTCATGAAGCACGTGAACACAAAATTCACCATGATTACCAAGAAAATCTCCAATAAGATTCTTATCTAACCCATTTGTGTACCTAAAGAAAGATGCTACACTTTCCGGATCAAGCTTATCTGGTAGTAAATGGATTCCCTGGAGAAACTCTAGACCTTTCTTGGGATCTCGATTAAAATGGTCAACTCCAATTGTCAACTTTCTCTTGATGTGTTTCATTTTACGAACAAAAGGAATCCAAGAACTAGGATCATTGTAATTCAGACATTTCAAAGTCCAAAAAGCTTCATATCCCTCATAATTTGTTGAATCCTCCTCCGAAATAGACAATTCATTACAGGTTCTCTTAGCCATACCTTTTATCATAGATACCAGACCATTCAAAGCAAGGATATGCATTGCAGATAGTGGCTCATTCACGGGAAATGCACTCTTGGACAACATGTAAGCAATGTCTTCAAAAACATTACTGCATGTTATATCACAATCAAAATTAGCATACATCTCGGCCACAAACATCTGTTGACTGCAAAGGTCAACCAAAGCTTCCATAGCAACTTCTTGCTGTTGGTATGAAAACCCATGCTTGTTTTGCACAAGCTTCAAAAGCACACATGAAATGAAAGCTTCAAGCTGCACTTTTAGCTCTGTACGCAAATGATAATATAGATTGAGAATGATGCTACATACAGTCGAAAGAATAAGTGGGCTCATGGATAAGCCAAATTGCATCAAATTATAAAATAGTTCATCTTGAATTACAGCCAATAACTTGGGATGTTTGCTGAATAATGACCCACCTAATTCTATAGCAGAATTAATTAAGCCTAATGCAAAGAGTGGAACATCTTCATCATGAGCTATCATATTCGATTTAGTGCCAATACCAATATTTTCAGTGACCTTTAACAAAGAACACAAAAATTGAAATATCTCCACCATGCATGGGATCCCAAAAGGCGCCATCATCAATATCTCACCATTTTGAGCATCCTCCTTATTCTCACTTTCATCAATACCCACATTTCCACTTTTTAATTGTTTACTTCCATTCATGTGATTCTCATTCTGCGTACCCACCTGTAAAAGAATTTTCATAAATTACAAAATGAATCATTGTATGCCAAGCTATATGCCACAAAAATTTCAAATTACCACTCCTGAAGCAACTAATGAGCTTTCGTTGACCGTTTCATGTTCTGTACTACAAATCTTAGGAAGATGAGAGAAAATACATCTAACTAACTCATGAATTGTATGCCGAGCTATCCGCTGCAATAGTTCACCTTTGGAGCTTGCTTGATGAACAATACGAAAACATGTGTTTGCTATCATGCATACATGCTTATTACTTAACCTAGTTGCAGCCTTACTTTTCATGCAAGCTAGAAGAACTTGAAGTATCTTCATCAGCACCACTTCTTCAGATGTTGGATCAGTTACCTCGAATCGGCAACTTGTCACTGCATCGATAATCATATGCATAGCAACTCTCACATTTACAGTATGCAAATCTAGAACATCAATGGTTAAGATTTTGTAAATGGAAGATAAGGCAACGCCAGTTATTGGCGCACCGGTTTCATCGGATTGAATTACATCCAAAAATGGTTGGAGGTACACAACTGGATCAACATTTTGCCACTGATGTTGCCATGAAAATATTTTTCTCCGCAATTCTTTCAAGGAGTGGATGAGAGAATGCTCTAGATGATCATCATCTGCAACATAGTGGATTCCCCATCGAACATTTCTCCTCATGACAGCCAAAACAGCCACAATTTCGGAATTAATCATACATGTAAAAGCACCTCTAGAGGGCTTGATAATTTCTCCAATAAATCCATTATTCCTAGATTGTGTAGTCACATCCCCCATATTCAAACAAGCTCCTGAGTCTAATGAAATTTATACTTCACCAATGAGGCCGGCTACGATGCAAACAAGACATCCAACCCTGGTGGAATCATAACATCTGCTGCAATTAACAAAAGGATGTCAACATAAATGAATTCAAATATATATATATATATATAAACCTTTCTCCAAGGCTGCCTTAAAGGTGAGAGAATTTTCATGTTTGAAAAGTTCACCTTTCTTATGCAACAAAGCAACTAATTTCATTACATGTAAAGTTTCCAGATTCTTAATAATCAAATAATCCAATAAGAAGAAGCATAAACGTAATGTATAAAATTAAGCATTTTGTTAATCATCAATTACCGCTAATATACAATATCATAAATATAGTACCATTATAAAAATCATTATTAATTAAAAACTTAAATAATGTTAAAACAATCATAGTGTGTTGTACCTGGAATCAAAGTAACAATAAAAAAGAAAGAAAAAAAAAATAGAAAAGAAGCAAATTGAGATTACAACTTAATAATAGAAGAAAAGAAGCAAATTGAGAAGATAATTTTCCAGCCTTAAAGCTTCCATTAATGGAAAATTAACAAAGACCCAATGAAGGAAACAATGTGTAGACCTAAAAGACATTAGGAAATCCCATGGTCTGTGCATCCTGGAGTCACCTACAGCTGGGAGCTAGAAACTTTTCATGTATGATATTTTTTATGGCCAATTTGTAATGCCTCATAGGAGCCAGGACCAGGGATGGTCACTTCTTTTCTTAAAAAAAAAAAAAAATTAAAAAATCAAAATGTCAGAAAAGGAATCAAAATTGAAATCCCAGAGACCAAATCTAACCCAAATAATTAAAAATATAATAGCCTCAAACTAAAACTTCAAAGAAGACCTGATTGAAAATATCAATTTCTTGAAGGCTAAATCATGGGCGATCAAATTTGGGTCGATTTAGATGGAAAAAGAATTGTTAGTTTAACCCCTTCCCCCAAAAAAACAAAGTGGAAAAAATGGATCGAGTGAGGAAATGTGATACCTTGTCGAGGATTCCAATGTTGGAAATTCAGGAATAATGAAAAGAGTGAACACTAAAGAAATTTTGGACCTCTTTTTGAAGTTTACACATGAGAATGTAAGGGGTTGGAATGGAAAATTGCAATTTTTTTTGTGGAGTAGCAATTTGACCTTTTTTTCTTCTGAAAGGTAAAATTTGATCTAATTTTGTTCGCGGTTTCGAAGAAAAGAAAAGTTCTTCTTTGGCCTAATTTAAAATTGACTGTTTTTAGAACTTCTCGTGAAATATATATTATTTTTACATTTTCTATGTCATTGAAATTGTAGCTATTTAACTGTTTTTTTTTTTTTATGTTTACTATCAATCAATCAATCTATACTATTATTTAATTATGTATGATTGAATATTTAGGTCATCTTATGATTTGGTTTGCTATGATTGATATTATTGTTAAGATAGTATGATTTATTAGGAACATGATGCGTAATATGAGAATGGATTGAATGTGTTATATAGTACAAGTTAAGTTAATTGTGTGTTGACGATGACTTGGAATGAAATTGTGATCCCAAATGTGAAATTATATATATGAATTGAATTAAATTGAAATGAAATGATTGTCATGCGATAGAGCAGTGTACAAGGTAAGGAATTGCAAATGCGATCAAAAAATAGGTATGACAGGTGAATAAGAATGACTACAATTATGACAATGCATATATGTATAAATGCTGCTTATGTGAACTTAGTAAAAGGCTAGAATAGATTAACATGTCAATAAGATCATATGCGTGCTTGATCGGATATTATTACAGATTATAACAAGATCTAGAATTTGTTGCAGATTCTCAAGTAATATAACGAGATCCAACCCTTGTCATGGATTCTCACGTAATATATGACATAGGTTTAGCACAGATGAGTAACTTGATGTAATTTCAGCTTGAACGAGCAACCTATTTCACCTGTGTATCCGAGTTTGTTTTACTAAGGTTCCATCGGGCAAAACATTATAAATGAAATTGGAAACTTGGAAATGTAATGAAATAGATTGATAATAGAATATGGTAATGAAATAAATTATATGAAATTGTTATGAGTTTGTGAATTGATAAATGTATATGGAACTATATGTGTGCTTTTATGTGACTCGTGATATATGTGATTCGTGTTAAAGAGAGTAAACAAAAGAAACTATGAAAATGGTTGGAAACGAACCCTGAAGGTTGAAATGAGTATGAATAGATCGATAGACTCTAAAAAAGGATTAAATGGCAAGTTAAAAGGTAAATGATGTGGATAAATCATGAGATTTGGATGACTTAATGTTAATGACATGTGTGTATTGATGTTGAATTCATGTTTGAATACGAAAGCTAAATGATTAAATCATGTTAATTGATCATGGAATTGGATGCCTTAATGTTAAAGCTATGAGGTATATATATTTGTTTCATAAATGGTATGGAATGCTTAGATGATATAGACTTTGGCATTTGACAACTAGAATGAATTGGTCAATTCTATTGCAATGATGAATGGATTGATTTGCTAATTACCATATGTATACTCCTATATGTAATCGATAATGGAATTACTTGGCATGATAGAATATAAATTGGATAAGCAATGTATTTATACTTTGTGATCAATTGCTAACGTTTAAGATATATTATCTTGAATCATGAAAGTAGCACTAAGCTTTATCACTCAGCATAAGATTTGTTTATTTCGTGCATAGGTACAAGTGTATCTCAAGGTTACAAGAAGTAATTCCAGCATCTAGGCAATGACAATTGACTCAACAATGTTTGTATAGTCTCATTTTGGTTAAATATATGATATGTACCTAGATTGAGTCAATTTTTGTGTATTGATGTCCACAAAACTAACTAAAAATCCGGCTAAGGCAAGTGCACCTATCAATTAATAGTATAGCTACAGTGAGCAAAGATATCGTTCCCACGAAGACTAAAAGTACTAGTAATTACTGTCTTTCTATTATTTAACCGAATAAATCAAGTGATTGATGAAAAACTAAAATTAACTAAATTAATTAACTAATGAACACGACAAAGAACAAATTACAAAAATAAATGATTAACAACCAAGAAGTGAAATAATACATATGAAAGAATTCCCTTAGATTTCATTTCTTTACTTAGTAACTCGATCCGTTGAAATCTCTAAATTATGCTAAGATCCATTTCGAGAGTAAGAGCAACTGACTCTAGGTTAATTAATTGTAATTTCTTTCTAATTAAAACCTCTATTATTGCATTAAATCGATCTATGGATTCTCCTATTAGATTTGACTCTAATTTGGTAGATTTATATAGTGCTATTTGTAACACTCCAAACCCGTATCCGTCGTCGAAATAGGGTTTCGGAGCATTACTAGAATTTACGAATCACCTAAAAAAATTTCAATTAAATACTTACCGATTCAATGCATCATATAAATAAATAAATATATTATCATTCAATCAATGACTTGGTACTTGTATAAGCATCAAACAAACAACATTGTTAGTATACTAGTACATATTTCATATAAATTCAACATTGATATACTTATTTTCTCGACATGTCACACTTGAGTTTAATAATTGTCTTTACTTATATAATTTCCTTATATCAACATATCAAAGATAGTCATATATGTACATGTCACGAGACATATTATTTGCTTACTGTTTCTTTATAAGCATATATCATTCATTTCGTTATATCAATATTTCATGCACCATAATTTCCATATATCTTATGTATATTTATTTCAGTAATAGTTCATATTAAAATTAACATAAATTAAATTCTATGTACCTATACTTATTTCATTTATCTATCTTTTTAATTATTTCATTCAACTATTTTGTACATATATTTCCATATGATCAATTCTTGTAAACATTTCACAGAACCATTTCCTATAATCATTCTTCATCTTATACATATTACCTGAATATCAATTGTTCAACTGATGTCATAGCATCTCACATCCACGATCTTATTTATCTTCGACATGATGCCATAATGTCTTTCAACTATGGTCTTACTCATTTTCTGCCAGGTTGCCATGGTATCTTTCAACCATGGTCTTGTTCATTTCATGTTACATTGCCATGTTATCTTTCAACCATGGTCTTATTCATTCCCGTTATGTTGCCATGGTATCTTTCAACCATGGTCTTATTCTTTTCATGTCACATTGCCATGGTATCTTCAACCATGGTCTTCCACATTTCATATCATGTTGTCATGGTGTCTTTCAACCATGGTCTTCCACATTTCATATCATGTTGCCATGGTGTCTTTCAACCATGGTCTTACACATTTCATTTTAGAAAGCACACTCCCGCGAACCTCATCCTTACAGCGGGATTACCAGTCCAGGCTAAATCCCCTGTAATATAAACTCATAGAGTATTGTCGGGATTACCAGTCAAAGCTAAATCCCTCGCAACAACAATTACTCTAATGAGCTTGGATCCGAATTACGATCAAAGCTAAATTCAGACCCTAATTCGGATTACCCGTCCGGGCTAAATCCATTTTCCACATATTCTTGGGGAGGGCTATATCAAGATAGGATCACCCGTCCAGGCTAGATCCCTTTTACCGTCAATTCCTTTTTAAAGATCCATCGAATTTTCCTTTCATTCAACCGGGATTTCTTCCCCTTTTTATCAAATATGTCAGTATTTCATAAATTTTCATATAATGAACATTCAAATCATATTCATACAAAAAAAACATACATTTCAAGCATTTATGAATATAATTCAAGTTACACAAACTTACCTCATTGTTTGTTTGTGTTTATAATTTCATTAATCCGATATCTTTTCTTTTCCACGATCAAGTCTCTTATTTGAATCGTCCGGATCTTTATAAATAAATTTGATCATCATTTTCATTCATTTCATATTCTAATGTATTTAATTAATGCTCTAGGCAAAATTACCATTTTGCCCCTAAACTTTTATTTAATGACGATTTCATCCTTAAGGTCAGGAAAATAAAATTCTTGCAATTTTAATCCTTATTTCCAGCCATTATTCTCATGCATATTAATAACAGCCCATGAATTCTATAAAATATCAAAATTTTCCATAATTTCAACACTTTTCAATTTAATCCCTAAAAACATGTTTTTCCCCTATCTTGAACTAAATTCATAATTTCATTAAATTTTTTAATTTAAATAATAAAATAATCCATTTCATGCAATTCGGTTATTTCTAACATTTTTACAAAATTACCCATTAAATTTTACTTTTATTCAATTTAGTCCCTGAGCCTAAAACATGCAAATTAGCCATGTCAGATGAATATTCATACATATTTTCCTCCTCCTCCTCTCCATTCCACATCCTTAAACTTATATAATATGCTTATAAGTAACACTAAACCAATAATTTCACCATTTACTTATATGTATATTCAAAGCTGTCCATTTGGTCATAGTCACTAAATTATTTATATCTTGAGCTAAAAAACTTAAAATTAAGATTCATTAATTTTTTCTGAAACTATACTCACACATATTCTTACCATAAAATTTTCAGAATTTTTGGTTTAGCCAATTAGTACATTTTATTCATTAAAGTCACCCCTGTTCTGCTGTTTGACAGTTCCGACCCTTCTTCACTAAAAATTAATTATCTCCTTGTACAGAATTCAAATGATGTTCTCGTTTATTTTTATTGAAAATAGACTCATTCACAATTCTAATCATATAATTTTAATTCCCTAATTATTTTTATCCATTTTTTTATGATTTTCCAAAGTCAGAACAGGGGAACCCGAATTCATTCTAATCTTATCTCACAAAATTCATTATATCTCATGATTTACAAATTCATTGCTTACACCATTTCTTCTATGAGAAACTAGACTCAATAAGCTTTAATTTCATATTTTTTTCATCTTCTAATTCCATTTATAAAATTTATGGTGATTTTTCAAAGTTAGTCCACTGCTGCTGTCCAATATTGTTTTAGTACAAGCTGTTTATTACCATTTTTCCCCTAAGCTTTTAATAAATAACAATTTCGTCCCTACTCAATTAGCCTCTCAATTGAGCTGATTTTTCTCAATTAACACTTTATTCTATCACTTTCAACTACTTTACAAATTTTGGAAATTATAATTTCAGTACTAGAATTTAATTCCAAACATTTTCACAATTAGGTCCTAAAATTAATTTCCATCAATTTTACTTGATAAAATTATCATATATCAAAATTAAAGCTTCAATTCTATGTTTATTCATCATATTCTTCCAGAACTCATCCATAATATCTTTAAAAATTAACTATAACATCAAAAACTAATGAAATAGTAAGTTGGACCCAATTGTAAAAGTCTAAAAACATAGAAATTTCAAGGAGAAAGCAAGAATTAAACTTACATGTAGCTAGAGAATGAAAATCAGCTTGAATCCTCTTCCATGGATGTTTTTCAGCTGATGAAAATAAAGAAAAATGAAGAGAATTCTAGATATTCCAATTTGGTCCCATTTTTATTTAGTTTATTTTGGTAATTTTCCAATTTTACCCTTATTTCACACTTTTCCTGATTTTTCTCAGCTATTGCCACCCAAAATATCTCCTTTGGGCTTATTTGCACTTTAGGTCCTTCCTCATTTGACAATTGAGTTATTTAATCCTTTTAGCAACTTTTACACCTTTTTCAATTTAGTCCTTTTTATTTAATTAACCACCCAAACGTTAAAATTTTCTGACAAAATTTTAATACTACCTTATTGATACTCCATAAATATTTATAAAAATATTTACGGCTCGATTTATAAATTTGAGATTTCGATAACTATTTTCTTCAATTCCTTGACTTAATAAATCTTTATAAAACACAAATTACTAATTTAAAAATCTCTCAAAAATCACATTTGGCTGATAATTATTAAATAAATAAATTACGAGCTTATTTTTTTGAATTTAGTGGTCTCGAACCACTATTCTCGACATTATTGAAAGTCGGTTATTACACTATTTCTAGGATTGCATGCAACTCCACTTAATTACGCAATATCTACTTTTAAACAATGTCTATTCCTCATCTGATTTAAGCACATCAAACATTGATCAATAATCTAGAAATATTAGACCAAGAATTAATCATACATAATTGAGAAAAAGATCTAAGTATTTATTGAATAAAATAAAAATCAAAAGACAGAATTTATCATAGGGTTCATCTCCCCTAGGTATTTAGAATATTAGTTCATGCTTGAAAATAAAAACATCCAAAATGCAGTATAACCGAAAAAAAGAAAGAAACCCATGATAATCTCTTAAGAAATCAACTGGGAATCTTCAATCTTGATGGACATTTGCTTCAGAATCGGCTTCAATGGTGTTTTTCAAGTTGTTTTCTTGAATATTCTATGACGACTCACTCCTATTTTCTTATTTTTGTCATATATACTTCTTAGAATGCTCGAAAAACCTAAAAATCATGTTTTCCCACAATTCAGAGTGCCAATTCATGAAATCGATGCGGCCTGCCACATGGCCGTTGTAACACCACTAACCTGTATCCGATGCCGGAACAGGATTACGAAGTATTATCGGACTTAAAACTCAAACAATCATACTTTTTATATTCAATTTTCATTCCAAACAAAAGCCATTCAAATTCATTCATATGGTCCCTAATACGAGCCCTCCAGGCCCTAAATAGACATTAAAAATGGTTCGGGACTAAACCGAGTACTCAAGGAATTTTTAAGAAAACATTGAAATTTTCAATGTGCAGGGGACACACACCCGTGTGGCCAGGCCGTGTGTCTCACACGACCAAGAGACACGCCCTTGTCTCAGGCCGTTTGGGCATTCGAAATAAGATCACACGGTCGTGTCCCAGCCCGTGTCTAACCCCTTGTAACTCACTAACTTGGGTCACACAGTCAACCACACACCCGTGTGCCAAGATGTGTACCCTTTGAAATGGCCTCATACGCCGGTGTGCCAAGCCATGTAAAAACTGGAAGGTATACTGACTTGTGCCACACGGCCAAGCCACACGCCTGTGTGTGTAGGCCGTGTGAAGCTACTGACTTGATTTCTATAGAAGCATTAGGGGACACACAGCCATGTCACTTGGCCGTATGTCACACACGGCTGAGACATACGCCCGTGTCTCTACCCGTGTAAACAAAAATAGGCTATTTTCCAAGCCAAATTTCTTACCCAAATTGGTACCAACCTAAGCTCAACATTGTACATACAACCATGGCATAAATAGGCATTCAAAACCAACCAATATGAAGTTTTTAACATGTTAAAATATCGCACACCATTATGATACTCATAAGCACATCAATTGACCACTTAAAACCTATCAAAATATGCTTTCAAAATGTGCCTAGATGGTCATCACCTATATGAGGCATTGTGCCTAAAACTTCGCATGTATAGTACATCTCAATTTCAACCATTTGGTACCTAAAATACCCTATCACAAACAAAGCATTCACATAACCACTTTACACCACATATCATAAGGCCATTTATATAACAAAACATATACCACATTCAAGCCAAATCAAATGGCTAAATACACAACAAAACATATAGGCTACATGAGCCAAAACATGCCATTTAACCAAAATATAAAATCCCAAGTACCAAAATAAGTGTTTGATAGTGTGAAGCAGTCTCTGACAACTCCCAATCGAGCGAGCTTCCGAATCACTATAAAACATGGAAAATAAAACGGAGTAAGCAATTAAGCTTAATAAGTTCGTAAAATATAGAATTAAACTTACCATATAACCTTACATTTAGGTAAGTAACTCAAAGCATAACTCATTTCAATTTGGCCAAAGCCTATCACATAACCATTCATCAACTTAGCCATGTGTACATATAAAATCCGAGAATCATGTATGAATTTAACAATTATTAAAATTTCATGTACATGTAACATTTATAATATATATTCGTATATCATATATATAAACCATCTCCATATAAATACTTGTAATAGTTCGTATCGAACTTGTATAATCTCGTAATAACCCTATGCCCGTTGAACCACTTAGAATATCGTTAGATACACGGGTGGTACACACGAGGTGTACTGAACTGTAATCCGTCAATTCTTGTACATGTATGCCCCTATGAACGATAATCGGTAAGCTCCTCCGAGCTAAATATCGGTAGGCTCATACGAGCTGAATATCGGTAAGCTTATACGAGCTGTGGTGAGTCTGCAACACATGCAAGATCTCAACCAAAATGGTAACCCTAATGACATATCATTTGTATCTTACGAATTTCTAAGGTTCAAACGGAACTCGATATTCTTCGTACTACCTCGATTATGTGTTCGATAATTATACATCATGATTACACAATCCAAATAGACATATTTCAATTAAAGTATATAAATACACAATGTAATTACATGAACTTACCTTGAACTCGTACGACCGACAATGATCGTTTAATCGATAACTTTGTCTTTCCCTCGATCTAATTCCGTACGTCGCATTTCTTAATCTATATAATCAAATTTAACTCATTTAATCATTATCCTATTCAATTCAATCCAAATTTCAAGTTATGGCAAAATTATCATTTTGCCCCTAAATATTTAGCTTTTTTACAAATTAGTCCCTAGGCCCGTAAAATGAAATTTATGCAATTTCATCCCTATATAAGCCTAGAAAAATTTCATATGTGTACATAGTAGCTCGGACAATTAACAATTTCACACATTTAACACACAATTTTCCTATTTCTCAATTTAGCCCCTATTTGACAATTTTATCAAAACTCACTTAACAAAAAGTATTTATCTCACAACAATGATTCATTTTCTTTCATTAAATTTCAAAACCCTAACATATTCATCAATGGTAAAATCCTAAACCTTCAACCATTTTGCAAATTAGTCTTCGAGCTAGCTAGTTAAGTTACAACGATCTAGAAAATATAAAAACCATTAAAAACGAAACAAAAATCACTTACCATGCAAAGAAGAGCTAAGCCGAATTCCAAAGCTTCAAAAACCCCAATGTTTACTGAAATTTTCAGTAGGCTGAAGAAGAAAGATTATGACTATTTTGTTATATTAAACTTTTAACCTTTAATTACCTAATTACCTATTCACCCTTACCTAACTTTAAAATTTTCAAAAATACCATGCCATGCACATCCACTAACTCATTTAGTGGTCTAAATACCATATAAGGACCTCCAATTTAAAGTTCTATAGCTATTTAACACTTTTAGCTAATAGAATACAACTTTCGCACTTTATGCAATTAGTCCTTTTTCACAAATTAAGCATACAAATGAAATTTTTATACTACCATATTATCATACTGCAGATATTAAAATAATATTAGAATAATTTTTTTGACTTCGAATTTGTGTTCCCGAAACCACTGTTCCAATTCTACTGAAAACGGGTCGTTACAGCTGTATGGCAGCCCGTGTGGCTCACACGATCGTGTGGACAAGCTGTGTGGAAGGGGTTAGCCCGTGTTGCTCCTGTAGCTTACTCTCATTTTTCTTTTTTCGCTCCTTTTGCTCTCAAATGCTCTATTAAGCATAAAAACATGAATTTAAAGGATTTGGAGCATAAATTCACAATTAACATCAAATAATTACCCAAAAACACATTAACAATAAGGTTAAAACATGCTACTTGTAGCACTTATCACATATTACATGATCATGTCCATATTTGAACTTAGATTGGTGAATTAGAAATGGTCAAATGGTTAGATCATGTAAATGAATTTGACTCTTAAATGGCTTATATGAAATGATGAATTACTTGTGATCATATATGAATGCATATATCTATTTGGTAAATGTTGAGATGATGCCATAAGTGTTTAATATGGAATGTAAGTGTAAAAGCAATAGTTTTGGGACCACAAATCTGACAAGTAAAATTTAATAATGTTATTATTTTAATGTTTATGGAATGTTAGTAAGGTTGTATAAAAATTTTGTTAAGAAATTTTGACGTTTGCATGCTTAATTATGTGAAAATGATTAAAACGTAAAAAGTACAAAAGTGGAGTTCTAATAGCTAAAGGTGTTAAGTACTATGAAACTTTAAAATGAAAGGAATTAGATGGTAATTAGACCATTCATGAGGTTAGTGGATGTATATGACTATGTATTAATGAAATTTTGGTGTTAAATAAAGGTTAAATTTGTAAATTAATAAATTAACTTAAAACAAAAATAATGTAAAATAAGTATAATCTTTCTAAAGAATTTTATTCACTGAAAATAAAGAAGAAAACCTCCTTTTTAACACATTGAGGATTCGGCTAGCAATGTTCTTGCATTTGGTCATTTTTTAGGTTAGTTTTTAATGATTTTTATGTTTTCGAAATCGCCATAGCTTAATCTAGCTAGCCCGGCGGTCAATTTGCAAAATTGTTAAAGATTTAGGATTTTTTCCATGAATTTTCTTGCATGATTTTTGGTGTTTGATGGAAGATTATGAGTTGTTGTTGTTAAATAAACAAGTTTTGTAAAAGGGTTTTTGATGAAATTGTCATTTAGGGACTTATTTGTAAAAAAATAAAATTTTACATTAAATTCATGAAATGGTGATTTGTATAAGTTGGTAGATGTCCCTAGTGAATTCAGCTAGCATGATTTGAGGATGAAATTGCTTAAATTTCAATTTACGAGCTTAAGAACTAAATTGTAAAGAAGTTAAAACGTTATGGGAAAAATTTTAATTTTGCAAAAATATGAATTATGGATTGAATTGAGTAATGGAATTATTAAATGAATTAAATTTATCTATTTAGATCAAGATAGACTTCGTACAGATTTGGATCAGGGAAAAGCAAAAGCCTCGGATTGATCGACTATGTTTTTATGCTTTGTTTGTCAAGGTAAATTCGTATGATTAAATAACATTTTAATGTTATATTGATCTAGAGGTGTGCATGGGCCAGGCTACCCGGCCCGGCCTGAAGGCCCGCCCGAAATGTGGGAGGGTTTGGACAAAAATATAGGCTCGAAAAATGGGCTTGGACAAAAAATAAGGCCCGTTTGAAAAATGGGCCGGGCCTCGGGTAAGATATTTTTAGCCCGAGCCCGGCCGGGCCCGGCCCGAATTCACTAAAGGACAAAAAAAATTTGCATATTTTTTTTATTTTTGAATGTTATTTTCTTGTTGTTTTCTCCATATTTTGCTACCATTTTACTATTATGTTGCTATTATTTTGTTGTTATTGTTTGGATATTGTATAAAATTTATTTTATTGTTAATTTTTTTATTATTTTAAAGGCATTTGTTAATTTTTTTTATTATTTTAGAAGCAATTGCTTGTTGAGTTGCATTTATCTTAGTGTTATTTAAGTCTACATATTTTTTAAAATTTATTTTCAATTTGTTGGGAAATATTTATTTTGATATTTTTAGTATTTTTGATGTATTATATATATTTAAAAATAATAATAATATAATATAAAAAATTAATACGGGCGGGCCGGGTCGGGTCCGAGTTTTAGTATTTTTATCCGGGTTGGGCTTGGGCAAAATTTTAGGCCCATTTTTGGGCCCGGCCCGGCCCGAACGCAATAAATGGGCATGATTTTTTAGTTGAGCCCGACCCGAACCCAGCCTGGCCCGGCCCATGAACACCTCTATATTGATCTATATATTCATGTTTTATTTTCCATGAAATTAAATGGTGGAAATCCAACGATGTTACAATGATTAACAAACCTCGTTTGAACCTTAGGAATACATAAGATACAAATAACATGTCATTAGGGTTTTCATGTTTCGAGTGCTGGTCTTGAATGTCTTACCGATGGCTAAGGTCCTAAATTTGTTGCGGATACTCTACAGCTTGTATGAGCAGCATCGTGTAACTTACATTCCGACCTACAACTTGTGTGAACAGACCCATTTCACAGCTCGTATGAGCAACGATGTAAAGAAAAAGGAAATGAAATGTTATATGTTTAGCACACTTTGTGTGAGCTTTCCCACATATCCAATGTTATTCTAAATGGTTCAATGAGCATGAAAAGGAAAGGAATGATAAGTGTTTAAATGACTTATGTCATGAATCTATGAAAAGGATTGAAAAGGAAATGTTCAATGATAATATATCTATGTTCATGAAAATGATGATTTCAAATGATTTTGTTCATGTATTATGACTTTACCTTATGTTAATTCAAGTGAATTATGAGTTGATGAACTAACATGTGTTGTTGATGATGCTTAGGCTTGTGCCAAGCTTATGGTTGGATTGTATCATGTTTAATTTTAAGGTTTTGCATTGAAATGGTAAGTTATGTTCATGTTTTACGAACTTACTAAGCATTATATGCTTATGTAGTTTTCTTTCCTATGTTTTATAAATAATCAGAAGCTCGATCGATTTGGAAGCTCGTCGGAGATCTATCACACTATCCAGTGATTATATTGGTAGTTCTTGATGTTTTGGCCAAGGTTATAATGGCATGTATAAATGGACTTATGTTTAATGTTTGGTTGAATGCTTAGATGTTGATTTTGGTATGTACATATGTTGGTTGTTTGGTACCATTTTGGTAATGGTTGAATTGTGTCATTTAAGTGCTTATGATGCATGAGAGAAATGGTTCAAATGGTAAGTCTATGTTGATATGGTATAGGTCAAGTTATGGTATATTTTGAGATGGTAGAAATGTGATCAAGTATATGCATGTTTGGTAAGTTTATATGTTTGCTTTTGAGTTGCCTTACATGGCATATTGGTTCAATGTTTATAGACTATTGAATTGGTCATGTTATGTTGGTTTTTATTATGTTACAATGCTTTGATCATAAGCACTAAAATGCTTGTAGGTACATATGTGGGTAGGTGATGGAAATGGCTTGATTTTGGCCAATTTCATATCCACACGGCCTAAAACACAAGCATGTGTCTCAGCCGTGTGTGATACACAGTCGTGTGTCCCCTGTAGGTTTCAAGGTTTATAAGTCAGGCAGTTACACGGCCTGACACATGGGCGTGTGAAGCCATTTCGAGTGTTACACGGCCTAACACACGGGCGTGTGGCTTGGCCGTGTAACCCAACTTCGAAAGTTACACAGGATGGGACACGACCGTGTGTCCCTATTTCAATTGTTACACGGGCATGTATCTCAACCGTGTGACCCCTATAGTCCAAATTTTCTAACTTTTTCAAGAAATTTCTGATTGATTCCAATTTAGTCCTGAATTGTTTCTATTGCATTTCTAGGACCTCGAGGGCTCAGTTAAGGGACGTTATGCATGTGATGGATGATTTATGCTATAATTATGTTGATGTATGAGATGTAGGTTTTAAAGTTACGTTTTCACGGTAATGCTCCATAACCCTAATCTGACAACGGATACGGATTAGGGGTGTTACAGTAAGGTTATGTAATATAAATGTATATGTAAATGAGGAGATATGTTAGAATTAAACATATGGGAATTGCATTTTGGCTGAATCAGTAGCTTTAACTAATGAAAATTGTTTTTAGGTGATACAAATTGATGCCATTTTGGACATTTTGCAAAACAGATAGTCACGATGTGATGTTAGGCCCTTGTCATCGCGACAAGACCTAGTTAGTGAGTCGTGTCACGATGAGGAACCCCCGAAGTTGCGATGTTGACCCAATATTTTACAATCTTTATAATTTGGTCCTAATTCGACCCCGGGTTAACAAAAGAACTTTCGTAAGTTTGTATAAGACCCGAAAATGATTATACATTGTATCATACACTTGTATTACTCATATTTAATTGTTTAATGGTTGAAATTGAATACAATTGACCGTAGTTGCTTTGATAACGAATGTAATATCTTGTAGCTCAAACTTGGCGACTAGGTTGAGTATGGCGTGTTGCACCTAAACCACAATATCTATGCCCTAATGTCCAATTCAAAGTGTGTATCAAAAAGATAGGACAAGTAAAAGGGTTGAATATTAAACTCAAATTTTCAGCTCAAGGTCTCAAAAATAGAGGTTCATCAGGGAAGGTACAATAATACTCAAATAAATTTACTAAGGATAATATACCATTCAAAGGTAAGTTATTTGGCTCTAGCTATGCAAACAATGCTTTAGATCATCCCTAGACATTTCAACAATTATGAATTCAAAACATGTTTCTATTATAAATCCATGAATGACATAAATTTCCAAACATGTATTTCAACATTTATCCACATATCTATTTATCACATGGCATGAAATTTAACGTAAAACGATCACCTCTACCATATTATATAGTGTAGTAAAATGAACTAACTAATCTAAACTCTAAAAGAAATTTTTTTTACTATTATCATACAAAATTTACATGTTTAAAAGAAATCTAAAACATCATCATACTAATAATATCACAATTACCAAGCTCAGTCACCATGCAAAAAACAAAAACAAATAAAGAAAGGTTTTTTTTTTAAATTAATATCTGAGATGGAAATTGATGAAAAATTAATAAAGAATGCGACAAGAAAGACTAAATTGCAAATTGTAAAAAATTTGAGGACTAAAATGTAAATTTTAAAAAATGAGAAATGTGATCTATTAATAATTATTTGACATAAGAACAAGTTGAAATATGTATTGGTGTGCCAAAAATCACTTTTAAGACCAAATTAAAAAGATTAAAAAATATAATAACTAAATCGTACAATTTCTATTTTTGTCGAGAAGAGGATAGAAGTGTTATCGAATGATTATTATTAAAAACCAAATGTGACTTATGGGATTTATATTCGTGCCATTGTTAAGAAATTGTGCAAAGAACAAAATAAAAATAATAAAATGGTAATTTTACCATATAAAAGAATTTTAATCATTTTTCGATATAATTATAATGAAAATATTATTTGAATAATATATTTAATATATGGTAGGAGGTTTGGGACTTTTGCATCATGGACATTCAAAGTGGGTCACTATCTTAAAAACAATCAACTTAGAACTTTTTCTTGTTTTAATCCATCAATCCTTTTTTATGGAAATTTTTTCTTTTCTCTTTTTATTTTTTCAATTTTTTTTTTAAAAATTTTCTTCAAAACCCAACACCCAAACCTTAAATTTTTATGAAAATCTCTAAGAAACTCATCTTCATAACTTAGTTTCACCTCAATCTTTCCAATTTTAGATGCCCCCATTTGCCACCTCTATTAATATATTTGTTGATGTCATGTGAGGTTTGATTGAAGTAGAAGTTTGGGGAGCATGTGCATCTTAATGCTACTAAACTTGGGGCTCTCAAATGGCATTTTATCTTGTTTATTTTTACCTTTAAAATTCAAAGCATCATTAATTACATCTTTTGCAATTTAACCTTTCACGTGCTTTACATGTTTGGACCTTCAAACATAGAGTTGAATTGAAGCAAACAAAATGTGCCCATTTTTTTATATGAAAATTATTTAAATTCGTAAAACACGTATTGGGTGCCATTCCTTCATAGCAAATATCCAAATAATTCATATGAAAATAAATATTTTTTTTTAAAAAAAGAGAGCAAAATCTTAGATTATTTTTCAACATTCCATTTATTAAGTAATTTTCTGGTGTGTCTCATTAAAGGGGATAATCGAATATTTATATACATAACTACTATTCATGAAATTGATGTTCTTAGTAGATTTTATACATGCTGAACACGTGTACTATTCTGTTAGACTTCGTGGTTCCCACATGCGAACTCCTGCAAGGCTTGCACGCATCCACCTGGTGAGTCCTAGTTGGGTCGTGAGTAGACAATCTAGACGTTATCTGATTTTCGAGTTAGTGATCATGAGTGTATAACATGATCCAATTTTTTATTTAGTTTTTTTGTTTTTGTTTTTCAAACAGCTGAATTTGAATTCTATATTTTTTTAAATTGGTAAATATTAATTGTTTTTCTTTTTATCTTCATTCTTTTCCTTTTCTCCGTTTTATGAATTATAGATATTTATTTACATTACTTAATTGAGAATTTATTTTATTTTATTTTTCGTTTCATTTATTTTTACTTTTATAAATTAAGTTAGTGCAAATAAATTTATATTAACTAATATAAAATATTACTTATTTTTATTCATATTTACGTATGAAATGATAAAAGAAATTAAGATTAGAAATATATTTAAGACAATTAAATAATATATATTTATCTTTATGAGCCAATATATATATATATATATATATATATATATTAGTTAAGGAAGAATTTTTGCCAAGAAAATAAAGAAGGAAAAAATGTTACTAAAATAGAAAATATAAATTAGTTCAATAATTTATTTTTATTAAAATATTAATTTACATTGTAATCTAAATCATTATTTATTTATTTTTCATTTATTTATATAGAATAAAAAAGAGAAAATTACAAAAAATTAATAAAATTAAATATTTTATAACTAATTAAATTTTAAATTTTGTTTTTAAATTGTAACATAATTTTTATTTTTAATTATTTATCTATGAAAAATAAGAAAATAGAAAAAAAAAACACAAAAAACAAAAAAGGACAATGGTTACACTAGATGGAGAGAGAGGATCTTGATAGTTTGAGAATTTAAAAAAAAAAAGAAAAAGAAAAAAGAAATATGTACTTCGAAGTATATGGATAAAATTAAGAATGTGAATAGGGACATACGGTGAAATTAACCCGACAGAAACCGGCACTTCATACATATATATGTTCATCTTTAAAAAAGTTGAGTAAAGTTGAGATTTGAGAGGTGATCTTATGATTGTTTATCGAATACGAAAGTTCCCTTCTTTGGCTTTGTCTTTGTCTTTCTTTACTTGGTGTCCAAGAGCAACCCAAGCTTTGTGTTCTTGCTCCATTTATTTACCCTTTCAGTTCATTCTGCAAAGTTTTTGACCAGGTGTCCTTTCTCACTCTCTTTGTGAAGGTGATTATTTTTTGAATTTTTTTTCTGAGTTTTATTGTATCACTGAATCGAATTAAAGATATTAATTGGAACATTGATTTCTTTTCTGGGTTTCAGTTGTTTTGTTTTAATCCAATGCCAATTATTAGCATTTTTTATAGTTTAAGCTTGATATGAGTTTTTGAATTGTCTGACAAGTGAGAACTGTGTAGAATCGTGGAGGGTTAATGTGTTAAAGAGTTTGTTCATAAGGTGCTGTCTTTTTAAAGTTCTGATAACAAAATTCTGTGTGCTATGTTTCCCCAGCTGATGAGTTTATATGTTCTAAGTTCATTCCCGTGTTGGGATTTTCGATTTTTGACACAATCTTTCGAATTTGAATCAGGGAATTCAGTTTGGGCAGTCAATGACTGCAATTGAGTTGTTGTATTTGGTGATTTTATAGGGGGTGATATATCAGAGCTGCCTTTTTAGAGATGATACTTTCAGCCCTTTTAACTTCTGTTGGGATCAATCTTGGTCTTTGCTTTTTGTTTTTTGCTCTATATTCGATATTGAGGAACCAGCCAGGTAATATCCCCGTATATTCGCCTCGGTTGTTCAGTGAAAGAAAAGCTCAGGAAGAGGATGAGTTCAACTTGGAAAGATTGCTACCATCACCTGGTTGGTTGAAAAGGGCATGGCAACCATCTGAGGATGAATTATTGTCAATTACAGGCTTGGATGCTGTCGTGTTTATGCGCATTTTTATCTTCTGGTAATTATTAAATGTTTCTTTAGTTTCAAAAATAGGAATAGAACCTGCAGTTCATTTCTATGGGTTGTAAAATATAGTGATCCATTTCTGTTGGGAGATTTGTAGCTTTGATGCTATAGATTCTAGCCATTTATCAAGGCAATCTTTAGTGCAAGATTGACCAAATTATGGTATGCAACTATTGCTCTGACTCTTTATTTTCTTGAACACCCACGTACCCATGTCCCGAAACCAACACACTTGAGTCCGAGTAACATAGGTTTGCAAGGCCGATATTACAAATACGTCAGCTTTGGCTAAGCAAAAAAGCTGCAATATAAGTTGTGATCTTGCTGGAGTCCATTTAGTATAAATTCATACTGGTGAGATTACAAAATTCCTTTTGATAGCAAGACTTTTGTATGAGTTCAGCTACTCATTTAAACTTGTTTTAATGGACTATAGTCTTAACTTTGTTCTGCTTGGTTTGGTTATAATCGAGCCATGTGAAGTTTAGTGTTCTGCTAGACTGATCTCTCTACTTGTAGGATCATTTCGACTCACTGCTTCATGTTCAAAATTATAGTGTCTATTTTTGCCAAGCAAAGGAAACCTTTTTTGTCGTTGATTTTTTCAACAGGATGAACTTGATAATTTTGTGGCATATAAAAGTGCATTATTGTACTACTACGTTTCTTCTGGATCCATCTTTCTGCATGTCATCTTCAATTAATTTCGAGTGATTTTTTTTTTTCAAATGCAGTGTTAGAGTGTTTGCCTTTGCCTGTGTCGTCGGAATCTTTGTTCTTCTGCCAGTTAATTTTTCGGGCGACCAATTAACCATTGATTTCTCTAATTTGCCAAACAAAACTCTGGATTCATTCAGTATTTCAAATGTGAATGATGGTTCAAACAGGTAATTATTATGTAGTTAGTTAACTTAAGTTCAGTTTCTGATCTTAAAACTCCTGAATAACTATTGTTATGTCAAAGAAGAAAAAACCATTGCAGCTGAGACTTGACCAAATGCTTCCCTGGTGATTTCTCCTTTTTTTGTTGTCAGATTTTACAAGTATGAAAAACTTGTTTGTAAAAAATTTATTTAAATTCTTAATGTCAAGGGAAAGCTGATAAGTTTTTGCCATTCTCAAGGTTATGGATTCACTTTTGTGCTGCCTATGTTTTCACCATGTTCGTATGCTGTCTTCTGTATTACGTAAGTGATATTTATGTATGCTATTCTGCCTATGCCAACAAAATTGTTGATTTGTATAAATATCAGCTAAAGCTTTAATTTTGGTGATACGGTCATTTTTGCAGGAGTACAACTATATTTCGTTGAAAAGAATTGACCATTTCTATTCTTCTAAACCTCGGTCAGATCAGTTTACGATATTAGTTAGCGGTATTCCTGCCTCAGCTGGAAGCAGCTTCAGTCAAGCTGTTGACAACTTTTTCACGGAGTATCATCCTTCAACTTATCTTTCACATACAGTGGTTCGCCGAACAAGCAAGATTCAAAGTCTTGTGGTAAGCGACATTGTTAATATTTTATTGATTCAGGCTTTTATTTATTGGAAAACTAATCTGAAATTGGACTATGACTATTCAAGGCTAATGGATCTATGTACTATAGGGAGTTTAGGATGAAAAGAACGTTACCATAGATATAAGATGAAACTATGACTTTCAACTCCGAATTTATTCTTTTTCTCCCTTTTGGGTTCTGCTATTCATTATCTGGGTTTTAACAGTTCCATGTTGTTGCATGTAGAATGATGCAGAGAAGCTATATAGAACACTTGGTCGTTTAAAATCGACAAACTCTCGGCAAAGGCATAAGCGTGAAGGATTTTTGGGACTATTTGGTCGAAAAGTTGATCTTTTAGATCACTATGAGAGGAAGTTGGAAGATATAGAAGATAATGTGAGACTCGAGCAATCATCATTGGGAGGAGAGGTTTGTGATGTTCTCTTGTGTCTATATATTCATCTCTTGGTCAAACAAACACCAAAACTGATGCCTACTGAGTTCAAATTATGAAACGAATTATAATTTGTCCATTTTTGCTGTTATGAATGTAGAAAGTTGTGATCTGTGTCCATATCTTGATTACGGAAGATAATACTTGATGCACCTGATCTTCTTTATGCCTTTCAAAACTTGCTAGGAAATACCCGCTGCTTTCGTGTCATTTAAGTCGAGATTTGGTGCTGCAATAGCTTTGCACATCCGACAAGGGATTAATCCTACGGAATGGGTTACTGAACGAGCTCCCGAGCCTAAAGATATTTACTGGCCTTTCTTTTCTGCATCGTTTGTGAAAAGATGGATGTTTAAGATTGTGGTTGTTGTTGCATATATTGCTGTTACAATTTTATTTCTTATTCCAGTTGTAGTCGTGCAAGGTCTCACTCATCTCGAGCAGCTGGAGACCTGGCTCCCCTTTCTAAAAGGAGTACTAAGCCTGTAAGTGCATATTCTGTCTCTGTTGCATATGAAATGTAAAATCGGTTCAATGCTTTTGAAATAAAAAAGCAGGACATTTCTTTTTCATGTTCTCTTGGTAAATTAGAAAAAGCTTTTGAATATGGATTTTTCATTTCACAATATACTAACAAATAGTGATTCTTAAATTGCAGGACTTTTGTCAGTAATTTGATTACGGGATATCTACCAAGTCTCATTCTTCAATTGTTCCTATCTATTGTACCGCCAATTATGATACTCTTTTCTTCCATGCAAGGATCTATTTCCCATAGTCAGATAGAGAAAAATGCGTGTACCATGCTATTATGGTTCACCGTGTGGAACATTTTCTTTGCTAACGTACTATCAGGTTCTGCTCTCTCTATGGTCAATATCTTCCTTGAGCCAAAGAAAATCCCCGGACTGCTAGGCGAAGTTGTTCCTGCACAGGTGAAAACATGGATAAGCCATGGAGTTTTCTTATATATATTTAATTCATTTTTCCTTTAAATTCTTTTATGGTTCTATCCATAAACATGTTAGTATTTATTGTCACTAGTTCTGGTTGAGAAACAAATGCCTAAACCTTGCATCCATGACTGGTCTACCTACTTTATGTCATCCTTTTAATTGTTAGAATATTTTCGCATAAAAGTGTTGGATTGAGATTTACATTATTAACATCTAGCTAAGAACGATATATGTGAACATTAACATTATTTTCATTAATGATTAAATCATTGTCTTCGGATCTGATCATTGACATGATGAAGGTTCTTTATGTTCATGTAGGCATCATTCTTCATTGCCTATGTTGTGACATCTGGATGGACCAGTACAACTTCCGAACTTCTTCGTCTGTTTCCTCTTCTTTACAGTTTCGTGCAAAGACTATTTATGGGGAAAGATGATGACGAAGATGATTTTGAAATTCCTTCAATCCCTTACCACAGTGAAATTCCCAGGATTCTCTTCTTCAAACTTCTTGGTGTTACTTATTTCTTCCTTGCCCCACTAATTTTGCCATTTCTCTTGGTTTATTGTTGCCTGGGATACATTATCTATCGCAACCAGGTCAGTGAAATGCCCCCTTTCACAGCTTGCTTCTTTGTTTCTCTTTCTCATCATTTTTCTTGAAGTATCTAATGATCTCGATATAATAACTCGTGAAAATGGTAATGATTTAACTCTAAAAGAAAGTTCTAATGATCTCGATCTATACAAGGATTTGTGGGTTCTAACACCCTTGATTAAAACACCAATGTTTAGTTCTGACCAACATTTTATCTCTAATTTTTTGACAATTTCTTCTTCTTTTTTCAAGTTCTTGAATGTATATGCACCCAAATTCGAAACTGGTGGAAAGTTTTGGCCAATTGTGCACAATTCAACAATTTTTTCCTTAGTGCTAATGCATGTTATTGCGATCGGAATATTTGGGCTTAAGAAGCTTCCTCTAGCATCCAGTTTAACTATCCCTCTTCCGATTCTCACTCTTGTATTCAACGCATACTGCCGGAAGAGGTTCCTGCCCATATTCAAAGCTTACCCAACTGAGGTGCGATCACGAACTATATTATCCATTGGTTATTTATATTCCCTAGTGCTTGAGTATTAGATACTCAGCTAAGCTGTTAATAGCTTGTTAATACTCGTAACACCTAGGACTTACAAGTACTTGTTTTCCATGTTCAACTTGGCTCTTCATTCTGTTTTCGGTTGTCTTGGCCTGAATATTATTTGTTGTTTTACAGTGTTTGATAAAGAAAGATAGAAAAGACCAGGATGATCCAACCATGACAGAATTTCTCGAAAAATTAGCAACTGCATATCAGGATCCAGCTATGACGGCAGCCCGATATTCCAGAAATGACGACGGGCGCAGCTCTCCCCTTCTTCGTGGTGTTGAAGTTTGAATTAGGTAAAGTTCTTTTTCCTGATTCGTGTATACCAACTGGGTAATAGTTTGTAATGCTAATGAAACGAAATTCTCATTGTTGTTGTCCACGTTGTAAGATAGCTGCTCCCCCCTTTTGTTGAATTAAATCATGAGAATTCTCATTTCATTTCACGTTAGTAGGAGCATGAGATATTTTTTAATACTGACCTTCAAATATTTCCTTATTACTTGTTTTTTTCATTCATTAAATGAACATTTTAGGTTTCAGTCTTGAATGATAAGTCTAATTTCAGGGCAGATTGCCACTGCGGACAAAAAGAGTTTTTTTATCTAACATATAAAGATTAATTTCTTTTTTTTGAGTAGTAAGGGTAACATACAATTCAACTCCTTGGATTTTATGTTCCTTTCCACCTTGAATATTACCTTCCGCATCATCGTTTAACGATAATTTTTTTAATAGAAGGATCAATTTGTACTTTTTTCTAAGGTATATGGGCTAATTTGTATATTTTTCTAATAGAGGGGGCAAAATGTATTCTAATTTCTAGTATAGGAGCTTTCATAGTACTTTTACTCTTTTCTATGGAAATACATATTAAAATTTTAAAAAGGCATAATGATAATTTATCCCTTAATATTTACATTTTTTATCAATTTGGCCTTTATTCTTTTTTTCTTTTTTTCTTTTTAAATTAAGTTTGGCCCTCAACCTTTTAAAAAGTGTCCAATTTGACCATTTAATCTTTCAAATTATTTCTTTAATATTGATTAAAATGTTAAATTTTTTAAACATTGCATATCACATGACAATTCATATTTACTTAATTTTTTAAAATATTTTTATAATTTTAAATTATTTATTGACGTGATATATAAGATAAATAGTGTCATATTAGCAAGAAGTATACCTAGACTGTCATTCATTCAGGCTACCACACTAATATTGTTACAAAATTAATGTTTTAGTAAGCATTTTTAGTAGGAAAGCAATTTGACTATTTTTGAAAAATTAATAATTAAATTTAACTAGAAAAAAAAGAGATCAAATTGATAAAAAAATGTAAAATGTGAAAATTAAATTAAAATGATAGAGTTGAAGATGTTTTCAAAATAATAGTAGTAATACTGATATTTCAATTTTAAATTTAGAACTATCATCTTCTATGTATCACACCGTTCATATGCAATGAGCTTCTTGTGATTTCTAGTAATTCTTCTACTTTTTCCTGAACATAATTTGCGAAAAATCATTCCAAATCAAAGTTACCCGATGAAATACGATAAATGAACTTCCACTTATATCCGTATAGAGCTGTGCATGAGTTGGGTTACTCGGCTCGGCCTAAAGGCCCGCTCGAAATGTGAGAGGCTTTGAACAAAAATATAGGCCTGAAAAGTGGGTTTGGGCAAAGAAATAACACTTGTTCAAAAAACGGGCTGGACTTCGGGTAAGGAATTTTTGGCCCGGGCCCGGCCCGAATTCACTAAATTATAAAAAAAATCTATTTTTTAAATATTATTTTCTCCCTATTTTGCTAGTATTTTGTTGTTATTATTTGGATATTGTATAAAAACTTATCTTATTGTTAATTTTTTTATTATTTTAAAGACATTTGTTAATTTTGTTATTATTTTGGAGGCATTTGCTTGTTAAGTTGCATCTATTTTAGTGTTATTTAAGTATACATATTTTTTAAAATTTATTTTCAATTTGTTGAGAAATATTTATTTTGATGTTTCTAATATTTTTGTTGGTTTATATATATTTCAAAATTATATAAAAAATAATATAAAAATTAATATAGGCGGGCCGAGTTGGACCCAAGTTTTAACATTTTTATTCGAGCCGGACTTGGGTAAAATTTTAAGCCTATTTTTTGGGCCAAGCTTGGGCCTAGTAAACGGGTCTAAATTTTTGGTTGAACTCGACCCGAACCCGGCCCATACACACCTCTATACCCACATGATCCCTTTAAATGAATAGCGAAGCCCCACCCACACAACCATTCAAGCCAACACTTAACCTCCTTTAGTTCCATCTTCCACCTCTAATCATCTCATCATCAATCATGCCAAAAAGCAAATATATAATGCTCATGTCTTGTATGGGTTTAGTCTAGTATGAGGTAATAAATTTTATTCAGATTTTTTTAGTTTTTAAATCGCTTCTACTGTAATAATTTGATTCTCTTTGTTTAAATATCTTTACGTCTGATTGTGTAGTAATAATTTGATTGTACTAATTCGAAATTTAAATTTGTATTTATTTAATTTTACCATTAATATAAATTTTTAACAGAGAAATTATTCTTTAATTATACTTAAATGAAGCCAACAAAACAGAGTTTAATGTACGTTAGATCTTTCATAACATAAATTGTCATTTTGTAGGTAAATAATAGATGCAAAAGGCAAAGATTTGCATGCTACAAATCAAACTACTTGTCTTCCACATGCCAAGCCTATCTGCGTTTTACTTTGTAATTGTAATGGGAAAGTCCCACCGCAACCAACAATATTTGATTTTGTCAAAAAAAAAAAAAAAAAACCTGGAATTGAGGTATTTTTTTAATATCAAAATATTCTTACCAATATTAAAAAGTATATAAAAAATTAGAATATTTCATGTATCATAATATTAAATTATTTAAAATATAATATTTTTTTTTGATATAATGCCTAAAATTATCTCCAGCCGATAACTAAGAGGATAATGCGCTTCAGCGCACTACAACTCATATCCTCCTGCATTGACAACAATACCGATACCCGTCGAACTAAAACTCAATCAGCTAACTTAATTAATTTTTTACTTTCCACTATCATGTCTATAAATAACATCTTAACCTTCAACTGTAATTTTTTACAACACTCTTTTACCACGCTTATCAATCATAATCATAACAATAACAAACAACCAACAGTTTTGATTATTTACTATGATTTTCTGTCATGATTATTGGGGTTTTTTTTTTTTCTTGACATTTTGATAGAGATTTTCCCAGTGGTTTTATTTTATAATCTCCATATAAACCCAGCAATACAGATTAATCGTGCATTTTGCCAAACCTGAATAGTCTGCATTTCTTTCTACGTGGAATAGACTTCAAAATATATATTTTACCTAAAATACAATCCACACACTCTCTCTCATTAATTTATTAAGAAGACAAGATATTAATTAGTAATGCCAAGTTGAGGCTGCAAAATCGTGTTTGGTTAAAAGGAAAAAGAAAATGAATCACAAAAAGCTGGCCACCATTCCTTCAAGTCAATGCCCAATTTGACTGCAACTGCCTCCATCAATGTTTTTATTATTTTAGGTTAAATGCTCAAATTGAGCCCAATGTTTTAAGGCTGCTCACATAAGTTCAAACTTTTCAAATTGGTCAAATACGAGTCGAATATTTTGGAAAATGTTCAAATAAGGGTTTATCAAATATTGTATATCAAGTTTCAAATTATATTTTTATTATTTTCTTTTCTTTTCAAGCAATACTTAAGTCAGTTGTTATGTGTTTTATTTTAAACACATTAGCATTCGCCTAATTTTTACTATAAAATTGGGCTGATGTGCCTGAAAAGCTCTTATTTTAGCATTTTTGTATAGGGATGAGCAAGAAGAATCGAAAACCAACTTGAACCGAAGTGTTTGAACTATTTATGAAATGCAAGTTTAAAAACCATACTTACCCAGAACCAAACAGAATTTTATTTTTAATTAATATATAATTAATTTTAATTTTTTATTATACAAAAATAAATATTTTGTATCTAAAACGGTGAAAATAATTTAAAAGTTTTTGAAAATTTATTGTTTTTTAAAAATATTTATGAAAAAGACTTTGAAAATTTGTCAAATAATATGCAAAAGCTTTAAAACAAAACTCATTTTGTCAAAATAAGTCTAGAAATCCAAAACCAAATATAAACATGAAAAATTCAAGAAATGAAGCGAGCTGAATCGAATTATGATGGATTGCTCAAAAAATTCAACCGAATCGAATCAATATAATCATTACATTAAATTTTTTGCAAATATATTTGTTACATAATTTTTTTCACCCGCATTATAGGTGTGCCATAATTTAATGTCTTTTAATATTTTTATATAATATTTTTTTTTCCTAACAAAGATGAAACTACTTACAAAATCTCTCTATTACGGGGATTGGATCAAATTAGTCCCTCAACTATTAAATGGATAAATTTAATCTTGTATTACTAAGAAAATCAAATAAGACCAAATTGAAATAAAGTCAACATTTATTGTTTAAAAAATAATATGAATTTTTTTTTCATTTATAATTCAACTCCAAAAAAATATTTCATTGAATCATAAAAAGCTTTCAAAATATAACTATGTTGAATAGTAAATGATATTTTTAAACAGCAAATGTTAATTTCGATGAAATTTAAAATTTTTTATTCTTTTTAATAATAAAATAATTAAATTGATCTATTTAATAATAAACAACTTAGTTTCATCCCTCCCTATAATAAATTACATTTAAAAAACAACCCCATTTAATATGTATATTCACAATTTTTTCCTTTCAACGTTTATTTTTTTTATACAATGCTTAAAACTACTTATAACTCCCCTAACTCTTAAAATAAGAAAACAATACGTTTCAGCATACTCGAATCCACATCCTCTTATACTGGGAATAATATCAATGCCAACTGAACTAAGACTCAATCGACCATATTAAATTGTGTAAAATAATATCCTATTACACTAATTATTATAATTTAGTAATTTTTTGTTCTTTTTTACAAATTACATAATATTTTACATAATAGCATTTTGTGTGATTATAGGAAACATTATTTTATTACATTAATTATTATAATTTGAGGATAATAGCTGTGTTATTGCACAAGATATTATCCGATTCTTGAAATGTTTTGTGCAACACAAATTGTAATATGCATTATCCAATCACAAAATTTCTTACAACTTAACATAATGTTTTACGTAATTACACAAAACTCACACAATTGTGTGTGATTATACTAAATATTATTTTATTACACTAATTATTTTGGATATTATAATGTTTTGCGTAACACAAATTACATAATAGATTACTTAATTAATTACATAATTTCTTACAACTTGCACAAACTCATAAAAGTTTTGTGTGGTTATAGTAAATATTACTTTATTATACTAATTATTAAAATTTGAGCATAATGTGTTTTATGTTATTACACAAAAAAAAATATTTTTATTATAGTAATTAAATATTTGGTTTGTTGAATCTTATATTATGGCTTGTAATAAGATTACAGTGTTTAGATTTTTTTCTCAAAATGTTGTAATATAGATTATTTAAGATTCCGTGTAAAATCTGAAATTTCAGACAAAATTATCTTTTGTCTTCGTACTACTTTGTGTATTGTATTAATTGTTATTAATTTTCTTTAAAAAATTTATTTGTAAAATTTCGTGTGATTAAACGAAACATTATTATATTAATTATTATAATAAGGGTAATGTTTTATGTCAAGTGTAAAGTAATATAGTCTTAATAATGTAATATGATCTCAATTTGAAATAACGTCACTGAAAGTTGACCTCAAGTTTATCTAATAGTAGAAGTAGGCACGTATCTTTATTCTCTCTTCTTTTCTTTTTCTTTTTTTAATATTTAATAATAGAAAAGTAGTCCTACACTAGAACCCTTAAAATTCATAAAATAATAACCATTTAACCGAAATAAATTTAAAAATATAAAATAAAAATTAATATAAAAATAACGAGAATCGAACTAAATCTAATTAAATTATAATCAATATTTTAAAAAATTTTAAAATTTTAATCGAATCGAATCGAACGAATATAACAGTAGCGTTTCGGATTCGGAGCGGCATGAGATGATGCTATGATGATTGGAGGCATGGAATAAAAGGGCTGACAAGATATATGGAGAGAGGAGAGAGATGTAATTAAAGTGAATAGGACACGTTATTTATTCAAAAGTGGTTGATATTAGGTCGACCTTCTGTCTCAAATTGCGGGCCTTGGAGGGCTACAACTACAAGTCAATTCCCTTCACTTTTATTGGCCGCCATGCTTATGCCTCCATTTCAACCTTTTCATATTTTTGTATATAATATAAAAAAGCAATATTACATTAAAATTGATCATATCTATAAATTTATATAAATCTATCTTAAAATATAATCATAACGAAAGTCTTAAGTTCGATTGATAATCATATTGTTATCAATGTAAAAAAAAAGAATTTAAGTATCTCAAATATATTTATTCTTCTATTTAAGGACCGAGTGAAATTATGCTTGATTTTAAATACTATATATATAAAAAACAAAGATAAAAAATAATTATGTGAAAAACGGTTTTAAATACTAAGTAATTTTTAAATGCGGTAACATTTTTTGTAAGATAATGAAAATTTGATTATATATTGAAATGTTATAAAATTAAGGGTTTGTTTGCTATTATATTTTAAAAGTATTTTTCAAGCTAAAAGTAATAATAATCCGATAGTTATTCAAGCCAATAAGGTTTTCTCAAGTTAAATCAAAAGGTTGAAATTTTAGCTTATGATTTTTCGAAAACCCGTTTGGATGTCAAATTATAAATTTTGCCCTCATTTATATTAACTATAAATTATAAATATGATTTTTTATATTCAAATTAAATTTCACAAACAATATGTATTAATTACTTTAAAATATTTACAATTTATATTTCATTTATCATAATATTGACAATAAATTATCATAAATTATTCTATTATTTTTATACTATAATCTAAATTAAATATTTGTTAATCTCAAAATAATAATACGGCATCGTGGTAATCAAATAATGATGACATATGAAAAATACAAATATTTTACATTTTAGTCCATTATAATATTTACTATAATTTAAGTTTATATATTTCATACATCATAATATTAATTACTTAATAATTTATTTATTTTTTATTATAATCTATACTATTGTTGAAAGGGTTAATTGAGTAGGTGTCGATGTGTGGATAATGAAATTTAAACCTAAAACATTATAATTTTAACATTTTACTTGTATCATTTCAACCAAAGCTTCGTTTATTCATTAGATTAATTTTTTTTATAAATATATTTATTACATTAATTTTTTTCACCCACATCGTGGGTGCGCCATAATCTAGTTTAAGTTTATATATTCCCTATATCGTAATATTAATGAATTTAAATATTATTTAAATATATACTTTTTTACTTAACAACGTCAAGGCTAAAATAGATATTTTATCTTTTCAAAAATACCTTTTTGACAACAATATTAAATTCCAAACTTTTCAAAAATATCTTTTCAACCTTAATAATAATGACTCTAAATATATCTATTTGACTTAAATTAAAAAATAAATATTTTAAAATTATGTTTAATCTAGTTATATATTAATCTGGAGATGAATTTAATAATTTATTTTTATATAAAATTAATTAATTATCATTATTTAAAATATTTTAATGAAAAAATAATTAAAAATAAAAGAAAAATATCTCAAAATTAGTATTATAATAAAATTAAAATTAAAAGATTTAACATGTATTTACATAAAGTAACTAAAAAGTAAAAGAGAAGACAATAAACATATATTATATAACATTTTTTAAAAAAAAATAAGCTTATGGCTAATGTGACAAGTTATTGGTAAGGTTAAGGTTGAGGAATTTTAAAATTTTCGATACAAATCTCATTCTGTATAGATCATGTGTGGGTTCTCAACTTATTTTTATTTTAATTCATGTCCCATCACATGTGAATCATGTATAAATTTATTTTGGCATAGGCAGGGGTGAAGCATAAATTTTTTTCTAAGGGGACAAGGATTATGATATATATTTTTATGATGAGTTAAAATGCAATTTCAACATTGTATTGACTTATATTTTTAGAGTTTATAAAAGAACTAAATCAAAATTTTATTATTTTCGGCTAAATTATAATTTTATCATGTATGAACTTATATATTTTTATATTGTAGGGGTTTAAAACAGAATTTTCCAACCTCTCTTTTGCCCTGAGCAAATGTTTGATTATTAGTCTAGTCGTGCTTTATAATGATTAATTTTAGTTATAATCATTTGAATGTATTCTTTGAAATTGCATTGCAACTATACGTGTAACTTTTATAATGATTAATTTTAGTTCTAGTTATTTGATTGTATTATTTGAAATTGCAATTGTGGCTATATGAGTAACTTAAGAAAAACATATATATTTGTGTTTAATATATGAATATAATATAATTTATAATTTAATTTAATAATAATTAAAATATTTTTAAAACTAATTAGATCTTTATTATTTTTAATTAAAATTATTGAATATAAATATCGTTATACCCCTTTGTATACGAACACATGGCAAGTCAAAAGGATACCTAAGCAACAACACGAACTGGGAAATCACTCATAAGTCCTACCTTCCGACATAGCAAGCCATTAAGAACCCAAACCTTTATGCTTCAATCGAGAATGTGATGTTGTAGGTCACCAAACACCATGTAGGTTCAACCAATCTATCTTGTTGCCTGAGTCAAAGCCTACAATAAAGGTCTAGAAGGAGCAACCTTAGGCACAGTCCCAGAAGAGGACCGAGACTACCCGATTGAAGTAATTGGACGCCGAGAGGCATGATCAAAATCTATGAGTTCATGGATAATTATCCCCCTGAACCTCGTTATAGCTCTTCTCCCAAATGAATCTTATCTTAGTCGGTCAATTTCTTCCAAAATCCCTAATACTCACTTTAGGCCTTTTCGAGCCTATTCAAGAGGTGTTACCTACACAATATCACCAATAAAAGGGATTAGCTTTTTTAAAAAAAGCATACAATAACGATAGAAACAACTATCAAAAAGATTATAACCAAACTTGTCGTCATTAGAAGTAAGAGGCTCCGAAGTATCCGAATGTCGTTCATCATGAAGCTAGGGAATGCTTTGACTAGTACCCGATGGTACATTTTAGTTATGATTGGGTAAGTGGCAATACTTGGTAATATAGCATATGTGCTCTAAATTCACTCCCCGAAAGCACTTGGTTATCCCAGACTTGACATGAAAGGGAAAAGTATATGACGCCAAGGGCACATTCTCGTTGTTTCAAAAGCCATCCACCATAAGTGTACTTGCAAACACCTTCCTCCTCAAGACAATAGTTGAAGACACTTCTTAAAGTGATCTTAAAGGGACCACCAATATTCCTTTTCGATTCATCATTTTATGATTGTGGGTACCTCCAAGGACATCTTACAAGCATTGAAAATACTAGCATTTCCCAGTAAAAGTGCACGTCCATTCCATAGAAAAACCAATTCTCCCATTGAATTTCAATTTTATGAGGATGTACTTGCTATAATCAACATTTATCGTTACCTCGTTACCATAAAACATGTTCTCCATCCAGGGTGAAGTCATCTGAGGGTAGAACTCAAATAGCCTATGAAGCCTCTCCTCATCCATCTCTCGTAAGAAATACATATACTGAAACATTTGATCGGAAGACTATATGCCTCACTTGCGAGACATGATAAAAAACCCAACCAATATTTTCCCTGGTGCTACGTTGAAATCATAAAGAACATCCCGGGTAAACTTACCTCAAGAAGAAACAATAGTAGGTAGAACCCAAGCCTATTGCCAGTAAAGTCAAAGTCAAATACCTTGCTAAAATGGTGTAACCCTTCCTAAATATTGAATTCATACTTATGATGTTTTGTAAGTAACTCGTGACATATTAACAAACTCTTCATATCTCGAGGGGTTATGGAGCACGAGTAGTTAAGGCTAACAACAAGCTCATCACTCTCCCTTTTGAACTTAATCGTAGTTCTCCCTTATCGAAGCATTGCCAAAACGACATCCACCTCGACTGTGAGTCTTACCAAACTATCCATCCCCTCTTTCCATTTTTGCCCAAAAGACACCAAAAAACAACTTTGATAATAACAAAAAAGAAGAGCTACAAGCCGAATTGAAATAAAGACACTCTTGGAGAGCAGAAATCAACTAAAACCAAAATATGCCAAAACACACCATCAAAAGCAAATATTCTACTAATTTACTCGTTTTCTATCCTTAGCATAAATAACTATACGTCAAATAGTAATTGGATATGATATCTGTCGAGCGAGTTGTTACACAATTAATCTATACCATCAAGTTAGAATGATTACATGATTTGTCCCTTTATAGATGTTAGAGTTGTGATCCAAATTCTTATTAAAAATAAAATACAAGTGGCAAGTGGCCCGAAGGTCGCAGCCCACCGTGGATCCCCAATAAGCAAGATACTAGATTGGGGTCACAAGGTATGGTACAGGCTGCATAAGAAGAATTCGTATAGAAGTTTACTTCCTCTGCTACATTACTTTATTATATGTTTATTAGAATAAGGTTTTCTAAAGTTATAAATAGACACAGTCTATACTCCTTGTAATTATTCGAATTCGACATAGTAAATTTTCTTCTCCTTTGCCGATGGTTTTTTCTCGAAAGGGTTTCTATGTAAAATCTGTGTGTTCTATTTTTTTCTTTCTTTTCCTTTCGATACATTGCTATTATTGACATTCTATTTTTCACAATAGACATTCTCATCCCATCGAAGACATTCACCCATCATGTTCCATAATGATGGTTAAAATGCAAGTCTAACATGTTAGCATCATCCTACACAAGACCCTCGCCTATAAATATCTTCAAGAACAACGAAGAAGGAATTGATTCCAATGAGATACCAATCTTATATGTCAACTTACCTCTAGCTTCCAGACTTAGCACTCTCATCTTCTCCGCTCTGTATAATCTTAAACTCTCTACTTTGACTGGGTAAATCAACCTCTATAATAATCACTACCTTCTTCTCCATACTTTCTCCTTATTATATCACTCTATCAACAGAGATGAAAGATAACAAATAAATAAAATAATAATTAATTAAGGATAAAGTTATAATTGTATTTAAATTTCATTTAATAAATAATAATGGATTTTTCATCAAAGAGGTGCGGAGAAGTGAATTTTTTATTATCAAACCTGGTAAGCTTCGAATAATTTTCACTATAAAATAAAAAATAAAATAATAATAATAATATATTAAATTGTGATTCAAGAATCTGCCTAAGACAATACCATCTGTCAATTGCCCTATGACATGGCAGCATGACCTTATGTCTTCATTCAATGTCTCTACTGTATGGTGGGAATAAGGTTTCTTTTTTATAGGATTAATATTATTTTTCTTTTCTTTTCTTTTTTTTTTTCAAAAAAAAAGTTAAAACTTGTTGGAGTTTATTTGTATTTTATAATTTTGGCAATATGTTAAAATGTGGGAAATTTTCATATTTATCACACCCACAGAAAGGGGCCCATGTTATTATTATTATTAAAGTTAAAAAGGTTTAATTTTTATTTCAGACTCCTAAAATTTATTATTTAATTTCTTTAACCATAATTTGATCTGAAAATCGTTAGTCGTTGTTGTTAAAATAAAATTTTGTTTAGAAATAAGCTTAAGAATTGTGCTAATATACAAATTTATTATTAGCATGATTGACTAATTTAACAAATAGTGTTATCAATTTGGATCTTCTAGTAATATTAAAAATAAATAAATGGACTAAATTATACTAAATTAGAATAGAGGGATCAAAACTGAAATTTCTGTGTAGTAAGGGGATTAAAATATAATTAGATGGAAATAAAAATGATTAATTATGTTAACAAAAAGTCAAATTCCATACTTCATTACTCGAAGATAAACACGAAACTATGAGAAGAACCAACCAATTTTGCTGAAAAGCAACGAAATTGAAGATTCAGAGCAACAAAGAAACCGAAAAGCAAACAAAAACAAAAAGACAATTTCTCTCTCTCAATATATAAACTGAAAAACAGGGGAAAGAAGAGGTGAAAAAAATGGCAGAGAAAAGGACAAGATCAAAGCTTTCAGCTCCAACACGTCCATCCATAACTTTACCACCAAAACCAGCCATGGATGGCTTATTTTCAAGTGGTTTAGGGCTAAGTCCAGGGCCTATGACACTGGTTTCATCTTTTTTCTCCGACCTTGACTCAACAGAGAATAGGTCTTTTTCTCAGCTTCTAGCTTCAGCAATGACTTCACCTGGAGCTCGATTACCCCACGCTTCAATGGATGGTTCACTTATGGAGGTGGGTTTTAAAGATGGAGGTGAAAAAGGCCCTGGGTTTAAGCACAACCGACCTTTGAATTTTGACTCTCCTTTGTTCACTGCGCCTACAGGGCTAACCCCTTCTGGTTTGCTTAATTCTCCAAGCTTCTTTTGTCTTTCTCCTCAGGTAATTTGAGTTGAAATTACAATTTTTTTTTTAAATTATGGCTCTGCTTTGTTAAGGTATAAATAATTTGGTTGATTATAGTCTGTTGGATTTCAATGTAGTTTGTCCAGTTTTTATGATTGCTTATTTAATAGCTTTTTGCCTCTAAATGAAGAAATCATTTTGTTTTTGTTCCCTTTTAGGGATGAGTACCCTTTAACCCATTAAATTGGGATTTTTTTTATCAACACAGTGATCAATTGAGTATCATTTTGCTATGTCTGAGAATAGATGTGTAACTTATGTATGTATTTTCTTCTTTTAGGATGAACTCTCATGGTATGCATCAACAATGAACTTTTGGTTTAGAAGGAATGTAATTTTGAATAGTGGAGAATTGTGTGATTATTGGTTCAAATGTTTCTGGGGATGTTAGTTTTCAATCTTAGATTGATACACTGAAACTTGTTGCTGGTGACACGAGTACCAGGATTTGGTTGTATACACTTACATCGAAAGTAATGTCTTCTTATTCTTGATGATAACGGTTAATCAAACTTCTGTTCCATGATTTGTGCAGAGTCCTTTTGGAATATCCCATCGGCAAGCATTGGCACAGGTTACAGCTCAAGCTGCCCTAGCACAATCTCAAGTTCATCCACAAACCGAATATCAAGCGTTGACCGTATCAGCTCCTTCGGAGTCATTGATCCGTCATCCGTCCTTCACTCCTGAAGAAACTTCACAGTTGATGCCTCCTTTGGCCTCGGAACCTCAAAGTTCTGCAATAGAATACTCGGAAGCTTCCCAATCTGATAGGAAAAACCAGCTTCCTATTGCTGTGGATAAACCTGCTGAAGATGGCTACAACTGGCGTAAGTATGGACAGAAGCCTATTAAAGGCTGTGAGTATCCACGAAGCTACTACAAGTGTACCTATCTTAATTGCCCTGTAAAAAAGAAGGTGGAACGATCTGCTGATGGCCAAATAACCGAAATTATATACAAAGGCGCTCACAATCATGAAAAGCCTCAGCCAAATAAACAAGCAAAGGCTGGTAGTGATGGAAATGCAAATTCACAGGCAAATCCTGAATTTGGTTCTCAGGTTGCAGCTTTAAATTCGAACAAGTTAAGTGAAACCATGTTGTCTCATTCGATACTGGGGAAAAATTCTGAATCTACTCAAGCTGCAGACTTACCTGGTTCAAGTGACAGTGAGGAAGGATGTGATGAAGAGAGTCGAGAAGAAAGAGATGATGATGAACCAAATTTGAAAAGAAGGTAAATTTCAAATCTAACTTCAAATGATCATACAAGTTCTTATTTCTTCAATATTAAATGTAATTTTGAGGGTGTTGTGCTTTTGACTGTAGGAATACTGCGCCGGAAGCTGCAGTAGTGTTGTCGCACAAGACGGTCACAGAACCAAAAATTATCGTGCAAACAAGAAGTGAAGTTGACCTTTTGGATGATGGCTATAGATGGCGCAAATATGGACAGAAAGTGGTGAAAGGGAACCCTCATCCAAGGTACAATGGTCTATATATTTGTTTATATATGGTTCTAATAATGGTGTTCTAGCAATTGTGCAAAGTTTTGAGTGATTTACAGTGGCAAATAGACTGTTTGATGTATATACGATAATCATCAAGAGCACTCTATGATCTAAATTTCTTGGAGCATTTCAGTACTAAGCTTACACCACTAGGGCTCTAATAATTGTGACTTGTCTTTCTCGTGTCGTGTCTAAAACTTAATCTATGTTGCCCCAGCTTGGAGAACCCTGTATCCAACAACCTTGTCCAAAACGTATTTGGGTGGGGATAAAGATAAACCCTCCAAATACTGAGAAACTTGAAAAGGTTAAGGCATACTAATGTTTAGTACATACTTGTATGGAACACCCATATCTGAATCTGAGTAACATAGGATTTGGTCACTGGATAAAAACCTTAAGTACGCATAAAAAACCTCTCTCTATTGTCTGCTATCGGTAGATATTGGTTCGATTTGCTTGGTTTGTGCGTACAGGTTTCAACTTTAATTCTTTATCTGCTCATATTGCTAGACCACAGTTTTGCATTCCGAACACGTATGACAAGCAAATCTCAAACAACCTCATGTCTTAGAAATGACAGTGTCATATTTGTATTCATCTCCCTGTTTTGCCATTTAAATTCTCTCATTTTTATTGATTTGATAAAAATGTAGATTAGTAGGCAATGCTGTTATCTTGTTGTAGATGCATGTTTATTGTGAATTAATCCGTTTATTAGTTCTCATTTATACTGCGACTTTTGGGATCATCTCTGACGCATCAAGCAATACCTACAGGAGCTATTACAAATGCACGAGTGCTGGATGCAATGTTAGGAAGCATGTGGAAAGAGCATCAACTGACGCAAAAGCAGTCATAACAACATACGAGGGGAAGCATAACCACGACGTTCCAGCAGCTAGAAACAGCAGCCACAACATGGTGAACAACAGTTTGTCGCAGACAAAACCGCACAAGGTTGTGGCTGAGAACCAGAACCATTCTTTACTTAAAGCAATGGATTTTGGAAACAATGGTCAGGGACCAGCAGTTTTAAGGCTAAAGGAGGAGCAGATAAGAGTGTAATCCCCCACCTCTTAAAGCAGCCAGTGTCTGGCCATTCATTGGTATGAAAAGCACAAGGGTGGAATAAATAACGCAGGTGAAATTGAAGGATAAATCCTGGTGAAGCATAATATAATTACCCAGTTTTGAATGTTGGAATTTATAAGTAATGTTGTAAAGCATGTTAGGGCTTGTTTGCTGCTGCTGCCACTAATTTATACTTTGTAAGATTCAGTTAATATGACAATAAGCAATTACTGACTATGTTTATGTCCAGTTTTTCGTTTCTTTTTTTATGAATAATCTTCAAAAAGCCCATATTTGTTATCAACCACGATCGGAGAGAAACAGAACATACCAGTTTAACCCTTAACATATAAACCCTAAAACATTAATATTTTTAATTAGAAATGAAATTTTGAAAAAAGAATAAAAATTTATTCAGTTATACGTATATATATTATCAAAGATAAATAATTTGATTCTATGTTAGCAACTAATTCCTTGAGAACAAGAGATAACGAATTTTTTTCCCAACACAAGCAATACCCAAATCTTTTTGGCGGAAAAAGATTAATGAATAGATGAAGGAGAAAACAGAGAAGAAAACAGAGAAGAAATGTAGGGCAATACCCCTCGCTTTGACTGCTAGAACTAAAGCAGCAAAGCGGCCATGGAATCCCTTACCAACCCAAAAGAGAGATGGTGTTAATATGCGCCAATCGCACTAGTGTGCGCCACGATTTGTAAAGAACCTCTCCCGTGGAATACCACGCCACCCCTTTTTTTACGGGGGAAGCGCTCGGCCTTTGGCGCTGCATTTTTTTTTTCTCATTCTTTCTCTTTTATAGTCACCTCTCGTCCTTCAAACCCTAACTTTACTTTCCTCTTTTCCCTTTTTGCCATCACTTTTTTCCCGATTAACATTTATATTCTTTTAGGTTTAGCAAATATATATATGCATACATATGAATTGTTACGCGGACAATTATATTTCAATTAACTCAATTTTTTTAAAAAAATTAATGATTAAAATTGACCTTTTTTTAAAGATTAAAGATTAAATTTAATTTTAAAAAATAAATAAATATTAAATTGACAAAAAATGTAAATATTAAAGACTAAATTTATCATTATGCCAACTTAAATATAAAAATTTCAAACAAGTAAAAAGTTCCCAATAGTCCCAAACAACTTAATTACTTAACCCTAATTATATAATGTCAATTATATATATCATAATCCACACAGTTAATTACATGAGTTTAAGTTTCATATCATTAATATAAGAATATACATTATAATATCATTATTGTATATAAGGTTATATATTATTATAATATATCATAAAATTAATTACACGTTTAGGGTTTAAGTTTACATATCATTAATATAAAATTGCATATTATAATAAAATAGTAGTATATAAGGGTTACATATCACTAATAACCAACTGAGTTATATAACGTGTATTGTATATATATATATATATTATAATATACCAGAAAATTAATTACACATTTAAGATTTAAGTTACATATCATTAATAAAAGAATACACATTATAATATCATAATTGTATAATAAATATTATACATTTATTATTTACTTATATATAACAGGTCATATATTATATGTAATTAAACATGTACGTATACTATTTTTTATAATATAATACGTACTAAATATAAATTTTCTCACATTATAAAATAAATTCATATTATAATATTATTTTAATTATATATACTAATTAACTTTTTGGTTTGAAGTAATTTAACTAAGTAAATCAAATAACATTAATCACCGCATCGCACTTTTTAAAAGTATGCTGATTAACGTAATTTAAACCATACATAAGTAATTAAATTTGTAGTTTGCCTTAAATGTTATTATGATCGATTAAAAAAAGAATTAATTTCGATAAATATTTAGATTCAATGATTTAAAAGGAGGAAATAAATTGCACAAAATTATAAACTATCTTACTAGTTACAACAATGGAGCTTCAATTTTTCTTACATATGTTTCATTTATATCAAATCAAAACTCAAACTTAAAAGCAGATCGAATATTTGCAGAAAGATGGATTCTACATTCCACAGGGGGCAGTGCAGTAAGGACTCACAGTTTAACCTCGGAAAAATAGGTTGATGAAACAGCCAACCCCTCGGCATCATATGTTCGAACGAGTCGCTGTCTCTTACCAGGTGTGTCGAGCCAACAGAACTCCAAGTGGAATGACTTGGATTCAGCTACACTCTTTGCAATATCAGAAGGGTATCCCATGTACATACCACCAGGTAATAATGTCAACTGGTATGCTCCTTCAAATTCAACTGAGTTATTCGAGATCATACCCGTCCAGTGCACATTAGTCCTTACTCCACGTCTGCTGTCCATGGAGGTAACATCCTGATCATGTATTTAGAAACAAGAAACACAATGAGAAAAGACCAAGTGTCTGATAACAATAAATCGACGAAAATAAGCATCAAGACGGGCGAAAGCTGTAGACAATACAGTAATTGCATGGGAACAAAAACAACCCTTTCTGTCATCATATATGCGGTCAAGGAGCTTATATAAATCAATTTCCACTGCAGGATTCCATGACTCTTGGCTTTTCAGGAGAATGAATACGTGTGCTTGGTTTAAACCTATGTTACTCGGACTTTTGGACACTTAAGAAAAAAGAAAAGTCAACAGATGCATACCTGGGTGAGCTTTTTCTTGTCATCCATTTCAAGATAAGCAACTGTATCAGCTTCGGTCATTGTCGATCCGTAAACACCACTGCGTTTTGTTACAGAATGACCTTCCCACTTGCCTAGAAATGGTAAAATCCGGTCCTCTCCATCCTACAATCAATAAAAAACAATGTTTACATACACAAATCTTATAACAGGAAGTTTGACTTACCGTCAACTAAAACAAAGTGGAGGAAGATTGATTACTATTATATTGCCAAGTGATGGATGAACGAGTGGGCCATCACCTCTATCCTCAAGGAAGATAAGAAGCATATCCACAAAGCCTTTGGGGTCCATGATATGGAAGGCCCTTGCTCGTCGATCCTTTGCTTGTGAATATAGGCAATTTTCACAAACGATAGAAGGTTGGCGAGAAGGAAGCTTAACATTTCTGTCAAGTAAAACAAATAGTTACTTCTTTTAACCTGATGCCGTGTGCAAATGGGGATCAGGAGAAATCAGAGGAAACTGTGTTGAAGTGAGCCATTGCCCCCAAAAGATAATAATAAAACAAGTTGGCTAGGAACCCTACCAGACAAGCATGAAGCTTCAGTGGAAATTGATTTACAAAATCCATTCTCAAAGGTAAGTTGAAATTCAGAAAATTTATTCAAAACGGGGAGCTATGATAGTCGATACCATACATCATGCATTATATATTACTGCTGGATTTCAGCATAGCAGCACCTCAGAATTCATTCATCATAACAGAAGAACTTGCGCAAAACAAACAAGTGGTTTCGAATTTATGCAGCAAATTCATTACCAATGCTCTAACTTAATGAGAAAGAACTGCTATTCCGATTCTTTCACTATTCGAAATCATTCAACTCATAAAACAAATGCCCTTCCAAAATCAAGAAGCACTTACTTTGGTGATTCCTCTCCGGTGTCATCTTCCCCCAATACCCCTTGCCGTAACACAGTCTCTAACATGCCGGCCGTTTGGTACCTCAATGAAAAAGCCCTCTCATTGGGGAAAAAGCCAATCTGCAGACTAAACATAATGGATATTCTAATAGAAGAAAACAAACTTTAAAAGCTTGGATATGATAATAACAATATAAAGAAGGGCGAAACTCGGCTGATTTTGAATAGGTGAATGATTGGAAAAGCTCACCTGTTGATATTTGTCGACAGTGAACATATTTGTTTCTTTTATTTTGTATTCTGCCCATTCAGCTTCCTCATCATGTCCAGAAATTGAAGTACTTGATTGAGGCTGTTCAATGTACAACCTAGAAAATACAATTTTGTTAAGCAACTTGGAAAGGAGAAATATTTGGAGTAACAATGCCTAATTGCTTTTTTCCTAATTCAGCTTTTAAAAAGTTAAGTGAAAGCAAAAATAAATAAAGAGTAAAGGCAACAACCAAACAGAACTAACAAATTCAAAGAGTTAAAAGTCATCAATAATTATCATATGAACTTCCATAAGATAAAAGAATCATATTTCACACACACAGAACTTTCAAAAAATAAAAATAAGAAACTTAAATTGCTAAAATTGAAAAGCTTACGTTTGAATGAGGCTGATGAGTTCATCTTCCCCATAACAACTAGCGGAAAGCCGAGTACTTATTTTTTGCAATAGATTTCCATTTCCATCAAATTGCTGCAAAATTCGAAGAACTTGTTTTTGAATTATTTAAGAAACGATGATAACTAATATTGAGCGAGAAATGAATAAATTACATGGAAAGAACCGGTCCATTTGCCGGAATTAAGGTCGAAAAACCGGCGGAGATTATCGATGCTCATGTAATGTTGTTCTTGGACAGGGGCGGAGTTGGCGGCTCGGAGTCTGGAGGTCCCAAAGGAAGGAAATGGGTTGGAATGGGGAAGCTTTGGAAGGAAAGGGAAGGGTTTGGGTGAAGGGGAAGGGGAAGGGGAAGGAAAGACAACGCAAGAGTAACAAATTGAAGCCATTGAATGTAAAAGGGAGAAGTGTTGTTTGGACGGAGTGAAGAGAGCTTGGTTGGTTTCTTTTAATAACTTATCCGCTACGATTGATTCTTTTTTTGCTTTAAATTTAGTATACTTTCATCCTTAATTTTTTGAGTTCAATTCTTTGGAGATTAAAAAATTAAAACAAAAATGTTTCTTTAATAACTTATATAATTTTTTAAAAATTCAAAAATATGTTAGATTTTTTAAAATAAAAAATAAAAAAATCAAATTATACAAGCATTTAAAAATTAAAAATACCTTGTAGTACTTTTTCAATGTTTCTAGCGGCATGTACATTAAAGTAAGCTTTCTTCACCCATCATTAGAGATGGTAACAAGGTAGGGTGGGGTGGGTTTTTGCCTGACACGACCCCAACCTGAAACTTAATTAATCAGCCTCAAACCTGACTTTTAAGAAAAAAATTCATCCAAACTCGAATCTAAAATTTAATAGAAGATCTAACTATGTCCCACTTCGTTCTAAATTTAATTTAATTGTTTTATTTTGAAGCAAATAAGATTACATTTTTTATTTTTTTATTTTAAAGCAAATAAGATTAATTTTTTTTAATTTTAGACTTAAAACTTAAATATTTATTTTTTCTATTTATATATTTATTTATTAAAAGTAAAATTTTAATATATGTATACATATTAGGGGCATTTTAATAAATATTTCAGGGCGAGGCGGGGCAAATTTACCTCGAATGCTACCCAACTTAACTATTTTTCTAATTTCATCCGACTCAACCCTCATTGCACCCGAATTTCTAAAAAAAAATTCGATCCTAATGGATTGGGTCGGGTCAAAATTTGTTGGATTCGAGCTTCTTTTGTCATCCTTACCCATCATTATGCACATGCTCTCTTTGCCAAACTCTCTAACAATAGTGGTGAAATTAGGGACAACATTGGCATATTCAAATATCCACAACATTTGATTTGAAATTGTGATCATAAATGTTAAAAGATTCAAAAAATATATAGATTAAAATATTTCAAGGCAACATATGTAAATGTTAACATTTAGATATTCACTCCACTTTTAAAAATTTTGGCCTATGGATAAAAAGGCCCTTGATAAAAATTAAAAAAAAAAATCAATTGAACCCTTAAAAAATGCATCCCATTGTGTCCTTGATGGCAAAAAAAAAAAAATTTTAAGATTTTATTCACGATTTTACTCTTGAAGTTTACTCATTTTCTCACATTAATATATATATTTTTTAATTTAGTACCTAATGTATAATTCTGTTATTGTTTTTAGTCCATTTTACTAACAAATTTTTTAAAAAATTTGGTGCCAATCAAATCATGGTACATGTCTTTCTTTCATAAAAATATATAAACTTTTTATTAAATATACGTAAAGATTAAATATATATATATATAAAATCCTAAAAATCTAAAAATTATAAAAATAACTAAATATTTTTAACAAGGATGACACGCTACACGGAAGGATGTTAATGTGGTATATCACGTCAATAATTTTTTTTAAAAATTATTAAAAAAATTAAATTTAAAGACTAAAATGAACTTAATTATAAAGTTTAAAGTTGGCAAACACGAAAACTTGGGTAGACTCAAATTGGGCTGGCTTTAAATTTGGATTTTATAGGCTTTTGGGCCCTTTCAGACTTTATTTTTTGGGGTTAGATTTTTTCGAATTTAGGCTCCGATTGAGCTAGGCAGACGGATTCAGATAATTTTAAATTTTATAAGTTATAAATATTTTAATTTTGAATGTAATAATTCATTTTACTTTTATACAATAACAATACAATAACAATGTAATAAATTTATTTTATATAAAATAATTAAATTGCTTATTGTATGTAGAATTTATTATTTTATGATATTATATTAATTAACTAAAATACCTTTTATTGTTCATTATTATATTATATTGACAATTAAATAAATTTTTATTTTTCTTATTAAATTTATAAACTTAATACTTATATTCAAAAATATTTATTTTAAAACTCAAATATATTATGCTAAGCCTATACCCAAATAATATACTCATTAAATAATACTATATCACATACTATAATAGTAGAGTAGTACATAATATAGTAATTATTATTATATATTATTGTTTATTATACTAGTTGAATTATACTCTAAGTCCACGTATTTTTAATACATTTGAAAGCTAACCCTCCTACTATATTATATTATGCAATATCATATCATGTAGTATATAATATATTAATACTATATATATGCATCAATGATTAAACATTATAATATCATGTAATATTATATCTTTTATTATAATCTACAATATAATAATATTTATATATAATAGAAAGACATTATATATTACTATTATATATTATTGTTTATTATTATATCAGTTGAAATTTACTTTAAGTCTCTATGCTTTTTGTTCATTTGAAAGTTAGCCTCCTGCTCAAAGGCGAAGCTAGGGAGGCTGGCAAGGGCCCCGACCCTCCTTAAAATGTAAAATTTCTATTTAGACCTTTAAATTTTTTTAAAAAATTAATTTAATCCTTTACAAATTATAAAGATATAGACTATAAAAAATTAAAATTTCATCCGGCCTCCCTAAAAAATTGTTCTGGCTTTGCCCTTGCTCCTACTATATTATATAATACTATATCGTATCATATATTAATAGTTTATATATACGCATAAATGATAAAACATTATAATATCATGTTATACTATATCTTTTATTATAATCTATATTATAATAATAGTTATATATAATAGTAGTGCATTATATATTACTTATTATTATACTAGTTGAATATGCTCTAAGCCCTTATAATTTTCGTACATTTAAAAGTTAGTCCTCCTACAATATTATATAATGTTATATCATATCATATCATATATTAATAGTTTATATATATGCGTTGATGATTAAATGTTATAACATCATGTAAAATTAGGTCATCGATTTCGGTTTCAATAATAGTTATATAATATATTATTATATTATCTTTAAAGTTTATTTTTTATACATATATAATTATAGTATTAAGAATATTTCATATTTTTTTAATCTTTTTAAAAATTTATATCTCTTTATAATTTAACATAAAAATTATTATTAATTATTTTTGTTTTTTATAAAATTTTAATATAAATATACATTTTCTTATTTAAAGAATACATTTTTGGCGAAAAAAGAAGATTATATTCCATTTCCATCATCAATATTGATATAATCCAACATTTTACTACTGCTTAATCTCAATCAACCGTCTGATCTAAAACAGAAGGACCAAATAATAGTATGCCACAGCAAAGGAAATCATATAGTGGAAAATCTTAAGGCTAACAGCATCGGATGTTAGGGAACCATTTTTGACCGGAGCCGGCTCCGGAGCAGGTGGAAGCATTTCAACGTTAACAGCAACTTTCATCCCATGGTAGCAGTAGCCACCGCTGCTGAGGAAGTAATAGGGTCTCACCTGTGTCAGCTCAACCACATCACGACCACCGCGAGTGATGTTCTTTATGAAACCTTGATCATTGCAGTTGTCGTAACTTGTCTCGTTCACTTCCAGAACATTGAAGTAGCGCTTGTCGAAGTTGAAGACTTGAATAACAAGAACCAAGATTTGAGTAAAATGGGTTTAAATGATTGGAGCCTTCAAAATATTTTTTATGTTAAATAAGTAAGATCAAAATAGTTATCTGTCCATACATATATACCACTTTTAGATAGAAGATAAAAGATAAGATGCTTTCATATTGTGGAATGATTTGCTTTCATATTTCTCCAAAGTTAACCAAAAACCATCTATATATATCACCCTAAACCACACCATATTTTGCAAATAAATCAACCCAACCAGTATCTCAGTTACATTAAATTCTTCCTTTCTTTGAATTAATAATGGTCATTTATTGTGCACCATTTTATGTTATGATATACAGCTAGCAATGCATCTAAAATGGAACTATGGTTACAATAATAATCAAACAAAAAACTATATTTTTATATCACATCACATATTATCTTACAGTTTATGTTTAAAATCCGTAGTTATCTTCTCTTTTTAGAAATATAACGTGCTTTACCATTATACTAGAATAATGTCTTAACATATTTTTTAAATTCCATCAAATATGCCTTTATTTTAATATATTTATATAATTTGTGAATATAATGAAAATTTCATTTGAAATAAAAATATCATAGAAGTCCTTGTATTAGGAGTTAGATTGAATTTTGTCCTCTTTACTAAAAGAATGAGTAAATTAGTCTCTATACGGTTAAACCAAATAGCAAATTAGTTCTTTCAATTAAAAATATTCACCCATTTTTTATGTTAAAAATTAGCATATGGCTTGACAAAATAACCGATTGGTTATACATGGCATGCCATGTAGGGGCGAAGTCAGAAAATTTTGAGGGAAGCCGAAATTAAATTGTATATTTTTAAGACAGTAATAATGTAATTTTATCATTTTAATAGCCTATTTTTATAATTTTTAAAAGGTTAAATCAAATTTTTATTATTCTTGAGGGTCAGTGTAATTTTACCATTACAAATTTAAACTTGTAAGAGGCTTAAATGAAAAATTTCCATTTGAGGGATTGGTGTCATGTGCATCTCATGTTGACTGTACATGGATCAATTTTTACCCAAGTACATAGACGCAAAATGCAATCTACCGTATTCATGATACTTTTACCCAAGTTATTTTGGTATAATAAAAACAAAACATTTACTTAAAAGAAAATGCTTCAAAGATCATTTTAGTATTTTTCAGTAAAAAAAAAAAAAGAAGACATGATCAAGTAAAACAAATTAAAAACAATGCTGATAAGCTGATATATCTCTTTTATAGTTGATTTAATACAGGGAAAACACTTTGGTTCCTGGAAGAAGTTTTAAGTTTGATCAACGATTTTTAAAACGGAAATAAACAAAATATTCAGCAACATAAAACAAAGAAGGAAAGGAGATAACTTACGAAGCCAATCGCCGACATAAAATCGCTCATGGTCGGACCATTCTGAATAATTAACGTTAGGGTTCCAACCTAGCTTGCCTCCAACACGATGTAATGCCGCCATGGAAGATTCCATCGAAACCATCAAAATCGCCATTAACATCAACTCAAACTTAACAAAGAATCTCTTTTCAACTCCCATGTTTTCCTTCGCAATGACAAATGCTGCTAAAAGAGTCGTAATGGTAACTACAATATATAGCTGTCGCTGTTGTTGTTGAAGTCAAATGATGAGTTGGAAAAATAATTAATTAAGATTATTTTGTAACGTATTAAATCGACAGTGCTAGAGTTACATGGTTCATGTTCTATTTGATGCTTATTCACCCTCCACGTGTAATTTCACTGGGAGCGTTGTTTGACATGGCAGATACTTAATGGCTGTTATGGTTAATGTTTGTACATCGACTGATGGGGATTTTGAAGAGCGGTTACACGTACAAAATGATTGATGGGCAGTTTTATTTTGCTTCCTAAAAGAGATTTCGTCAAAGAGATGCTAATTTTTATCCATTATACATATTATTATATAATGGATAAAATATACTTTAAGTATTTTATTTTTATTATATTTAGGATTTAATTTCTCTACTTTTAAGATTTAAAAAATGTTGTCTGCCTTGTTGCACGAGTTTGGCATTCTGCGGTTATTTAGTTAGGGTTTGTCAACAACAATAAAGTTAGATCTTAGTTTTGGGCGTGAGTTATGGCTAATCTTAATGTGGTGGGGGCAGATCTAGCTAATCTTTATATTATGGATGAGGAGGAGGACCATTTGGCAGTGGAAGGAGATGAAATATCTACTGATCCAGAATATGAATTATGTCTAGTAGGGCGAGTTCTTACAGAGAGTGTTGTGAATTTCCCATCTTTAAAAAATACGATGGCGGATTTGTGACATCCGCTACGAGGAGTATCTATTATGGAGATTGAAGATAAGCGTATTTTGATTCAATTCTATAGTGAAATTGATTTGAAACGGGTTATGGATGGAATGCCATGGTTCTTTAACCAACATCTGATTGTATTTCATAGATTAATAAGAGGGGAGAATCCATCAACAGTTTTGTTATGGGATACAGTTTTCTGGGTGCAAATTCACAATTTACCGGCTGGATTTATAACGGAAGGGATGGCGCGACAATTAGGAGATTTTATTGGAAAATTTATGGAGTATGATGCGTCAATGGTCACGAGAGGGATTAGTAAATATATGCGGATTCAAGTTACAATAGATACCCGTATCCCAATTAAAAGGAAGAAACATATTAGTATTAGGCAAAATCAATTTGTATATACATTGTTTCAATATGAAAAAATGTTGTTATTTTGTTTTCTATGTGGCCGTCTGGATCATGGAGAGAGTTTTTGTCCAGTACGATTAACATTAAGGGATCAGAAAGTGGAATTTGGATGGGATCTATCTCTGAAGGCTACACCAAGAAAGGGAGGGCAGTTGACGAGTAAATGGTTGCGGGAGGAATCCGAGAATGAAAAGTGGGAAAATATGGATATAGACGGGGAGAATACGACAAGAAGATTTGGTGTTGATGTAACCAATCAAAGAGAACATAAATGAGGTACAAGGTTTGTGGGGAGGTTTATGCGATATACTAGAAAACCAACGAAATTAAGGATAGAGGGCAATATGGGAAAATTTGAGGGAATGTGAGATGAAGCTGGTTTGGAAGATACGCTTGTTGAACTTGTGGATGGAAAAAAAAGGCAAAAATTTAAACTAGAAAAATGGTGGTTCTGATAACGGTTGGGGATTAATGGAGGGAGGATTAGATAATGCAATATCGGCGGCCGCTGCTAAGCAGGCCGACCGGGCACAATGAAAATATTCAGTTGGAATGTTCGTGGCTTGGGGCAGCCACGAGCAGTTAATTGTCTCAAAAACAAATTGAGACACATTCAGCCCAAATTTTGTTTCTTATGGAAACAAAGGTTGCTAGAAAACGTATGGAGAAAATAAGGAGGAAGTGTGGATTTGAACATGGAATTGATGTTGACATGAAAGGAACAAGAGGGGGATTGTCGTTAAGATGAAGAGATGAAATGAATTTAAATTTAAAAAGTTTTTCAAAATTCATATTGATGTGGAGGTAGATGAAGGAAATGAAAAGAATGTATGGAAAGTTACGGGTTTCTATGGAGCGCCTGTGGAGAATGATCGAAAGGAGTCATAGAATTTATTATGGCATCTGAAGCGTGGAAATAACAAGCCATGGATAGTTTTGGGAGATTTCAATTAAATTTAGTTTTCTTTTGAAAAACAAGGGGGAAGAATAAGGGAGGAAAGACAAATAGGTGTGTTCAGAGAGGTACTTGAAGATTGTGAACTAAATGACTTGGGATTTTCTGGATAGTGGTACACTTGGAAAAGAGGTAGATTGGTTGAAAATAACATTAAGAAAAGATTGGACAGGGAGGTTGCTAACCAAGAATGGTAGGATCTTTTCATAAGGTACTTGGTGAATCACTTGCAACATGGTTTTTCAAATCATTATCCGGTGTTAGTTTATATGAATAGAGATGAGAGATTGTAGTTTAATGATCGTCATAGGCAATTTCATTTTAATGCCGATTGGATGTTAAATAAAGATTTGGAGGAGCAAGTTTAACAAGGGTGGTAATCGAATGAGATGGATACTTTGGCGAAACTAAACAAGCTCGAGGTACGATTGAGCAAATGGGCAAAGAATGAGAAAGAGTTACGAGATCGCCGAACAAAAGAATTGAATTTGAGAATGCTTGAGTTGAGTTCTGAAGAAATCAATGATGAGGTTTTAGCAGAGATTATAGAGGTTAAATTGGAGATGAATCTTGAAGCTGATAAGGAAGAACTTTTTTGGAAACAAAGGGCGCGAGTTAATTGGCTTCAAATGGGGGATAGAAATACGACATTTTTCCATAGGTGGGGTTTTCATCGTCGGAAAAAAAATGATCAAGGGGTTAGAGAATGTTTCTGGAAGATGGGTTACTGAAGCTAATGAAATCTCTAAAATAGCTACAGAATATTTCAAAGATATGTTTTTGTCAAAAGAAGTTAAAAACAGTGACAACTTAATTTTGGCTATTTCACCATGTATTACAGAAGAGCTTAATGAAAATCTGATGAGGGAATTTCAAGCAGAAGAGGCTATAGAAGCAATAAAATTTATAGCCTCTTTTAAAGCATCGGGTAAAGATGGCTTTCCTGCAATATTTTTCCAAAAGTATTAGCATATAGTGGGGGAGGAAGTCATTAGGTACTGTCTGAATGTTCTTAATAGTCGATGAAGCATTGAGGAGGTGAATCATACAAACATAGTTCTTATTCCTAAGGTGATTTCACCAAAGAACATGAGTCAGTTTCGACCCATTAGCCTTTGCAATGTGATTTATAAAATAATTTCAAAGGTGATTGTCAACAGATTTCGCCAAGTTTTGTATCATTGTATTGATGATAGTTAAGGAGCATTCGTACCAGGAAGGTAAATTAAAGATAAAATTTTTGTGGCTTACGAAATTTTACACTCGTTCAAGAAAAGAAGAGGGAATTCTAACAGGGGTTTTGCTTTAAAACTTGATATGAGCAAAACATACGATAAGATCGAATAGTGTTTTGTGGAAAGACTGATGTGTAGAATGAGATTCTATAAGGAGTGGACTTCTTTTATAATGAGATGCATAACTAATATTTTGTATATAATGGTGACCAATGGAAAAAATGGGGAAGAATTTCGACCTACAAGAGGCTTAAGGCAAGGAGATCCCCTAAGCCCGTATTTAGTTTTTATTTGTGTCGAAGGTTTCTCACGTCTAATTGACATGGCCAAGAGAGAGGGGAGGCTTTTAGGGGCAAGGGTGGGAAGAACTCATATTTCGATAACGCATTTATTTTTTGCTGATGATAGTGTTTTGTTTGGAGATGCGTCGACTGAGGGTGCTAATATTATGAAAAGCATAATCAATGAGTATGAAGCAATATCGTAACAAATGGTTAATTTTGACAAATCTCTGATCTATTTTAGTGGTGATGTTAATCAAGAGATACATGAATAGGTGGGCAATATATTGGGAGTACAAATTTCTAATAATCTAGAGAAGTATCTAGGACTACCCATAATGGTTGGTCGAAGGAAAAAAACATGCTTTTATTGGGATTAAAGAATGATTTAGCAAATTGATAAACAATTAGAGTGTACGTTACTTATCAGCCGGGGGTAAAGAGGTATTTTTTAAATCCGTTTTACAAGCTATTCCAATTTATGTGATGCAATGTTTTAAGTTACCAGCTTCTTTTTGCTATGAACTTGAGAATATTATGTGTAAATTATGATGGCGTAATCCCAAAACTAACAAAGGCATGCATTGGTGCAAGTGGAGTGACTTGTGTATCTCCAAAATAAAGGGAGGGCTGGATTTTAAGAATTTATCAATGTTTAATATGACCCTATTGGTGAAACAGGGATGGAAAATTATTACGCAACCTAATTGTTTGTTTGCACAAGTAATGAAAGTGAAATATTTCCCTAAAGGGAAGTTTATGAGTGCAAGAATAGGATATTACCCTTTATATACCTGGCGAAGCATATAGGGAGCTAGATGTCTTCTTGAAGAGGGGATTGGTTGGAGAATCAGGGATGGTAAGAATGTCAATATATGGAATGATGCATGGTTACCGAGAACTAGAAACGGAAGAGTACAATGTTAGCATATAGATATTCGGTATTCTGTGGTGGCAGATCTAATTGAAAGGGATTCTATTACCTGGAAGCAGGAGGATATTTGTTCTTTATTCGGTGATGAGCAAATGCAGAAAATACTCTCAATACCGTTGGCAAGCAATAAGACACAAGATATGTTAATTTGGGGGGCGATAGTACATGGATTTATACAGCGAAAAATGGTTATAGATGGATGAATACAACAGAGGAACTCAATATACAACATAATGTTTTCCCTAAGTTTTTTTACAAAAGTATGGGACCTTAAGGTACCAAGTAAGATTAGAATACATTTGTGAAAAGTCGCTAATGAATTTGTGCCGGACCTGTATAGTCTAAAACTTCGCAAATTGGAGTTTAATACGATTTGCCCATTATGCCAAGAAGAAGAGGAGACGGTGAACCATCTCTTTCGAGATTGCAACTTCACTCGACAAGTACTCTAGACTTGGGAATTATTAATTCAACAACCAACAGAGAAACAAATTGGAAAAAATTGGTTAGCAGTTGAATATGAAAATCACACTAATGAAGAATGCAAAATCTGAACTGTTTCTTTATGGGCTATTTAGTACAACCGGAACAGAATTTATCATGAGGGAAGAAGGGATCGAGTACATGAAATTGTGGGTTTTATCAACGCATATTGTGCAGAAATAAAACATATGGGTGAGGTATTGAAGATCAGCAATGAGAAGAACAATAATGTGCGGCAACCACCTAGGGGAGATGTTATAAAAATTAACTTCGATGCGTATTTTAATAAGAACAATCATACATTAATATAAAAAATCATTGCGCGAAATAAAGAAAGTTTGGTGATGGCATCGTCTACTTACCCATGGGAGAATATTGTAAATCCAACAACGGCCGAGGCGAGGGCATGCTTACAGGCTGTTTCTATAGCAGAAGAAATAGGTTTTCAAGATATATGTGTTGAGGGAGATGCGCCGAATGCTATTAGGAAACTAAACCTTGCAATAGAAGATAGATCATGCATTAGAAGTTTAATCCAAGAAATAAAGGGGAAATCACACAAATTTAGAAGTTTACAGTTCAAACATGTACCAAGGGAAGCTAATAAAGTGGGGCATGAATTGGTGTTGGAAGGACGAAAGTATGATGGTCTTTGATACTGGATGGAAGAGGCGCCACGCGCGGTGGAAGAACTGGTAAACTGCGACAAAAATCGCACTAAAGATGGAAGATAAATAATATTGACGAGTCCGGACCTGATAATGATTGATTGGTTCGATGAACTTGTAGAAAATAATAGAGACTGTAGATTGAAAAGCCAGATGATGTGAGTTGCATAGATGAAGTGTCTTTACAGTGGCTAATACAAAATGGGTTTTTGTACCTTCCAGACCTACGTTTTCATTTATATTTAGCTTTAAGTCTTTTTGTTTGCTTTTACAAGTTTTAAGTTATTGTGTTTTTTTAATTTTTTCTACTTTTCATTTCTCCAATGCACAATTTTAAGTGCCAATTAAAGTAGAAAAGTTGTAGTTTGAATTTATTATTGCGTCTGTATCTGGGTCAAGTATCCCATCAAATAAAAGCATCAGTTGATTCTTTCAAAAAAAAATTTAAAAATGTTAGTCCAATTTTTTTCTTAAAAAATATAGAAGTCCAATTATTAATACTGTTAAAATTCTTTTATCAAATTTAATCATATTACAATCTCATTTTTTTCGTTATATGGTTATCAAGTGAGTACTTTTTTTTTATTTCAAAAATATCACACAAGAAAATTTTACGGTGTCAACAATTGGATTGGAATTTTGAAATTTGAAAAGTAGAGAGATTGAATTTCTAAAAATAAAAATACATAAACTAAATTCTAAATTTATAAAGAGTACAAGGACTTTAAATATATATTTTTGATAATTGAGAGAGGGGAATGAAATTGCTTGATATCAAACTCAAACTCTCATACTTATAATATAAAACTATTGCCACTATATTAAGAGATTGTTGGCTACTTATAATATATTTTAACCTATTATAATCTAGTTTTATCATGTGATGTATCATCTAATTGCATATGTTAATTAACATATATTAATTTATTTAAAACTTTAAAATAAAACAATTATTTACTTTTATTTATAAATTTGGGAAAAATAATATAATTAAATAAAAAATAATGAAAAAAAAACTATATCATATATATAATATAACAATGTATAATATGAGCTATTCGATCCAATTCAAGGCCTATGGGGATGGACTTAGTTTCCTTTAAGGCCCAATCATGAGATTCAAATCTAAGCAATTGACATCAAAACTCAATTTTTTCGTTCAAAACTTTATCATGAAAAAATTTCGTGAAAAAGAGTTGAAGTTTCAAAACGTTGGACTTGGGAGTTCAATATGGAGTGAGGATGAATTAGAAGAGTCCAAGTTTGTTCGTGGACTTAAAGTCTCAATCCATGATGAAAAACCAATGTGGAAGATGTTAACAAACTTAGGCATTACATTTCAAGAAGCCCAATCAAACCTATACACTTAGCCCATGTTATAATCAATTGACTTGCGGTGCATTTTTAGAAGGGATCCAAGCATTTTTGGGTCAATGTGTCTTCATATCAATCGAAGATCTGCCTCTTAGCTTCACAATACACTTTGAATCACTCGATTTTGAGTTTGAGATCTCAAGTTATGACCATTTTAGTGAAAATCATGCGGGCAAAATTTTTGGATGTTAAAATATTGATTTTATGATTTTTATGAGGTTTAGAATATGAATATATGCATGTGTTAAAGTTTCATAAAGAAATTCTAAGTATAAGGTGTCTAATTGGAAATTTGGGACTAAATTGAATAAGTTACAAAAATTGTGTTTTAGAAGCAATTTGTATGAAATTGCTTTGAATTATTAATTAGGAGGTCTTAAAGAGTAATTTACCCAATTTCTAAGCTTTTGGATAAAAATGGGCTTGTATGGAAAAATTTGAAGGAAAGGCATAAGGGGCATTTTGGTCATTTAGTATATTAGTGAAATAAAAAGGGAAAAATAAGCCAAAAATCAGATCATTCTCTTCATGTTGCTGCCGAAAATTAAGGGTTCTCCATAGCTAGGGTTTTCAAGCTTTCCAAGCTCTATAGTAAGTGCTCCCAAGCTCCGTTTTTAATGTTCTTCGTATTTTTGAAATCCCGGTAACTTGCTCTCTCTATTTCTACCCATATTTCATGCTAAGGTTCATGTTTAGAAATTTACCCATGCATGAGAAGCTTATGTTTTGATAATTTATGGAAGGATATGAGAGCTTAAAGGATGGTAAACAACTTTTACTAAGTAGATTTTCATGAAAAGGGCTTTAAGGACTATTTTGCAAAAGTAGTAGAAAAAGGGTAGGAAAATGTGAAATGAAGGAAAATGTGGGCTGTTATGAACATGAAAAATGTTAGATTAGGCTTGGGTAACTAAGAAATCCCATACATTGCATTATCTGAGCCTAGGGACTAAATTATAAATATGTGAGAATATAGGGGTAAAATGACAATTTTACCCAAATATGAGTTTTGGGTCGTTTTGAGTAATGTATGTATTAAACAAGCTAAATTTGGTATTATAGATCAAGAGAATCGAGATACGGGCCTTGATCGGGGAAAGAATAAGGTTTACGAGGTTTAGGCTCGATTACTAATATTTTGTACTGAGGTAAGTACATATACAAATAAATACATTAATTATTACCATTAAATGATTTATTAATAATTGTATGTGTAATATGTTTATTTGGCTTTTTTGATAATGTAACATGTTTTGATGCTTTGCTATATGATTATGAGGCGTTGGCCATGTAAAGAAACCAAATATGCTAGTACGTTCGGTAAAGGTCTGGAAGTCTAAAATACCGTTTGAACATTAGGAATAGTTGAGGATACAAGTGACATGTCACTAGGATAGCTATGTGTGTTATAAGCTTGTTTAATATGTGATACATGCTAGGGTCCAGGTGTTAGGTATCTTGAGTTGTGTTCGGATATTCTTTTAGCTCTTTGAGCAGCCCCATTTAAAGCTACATATGATTATGTGATATGAGGCGTTTCGGTGCAAATTCTGTCAGGTAGCCAAGGCTACGTTCAGGTACATCAATACTTCCGTGTTTCCGAATCATATTCCAAGTGTTCAACGGGTAACGTGATATGAATTCCGAAAGTAAAACTTAAGTAAGCCATATGTGTGTAAGATGGCACGGGTATGTACTAAAACCCTATGAGGACTTATTAAATGACGATATTATGAAAAGATATGTATTTGGATAAGCATGTGCATATGAATATGAATATGGAAGGTAAGTATGTATATGATATGATGAAAAGTCTCATAATGGATAAGTAATTATGCTTAGATTATCAACAGTTACAAAAGTGTAGATTATTCGTATATGTACTTACTAAGCTTTATAGCTTACCCTTCCCTCTTTTCCCTTCTCTTTAGATACGTCAAGCTAGCTCGAAAGATCGGGAGACGTCGGAGCTCGGATCACACTATCGTCGAGGATTTTGGGTATAAAAAGAGTTTAGTTATTTTGGTCATGGCATGTATAGGAAAACTTGTCTATTTTATATATATGTGTCATGTTGAAGTAGCCAAGTATAATGGCTCATTTGGGGCATTGATTATTTTGTATATGGCCATGTGATTTGGTCCATATTAATAATTGGGATATATCCCTAAGTTTACCTTTGCATGCATACTAAGATGTGTATGTGTTAGTTGATGGATGACTACTTATTGCTTGTATGTGGTTGCATGATTTAGCACTCATAAATGGATTGATAATAAGGAATATGATAAACCACGAAATTGGTGTGGAATAACTAAAGGATAAGGTTGTGTGAATACTAATGGACTAGTATAAAAAGGGATCATAGTGAGGCTATAATGTTGCATGCTTAAGTGTCCAAATGTATCATGGAACATGCCATTGAACTTATGGATGTGTATGATTGTTTAAGGGTGACCAATGGCTTAAAGAATAGTCTCCAAATGGTCCACACGGGCAGACATAGGGGCATGTGTCTAGGCCGTATGTGACACACGGTTAGCCCCATGGGCATGTCGTTCGGCCGTGTGTCCCCTGCACCTTAAATTTTAGGTTAACATGCATGGTAGTAAATGCACGGGTAGAGACACGACAGTGTGTCTCAACTGAGTGGGCGACACGGCCTCTGGCCACGAGCGTGTGCTTGGTCGTATGCCTCAAATTTGTATAATGACATCATAAACAGAATGCTCGCTAAAAATCACATGGGCTACTACACAGGCGTGTCCCAGGCCATGTGAGAGACACAAGCTAAGGACACGGGCGTGTGCTCGGCCATGTGAAATCCCCTGTAGGTTCGAATTGAAAAATAAATCAAATAATTCTACACAGGTGTGGGACATGGGCGTGTGCATTGCCTTCACACGGGCGCGTGAGGCTTTAACCTAGGAACTTTCCTGGAATTTTCGTGAGTTCTTGGTTTAGTCCCAGACCGCTAATGATGTATGTTTTGGGGCCTCGTAGGTCCATAATAGGGACAAATTGACTTTAATTGTTTGGTTTAGTTTTGATAAAAAATTATGGTCTGATTTTGTACGTTTGGTTTTGTTTAAGTCCGATAATGCCTCGTACCCCGTCCTAGCATCGGATGCGGGTAAGGGGTGTTATAGCCTCTTCCCCCTAATGATAAAACCAATGATCGTAATGATGGTTATGAGCTTCAACAATCTTCTGGATGTATTAAACGTGGCTTGCATACTTGTGATGCAACTTCAGTACTAATGTCGGTAGCCAATTTTTTGTGGCTAAACCAAAATTTAGTGTTCCACCATTTAAAGGCAAGCATGATCCTAATGCCTATTGTGATTGGGAGAATAAAATTGAACTAATGTTTGAATATTGCAAATGTTCGGAGGAAGAGAAAGTTCAATTAGCTACCTTGAAATTCTCTGACTATGCTTTGAGTTGGTGGACTCAATTATTACAGAGCCAATGAATGAACCATGGAAGGTCGACCGACTTGTGGGATGATTTGAAGCAAATCATGCAAAAATGGTTTATATCACCTCATTACTATAGGGGCAACAAACGGAAGCTTCAAAATATTATTCAAGGTAATAAATCTATGACGAAATATTTTCATGAGATAGTGATGTTGATGCTGATGCAACGAGCTAATAAGAATGAGGAGGAGGAAGATAATATAACTCAATTTGTAGCTGGGTTGAATGAGAACATCATCGATGTTTTAGATCTTCAAACTTATATTGATTTGGGAGAAACGGTTCAAGAAGCTTGTACGATTGAGGAACAATTGAAACGAAAGTCTAAGAACCATTCATAGGGTCGTGCATCTAATTGGAATACTTTCTCCTCCTATAAATAGATGGCACTGGTAGAGTTATTTACACAACTTTGAGAGATTTTTATTCTACCGAAAAATGAAGAGAATTTATTCTCAGCTATTACTTATATTTTTCAGAATAACAAATTTACTAGTTTCTATTAAAGAAGAGAGAATTTTCATTTTCACCCCAAAAGGAGAGAAAACTTTTTCTAGTTCTGTATTTCAATTCAATTGGTTCAAGCTCACACTCAAAGCAGTTCGTGGTATGAGAATAGCGGAGAAGATCGTTTAGTTGAAAGCCGAAAAACATCAAAGATTCGTTTATTTGAAAACACAAGTACGATTTTAGTCTAAGGCTTATTACTATATATATCACAAATTGGGTCGATTTTTAAAATTTTAATTTTCCATTGTGCAAAAAAATCTTTTTTAAATCGAGATTTTTCCAACATCTTCAAGGTAGAGATCTCCTTTTTCAAGGACTTGATTGGCAACTTGACAATGGTAAAGACATTCATATTTCAAATGGAAACATCTTTCACAAAAGCTTTGCATTTATTGATACTTTAGCTCACTCTCTGTGTCTAAGAGATTTAAGGCCTAAAGATAGAAATGCCTGGTCCTTTAATCATTTGCAAGGTCTACTTTTATCCTCTTATTTTGACACTCACCTCAAGAAAGGAATGCGTTTTATAAAGATGACAAACTAATATGGACCCATGATTTGGTGGGGAATTACACCACAGAATCTGGATATTCTGATTTAGCTTCTATAACTATCTTGCCACCATCGAATGACATACCTTAACCTAAAAGCTTCTGGATATGTCTTTGGATGCTTAAACTCCCTAATAAAATCATCCTTTTCATTTGAAAGATTATTCATAATGACCTTCCACTCAAATAGGAATTATAAAAGAGAATACATATTGAAGACTCCTTTTGTGAAATGCTCTTTTGCTAGAGCGATATGGTTTGGTAATGCACTTGGATTTTGAGTTGATAATTTTAGAGACTTAAATGTTATTTATTCCATTGATTCATTCATACGCAATCTAAATAATTCTGTAACAATCCAATTTCCAATGGTGTTGAAAAATGTAGTTTCAAAATCTCATTTCTATAAATTGAGTTCGTAAGGACGAAACATAAAAATTAATGGAGTTACTAAGAAGATATATTAAATTTTAGTTAAGTAATTTTATCGAGAAAATAATTAATTAAAACTCAGGGACTAAATTATAAAAGTCTATCGCTATTAAGTTATAATTAAGAAAATACTTGAGGACTTAGATAAAAATTATCTAAAGGACCAAAATGGTTATTAAACCATTGTTCTTTAAAAGTTAGTGGACTTTGATGGTGATAATCATTTAATTTATGTAATTGAGATTAAAGAATATAATTCAGACTAATTAAAGTAATAACCATGATTAGCTAAATTAATCAAAGCTTAATCCTAATATAGATAGCTCAATTAAGTGGAAAGAAAGATGAAAACCAATTCATTTTCTTCCAACGTCAACCAAAAAGAAAAGAATCGATGATTAATTCAAATAAGTTTCTAAGTTAATTTTCTTTAATTTTTATAGGTTTATCATCATGTGAGCTTGATTTAGCTAGACCATGTACTAATTTGTTCAATTTGTTCAATGTTTAGCAAGTTGTCATTATAGAGAAATTGATGAATTATGCTTGAATTTGATAGTTAAACTTAGATCATGATAAGGACTAAATTATAAAATTAATTAAGCTTGTGAGATAACTTTGAAAGGATTAAATTGAATAAATTAAAAATTTATCATGAAATTAGATTATAAAGAGAAAATATAAAGTTTCTAATAAAAGAATGTAAAATCATATTTTGATAGGATGGTAGATATTGAAAAATATCTCTATCCCGAATATGCTTGTTTTCATGCCACCGGAGATATAAGGCAGGCCTAATCTATAAAACCAAGCCCAAAAAGACTTTCAATTAATAAAAACAAAGGAAAAAACCTTGACCAGAAAAACTGATGAATAGCTTAGCTTATCGATTCCCCTTCCAAAGTTTAAACCTTATCAATTTTCAATTCAAGCTAATACTTGAAACCCCACCAGTTTCATGCAAAATTCCTGCCATTTTACCATCTCTATACCCTTCCAAAACCCCATGTCCATACCTCTTAAATCCCCATCCTGGTCCTCTACAAGAAGACTCTTTGAACAAAAACTCCAAGACCTCCACAAATGCAATAATTTAAGCCATGTTAAACAGCTCCAAGCCCAAATAATCAAACAAAATCTTCATCACGACCTTTACATTGCTCCCAAGTTAATCTCAGCTTTATCTCTTTGCCGCCAATTGACCTTAGCTCTTAACGTTTTTAGCCAAATTCAACTCCCCAATGTTCATTTGTATAATACTTTGATAAGAGCCTGTGTGCAAAACTCACAGCCAAGCCAGGCTTTTTCTTTCTACTTTGAAATGCAAGGGAATGGCGTTTTGGCTGATAATTTCACTTACCCTTTTCTTTTAAAGGCTTGTGATAGTTTGGAATTGGTGAAAATGATACATACCCTGATTGAAAAGAATGGTTTTTTGAGTGATATTTTTGTACCTAATGCTCTTATTGATAGTTATTCGAAGTTTGGAGAATTGGGTATTAAAGCAGCTTTGAAGTTGTTTACAATAATGGAAGATAGAGATATTGTTACATGGAATTCTATGATAGCGGGGCTGCTGAAAGTTAGGCAGTTAAGGGAAGCTCGGAAGTTGTTTGATGAAATGCCTGCGAGAGATATTGTTAGCTGGAATACAATCTTGGATGGCTTTGTTAAAGCAGGAGAAATGGAAGAAGCTTTTGAATTGTTTCAAAAGATGCCTCAGAGGAATGTTGTGTCTTGGTCAACGATGGTTATGGGTTATAGCAAGGCTGGGGATATGGACATGGCTAGAGTTTTGTTTGAGAAAATGCCGCTCAAGACATTGGTTCCTTGGACTATTATTATATCCGGCTATGCAGAAAAGGGGTTAGCCAAAGAGGCTGCTAGCTTGTATGATCAAATGGAGCGAGATGGATTGAGGTTGGACGATGGATCCGTTATTAGTATATTGGCTGCTTGTGCAGAGTCTGGTTTATTAGCGGTGGGTGTAAAAGTGCATGATTCAATAAAGAGGCTTAAGTTTAAATGTAGCGTTGCAGTGTGTAATGCATTAGTTGATATGTATGCAAAGTGTGGTAGTCTGGACAAGGCTTGGAGCGTCTTTAATAGAATGGCAAAAAGAGATGTAGTTTCTTGGAATGCTATGCTGCACGGATTTGCTATGCACGGGCATGCAAGTGAAGCACTTCAGGTTTTCTCTAGAATGAAGATGGAAGGGTTTCAGCCAGATAGAGTTACTTTCGTAGGCATCTTGTGTGCTTGTACCCATGCAGGCTTGATCGATGAGGGAGTAGAATACTTCTACGCAATGGAAAAAGATTATGGGATTATTCCTCAAATTGAGCATTACGGTTGTATGGTTGACCTTTTAGGCCGTGGAGGACGTTTGAAGGAAGCTTTTAGGCTTGTACATACCATGCCTTTTGAGCCAAATGCCATTATTTGGGGCACTCTTTTGGGAGCATGCCGATTGCATGATGCCGTGGAACTTGCGGAGAAGGTGCTTGATCTCCTTCTTGAGTTGGATCCTTCTGATCCGGGAAATTATTCCATGTTAGCAAATATTTTTGCTGCATCAGGGGATTGGGACAGTGCTGCAAGCGTAAGGCTCCGGATGAGGAGCATAGGGATTCAGAAACCGTCAGGAGCAAGTTCTATTGAAATAGACAATGAAGTCCATGAGTTCACTGTGTTCGATAGATCACACCCTAAATTCGACAGAATATATCAAATGCTTGACAGGTTGGGTCAGGACCTTAAGCAAGTTGTACATCCCAAAGAAACATCTTTACCGGTAGAAGTCGATAGGTAGTGATTTAAATAGATGCCCTGCTACAAGATTGTTTAATTACAATTCACAAGCAGCATAACAATCATATTGGTTGAAGCCCTTCTGTAAAAGCATGTATTCTGCAGCATGGGGGCATGGTTATATTTGTAAACATAATATATTCCATATTTGTTCAAATTAGATGATGAAACATTTGAATTGATGATTCAATATCTTCTTTGATTTGTCATGGTTGGATGATTGATAATTCCATATCCTTTTTTCTGGTGAAAGGAGGGAACATTCATGCATTGCCATGTCATATATAAAGGAAAATCAACTTTATCTGCACTATTTTTTTCTAAATTCAAGTATCTAATGCTTATAGCATTGATCTCACTATAATTAAAATGCTGGCACTTATTGTGATTATGCTGCTGTTTGATGAATGCATGGAGAGCATGGTCAACTAAGTTGATGTTGATTATGCTGGGTCTACCTTTCGGTTTTAGATTTGAAAATGATAAAATAAGGTGATAAAATATGCTTTTAGTCCTTGTACTTTGACAAATTTCAAGATTTAATCCATGTACTTTAAAAAATTAAAATTTAAGTTCTCCAACTTTTTTTATTTGAAAATCGCAATTCAATCATTAAAATTGCAAGTGTTTTTTTTTTGGTCAAATTTTATCAATTTATTGATTAAGTTGCCCTCATGCATTGTAGTATATGATTGATACAAAAATAAATATGTTCACTTGACAAATTTTAATAAAAATTACCAACAACAATAATGAATAGACTAAGATTTTTAAATTGAAGAAGTAAGAACGTTGAATTTTAAACTTTAAAGTACAAGACTTAATCTCAAATTTTATACAAAGTATGGGGACTAACAGCATCTTTTAACCATAAAATAATGTGCCATGTAGAAAGTTGGAGGAGCACTGGAGCAAACTTTCTTAAGATTAGAATAATTTAATAAAAAAAGTTACTCTTGGTAGGGATGGTAAAATCCGAATTAATGGATTTTATTCGAAACGATTTTTTCGTTTGAAAAATAGATACAGGGCAGGGTGTATTTTTTTTTTTTTGGATAGTCGGTATAAAGCGGTGATAAAAATTGTTTGCCTCACACCGACCTGCTCCATTATATGAATTTATCATTTTATCCTTGTATATAGAAATTATTAAAAGGGTAAAAATATGATAACATAATATAGAAAAATTCATATATTTTATGTTTAAATATTTTATTGAAGAATTATGTTTAATTATTTAAATTGAAGTGGAACATAATGAGGCAAGGATGGAAGTATCCAACATCTATGGAGATAGTAATAGTTTTCAAGAGTATACATCCACAGTAAAACATGGTGGGTGGTGATGCGGACATAACCGACTGTGAAACAGTAATGTATTTAGTAATATTCACTTCCATCCTGCTCCATTGTCATCCCTAATTTTGAAAGGCAATTGTGTCAAAACCGTATGCATCAAGTGAATAAAAATTTTATCTTAAAGGATAAATGATTTAATCCTTAACGACAAAGTTAAGTTATCAAATCTTCAAATCTATTCTCAATAAGTTATTATTGTTATTATTATTTTACTTTAACAAAATTTAAAAAATATATATTATTAATAAATTTTCCTAACAAGAAACAAAGATACTGAAATAAATCCACTCTGTTGATACGAGGATTATCGCATCATTTTTCCCTTAAACACTACCTTCCTAAAAATGGGGTGGATTGTTTAGGAATCACTCGGGGGACACTAGCGATCTAATTCGTTAAAACTAATGCTCTCATTACTCATTAGCCTATAGTTTATTAATATAATAAGTGTCGAATGAATTTGAGAGTGGCTGTCAAGAAGAAAGTTTATCCATCCTTTGAGAAGAAGATAAACAGATCCCCTTTGGCCTTTCATTTATCTTATTATTATCTCCATCAGAAGACAAAAACAGGCAGGCAACATCATCAAAAAGCGTCTACTCGGATACTCTCTTTATAGCAAATGACTGGCTAAGAACTTGACACATCTGAAAAGGGGATTAGAAATAGTTCAATACTCCATCACCCACAAATTGATGGTCCAAGTTTTGGTGACCAATTGTTCCCTACTTCTGCCATGTGTGAAGTCATATCCACTGACCCATACTCACCCCCCAAATTGGATTGATTGGGATGGGAATGAACTCAGCTTGTGGTTCAAATTTAGTCCCGTTCCAACTATAAATTGCTTTCTATTTGCTCTCTTCTCCCTTAGGATCAAACTAAGCAAAGAACGTAGAGAATAAAAAAACCATGGAAGCTTGCTTTCTCTCATCAAATTCCTTCACTAAAGGTCTTGAGATTGTGCCCTCAATCAAGGCTAGATCACTTGCTTTTACTAAGAAAAACCCCAACCTTTTTCACTCTAGGAAAGTTTCTTTCCCATCTTCCATCACATGTAAGTTCTTGAATTTCTATATATGAATCGTACTTGTATATTTACATATCATTATCGTATACACCTTATCTTAACAATCTTTCATATATTCGTGTATTATTCTTTCTGTCGAGAGATTTTATGTATAGATCGAATGTTCATAATCATAATGTGCCAATGATAGGCTGCCATCTGGATTCATCTTCACAGTCGGATGATGACAAGAAGCCAACACTTGATTCTGATTGGCGTTCATTTAGAGCAAGGTTAGTAGCATTAGAGAAAGAATCAAAGCCTGAGAACTCTTCATCATCCACCAATCCTGATACAGTAGTGGATCACCCTCCATCCGTTGCAATTAACGACAAATGGGTCCACACCATCCATGAGCCCGAAAAGGGTTGTCTACTCATCGCGACTGAGAAGCTCGATGGGGTACATATTTTCGAACGGACGGTAATCCTACTTTTATCAACAGGACCAATTGGCCCATCCGGGATCATCCTCAACCGACCATCCCTCATGTCGATCAAAGAAATGAGATCACCGACCCTAGACATCGCAGGGACATTTTCGGACAGGCAGTTGTTTTTCGGTGGGCCATTGGAAGAAGGGTTATTTTTGGTGACTCCGAGAATGGATGAAAAGAGCGGGGTTTTCGAAGAAGTAATGGAAGGGTTACATTATGGGACAAAAGAGAGTGCGGGGTGTGCAGCTGAGATGGTTAAGAGGAATGTGATAGGGGCAGGGGATTTGAGGTTCTTTGATGGGTATTGTGGGTGGGAAAAAGAGCAATTGAATGAAGAAATTAGGGCTGGTTATTGGACAATTGCAGCTTGTAGTCCAAATGTAATTGGCCTTGGCAGTGTAGCAAGTGTTGGACTTTGGGATGAAATTATTGGGCTTTTGGGCCCAAAAAAGGTTTGGTAAAAGAGAGAAATGTACTGGTCTATGTTAGAAGAATCAAACCGATCATATTCATGTAAATTTTATATATACAGCTTCTTGCATTGAAGAAACAAAAGCTTAAGAGAACACACAACAAATTCTTCCAATCACAACTTAAAAAAAGAAACATCTTTCGATGTTATCAAATTGTTCAATTGTTGTATGTATTTTATTTCGTCAAAAAGAAATTGATTCATAATCAAGTCTTTGTGCAAAAGGCTTACCAGTTTTAAGCAGAGGCAGGGCTAGGGAGAGCAGTCTTTGAAACGACATCAAATGAAATTCCATTCTCTTGCAACCGTTCTTGGAGATCCGGACCGAAGACGATGCCAGGGGTATAAACTCCACCCTTTGGCAGGTTTTCTCGTTGGCTCAAAACTATGAGAGCACATTGAACTAGACTTATCGGAGTTGTCACATAGCCAATCTCAGGTCCCATTACTCTCGTTATGATTTCCATGTCAGGTTTCGAGTTTCTTTCTGAAGCCAGGTTGCTGTCACTGAATCCGTATCCAACAAACCACATCTTAAATGATGCACTGCTCACCTCGTCCTCAGAGGGACCGGTCTTCCGGAACCACCCAAAGCTGAAAAATGAGGGAAATTTCAATAGAAGCCACCTCCCAAATGAAAATCTACACAACAGTCCAATGAAAACCCCAACTCCGAGGATTCGGTAGATGCCTAATAGGGATTTAGATGCTATTTTCACTCCAAAATGAGTTGGCTTCACTGATGACCAATAGGCCTCCCTCTTTCCAATATGTTCAGGACTCTCATTGATCCCAGGGAGACCATGGGGGTTCTCCATCAGAGTAATGAGAGTCCTTCGAACAACTACAGCGTCCGCTGAGGGTAACTTTAAAGCCCTGAGACCAATCTTCTCCTGGTGTTCAATAGTTGGTCCCTTGGGAACACGGGGACCAGGAATCTGCAACCGTAAAAGTAAGCGGTTGTTATAAGACATTGCGAGAATCATCATCTAGCAATTCTTAATTTTCAGTATTGAATATGCAAGATTTAACTGGTAAATCACATGATTAGAAATATAAAGAATCAGTTTGTTTAAATATAACATTTTATGATTCTTAATGAAAGAAACTATTCCAAAGCTACAGCTATCATCATGGTTTGCAGGAGAGGTTTGAACAAGTCTGGATGCCTAAGCATCATATCAGCCTCAGGAACAAGGATTCCACGACCTATACTAGCAACAGATAAGAACAAAACAATGTATATTTTCTCACACCCAATGTGAGGTGAATAATATTGCAAAGTAGGCAAATAATACTGCAGCCACCAAGCCCAAGGTTTACTATCACCATCTTTATGCCCTGCAGCCACCTAGTCTTACTTCTATTGCCACCAATCATGACTAACATATAGGGTAATTTGTTTGCCTGGCTTCATTTTCACCATCAGTCACAAGCCCATGTTTTAGTCATCAGTAGCACACTGCTATTACAGTCGATATATGTACAACTACAAATGCTAGTAGCATCTCCTCTTGATCTAACCATAAAGCAAATCAGGTCTTACTGAGAATCATAATAAAGTTGCTTGCACACTAGATATGGGTGCAAATGGAACATTTTTGGGATTCACATTCCAACTTTGTGATGACCCGCAGAGACAGATATATCCAGGATATGTATAATCAAGAAAACATATATACCCTAAATCTAGTTGCTTGAAGCGATGACTGAGATTAAAAGTTAATTGTCCTTCTCAATTTCCAAACTAACAACAAAATAGAGCATTATATCGACGAAATACACAGCAACAAAAAATGAAATTGCTTGAAGTAAGATGAGGTCGGAAACTAAATCAAGCAAGGGCACCATAGAATTCTTAAATATCTAGAAAATCCAAATAGCATTCCTAATCCTGCAACAAACTAATGTCCCAGACAAACCATGAAACACTAGGATATCAACAACAAACAGAAATGTAGAGTGATCAATTACCACAGGCCTAGGTTTCTTGGGTCTGGAATGCCTCAACTGTTGCAACTTATCCATGTTCGCCACACCCAAAACTGCTGATTCATATGTTGCAAAGTTCCCAACAATTCTTTTATCAGACTCCAAACTTACATATGCAGTAACATGGTTTGGCACAGCAGGAGCCACCCACTGCCTCGTATTGAACATAACCCCCATTTCAGCAGGAATCGAATCGAATCCGCATGCAGAAACAATCAATGAACCTGTCTCCATAGCCTTTTCATGGTATTTGGCCTCCATTTCTTCCATAAACTCAGGCTCTCCAGTTATATCCAGATAATCGCACCTAACATAATGAACAAATAACAGCGTAAATAAATTGAATTACGTAGATATTCGTTGCTAGTTCAAAGTAAGAAATTGTGAGATTAATTTTAGGATAACTTAATGAAGTGATGAAAAACTTTAGCTGATAGTGAAGATAATGCACGCTAATTAAAACTCATTATTTTAGAAATAAATCCTATAATAAAAGGCAAAAAATAAAATAAAATTCACATCATCAGGCATAATTGACATAAAAGAACAAGGCAAACACATTCCAATACATAACCTAGATTATGTATAACTTTCAACTTTCAAGAACTTGTCCAAAAGGTACCTAAAATAAGTTCTTTACCATCAAGATTCATTAATTTCCACCACGCTCTTAAAATTATCAAGAATAAATCCCCATAAACAAGCTGAAATTTCATAGTTTTATTGCATATTAGCGCTCAAGAATCGTTAAAGAACCCCCAATTTCTACCATTTAACAACAAATCCAAAAATCCGAATGCAGGAACAAGAATATGAAAAACATTCAAAAAGGGAAAAAGGGTACCCAGAAGAGGCACAAGCAGCAACAACAGGCTCACCATGGATCCTATAAGGTCCGACACAATTAAGCAAAAGCTTCGTCTGGTTACAAAGACTGGAAAGCGAAGGCGGGTCAGTAGTATCAGCAATGATAACACTAACATCATTAGGAGGAGAACTAGGATGGGCTGCCCATTGAAGAGTTTTAACAAGCTTTTCACGGCTACGGCCAGCAAGTGCTAAAGTTTTAAGAGGAGAAGATGGGGCGTTGAGAAACTTGAGAGCCTCTTTTACTACATATTTTCCAGTAAAACCTGAGGCTCCTAAGATGATTATGTCGTAGAGAGGATGGGGTTTTGGGGGTTGGGCTGTTTGCATGGTTTTAGGGGGTTTTTTCTGGTTTTCCCGGAAAATGAGGATGGAAGAGAAAAGGAGAGAAAATTTGACTGCAGAGGTTTTTGTACCTTCAAGTTGGTCGAGAGCTTTAGCGGTGCTTTGCTTCATTTCTTCCGCGTGTGTTACTTACTTAACATATAGAATCGAAAATCGAGTTAATTGCACGGTTTATAGAATTTGAGGTCAAAATTTGCAAAATTTGTTTTTTTATTTATTTAATATATAATCAATTTTAATTTTGTATGATATAAAAATAAATATTTTATATTTAAAATAATGAAAATAATTTTAAATTTTTAAATTTTTTTATAAAAACACTTTAAAATTTTGTTAAATAATATTTAAAAAATCATAAAATAAAGTTTATTTTATTAAAATAAATCTAAAAATTAATATGAAAAATCAATAATTAAATTATAATTAATAGTTTTAAAAATCTAAAAAATTTAATCCAACCAAATAAATATCACCCTAGTGAGGAGTAAACTAGAGTGATTACATTTAAATTTTTTCACCTTTTTACAAAATACTCATTCAAGTAATTAGTTGGCCTTTGTGTACAATTTCGTTTAACTACTTTCATAATGCTCATTTTATAAACAATTTTATTAAATGCTAGATTACAAAATGGCTTAATCATGATTTGATGTGTGAATTATACTTTTTTTTTTCTCATGATAGTACCTAATTAAATATCCATGTGATTTTAGTTTAATTATGAACTCTTCGAAATTATTTTTTTATGTAAATATTTATATCGATAATAATGATTGATTCGAAATTTGATTCAAATTCAATATAGTACTTATGAGTACATAAGAAATGTATTTGGATCGATTCTTTTTAATGAATTGATCCGATCGCAGTTTCGAATATTGAATTTAAAAGGATCAAATAGGAAATGATACTCTAAATCATAGAACTATAATGAAATATACGATCAACCAACATTTATCGAATTTGAAAGAGTCCTAGAACATTTCGAGATCCTAATGCATATAGATACAAATGGTCCAATGGGAGCAAGAATTTCCAAGAGCATTTGGAACATTTCGTTTCTAAGTAGAAGAGTCGTTTTCAAGTAATATTCGATTGATTACGTATTAATCAATATTTGATTGATTGGTCTGAAGTTATCAACAACAAAAATTTGTCCAAGTCACTTCATTCCTTTTTTTTTTTATGAATTTCGAGAATATCCCCATTCATAGGTTTAAAACCCATATCTATGAATTGAAAGGTCCGAAAGATAAATGGTTCTAAGCCTTAAATTTTATATTTGTCTTACATTATTATAATAAAACAAACAGCACACAATCTTTCCTTCCTTTTTTTTCTTTTCACCTAATTGAAGTCTTAAGGTGAAAAGGTTTGGATATTTTTTACATTTTTTTGGAAAAAGAAATTGGAATAGGAAGTAATAGATTGAATTATTAAGATTAATTAATTAAGTTGGGTATTAGGTATTAATAGATTATTAATAGGGTTATTAAGATTAATTATTTTGGGTTATTAAGAAATTGGAATGGGAAGTAATAGATTAGAGTTATTAAGATTACTTAATTAGTTTGGGTATTAGGTATTAATAGATTAGGTTAATTAATTTGGGAATTAGATATTAATAGATTAGGGTTATTAAGATTAATTAATTTGGGTTATTAAGAAATTGGACTAGAAAGTAATAGATTAAGGTTATTAAGAAATTGAAAAAATTGGTTAACCATTTCATTCTAAAAAAAAAAATTAGATTTTTTAATGGGTTGATTTCCAATACTCACCTTCTATTCAACCAAGGAAAAAAATTCAATTTTTTGGTATAAAATTGTCGATAAAGTTTTTCAATCAAGAAAAACAAATATTTAATACACAAATTGATTAATTTTAATAACCCTAATATCTTACTTCACGTTCCAATTTTTTCTCAAAAAAGAGAAATTCAATCTAAAAGTAAAGATTACTCAAAAAAATTCACTCTATATTTTAATTACACGGCGAAAAGAAAAAGAAGAGAAAGGTTAGGTATTGTTGGTTTTATTTTAATAAGTTAATATAAATATAAAATCTAAGGTTTAGAACCATTTATTTTGATTTAATGACTAAGATCATTTTGGTTCCTATTATTCTCGTTATATTTACAATTTTAAAAATAAAAAATAAATTTTAATGTTATTTATTAGTATAATTAGTGTAAATTGTTATTTTTATATTTGAAATATTTAATATAATTTAAATATATTAATTTATCACAATTCAAATAATATAAAATAAAAAAAATTAAATAATAATAGAAGCATGTTTAACATATTTAACATGGAATATAATTTATGTAACGAGTATCAGAAAAGTATGCCTTAAACGTGAGAACCAGAGGATACTATAAGATCACAGTACCTCCATCTCTTTTCAGGTAAATTTCGAGGACGAAATTTATTAAGGGGGGAGAAATGTAACGACCCAAAGTTTGCGAGTATCGGAAAAGTATACTTTTGGATTTCTATTTCCGTAAAAATAAATTCGTAAATATTTATTAGAAATATTTACGAAGCTAGTAGTGTGGTTAATTAGATTTTTGGCTAAGTGAATTAGCTAGAATTAAGATTAATTTGGTGAAATGACTAAATTGAATAAAGGGTAAAAGTTGAATTATAGATTATAGAGAAGTGAAGGAACTAAATTAGTAAATAAACTAAGGCTCCGTTTGTTTGCTAGTAAAATATTTTCCGGAAAATGATTTCTGGAAAATGATTTACTTTTTTGGAAAATGATTTACTTTTTTGGAAAATGATTTACTTTTCTGAAAATGATTTGCTTTTCTGGTGTTTGGATGAATCTGTGTAAAATATTTTCTATTGTTTGGTAGATTTCTTGAAAATATTTCATAAAAGCTGTTTTAAATTAAAAAAATATATATTTAAGAATTTATATATACATATAAATGGATTATAACTTCTAAAAACAAAATTAAAAATCCACTATAAATGGATTATAACTTTTAAAAAAAAATTTAAAAAAAACCTCAAATTAAACCACTTTCCCTCACTACAGCTATAATTATTTTGGATAATTCTAATCAAAAGCTCAACTATAAGCTTCCATTTAAAAATCCCTCAACTACAAAGCATGATATGGCTGTGAAAAACCACTATTAGCTGCATTAACATTTAACATTTGAGTGATGTTAGTCCATCTAGACAACTATAACATTTGACGAATATACATTCCCTTCATTGCTGCCTATATTTAAGAAATTAGAATGATGTTACAACAAAGATCAACGATTAACTGACCCATTACTTGATACAAAATCAGGTTTCTCATTTTGTCTTATAACAAAATGGTCAACCACCGTGATTTTATTTGGATCGGATCCCGCCGCATTTCTTTGCACTCCATTTGCTAGGGTATGTCTTCTATGGCTCAACTGTTGTGGCTGCTTCTACTCTATATCCCAATCAGGATCCAACATCCATTCCCTTGGAACCTGCATCTCAAAGGGATTAATGTATACATTCAAACCATGAAGAAAAGGATCGTGGCTAGTGAATCACTCTAGGTTTCTTACTTCATCGACTGCAAGAGTGAAAACTTCGAGATCACCATCACGATTGATGTGGAATCGTGTGAATGACTTATAATTAGCAATTCTGAGAGAAGAGAATGCCTCGTCAATGTGTAGATGAAACCAGTTAATGCAGATATACAAGTAGCTTCCGAACACCAAAGAAACCACAAGGGTCGAGAAAACCTAGAAGTAAAGGAAGACTGAAGCATAATATATGACAGCACCCCTTCGGGACAGCGCACTGTATTCCATTCTTGCAAATATTGCTTGGTGACACCATAACACAGTAATGTTTATGGCAATTCATCAATAGAGTTCAACCGGGACATGGTATCGTATTTCTTAGAGGAGACGTTTCTTACCTACCTGGAACATCAAATGCGGACATGAGATACTTGATACATCTTTGGATAGAAGCCAAATGTCCATTGCTCCATACGAGCATGAAGACCACTAGGATCTGGAAAATGCTCACTTTTGACTGAACGGTACCACTAATACAAAGAGTGATAACCTGAACACAGTAATAAGTTATCATTTTCACTAAAAGGACCACATCAAGGCAGTCATCCCTAGAGTTATTTTTAGGTGTACTATTTTTTGATGGGATATTGGATTTGCTTTTACTAGGAAACATAAGCTAATACATAAAGATTCAAAATATAGATACCACAGGAAAGTAAAAATCTAAAATTGGGCTGCATATTATTGAAATTTTGAACCTTGCTAAAAAATATTAAAGATGACAAGAAAATAATAGTCTAAGTATCCACTTTTTATGGAGTTTTGAACAAATTCAATTTTCTTTATGCATATTATAATGTAAAACATTAAACATGAGATGATCACAGCAACAATATTAATGACAGCTTTGCAGAGAAGACAATTACAATCTCTCCTGAAGTTGCTAGTAGTTTATGCCATATGCATGTCTCTAGACCTAGTTCCATGAGCAGCATAAGCTAAAGAACTCTGTTCATAATTTGATAGAAAACATTCATTTCAAAACTCAAAAGCTTACTGTGAACTGTAATCAATCGTCTAAGAACATTAAGAACATCATAAATAAAAACCTTAGGATTTAAAGAGTCAGCTGATCTTGAATAAAAAATTACTTATTTTATCATCTCTTTCAACCCCTCTCTTCTCTGAAAACGCTCAATCACTGAACCGTATCTGCCAAATAATGCCAGAATTTACTTTTCCATGTGCAAAATTCCAAAATCAAAGACCTTTAGTCATACCAGAAAAAGAAAAAGAGAAAGGGGAGGCATCAAAGTAAGAAGGGTCCTAAACTGCTACAAGAGTTAAACTACCTAAACTGCTACATTAAAGACCAATAAGAAGAATTTTCAATTTATAACAGTCATGACTCATGAGATTATCAACAAGATCGAAATATCAATCACAACATTAACAATTACTTATAATTATCCAGAGTCAAACTCAAAGAAAATAAGTAACGATGAGGATATCGCACTTTATTGACAAGTGATCCAGTTGCTTCTTGTCAACTACACAGAGTACCTTTCCAATTCTACTAAAAGAAAATACAGCATTGCCTTGTAAAGAAAGCAACGACAGATAACTTCATATTCTGAAATTATTTTAAGCTATATAGAAAATTGATTTAAGCTACTAGTAATTAATAATTACGTCCAAGAATCATAACACAATAAAAAACATGATAATCAATTCAATGAATAACATGATACAATAAACAAAACAATAAAAAACAGCCGATTAAAAAAAACCCAAATCAGAAAATTAGCAGGGAATAAAAAAGAAAAAAAAACCCACATCAGAAAATAATAAGAAGAACCAACAAATAGAATATCAAAATATCAATTCAATGAATTAATAAAGAAAACCATTATCAGAAAATGAAGAAAAACTGAAAGACAGTACTGAAAATCAAGTCATCTACAAGGATCTATTCAAAAAACCTAGTCCAAAAAGACTTACCAGAAGGGAAAAAGAAGCTCAAAGACGCCATTTAGGTAGCACTGAGAAGACTATGAGAAGAACAAAAGCATAGACACAAAGAGAGAATAATGGATAAAAAAAGATAATAATTGGAGAAAAATAGGAAGGGGGTGGCTGCTTTAGCTTGCTTCCCTTGTTGATGATTTTGAAGATATGGGACGAACTAAGGAAAAAGAGGAGAAATAATAAGAAGATGAAGAATGGAAGAAGGAGAAGGAGTTTTACCTGGACGAACAAGGAGATGGAAAATGTCTTATAGAAAGGGAATAGTGCCAAATGTATGGAAAATAATAATCCATGTGTATGTATAATATACATAAAAATATAAATACTTAATACTTAAGTATATAATAAAATAATAATAGTAATATAATAAAAACATAAACTAAATAAAGAAATAAAATAAAGAAAATAAAGAAAAAGAAAGAAAGAAGGACGAAACAGAACAGGGAAAGAGAAAAAAGGAAAGAAAAAGAAAGGAAAAATAGGGTTTTGAATTTTAAAGCTTATTTGGTAAGTCAATTTAGTCATTTTTCTTGTAATTTTGATGTTTTTGGAATCGGAGAACAAAGCTTTACTTGAATTATGTTGAAATTTAGAAAGTTAGTGAATTTTTAGATGTTGATTAAGTTGAACAATTGAATGAATTATGAGATAAAGTGATTGAAATTCAAGTTAGAAGTGGGAGAATGATTGAATTGTAAAAAGAGATATAAGTTATGCTATAGTAGGGACTAAATTGAAAAGATTGTAGAATGGGTGTTTTTGGAGGAAATCAAGTGTTAAAACTTGTTAAAGATGTATTAGAAAGAAAATAAGGGATTGGTTTTGAAGAAAAAGAATTAACTATGGTTTAAGGACTAAATTAGAATTTAGATAAAAGTTGTATGGAAATTGAATTGTGTAATGTAAAATGGTATATTGATAATTTTGATTTGTTTAACTTTTCATAGCTAACGAAGTACCGAAAACGTCGACAAAGAAAGGAAAAGAGAAAGTGGACGAAGAGTAATTCGAGAAAACTACGGTTTGTAATTCTACAAACCGAACTTAACAATTATTTACTGTTTTAGTATTAATTTACATGAAAAATGAAAATGAGGTAAGTATCGTAATCTTACTATACTGACTTGAAAATGTAAATGTTAAATTGAAAAGAATTTGAAAAACCCTGTTAATAGTGTCGAGTTAATCGGATATAATTGGCATGCCATAGGATTGGAAGTGTTCAGGAATATTCAACCTTGAATCGATAAGGCACCTCGTGTGTCATACTGTTACTGTTATTCTTCCGGATTAAATTTCGATGAGGTACTCTGTACCGTACTGTTACTGTTACTGTTATTTTTCGATTTCGGCCGATGAAGCACTATGTGCTATACTGGTGTGTGGGTTGGATCTGTGTATCCGTTCAGGTCCGAGTTATGTTAATAGGGGTAAACTACTATACTGAAGACTGAATGATACCGATTGAACTGAAAATCTTATTGGTTTTTATTCTAATGATATATGTTTTATAGAAAAGAGACAATTGATTGAATATTCATGATATGTTTATTTGTTAAAATCTATGGTTTAAGTATAAATATAAATTTAAGTATTGGTTTATAGAAATACCACTGAGTGCATACTCAGCGTACGGTTTTTTTCCGTGCGCAGGTTAGGTACAAAGCGATTAAAATCTCAGCATCCAAGCCAACTCTCAAACTCAAATAATTGGTGATGTATCTTGACTTGTGGAATGACATGTACCTAGGTTGTCTTTTGAAGTTGTTTTGAATATAATGCTACTAATGTAAGAAAGATAATGATTAACTCATATATGCAAAAATTTATGTTTATATCATAGTTTTTGTTTAGTTTAATTTGAATTGATTGGATGATACTTAAGTTTAGAATTTGGAGTTACTATGTTTAAATGATTATTAAAATACATGTGTTAAATTGTTATACTGGTAGATTTAATGTATATTAGATGTATTTAATCGTGTTTTGGACTGACTGAAAGATCGAATTTTAAATTACTTATGATTCAAGGTTTGCAAGGTTGGTAAACTTGAACTACAAGGTTCATTTTTAGTCCATACGGCCTGACACACGGACGTGTGTTCAGACCGTGTGAGACATACGGTTTGCACATGGGCATGTTGTTAGGCCATGTGTCCCCTGCACCTAAATTTTGTAAAACAGAATGCTCAGGTTTTATCATACGGGTAGAGACACGTATGTGTGTCTCAATCGTGTGGAGTACACGGCCACGGTAATGAGCTTGTGCTTGGTCGTGTGAAAACTGCACTAGGTTCGAATTGAAAATAATTCCACACGGGCTGAGCACACGAGCGTGTGACTTGACCGTGTAAAAACAATTTGTTCTTGAGTAATAAGTTAGAAGAGAACACAGGTAAATGACACGAGCATGTCCAAACCATGTGAGTCACACGAGGTGACAACACAAGCGTGTCTCCTAGGCCACACGGGCGTGTGGTACTCTTCATTAAAGGAAATTTTAAGAATTGTACGAAAAATTTTATAAGCTTCCGATTGAGTCCCAGTTTGGTTCTAACATACATTATAAGTCTCGAGGGCCCATTAAGGGACAATAAGATATATTTTATGAACAGAATTATATTTCTTTCTCTATTAATTGTAATCGAACTGTAGCGACTGATAATACTCCGTAATCCTGTTCTAGCTACAGGATAGAATTAGGGGGTGTTACATTTAGTGGTATCACAACTATTCAGGTTTAGTCGATTCTAGGACTAAATCGAGTACAGAAATGAGTCTAGGGGTACATGCCATTATTGAATTAAATTTGAGTCGGGAATTGGATGTTGAATTATATATTGATTAATTGTTTCTGTTTTATAGTGTTAAAGATGTTTGATGAAAGAATTGAAGAAACTGATCAAGAAATGTATAGTGAAGATGATGAACCGTATGATATGAACGAATCAGAATCTGAAACACCTAGTGTAAATCTAATAGGTAATCAACCGCCAAATGTCGAAAGGAATGATACTAGAGAAATAGATAATACAGAAATATTCAGAGTGATAGCTGATGCTCTTCAAAGAGCAGTAGCAACCATACCTGTAATGACTACTACTCCTACTACTCGACAAGCCCCGATTAAAGAACTACGTAAGTATGGAGCTACTGAATTTTTGGGTTCGAAGGGAGATGATCCGTCAAAAGCCGAAAACTGGTTGAAAACTACAAAGAGAATTTTGAAGCAACTCGAATGTACCCCATAGGAAAGCCTAACATGTGTTGTTTCTTTACTGCAAGAAGAAGCGTATGCATGGTGGGAGACAGTCATTCAAAGTGTACCAGAAGAACAAATAAACTGGCAGTTCTTTTAAAGAGAATTTCAGAAAAAGTATTTAGGAGAAATGTACATGGAAGATAGGAAACATGAATTTTTAACACTGAAATAAGGCGAAATGTCTGTAGTAGATTATGAAAGGGAATTTTTGAGATTAAGCCAATATGCGACTGAATTCGTACCGACTGAAGCTGACAGATGCAAACAATATTTGAGAGGGTTGCGTGATAAATTTCAATTACAGTTGATACCTCTACGAATTACTGAATTTGCAAATCTTATGGAAAGAGCTAAGATGATTGAACAGGTACTGGGGAAAAATAAGAAGTCTGAAGTTGCTCGTTTGGCTGAAAAACGTCCTAGAACTGCTAGTTCAAGTCCACAACCAAAATGGTTAAAAGAATCTCGAGGAAATTAGAGATTCAGCTCTAGATCGGAAAGAGGTGATAGAAGTCGAAGAAAACAGACAACTGTATCCACTGGCAGTGTTAAAAGTCTAAATTAGAATACTGAAATTCCATAGTGTGAACACTGCGGGAACAGGCATAGATATGAGTGTAGAAGATTAACTGGGGGTTGTTTTCGATATGGATCCACTGATCATTTTGTAAAGGACTACCCGAAGATTAGTAAGGTAGCACTAGTAGTGTCACAAAGATCTAAATCTACTTTCAGAGGCCGAGGATCAGGCCGAAGTAGTTCTGTTGCTAGAAGAGGTACTAGAAGAGCTAGTGAAAGTGCTACACAACAATCAGAAGTAAGAGTTCCGGCCTGAGTGTATGTTGTAAGAACTCGTGAAGAGGGAGATGCTCATGATGTGGTGACAGGTATATTCCTATTACATTCAGAACCCGTTTATGTTTTAACAGATCCAGGATCGTCACACTCTTATGTTAATACAAAACTGGTTGAGACGGGAAATTTAAAACCTGAATTGTTTAGAGTAACGATAAATGTGTCTAGTCCACTGGGGCAAACTATGTTAGTGAATCAGATATGTCAAAGATGTCCATTAATGATTTAGGATAAAATATTTTCTGTTGATCTGTTGATTATGCCATTTGGCGACTTTAATATTATACTGGGAATAAACTGACTGTCAAAACATGGAATAATTTTGGACTGTTATAAAAAGAAGTTTACTGTTCAGAATGGGAATGGTGATCAGATTGAAGTAAATAGTATTCGGTCCAGTGGGTCAATTCGTGTTATTTTAGCAATTAAAGCTAGTAAGCTTCTTTATCAAGGATGTACCGCTTTCTTAGTATATGTAATTAATTCCGATTCAATTGAGAGTCAGTGCAGTAAAATTCGAACTGTATGTGAATTTCCTGATGTATTCTTTGAAGAATTGTCTGGATTACCTCCTGATCGGGAAGTTGAATTTGTGATTGAAGTATACCCGGGTATAGATTCAGTGTCAATACCTCCATATCGTATGTCACCTACTGAATTGAAGGAGTTAAAGATACAAATGCAAGACTTATTGGACCGAGGTTTTATACAACTTAGTACGTCACCATAGAGAGCTCCAGTGCTATTTATTAAGAAGAAAGATGGTTCGATTCGGTTATATATTAATTATCGACAACTAAAAAAGGTGACTATCAAGAATAAATACCCGTTACCTCGCATTGATGATTTATTTGATCAATTAAAAGGAGCTTCTGTGTTTTCAAAAATTGATCTGAGGTCGGGATATTATCAGTTGAAGGTAAATAAGAGTGATGTACCGAAGACAGCATTCCGAACACGGTATAGGCATTTTAAATTCTTAGTAATGCCATTTGGGTTAACAAATGCTCTAGTTGCTTTTATAGATCTTATGAACCGAATTTTTCAGCCATACTTGGATCAGTTTGTAGTGGTTTTTATTGATGATATTTTGGTATACTCGAAGTCCGAAACTGAACATGAACAACATCTCCAAATTGTTTTGTAAATATTGCGAGAAAAGCAATTGTATGGGAAATTAAACAAGTGAGTTTTGGTTATCAGAAGTTGTATTCATTGGTCATGTAGTATCAACAGATAGGATTAGAGTAAATCCAAAGAAGATTGAAGCCATAATTCAGTGGAAAGTTCCCAAAAATGTGTCAAAGGTACGCAATTTCCTTGGTTTGGCAGGATATTACCTAAGATTTGTGAATGGATTTTCAAAGATAGCTTTACTGATGACAAAGTTGCTACAAAAGAATGTTCCATTTGTTTGGAGTGAACAGTGTCGGAAAATTTTTGAAATGTTAAAGCAAATGTTAACAGAAGCACCAGTATTAACTTTACCGGAGTCGGGAAAAGATTTTGTTGTGTACAGCGATGCATCCTTAAATGGTCTCGGGTGTGTACTGATGCAAAATGGAAAGGTAATTGCTTATGCTTCACGACAATTGAAACCACATGAACGTAACTATCCGACTCATGATCTGGAACTAGCAGCTGTGATTTTTGCTCTAAAGATTTAGAGACATTATTTGTACGGAGAGAGATGCTGCATCTACACTGATCATAAAAGTCTCAAGTATCTTCTGTCACAGAAAAAGTTGAATTTGAGACAGTGTCGGTGGATAGAACTTTTAAAGATTATGATTGTGTTATTGACTATCAACCGGGTAAAGCTAATGTGGTAGCTGACGCATTAAGTAGGAAAACTGTAACTGAATTGAGAACAATGTTTGCACAGCTCAGTATTGTTGATGATGGAAGTCTTTTAGCTGAGTTAAGAGTAAAATCGGTAATGTTTGATTGAATCAGAACAGCACAGGTAGAAGATGAAAAGCTAATAAAGAAGAGAGAGATAGTGCAGAATGGTATGGTAGAAAATTTTAGCATTGATAACCATGATTGTTTGAGATATCAAAATCGGCTTTGTATTCCAACTACTTCAAAGTTGAAAGAGTTAATACTCCGAGAAACACATGACAATTCTTTTGCATTACATCCCAAAGGAACAAAAAAGTACCGTGATTTACGAGAATTGTATTGATGGATAGGTATGAAGAGGGATATTGTGGAATTTGTGGCTAAATGTTTAACATGTCAGCGAGTCAAAACTGAGCATTAGGTTCCAAATAGATTACTTGTAATACCCTGAAAATATTTACAGTAAGATATTATCCTTGATATAGTAAAATAAGGAAATAAAGTGAAAAAAAAAAGAGGAAATTTTGAGATATGTCAATATTGAGAAGTATATTATGATATATTAATTCAAGAAAGGACTAAATTGTAAAAGTGAGAAAAGTTTTGTTGCACAAGAGTAAATACTCAAAATTTGAGGGGTTAAAGTGTAGATATGAAAAATTTGAAGGACCAATAGAGTAAATATTTTTAGAGTGGAATAATCTAGAAACTAAGGAAAATGGATGAATTATGACCAAATTGAATAGATGAAGAAATTATGAGGGACTAAATTACAATTTTACCAAATTAAATGATGACTTAAGGATGGAATTTTAAAAGATAATGAAGGGCAAAATGGTCAATTGGAAGAGAGAGAAATCTAGAAAGTAATAATGATGCTAGAGATATTTTGATATTTTATAATTATTTAATTAGATAAATATTATTTTATTAATATTTTAATAAGATATTTTATTATTATTTTATTATTATTTTATTAGTATATAAAGAAAGAAAGATGAGAAATTCTCATCCATATTTCCCATGCACTAACGTGAGAGAAAGAGAGGAAGAAAGAAAGTTTTGCTTTCTTTACAATTTGGTCCTTTTTATCAAAAATTCACCATTTTCACCCAAAAATCAAATGAATTTCATAGCTACCAAGAGAGAAAAATGTTAAAGAGACCATGGGGAGTTAGAATATCAAGTTGGATTCAAGAAATAGAAGCTGGAGGAGAGAGAAAATCAAGTTAAAGATTAGTATCAATAGAACAAGGTAAGTATATCAAGATTTCAATATGTTTTTAAGTTTGTTATTATTGACAAAGCATGGAAATAATGTTATAGTAGAGTTTTCTTACATAAGGTCCTATGTTCATGATATGTTAGTGAAGAGAAAATAAGAGAAAGTGATGAGAAATGGTGTAGAAAAAGAAAATAAGGGTGTTATAACATGGTAATTAATATTTTGTACTAAAACAGTTTTGGACAGCAGCAGTAGTCTAACTTTGAAAAATCATCAAAAATTGTAGAAATCTAATTATAGGATGAATAAAATATGAAATTAAAGCTTGATAAGTCTAGTTTCTTATAGAAGAAATTATGTAAGAAATGGAATTGTAAATCATGAGATATGATGAATTTTGTGAGACAAGGTCAGAATGATTTCGGGTTCCCCTGTTCTGAATTTGTAAAATCATAAAAATTTGGATAAAAATAATTAGGGGTTTAAATTTATATTTTTAGAATCTTGAATGAGTCTATTTTCAATATAAACAAACGGGAACATTATTTGAATTCTGTACAAGGAGATAATTAATTTTTAGTGAAGAAGGGTCAGAACTGTTAGACAGCAGAACATGGGTAATTTTAAAGAATAAACTGTACTTATTGGATAAACTAAAAATTCTGAAAATTTTATGGTAAGAAGATATATGAGTCTAGTTTCAGGGAAAATTTTCGGATCTTAATTTTGAGTTCTATAGCTCCAGATATAAATTATTTAGTGACCATGATGCAGATAGACAACTTGAATATTCATAAAAGTAAATAATAAAAATTATGGATAATGTTACTTACAAGTGTATTATCTACATTAAGGATGTGGAATGGAGAGGAGGAGGAGGAAAAATATGTATGAATATTCATCTAGCATGGGTAATTTGCATATTCTAGGCTCAAGGACTAAATTGAATAAAAGAAAAATTTTATGGGCAATTTTGTAAAAATATAAAAAAAGATCAAATTGCATGAAATGGATTATATTATTATTTAAATTACAAAATTGAATGAAATTATTAATTTAGTTCAAGATCGGGGGAAAACATGTTTTAGGGATTAAATTGAAAAGTGTTGAAAGAATAAATTGAAAAGTGTTGAAATTATAGAAAATTCTGATATTTTATAGAATTCATGGACTGTTATCAATATATATAAGAATAATAGCTGGAAATAAGGATTAAATTGCAAGAATTTTATTTTCCGACCTAAGGATGAAATCGTCATTAATTAAGAGTTCAGGGCAAAATGGTAAATTTTCCTAAAGCATTAATTAAATGCATTAGTATATGAAATGAATGAAAATAATGATCAAATTTATTTATAAAGATCCGAACGACTCAAATATGAGACTCGATCGTGAAAAGAAAAGATATCGGATTAATGAAATTATAAACACAAACAAGCAATGAGGTAAGTTTGTGTAACTTGAATTGTATTTTAAATACTTGAAATATGTGGTTATGTGATGAAAATATGATTTGAATATTCAATTCATGATATTTGATGAAATATTGATAATACTCAAATAAATTGAAAATAAATCTCGGTTGAATGAAAAGGAAAAATTCGATGGATCTCGAAAAGGAATTGACGGTAAAAAGGATCTAGCCGGACGGGTGATCCTATCCCGATATAGCCCTCCCGAAGAATATGTGTAAAATGGATTTAGCCCGGACGGGTAATCCGAAATCAAGGTCCGAATTTAGCCTGGACTGTAATTGGATCCAAGCTCATTAGAGTAATTGTCGTTGTGGGGATTTAGCCGGGTGGTAATCCCGACAATACTCTATGAGTTTATATTACTGAGGATTTAGCTCGGGTGGTAATCCCCTTAATGTAAGGATGAGGTTCGCGAGTGTGCTCTCTCGATATGAAACGTGTAAGACCATGGTTGAAAGATACCATGGCAACTGATATGAAACGTGAAAGACCATGGTTGAAAGATACCATGGCAACTCTGATATGAAATGTGTAAGACCATGGTTGAAAGATACCATGGCAACTGATATGAAATGTGTAAGACCATGGTTGAAAGATACCATGGCAACGTGATATGAAATGAACAAGACCATGGTTGAAAGATATCATGGCAACATGACAGAAAATGAGTAAGACCATAGTTGAAAGATACTATGGCATCATGTCAAAGATGAATAAGACCGTGGATGGGAGATGCTATGACATCTATTGAACAATTGATATCCAGGTAATATGTATCAGATGACGAATGGTTATATGAAATGGTTGTGTGTAATGTTTACAAGAACTGGTCATATGGAAATATATATGTACAAAATAGTTGTATGAAATAATTATGAAGATAGATAAACGAAATAAGTATGAGTACGTGGAATATAAATTATGTTAGCTTTGATATAAGCTATTATCGGAATAAATATACATAAAATATATGGAAATGATGGAGTATGAAATATTAATATAATGAAATGAATCATATATGCCTATGAAGAAACGGTAAGAGCATGATATGTTTCATGACATGTACATATATGATTATCTTTGATATGTTGATACAAGAAAATTATGTAAGTTGAGACTATTATTGAACTCAAGTACGATATGTCGAGAAAATAGTTATATCAATGTTGAATTTATATGAGATATGTGCAAGTACACTAACAATATTACTGTTTGATGCTTATACAAGTACTAATCTGTTGATTGAATGGTAATATATTTATTTACATGATGCATTGAATCGGTAAGCATTTAAATTTTTTTTAAGTAATCTGCAAATGGTAGTAATGCTCCGAAACCCTGTTCTGGCAACGGATACGGGTTAGGGGTGTTACATTACTTCAGCCTATTAATATTCCTGAGTGGAAATGAGACTGTATCACAATGGACTTTGTAACTAGGTTACCATTGTCAGTAAGTAAGAAAAATGCTATTTGGGTTATAGTTGACCGGCTTACAAAGTCAGCTCATTTTATAGCAGTCAAAATGGATTGGTCACTTCAGAAACTTGCGGAAACTTATATCCGAGAAATTTTGAGATTGCATGGTATTTCTATATCGATAATCTCTGACCGGGATCCACGGTTTACATCAAGATTTTGGAAACAGTTGCATGAGTCTCTTGGTACTCGACTTCATTTTATTACAGCTTTTCATCCAAAGACTGATGGACAGTCAGAACGAGATATTTAGATTTTAGAAGACATGCTCCGAGCTTGTATCATTAATTTTAAATCAGGTTGGGAACGTTATTTACCGTTAGTTGAATTTGTATATAATAATAGTTTCCAATCAAGTATTCAAATGGCACTATATGAAGCTTTATATGGTAGGAGGTGTCGATCACCAGTGTGTTGGACAGAGTTGAATGAGAAGAAAATAATTGGACCAGAATTAATTCAAGAAACAAAAGGTATTGTTAAAAAAATTTGAGAAAGATTGAAAGTATCTTTTAACAGGAAGAAATCATATGTAGATCAGAAACGTCAGGACATTGAGTACTCAATTGGAGACAAAGTATTACTCAAAGTCTCTTCTTGGAAGAAAATCTTGAGATTTGGTCGGAAGGGTAAATTGAGTCCACGATATATTGGACCGTATGAAATTATAGAAAGAATTGGACCAGTAGCATACAATTTAGCTTTACCTCTCGAATTATAGAAGATTCATGATGTTTTTCATGCTAAGAAGATACAGATTTGATCCTTCTCACGTGATTTCAACTGAAGATATAGAGATTCGATCTAATTTGTCATATGAAGAAGAATCGGTTAAGATACTAGCACGTGAGGTAAAAGAACTACGTAATAAACGAGTTCCCTTAGTAAAGGTACTATGGAAAAGTCATAAAATTGAAGAAGCAACGTGGGAACCAGAGGATACCATGAGATCACAGTACCCCCATCTCTTTTCAAGTAAATTTCGAGGATGAAATTTATTAAGGGGGAGAAATGTAACGACCCAAAGTTTACGAGTATCGGAAAAGTATACTTTTAGATTTCTATTTTCGTAAAAATAAATTCGTAAATATTTATTAGAAATATTTACGAAGTTAGTAGTGTGGTTAATTAGATTTTTGGCTAAGTGAATCAGCTAGAATTAAGGTTAATTTGGTGAAAGGACTAGATTGAATAAAGGATAAAAGTTGAATTATAGATTATAGAGAAGTGAAGGGACTAAATTAGTAAATAAACCAAGAAAAGAAATAGTGCCAAATGTATGGAAAATAATAATCCATGTGTATGTATAATATACATAAAAATATAAATACTTAATACTTAAGTATATAATAAAATAATAATAGTAATATAATAAAACATAAACTAAATAAAGAAATAAAATAAAGAAAATAAAGAAAAAGAAAGAAAGAAGGACGAAACAGAACAAGGAAAGAAAGAAAGAAAAAGGGAAAGAAAAAGAAAGGAAAAATAGGGTTTTGAAGTTTAAAGCTTATTTGGTAAGTCAATTTAGTCCCTTTTTCTTGTAATTTTGATATTTTTGGAATATTAGAACAAAGCTTTACTTGAATTATGTTGAAATTTAGAAAGTTAGTGAATTTTTAGATGTTGATTAAGTTGAACAATTGAATGAATTATGAGATAAAGTGATAGAAATTCAAGTTAGAAGTGGGAGAATGATTGAATTGTAAAAAGAGATATAAGTTATGCTATAGTAGGGACTAAATTGAAAAGATTGTAGAATGGGTGTTTTTGGAGGAAATCAAGTGTTAAAACTTGTTAAAGATGTATTAGAAAGAAAATAAGGGATTGGTTTTGAAGAAAAAGAATTAACTATGGTTTAAGGACTAAATTGGAATTTAGATAAAAGTTGTATGGAAATTGAATTGTGTAATGTAAAATGGTATATTGATGATTTTGAATTGTTTTATTTTTCGTAGCTAACGAAGTACAGGAAACGTTGACAAAGAAAAGAAAAGAGAAAGTGGACGAAGAGTAATTCGAGAAAACTACAGTTTGTATTTCTATAAACCGAACTTAACAATTATTTACTGTTTTAGTATTAATTTACATGAAAAATGAAAATGAGGTAAGTATCGTTATCTTACTGTACTGACTTGAAAATGTAAATGTTAAATTGAAAAGAATTTGAAAAACCCTATTAATAGTGTCGGGCTAGTCGGATATAATTGGCATGCCATAGGATTGGAAGTGTTCAAGAATATTCGACCTTGAATCGATAAGGCACCTCGTGTGTCATACTATTATCGCGCATCGTTCGGATTAAATTCGATGAGGTGCTGCTCTGCATCGCATCTTATCGTTATTTTTTCAAGCCGGTCGATGAAGCACTAAGTGCTATACTGGTGTGTAGGTTGGATCCATGTATCCGTTCAGGTCCGAGTTATGTTAATAGGGGTAAACTACTGTATTGAAGACTGAATGATACCGATTGAACTGAAAATCTTACTGGTTTTGATTCTAATGATATATGTTTTATAGAATGGAGACAATTGATTGAATATTCATTATATGTTTATTTATTAAAATCTATGGTTTAAGTATAGATGTAAATTTGAGTATTGGTTTATAAAAATACCACTGAGTGCATACTCAGCGTACGGTTTATTTCCGTGCGCAGGTTAGGTACAAAGCGATTAAAATCTCAGCATCCAAGCCAACTCCTAAACTCAAATACTTGGTGATGTATCTTGTCTTGTAGAATGGCATGTACTTAGGTTGTCTTTTGAAGTTGTTTTGATTAATATAATGCTATTAATGTAAGAAAGATAATGATTAACTCATATATGCAAAAATTTATGTTTATATCATAGTTTTTGTTTAGTTTAATTTGAATTGATTTGGATGATACTTAAGTTTAGAATTTGGAGTTACTATGTTAAATGATTATTAAAATTCATGTGTTAAATTATTATGCTGGTAGATTTAATGTATATTATATGTATTTAATCGTGTTTTGGACTGGTTGAAAGATCAGATTTTAAATTGCTTATAAGGTTCATTTTGAGTCCACACGGGCTTGACACACGGACGTGTGTTCAGACCGTGTGAGACACATGGCTTGCACAAGGGCATGTTTTTAGGCCGTGTGTCATTTGCACTTAAATTTTGTAAAACAGAATGCTCAGGTTTTATCACACGGGTAGAGACACGGGCGTTGTCTCAATCGTGTGGAGTACACGACCACAGTACATTGGCATGTGCTTGGTCGTGTGAAAACTGCACTAGGTTCGAATTGAAAATAATTCCACACGGGCTGAGCACACGGGCGTGTGACTTCGCCGTGTGAAAACAATTTGTTCTTGAGTAATAAGTCAGAGGAGAACACGGGTAAAGGACACGGGCGTGTCCAAGCCGTGTGAGTCACACGGGGTGACAACACGGGCGTGTCATGGAGACATGAGCATGTCTCCTAGGCCACACGGGCGTGTGGTACTGTTCATTAAAAGGAAATTTTAAGAATTGTACGAAAAATTTATAAGCTTTCTATTGAGTCCCGATTTGGTTCTAACATACATTATAAGTCTCGACGGTCCATTAAGGGACAATAAGATATATTTTATGAACTGAATTATATTTATTTCTCTAATAATCGTAATTAAACTGTAGTGACTGGTAATACTCCATAATCCTATTCTGGCTACGGAATAGGATTGGGAGGTGTTACAAATGCAAAATAACATTATTCAAAATAATAATTAATTGACATAATTAACTCAAATTAATTAAGTGATAATTAATATATTTAACAATATCATCAAAATAAAAGATATTTTTCTCGATTCAAAAGTTTTATACATACTCATACTTTTATATAGATGATAGATACTACACTATTAATATTTATATTATATTAAAATCTTAGACTAAATTAAAGTAATGAGTTAAAAGCTCAATACCAAAACAATTAAAGAAAATAAATAAAGCAAAATTTTAAAAAAAATTACTTTAATTTGTTAAGGAAAAAACTTTAAAAACCTTTTTTTTTTCTCATCCTCTCATGCAGATTATTTATATTTTCCTTTTAAATTTTTATTAATAATCATTAATCCAATATCTTTTTCTTAATTTATTATATATTTATATACTTTTTCCTTAGTTGATAATAATTAATTAAGTAATTTTCTTGTACATCATTTTAACAATATAATTAACATACAATATTTATTAACGCAATTTAGATTTACCAATCCTATTTTACGGAGCCTCGTTCAAAGAATGATTTTTATTCTATAATTCGCCCGGTATAACTATTGGCTAAAGTTCAAACTACTCTATAACTATTGGCTAAAGTTCAAACTACTCTTACACCAATGGATATTTGCAATCTCAATATTGCTCAAAATATCTCACAATAGAATCAATAAACTCTTAAAGAAATATCTAAAAAGAGTCACACGAAATAGTAAACTAAAGCCAAAAAAGTTGATCGAAGGCATTGCAAAAGCTCTATCCAAGTGATGCCGCAAAGTAACTTATTTATAGGCTAATACAAGATTTTATATTTTCATGTCAATCATTCTAAAATTAAAACAAATTATCTGTTAATAAAAATTATTCTTATTTTGATTTAAAATAATACGTGAAAATACACAATTTTATTATTTAACGGTAAAGTGATAAAATTAATAAAAAAATTAAGGTAATAAAATAGCAACTATTGTCTGACTAAGTAGTTTATTTTTTAAAAATTAATTCATACGGGTCCATATATTCGTTATTGGTTTTAGTACCAATAAAGGTTTATTTTTAAAATTATTTATGGAAATGAATTATTTTTAAAAATAATAACGGATCGAAAACTTAAAAATGTGCTGACGTGAACGTATTTTTACGAAATATATGAGAAAAACACTTCCACGTCATCATCTTTTTTCTTGGGGCAGGCAAAAATACTTTAACGTGGTACTGCTTAACTAAAAAACACTGATAAGTACATGCTTTTTTGAAATATTCTCTGAAAATATGTCTATGTGAGTATGTTTTTAAATTTTCTATCCATGCTCATTATTATTTTGGAAAATAGTCCATTTCCGTAAATTATTTATGGAAATGAGCTTTTATTGATACTAAACCATTCGTTAATCAGGGACAATCGCTTGTCAGTTATTCTACATGTAATCATGATTCTTTTCTTACATAAAATTCCTTCACTTCTCCAGAAAACCAACCCAATCCCCTCTTTTAATTCTCAATGTTTATTCCTTTATCATTCAACTAGCCATAAAGTAGAAAAATTTGCTTCTTTATTGGAGAATTGTAAAGATTTTGTTTCTTTGAGAAAGCTCCATGCTTGTATTTTCACTAATGGGATTTGTCGAAGTTCATTTATAAGCTTAAAGCTTCTAACTTGCTATCAAAAGTTTGGATCCTCACTTGAATCAAGATGGGTATTTGATGGAATTATCAAGAGCAATATCTTTCTTCGGAATTCAGTTCTCGTTGGATGTTTGAGAAGTGGTCAATATGGTGAAGTTCTTAGGCTGTATTTGAAATTGAAGCAAAAAAAGATTGGTTTCGATTGTTCAGCTATTACTTTTACTTTGAAGAGTTGTGCTGAAGTGGGTAGTTTTGGATTTGGAAAAGGAGTTCATCTTGATGCTTTAAAGTTTGGGTTAAGTAAAGATGGATTTGTGGGTTCTTCACTTATAGGTTTGTATTCAAAGAATGGAGATATGGTTGGTGCTTCCAAAGTGTTCGATGAAATAACTGAAAGAGATGTTGTTGTATACACTTCGATGATAACTGGCTACGCACTAGTTGGCGGTCATATTACTTACAAGGCGTTTGAATTTGCTCGTCTCATGCAGAAGGAGGGGATCGATCCTAACAGGGTGACAATGGTGAGTTTACTGCAGGCAGCAGCCGAGTTGGAAGCACTGGAAGAAGGCAGATCGATCCATGGATATGCTATTAGAAGAGGGGTTGGTTGTTCAGATGAAGTATTTGAGACAAGTCTCATGGATATGTATATTAAATGCAAGGTCCCAACAATGGCGGCATGCATTTTTGGTAGAATGAAGATGAAGACCATTGGTTCTTGGAATGCTATGATAACTGGATATCTTAATATGGGGCAGCCATTGGAAGCATTGGGACATTTTTGGAAGATGGTACATGAAAATGTTTTTCCAGATTTGATTAGCTTAGCCAATGGGATTTTGTGTTGTGCTGATTTGAAGTATTTGCAAGAAGGAAAGACTATTCATGGTCGCATTATTCGGATAGGTTACGAGCTTGATCTCATAGCTACCACTGCTTTGGTTGATATGTATTCCAAGTGCAATGATTTTACCCGGGCTAGGAAATTATTCGATGTAGTGGAGAAAAGAGATGTGATTTTATACAATGTCATGATGGCAGGTTATCTCGAAAATGGATTTGCTACCGAAACCATGGACCTTTTTATTGAAATGGTTGGTTCCGGTCTTAAACCAAACCTAGGTTCTATCCTGAATGTACTTTCAGCATTGTCAGAGATGAAGAACGTAAGAGGAGGAAGGAGTGTTCATGGTTACATTTTGAAACATGAATTTCGTATGAATACCGAAGTTGCCAATCAAATTGTCTACATGTATGCTAGATGCGGTTGTATTTATGATGCAAGGCAAGTCTTCAATGGGATACGAGATAAGGACTTGATTTCATGGACGTCAATGATGATGGGTTATATCTACCATGCCAACCCCGAAGAAGCCATCCTATTGTTCCGAATGATGAAAAGAGAAAAACTCGACCATGATTCCGTCACTCTGATAAGTTTACTCCAGGCATTCTTGAAGCTTGGACATCTAAGTCTAGCGAAGGAAGTTCACTGTCATTCATATCGAACTCGACTAGATCACGAAACACTAGTAATAAACTCCCTGATAACTACTTATGCCAAGTTGGGAAATCTAAATATGGGAAGAAACTTATTTGAGCACAGCAATAGAGGGTGTGTGACATCATGGAACACAATGATTGCAGCATATGGGATGCATGGAAACTGCAAAGAAGTTCTCCGGCTATTTGACCGAATGCGAAGCGAGATGATCAAACCTGATGACATGACCTTCACATCGATACTTACTGCTTGCAGTCACTCTGGCATGGTGGAAGAGGGTCTGCGAGTATTTAACTGCATGAGAGAAGACTACCGCATAATACCCTGTGAAGCACATTACGGATGCATAATAGATTTATTAAGCCGAGCAGGACGTCTCGAAGAAGCATACGAATTGCTTAAATTACTGCCAGCTGGACAAAGTGCATCAGCAATGGCTGCGATGTTGGCTGCTTGCAGAATCCATGGAAACACTGAACTGGGGGAGGTTATTGGGCACTGGCTTCTAGATTTAGAACCAGAAAGCCCAAGTGTATATAATTTAGTGTCAAATTTATATGCAGAAAGTGGAAAATGGGATGAAGCAGCCAGAACAAGGAACATGGCAAAGATGAGGGGTTTGAAGAAGGCTGCTGGATATAGTCAGATAGAACTAAATCCGAGAGCTTCGACAATGTAAATATCCCTGGGACTGGATTCCCGTTGTTGTTTGATTCATTCTTAAGACATTAGGTTTAGCAGGGATAGATAGAGATGATTTTGATGATGTTTCTAACCATTCCAGGGTATGAAAAACAAAGGGATGAGTGTACAAATGAGAGTGATAATCAGAATTTTGTTGTCTGCAACACACATTTATATTGCCATCACCTACGTATTTTCATGCGCATTATATTCATTAAGGCTAATGTGGTGCGATATGTAGGGGAATTTCCCCTTGAGAGTCGCCGACCATGGGATCAAATAATCTTAGTTGGACTTGAATCCTTCTAATTTAATTAATTAATGTACTCCAAATAAGAATACAACCCTTGTATATGTTCCTGTAAAAATATGTTGTTATAGTCGAAATTAAAGTTGGGAAAACTCTGTCAATGAAAATTTTATTTGATTAATTTTCTTGTACTAAAAAATATTTTCTTTTATTTTTAGTTTTGATTCTAGTGAGAATTATAATCGCAATCATATAGCAATCATCTTATGTTCGATTCTTTAGATTAGAGTCTACTCTCTAAACATTAGAGATTTCAAAAATAGTAAAAAAGATCATTTTGTAGAAAACTTAAATACTTCGGACTTTAGTTTGAGTTGATCAAAAAATCTGAGCATCTCCTAGAGCCCCCTTTGTGAATTAGACAATCTCTAAGCCTCAAAATACATAATTTAATCAGATTTATTATTTTAAATAACATGACAATAATCTATTTAAAAAAATTAAAATTCTGCCATACTAACTCTAACATAGTTTTTAAACAAAATTTAATACTTTTTAAATTCTTTAATTATTATTTTAAAATTTTTAGCTTTCTTGCGATGCAATTTGGCGAAAGAAAGACTTGACCTAGTTTCACTATAATAGGATTTGTTTCAATTAGGACTAGGAAGACATGCCAATAATTGGCATGGTTCGCCCTTAGGTGTGCACAATTATTATTTTTTAATAATTATGAAATGTTAAGTTTAGTTAGATTATTTTACTCCAATTATTTTTTTATGGCTCAATTTTAGTTTAATTTTTTTTTATCACTCAATTATGAAATGTTAAAATTTTGTTACTAATATTATTAGGTTATAATATTTTTGTCACTTATCCGTTAATAAATGGAAAGGTGGCGTGGCAAGCAAACCACCAAAATGCTATCTGCATAACCACTAGCTATCCGCCTCTTGAGAGTTGCCTTCACCTTCTTACTCTAACGTTGAATCAGTGATAGGAAACCACCAAAATGCTCTTCTTGTCCTCCTCTACCATTTTACTAGTTTAACTTCTCTTGAAAATGGCTAGGAATTGCCAAACTAACCTTGAACCTATCTAATCTGGCTATCAAAATGTTCTTGTTTCAAACAATGTTATTCTCCTAATCAACGACTACCATTCCACCGTTTGGGTTCACTGTGAAACTTCCAAAAGGGTGCTAAACTTGTGGTAGCTTTTATTATTGTTTTTTGTTCTAGCTTTTGGGTCGCGTATTGGGCTTTTAGGGATATGGTGAATGAGGAAGGGAATTGATGAGAAATGGTTGTTGGAGATTTTACAATATTAGGGGTTATTATAAGGTTGAGGCTTTATGAGATGATGGCTTTAGGTTGGGGAATTGTGTAGGTGTTGTGGTGGTTGCGAGCGTTATTGAGATGAGGCTTGTGAGATAGTGAGTGGCGTTAGTAGAGAAGAGATGGTGAATGGGGAATTGTATGGTGGTCGTGGATAACAGTGAGGGTGGTGGTGAATGAGATGGCTATTGGTTGATGGAGGAAGATTGCAAAAAATGGGTTAGATTATTTTGCTTAGAAATGATTGGGTGCAAAAATCAAACCAAATGAAGGTCGACTGATGAGGAGCGGTGACAAGAGATAACGTTGGCAAGGAGCGGCACTGAGAGGTGGCACACGGTTTGATTGTATCGAGTACTATCACACATGAATGTGCCTATGACCTTAGACACCAACATCGGATAATAACTGCACTAATACCAAAAGAAAATTATAAACTAATGAACCCCTTAATTCAGAAGATTTCTCGGAGTACACTAATTTTATACAATAAAGTGGTAGATCAAAATTGGGATACTTAAGTAAAGGCTTCAAGCCTTCTTATATAGCAAGGTTGAGGTGGCAACCTTTTGTCCCATGTCTATGTGGGATAAAAACAAGCCAACATCAACAAATCTCCACTTTTGGCAAGTTTGTCAATCCCACAACTTCCCGTATCTTCCACTTCTTAACTTCATAAAGTCACCTTCAATTGTACCTCAAAATGCGCTTTCAAACACCATACATTCAAAGGTGTTCAAACTTGCAGGATGTTATCAAGTTCAAACAATGATTGAACTTTATTGCTTTTACTACCTTAGTAATCTATTTGCAGGATCTTTAGCTATTGCAATCTTCTGAAGTAGAATCTTACCTTCTTCAAAGATTTCTCGCACAAAGTGATACTTCATACTGATGTGTTTGCCTCTTGAATGGTAAACTTGGTTTTTCGCTAAATGAATAGTGCTTTGACTGTTATAGTAAAGGTTAATGTGACATTAAACAACACCCAAGTCTTCCATCAACCCAAACAACCACTTTAACAACTTTTGAAACTATCATATACTTTACCTCTATCATTAATGAAGCTACTGTAGACTGTCATGTAGACTTCTAACTTACTGGGCTTTAGCAATGGTAAATAGATACAATAGTAGATTGATATTTATCCAAATCACCAACACAATAAAAACCGACATATCTGACTAAACACTAACCAAACATTTTATCTTGCTCAAAGATTAAATCAACATCTACGATTTTCAGAAGATACTGTAGAATCTATTTCACAACTTGCCAACGCCCTTTACCAAGATTACGCATATACCTGTTCACAACTTCAACTGCTTATGAAATGTCTAGCCAAATACACACCATTTACATCAAGCTCCCAACCACATTAGTGACATCGCCTTGGCTTGTGTGCATCAAAGCTAATAATCAATACAAAAAAAAAATTATAATATGGCAGTATATTGTAAGTGTGACAGGTCGAGTTGTAACATTTTTAGTTTTACAATGGAACACTCGAGTATTCCAAGGATCAAACCCAAGAAAGTTCGGGGACAAAGTGATTCCTAAGCGACAAACATACAAATAGGTAGTCTAGCTAACTAATTGCTAAGTACCATATTACGCAAATGCATATAGTCAAGGGTAAATTAGACTAATCGCCTACCTAACACTAAGGATAGCCAAATTGTAAAACAAGCAAAATTACACAATTAACAATTCAAGAAACACAAGTGGTCGGCTGACTTTTATGTTGTTTATTAGTTTTCGGATTAGGGATCTAAAAGGTGCAAAATTCTAATTAGCTCAATTTTACCTCTTGGTCAACATTTTACTAAATTAAACAATTTAGTCTAGTTTATTTTTCGACCTCACCAAACTAACTCGGGATAAACAAATTAATGCTCAATAGGATCACCTCTTGGTCTCACCTATCTATAAAAATAGGGTGTTTCCATTTTTAATATATTTTCAATCAAATTTAGCTGAATTTTTTTTTTTTTTACTTTTTAGGTGAAAGGGTCATAATAATGCTTAATAAGATCTCCTCTTGATCTCACTTATCTATGAAAATAGGATTTAAAAAATAAGGTGTTTCCATTTTTGATCTATTTTCAATCAAATTTAGCTGAAAATTTATTTTTTTGGGCTTTTTTAGGTGAAAGGGTCACAAAGAAATGCAAAACTCCAAAAAAGACCAAATTATACGTTGTAGAAATTTTGAGGGTTAAAAATGCTATTATGTCAAATTTAGCCGCCACATCACCTTTCCATTAGCCATTTAGCGGTTGGTGAATAAAAAGACAAAACTGAATAGTTGGATGACCATTTTGTAACTTTTTATAATTGGGTGACACAAAAACACTTACCAATAATTGGGTGACTACTAGTGTTTTTTTACCTTTTTTGGTTTGGATTGTCAAACAATGATCTAAAAAAGAGTAGAAGAATGATGCTTAAAGTCCACGGTTTCGTTTTGAATGAAGTAGACCACTAGAGATAACATTGGTGTAAGAGGTGGTTAAGGTTATGAAAAGAAGAAGAGATAATAAAAAGGAGAAGAAGAATAAGAATAAGATAACTAAAGAAATAAAAGATAAGAGGAAAAGAAAAAGGGAAAGAGAAAGTTAAAGCAAATAAAAGAAAAATAACTAAATTCACTCAAAAGAAAAAAAAAAGCATAGGGATTAGTTGTACAAATTGACCTAATATTGATAATGAGAATAACAACAATTGTAAATGAAAGTTGATAATTGAGTGACTATGACTTAATAAATCGATAGTATTAATGATCACAAATTACTTTTTTAAAGTTTAGTGACAAAATATAAATATACTAAAATATAAATGATGAAATATTGAAACCTAAGGTTGTTTAGGAGCATTAAAGAACTTTGCAATTGAGAATGATAGATTATGATCTCTCGTGTTTTTCTTGAAACTAACTTCGTTGAAATTTTTAAAAATTTCCAGGGGAGACATGATCGAAAATTCTGTGTGAATTATTTACCATCTAAACCTTATCTAATCCCAAACTCAAATCCTAATAACTATGGTTACCATGCAACGAAACCCCTCAACTCAGCAACTAAACTATATACCCAATACCACCCTCATAATCATCTTCAGTGAGAACTGCTCCAACGATGCCAATGTTATCCCCTTCGAGCTTCAATGGCATGCTTTCATTGCACCTTTTAACATAGTTAGAGGACAAAGGAAAGAGAGAGTTGTTTGGGTGATAGAATAGTTGACGCCATTCAATGTATATGTAAAACTTAGACAAATTCTTTAATTCTTCTACCAATGGTTCCTCCCCTGTATTAGAACAAACAAATCTCATGCACCTTCACTTACCAAACTGCAAAGCCAAAGCCAATAATTTTGTTCTTATCAACCCTTCCCTTCCTAATATGCTTATCAATCTAAGAAAAGGGTGCATTGAATCCAGTCTCTCTCAGAATTTATTTATTTTTCACTTAAATACATAAAATTATAAATGAATTCAAAAAAATAATATTTAATTATTATACTGTTTACAAGTTTTAAAAACATAAAATTATAAATTAATTATATACATATACAAAAAAATACAAATATTTTAAAATATTTATTTAATTTATAGTAATACATAATTTTTCATATTTATCATAATTTTTCATAACCCTTCGATTTGATTTAATTTTTTTTATATATTTTAATTATTTTCATATTATTTTTATGCCATGTATTAATTTATTACATTTTTTTTATAATCATTGGATTGTATTTACATAAAAATCAAATTTAATATAATCAAAACATAAGATGGTGTAGTTTGTTTGATTAGCATCACTTAATCACTAAGGATTGATTAAGTGTTTTCATTGTCATTATTTATAATTCAAAAGAGTATCACATTAATATTAGTTAAAAGAATCTAAGAGATGGTAGAAGTGCATGGAATAAAGCTTTCCTTTTCAAAGATAATGATGTGTTTGTTTACCATTTCATGAATATATATATATATATATATATATATATATAGAAAATGATGTGCTGACAAACACAAACATACAACTCAAGAGCCACAAAACAACACCATGCCTCTACATCTCAATTCCCCATCTCCTTTTCCTTCTCCACCGCTCTCTTCTCCATATCTTCTTTTCTTTGGCACCAATTTTTCTGGATGAAAAAAAGCGTCACTATTTTGGTTGATGCTGTTGGAGCCGATTTTGAGGTATCTTATCCACACTTTTTCTTCATTAATATTCATATTTGCATGGAAGGGTGTTGTTCGAATCATTGCTAGAACAGACACAAAGTTTCTTCGTTATGGTGTGATGGGAAAATTTGCTATCATCTTTCACTTGGTAAGAAAGGGTAGTTTTTGAAAATTAAAGATCATGCCAAGGGTGCTTTAGTGAATTTGCAAAAAAAGTAGGATATATATGCTGTGTTTGGAAAATTGCGGAAATATGATGATGATGATGATGATGATGATACGGTAAACGTGTCACCATTTAGAAACTTCTAAATCATAGAATAAGACAAAAGATATGCAAATGATTTGGAGGGAGCAAATCAAGTGGCTTAGTTTTATTGGTTTGCTAGGCTGCGCAGCATTAGAAGTGACCGAATTTGATAAGATCAGAATTTCCTTTTCATCTTTTCAATAAATTAATCCTTCAGGGTCTTATCTTAGCTTTTACTCACCAATTGAAACTTAGGAATTTGCAAAATCTAAACCCTTCATGTTTAGTTAATATATATATGTTCCATGTTAATAAAATATTTGTAAACTCACGTATTATGATAGGATACCACTTTATCAGCAATTCATCATAGACAATTTATAAGAGGGATTCACCGTTGATGCATATAAAACTTTGATTGGAGGCGACAAACAAGCGAATTCGAATCGAATTATACAAGGTTCATAGGTCGGTTTTTGATGATTATGTTCATATGCAGGGTTCAGCTTCTCTAGTTATTGGCTGCAAGACAGGAGAAGAATAAGAGGCGATTATGGAGGTCATCGGTGATCTGCCGAGGGAATTGTTCCTCGAAATTCTCTTACGGCTGCCAGCCGAATCTTTGATGCGATGCAAGTATGTTTGTAAATATTGGCATTCCATCATTACCAATCCTAAATTCATCCAACTGCACCTCAACTACAACTATAATAACAATGTATGCGTCCTTCTCAAGCGCTGCCTCGTCACATGTTTAGGACAGAAAGAGAACTTGTTGTCATTGGTCTGCGGGAATGGGTTTTCTTTCGTAAATTTAGATGTCGATTTGTCCTTGTATAGGAAGGAGCCATGTTTACAGCTTTTAGGTCATTGTGATGGCATTATTTGCTTATCAAACTACAGAGATTACGTACTTCTTTGTAACCCTGCAACTAGGGAGTCCATGGTGCTCCCTGAGTCCTGTCTCCCTTGTTATCACTCGATCCGAAACTTGATATCTCAAACCACCGGGTTGGGATTCGGTTATGATGCTAAGAGCCATTGCTTCAAGGTTGTTAGGATTGTTTCGTATTGGGAGGAGCTAAGAGGGAGTAACTTACCCCATTTTTCCAGGGTTGAAGTATACTCCATGGGAACAGATTCTTGGAAAGAAATCAACGTTACCGTCCCTGCACATGTCCGATATTCCCCGTGTTTCGAGACGTACTTTAATGGAGCATTCCATTGGTATGCCATGGATGATAACGGAAATGAAGTCATCCTTTCATTCAACATGGGAAACGAGGAGTTCCAAGTAATACCAATGCCGAGTTTCATCTCCATGCATGATCATTCAATTTGCAGGAGTCTTTTAGTGTGGAACAATTGCATTGCTCTGGTAATCTACCCGGAAAGAGGGATCGAAAAATCGTTCGAGATATTTGTGATGAAGGAATATGGAGTGAAGGAATCTTGGACAAACGTATTAACGATCGGACCCCTTACAAGAGTGGAGAGACCTTTGGTATTTCGGAAAAATGATGAGATTCTCATGGAGGGATCCCATGGACAAATGATGTCTTATAACCTTAGGAACAAAGAAGTCAAGGATCTTCCGATTTATGGGATTCCAAAGTCATTTTCAACTCTACTATACGTTAATAGCCTTGTTTCAGTCAAAGGAGGAAATCAAATGCTTGATCAAAGAGATAATACAGGTATCTTTTCTTTTTGTTTTTCTGAACACTCTTCTTGTACACATAAACATATACGCAAATTTCTGCTAATGTTCATATTATCTTGAAATCTAAACGAAAAGTTGGAGCGATAGAGCTCGAAATACTTGCATTAATATTGTTGAAAGTACATTAAGTTCTGTCCATTGTCTTCCTAATCCTCGTTTTTTGTCTTAGATTTTGGTTGGTGAAGGTTTGAAGGACCAAACAAAGATGGTGTTGCAGGATATGGATCCATGGATAAGAGAAAGGAAACAATGTCATCAATGTACAGAAATGATCATAAATGTACAGTGCAATGGCATGCTAAATTTTGGGTTTATAAAAATCTTTGTTCTTTTTTCTTTTAAAGGCGAATCAGATGAATGGTAATGGTAATCTATTCCGGCAGAAGAACTTAGTTATGAAATCAATGTGTATAGGATCAGAAAACAAAATACAGGAACGAAGGATAGCAAGCACAGGGAATTTAATTACAAGTTTCTGTACTAAAGATGTAAGGAGGCCAGATCTGTCCAATTGTTTTGGTAGGGCAATTAACCAGTATCATCCTTATCTCTTTCCAACGAGAGAATGACAAATCAGATTTTTCCAGCTAATGTTTAGTATTTTTAGTTGAATCAGGAGTAAAAAGCTAAAAATCAAGAAGAAAAAGCTAATAACGTGTAATCATAATTTGATACAATCCCTTCTCTAGTATTGGTATATGTACTCATACTTATGTGTTTCAATAGTTCTGCTTAGGTTTATTGGTATTTTTAAAATATTTTTTTATACATATATATTTATATCTATGATCTTCAATTCCAAAATTATTAGGTAGCGGATGAATTTCCATGTTAAGAATTTTAAAGGTTACTTAAGAGTGATTGAACTTAAGCCAATAGGTGATTCAAACGATTGTTGGATAAAATCATTTACAGGTCGAGGCTCTGTAGACATAGAACCGTTGTGTTTAAACTGTGTTAACAAATATCATGTGTTAATTCTCCCTTTACTTTGTTCATTGCATTACTTATTATTTAATCTTTCTGTTTGTTTTTATTCCAACAACAGTTGGAACGAAACTATTTTTCAAACATAAATTGAGGGATTTTTTAAAACTGATTAAGTTCCTTGAAAAATTTATCACTTTCTACTATACTATACATTACTTTAAAGTGTTTGAACAAAATATCCTTTCCAAATATTTAATTTTAAAATAAGTTCTATATTATATATACAAAATTTATATTTAATAAAGCAATAAAATTTATATAATTAAATACATAAAATTTAATAATTGTAATCTTTATACATATATATATTTATAATCGATAATATAACCTGACAATGCAAACAAAAGTGTCGCAAAATTACATGTTTGTCAACAAACAAAGCCAAAATAATGCAAAAGCTTATTTTACAGCAAAAATATCAAGCAATGGAACAGATTATGATGAGAAATCCACTGACTCTCAAGTCGGGTAATTCATCAAGACCGGTTGTTCCGTCCATTTGATTACAACACCAATAGGGCAGGAGGAGGATCGCAAGCATGTGGACAATGAACCATCCATTTGTCTTCACGAATTTGGAAGTATTCCTTTCCTGCCATCAGAAGGCAAACATGAGTTAATAACTCCCCACCTCTCCTAAGTTGTTGCCCATGCTCCACAATGAACTGCTGCATATGTCAGTAACTCCACCCACACTTTGTTTATCATCTCCCATTTCTTTGAGTTTCAATGGATTGCAATTGCTCTTCAACCTCCATCAATGTTCCTGGCAAGAATGCCAAATGCAACGGTTGCAACCATGTCGGCCGACACGTAAGTCGACCAAAGAAAGAATCTGATCCATACACTCCTAGAACGTTTTCGGACTGAACGAGTACTACAGAGGCGAGCAATACTCGAATCTCCTCTCTATTCTAAAGTTCAATTATTTATTCTTAAAAGGTTCACATTTTTTTAGAACAAACAAATTCTTCAATTTACAAATGAATGAAACTTTCATACTATTTGAAATCTCTTACAATAAAAATCAACTGTCTTGTTTGAAAAATAAATTAAACTTTTTTTAATATAATATTTATAATAATTTATAATAAGTGCAATGATGCAAATTTTAAATAATGAAATTAAAATTAAAATTAAAATAGAAATATTATAGGAAATATGAAATAAGTTAAGATATAATAAAAAAATGTAAAATAATTAAAACATATGATCATGTTGTCATGAGAAATTATATCTACCTGACATAGATATCAAAACATATTAAAATTTACATAAAAATAAATTATTAACATATAAAAATCTATTTAAATTTATAGTATTTTGACGATACAAAATAGAAAATAATATGAACATGTGTTCTTTTTATAGATTGAATCAGTACGATAAATTATGGAAAATATGAGATAAATTGATATATAATATGAACATAAATTTTTTCTTGAATTAATGCATAAATCAAGACCAAAATAAATATATACAACACTTACGCACGTTGGAATATAAATTAGAATAATATAAATCTAGAATTCAAACATGGGGCTAAATTAACCATATATGCCCTAAAAAAAAGTTTATCGTCTAAATAGGTCGTTTTTTTTAAATATAAAAAAATAGGTCAATTTTGGAGGGAGTGTGTGAAAGCCGTCCAACTGAACATGCTTTCTATATAGATGGGCGCTTTCTTTTTAAATCGTATTTTTTTTTACTTTTTTTAATTTAAATATTAGTAGTTTACTCCTTGAGCCTTGGGTTCAATTTTTCTCCTACTCACATTTGTATTTTTATTTTATTTTATATAATTTTAAGGGTTTTTTTAACATATCAATTCATTTGGTTAATAATGATTTTATCCTTAGTCTCAGGTTCAATTCTTCCTCTTCTGAACACATTTGTAATTTTTATTTCATATTTTTTTCAAGTTATTATTATTAATTAATTAATATATTATATTTAATCTTTTTATTTTTAATTAATATCTCTTTTATTCATAAAGCCAAATAATAAATATATTTATTAATTAAAAATAAATAAAAAAACTTGAAACAACATGAAATAAAAATTATCAACGTGTTTAGAAGAGGAAGAATTGAGCTAGTAACTCAAAGATAAAATCATTATTATTTAATTAAAAATATTAATTAAAAATAATAAAAAGTAATAAAAAATACAAATATAAGTGAAAGAGGAATTGAACTCATAATTTAATGATAAAACAACTAACCAAATATATTAATTATATTAAAAAAAAAGTAAAAAAAATTTAAAGAAAAAACGCGTCCAACTCTCTCTTTCTTCAAAACCTAGCCAATATTTTCCTTTTCACATGGCTAATTTAGCCCAAACGTGATTTTGGCGAGGTGTGCCGTGGCGAGAATATAACAAAACCAAAAAGGCAATGGTGCAATTGAGGCCTCTTTTTATTAGTTAAGAACATGTTCCAACAACTTCCATTTTCCTTTTTACAAAAGCATCCCTAATAATAGGGCTTCTTTTGAATTTTAATGCACGACATTATTTTAAATCTTGACAAATATTAGATAAAAAGAAAATCAATGATAGTATCCAAATTTATATAAATATAAAATATTTTGAATAAGATTATGTTAAAAGATATAGAAATGATAGTTGAGTACAAAAGGAGTTCCCACTCCTTGATCACTAGAGTTGTTTAAGACATTTTCGATATTTATGATGTTGGTAGTCTATCGAAAGATATTTATGGGCTGTGTTGAGTATAGCTCATTAATGAATATCATATCACTTTGGAAAACATATTTTGTGGATAGGATCAAATTAGATCAATCTATTTAATCCTTTTGGATAGTAAATATTATTTGAACTCAAGTCACACATGAAACATTAAACACCTTAACCAGACTAACACACGGGATTCAAATATCGTTGTAATAATATTGTATTATATGTAGGGCGGTTATATAGTAAGGAAGATGTGATATGGGTAAATATTTATGTATAAAAATTACATCATGTTATATTCATGTTCCAATGTATACGTATATATATATATATAACACACAAATATCGTTGGCAAATATTTTAGGGCAAAAATTAAAGAGAGTAAAAGACGAAAACAGTTCACTAAAATTGCAAACTCATTGACTTGGATCATATTGTTCAAAAATAAATCAATAATGCCAATTAAACAATAAAATTCCAAATCCCATGTCTAATTTTTATGAGTTCCTAAAACAGTCTGCACATTTTGCTTCAACGATTCAATGGTTTCCAGGATTGTGTTTTTGGAAGTCCCACCATTTCCAGTAGCTTTCTTAGCTTCATTCCCTACACTTTTAGCCTTACTCTTCAGCTTCTCATCTGTCATCAACTCACTGATCTTTCTCTGAATCTCATCTTGTTTAACCAATCTCTGACCTCCCCATCCCCACGTTGCATCCCATATTCCCAGCCCAGCTTTCTCCAAAACCTCTGCATTTGTTCTTTGGTCCCCATGTTGAGGCCATGCCAGCACTGGAACCCCATTCCCAGCAGCTTCCATCACTGAGTTCCACCCACAATGGCTTACAAATCCTCCAATGGCTGCATTTCCCAGAATATCTTGCTGGTTCACCCATTCTTTGATTACCATACCTCTGTTCTTTGTGCTTTCGAGAAATGAACTGCTTAATATCTCTCCCAAATCTTCTTTTTCATCTTTGTCAACTTTTTTCGTCTTGAGAACCCAAAGGAATCGATACCCACTTCTCTCTAGTCCATCACTTAATTCCTTTATTTGATCTTTCGACATGGCCGTTCTGCTTCCGAAGCTTAAGAAAACGACTGATTCAGCTGGTTGGTCGTTCAGCCATGGAAGATATCCAGTTTGGTCGTTCATGTTGAGACCATAAGTTTCCAATGGTCCTATAGGGAGAATCGATGGGAGATTGCTTAAGGCTCTCTTGTTGTTGATTGCTGAAAGAGTTTCAGGCTCAAAGGATTCAAAGGTGTTCATTAGGATTCCGTTGCAGAAAGGGAGAACTTTAGCGTTTGAAACAAGGGTTGCTGTAAACCCATGATCGGCATTGAAGAATGGAGGTGGAATGCTTGATATCGGCAACGGGGTCAGCCCCGGGATCTCGATCTCGGCGGTACCAGCGAGGAGCTTAGCAGCATCCGATGTTGTCAGGATCGGTAGATACGCCATGAGTGAAAGAAACTTGAGAGAAGTGGTGGAAACAACATAGTTTCGTACCCCGAGATCAACCGCAACTTTGTTGGCACCATTGGCGACCACAAGGTCTGCAAAAATGGCGGAAATCGGTGGAGTTAAAGAAGCTAACAATGGATGTATCTGATGTGCAGAGCGGCTAGTGGCTTCGAATTGGATGAAAAAAGGGTCATCCGAAATGGAATCCGAATGCTGGATTGGAGGGACATGGAATTCAATATGATTGATTTCTGGATGTTTGGAGAGAAAGGAAGAAATGTGTGTACATTCAGCGACTGAAACAGTAGGTTTGGTGGTGATGAAAGTTAGCTTACAGTTGTGGGATAATAGCAGCGAGGCGAGGCGGAGAAAAGGGGTCAGATGACCCATTCCGGCACTCGGAAAGAGGGCAATGTGCGGCTGAGATGTGACAGAACCTGGGGAAATCGACATTTTTGTGTGAGATGAATGTTTGACTATCAAATTTAGATGGAAAGAACATATGGAATTTATACATACAATATAAGCATATGGATGGATGACTCATTTATTTATTTTTTAATTATATGTTCTTTTTCACACAATACTTAAAATTATTTACATTCTATCTCAACCTATAAATAAGAGTATATTACATTTCACTATACTCGAATTCATGTTTTCTTACATTGACAGCAATGCTCATGCCAATCGAATTAAGACTCAATCAGCAAATATTTACAAATTTAAAATGGTTAAAAATAAGCTCAAATCTTTGTACTTTTTGTATGTTTGGAATTTAGGGATTGCATTTTTATTTTCAGGAATTCAAATATTATACTTTTCAAATTTTAAATTTTTTATATAATTGTTAATGCCGTCAAATTTTTTTATTAAATTAAAGTTCATTATGTAATAACCAAAATTTGCCCGGACTTTAAAATTGGAAATAAATAAATGTTTTTTTTTAAACAGTCCTTTTACAGAGCCCAAAAATTAAAACCCAACAGCCTATTAACCCATTACCCGCTTACACTTGACTCAACTACCAAAAGCCTTGGACCCATTACACCGGGGCCCAAGAGGCCCAAATGTTAAACAGAACACGGAAAGCCCTAGGGTTTCAGAAACCCTAGGCGCCGCAAATGGAAGGCTCCAGAAGACAAGCACCCCAACAGACGCGTCCGTTCGTCTCGCAGTGACCCCCCATCAACGCCGTGATTCTCGGCCTCGAATCTGGCCGTAGTTGAAGCTGAATGAAAGCAGATCAGCGCCAGCACCGACGCCATCAGGACCTAATCATCCTGGTTCACTGATTTTCTCGCAAGACATCTGCAAAATGAAAAAACCACAGCAGAAAACAGAGGCAAAATATGGAAAGAAATCAAAAGATTTCTTTCCCAGATTGTAAATCACTCACAAAGGGTTATAAAAACCCATCTTTTTCTGATTTGTAACACACGATTTTCCAGAAAGAAATATACAAATAGATTCAACAGAGCACAATATTACCAACTTATAATACCAGTAGCCAATCGAGTACAAAGGTGAATATTTTTAATATATATTACAAATAGTAAAAGGGAAAAGGGATTACCTTTATTTTACCCGGAGGAATGAAGGTTTTTAGCCTTCTGAGCCACCGTATGTGGCGGCGCGTGAGCGTGTGAGAGGTCAGAGACGGAAGCTCAACGGAGCGCTGAGAGCCTCTTCCCTATTCCTCTTTCAGAGGATTCTCATATTTTTTTTTGAAACCAGGTTAAAAGTTTTTTTTTAGCTGAAAATTGGCTTATATAGCCTTTTTAAAACGATGTCGTTTAGCTTAAAACAATAAGCTTTAAAACGGCGTCGTTCCAAGGAGGATCCGCGCGTTGACCCGATGACCCGGGGAGGATCCGCGCTTTTTGGGGAATGGGCAAATTTCCCAATTAATCCTTCTGTTTTTTGTAAATTTTTTCAATTGAAATTTATTTTTATTTTAATTTGGTCTTAATCTTTTATATTTGTTTTAATTTAGTCCAAACAGCCTTTAAAATTCATTTTGGAAACGGTGCCGTTTTGGGGATTAGGGTTTAATTACCCAATGAGTCCCTCTGTTCCAGCTTGTTCTTTTATTAGGTCCAAATGTTTTTATTATTTTACAATTAACCCCGAAATTTTCAATTGAATTTAAATTTTTTTTATTTTTAATATTAAATAGTATATATCATTTTTTTTATATATTCAATATATTGCTATTTTTATATTTGCATTTTACTATATGTTGTATGTATTTTCATTATATATATTATTTATTTTTCTATATTTTATTTATTATATTATTATATATGTTTAATTTTTATTATATATTATATATATTATTTATATCTATATTATATGTTTTAGCACATGTTATTTTATATATTATGTATTATATTATTCATATTATTACATATTTATTTATAAATTTAGTAAATACTATGTATTTTCTATATATATATATCAATTATTTTATTATATTTTTATATGAAATACCTACTAGATTATTATTATTTTATACATTCTTCTTATATTATATTATATATTTTATTACATATATTTTATTACTATATGATTTATATTATTTTTATTTGTAAATCATATTTTATTATATTTCTTTAGTACCTTTATTTTATCCTAAAGTATACATTACTTATTAATTATATACATTTTTAAAAAGAATAAACAACATCTATTATACTATTTTTTTCATATATTAAGTTATTATACCTTATCATATAATTTATATATGTATACATATTTTTTTTTTTAAAAAAAAGGGTTTCTTTTACTGTTCTTACATCGTTTAATATATTTCTAAATAGCTAACTTTTATATTTCATACACTTAACTTGTTATTTATTTTTAAATTCTCTTTTATTTTAATATTTTTTTAAATGGGTTAGATTTTACATATCATTATATTCTTCTATTTATTTATTTTCGTAAAATTAGTTTATTTATGATAAATTTAGATATATTTGTATAAAATGTTGTTATGTATGTGTTATACAATTTATGCTATTGAATTCACTATCTTCTATACTTTGTATGTAACGATACTATTTATGACCATGCATGAAATAATAGCATATTAGATAATTTAGATCCTTGTTCGTCACTTTTACTATATTTGCATGAAGTGATAAAACATATATATATTGAAATTAGGTCATTTTTAAACCAAAAGTCATATCTTATTTAATTAAAAAGAAACTTTTTTTTTAAAAAAGGAGTAAAGCAATGTTTTGAATACTTAGAAATTCAAAAAATAGTGCCCTAACATGCTGGGTTGTAATTTCTCGTTTGACTAAATATTTAAAATATCCTTTTAAACAAGTTTTATAAATCATGAGATGATTTTAGTTACGAAAGATTAAAGATATCATGTCCAATCATCTTTGGATGTGATGTTTGTATTCTTTTAAAACGAATGAATCTTGATTCTTCTCTCAAAACATTACGGTTTAAAGGAAATATCATTTTTAAAATTCTTTCAAATTTCGACACTAAGACAAGAATTACTCAATTTGGTACCAATTATGGGCGCGCATGAGGGTGCTAATCCTTCCTAAATGCGTAACCGACTCGAACCTATTTTCTCATAATTTCGTAGGCCAAAACGTTTTATATAGTGATCCAATCGCACTTTAAAAGATTGGTGGCGACTCCCGTTTTCGTTTTTCAAAAGTCGATCCCCGTTTTTCAAAACCCCTTTTAAAAATGGTTTCGACACATTACAACAGTTTGGCATACCTATAGTTTTGTTTTACAACAATTTGGGATTGTTTTAGACATTTTGCCGAAGTGGATGAACCTTGATACATGATTGATTTGCATTCGAGGAAAGATCAAAGTTGGGCTATTATTCATAAGTAATAGATCCATCATAGCCCATTGTCTTTAGCATGTCATTGGGAGTACATTGATCGCGGATAATAATTTTTCATCGTTAGTGATGAAATATCACAATCCTACATCTAAAAAATATAAGGTTGTGAAGTATTTGTACTAATATAAATGGAGGTGGTTTCTTCCACCTTTAAATTATCTCAAAATTTGTTATTTTTGTATGGAAATTTTTCCTTTTTTTTCTATTTGTAGTACTCGAGGGCATAGACATAATTTGTCAAACCTCGGTAAATTACATTAGAGAGAGATTCTGTCTAAGAGGTTGGGTTTTAAGCAGGATCGTCTATGACCCTTTCAATTGAACCTATTGTGAATTTTTAAAACAATAACTTACTCTCTTTTATCCTATTTGCACAACAATTAGCGCATTATTAATTGATATAAGAGTAACGAATCTTATTCAAGAAGGACAACATCTTCAAGTTTTTGAAACGCACGTATAATTGAGTTGTCGATGAAGACAATGAAGAGTGCATGTCGAACTTGAGAAACCTGCCCAATAGAGATATCAACGAGTGCATACGAACTTGCTGAACTTGCCTACCCCAACTCCTCCTCCTATAAGGATGTCTATGCTAGATTTGTTAAGTATCGAGCTTAACTTTACACAAACAATGGTGAGTATAACTAGCTTGTCCACACGTTATACAAGTAATTTCTAGTGTGTGCCAGATTCAATTTCAACCAAACAATGATGTAACTCTAGCATCGACGACATCATCGAGTTTTGAGTATTGCTCGATTGTAATATTACCACTTTGCTTTTGTTCAAATACCATCATCTTGACATCATCATTAAAGGTCACTGCAATGTACTAAATATCCTCTCGTAGACCTCAAAAATCTATACTTCATGTAGGATATCCTCTTCATATTTTTAGCTCGGATTTTCTTATGAATCCTCTTTTTTATTTCCTACAACATGGCGCTATTTTTAAAGATTATGTTAATAGAATATTCAGATTGAAATACAATACGTAAGTCATTATAATTAATCTGTTACTATATTTATAAATTAGTTAGTCATACTATCAATTAAGATTATATGACCATAATTTATTACAATGACAATAAAAATAAATAAATATTTAACATATTCAAGAGAAAAATGAAAAAGCTAATAACATAACATAGGCAAAAAAAAAAGAAGAAGAAAAAAGCTCATATGATAAATTAAGTTGGAGTAAAGAGTGATTGAAATAATCTTTTGAGAAGTTTATGATTTGAATGTGTAAAGAATGGTGGGTTTTTAGGATTTGAGAGAAGTTGGACAAATAAAATTAGAAGTCAGACTTGACGTGTCGAGGTCAAGTTAACTAATATCAAATCCATATAAGTTGGAGTATTAGATCCTTAACATAATCTCTAAAAATGATCATGACCTTGATACCAGTGGATATTAAAGTTGGGGTTCGGTTATCTTATCATATCTCATGACCATTCTCTTACATGAAAGTAGAATATTGAGAACTATAGTTATCAAGTTTTGTTCAAATATTATCCACATAAACCTCAACATCTTTGAATATGAAGGACATTTAATATTAAAAAACATATGCATTTTAAAAATAAACTTCAAACATATATATTTAACAAAAAAAATAAACAAAAAAATAATAAATAAATAATTCCCCTTCTAATAATATTTTTTTTTATTTATGGTTGTTTGAACTAGATTGAACCGTTTGGTTGAATCATTTAGATCATAAATCGATCGGGATACTGGTTCAAAAAAATTATTAGACCAATTAATTTAAAAATCGGCATAGATCAGTTGAATCAAACAGTTAAATTAAAAAATATTTTATTTTTTATTTTTTAATTTTTAATAATTTATCTTTAAATTCTACGCCCAGGATTTAATTAGGAAGCCCTCCAATGAGCTTCCACTTCTACCTAACAAGTTCCTAAAATTGAGTTAGTTGAACTTGCCCCGATTTCTTTAATTTCAGATCCCTCGAGATTTCCAATCTTTTGTCGGATTACAGATGCAAGTATTAATTGATTAATAGAGCTAGGTTAAGTTTCATGCTGCATCTAGACATAATATCTGTAAAACCATTATATTTTCAAGAAGAGAACATGAGGATATTAGAAAAGATAATCATAAATCTTGAGCATGAATCATAAAAAGAATATGAAAAATATTAAAAATAAATAAATATAGACAAAATCAATATTAATACTGCGCAAGAGGGCATAAAAATATGTTGAGTGCAGCAATCTGCACATGTTAAGAAATTAAGGTTAGATTAAACAAATGCAAATTCTCTTAAATTACGCCAACTTAGAGTCTTGGAATTGGATCAATTTACTGTATTAAACCAGATTTGCCGTTTACTCCATCCTTTTGTATTTTCCTGGAAAAAAATTTAAAAGTTGAATGAGAAGTAAACAGATGAGCAAATTTTAATCATAATGCAGACGTCAATCTTTAAATTTTGTTAATTGATTTTTTTGTGAGTAATATATAGAAAAAGAGTAAGCTAACATAGTAATATACATGCGATAATATGTTTGACGCACCAAATTTTAAAAATAACAGAAATTAATTTAATGAATTTAATAATTACTATTTGGTCAGGACTAAAATTTTCAATATCTAAAAGTATAAAGGCTGAAAATGATCAAATCAAAATATAGGTACTAAATCTATAACTTATGCAAAGTATAAGGCCTAATAACGGAGTTTGACCTATTTTCTTTATGTGAGTTGTTGGGCCTAGGGTAAAGTCCATTTTGATTTAGGCTTAGACGAGAATGATAAGTTTGGAAAAATTAGTAATGCCCTTGGTAATATTTTTAGAATAGTGTTGCAGTTTTTTTGGTTCAAACGGTACAATTAAAAAATATGGTTGAACTAGTTAATAGTGAGTTCAATTGGTTTAATATGCCTAAAATGATTCTTAATCCGACCGACTAATCTAATTCAAACATCATTGACCTTTAGGTTATAACCAATAGATTAAGAGCACTACAATAAAAATAACCTTAAGCATTGTTCGGAAATTATTGCTTAAACAACAAATTTCGTTGCATTAGAGCTTATGCAACGGTTTTGTGATTGTTGTGTATGTCGTCGTTGCCTAAACTTAAAAGCACCGCTTATTTCATTTTAAACAACGATTTATTTTAATGTTGCCACTGGTATTTTAAGTAATGATATTTATTGTTAAGTGTAACATTCATTTGAAAACAAAATGCAACACCTTTTACATTACTGCAACACCTTAAATCAAAAGCGACGCTTTTACTTTTTAGATAATGATTGATTCTAATGTTACTTTTGATGTTTTATACAACGTTTATTTGAAAGAAAATGCAACAATTTTTTAACAATTATAACAATGATATGCGAATGTTGCCTAAAAGCTATTTATCTCATAAAATCACATAAATGATGCACTTCATTTAAATATTGCCCCTTTTAAAAATAATTAAAATCATTATGCAAGTCAAAATGAAAAGATATGAAATATTACAATCGCAATTCATTTTTTAAATTCCAAACTAAATAAAATAATACTTGGAAAGGGTTATGCGCAGTTGAAGATGATGGAGCATGTCCACCCGATATTCCATCTGGGGAACTTCCGCTATCACTAGGAGATCCAGCACTCAACAAAAAAATCAAGCATACCTGATGGGATAACCTAGCTAGGATTGGATTGTTGCAAAGCCGCTAATGTTGATTGTAGTCCATGTGTTATCTCTGACTTGTGTTGGTTTAGTATTTTTATTTTTTTTTGCAAGACTTCTTCTGCCTTTCTTATCTTTGTGTTCACTTGCTCTTGTTGAACTTTGTGAGCACTCTTGGTAGCAGGTTTTTTCAATCCTTTTTTAGTGACCCCTCTTTCATATAATCGAACACGTCCCCCACGTTCATTTCATTAAATTCCTTATTAGCTAAGTTATTTTCTCCTTTTGTATTTGTATTTCCTTAAGCTTAGCCTTAATAACGAGCCTAATCTTGGGAACGAAAATAAAAATTTTTGTCGATATTGAATAGACGGTGAAACAATTTCTTAAAAAGAATTTTGAGAGAAAATTCAAGACTAAAAAGGAATCGAATAAATACAACTTCTGTTGTGATTTGTGCATCAACCAAGTCTATATTAGACCCCTCGATCTTCGGTCTAACAGTCATGATAATCTAATTGTAAAGGATTTGGTGATTATTGATATTAACCATAGAAAGGAAGCGACATAAGCTTCCTTTGAATCCCACTTACCCTTCGGTGTAGTGAGTTTTATAGGAGGTTTTCTCTCCAACCTCATCACGTCTCTGGTGAGAATGCCTTCGGCATGCTGCTATAAACAGAGGAAACTCACCTCTTTAGAGTTGAAATTTTCACAGAGGTCTTACGGGTACACTTTATAATTTGGGGCTCCAGTGAAGAGAGTAATTTCCTTTTTACCCTCTCAACTTTTATTTTAAATTTGTCAATTTTATTATATTATTTTTAATATAAATTTACTTTAATTATTATTTAAAATAATATGTTTCATTAATCAATAATAATATAATTTTGAATATTTTTATGCAAATCTAATTTTAATAATTTATAATTATTATTTAATATATATATATATAACACTTTGTCATTTTTATTTTTTATTACAATTATACACATTTTATTCTAATGTCATTTTTTACTCTCTTTTTTCACTTTTTTTTTCACAGCCACTATTAAATTAAATCCAAGCAAATATTTCTCATTGTTACAATAATCAAATTCACTACCAATGTTATTTTCAATTTTACCCAAATCAATGTTGCGGCTATCCATTTAAAAAATATTTTTTATTTTTTTTTATTTTTTAGAATTATTGTCAAGAAAATTTTTAAAAAATCAAATTAAAATTTTAGTTATAGTTCAAGGGCCAAATTAATAATTAAGTTAACATTTTACATTATTGTTTAATAGATAAAATTTAAAGTAGTGGCTAATTTGCACGTTTGGAAATATATAAAAGATAATTTACCTTTTTTTTCCAATAAATGGATTGAAATGCAATCCACCATACAGGAGCTTCCCTGTTACCTTTGGGATCTTCATTATCCAGTTTATTCCATATTTCGTGTAAAAACATAACATTAGTGGAGTACTATGTCCCATGATTTCCACGTTGGAAAAACCAAGAGTTTTATTTGATCAAAGTACAAAATTTACTAAGCAACGGCTGCTTTCTTTTTCTTTTTATTCTAGATGATCATGTAATTTGATTGACATGAACATTGAAGCATATTGTAGCAAATGGTGGTCTCTGCTGCTTCCCTGCTCTGTCCTGGAAATAATCGGATTCTGACCTTTAACCCTCGTTCGGTATCGCCGCCAGGCGAGTTGTATGTTCACAGCGGCCCATGTTTGCCAATTTGATGAATAATATCTTGCTGTTCTCTTAAGCCTCTCGCTGGCGAATTTGTACTTGAAATGATATGTGATGTATCGGAGATGGTCCGAATCAAGACCAAACGCTTCAACCGATTCGACGCTAACGAATGTCGCAGATGAGGCTGGAAGACGGTCGATAAATGATTGGCGAAGACACCATGATAGCAGCTCATCACCTATAAAGCCTCCTGCTTCGATTGTACTCGTCGCAACCATGCCTTTGCTGAAGCTTTGAGTACGTTTAATGCGTCCATGAACTATAAACACCATTCTTTGCACCGGATCTCCTTCTCTAAATATCTGTTTCATGAGGAAATCAACATGTTTAACAAACCTTGCATCGTTGGGGTACGAGTGTCAGATTCGAGTGCGTGTCCGACATTGGTATGTCGAAGGATCATATCTCTATACTCAAATATCAATGAAAATAAAGAGTCCAAGTAAAAAAGAATTTCGTAAACTTGTACCTTTTCATCTTTAGAGTAGACAAGAGGTTTAACTCGGTCACAAATGTTATCCAAAATAAGATCATCCAAGTTGTGGAACAAAGGAACCTGACAGAAAGAAGTTGCAATTCAATTGAAGTCGGGGACTCGTAAGATATAAACATATGCTCATTCTGCTCCAAATTTTCTTTGTATATTTGATGGATTCAATTAAGGGTCATCTATTTCTTCTTTTGTTAAAGTTGAGGGTCAATATCTCTAGTGTTCTGTACCTTTTTGATGAGGTCAAGGCAAAGATAACGCTTAATGTCCCGCCGAAGGCCTTCAGGCAAGTCTTTGATCAATTCCATTTCATCTTCTCCTCCCAAAGTGGCCCATTTCTGGTGTTCAAAACGGCGAACTCTTTGTCTCAAACATGACGGTAACTGCCGACGCTTCATCCACCATTCCATGTCTCGACATCTCAGCTGCATTTGCCTCTTCTTTGCCATGACAGCATGCAAGAAAACCTTGATCATCAAAATAACCAATTGTCACTTAAGTTATGTTCCCATAGAAAATAGGGTAAATGAGTGAGGTTTGAGTCACCTACCTGGATGTTCCCTATGAGTAAAGTGAAGAGCAGCAATCCAGCTAGCACTAAGCATATACTGAATATCACTTCTAACCAGTTACTCGTTGGCTCTAGAATATTTCCAAAGGTGCTGCGAATTGAAACATGGTGTGTGAGAAAATACCAATGAATGGTTATTAATCTTGTGAGTGGAACTTCCAAGATTGAGACTTAAAGCCAACGATGGAATGGTTATTCAGGCTTTTAGGACACCCTGCCCCAAGATTTTTCTCCAATTGAAATGTGATGTTTAAGCACACTGATATAGAACTAGAAGTTACAATTTTGTGAGTGACTTTGAACCTATCTGATACAAATTTGAAACTTCTGTTACTTGGACCCAGATATAAGTATCAGATGTGGGTATATGTCTCGCACGATGAAACCTAGATTTACCTGAGAGTCATTAAGCCCCAAAATATGGGATAAAGGATCTTAACAGCAACAGAATTGCTAGAAACAACAGGAAGAGCCCACTCATAAATCCCATAATTGAATGGTCCTTCAACGTCTAAGCACAAAGGTTTTCCATTAACTTTTGTTGAGCCACCGCCACAAGACAAAGACAGTTTTCCGCACTGCTCATTTCTCGCACATTGTTGCCTGAGACACGAGGTTATGCGCTGCATAGTGAGCACATACCAACACCCTCCCGCAACCTGCATTGTGCCAAAAATCAAACCAAACCTTTGTAAAAGTTTTGTGGGGAAGAGATGGTAGCATATTGGATATCAATACTCTTTTTAATATTTTAATATGAATCTATATGATTTCTTGAAATTTTAATTCTATTTATTATTTGTAATAAATTTGAATAATATAATCTAAATCCAAATATTAGAATATTTTATAAAGAATAGTGAAGCGAATTTAGAAAATAGATACTTAAAAATTAATATTAACGTAATTTAAATATTATCAAAATCTATAATAATCAATCTTCCATCAGCTAAATAACAAAAAGAAAATCAAGTTTATAGGGAAGACTTTACATGAGAAGCTATGAAGTAGGCAATGAGATTAAGGCCAAAACCCCACCAAATGGTGCCAAAGACATAACCAGTGACCTTCTTCATCCTTCTCATCAAGCAAATGGTGTGGTGAACTTTTGGGAGGAATTGGAACAAGAAACTCAAGAACAGTATATTCATTATATGCCTAATGTGCTCTTCCCTCATTAGTTTTGGTAAAACTAACCAGAACACTGCCTGCAAAACAGCACAAGAAGGATTTTACGGTCCCATCGTGATGTTACAGTTGCTAATGTGTTATCACCTAATATTAAACATACCTGAGGAACTGGGAGAATCACGAAGGCATCAAACCAGAAACCTTTAAGCGAACGAACATAATGAGAAGCAATGACACGAGAGTCCCACACCAGTTTCCCGCAACCGACGACGAGGGACTCCCTCGACACGTACGCCAACCTGAACTGAAGCCATATATGGAACAAATGCACAGCGTCGACACAAGTCCGAAGGACGGTAACAGTCACGGCAAGCCCACTATCCATGTACAAACAAGGCCATCCACCTCTGCCTATAGATACAGCATAAAAGAAGAGAGGATCAATGGCTAAGGCCATTGCACGAGCCAGCAGGATTGAGCGGTTCCATTTCTGTACCCGCTTGCTCCTCGGGTCAAGCACTCCTCGTCGTCCTCCGAAAGGACCGGAAGGCTGCCGAGTGGCTGCTTGAGTCGAGTTCTTCTCCAGGCAAGCTCGGGCGTGAATGGGAACGAGGGAAGAGCCGGCGTAGGCTTCCCATTCCGGAGGGTGTGCTTGGTCGCAGCTGGTGGAGTGGAAAACTGGGAGTCCCACTTGAGTGCAAGCGTAGCATTCAATGGGGTTGGGAATCAGGTTGTCTTCGTTGATGTCGCCGCTGCCATTATCAGAGCTCTCGGCCGGAGATATTTGAAGGTGACTACGTGCAGTCCACCAGCTGGAGAAATTGGAGAGAGAAGGCATGGTGGGATGGTGGAACCATGGGAGAGAAAGGAAAGAAAAGGAAGTATGATAAAAGAAAACAAGGAGAGAGGGAAAGGAATAGGAGAGGAAGGCAAGGAAGATGGAGTTATTTGGAGGGACAGGGTACCAATACCATTAGAGGATAAATTATACTAACTTAATTATGAGTAAATTTTGTTTTAATCATTTAACTTAAAATTACTATTTCATCACTAATGCCTTCAATCTTTTTGTTACCAAACTGTTAAATAGTGCTTTTCTTTAAAAAATAAAATAATATTATTTTAATCGATATAATAACAATTTTAATCATCAAATTTTATATTTTTTATCAATTTAACCCTAATTCTATATAAAAATTATAAAAAAAATCAAAATTATTTTAAAACAAAAAAAATCTATATAAAAAGTTCTGAGAAAATAGTACCTTGAACATGTTGTTAAAGAACTAACACGCATGAGAAATATCATTCAATAGAATCTAATAATAAATTAAAAATAGAAAAAAAAATAGATCATTAGATGCTTTCTCAAAACCAAAGTAGTAATATTTTTAAGTCGAGTTTCATAGCCTTGAAGAACATCTAGAACTAATAGTATAGAAACTTGTGAAATCGATTCTGATGTTATATTTTTAACCAAAATAAATCATATTCGGTTCAAGATTCTAAATCAATTAAATTATCTTTTAAATTGTAAAATTATATAATAATTTTTTTCTTTTCTTATAACAAATAGTTACGTTAAGAAATAGAATATTTAAAAAAAATAAAGAACCAACAATTTTGCTTGATGTTTTATATTTTCTATATTTTGTAAATAATGGATATTGAATATTTTTATATAGATAATTTAGAGAGAGAACTTGGAGGGCTTAAAAAATTTTCCCTCATTTTCTCACTTTATCTATATTTGAAAATTTTATCTATTTTTACTTTTTATACTCATAAAATTTTAAAAATATATATCATTTTATATATAATTAAGGTCAAATTGAAAGAAAATATAAAAAATTGAAGATTAAAATTGTTATTATACCAACTAAGTGTTACTTAATAGGGGTAATCAAAAAATAATTTTGAAAACACTAGTGACCAAATTGTAACTTTTTTTAATTAAATGACCAAAACAAAAAATTATTTATAGTTTAGTAACTAATAGTGTAATCTATTTTAAAACAAAATGTAACATAAAAATAATACTATATGGATACTACATACCTATATAAACTCCCAATAGTTCGACTTTTGGTGGCAAATCTTGGTATAAAAATTTGGGGTCTAACTAAAATTTTTAATAAAATTAGGAGACTTAATGAGAATGTTTTAAAAAATTTTATAGGCATAATTAAAACTTTAAAAAAAATTAAAAATCAAATGAGAATTGACAAAAAATTTTGAACGCACTAATTAATTTTTTTTTAAAAAAAATTAAAAGGCTTAATGATAATTTTTAAAATTTTGGACTTTAATGGTTGTAATCTAGTGTGATTGGACGGTTATTTGTTTACTTCGAACTTTTCTCGATCTTTTATGTATCTCACGTTTATCTTGATTTAATTTATATGCATACCACTTTAATTTTACTATGGACCTAATTTTATTTAAAATTATAATACTCTAATCTAAAATATCCCCAAATATTATATAATTTTATATGGTTTTATTTTGTTACAAGATTAAATGAAATATATATTATAAAATTAAAAATATCTTATTAAAATGTATAAAAATAGTTAAAATCTTATTAATATTAAAAAAATTAATATAGGGGTAGTTTTGGTAATTTGATTTTTGGACAGGGATTCCCCAATTCGAGTACAATCCTTCAAGCACCTAACTTCCATGCTTGATCAAGACCATCAATAACCTCCCATGCTTCAGCTTCTGATGCATTGCAGGTGTCCATCTTTTTGAAAATCGAGGTATCCATTTGCCACTGTGATATCTTCTAACCCCTCCCCCAAATGCATTGTAGACCTACAATGGATACTCAAGCTTTTATCCACCCCTGCACCTGCCTAGATACCTCCCTCACGTAGGCGCCCCACGCCATGCACCCATGAAAGGAGCTTCACCAAGACGTTACCAAGCACAGTTATCATATAAGACTAAATTTTATTGATGTTTCTAACCTCACGCTCATTAAAAAGTGGCCATCTTGGGAGCATACCTTAGTTTGGATGTATTAAGAAGATAATCATGGATAAGGGGCACTTCAAGCCATCCATCTATAAATACCCCTTATTTTAAGGAAGAGCGAGACAAGCTAGCAAACATAGCACCCTTACTCTACTTGAGTGTGACTCGAACTCCTTGAGACCACCATGTTTAGCAATTCTCTGTACTATCAAATATGAATGGCCCTCATTCTTGTGGTTTTTTACACCTACCGTGTAAATTGTATTATTGTATCGGGTAACTTAATATGAAGAGTAATTTGTTTGCTTGTTGTTGAAACTCTAAACATGAGTTTGAATAAGACAGTGTACAAAGATAATAAACAATGAAGGTAAAGAGAGATATAAGCACATGACATTTGTTAATACGGAGTTTTGCTTATTGAAACGATTTATTCAACAATTGGTCCAAAAATTTATTGGACAAATCTCAATCTATTCTTACACAAGAAGTAATTGAAACCCAACTTGTTATAACCACTCATCCAAATACTTTTTAATTATCTAATAATCCAGGCCAATAATGACGTACCGATATTCATTAGTTTAATCCACAAGATAAAATCTTAAAAGACAAGGATAAGCTAAATTTGATCACCATGATTTACCGCACGAGATAAAACACCTTCCGAGAATCATTTGTTTATGATGAATATAAACATAGAAGTCAAAATAAAAAATATCAACATCCAATTCCACTTGAACTTGAACCGTCTCGGAACCATATATTAAATATGAGAGTTAATAGTGATATTTTATATGTTTTTTTAACTCAATCTTAAAAGATTATTTTCCAAAGGAAATCAAATATGCATGGTTGTTGGGTTTTTGGATCATTCGCATCGCAAACAAACAAAGGATTTGTAGGGTAGTTTAAGCTGGAGGAACCTTCCACCCTAAAACACAAAAATTATCCTAACTTTTTCTTTCTCATCTTCATCCAATCTTGTTCTTTAAGCTTTCCTTCTATTATCTCAATTAGAAATCATGAATAATGTCTTTTCCAACCTCAACTTAAGTGAAAACCAAAACTTGGGGTCCTATAAAATTAAAATAATTTTATATGTTTTTGTATATAATTGTATTTATAGAAAAATTGATATATTAATATTTATTAAATGGTTAAATTTTACGTTATAAAGTTTTAAATTACGTCAAATTTGATATTAATAATCTATTCAAATGGAATATAAAACATAATACTCGGTTCGTTAAAATATTAATCGTATAAAACTAAACTAGCTGGTAAGAAGTTATCTATAAAAAGCAGCAGTACTTTTTCTTTTCATTTGTCTCTTCAAGTTTCATCCACCCACAACTTCCATGGTGAGGGTATGATGAACTGCAACTTACATCTTCCTCATTTTTAAAGAGGTATTTTATGTTTTTTTTTTTATCCTTATGTTTAAATGATAAATGATAACATGAATATATAGTTATACCTTAGTATATAGATATAATAAGTTATTGAGGTCTTAAATTGTATGAATTAGTGGTTAATTTTTTTTTGTCAGACATCCGTCGGCACGAGTTCGAATTATATTACTCCCATCCTTTACCCCTATGATTATATCTAACTAATAAGATATTAGGATAATGTCATATTTAATACTTGTGCTTTTATAAAATATGTCTATTGTGATACTTAAATTATCAATTTGTGTATTATTATAGTATCTAGAGTTATGAATAATATATTATTATGTGAAAAACTAAATAAAGCAAAAAAAAATACTAAATTAAATTTTAAAAAGCAAATAACTAAAACTAAACTACATATAGTTAATAGAAAATAAGTAAATACTAAAGTTACATAAGTTAAAACATCATATTCTCTGTTAAAGTAACTACTAAAGTTATCTTCTTCAAAGAGCTTCCCATTTGAAATCGAGTTTCCTCCGCATGAAACCCTAATTGCAAAAATTTGACTAGATTTCTTCAAATTTTCTTTCAAAAACTTCACTTTCTTAGCTTAAGATAAACCCAAACATTTCAGAAGCTAAGTTTGAAGAATCTCATGATAGTCAAAATCAAGTTATTCAACATCTTATTCACCTCTAGAACTAGCCACTAATAAAGGCAATTGTATGGATTGACCTCCGTCAAAATGGAAGCCAAATGGAGCAGACCTCCTCAAACTCTAAGGGAATCTAGCTCACTTCAGCGACGGAAACGGGTTAGGGGTGTTACAAGGCGTGTGGGCCACACGGCCTTGTGAGCCCATTTTGAGTAAATTTAGTTAAGGTTATGTTCCGAAATGCGTTCCAAAGTTGTCAGTTCTGTAGATTTTGATATGTGATGTGTATGTGGTGCGTTAATTGGAAAAATTGTTGTTCTGATGTGTTTGCTTTTCTTAAAGCATGCTAGTCATATAAATTGTAGATCTGATTTGTAATTTGTGTGTATCATTAGCATATTTCCTTTCTCTTAAGCATATAAAAGCATGTTTATTTTGATTACATTTGAATATGTATTATGTTTCTTCATGTGCATTAGGGTGGGATATGATTATGGCGAATTTCTACATAATATCTAGCAGCTTGACTACATATTTCTGTATAACAACATATGATCACTATTTGGTGTGGGGAGTTGGATGACTTTTAATTACCCTATTTGGTGTGTTGGGTGGAACGGAGATGGTGTGTAACGGATGGGGGTAGGATCTGTTCTGTTTGACAATTTGCATCGTTAAACATGCCATACCATCTGCATCTGCTCTATTATACGAATCTGTGCATTAATTATTTTGCTATCTATTATGTTTTTGGGTCAAATCACATACCAGGCTTCTAGCTCATCCAATTATTTATTCATTTCAGGTAATCCGTAGACTTAGGATTAGGCAGCGTTTGAGAACTTGAATTGATTACACACACATAAGATATTTTTTTATTTATTTTTATTTAAACTTTATGGACTTTTATTTGGGACTGTTTATCCGTTTTTGGTTATTATTAACGTTTTGGGTTTTTTATGGTTTTTAACATTTTTATTAAAACTAAAAACTATACATTAGATTATTTTTCGTAAACTAAATTTGGACGATGGATTTCAAATTAAATAAGTCAACGATTTTTTCGCTGCAAATGAGAATTGAGAAATCGGGTTTTAGATTAAGAAATAAGTAAAGAATTTAAAAATAGTTTTTTAATAAACTTGAAATTAGGTCTAACATTTTGATAGACTAGACAAGTTTTTACAAAAAAAAAATTTATATAAGAATAAGATTAGTTTAAAAAACAACTAGTCGATATTTTAAGGAGTTAATGTAAGTTTTAAAGTCTCGATCATAACGTCTAGACTAGATTTACAAAACGAACAAAAATAGAAGGATGAAGATTTGGATTTGGTGAAGGAGGTTCACAAGCATCATGTTGGGTTTTGTTTTTCAGTTACTTCCTTTTTTTTTTTTCAATTATTTCTTTCTCTCTCTCTTTTCATGTTACGTCAACACCATATACAAATTGGGTCCTTTTTCCTTTATATATATATATATATATGACCCCCTAACTTTTTCTTTTTTTAAATCTTCTTCTTTACTTCAAATCACCATCAGTCTCTGTTTCAACCAGCCAAAAGCAAAAGTTATATTCATAATTTCTATAAAAGTTTAATTTATTCTGAAAATAACAATGAATTATTTAAATGTGGTTGAAAATTCTCAATATGGGCTAATATAGAATTATTTATATGTAGAGACAACTCTAACCTTACTCAATACCAAATTCAAAACCACAAACTAGCACTTTTCTTTTCTTCAACTCATGTTTGCCTTCTAATGGCACATATAGGTTTAAAAGGTGGGTTTGGGATGGCGGTGCGATACGGTACGGTGCGTTTAGCTTACTTTTTGTCTCACGCTATAGTATTTAATTTCACTGTCACCACTATTTTTACACTAACCGCAAGTAAATGTACTGCCCATCCAAACTCACCCTAAGTGAGCAATATCAAATTCAGAAAGAATGCTTCAAAATCAGAATTTTTTCTTCTAAAAATAGGATTTAACAAAGTAAAAAAATCTGATTTTTATCAGTCTAAAAATAATCTTGTAATTTTCAATTCAACCCTTTGTCTTGTTTTTTGTTCCAATTTTTCCTGATTTTGTTTGTTTTTAAATTTTGACATTTTAATTGCATCACTGATAAAATTTAAATAAGTCTAATAAAAAGTTTATTAAAAAAATTAATTACATTAAACACACAAAATTAACTTGTTATCAACTATATAACAAAGGTAATAAGCAAATAAGACAAAAAAAAAAAAAGCACACAAACGACTAATAATTGTAATAAAGCATTCATAAATTAGTTGTATATGATTGAAAGAAATGGTAAATTCCACATCTCATCACTCAAATATTTTGTGAGATTTGATTTCATCATCTAACTTCAATTTAAACACCAAAGTTCAGAAAATTGAAATTTTTTATTTAACTATTAGTGATTGGACGACATGACAATATAAGAATATCTATCAAATGTTACATGGAATTTTCATAATCATTAACTTGTCACGTGGCATTACTACATATAATTATTTTTTTTATTTTTTATTGGAAATTTATATTTACATCATGCAATCTTGATTTTCTTTTAGTAAATTATAATAATAGGACAAAGTTCAAATAACAAACGTAATTAGCGCGACTAAAACTTAAGTCACACCTAAACTAATGAACTTTTTTTACCATCATATCATCACATGGGATTTCGCAATCTTAAAAATTTTACAATTTATATCAACCACCTCAACTATCTATAGACACGTCATCATTCAACATACGTCCCCAAAACTCAAAATTCACCAAAAATTATAATCCATATTTCAAATTTTAAATTTTGAATTTTTAAAACTTAAAGGTACAACTTTTCGCGCCTAAAAACTAGCAAACTCCAACAATGGAGGTTACTTTATAACCACCCGTTAACCAAACGAAATTAATATTAACCGAATTTTTTAATTTTTTTAAGGTTAATTGAACCAAATTTAAAAAGAAAAAAAAGTAACCAAACTGAAATATTTTGATTAATTCATTCGGTTATCCAAATTAACCAAAATCTATATTTTATAATGTTTATTTGACCGGATTATCTAAATTAACCAAATTTAAACTACATATAATTTATATTATTAATTATTAAGTTTAATTATCTACCTAATTTCGAACTGAACTTCTAAAAAATTATTAATTGATTTCTAATTAAATTAAATTAATTAATTCACTGATTAATTGAATTAAATTAATTTGATGAATTAATTTAGTTTTAATCAAAATTTGAAAACACTTACATGGGGGCACTTGTTATACGATCTCAGCCAATACTTCCACATGTCGGCTATGAGTGTTAGGCCACTTAGCGTACCTCTGCCATAGAGTACATCTATTGGAAGTGTTCGGATCTTTCAATTACAATGGGATCACCATTGATTACCAACACACCCGTTATCGATCTACAAGGTCATATCGCTGCCCTTATGGAGAGACCGGATGTGACCCTACCACTAACATAACGCTTACACATGGCATCTCTAATGTTTCATAATTTGAATAATGGGGAACACACAATCTATGCTCTCTCTTTTCTCAACATCCAGATCTTCCCCCGCCACTTTACCATGACAACTCTCTATCTTCAATGGGTGAATCATCTTTCACCTCCACCAATCATTGGTTCTTACTGATTTCAGTATGTAAAATTATGAGGAGAAATTTCTAAACGGTTATCCCAATAAAATTAGTCTTAACCGAATTAATTGAATTAAATTTTTTTAAAAAAATTTAATCGAATTAAAATTGATATATTTTTATGAAGTATAAAACATTTTTAAAAAAATAAATTGATAATATTTATTTGACCGAATTAATTAAATTAAAATTACGTATAATTTATGTTATTAATGATTAAATTTAATTAATTTAATTAATTATTCAATTTCAAACCGAATTAAATCGATTCAACTAATTAATTTGATTTTATCCGAAATTTTAACTCCTTCAAATCATTAAAACTCAAAACTGTCGAAACTTGAATATGACAAAAGTTTTCAAACCCCACCACTTGCTAACACGTCCACCATGGGTTTCACACCAATATGCATCCAAATCCAAAAGAAAAGTAAGCCAGCTGGTCAGAATATCTTTATAAAAAGGAAAATGTATGAACCACTTTATATATATATGATTTGATCATCACCAAACACTCTAACCACCACTTTCTTCAACTCACTACCACCCACAACATCAATGGTGAGGGCATGAACAACTTCAACATACATCTTTCTCCAGGTATTTTAGGGTTTCTTTTTGTTATTTAATAACATGAAATGTATCATTTTGTATTTTATTTTTTAATAAAGGAAGAAGGATTGAGTTGTCCATATTCAAATTTTGGACCTAATGTGCATTGATACAATAAAAAAACTCCATGTCATGTATCATCTACATAAAAGTATATAATATATTACTTTTCATTTGGTTTATTATTATGTAATTAATATCATATAAAAATTAAATACACCATAGTGTAAATATTAAAAGAATATTTTTTACCTTTAGGATTTATGGTAGTAAAATATATAATTAATTAATATTAAATAAAAAAATTTTAATTTTAAAAATAAAACAATTCAATAGATCTAAATGGGTTTGAGTTAATCATTTATAAACATTTCGTATTTTGAGTTAAGCAGGGCCTGAAAAACTATGTATAATATTAACACTATACACTATGTATAAACTCAACTTAACGCATAAACATATTTAGATTTAAAGCAAATCTCAACATACGAAATTTTATTATTTTCTAAATTTATTTTTCGAATTCAATATTTGTTTGCTAAGTTGGAATCAATGAAAATAAAGTAAGTTAATTCAAGAGTCATTTGTGAATACTTAAGTATTAGACTAATTATTTCTTCAACAATTTTTTTTCTATTCTATAAATTTAAAAAAAAAAGGATGGATTGAGTTAATTTACTTCATTTATTATTATAACTATTACTTATTTTCTACTAATTTTATTTATATTCCATTAATATAATATTTAAAAAATTATAATATCAATCAATATTTAAGAGAAAAGAACTTAGAAAATTTATTTACAACTAAAAGAAACTATATAAAAAAAGATATAATAATTTATTTGGCCTGGCAGTTTTATAAAAAAAATATTTTAGTTTTTTTATTTAATTTTTTGTTTTTATTTTAGTTCTTAACTTGAATTGTTTATCAAATCACCTTAAAATAAATGAAAAAGTTAACGTCAATTTAATTTTGTTGACGTGGCATTCATGTGATAATTCACGTGTATGTCACATTAGTAATTAATTATTTTTTAAAAAATTAAAATATATATAATTATTAAAATATTTTTAATATTTTTAAATTTTAAAAAATTAATTAATTGATGATGTGTATCTACATGACAATTCATATGTATACCACGTCAACAGAGTGTTTGTTAATTTTTTCATTAATTTTGGAATAATTTGGTAAATAATACAAAATTAAATACTATAAAAGAGGGACACGAGTGGGGGGGAAAGAATGGGTATCACTATGAAGATTCAACCCTCCAATAACATGAAAAGATTTATAATTAAATGGGGATACTGGTTCAAAATCCAAGTAAGTTGGCGGAAATTTAGTTCATAAATTGACGTCCTAATATCAGTAGTCTTTGGCAATTTGCAGGTTCAAGAAATTTGAAAAAGAGGTATGGCATTGTCAGAAACACTTTTTCAAGTTTGGGATGAGTGGGAGATCCGAGCACTCCTCTTACTCAGCTTGTCATTACAAGCAATACTCACCACACTAGGTTCGGTACGAAAACATTCAAAAAGTACATTGATCAGGTTGTTTGTTTGGTCGGCATACATGTCAGCAGACACGGTGGCAAGTGTTGCATTAGGCATTCTTGCCAGGAGCATCGGTGGAGATGAGCCTGGAAACAATGACAAGAAGAAGAATTCAAGCAACTCGATCCAGTTATTGTGGACGCCATTCCTTATCCTGCACCTTGGGGGCCCCGATACCATTACCGCTTACTCTTTAGAAGATAACGAATTGTGGCCAAGGCATTTTCTGGGGATTGTAGTTCAGATTGGACTTGCAATGTATGTGGCTTTGAAATCTTGGCGTCACAGTCAACTTAAATATATTGCCGTTCCAGTAATCCTTACTGGGGTTATGAAATATGTGGAGAAGGGTTTTGTGCTGATGATTTCGGGTACCAAAACCGTTAGAAATTTCTTGCTATCAGATCCTGAGCCTGGACGTGACTATCCGGAAGATGTGAGAAAGAAAAAATCGGATCCCAACTTCGTACCATCGCCCTTGCGACCATGTGTGTCGTCTCAAGGATATTCTGGATATCCAGATGATTCTCTCTCTCAAGCTTTTTACTTATACAATAGGCTCTCGTATTTATATTTAGATCTTATCCTCAGTTATTCTGAGCGCCAAGATTGTCACTCTATGATCTGCAACAAGTCATCGGAAGAAGCCTTTGAATTGGTGGAAGCTGAGCTTGGCTTTTTGTACGATGACCTATATACAAAAGTAGCGGCACTCCACCTTCGATACAGCGGCTACTTGCGCCGATGTTTCACCCTTTTTTCATGTTTTTTTTCATTCGGTTCATTCATGATTTTCATTGATCACACAAGCCCACCAGCTGACATTTCAATAACGTACTTGCTACTAATCGGAGCAATCACTCTCGAGGTTTACGGGTTCGTGTTCCTTATTCTATCTGACTGGACAAAGGTATGGCTGCTGGGTTATTTCAAGTTAAAGAAAGTAAGAAGTGGTAAGAGATGGTCGAGAAAGATATCAAAATACAACTTGATCAAGTTTTGCCTCAGACAACAGGACGACAGCATGTGGATGAAATTTCTAGGCAAAATTCGCATCAAGGAAATGGTGACCAAACATCTAAATGTAGAGCATGAAGATGTGGATGTTGAAGTGAAAAGCTTCATCTTCCAACAGCTAAAAGAGAGAAGTGAGGATGTCAATAGTTTGCTTGATATCAAGCAATGCAAGAAACTATTGTGTTACAGAGGTGATAATGTGCTTGAAAAACTGGAATGCCTGGATCTTCTTAAATGGAGCACAATTGATGTAGAATTTGACCATAGCCTCCTTCTTTGGCACATTGCTACCCAAATTTGCTACTATGAAGATGTCAAGCGGCTTAAAGGATCCAATTCTCTGGAAAACCTTAACAAATGCTCCAAACTCAGCAAAGGGTTATCAGATTATATGATGTATCTTCTTGTCATGTATCCAAATATGCTACCTAAAGGGATTGGTGAGATTAGATACATAGATACATGTGCTGAAGCCACTAGATTTTTCCAAAAAATGAGAAAGACCATTGGAACTAAGATTGATGAAGCTTGCCATGAGTTGTATGAAGTTGACACAGATTTATTGGAAGAACTTAAAAGAGATACATCCAAATCTGTTCTCTTCTATGGAAGCCGACTTGCAAAGCAATTGCAAACTTTGGGATCACGGGGGGATTGGGGATTTGAGAAAAAGTGGGATATGATAAACAAAGTATGGGTGGAAATGTTGACGTATGCTGCAGTTCATTGTGGGTGGAAAGAGCATGGGCAACAGTTGAGGAGAGGAGGGGAGTTATTAACTCATGTTTGCGTTCTAATGGCACATTTAGGTTTAAGTGAACAGTACCAAATCGAGGAAGAAAACTCTGAAACCCATGAAGATAAACTGATAGAGTGTCCACCTGCATGTGATCCTTTCTTGAAGCTTTTACGTGCTTTAGGTTTCACTCCCCGAAGGACAATAAATGAATCAAATTAGAATGATTAAGTCTTTAGTTCATGTTCTTTTGAGTATGTTTGTGTTGGATACGTGTTAATCGAGCTTTGTTTAAGTGGAGTGTGTATGAATCTTATGACATGATATGATGGTTAAGAGTGTTCATGTGTGGTTTGGGTTTAAATTTTACTAGTCGTGTTAATTATTTAAGCTTTGTTTTTTTATTGTAATTCATAAAAAAAAATATTTTGAGTGTGTATTAAGTTTGTTTGTTTATATTAAATGATTTGTTATATTAATTTTTTAATTATGTATGTGATCAATGAATTAGCTGTATGTATTAATTAAATTATTCTTATATGATGGTCTGTTGGTCAATGGTGTTCACTGTGTGTGGTTTAAGTTTGAATTCCGCCAGTCGCATTGGTTGTTCGGGTTTTACTCTGTTATTGTAATTTACTAAAAAAAATTTAAGTGTGTACTAAGTTTGTTTGTTTAAATTAAATAATTTGTTATATTAATTTTTTAATTATGTGTGATCTACGGATTAGTTGTATTTATTAATTAATTTTTTAAATTAATATTTTACAAATAATATGATTAAAAAATTAAAACACAATAATATATATTTTAAATAAATATATGTAACAATTATCCTAATTTAATTAATTAATCTATTATCACTAGACCTATTCATAGGTTGGGCTACTCGTCTAGACCCGAAGCCCCATCCAAAATTTAGGAGGGTTTGGGAAAAAATATTAGGCCTGATAAACGGGCATAGGCAAAAAATTAGGTATGTTTAAAATATGGATGGGGCTCGGGCTTGAATATTCAAGACCCGGGCCTGGCCCGTTTTAAGTTTATAATGTTTTATATTATGTTATTTTTATATATTATATAATTTAGAACACATTAAAAAAATAAACTTATACTAAATATATAATACTACTCTAATGTAAAAATTAAAATAATATTAATATGACTATATAAAAATTTTCAATAAATAAAAAATGTATAAATTTATCAAATATTAAAATAATATAATATAAATATTTGTTTAAAAAATTTTAAAGATAATATGGACAGGCCAAAAATGAACTTGATAGTCTTTTGCAAATATGGGCGGGTTTGAACAAAATTTTAGGTCAGATTTCAAGCTGGGACGGGCTTGGGCAAGCATAAAGTATGTTAATATCATACTTAGACCCGGCCAGACTCATGAACACCTCTAATTATCACCATCAATTTTTTTAGGGTAAACTACCTAGTTGGGTCATCTAACTTTGAAGATGTTTTCATTTTGGTCACAAAAAGAATTCTTTTCTCAAAATATTGATTGGAGTAAAAAAATAAAGGATTAATGTGAAAAAGCAATAGAAACTAAAATAATGCATTAAAAAATTATCAAATTGTACTTGTTTATCACATTGTCAAAAAATTTAATTTTCTTTTTTTTTTTAATATTGAAATTTTAAATTTCAAATCATAAAAAAACAATTAAATAAATTATTGAAAAATTTTTATCCCTGGATAATATTAACTAATTTGTTACTGTAATTTAAAATTAATTAAATTAGTCTCCTTCTAAATTTTAAAATTTTATTTTATGTTTCCATATTATTTTTAATGAAATCAACTCAATAGCTCATATTTAAATTTAATAATCCTCTGTGAAACTTAAATTTCCTTTGATTATATAATCTCGAATATTCCATAATATGCTAAAAGAAAAAAATCATTGCAATCAATTAAATGAATTGCTTTTTCTTTGTTTGGGTAAAGAAGCGATGAAAATTTTATGGGTTTTGTTTGACATGAAAAATAAAATTAATTAATTTAATTAATGTAAAGATTTTTCTTTACTTTCAGCTTAGTATGAAAGACTTTAGATCATATAATCAAAAGAAATTTGGGTTTCATGTACACTTATTAAAGATGATTTAGTTGAGTTGATTTTAGTTTGGAAACATAAAATAAAATTTAAAATGAGACTAAATTAATTAATATAATTAATTTCAATATTATAGTAACAAATTGGTTGATACTGTCAAGGGATAAAAAATTTTCAATAACTTATTTAATTGATTTTGATGTTTTAAAGTTTAAATTTTCAATATTGAAAAAAAAAAATTAGAACTTCCGGCAATAGGGTAAACAAGTACAATTTGACCATTTTTAAAACATTAATTTTAAAACATTTAACTATCTTACAGGCAACGGCATCATTGTCATGTTTCGAGAGGATGAATTAGCCCCATGCCATTTGGAGATAGCTAATGATTTACAACGATTTGGGATAAGCTGATTTTAGATGATTTTTAGATATTTACATAGGAAACATATGTTTTAACGTAAAAAATTTAATGTATTAGTCGATTGAGTTTTAGTTCGATTAGTATTGGTATTGTTGTCAATACAAGAGAACATGGGTTCAAATGTGTTAAAATGCATTATCCTCCTATTTAAAGGCATGGGGTGTTAGAACTATAAATAATATCTAATATAAAATTATAATTGTAAACCAGGATCTGTCATGCCAAATCATCAAGAACAAAACTAGATGCAGAAGCGTACCTGAATTCATCTATTTCTCAAAATCTACGAATCTTGAGGTTTTGATCTTCTAAATTAACACACAAGTAAGTAATCTAGAGAATGTGCATGGCTCTCTCTTTTCTAAAGATGAGATATTAGAAAAGTTACATTTTATGTAATTTGGGGACTATAACCCTAATATATATAACTTTAACACTTTAGCCCTAATTTCTAATCAACCCATCGTCAATTAGAAATTAGTTACTAGAGTATCTACACATATTTGACTCGTACTTTATTTAATAATTAAAGCCTAATAAACTATAACCAAATTAGATCACTTTTAATTTGGGCTAACCTATTATGATAATAAATAATAACGTGTAATTACCCTAATTATATATGCGATGTCCATATTTTCCAACATCGAGAGAGATTATGGGTAGTTTTAGACATTGTATGAAAAAGAACTAATATTATAAGAACCTATAATGAAATTAATGTTCAAAAAAATAATAACGTACAAATTTAATGAATAAATAGTCCATCATTTGGTAGGTATATTGTTAATCATATAATAAATATATATTATTTTATTTGGTTAAACTACTAAACAAATGAAACATAAATGTTATTCTATAGAATATCTGTAACGCCCCGTACCCGAGACCATTTCCGGAATCGAACACGAGGTGTTAACAGACTTAATTCATTGCTTAAACAGCTCAAACAATTTAATTTTAGAAATTCCAGACAAGCTGGCTAACTGCGTCACAGTCGCTTAAAAATTCATATCTCGAGTTCTGAAACTCAAAATCCAATTACGTAAATTTTCCCTGAAACTAGACTCATATATCTATTTACTAATTTTTTTCTAGAATTTTTTGCCTGGCCAATTAGTACAGTTTATTAGTTAAAATCTCCCCTGTTTCAGGGTTCGACTGCTCTGACCTCTGTGTATTACGAATTAGATATCTCCCTGTACAGAATTTCAATGACTATGAAGTTTGTTTCTCTTAAAACTATACTCAATAATAAATCTGTACATATAAATTATGACTTCTAACTATTTTTATACAATTTATGGTGAATTTCCAAATTCAGAATAGGGGATCCAGAAATCGCTCTGGCCCTGTTTCACAAAAATTTAAACATCTCATAAAATATAACTCATATACCTGTTTCGTTTCTTCCATATGAAAATAGACTTATAATTCTTCAATTCCATATTTTATTCATCATCTAATTATATCTCTACTATTTTTAATGATTTTTCAAATTCACGTCACTACTGCTGTCTGAATCTATTTTATGGTAAATTTTACCTATTTCATGGTTTCCATGGATTAACTAGCAATTTGACATACATAACACCAAATATGATCATAATTAGCCATTCCAATGGCTAATCATTACCAAGCATTTTTATACTACTCAATAATCATATCATAAGACCATATATACAAAATGATTATAATGTTAGACATGCCATACTCAAAATATACAAGCCATTATGCTAAGATGGTATACGGATAGTGTGAGCGTGCCTCCGACCGTTCCCGATTTCAGAGCTGGCTTGTCAACACTACAAGGAATGAAAAGGAGGAAGTAAGCATTAATGCTTAGTAAGTTCACATGCAAATAGCAAGTAACATAACCATATAAGCAAACATAAAACATCATTTGCATAATCATCACCAAGACATTCATATCATATTTTCATTTATCATCTTACCATATTGTTGTTATATCGATTTTTCAACCCGAGGGTTAAGTACATACCTGTTCAAAGTATCCACTTCACAACACTTACCAATACGTCCCTTTCATCTTGAGTATTTCTCCATTTGAGTAGAACTTTACCCGTTGAACACATCGGCTTACTGGACATGATATTTTATTACTTTGAGATGAGAGAGTCCTTAACATCCGCTTAATTTATTTAATCATTTTTAAATTAGCATTAATACAAAGATGGATCGTATTTTAAATTCTTTCAAATTTTTAAATTTTCGACACTAAGACACTAATTAACCAACTAGGTACCAATTTTGGGCGTAACGAGGGTGCTAATCCTTCCTCGTGCGTAACTGACTCCCGAACTCGTTTTCTGATTTTCGTAGACCAAAAATTATCGTTTTAGTAAATCTTAACTTTTATTAAAATGATTAATTTAAGGTGATCCGATCACACCTCATCAAAAAAAGGATTGGTGGCGACTCCCTCTATTCATTTTCATTATCAAAATCCAAGTCGATTCTCGTTTTTTCAAAAAATGGTTACGACAATATGATTTATAAATTGTCATTTGTCACGTGCAAGTGTTGTTTATATTAAAAAGAATTCATTTAAGAACTCCATATGATGGTTTGATGATCAAAAGTGTTCACCAATCTAGATGTGGCCTAGGTTCGAGTAGCACTAGTCACGTTGGTTGTTCAGGTTTTTATCCTGTTATTGTAATTTAATTCATTAATTAATTTTTAAAATATTTATATTTATTGTTCACAATATCGATGCATTTAAACTTACTTTATTTTCAATATTTTTTTTTTCAATAATTTTCATATGAATACAATATTATGCATATATAAATTTATTTTCATATGATATTAGCTTAAATAATATACGCTCTAAATATTGATAGATTGAAAGATGCATGGATATATTTAAATATACAATAAAAATATAAAATTAAAATTAATTATAATTCTATCAATAATTAAGTTAAATAAATTATAGGAAATACAAAGTATAAATAAAAGTGACACAAATATATAGTAAATTTTTAAACTCAAAATATATTTTTTAAAAACTTACTTTTAGTGTTGCTAATATTAAAATTATTTTACATTATATATAAAAGTAGTTTTATAATTTCAGTTTTAGTCTCTAGAATATGTTCGAAATTTATGTATTTATATGTTGACACGTGACACACACAGATGATGCTTCTTTCCTTTTATTCACTTTACAAAAATGGTTAATTTCAATTTTAATCTTTCTAAAATATTTAAATTTAAGATTTAATCGTTATATTTTATTTTCTAACGATTATTATATTTTTATAATATTATTAATTAGTTTAAACAGTAAATATTATTAATTTTTCAATTAAATAGTCTTTATTGTTAATATTTTTATTTTTATAATAGTTATATATATATTGAAAGTGAATTTTTAAATCGAAAAAGTAGAAGGACTAAATTCTTGAAATAAAAATAAGATGACTAAATTTCATACATTTGCTTGGATTGGATTGGCCAATCAAATTAAGTATCGATCTTGAGATGGACATCAAATTAATTAATTTGGGAACGGGTAGAAATCAATTCAACCAGGCTTAAAAACACATTAAATTGGGTTTTTATTTTTTAAATATATTTTATATTTTTTAATAATTTCTTTAATCCAATCGTATAAACCAATAACTTAATTAATTTCGCCATAATCTTATTTTAAAAACTTTAATTAAAAATATATTTTAATCTTTAAATATTAAATTTGTTCCCATGACCACCATGCTTGATTCTTGATCCTTTTTTTTCAATTTCAGCAGACAAATCAAAAAATCCCAGAGTCGGGGGGGAAATACAGTTAAAAGCGTATAGAAAAGAGACAAGAAGGAGAGCTCTTCGTCTTCTTCTTCCCAATATTCTGTAAGATGCTTTTAATTGTAAAGATCATACCCTTTAATTGGTTAAGTTTTGTTTCAGTTCATTGCTGGTTTGTTTCCGAATTGTTGACCTTTTCTTTTCGTTTCAATTTTTGTTTCTTTCTGGGGTTTATGTTAGTGCTTTCTTTTCTAGGTACTTTCATTTTCTTCCTTATATCTACTAGTGATTCAACTTCTAGGTGATTTTGGCTTTTTTATATATAAATTGTCAATAGTAGTTTTAGAATGAAATTTTCTGATTCAAGATGCTTTGTTATTCTTAAGGATAGGGTATTTATTTATAACATTGATATGAAATGAAATTGTATGATAACTTATTTTAGCTTGTCTTGGCTTGGAATATGTTGAAATTGAAATCAAATCGTCTGCCAAGGGAAATTTTCATAAACCTAGTGTCAATAGCTTGAAAGTTGAAAAGAGGTAAGTTTGCATCAATCAGAGGGTTTTTAGGACATTCTATTTATGTCAAGTAATCTTCTATGTTACTCTGTGTGAGTGTTTTGATATAAGCATATATCCGACATGGTTTTAGTGTGTAATATATACATGAGCAAATCTTATTACTCTCCTCCCTTTTGACTTTTAGTGTGTAAGATACATGTGTATTAATGGTAGGGTTAATTCAAAATGGACTGCTAGATTGGTAAACAAACATTAGCTGCATACCATTAACATGGAAATGCTTCCTGAAGTATGTCTGCCTCAAGTGCCTAGGTTGTCTTTTGGTAACTGCGCTGTTTTATATGACATGTTGTAATTATTTAGGTTCTGTGTCTGCTACAAGAATGATGTTGTCTATGTAATCATCTGTGTTCATCCTATCAGCATGTGGAGTTTTGCATCTAACCGCATTGCCGGAACTGTTGGGTATAAAAACGATTCTCTAAAGCGAACTCACACTACATTAGAGTGTTCAGACAATGAAAGCTCTTCTGTCGTTAGCAGGGATGAGGGTTTAGAGTGCCCGATATGTTGTGAGTCCTTCAACATCGTAGAAAATGTGCCCTATGTTTTATGGTGTGGTCATACCCTTTGCAAAAACTGCGTCCTAGGACTTCAATGGGCTTCTGTGAAATTTCCTACTCTACCAGTTCAACTTCCGCTTTTCATCTCCTGCCCATGGTGCAATCTCTTGTCTTTTCGTCTTGTTTATAGGGGAAATCTCATGTTCCCTAGGAAGAACTATTTTCTACTTTGGATGGTTGAGAGCATGAATTGTACTAGGCGGAAGTCTCGTTATCCTTTGTGTGAAGATCATCAGCCAGACTGGTCATCAAATAACAATTTAGCATCAGGAAATCAAGTGACTCGGGGTAACCATGGAAGGGGACAAAGTCCACATCATTCCGAGTCATCAGAATCAAGCCGCAGTCATGCTCGTTTTTCCAATGACTTCTATTTCGAAAGAATACATTCTTTCCTTTGGAAATCTCTTACGTTCTTCATACATCTGTCAGCCAAGTTCCCATTAGTGATCATATTTCTCTTGATCACCCTGTATGCAATTCCAGCCAGTGCAGCCATCTTGGCTCTCTATGTACTTATTACTGTTCTGTTTGCTCTCCCTTCGTTTCTCATTTTATACTTCGCCTATCCTAGTTTAGACTGGCTAGTGAACGAGATCATCACATGACATGGTATTAGTTTCATGTTCAGCAATCATTGTGAATAAAAGTTTGCACCTATACCGCAACACATCTTTACCCGAAGACCATTAAATCTCCAATTCAATGACTTTCCAAGGTCCGAGTTTATAGCTTTTCTTCTTCAAAGCTACTCAACATCTTTTCCTATTTAGTTATATATATATATATCAATCACCTTGTGAATATTGCTATTATTCTTATTTTCGGGATGAGCACGGATTTTCTCATCCAATGGCAATCAAATTCCCAGACACAGCATAAAGTGCTCTATTGATAACAGCGTTCTTGGGTAGTATACAGTTGAAATGGTTATGTAAGTGCACATGTAGTTGTACTTAGTTAAAGACTGTTGTTACTGGATCTATATGTTATAGGTGTATGATATTTTCTGCTTATGCTTGTTTTTTCTCCTTTTTGGCTTGGATGAAAGCAATCAATAATTTGCATAATGTCTCATGATCAAAATATTTGCAGCTAGGTTACTCGGTAGGTTTGAGTATTGGAAGATTCTTAAAAAGTCATAATGCTACATTCCAGAATGAGATTACAGCGTTTGGATTTCAACATTCCGGCTATCCCGTAATCTCACATTACAGCCATTCCTAATCTCATTACGCCCTCTTTCTTAGGTAATCTGAGATTATGGGCATAATCTGAATTTTAAGACTAAATTACCCTCTTTTTTATTATATTTATCAATATAATCCTTTCTAGTCAAAAGTTGTTCCTTGTCAGCAACCATCTGCTGCTTCTCAATCTCCAAGTCCTCTTGAGATTTGAGGGTCTTCTCCCTTTCCTCCTCGTTTTTCACTTTTAATTCAAGTTAGTTTTCTTTCTCTTTTAGTTTCTCCAATTCATTAACTAATGCCTGCTCTCGTTTAGAAACCTTTTATTGCATGTCTTCCTTGTTCTGCATCTGACCATTTTTTTTTCTTTTCATTTCCAGATTAAATTCTCCAAGAAAATTATATATAACTCTCAAGAAGAATACATGTAAAAGACCAAATGGAAAAAAAATTATATATGAACATAAAAGGAGAGCATTAGTAGGTTAATTTGGTTTGGTTTATTCACCTTTGAAAATTGATTTATTCAGTTGGTTAGGTCAATTATCGGCTTTTAACTGAATTTACCAATCTTTAGTCTTATTTTTAAATACATTTATAAAACATAAATAAAATAGATTTATAAGTGAATTTAAAATTATATGTGATGTAAGTGAATTTGTAAAAACAAAATTTTTATAACAAGGACAATATAGTAAAATTTATTTTCAGGTAATTTTATATTTTGTCAACCAAACTCTTGAATTTTACATTTTAACTGGATAAGTCAATCACATTTACTTGTAATCTTACATTTTTGTAATCCTATTACGGAATGTACTCTAATATAATCTAATACCCGGCACCCCAAATAATCCGTGAGAGTTATTGTTGTCGATGATGTCTCTTTTACTTTTTTTTGTATTCTTCCTTTGATTTTTGAAGATCATAAACATTAGACCAATTTGTAGATAACAATTTTATGGTTGAAAGAAAAATTATATGTACTAGATAACAATTTATTCAAGTTTTCGGGTGAAATTCTTAAAATAAGCCTTCCATTTGTTTCAACCATACAAAATATTATCTTAGAAGGAATTTTTTTTTTTTTTACAAGAAGGATAAAAACCATAACTAGGCTAAGTAAAGTCATGCTATTTCAGAATAATTATCGTGTAGTAGTTGAAGAATTTCATCCGACAATTGAAGAACTACAATAAATACAAAAGAAGTAAGAGGTTGATAAATATTCTTAATTGATATTTTAATTGAAACACTTGACGATTTGTTAACTTTATTTGTGGATATCAAATAATAATTATTTGTGTAATTAAACATCATTATCTAATTACATAAATTATTTGTGGATATCAAATAATAATTATTTGTGTAAAAATTATTTATTTCATTTGTCTCTTTTCTTTTGCTCCACATACATTTTCTTTCTTTTCTCTCACTTTACACGCATGTTCTTAAATTTGCATTTTTTTTGTGGGTTGTGATAAACAAACATTGATTTCTTCCATTATTGAATTTCTACTAGTCACCAGTAAAAATATGCTCAAACCCACGTCCTTGTGATTGTTGTAGAAATCAATTAAGTTAAGGTTTAATCGATTATCCAAGTAAAACTTTAAATACAGGTAAATTAATGCAGTTTTTTTTTTTTAACTTAATAATATATTAAGAACAGCAAAAATAATATTATTTAATTGAAAACAAATCAAATAATGTTGGGCTTGGACTTTGAATTCAAAGTCCAATCTATTTTCTCAAATATCAAATGGGCTTTGGTTAATGGGCTGATAACATTAAAACATGTTTTAAGGTTGTAACCTAAACAGAAGTTGGAAAACAAAATTATATTTGAATTAGGGCAAACTATACTAAGGTCACTAAACTATTAATAAGTTCATGTTTTGGTTACTTAACTTCAAAAGGTTATAAAACAATTACTCAATTATTCGAAAGTTTTCATTTAAGTCACTAGACTATTAAAATCGTTGTTGTATGATATTCTTCATTTGTATCGCTTGCACCAATTGAAAGCCTTTTTTTTTTCCTTCTCTTTTATATTTCAATTTTTTCATGAAGTAATTTTGAATGTCACAAGTTTGCAAACCAAAATCCAAACAGTTCTTTTCTTTTATCTACGACATTGAGTACCAAATCGACTTGTATCTAAGGTATGTTCTTCTACACATCAATAGGTACTAATCAATCGTACCGATTGTTAAATCGTCGTTTGGAGCTTACTAGTCGAACTTTTCAAAAAAAAAAATAGCCCAATGATTTAAATAAAACTTTCGAATAGTTTAGGACTTAAATGAAAATTTTTGAATAATTCAATGACCATTTTATAATTTTTTTAAGTTAAATGACTGAAACATAAACTTACTAATATTTTAATTGGTAAACTACACTAGTAGTCAATCAACTATTAATAAATTTCCTTTTTAATCACCTAACTATTAAATGTTATAAAATGATCACCCAACAATTATGATTTAATTAGATGACAAAACAATTACTATAATAGTTTACCCTAGTTTAATGAGTTGAACTATTTCTAACTTCATCAACTTATATTTGGGTTTTTATATATATATATATATATATATATATATATATATATATATATTAAAAAAATTAGGAGGGGAATAGATGTGTGGTGCGGTGCAGTGCGTTTAGTTTACTTTTTGTCTCACGTTATAATATCGCTATAATATTTAATTTCACCGTCACTACTATTTTTACAGTAACTATAAGTAATTGCACTGTCCATTCAAACCCAACCTTAAAATCAGAAAAAAAAAAAAAAAAAAAAAAAAAAAAGAAGAAGAAGATGGGTTACCGGTGAAATTATTTAGGAAAGTTCCACCCTTAGAATCAGCCAAAAAGGATGGGTTAGGAGTGAAACTATTTAGGAAAGTTCCTGATGATCCCTCCAAATGGTTAGCTTTCATCTCAGTTTCTGTTTTATTTTATTTTTATTTTTTAAATTTTTAACCATTAATTGGCCTATTTCCTAACCATTTTTATTCTGTATCATTATATTCATTTATTTTATTAAAAATAACAAATTAACTTACCCAATGTAAAATTAAATTATTTTTTATACAATTTTAACCGTTGAGTTTATCAATATAATTATACTTGTCATTTATGTAAAATTTTGAATGTATTCGTTATCTTTATTATCTCAATCTAAACTATCTATATTAATATGTATTTAACAATTAGATATTTTTAATAAACTGCAAACTTTACATTCATGATCTACGTAAATAAAACATGAAATATGCTCTAACTTTACAAAAAGAAATTTTAGCCTTCTATTTAATTTTTCGTATTTTTTAGTCCTTAAACCTACTTTTTTCTGTTAAATCACCCCAAAACGGATAAAAAATTCACATTTTTTTTAACTTTGCTGACGTGGTATACACGTGGATAACACATCAACATTTAATTATATTTTTTAAATTTTTAAAAATTCAAAAAAATATAAAAAAATATTTTTTTGACATTTTTAATTTTTTTAAAATTTAATTAAATGCTAACATGTCATCTCACATCAGCAACATTAATTTTTTCATCTGTTTTTGGGTGATTTGACAAAAAAATGTAAATTCAATAACTAAAAGAAACTAAAAATTAAATAAAAAAATTAAAATGACATATTTTTAGTAAAGTTGAAAGATTATATCAAAAATTAAAAATAAAAAAATTATAAATATATATAAAAAAAATACTTTATTTTAGGATTGTTTAAAATAAATACCTCTCTATGATTAAATACTTATTGCAATTAACTTCTTTAAAAAAAAATAGATGGACCCAATCAATGTAATGGATGATAAAAAGTCTAAGAAACAAGTTTAATCTCGTGTGACAGTCTGGTGGTTAAGGGTGTTCACTACTTCAGGTGTAGTTTGGGTTCAAGCCGCGTTTGTTATTTGAGTTTTGTTCTGTTATTGTAATTTATAAAAAAAAAAAAATAAAGAAAGTGTCTTAATTCAATTGACACAGATATTGTTGTCAATGAAGAATGATGTAAGTCTGATTGTGCTAAAATGTATTATCCTCCTATTTATGAATTGAAAAGAAGTTATGAATAATTTTAAACATTATGTCAAAAATAATAAATATCATCACAACTAGGGTAAAAAGAAAAAAGGAAAAAAGAGTTTGTTTTTTGAGAACACCAAGAGCTGACCATCCCCACCCACCAATGTTTGCATGTGCAACAATTTGGATCCATATCTGCACATGCTCCCCTTCTTTTTACTTAACATTGAAGCAAATAAGTTAATTAAAAGCTGCTAAAATAACCCTACATGTTTGGATTTTATTAAGGGTCCTTCTTTCAAGGACCATGAAGACAACAAATAACAATTAGACCTACCAAATTAGAAGATAAATGAAGTAATAAAAAAAAATTCTCAACAAAATATTTTAATTTTACAGTTAAATTTCAAATATTGTCACATGCTTCAAATTTCATTTTTTAGAGTAATAATGGATTGAATCTAAGCTTTCATGATGTCTTGAGAATTGTTTTTATAATTATTTAAAAAAAAAGTTATTATTGAATGTAAACTTAAACTAAATTTTTTTATTTATTCTTAAATGATTTTTTCTTTTCAGAAATTATATAATAATTCAAAGGATAAATTATAAAAATAGTCACTTTTGTTTGCCTTATATTACATTTTAGTCACTTAGGTTTGAAATGTTACATTTTAGTCACTTACGTTCTCGTTTTGTTACGAAGTGGTCACTTTACCATTAAACTTCGTTAACTTCCTAACGGCAGTCCTATGTGACAGTCCAAATGAGTTTTGAATGCCAATTTGGATGTCCTATATGGTAGTCCAAATTAAATTTATTTAATTAAAAATCTATTTTCATCCTAGCAACTGGACATCCAAGTTGGCATTTAAAACTCATTTAAACTACCATATAAGATTACCTTTAAGGAAGTAACGGAGCTTAATGATAGAATGACCACTTCGTAACAAAACGATAACATAAGTGACTAAAACGTAATATTTCAAATATAAATGACTATTTTTATAGAATAAAGAACAGACTACATACTAAACACATTATTCTTATATTTTACACTTATTTATAATATAGAAATGGGTTGGCTTGGACATACAAAAACTTGTCTTGTGAAACAATATATGACCAAGAAAGTCAAGAAGAAGCAAGATTTTGAAGCCCAAGGAAGTGAAGTAATTAATTTCCAAAAACATCAAGGACCCAATTTTGTGGTTGGGTGGTCAACTTCCTCAACTAAAGCTACCAAATTTACATAAATAAAATAAGTTGGTGTTCTTTTTTTTTTTTTTTTTTAATTTTTTGTGGTCATCAACTCTTTATTCATATTATTTCATATTGAATAATGATGACATGAATAAAGAAAGATGTTAAGATCAGAATCATAGTGCATTGGTGAGGATTTGAAGGAGAATCCAAGGTGAATTTTTCTCATCTATATATTATCATAAAATATGAGAAAAATAGTATGAAATTATGATTTATCTTTATTTATTTCTAATTAAAAATTGATAAATTTGATTTTTTTTCTTGATTTTTGACTTTTTTAAATCTAATTAAAAATGTTAAAAATTAAAAGGAAAAAATCGACTTTTTCATTTTCTATTGAAAAGAGATATAAATAAAATGACATCACAATTTCATTCAATTCATTCTCGTAAAATATAGAAATTGTGTCCTTCCTAAATTTTAGTTTTTGACAATTATGATTTTTAATATAATTAATTTGTACTATAATTATATGGTCCTTAAGAAACTCTTTAAATATATATAAAAATTAGATCAACTCAACATCAAGAACACATTTTTAGTAAATAGAGTCGGTTTGACTTTTTTAATAAAAAAATATTTTATTTATTTAATAGATCTTAATATTAGGGTTAGTATTTTGGTGTACTAACAATGTTTTTTTTTATTTTACAAGTAATTTTAAAAAATTATCGTGTGTCTATTTTTTAATATATTACTATACCTCTATAAGATACTTGTTAACCTCTTGATTAGAGGCAAAGTTAGGAAATTTTTTAAGGAGGGCGAAATTGAATTGTATACTTTTACGATAACAAAATTACAATTTCACCATTTTAATAGTCTATATCTTTATAATTTTTAAATGATTAAATTAAAAAATTTCTTTTTAATGAGTTAAATTACAATTTTACTATATATTAATTTAAACTTTATAATTATAAAGAGACTAAAAATGAAAATTTTCATTTTAAGGGTTGGGTTCCTACCAGCCTCTCTTGACTTCGTTTTTGCTCTTCACCCTGCTTGTGAAGTCTAAAAACTCTACACTGTATCAAATATTTTTTTCCATTAATATTAACATAAAAATTAAATTAAATTTTATTAATTTTAAAAAGGGATAAATCTCAAAATTATACATGAACTTTAAGTTAATGTGTAATTGTATACATGAACTTTAATTTAGTGTAATTATATACGTGAAACTTTAATTGTGGTTCAAATGTATCCTTGAAACTTTAGTTTTGATTTAATCATACATATTCAAAGAAATAAATATATCAATTTATTTTTATATTGAATAAATATAATTATTCATATATGCAATATATAAACATAAAATAATGTTACATCAATAATTGTGTTAATAATTTATAAAAATGTGATCAAATCAAAATTTTATATATAAAACTACACGAAATTAAAATTTATGTATATAATTATACATTAAATCATAATTTATATATAATTTTGAAATTTTTAATTTTTAAAAGTAAGTATAATTTATGATTTCCACATAAATTTCTAATAAAACTTTTATATTACTATTTACCTTTTGTCAAAAAGACCTTTTTATTTTTTTTTTCCTGTTTTAAAGCTGCAGTTCCATATATTGATGCAATCATGCCATGCAGCTTTCACTTTTTCATTTTCTTTATTCTAAAAAGATTTTATTCCGATTAGTATGTATATTATTATTAATATAAGAAAATATGAGTTTGAGTGCGTTGAAATACATTATCCTTTTATTTATGTGTTAGAAAGAGATTATAGATAATTTTAGACATTATATATATAAAAAAAATATAATCAGAATTTATAACGAGATATTGTAAGCTTTATGTTGAGAAAGGCAATTGCCCATCCTTCAAGTTTGTGAGATGCCAAATCTCTATTTATTATTATTTTCCATTTGATTTGGTGGCCAAGCCTTAACCAATGCCAATGCCTAAACAGATAAAACAGCATTTATTTATGTAAAGCTATAAACTAATTAATTCAAGTTTGAAATTAACAATTTTATTTAAGTTATATACTTTTTTTTTATATTGCAAAAATAGTATTTTTTATGCTTATCCATATATCTTCTCATAGCTTGACTTACAATCATTAGGGGTCGGGTTGTAATAAAATTGTAGGATCGGCTCGCAGGCTAAGTTTGTCTACGAGTTCGCTTTCCTGCATAGGTCAACTTTGTTATTCTGTCAAGCTCGCATACGATTCTATAAATACGTGTTTAATCTAAAATAGGATACGTATTTAATTAGCTAATATATGATGTCAATGAATAGTATTCATATCATATAAATATTCTCTAATACTAGAAGGAAATAAAAAAACCCGATAAAATTATAATTTAAAATATTTTAATATATTTATATCGTGTTTATATTATTTGTGTTATTCCATATTTTTATATTATACTTTCAACGTGTAATGTAAAATATATATTATAATTTAAAATTTTAACAAGAATGCCTCTCATCAATTGATTAAAATATGGGGGAAATAACGAAAACAAAATGAAAAATGTGTTTGTAATCTATTTTGTCAATTGATGGTTTCAAATGTTCTGGAACCAGACGCAAAGCCAGGAGTTGGCATGGGCCCTGACCCTCCTAAAATGTAATTTTATATTTTAGGTCTTTAAATTTTTTTAAAAATTTTAAATTAATAAAAGTAAAATTATATTTTAGCCTCTTTAAAATTATAAAAATTCGATTTAATTCTTTACAAATTATAAAGATATAAACTATAAAAAATTAAAATTTCATCCGACTCCCCTAAAAGAATTTTCTGACTTCGCCCCTGTCTGGAACAATCCATTTTATTATGAAACTGGGAGACTGATTTGTTATCTTAGTTTAGAAGAAACCAGTACATTTAATTTATCTTCAAGTTGTTTAATATTATTATTATTTGTTTGAATTCAAAGGTTTATTTGATATTAAATAAAAATAAATAAATTTTTAAACTTGTTCTAAAAAAAGAATTTTTGGATAACAGCCTCGAATTCAAAATAATTTTACTTTAATATTAAAATCAAGAATTTTTATAAATACCAATAAGAAAAATCATGGAATAAGAGGATTATTTAACTATAAAAACAATTTATTTAAATAAAATGAAGAAATTCAAGAGTCTTTTAATATATTTAAAAAAAGAGTAAACTATAAAAGTAGTCAATTTTGTTTGTCTCAGATTACATTTTAGTCACTTATGTTTGAAATATTACGTCTTAATTTTGTTACGAAATGGTCACTCTACCATTAAGCTCCATTACCTCCCTAGCAGTGGTCCTACGTGGCAGTCCAAATAGGTTTTAAATGCCAACTTAAATGTCCTACGTGGCAGTCACAAATTAAATTTATTTAATTAAAAACTTATTTTCATCCCAGCAACTAAACATCTAAGTTGACATTTAAAACCCATTTGAACTGCCAATAAGGAGGTAACGGTAGAGTGACCACTTCGTAACAAAACAATAACGTAAGTAACTAAAACGTAACATTTCAAACATAAGTAACTAAAATGTAATCTGAAACAAATAAAAGTGACTAAAAATTATTTATGAAATAAAATTTGAAATCTAAACTATCAAATCCAACTAATTAAAATGAAACAAAGATGATGGTAATTCATATTTAAATCCGACCAAAAAAATAAAATAGTTCAAACATTGGATCCCATAAAATAATAATAATCATAATAAATAGTGGTCAAAATCAAAGGATGCCCCTAAGCCACTTAATTCTGGTCGGTTCCATAGAAAATAGATGGAAATTGGGATCCCTAGCTATTAATCAAGTCTTCTCCCCCTAACCCACCCAACATAACATAAAAAAAAAATAAAAATGGCTGACATGATCCTTCATATTTGTCTTTATTTATTAATAAATCACTGTTGAAAATCCCCAAATGAAATTGAAATTGTACAATAATATATTCTTAAATAAATTTTTTATTATAATTTAAAATAAATGACTAATTTATTATTTTTATAAAATTATTTATTTAATTGAAGATTAAATTTTCTTACTTAGGACAACCCCCACACAACTAACATGTTAGGGGGTCGCCTCTCTATCTATGCCACCAATTCCCAATATTCTTCTAGTTTGACATTTCAACCCTAATTTTTTATATTTTTTATTATTATTTAAAACAACCTACCCAAATAAATATTTTTTTTGTTTAATATTACTTATTAATGTTTGGAGAGAAATTATGACTAATTCAAGAAATTTCTTTTTTGGGACTTATCTAACATTAATTATTAATGTACGTCCCCTTTTCATAAATACCGAGAACGAAAGAAAAGGAAACACTACTAAAAATGGAAAAGGTGTAATTTTGTTTTCTGTCCTTATACTTTTTTAAACTTCTGAAATTCAGTCCTTTTATTTTTATTTCGAGTAATTTAGTCATTTTACTTATCTGATTTTAGAAAAAAGTATAATCTAGTCTATAACATTGTTAATTGACTTGTGTTAAACATATAGCTTTAAAATTTAATACCTTCGAATATACATCATATTTAAATTTAACAGAAATCATTAAAAATGTTGCGAATAGAAGAATTAAATTTTTAAAAATAAAAGTTGGTCCGCAAAATGTATAAAAAAGAACACTTTAATGATTATTAATTTTTCACATCATATAAGTGAAAAATACCTTTAATTTTTATTAAAGAAAATAATAGCCTTTATCTATGATAGAATATGTTTAAAGATTTATCTAATAAGAAAGTGACTTTTTTTAAGAAATGGATATTTCCTTCTTCTTTTTTAAAACGTGGTCGTGTTGCTTTAAAACATTTATATCACAAACGTCATTTTTTTTTAATGTTAGATTTTTAAAATAAATAAATAATTTGGTATTATTTGGTTCACGATGTTATAAATAAATATAAGGATGTATAATGGAGAAAGAAAATGATTAATGGCACATGAAAAGTGAGCTTTGTAAGAAGAGTAATCAAAATTAATTATAGTGTTGGTCCGATAGTTAGGGTATTTATCGTTTCAAGTGTAGTTTGGGTTCAAGTTGTACTAGTCGTGTAGCTGTTAAGGTTTTGTCTTCCTTTTATAATTCGTCAAAAAAAAAAGACTTAATGATAAATTTGGCCATTAACATTTACATGTTTTGTGAAAATGGTCCTAATTGTATTTTTGAGCCTTTTTTGGCCATCAATCTTTATTCTTTTTTTTTTTCAATCTGCTTTTTCTAATAGATTTAATGAATAATTTCTAAGTTGCAATTTTTCTTTTTCTTCAAAAGGTTTCAATCTTTCATATGTTTGTTTACTGAGAAGTTTTTCTACTAAGTTAATTATTTAGATAATTACGTTTATTCTCTTTAAATTAAGAGTTTTTTTAATATAATGTATTATTTATTTATTTTATTATTTTTCACATGTAATTGGTTATCTAAACAATAAATTACATCTTATTAAAAATAATCTACATATGAAATTCTAAATCATCCCCGTTAACTTTTGTATACTTTTATTAAATCTATTAGAAAAAACATATTGAAAATAAAATGAACAAAGGTATGGCCAAAAAAGGCTTAAAAATATAATTAGAGTCATTTTGACAAAATATGCAAACGTTAGTGTCCAATTTGTGTGTTGACCTGATGGTTAGAGTATTTATTACTTTAGATATAACTTAGGTTTGAGTCACGTTGCTGTTAGGGCTTTACCTTTTATTTGTAATTAAAATAATAATAATTATCTTTTTTCTACTATATTATTTGTATGTAGAATAAGTCAAATAATATGATATTATTATGAAAATAATTGGGTTAATTAATAGTAAAATTAAGATGATAATGAAATTATGAGTTTTTTTTCTTCTTTATGTTTCATCAATTGGAAATGATGAGACTGAGGTGAATTTACTTTTTAGGTTTAAATATCATTTATGTTTCCAATTAATATCTAAGCTGGCAAATTGATAGCCATTCATCATGTATTGGTAGTCAAGTTAATTAGAACAATTAATCTTAGCATAAATTACTTTGAGAAATTTGAACTTCTAACCACAAAAATAAACTTATTTCAAAGATAAATGATTTCTTATTTATTTAAATTTCAACATTTATATGTATAGATAAAAATATTAAACTCGAAAATAAATCGAAAAAAGAAAAAAAAAACTCGTTTTTAAAAATAAGAATGGGTTAAGATAATATTTTTATATGATTAAATTAATTGTGAATATTTGATGTATAATTAGCATAAAAGTTTCATGCACCAGTAATAAATAACAACACAAAATTTCATTATTGGTGAAATAAAATTAGAGATAAATACCAAAATTATACATGAACTTCGATCTAGTATGTAATGACATACATGAACTTTGATTTGTGTAATTTTATGTATTAAATTTTGACTTGATTCAATTTTCAGAAATCACTAACAACATTAACAGATTAGCACTATTTTATGTTGGCATGTTATATATACAAACTATTATATTAATTCGATATGAAAATGAATTTATGTATTTCTTTCTTTAAATGTATACAATTGAATCAAAATCAAAATTTATATATCAAATTGAATATTAAAATGAAGTTCAAGTATAAATTTAATATTCATCTCTGAAAAATAGTAAAACACTTATAAATAAATACTAATAACTTTTTAAATATATATATATAAACTCGAAACCTAAAATCCTAAACTCTAAAACAAAATCCCTATGTAAAACTCAACTCCTAAAAAAAAAATTAAACCCAAAAATAATATAATAACTTAATTATACTTAAATAAAATTATTAACATTTATTTGTAAGTCCTAAATTATTTTTTATTTTATCCAATGATACTATATCAATAATGGTACATAAAACTCATGTAATGGCCGTGCATTAAATATCATATAATTTCTGTCCATTTTTTTATACATATTTTAAATAAGAGTGTTCAATCGGTTAATTGAATCAAATTAGCATTAAGTGAACATTTTAAACTCTTAAACGTTAATCGAATTGAAATTTTTTAGAAACAAATTAACCAAACCGAACTATTTCGATTAATTCAAAAAATTTTGTATTTTTATTTTTTTTTGTTAAAACAAGTATAAAACATATCAAAAAATAAATTGGTAATGTTTATTTAACCGAAGTAACTAAATTAAAATTAACTGAATTAACTAAAATTAGCTGAAATGAACCAAAATTAATTGAATTGGTAATATATAATATTAGTTTTTTTGAAAGTTCGGTTAATTCGGTTAATTATCCGATTTCAAACCAAATTAATCGATAACTAAACTTTCAAACAACTATTAACCGATAAACCGAATTAATTCGATTTAATCGATTAATTTAATTTTAACCGAAATTTAAAAATCCCTAATTTTAATTATGCAATAATAATGAGGCTTGGATCTAAACCCAACTATTCATTAGCAGATTGATGAAAATATTAATTTTTATTATTACTATTATTATCAAATGGGAATGACTCAAGAAAATGTTTTAGGAAATTTTTTAAAATTTGAAAATTTTCAATTTCATTTTAGAAAGTGAGAACTAATTCTGTTTTGAGCATCTTTTTTCTAAGAAACCATATAATCTAAATTTTCTTTAAAGAGAATATTGCCTATTTAAGAAAAAAACAATTTATAATATTATCTATAAATTTTAAAAAAAAATTCATTATGAAGACAAATTTAAAAAAAAAATACTTAATATTATGTGTTTGATGAAAAAGATGTTACTTTGTGAGGGGTTTTTTTTTTTAAACATTATTATTTTTTGTTTTATTTACTATTTATTTAAATATTTTATTTTATTTTATTTTATAAGTTTTGGTCAAACTCTCTAACTGCAGGTGATACCAAATTTTAGATATAAATTATAAGGTAAATAGTAAAAACCATAATTTTTAGTATCTAAGGAAATATCAAATTTAATATTATGAATTTAAATAATAAAATGTGGATTAAATTTAAATGAGATAATGCTGGTAAGTAAAAATAAAAATAAAAATAAAAATAAAATGGAAATAATAAATGAAATACGAAATGAGATATAGATACTATATCTGCCACGCTTTATAAGTGGGTCACTCTCTTTTTTTTCCTCTTTCCATAGAAATCTGCAACAAAACCAAACGCGCAAAGCAAAGCCAAACATACTGAAAAAGGGCACAAATATATATATATATACACAGTTGCTTGCACGATCTTCAACCCAAAACGACCTTTTTCTGAGCTTCCATACTGAACTCTTTAACCCCTTCTTCTATTTCGTATTTCTTTAGTTGCCTTAGCTTTCTGGTTAAGCAGAGACTTATTTAATACTTGGACGTAATATAAAAGAAAGGTACTTCTTCTCCTTGCTTTTTGTTATCCATTTTCTTTCTTTTTTCGGTATTTCCTTACATTTAAAAGGTTTTTATTTTTGGGGGTTGAGAGAAAATGTTATGTGGGTTTTGGTTTTTGGGTGGTTTGGAAATGTGATACTGGAGATGGGTTTGGAGTGAAAATCGAGTTTTTCTCCTGCTTTGCTTTGGAAGTTTCTTGTTTTATTTGTTTTGAATTATATGGATTTTCCTTTTCTTGTTCACTTTTTTTTTTTCTGGTAAAAGTTGCTTTATTATCGAACGCTTGAATTGTTTTAAAAAAAAAATTGTTTTAGTTGTGATTTTAATGAGATTTATTGATGGAAGCTTAGTTTTTATGTTTCTTTTTGGTATGAATTTGAGGTGAGACATAGTCTTCATTGATGGATTATTGATCAGTTTCTAAGGTTGGTAGATTAGAGAATGATTCAACCCTTTCTTTTATTGCTTTGCCTAAATTGCTTGTTGATGTAATCCCCTAAAGAAATTGTTAACCTAAAGAATTTGCTTTTGTATTCGTTCATATAGTTATTAACTGTTTGATTGAACAGTAAACCTTGTGGTACTGTATACTTGATGCTTTGTATTTTTTTCAGAAATTTTCCATTTTGAATTTTGATTGTACATTAAACAAAAAGAAATTTACGAAACACTACTTGGCTGTTTATTGTATTGATCGAAAAATGCTTTAATTGTTACAGTTGAATCAAACTGGATATGCCAAATGATTCTTTTTTTTTTTAATGACATTTCTAGAACAAGAATGTATGATGAAATCAAACTCAATTGTTTATATATGAAATGGTTGTATTTATCTCTTCCTTTTTTTTTGTCCTTGTTCTTGTATGCTTTCTAGTTCATGCCGATTTTTGTCTCTCGAAGTTTACTTCGAGATTAATTCGATCATAGGAACTAGCTCCTAGTGGCCTTTAATCTTTTATGTCTTGTTCTCCGGGTAGACAGATTTTGGTAATGGCTCGAGCCTAATGATATTCAGAATAATAGCAGAATAGAGCTAGATTGGTTCCTTTATATGCTTCATTCATCTAGCAGTCCTTTTAATGTATTTAATCTAGTTGAAAACCGACTAATATAGTTTTGTTTGGTTTTCAGGATTATCTGTTTTCTCAACTTTGATTCTCTTCTACATATCTGATGGCTGAGGAGAGTATTGGTTCACTGGTGACACTAGATATTTCTGGGTCAGACGGGGGCAATTCGAGAAGAAACTCCTTGGCAGTAGCAGATTCGGTGAGCAGCAGAGAAAAAACTCTTCCTCGTTATCTGAGAGCTTCTACCGGTTCCTGTCATGATTTCTGCAAATATGGAAAGAAGCATGAATCTGAAGAGATCGCTAGACATCCTTTCCGGAAGAGGATTGTGAAAAAGCTGTGTGATGAGCCAAATTTATTTCGGAGCTTAGACTTAGTGCAGAGGAAGCAGACATCCACAACTGAATCCAAATCTTTTCCCAATTCCCGATCTCATACCCCTGATATGCCTGACACTATCGAGCTTCAGCTGCCCACTTGCTCTCCCGATGGAAATAATTCTAGGATACATGGTGTTCAGTTGAAGAAAGAAAAGACATCAGCTGCAAAGCTTAAGTCCAAACATCCACCCAATTCCCGTAGTCGCCACAAAAGCTCTGATGGTGTCACGCCTGAAGTGTCGACAAACTCTTCCAACAGCCAAATTCCTAGGAATGATGACGTACTGTTGGAGGAAAAAAAGACATCAATTGCAAAGCTCAAATCTTCACCCAATTTGAAATCCCGCTCATCCGATGCCTCGAAAGTCATGCAGAAGGGTGGATCAACATCCTCTAAGAAAGTAGGAGTCTCTTCGAAAGAAGTCTCATCGAAACCTAATGACAAAAGCTTTTCTAAAGCGCTTAGTACTTCTTCGAAGCCGAAATCTCAGGTAGAAAAGCTTCCTTTGGCTTCTGTCGCTTCAGGAGCTTCAAGTGTTAAGAGAAACAGTGGAAGTAGTGATACAAAGATGGGGAAGAGGACTTTGACCTCCAAAGTAGCTGTAAAGAAAGCATTGGCATCGCCAAGAGCCTCATTGTCTCCAAGAACTTCTCTTGCTAGAGCTACAAGTCTAACTGCAAGGAAGAACCTAAACTTAAAAGTTGTGCCTCTACAGAAGAATCAGAACAAAGTTGAAAAGGCTGAATCAGAGCAACCTCCCGATGAACAAAAGGTACGCAATAACAACGCACTTGAAGAGAAAACCCTGTATGTGATCAAGATGGAGACAGAAAATATGTTGTTGGAATCTGATAAAAATGAAAATTGTGCTGCTGAATTGCCTCCACCTGTTGCTTCATCTCCCAAGTCATCCTCCCTTACAATGTCTCCACCTTTGTCATCACATGGTGGGAGAGATGAAGATGAGTCTGAGTATACAGAGGATGACTCGGACTCTGAATATTATGAAGATGATGAAGATGAAACTGTAAATACTGAAGAAGTAGAACATTTGGAACGAGAAAATGGCGGAAGGTCCAGAAAGGGTAGGATGGTATTCTCCGAAGAGAAGGATAGCCGGCCTGTGAAATTATCTTTTAGGAGAGGAAAGGTTGTTGACATTCAGACCGAGAATAATGGTCCAAGGAGGCTCAAGTTCAGGCGAGGAAGATTACTTGGGGTCAACCAAAATATTAAGGCTGAGCGGAGAACCTTTAGGACAAGAGAAGTTGATGGCGACATGAATGACAATGAACCTGGTGGGGAAAAAGTTGTTTTGAGACACCAGGATTTGCAGGGAAAGAAAGATGAAAAGGGTTTGTTTAACAATGTCATCGAAGAAACTGCTAGTAAACTCGTTGAAACCCGGAAAAGTAAGGTTAAGGCCTTGGTTGGTGCATTTGAAACCGTCATCTCCCTCCAAGACGGCAAACCTTCCTCAAACACCGTCACTTGAGTTGCGAAGAACATCTCTAATAACTGTAGGTTTACAGGGAAGAGGGGGCAGGAGAATAAACCTAAGCTTTTGAGAGGTTACTCCGAGTTTACACAGCTATTGAAGTTTGAAAGTAGATTTTCACTGTTTTGACTTCGAAACTCCTGGGTCTTGATTCGAACGCGAGATTCCGTGTGTACTGATCTTGACATACTTCACATACAGTCTTGCCGAGGGTGTGCTTCTTCTTTTTTCCGAAGTTATACTACGAATGATTTTCTATCATGTGAATAAAGCAATATATACTCATGACTTCCATTTACTGTTAGGAGATAATGTGGATGCCTGATAACTCAGATTTACGTAGTTGTGTCTTTGTTTTTCGTGGTTCATTTTGTGCTATTTTTTCTATTCTAGAAATGTCATGACTGATTCTGTTTTTGGTTGGTTTATCATAAGTGTGTGCATTGTTGTATATTCTATTCCAAAGTATCCTTTAAACATGTAAGGTATATATTTATATTCTATACTTGTACTTAAATCCTACCAACATATTTTCATTCTCTTTGAAAGCCATTCAATTTCGTTGAATCCAAAATAATGACCTCATCATCAATTATTAGAAATAATATATTAATCAAATAATAATTTTGGAATTTTTGTGGTTTTTATGTAAAATATGCTGCTTGTTTAGTTACAGTTAATTTGTTAGTTATTCAGTTTAATTATTGAATTAATTATTTAATTTAGTGTTTGGAAGAATTGAATATATTGGAATTGTTATAACTTCAAAAAAAATTGAATATTTAACTCGATAATTGTAGCTGGCTGCTATTCTTATTATTCTTATTATTGTTGTTGTAAAAATTTGGCAACACCTTAGGTAATACCTCAATCTTGACCAAATCGTTAGGTCCGAGATATGAGATGACACATTCGTTGTCTAAGTAATTATAATTTTGTTTCAATATTCAGTGAGATAGATAATACAACAATTAAGTTATAAAACTTTTGAAAACATTGTTTATTCAAATCTAGGTTATAAGTAGGCTTACAAAAGCTCTCATTATACTCCGATAACAAGTGAAGGACTAAATTGTAAAAATAATCAAAACAGGAGGTGCGGCTGCAACATCAAAATATGGATGTCGTGACACCGAATGTAGTAACAAGATGTCACGACTTCATTTGAAGTGAGTCGCAACCAGGAAGATAGGATGTTGATGTCGCAACTTCAATAAGGGTGTTAGAGTTGTATGACCCAAATTCCTATTAAAGAAATCAAATACAGTGGCAAAATAGGAGGATCTGTGGGGGCGAAGGCCGAGGCCCAAAGTACACTTCTTCTATTTGAAATTGATTGTACAAGTAGAATCCGTATAGAACTTCTCTCCCTTTATTTGACATTGATTAGGATAGATTTTCAATCTATAAATAGAAGTAGTCGAAACTCCTCTTGCATCATTCGAATTTTCTTCTCTTTTGCCCGTGATTTTTTTTCGAAAGGGTTTTCACGTAAAATTTACGTGTTCTTATTTTTTCTTTTTTATTGCTTTGCAATCGTTTTATATTGCCATTATTAAAAAATGCAAGTCGCGGCAGTGAAGTCAATTAATTTCTAATGCCGTAACTTTACCAAGGAATGTTGCAACCAGGAGATCAGAAACTTATTGTCACAACTTCGGGAGGGGAAAGTCGTGACTTTTGGAATAATTTGCTCAAAAAGGCCTTGTTTCAAACAAGATTACTAGGCACCAATCTCATTTGATCCAAAAATGACCCTAAGCATCACTTTAATCATTCACATACTTGTTAAGTAAAAACTAATCATGCAATTAATTAGTTACCACATATCATATAATAAGCCTAACCCATAAGTTTAAACATATTAGAGGGTCATAACTATAATTTATATTTAACACAAAAAATTCATAATTGTTTAAAAAATGGTTTTTAATCGAATTTCTTAATTAGTAAAAGAAATAATTTCAATAATATAATTATTTTAATAAATATATATTAAAATTTTAATAAATCATCTTATAAATAATTATAATATAAATAAAAATTTAACTATTTTATAAGAGTTGTTTTAGCATTCAAACTTTTTGGATAGACTTAAAAGCTTAAAAAGAGTTAAAAAGTCAAATTTCATAGTTAGACCAACCGTTTGATTCATTGGACTTTATGCAATGGTCCCAAGTTCAAAGTGAGACATTTGGACCATCCACTTCATTGAATTCATTAAGATACGAAAATTACATGAGGGTATCAAAATATGCATGTAAAATTTTATACAGATTTATAATATTTTAAACAGATGAAAAATATCGTGAATACAAAAGAAATTCCCAATGACTTAAGCATTTTCTCCCTACTTATATCTCAACGACCAAATTTGTAACATCCTTTACCTAACCTGATCACTGGGTCTGAGCTATAATGTAACACCCTCAACCTGTATCCCTCGCTGGAACCGAATTATGGAGCATTACCGGAGTTTAATAGATCAAACAGACATAATTTTCAAACATTTCATATCATTAAAACAAGTCATCAAAGCATCATTTTAATCCAAATTATAAACATATCAAATCCAAATCAATTTTGCCTAGTTCATGAACACTTAAACATAGAATTAAATTCACATGCGCATATCTAGATTTAGTTCAATTTACCAAGCCATAATATGGCTTAAAAAACAAACACATATTTATATGTATAAAACCAACCAAAATTAAACTTATAACCTCATTTACAATCAAACCACAAAATAACTATTATTTAGACACCCTAGGTACATGCTAACACAAAGGATAAACATCACCACATTTGAGTTCGGGATTGTTGTTGGATGATGAATCGGCGATCACAAGTTAAATACCTAACCGTCGCACGGAAAACAAAACCATACGTTGAGTATAAACTCAGTGGTATTTCTATAATCCAAATATTTAAAGATAAGAAATTTCAAATATGCTATTGAAATATAAACACATATTAATATTTAATTATTTCAACAACCATATCATATTTCATTTGTTTCACAAATATCTCAATTCTCATACTTGCTATATAAATAGTTTTTCACATTTCATTATACATTTGCATTATCCATTCCATATTCATTTCATGAGTATATGACTCATATATTCCATATATTTGCAACATATTTCACATTCTAATTTCAATTCACTATTTCACTTCCATTTATCATACAATGTCATTTCAATATCAATTATAAAACTTTATTATTCATTTACCCCTATTAACACGACTCAGACTCGGACGGATATACGGATCCAACCAAAACACATCAATTTGGCACCCAGTGCCTCATCGGATAATTAAAAGTAATAATTTGACACCCAGTGTCTCATCGGCTAAACCGAAGTAAATTGGCACCCAGTGCCTCATCGAATAGATCCGAAGTAATAAATTGACACCCAGTGTCTTATTGACTCGAAATCGAAGAAATTCCTGAACTCTTCCAATCCTATGGTATGCCATCTATATCCGACTCAGCCCAATATAGTTAATAGGGTTTAATTTCACTTTTCAAATACATCCAATATTCATTTCAATTCAAATAATCAATATATTCAATATATATATACCAATTCAATCAATATAAATTCAATAAATTCAATAAATTCATCACATATTAAATCAATCCATTTCAATTGCAAAACACAATAATTCTCACCTCAACACTTACCATGTACATTAAATTAAATTATAACAATTAACAACTAAATTTGGATTATAGAAATACAAACTAGAAATTCGGATTATAACAATTAACAACTAAATTTGGATTAAATAATATTATAATATTATAATATATATTAACTTTAAGTTTTATAAATATCTATCTTATGCCGCCTCATTTAAGAACAATGTCATAATTGCTTCTTTAGTCCCTTTAATTTTTCTTTAATCTATAATTGAACTTTTACCCTGTATGCAATTTAGTCCTTATACGTAATTACTCTTAATTCATGCAAATTCACTTAACCAAAACCTAATTAACTACACAACTTTATGAGTTCGATTTACGGGAACGGAGTCCCGGGAATGCACTTTTTTTAATTTGGTCCTTTTTAATTAATTAACTATCGAAACGTTAAAATTTCTTAGCGAAACTTTAATAACACCTTAATGACACTCCAAAAATATTTATAAAAATATTTACGACTCAGTTTATAAAAAAAAAAGTCTCGAAACCACTGCTTTCGACACCATTGAAAAATGGGCTGTTACATACAGGATGCCACATTTGTAGCTTTATAAAAAAAAGTCTCGAAACCACTGCTTTCGACACCATTGAAAAATGGGTTGTTACATACAGGATGCCACATTTGTAGCCGGAGCAACTACCATCAAATACATCGCAAATAAATCATTCAAACAATCAATCAATCATATCATAAACATATTAATATTATGATTCACAATTAAATTTGAGTCTTAATCGAGCTTATGAAAGCTCTTTTGTTGACCCAAGCATGAAATAGGACCAAATTGAAAAATTTTAAAAATTCAGAATCGATGTCGTAACGTCACCTCCTCCATGTTGTGACGTTGCCAAACAGTCTATCACGTTGTGACTTCATGCCACTCGATGTCGTGATGTGACTCATTGTCGGTCGACATTGCGACGAGGAAGGTTACTCGTTTGGACGTGGACTCTATTTTTAGTAAAAAAGAACCATTTGGTACCTATTTCAGTACTTCCAAACTATTTCATCAAATTGTGCACAAATGGCTAACTTCACGTGCACAAAAACACTCCAAATACATACCATTCAAGTACAAATAACCACATTTAACTTCATATCAACTTACATAACCTAATCAAGCATTAGATATAACATTTCCTTACCTTAGCATACGTAGCAAACAATTGTTTAAATACCAACTTGTAAATGCCAATTCACATCTATATATGCCACTTCATTTGCTACCTACATAACACAAACTATTTACCATAACATACCATTTCATTTAGACATTCACATTTCCAAAATCATGCATTAGGTAAGTTTTCAAACTATGTTCAACATTCATGGTTAACATATACAAAACACCTATACACATGCCATGAAATTGGACTTTAAAACGATTGAAAAACTACTGAATCAATAAAGAGATAGTGTGAGCTTTTCAACAATTCGATAGACACATTCCGCAAATTGACAATCTACAAGGAAAAAGGGGAGACAATAGAGTAAGCATATTGAATGCTTAGTAAGTCATTATGAAATTTACTTAACTTGCTTTAACATTACAACAAATTAGACATTTAAATACATTGGCATTCTATATGACATCCCTTGACATACTCAACATATCATATGCATATCAACAAATACATCCAATAGGTTAGTTCACTTATATATCAAGAACTTATAACACAAAACATATATATATATATATATATATATATATACAACAATTCCATTTTCATTAAATTCATTTCCATTAGGTTACCATTTTCGCCTGAGAGAACCTTAGTAAATCAACTTGGATGCACAAGACTATATTGCTCACACAAGCTGGCAGTGATCAGGGTTGCTTACACAAGCTGACATTTATGAATTTGCTCACATAAGCTGACATCGTATCGAGGTTATCAGTCCAGGCTAAACCAATGATACATATAAACAAGAATCCACAACAAATGTTGGATCTCATATAACTACGTAAATCCCTGATCGTTTCCATATTTGACCCTAATGATATGCCATACATATCCTAATCCTTTACTAAGTTCACACAGGCATTATTAATGTAACCATATCATTTCAATCCCTGTAACAATATATACATGTCATACCAATCTTATAAACATTCAATTTCTGTTTGGTACCTATTCATAAATATCATATTTTTCATACTTCGCAATTTAGTCCAATTGATGCCAAAACCACGAAATTCACATTTATATAAACTAATAAGCAAAAAAAAAAAAAACAATTCAATTGTAACTTGAGACAAAACAATAAGTTCCATATGAACTTACCTGGCAAAACATCAAAAGAACAAGCCTTTAAGGACTAATAAACAATTTCGCCTTTTTTCGATTATCTTCGATTTGGTTCAATTCTCGATTTATACAATAATTCATTTTAATTTATCAATTCCAAACATTTTATAACATCCTAGTATATGCATGAATCAGTCCAATTTCATTTTTCAAATGCCCCTAAAGATTAATATTTTATTTGATTTAGCCCCTAAAATTGAAATTGTTATAATTTTCAATTTTGAGCTTTGGTTTCAAAACTGATCTCAATTAACATTCTTTTAGGACCTTCTACTATCAATAATTACAGAAATTTCACATCAGATATTCAATTTATACACTTTAGTCCTTTTTTACAAAACTAGCAATTTACACTTTACATTCTAGTCCTTTTTCACATCTAAGCTTTAAAATCTATCAATTTAACACTAATTTCTTTAAGAAATCACCAATGATAACTTTCAAAAACTTTAACAATTTTACAAATCGATACATGAGCTAGCTAAATCAAACTCCCACAACCTAAAAAACATAAATTTACAAGAAAAAAGACTTGAAAACTTACCAATTTGAGGGACCAAAATTTTAAAGCTCAAAACCCTTTTCTTTCTTTGTTTTAAGCTCACGAACGGTGGAAAAGATGAACTTATGACAATTCTCCACCATTTTATCTTTTATATCATAATTAATACCTTAACCATTTAATTAAATTAACTCAATCTTAATTAAATTAACTTAATCTTTCATTAACAATTATAAGTGGATTCTATCATTATATTTTATGATCTATTAATAAGAATTGCTTTAATTACCAATTTGGTCATTTAACTAATTAAAAATCTATAATGATAAGACTTTTATAATTGAGTCCCTATACCTTAATTAACTAGTGATTTAACAAAATTGTTGGACCAAACTTTAATAAACTTTTATACTAGCCTCCTAAATTATTTAATATTTACGGACTCGAATTACAAAAATGGAGTTGCAAAACTACGGTTTCGACATTACTGAAAATTGGGTTGTTACAAAATTAATCATAATAGTTTTTTTTTACTTAATTATTGAAAGAAAACATGCAGCTCTAACCATTTCTATGAGGAAAGCTAAAGATGAAGAAGAAAGAAAACTAAAAAAGAAAGAAGTTGAATTATGATTCATTAACTGATCAACTTCATTTTAACTATATACAATTATAACTATATATACTTATCTATTAATAGAACATACAAGGTTGTTATCTAAAATCAGGTTTGTGTTTGTTATATGAGTGTAGACAAGGAAAACAAAAGTAGCCAAAGACCTTAAATAACAAGTAATTAGGTTTCTTGTTTTGAAGTTTCTTATATGGAAACAAACCTTGATGTACTATAGAAGGGATCAAACAAAAAATGGAACAGAAGAGAAGATTAAGCATAGAGAGTTAACCCAAGATTCATTATGTTTCTATGCTTACGCTCAACTATCCCATTTTGTTGGAATGTATATGGACAAGATACATGATGTTTGATGCCACAACTTACAAGTACATGAAACAAATCTTTCTATTCATTGCCCCAATCATTGTGTACTTCAAAAGTCTTGCACCCCAATCATTGTCCTCCAAGCTAATGTAGCATTGAACTTAACCTTTAAGTGGTGGAGGATTTCAAATGTAGGGGACTATCATTGTGCATGTTATAGTTATTAAATATATATAGGGTATCATTCTACTTCTATTATTAAATATTTTGAAATAATTGGAGATTCAGTTCCAATATAATTATTATTTTGATTAGATAATTTTCCTAACATTAAAGGAGAAAGGATAAATAGATGAATGGGTAAATTACTTAAAATGAACTATTATTAACAAGATCATTGTACAAAGTAAAGTGAATTAAAAGTGTAAAAGATAGTTCATTGTATTGCAAAACAACTGTTAGATGCATTTATTGGTCTAATGAGGTTAATCAAGTCTCACGTACTTGCTAAAAAAACTTTGAATTTGAATTGATGTCCTAATAAAAAAAACCTATTAGGGAGAATAAAAGTACATGCCTAAAGCATGGTAGATAAATTTGTTCCAAATATAAAAATTCTCATAAAAGGTAAGTGGTAAAATAATCAAGATGTTCATGAAAACAGATGCTATTGAAGAGACCCAAGACATAACTAATTATAAAATTCTAAAAGAGATTCATGTACATGAAAAATAAAAATGAAAAGATCTTAATAAGTTATGTCATTACAAGAAAAAAAGGAAACCAGAAATGAAAAAGTTGTTGACAACATTTTTGCATACAATGTTATTGTTGAAATAATAAAAGAGATTGAGGATGTTGAATATAAATTTATTGAGGAATCTAGACATCAAAATGATTGATCAAAATGAAAAGACACAATTTAGTGTGAAGTTTTTGAACTAATATTCAAACACATAATATGTAAATCCAGTGGGGTACATATTGTTAGTCTTGTAAAAATGAAATAAGAAAATTGAAGTTTTAAGATATAAAATACAACTATAAAATCAGAATTTTTGCGAAGTATTGACATTGATTATGAAAATATATAATATTATTTTGTAGCGGATGCAATCATATTTAAATATCTCATTAATCTAGCAACTCATGAAAAACAAAATAAACATGCGTCTAATGGTTGTTTTTACAACCTTTGATATGAATTACTATATAACGAAATTTATATTAAAATCTTGAAGGATTTACAAAGCTAGAAGCATATAGAAATATCGGGAAAATGTTCAAAACAATTGTGTAAAAGTTTATACATATTAAACCAATTGGGCATATTGATATAATAGATTGAATGAATGATTGTTGAAATAATATTATAAAATGATCCAACGTGTCTATATGCTTTTATTGAAAGATCAAGATCAGGGTTTATTGTAATTGTATTTGTTTAGTTAAATATTGTTGAAATTTTTAAAGAGATTACATGATAGTAAACCATTCTAAGAAAGGACTTTGAAAAAACAAAATATCGATCTCGCCTTGCAAATTAGACATGTTATGAATTTTTTGTCAATAAATTAACATATACCAAAAAGAATTTAAAATGATCCAATATGGATAAAGCTCATCCATTGCCTACTCTAATGGTTGTAGGATTGCTAGAAGTTCTTAGTTTGGAAGGACCATCTCTTAGTTGATCTAGAAGTACTATATGTTAGTGCCATAGAAGTATTATTGTATCTTGGTCATATGACCTAATATAACACTTTATGAATTGTATTCCTTTAAATAACATAAATCCAACAGCAGTGCTAGAAGATAATACTATATGCATACCTTAGCTAAAAGAACATAGATTATTAAAGGAAATCGAATGAATTGTATTTCTCTCCAACTTTCTGCATGCACAATCTTCAGAAGAATGTAAATAGATATTTAGCAAACCCATTAAAGTGACAAACTGAAAGGTTGTTTTGTGATATTGTCATGAGGACGAGTAAGTACACATTGTTGTCTTTTTTTTACCCGATATTGTTTTTCATTAAACATTCTTGATAAGATTTCTAATAAAGCAGCATTAAAAATATGTATACTCCTTTTGCTTCACTAAGATTTTTCTATAAAATATTTTTATTTTAGTAAAATTTTAAAAATACATATTATCTATCAATGGACATCCAATGAAGAGTGATAAATATATTTATTATAATTGAATATTCGTTAGGATAAAAAGTTCGATGTAATTTTTATTACTAGGACTTTGATGTCCATTAGAAAAATAATTTTATATTATTTCTACTTTTTATGTTTATTAATATAAATTTTGGAGAAAAATTATAAGCATCGAGTTGGTGAGTAAATAATACATATTTTTCTTTTATTCATCAATCTCTTATTCTTTATTACTTTTTTTTTCTTTAGTTTTAATATATCATTTGGTACATTAGTTTGACATTTTTTTTAATATAATACCTGTATTTGTTTTCAATATGGTAGATGCATTTGATAAAAGTTATATATTTTAATACCCATATGTAATGGTGTTAACATTTTAGTGTTTAATTCGAGTTTTAGATTTAATCTGATGGAAGTTAATTGCTAATATTATCGAGATTGGACTTTTATGATTTTCTTAATAATATAAATTTAGTGTTAATTATGAATCTATTTAAGTTTGTGTTTAATTTGTTAAATATAGCTTGCTTGCAGTAATTGTTTAATTATAAATATTTATCAAATCAACCCTACAACTCGAATTAAACACTAAAATATTAACACATTTACCTTTGAATACTAAATTGTATAATTTTTGTAACATGTAAGTATCATATTGAAAAAAAATTACAAATATCATAAACTCCAAGTACGAAATAAGGTATTAAACCTTTTCTTTATTTTATAACAATGTTAATTTCACAACATTTGCAGGAAAAAGGCAAAGACATGACGTCATATATTTTTATTATCATTCAATCAACTTGTAAAAAGAAAATTGCTTTTTAAAAAATTGAGAAAAAGAAAGGCAAAGATCAACAAAAGAACCCTTCAAATTTCGTACAATGAAAAATAAAAGGGAAACAGCCAATTGGGAGATGCCACCTGAGTAAAACAAATCAATTAACTTCCAAAAATTCGATATTTCTACGTGGCAGAACATGACTGGTTAAGAATCTTTCTGTGGACAGAATACTTCTTTGTCATTTTACGTTTTTAGGTCCAACACAAAAATATTAAAACAAATTAACAGTATAAAATTATGGGCTAAATTTTCAAAACCCTCAAAGTCTCAACCCTTAAACCACCGCCAATGAATTGACGCCACGTAGTGATAAGCAGTCGACCTAAAACTATTTAGATTTTCTAGGTTAAACGTGGATTAATATAATTGGTCATTGATTTGCGAAAGAAAGCCAAGTTGTACGATTAATTTCTCTTAAAATATTTAATATTGTATTTTTCTTTCTTGTATATGAAAACCCAAAGCTTCTTTCTTTCCTTCTTCAGTCTTCTCTCATCACCGTTTCTCTGCAATTTGATTTCTTTCGGAGAAATTTTTCAGTGACAAAAAAAAAAGAAAAAAAAAAGAAAGATTTTTTTTTAGTTTACCGAAGTACCCTTCTACTGACGTTGAAACCCAGATTTAATTCCTCATGTAAACTTTTTTTTTTATAAGGGAATTTTTTGACATTTTTTTTGCAGGTTTGGATATTGTTACCACATGCAGGGAAACCCTAAATTACTTTTTGTTCATTTTTCTTATTTTTTTTTGCAGCGTATTTCTCTCTATTTTTAAAGGTCTAAAGACTATGTAAAGAAAGATTCTTTCAAGGTGAAGGTGAGAGTTTTGGCTTTGATCTCATAATTTTTTGTTGCTTTTTTTTTTTCTGCTTAAGTTTTGTTTAACTTGTAACGGGCTTAGTTCTTGAGGGGTTTTTGTTTCTTAATTTACAATGCGGGTTTTGGAGAATTTAGTGAAGACTTGAAAAGGGGTTTTGTTTGGGTTAAGCTTTTGAGTTGAATTGGTAAAATGGTTTTGTTTTTTAAGTGTGTTTTACCTTTGGATCTGAGCTTTGATAAATTAATGGCATGCATTGGTAGAATAAATTAAGTTCTTTATATTATCTTGTTCATCTAAGAATCTAATTAAGTTTCGTTGAGAAGAAAATTAAGTGACTTTGCTGTAAAGTAAACAACTGCTTTGGCTAATATGGAAATATGTATAAATGTTGTGATTGATTGTGAAGTATGAGGAATTTTGAAGTTAAAATCGGAATTCTAATTTAATAAAAGTATGATTCTCCATTGCTATCCATTCTCCAAAAATTCATTCCCCTTCTTACATGGTACATTGTATTGCTGTGTTTCGGGTTTCCCCACCCTTTGATGGGACCTCAAACTAGCTTATTGATTTAACTTTCTTCTATTGGAGCATCCAACCTGTTTAGAGTTGCATTTGACATGCAATTAAGATATTGTTTTTCATTCATTGTTGAAATCTAGCTTTGAGAACTCTCATCGATGCTGTTATGGTATCTTTGTAGAAAAAATGAAAAATCTTGGAGTTCAAATGTAATTTAATCCACCATATTGCAGATTATGGATCAAACTCAGACGTCCTACTTTTTCTTTTCGGTCGTGGGAAACTATAATCTTGATCTAAAATTAGAATTGAAAGCCATCTGTAGATCCACCCCCCTGAGTTTCCTGGGAACTGCTGCCTAAGCAGCTCAGCTAGAATTGGTCTTAAGGCATGAATTTACAATGAAACCTTAGTTTTCTTTGCTTGATTTTGTTCAGAGAAAATAATTTTGGACTTTATGCTTTTAGTTTTTAAGTCTTTAATTTTTGCTCTTTCATTATGCTGTTAGTCTCCATCTCCGATTTACAGCTTATGCCAAGCTATCTGGTTCATAAACTGGATATTCAACTCCAAGATACTAAATCGTGGTGTGTAATTGTGATTTTGTTGGCTTGCTTAACCAGGAAATAGGATCATTGTTTCTTTCGCTGGTGGGGACAATGATCCTAACAAAGCAGTATCGTTGTATACACTCGTCTAGTTGTCAATGCACAAAGGGTCATCTAAGTGAAGATGTGATTTTCTTAGTGTTTCAACAACTCAACTGGAATCCGAAGTTGATTGCGACTCTTTCATGCGTATGCAAATGGTTTGATGATCTTGCCAAGAGAGTACTATGGAAAGAATTCTGCAAAACAAGGGCCCCAAAGATGATGCTTGATCTGCAGTCTAGTGGAAGTCACAGTGTTGATGGGAACTGGAGAGCCCTTGGAAAACTGCTTATCTATTGTTCAGGTTGTAGCGGTGGTCGCTTGTTCAATAGTGTTCAGATCCCTGGTCATTTTGTTTACAGGACCAGGTTCTCTAGGACCTCAGGGAAGAGCTTCCTTTTACCACAATGCCGGACTGATATTTTATATGTGTCTGACCCTTGTGAACATCTGGACCAAGGGGATGAGGGTGATGTGGGATTTTTCCGAGGAGTTTTCAAGTCATTCTTGGTGTCCAAGGTTCGGAAGATGTTGATTGACAGGGGAGCCAAGCTTCATCCAACAGCAGTGTGCCCTTATTGTAAGGCAAAGTTGTGGGACATGCTGCAAGCTAAGATGATACCGCAAAGTGCAAGCTGTAGGTTGGGTGCTTATGAGGATTGTATAGAGTATTACGTGTGCCTAAATGGTCATATGCTTGGCATCTGCACCCTTTTGCCATTGTCTGATTCTGAAGAGGCATCTGAATCAGAGTGATAATTTGAATGCAAACCAGGTAATTCATGTAGTTAGAATTCATATTTTATCAGAAAGGAAGGGGGTTAAAACTTTTGAGAAAATTGGAAATGATTATTTATGGTTAGTTCAAGCGCAAAATACCCATTCTTGGTTGCCCTGGTAGACATTTCCCATGATTTTTAGAGTACATCATCCTTAATGCTACCTACATCTTTTATTTCTTGAATATGAGAAAGATAGTTGACAGTCTATTCATACTGTAAGGGAAGAACCATAAGACCCTTCTTTTTCTCCATCGAATTCCCTGGCGCAAATGTACTTTCTTAGTGAGCTTAATTCAATTTTTGCTAAAATTACATAAACTACCCTTTCCGATATATAACCAGCAATGTGTATGATGTGGACATGTGGTTAATAATCTTTTCTTGGGAGTTTGTGTGAGTTCTTAACTGACAAAACATGCCTATATTTAAGTATATCATGTTCTTTGCAGTTTGTTTGTCATCTCATGTGTGGATTGATCTCCTGTTGGATCAGATATAGATGGTGTGGAGACAAGATGGACAGTACTAACCTTGGTTCTCTGAACCTGAAATCAACCATCAAACTCGGTCTCCTCTCTCTGGTGTTTGGTTGCTTTGTCTAAAGCCCTCACCAAGTGTTTTCTAGAAGGGTTAGAAGCTGTTGCTAACCATTTGCTTTTTTCAATTATACATTGTTCGAATGATGGTCAGTGTGGAACATGTAATATTCCGTACTTTGTACATTTATGTATGGCTCATATAGGTTTGAATAGATGATTGGCTTCTCCAATAGTTCATGAAGTTGTTGTTTAGATCATTCATTCACTCTGTTTACTTGCTTTTCTTTAAGAAAAATCATCCTGGTTTTGAAAGCTTGTTTTCCATTGACCTCTGAAAAGGGTATCTCCGAATCTGATTTTTGACGAGGTCCTTGTTCCTATCTATTACGTTCATTCGCCATCTTTTATGATACCTTCAAAAAGGGTACCTCTGGATCCTATTTTTATAAGATTTCACCGTTCCTGTTACATTCATTCACTGCTTGTGCTTTTCCTTTTTGCCAAAATGCTAGTTGCAAAGGATAATAACACAGAATTGAAGTACTTAAATTCAAGCTGACATCAAATTTACTCATTGACTGAGATTCTCGTATAAATATTATGTTCAAGTAATCTTCCATATGTTATAATTGGGATAAATCAGTATATCGGGATCAAAATACTTCATATGTTTGTACACACTGTATATAAAGATAGTCATTTGGGAGAGCAACCAAGTTGCCAATGGTGAGCATTGACAGGAGGATTATTTTCAAGCTTTGATGGTAACATGAACTGACCAGTTAAGCTTCTGTTCAAATATCAAGTGATTGAAGTTAGTTTTATTTTATTTTTCTAAGTTACTTACCTCGAAAGCTTGCTAGATATGGCTTGACCTCTCTTCAGTTTTATATGTTATATTATCTATACAATAATTAAAAGAATAATATTAGAATACAAATATAGGTGAGGTTAAAGCCATATCAATATAAATATGACAATTTGCAAATGAAGTTAGTAATTTGTAAATATAAATGGTGTTAACCTTAACCTCACCTAGCCTGGTTCATACGCACTCAGACTGAATTAGTCTAGCTGTTGCCCATGCTTTCATAATTTCTTTTGAAATACCTTATACTACATACACCAAATGTAGGATATAGTGCTAAAAATCAATTTGATCCCATTCTGGCATGTTCTCTGCCTGTTAAGAGTCTTGAAATATTAGAGAATATCATGAATTAAATTCATTATCCATGTGCATGCCCATCAATTATCCATACTAATTCATTATCCATGTGCATGCCCATCAATTATCCATACTGTCATCATATGCTATGGCATGGCAATCTGGCAGCAGGGCTCACTGTCCATCACTCTTTAGATTTGGCAGTTACTATCCATTCCAACCTTTGAAATTTTACTTCATGTCACAGAAAGAATACTTATGGGAGTTCTTGTATTTGTCATCTTGGAACTGAGACATTGGGGAGCCAGAGTGGAGTTAGGTAAGCAAAGAAAATATTGAGAGCCACGGGCGGTATTTGTGACGCATTGAATCATCGATAAAACTTAAAAAAGATGTCGTATACAATATGCAAGAGATTCTAAAGTGAGCTGAGGTATTTCCTTTGCTCAAAAATGTGTAAAACCTATATTACTTCGGTAAAAACTTTAAAGAGCAACTCTCAGACAGTCTTTGATAAAGCTTCTTGACTACCTGTTGCTTGAGTATCCAAATCACCATTGAGTCTCTTGAAGACTAGCTGTTGCTGAGGGATCGGGCCATTCGGAACTGCCGTTTGCACGGTGTCTACCAAGATGGTATCCTCATCTTTGAACTCCCCTCTCAAGATGCCCTTGGCAAGTTCATTTTCAACATTCTGTTGAATCACTCTTTTTACTGGTCTAGCACCATAGTTTGGATCGTAACCAAGATTACCAAGAAGCTGAACAGCAGCATCCGTGATCTGAAGTTTTATTTTCTTATCTGAAAGCCTCTTTTGCACACGTTCCAGCTGTAAAACAAACACAGAAAAGGCAATGGAGTGACAAACCAGAAGAGAAACAACGTGAACTTGGCAACATGATAGGGATTTGTATTTCTCTTGCAACCACAGCAGAGATCCTATGGCATTCAGGCTCCAGTATTTGTCCAACATATGTTTATTTAAATTTTCAAGGTTTTCATATATCTGGAGAGTCCTAGGATAATATCCTTATACCTATGTCCAAATACATGTCAAAAATGGGTTTAATGATCTACTGAGTGAGATCTACCTAAGACCATAAATTTTGATCATTTAAAAGAAAATAATAAAAAATAAAAAGCACGTTTTGTAACTTGCTGAATCAAAATCTAGTCTATAGAAGAAACCAAACCAAGCAATATCAGATTCATGGATGGCCAACCAAACTACCGACTCATTCTTAAAAGGACCACTTGCAGCATCATAGGATAACTGTAGACTAGAGTTTTTTAGTTAACCATTTACTATTGTTGTAGTAGTATATCTTTAGAGATTATTTTTATAGTTAAAAAATGTCATTAATATCCTTATCACATCCTATGATGGATATGACATGGTTGAGGATTCGGAATCTTTCATTCCATTATAATAGAATCTGCATCAAGTAAATGTACATGCAAGCAATTATGCCAAAAGACAGTCATCAGAGCAACTTACCTGTAATCTCACAATACTGCTTATTTCTTCGCGGTCCAAAGGCTGGAACACTATATACTCATCAACACGATTCATGAACTCAGGTCGAAAAACTGCTCTTGCAGCCTCCATCACCCTCTGCTTGATAGTTCCATAAGCTATATCTTTAGGTGTGTCCTCATCTGAGTTAAGAATGTACTGTGAACCCACATTTGAAGTCATAATGATAACAGTGTTGGTAAAGCTCACAGTCCGACCCTGAGAATCAGTGACTCTCCCATCATCCAATATCTGAAGGAAAACATTAAACACATCACCATGGGCTTTCTCTATCTCATCAAAAAGAATTACAGCATATGGCCTCCGGCGAACAATCTCTGTCAGCTGTCCTCCTTCTTCATATCCCACATAACCAGGTGGAGCACCTATAAGTCTTGAAACTGCATGTTTTTCCATATACTCACTCATATCAATTCGGACAAGGGCTTCTTCAGTATTAAACAAGTAGGACGCAAGGGCCTTTGCAAGTTCGGTTTTCCCTACACCAGTTGGGCCCATAAACATGAAACTGGCAATTGGACGACGGGGGTCAGAGAGACCAGCTCGAGATCGTTGAATAGCCTCAGCTACAGATCTAACTGCAGGATCTTGACCCACAACACGTTTATGCAATACTTCCTCCAAATGTAATAATTTTTCCTTCTCAGATTGTTGAAGCTTGGAAACTGGTATGCCAGTCCATTTACTAACGACTTCAGCAATATCATTCCCTGTAACTTCTTCTCTCAGCATGGATTTTCCGGATTTCATGTATTCATCTAATTCATTTTCAGCATCAGCAAGTTGACGCTGCAAAGAGTTCAAGCTCCCGTATTTCAGCTCAGCAGCACGATTGAGATCATACTCCCGCTCAGCCTGCTGGATCTCTACATTTACCCTGTCAATCTGTATAATTAAAACAGTTAGCAAATTACGTCCTTTTGCCTTCAATTGATATAAAATAAAGGTCAGCCCTGTCCGGCTTCTAAATTACCGTTAGTAGGGGGAAAATCAGGGAACAATCAAAGATGCAGTCTTCACTTGCAGATGAAAAATGACAAAATGTGATGGCAGAAAATAAAGTTTCTAGAGTAATTTTTAGATAATACTAGCATACTTCTTCCTTGATTGACTGAATGCGTGTCATGACAGTCTTCTCATGCTCCCATTGCTCAGTCAACTCAGCCTGTCTCTTCTTTAAGAGGGATAACTCAGACTCAAGGCGGCTCAGTCTATCTCTCGAAGCTTTGTCAGTATCATTTGTGAGAGAGAGTCTCTCCATCTCCAGCTTCAATACAGAACGATTAATCTCATCAAGGGCAGTGGGTTTTGAAGTGATTTCCATTTTCAATTTAGCAGCTGCTTCATCAACTAGGTCAATAGCTGCAATTAGAAACCACATAGTAGTCAGCACACATTTTAGATGATTAAGAAACCGGGGCATCTAATTGTCTTAAACCTAACTACCATCCTATATTGGGGAAATAGACAACATAAAAAGACAGTTAAATTGGTTAGTAGCCAGTTGCAAATAATTCGAGTATTGCATGATAACCCATTAATTAATAGAATTTAGTAGTAGCAGGTTGCATATTGCATGATGGATCACCAATTCCAGTTGTTACCTTTGTCAGGTAAAAATCGACCACTGATATAACGGTCAGACAAGATTGCAGCTTCCACAAGTGCACTGTCAGAAACACGGACTCCATGATGCAGCTCATATCTCTCACGAAGTCCCCGGAGTATAGAAACTGCATCTTCTACTGATGGCTGACCAACATAAACTTGCTGAAAACGACGCTCCAGAGCAGGATCTTTTTCAATGTATTTACGATATTCATCCAGTGTTGTTGCCCCGATGCATCGCAGTTCTCCCCGACCAAGCATAGGCTTCAGAAGATTGCCTGCATCCATCGCACCATTTGTGGCACCTGAAACAGTAATCATTGCAACAGAAAACAAATAAGGTGTTATCAGTCTGTTAACCTTAGAATTTTATTGGGAAAGAAACACATAATTCGATTTAGAATTTTATCAGGAAGGAAACACATATAATTCCGTGCAGAACAATAATCTCCAATCTGGTAGAAAGGCTAAATTTTCACAAACTGATGTAACCCCATAAACACCAACAAAACAGACGGAAAAGGCTCTTATAGTTCAGCCTGCTTCACAGATATCAGACAATCAACCTATATATACTAGAAACATAACAAAACATTACCTGCCCCCACAACCGTGTGAATCTCATCAATGAAGAGGATAATTTGGCCATCTGATTCAGTTACTTCCTTCAGCACTGCCTTTAGTCTGTCCTCAAATTCTCCCCGAAATTTAGCCCCAGCTATGAGTGCACCCATGTCAAGGGATATAAGCTGTACAGAAGGAGAAATCGGATTCAATCAGCATCCACAATTTGATCATTGGCCAGGATATTGTAGCAACATGTCACTCTAGCACACACCACCATCACACACATCCGAAAAAAGAAAAGCAACATTTGGTTTTTCATGGGAAAAAAATGCTAATTAACTTCAAGGATGGCACACACCTTACGATCTGTCAAAGCTTGAGGAACATCCCCTGCCACAATTCTCTGGGCAAGCCTATTAAAAGACACGGTGAGTTCACTTAGATAACATATTCATTAAGCTAACATTACTTGCGAGGATGCTAGATACAGCAAACTACATGCCAACCCAAAACAGGAACACATATAACAACAAGCACAACATAATAAAACTGAGGCCTAAGTTCATAACAAGGGTACCAAAAGTTCATAACGTTGAAAATTAGCAATATACAGTGGAACTATTCTGATAACCCAGGAATTCAAAACAAAGAATATTTTTGAAACATTAATTACCCAGTTTACTTGCAGGACTATTTAAATGACCATGCATGAAGCAAAACCTAAGAGCTTAATGCTTACCCTTCGGAGATTGCAGTTTTTCCGACACCTGGTTCACCGATCAGCACAGGATTGTTCTTGGTTCTCCTAGAGAGGATCTGGATGCACCTGCGTATTTCATCATCTCTTCCTATCACTGGGTCAAGCTTTCCTTCTCTCGCCATTGCTGTTAAATCTTTCCCATACTTCTCCAATGCTTCATATTTTCCTTCAGGATCTATGGTCAAACTCAAATTGTCAAACAAAAAGTGAAGCAAACAGACAATACATCATTGAAGGAAAACTCGCCACAAAAACTACAACAAAATATACTGAAGCCTTGAGAAGCAAGATTATGACAAGGAGCATAAGTTAAGCTATAATCCACAGAAAATGATGCCTGGAAAATAGCAGACTTGAAAGAACCAAATATTTTTAGCAAAGCAAAAGCCAACCACACACAAGTAAATATTACAACAATTGGTCCACCAGTTTATGAATCAAACGCCTGTTTCAACTTTGTAATCAGAAACCATAATGAACATCAGACCAGTTTATGCCCTCTTACATCAAACCTGTCTTTATCCACGCCACCAAATTGAACAAGTGGTTAACAGAAGTAAACAGCAGTAACTTCAGATAAAGAAAAGACACCAGTACAAGTACTAACAAAAAAAAGGTAATATATAGCCTCAATCAAGGAAGGAGAAAATGCTACATTCTCTACAACTCACATAAACCTCTATATTTTGCATGTGCCAATTTCATTGAACCAAGTAAATCCCAGAAAGTAACATCAAAGAAAATTCCATTACCTTGGTCAATAACTGACTGATGTCCCCTAATGGATTCCACTGCAGATTTCAAAGATTGATCAGATATCTGGAAATCAGTGAACAACTGCTTCCCAAAACGTTGATCTTGTGTAAATCCAAGAACCAAATGCTCAACAGAAACAAACGAATCTCCATAATCCTTCTTGTACTCCCTAGCACGTTGGATTAGAGCTTCCAAATCGCGTCCTAACATTGAACCAGCTGACTCACCCAAAACCTAGTACGATTTAACAGCATAGAAGAGCTATAATCAGGATGCAAGACTTTGTAATCCAAAGAGGGAACACAGTTAACATAATTTCAAAATATATTTTCACATAAAAAGAATCAAAATTTGCACTTGCATATATTCTCAAGAAGCTAAAAGTTTTCACCAATCAGCTTCAGTAAAACAATACTGTGATGAGCCATAGCGGCAAACAATGCATCCAAGTTGAATTGCATGTAAACAAATGCACCACAAATAGACAAGAGCAGAGAATTAATATCAATGTTAAAGGACTGAAGGCATTGTACAGAACATGGAAAAGACCACATCAGAATGTAGTAGGGGTCACCTTCGGCTGCCGTTGGATGAACTTGTCAGTAGCTTCAAGAAGGCGAGTATTGTCAACTCCGACTTTAGCAAATATCCTACGAGCAAGACCATTCTTCTGCTCCAAGAGAGCCTTCATCAAGTGTTCTGTTTCCACAATTTGATGCTTGTTCTCTCTAGCCACATCTGGAGAAGAAACAATAGCTTGCCAGGCCATTTCTGTGAACTCTTGTTGAGTAATCTGTCATAACATCCCTACGCCCACTCAATAAACAATCTCAAAAGAAAATGACAATTAAAAAAAAAAAAAAACCTACTTCACATCATACAAGATCAAAACTTTCAATGCTCTATAAGTATAAAAACACTTGATAAGATCATTGCCGAAATAAGGTAGCAAAAGAGAAAAATTCAAATTCATAAATCAGCAGAATTTGCTTAATCCAACACAATATTAGCACTGAACCAATAAAAATCACTAAAGAGACAACTCTTAATCAATAGATATCCAATCTCCAAAACATCAACAAAAATAAATACATTAAAAGAGAATTTACAGAACTTTCTTTCTTTGACTCAAAATTGGGTTGGCAAATAAATTGATGAAAGTACCATCTAACGAAACACCTTCAGTCGATGCAACGAAAACCATCAAAATACTTAACAAAACTCACCCTTCCCGCTGAAGCTTCACAACGAACAACAAAAGGTCTTGAAGAAGTCCTGGAAAACTTGCCGAGAACCCCATTTTTCCTTAAGTGAAGCGGTTTAAAGGATTTTAAGGAGTTGGGTTTTGAAGGGAAGCTTAAAGAAATGCATGGGTGTAACGAAAAGAGATTGTTTTTATTAGAAAAGGAACGTGTAGCGCATAAACTGACGCCACTAAGCGACGCCACAGAAGAAGAAGCAGCAGCCATTGTCGGTCCAAGGTTTCAGAAAAGGAAGTGTGATCACAATGAAATACCAAAAAACCGAAGATGGGTTTGCGTGAGAATAAGGGAAAAAATGAAAAAGAAAAGAAAAGGGTGAATAGGTCTCTTCCTTTTCCTGTTGTTGTCTCGCGGCTTTTTTCTCGGAGTTTCTCGTTTCTTTAACGTTTTTTTTTTTAACGTAGTGTGTTATTGTTTTAGTGACGATCAGTGAGGAAAAAAAGAGTCCGTCGGGGATTTGATTTGTTCAGAGGTGTAGGCGGAGAGAGTTCGTGAAGTGTCGCGAAAACATCGGAATTCCTTTATGTTCATACACGTGTATTCTGATGGAAAATTCAATAATTTCGATTTTTTTTTGTGTTCTTCTTTACAAAATTTAAGTGTAAATTACAAAATAATCGCTTTTGTTTTTCTTAGATTATATTTAGTTATTTATGTTTGAAATATTACGTTTTAGTCACTTACGTTATCGTTTTATTACGAAGTGGTCACTATACCTTTAAACTCATGGCAATCTTACGTGATAATTCAAATAGATTTTAAATGCCAATTTAAATGTCTAGTTATTAAGATGAAAATAGGTTTTTAATTAAATAAATTTAACTTAAATATCGTTAGGGAGGTAACAAAGCTTAATGGTAAAGTAACCACTTTTTAACAAAATGATAACGTAAATAATTAAATTGTAATATTTTAAATATAAATAATTAAAATATAATATAAAATAAATAAAAATAACTATTTTTATAGTTGACCTAAAATTTGAATTAGGAAAACATACGGTTGAGAAGCCCAATAAGGCGGTCCATGATCCAAGAAATGGAAAGTATAGAAAAAGTTTTACTCTTCGAGTATGAATGAGAAAAAGGTAGTCAAATAAAATATTCCAATTTAACTCTTTTTTATCAATTGTTGCGTAAAGCCGTAAGATTGGAAACCCCTACTGTTGCTTTGATTTCTCTTTTTAAGTGATGAAGTATGGGTTAAGTTAATAATCGACTTGATAAATCAGGGGCATGACTTGTTTGAGAGTTTATTGTTTAGTATAAATAAGAAAGGGTGAATAAGGTGGGGATGGGAAGGCCATAGGGTATGTTAAATACTGTTTTGAATGTTCTTAGTAAGTATTAGTGGGTGTCTGGATGTTGTTGTTTCGGCCACAAAACTGACTAAAAGAAAGGGGAAAAGGCTTGAAAGGTTGCTCACCAGCACTGGTAATAAACGTACCTTGATAGTGTAAAGTTAGGTAGAGAGCTAAAAAATCTGAAATAATTGGTCTACATCCTGAGAGCCATTCAATACTCAAACTAACATCTAAAGGGATGTTATGACATAGCGTTATGTGTCATTGAATGTTTGAGATTCGTCATCAGCTTGCAAAAGAAAAGAAAAAAAGACCCGAGAGATGAAGCAGTTAAGCAAATGTTCATCAGTAAGGTGGCTTGGTGCTTGGCATAGGTTGGCAGTTGGAGGGCTTGCGTGAAAGAATCCAATACATGAAGCTGGTTATTTTTATGCATCCATTTATACCTTGTCCTGTAATATAAATGACAACGATGAATAGTGTTTGATTTGGTGGAATAGAATAATATTTTGGTTGAAAAAGCCAATTCAAAAGGTTAGATCTATCGAATAAGCTAATAAGGAATTTGTGTGATTTAATTTTTGTGGGGGGGGGGGGGGCAGTGGTTGGGTTAGTTTGAATGGAGAATTGATGGTCATGAACGACAAAGACGAGTTCTATGTACTTGGTCTCAAAATTGGTTTCTAAGGTAGATTTGAGGTCTTGTATCCGAGAAGCAAAAGTTACTACAACACATTGAATATTTTGTTGAGGTGAGGGCATGGTGGTTATGGCGGAAGGGCAATGAAAGCACCAATGAGACTAATGAAGAAAGACAATATTTCTTATATTTTTATGCAACCATGTCACTTATTTATAATGCTAGTAGTTCACGCCCATAATTCTCAATTATTTTATACTCAGTATATTAGCAGCTACCGTATCTTTGAAAAGTCAAAGATATTGGTGTCAGAAAATTGGCACTGGAAATCAGAACATTTAAGGCTGGCTTGAAATTTGGCATGGGATAATTTCAATTTTGGTCCCTAATTATATAGGGATTTTTGCAAGTTGATCCTTGAACCTCAACTATAAATAGGCCTAATCATTTCTCATTTTCTTTATCTCATATTTGTTATTCTCTACTTAAAACATTGTTCTCTCTCCCTATTTGTAAATTTTCACTTGTATTTTGGAGTGAAATATATTTGGTAGTGCCTGAAGACGTAGGCAAAATTTGCTGAACCTCGTTAAAATTCTGGTGTTCTTTATTATTTATTTTTGCATATTTTGTGAGTGTGATTGTAGTGATTTATTGTGCTATTAAATTACGATAGAGAGATATTCTGGCTAGGAAAGACCTGGTACTTAAGTGATCCTCGTGATCCACCTTTCTTTCTTGAGAATTAAACTTAGTGTGATTTTTTAGTACAATAATTTTACTCTTTTACACGTTTCCGCGCAACACAGTACATGTTTCTATTGTCTCTAATTAATGCAATTAATTCCATGATTTTTGGCCAACTTTAACTTTTCATCCAATAACAAAATCTCTAGTCCAAATTTTTTTGAGGGCGGGGGTAAGGCAAGTGGTATAAAGCAAACCAAAGTCATTAAACAATCGCCTATACAGAAATAAAGCAACCATGTAAAAATATCACGGGCTGCAGATCGAAACCTGTGACGAATGCACAATGTCTCTTGGAGGTCAACTAATTAAATAAGACTTATTTGACCCACTTGAACTGACCCAATTCATGGAACACATAGAGAAACCCATCTACTTGAAGCCTTGGTGGCCTAGTGAAACACTTCCGTAAAACTAGAGTTACCATGGTAAATATTGTAAATCCTAAGGGATAAGATTATAAAGAGTTTAAATCCCTTAGGACTCTCATCTTGTAGATAGGTTTTAATCTTAATTGTCGATATAATTTAAATTGTACTATTGGATCTGGGGGAGTTCAACTGTAAATAGAGGTCTTCCCCCCTCATTTGTATTATTTCATTCATAGTTATTGAATATATTTGAGAGTATTCACTCAAACACCTTGTTTGCATGCTTTCTTGTGGCTTTTCTATTCGATTCGAGTTCCTTTGTCTTTTGAGGTTGTTTTTACTTTATTTCGGTGACTTAGAAAATTTCCTTTGAAGAATTCTCACTTTCAAGAGATAGGCTGACTTAGATGGATTTGAAGCGAAGAACTTGCCTAATGCCATACGGTTTGTGAGACTTAAGTTCTAGCCTCGTGACAGTTGGTATCAAAGTCAATGTTTAGTAAGGCACCAATTAAGATGAAAAAAAGAGTAAACAAGTAGATTGAGCCTAGGGGGACCCGTGGAGGGGGTAGAAAAGCTAGCAAATTGAAGGATATGTTGTCGGCTTTGAAAAGTTAAGTGGTCAATCTCGAGGAATCCATGAGTTTTGTGAAGGAAACACTCGAGGTAGTTGAGAGACACACCTATGAGTTGGACTTGATGAAAGAGTAGCTTAAGGAATATGTGGTGGAGAATCTCGGTTTCAATGTGGAAGCAACGCAATGGGTGATCAATTCCATTGTGGATTAGTTAACAGAGAAATATGATGCTTTCAAGGCTATGGTGTTGGCCTTAAAGGAACAGATTGAGGAGCAAGGTGGAGCTCGTTAGCTGCAAAGCTACTTTGGGTAATGGAGTGTTAGCTGTGACACCCAAACCTAAGGTGGATATCCCTAAGCTGAAAGAGTTTACGAGGAAGAAGTTTGCAAGATATGTGGACAACTTCTTGTGAGTAATGGAGCAATACTTCTATATTAGAGGCATCATAGATAATGCAACTAAGGTAAATATTGTTGCTATGTATTTTACTGATTTCGTTCTTTTTTGGTGACATCGTAGGTCTACATATGAGAAACAAGGTGGAGCCGCAATTGGGACTTGGGAGGAGTTCTAGAGGGAATTTAATAGGGTAATTTTACACAGGTTATAGTGAGGATGAGGCTCGAGCTAAGTTGTGCAGGCTTATGCAACAAGGCATAATTAGGGAGTATGTGTAGGATTTCAGTAAATTAATGCTCCAAATTTTCGATTTGGGTGAGAATGAGGCATTTTCTCCTTTACGGATGGGCTGAAGCCTTAGGCGAAGTAAGAGTTGCAACGTTGAGGGGTCAAAGAACTTACCAAAGTCATGATTATAGTGGAGTCCTTATTGAGCTTGTTCCGAGAAAATACAAGTTTGAGTCTTCCAAGCCTAAGTAGAAGGGCAATGATGGGGGAGATGAAGAAGGACATGTCAATAACGATAATGGTGGTAATAGGAAACCACATTATGGGAAGTTGAAGCCAAACAACAAACCAAAAGAACTAGTGAAGTGCTTCTTATGTTGTGGTTCGCATAAGATGCGAGATGTAACACCCTCTTACCTAACCTGATCGTCGGGTCCAAACAACAAGATATCACATCAATTACCTGAGCAACTACTGTCAAATACACTGTAATTAAATCATTCATACATTCAATGATGTCATAAATACATGCACACTATGATACACAGTTAAACCCGAGCATTAATCGAGTTTACGAAAGCTCATTTGTTGACTCGAGCATGAAATAGGACTAAATTATAAAAATTTCAAAAATCTAGAACAGGTATCAATACCTTAGCTAGGTACTGATGCTAAATTGAACTTCAATGTTTGGTAAAATTGAATAAAAATCAATAGTATTGATACCTCACACAAAGTATCGATACTTTGTTTTGGTATCGATACAATTTTAAGGTTTGATATTTTAAAAAGATTAAAAAAATTCACTGAAGTATAGGTACTTATCCCTTGGTATTGATACCTCATAAATTAATGTTCAAATCTGCACTTAGTACCTATTTCATGCCAAACCATCATCAAACTATACCAATACATTTTACATTCCAAAACAACCAATTCAATAGGTCACAAATTAATATCAAATATACCATTTTAATCCACCTACTCAATTATTTATTCAACATATCCAAATTCATACTATTTTACAACTATTAGTCATCTACCTATTTTAAGCCCTATTCAACATGCCAAAACATATTACCATCATTTACCAAAGGTATACCATACTGCAAATGCTAACTTTCCCTATGCATACATGTATAAGCTACCTAACTAGTTCATTTCATCCTATTACATAAAACATGTTACAATCACAAATATCCATTTGCAAAAGCATCTTGTAATTCTTCCAAAACTATATAGTAACTCACTTACCAAAACTTTACATTCATAAGATTGTGTTGGAACGTGGGTACGCCCCATAGCGCAGCGAAAAAAAATTATTTCGGCAATCATCAATTATAGATCCATGTACGAGGAACGAATCGGGTTGAAATTATACTTTTTTGTTTTTTTATCCCTCTGTACGATGTTGAACTCAAGTTGTAACAATAACGTCTCAGCCTTTATGTTATCCACCTAGTCAAGAACGAACAACAAAACTCTTTTGAACTTTTTTCAGAGAGAATTTTCAAAACGGCTGCTAGACTTTTTTTTATTTTTCTGGTAACTAACACACTATTAGGGATTTTATTCCTTTTTTTTATTAATTAAGCATAATAAAAACGGAATAAATTTTTTTATTTTTCGAGAAAATTATGGAAGATACTAAATTGTTATATTCTTTCTAAAAGAATATTAACTTCCATAAGTATTTTATCTTTAACCAAAATTATTATAACTATTTATCTCTATTTGTGTACAATAAGTTTGTACATATAATGTCTTCAATATTTAACTGTCAAATTAAATTAATTTAATAATTAATTTAATTCATGTGACAACTAAACACAATACCAATTATGTTTGGATTTTGTTCGCTTTTACCATAGGGTGTGACCCTATAGGCTCTTGTAATGTTAGTAGTAATGCCAGAACATTTCTAATGTTACAAGCAATAAGTGGCATCTAGAAATGCATCATTACTATTACAAGAAGCCGTGATTCGATATAACCTTTCTGTGATAAATTTTTTTCATGTATTATATCATTTTCTCCTTTATATCTAGATTGGACTTAATTCATGAAATAGTTACACTTGTATAATCCAATTTCATATTTCTTGATATTCTGAGTAAACTAAAGTAAACAAATAAGTGTGATATCTCATAGATATCATATCAATTTATTTGAGCATGGCCATGCATTTCTAGTCTCACACCATCAAGTGACCTAAGATGTTGCTCCATTATGTAGAAGGGACAAATCCTATCTTGATCAATCATATTCCACTACATAGATTATGACATACCCAACATCAGTCTTTATAGTACAACCTGTTACGGTAGATGTTTGACTGTATCAAAATATTTGACTCATGATGTTGGGACAATGATGATCTTAACTCTGAGAATCGTATACATAGTTATCACTATTGTAACACCCCTCACCCGTATTTAACGTCGAAATAGGGTTACAGAGTATTACCGGACTTATAAAACAAATAATCAACCATTTAGCAAACATAATATCATTTCACACATTCACTATTCAAACTTAATCAATTTGTCCCTAATACGAGCCTACGAGGCCCTAAACATGCTTTGGGAATGGTTCGAGACTAAACCGATAACTTAAGAAACTTTTACAAATCTCAGAAAATTTTTTCACAAAACAGGAGACACACGCCTGTGTGGCCAGGCCGTGTGTCTCACACGGCCACCAGATACACTCGTGTCACAAGTCTTGTGAACATTGGAAATGGGAGCATATGGCTGTGTCCTAGCCTGTGTTTGACCCCGTGTAACTCTCTGACTTGGGTCACACAGCCAATACACACGCCCGTATGCCCTCAAAATAGCCACACACGCCCGTGTGTGTAGCTGTGTGCTAGGCCGTGCCAAACTTGTAGGGTATACTGACTTATCCACACGACCAAGTCATACGCTGTATGTGAGACCGTGTGGAGCATACTGACTTGATTTCAATTTCAACACCAGGGGACACACGGCCGTGTACTTAACCGTGTGTCACACACAGTTGAGACACATGCCCGTGTGGACAAAAATAGGCTATTTACCAAGTCATTTTGCCACCCTATTTGGTACACACCTTCACCTACACATATGGTACAAAAACAAAGCAAAAAGGAAATCCAAAACAACCAAATCAAGCCTAAATATTACCATTTCAACCAAATCAAGGCACATAAGTACCACAATATGTCATCTAAATCCATACCAATCCTTGTAATCTCTAATCATCAAAATGATTACTACCAAAAATGCATTATTTGGCCTAACTTCACAAACATACCAATAACCACAACTCATCAATCTAACACTTATAATAACATATTATCATCAATCATCACACAACCGCCAACCAACTCAATTCACAAAACATATTCATACACATATATACATGGTTCAATTATACCATATAAACCAAAGTAAGCCATCACTCATTGCTATATATATACATACCAAAATATAAATCTTTACAAGCCAATTCAATTGGTCAAAATCATTACCAAAACATAATTAACATGACTCAAAGTCCCTATACATGCCATATGACCTAAAACATAGTTTTAAAAGTACTGAAGTGTTAGTAGATAGTGTGATGAAGTCTCCGTCGATCCCTGAGTCCGAGCTAGCTTTGAAATCACTATAAAACATGAAAAAGCAATAGTAAAGCTATATAGCTTAGTAAGATCGTACGTTAACAATAAGCAACTATCACCATTTATTAATCATTCAAATAGTAGAAAACAATATACAACAATTCTATTAAATCTCAAACTATCAACTGATCATTCACATAACTTACCAAAGAACTTATCAATTCCATAGTTTCAATACTCAATTCATTACTGAACGTACCTGTACCATCTCATACCAATCTTATACTCAACCACATCTTTCATTTACCAGTTGAACGATTCGGAATAGAAGTCGGATACTCAAGGTCTCATACGATAAGTACCTATACCCTGGCCTGAAGCCAAATCAAGGTAACTTATCCGAAATTCTGATATCATGGCCCTAAGCCAAATCAGCTGATATGCATGGCCCGAAGCCAAATCAGTATATATTGCACCCGAAGTGCTAATAACATGGCTCGAAGCCAATTCAAAGTATACCTAATGACATGTCACTAGCATCCTAAACTATTCCTAAGGTTCAACCAAGATTCCAACTATCGAATCATTGTCGAAATCATATCCAAACTTGTCCGTAGTTACATAATCACAATTTATGCTATATCAAAGCATATAGAATACATTTGAAATGAAATTATAACATACGAACTTACCTCGAATGTTAAAACAGCGAATCGAGTCGATTAGTCGATAACTTTATCTTTTCCCTGATCCAAGTCCGTATTTCTCCTTTCTTGATCTAAATATATTTAAAATTAACTTATTTAATCATCTATTCATTCAATTTAGTCCAAAACACACTTCAAAACACATTTACACTTTTCCCCACATATTTCAAAATTTTCACAATTTAGTCCTTATTACACAAAATCACAAATTCATAAAATTCAAGACTAACCCATGCTAGCCGAATTACCATTATTCCCCTAGAAGCCCATAATTTTCATTTATTTCACATTTTAACCACTAACTTTACACATTTCTCAATTTAATCCCTATTTTGCATTTTCACTAAAAATCACTTTACAAAACTTGCATAATTCATAATAAATATTCATAATCTATCATCAAGCATCAAAAATCATACATATTCATCAATGGTAACTTCCAAAATTTTTAAAAATTTTGCAAAATAGTCCCTGGGCTAGTTACTACTAGATACAACGATCACAAAAACATAGAAATCATTAAAAACCGAGTCAAAAATCATACCATAATAGGCAAATGAAATTGTCAAAATTTCAAGCTTAAAATGGCTAGGTTTTTAGTTCTATAATCGGTGTAGGAAGAATTAAAAGATGATGATTTTATTTTGGTTTTATTTCATTAACCTTATTTAACAATTTACATTTTTAACCTTCATTTATAAACATATAAATCACATAATGGTTGTCCATACTTGTCCAATAACTTTTCAAATGGTTTAATTAACATTTAAGGCCACCATATTTAAAAACCAAAGCTATTTGACACCTTCAACTAATAGAACATGCATTTTACACATTACGCGATTTAGTCTTTTTTAACAAATTGACCAATCAAATGATAAAATTTCTTAACGAAATTTTTACACAATCACATTATCATGCTGTAGACATTAAAATAATAATAAAATAATAATTTTAACTTCAGATTTGTGGTCTCAAAACTACTATTCCAATTTGACTAAAAACGGGTTATTACAACTATGAGTAATGTTGTGACTATTACATAATAATCCAAGAAACATACTCACAGAGAGTCAGTCCAATATGTTGTTCTCTAACACAAACTCATGTATTGATTTTGACATCTCTACGTCAATGACAACACTTTGTCATCAATTAACTACACATTGGTACAATGCATTATTATTGTCCAACCCCACAATAATACTTGACTAAGGACCTTTTAAGAATAATCATATTATTCTCAAGACTTTATGATTAATTAGTCTATTTACACACAGAGAAAAAGAAATTGAAATAACAATGGCAATGCCTTATATTAACAAACAAGATAAAACGAGTATGTGATTACAATCATATCATGATTAGTCTTTGGGTATACTCTAACAGATTAAATCCAACACCAAGCATTTAATTCATCCTCAACCTTATCAAATACCAAAACATGTCTCAAAGTCATATTCCAAAAGTATAACTTTGTATACCTTATATGAATACCATCCATTACCAAAAACTTACTATTATCAATATAACCTAACCAACTATTGTACCTCATTCTACATTCATCTACACATATTTATATGTATATATATACACATATCCAATTAACCATCCAATCTCAGTCATTCAATCCATTTAGCATATTCACCTAGTTTACTAAATTCAACCACTTTTATGACATTTGATACCATATCAAATTACATTTAAACCTATTCACAAGCAACTTTCATTTGATCAAATGCATATATCAACATTTTAACATAACAAAGCATATAAACATAATTAGTACCAAAATGATTCAACCTAGGTACATGCCCTTTTTAACACGAAATAAAAATTGATACAAACTTTGATGAGTCCAGGATTATTGATTGGATGCTGAGTCGGTATTGGATGATCACGAACATAACCTAACCTGCATACAGAAAACAAAACTGTACGCTAAGTGATAGGCTCAAAGGTATTAATATAATTCAAATATATAATACCAACACTAACAAATTTATCTTATGTAAACATGTATAACTATATACGCATATCTACTATATAACTTGGAGTTACCAAGCTTTATATCTTCAATATGAACATGTTAAGTGTGCAAAACTAACAACAATTCATCCCACTTCAATACAATTTATATGGATATTTCATTATGCATATAATGACAACATTTTAAACATATTAATATCAAAACATTCCCTTATCATTCCTATTTCCAATTTACCACTTCTAATGTCACCCAATTAATTCGTTTTTTGGAGTCTTCTGACTCATTTGAGTCCATTTTGGCCTCTAGGGCTTGGTTTCATTTAATTCGCATACTTTATCATATGATTACAACAATTCAAATGCATTTAATTACAAAACACATTGATATAATTATGTTAACTTGACTCAAAATTTCAAGGCAGATACTCTTATTAGCCAATCTTCATCTCAACTGGTATCATAATGTATCATCAACTAACCCAAAATATAAACATGTACATTTAATAGAGTAATCCATTTGCAATATCATCACATAGTTCAATTCATATCCCATCATTCTCAATTCAACATCAATTCATCATGTAACATAACATATTTTAGCTCAATTTCATACCAATTTCTTTTATCAGTTTAATCTTACCATTTTCTATTTTATTCAATTTAGTCCCTATCTCGATATTCAATTCCAACCATAGTATTTTACTCAATAACTATTAATATCTTACCTCAATATTGTATAATTCAGTATATTACTAATTTGCAATAACTAAATTGATTTTGGGTTATAGAAATAGAAACCAAAAGCTTGAGTCACTTGTCATTGTCTCTTGCCTTTTCAATCCCTTTCGGTGATCCTGCATTGTCTTTACCTAAGAATAATAATCCGGTAATAATATAATATCAAATTCTATCCAAATCGCATTCAATTACAAAGTCATACATAGTTTATAAATTATTTAATTTAGTCCCTAAAACCGATATAACTATATCTTTCAAATTTGAGCTTCAATTTTAAAACTGATATTAGTTACATCCTTCTATAGACCTCTCTTATCTATAATTATAGAAATATGACATCAATTTTGAAATTTATTCATTTTATTCCCTATGTTCAAAAAATTAACAATTTAACTTTACAATCTAGTCCTTTTTCACTTTAAGCTTAAAATCTAACAATTTAGTACTAATTTCTTCAAACATTTATCGATGACAACTTTTAGAAACTTTAACAATTTTTCAAAATAATACACGGGCTAGCTAAATCAAGCTCTCGAGACTTCAAAAACATAAAAGTTACAAAAAAAAAAAAACTTAAAATCATACCAAAATGAGGGATCAATGAACAAGGATGATGACAAATTTTTTTCTTTTAATTTTCCTTCTATACCATTAAGTAAACTAATTTATCATTCTTTACTTAATTAAACTTTAATTAACAACTTAATGATAATTAACAAAGTTGGTGATGCAAGATGTCACCTATCACCGTTTGGCACAATTGGAAGGGTCCAATTACTCAATTAGTCCTTCAATTAATTAAAATTATATAACGATTAAATTTTACCACTTTTACAATTTAGTCTTTATACGTTAATTAACTATCAATTCATCATAATTACTAGACCAAAATTTAATTAACCTTAATACTAATATCGTAAATATTAAATAATAATATTTACAGATTCGAACATCAGATATGGGATTTTTAATGCTATATCATATTATATAATATATGAATAGTTTATATATATGCATTAATGATTAAACATTATAGTATCTTGTAATACTACATCTTTTACTATAATCTATATTATAATAATAGTTATAAATGTATTAGTATTTTTAATAATAATTTATATTATATTATTATTTTATGTATTAGTAATATACCAATTTAGTATATCGGTTTAAGGTAATGTTAAGTAATCGGTTTTCAGTAATAGTTATACAATATATTATTATATTATCATTAAAGTTAAATTTTATAGATTTTAATATTTTTAATTATATATATTTATTATACATATATAATTATTGTATTAAAAATATTTTATATTAAATTAATATTTTTAAAAATTTATTTCACTTTATAATTTATCATAAAAAATATTAATTATTTTTGCTATTAATAAAATTTTAATATAAATATGCAACGCTTATAAATACATTTTCAAAAGATAAAGAATTATCATTTATTTATATTTTGTTTTAAGTAATATCATAAAATCATATTAATTATTAGTGCCTATTATAATTGTTCAGTTATAAACTCGAGTTTTTTCAAGCCTTGGTCGAATTTATCTCAAGCTTGGGCATTCTTAAGCTCAAATTCTGTTGGATTATGGCTTTCTCTGGCTTGAACTTTTTTGGGCTCAAATCTGTTATGAATTTGAACTTTTTTCAGATAATTGCGAGCTTTAAATGAGGCCATCATTTTGCATCAGCATTTGGTTTGTAGTTGGATTGTGTGGCATAGTGAGGACTGTGTTAACAATCAACATTTCTCTAATAGGTAATAAGCTTCGCTGGTATGGTAGTAGGATTAGAGTGCCCTTTGGTTTTCCTCCATACTTGTCTTCCATGGAGCAGGCTTTTCCAAAATCCTTTTGGCAGAGTCTTTTCGCTAAGGTTTCCACTAGCAGATAACTATCTCCAAAACTGCTTTGTCGAATCCATATTACTAGCATTATTTTTCATAAGGTTTCCCCAGATTAGCAACATTATTTTTGTCAGAAATCCGAGTCAATTAAATATCATAAATTCAATAAATTAAGTTTATTTTAAACTTTTTTTTTTTTTTTTTTTTTTTTTTGCATTTTACAAGTAAACAACCGATAGGTACGAATTCGAATATTCAAATTCTGCACAGGTGATATTACAACAATCTTACAGAAAATTTTGCAGATCATTAACTCGTGAAAATGATAAATATTTAGGTGATGTTGCCAAAGACAAATACACCATGAACCTTTCTTCAAGAAGGCCAGTACGAACAAAGGAACAATCCAAAGCTATGTTGCTTCAATTTCTCGTTTTTTTATTTATATATCCATGTTCAACACTCATCTAAAGATGCTCTAAATATCGATATCTAACACTCACACTCAAATTTCATTAGCTAAGATTCCAAGTTACTAACTCTAATTGCACCTCTCAGCATTTATACTTGGTAAAAGTATGAACAGCAACATGAATTAGAGTACAGGGACAAATTAATCGATAAGAATGATATTATACAAAGGAGACGAATTCAGAAACTTGAACCACGGAAAATGAGTTTGGTAAGACATATTCGGACGTAAAATCTGAGGTTTAATTGCTTGATAGCAGAGTCTAATTAATGTGAAATGAACAAAGTGAACAAAATAGATGGACAATCATCGACTACATGAATTCGGCAGAGAAAAGCAGAAAAATAACACATTCTATATATTAAATGTGCATGCTACAAACCGGATTCTTCGATCAAAAAGTCTTCAACTTCATTTTGTAAACCAGTTCCGTCACTCTTTCATCTACAGAAAATTTTGTGAAAGCATAACTTTAGTTTAAAGCTAAGGATTAGTAGATTAGGAGTGAAAGAAACAATCAATTAACTAAAAGTCGAAAACTACCTTAAAATAATGTTGTCCCCTCTTCAAGCTGTGGATTATAATATGACACAAACACATTTGTTCTGCTTTGGTTCGATTATTGCTTTCTTTTCTGCACATAACCAAAAGATACAAATGTTACTTTATGGAATTGCACAGACTGCAGTTTTCAGACCAAGGAGTATTATCATTGATCTTTATGAAAAACTTCATATTATAGTTTCCAGAGTTGCACGGATAAAAATTGTACCTTTTTCCACGGGAGGAGGTTGAACAACAACGTGCATAGTTGTTACCCCACCGGGAATATCACAAAGAGGGCTCTGACACTCTCCCAAAGTTTTGTTGTTCTCCAATATTTTTCCAGCACTGATTAACTTGACATCTTTCACTGTCCTCGGACCATTTTCCTTCTCTGCCCGAATTTAAAAATAGTATAATTCATCAGAATAAATGTCATTAAGTCTGAAATGAAATGAAATATGAGAGAGGTCTCATCATAAACAGGAATCACAAAAGAACATCAAGAGAAATCCAATGCCATTCAATCAGAGACAAAAGTCAAGACTTCCCCTCAACCACAGTCCAAAACTAATACAACCGTTTCTTTTTTTCTGTTCTTTCCTGTGTTCACTAAAAGTAAGCCATTTTCCTTTTATGTGAAATGTACAGTGAAGTAAGAGCTAGATGGCAGAACCTAGTTCAAACAACGTTTTAGTTTAACTGAGTATCTGTAATTTATCCAAATACATAAAAAACACAAAGCACCTAAAAGAAAGAATCAAGAGAGTGGGACAGAGGTATGAAGATGAAAGCAGGTCAAACTGATAACAACAATATACTAGCATAAATCTTAAAAAATCATCTAGATCATCTCGGTTTGGAATTCAATTATAAACTGTTCAACACAAGTGCCTCATTCACCACAGTTTGGTAGCCACCATCCAACAGTGTCATGGACGCTTTATAGGCCGCACATATAAGAGGAAAAAGGCATTAGTTTAAGTCTTTAAAGTAAAATTATTTACTTTTTCTTTTACGTTAGTTTTACTTTAGGTTCAGTTTATTTTAGGCTATTTTAAACTAGGGTTAAGTTGTTTTATTTCCCTCGAGAAACATATTTTTATTTATGTGTAACTAGCCCCTGTTTAAGGACCTATTGGAGAATAAAAACATAAGCAAAATTTCTATCTATTTTTCAAGAGATCTAGGTCTCTCTCTAAACAAGTCCTAAAGGTTTCAGTTTCCCTTCAACAAGCTGATTGTTAATCACCATAGGTCGTTCTAGGAATAGTGATAAAAGAAAGGCAATCGCTCCCAACGTGCCCGTTAACCGCCCAGTGACTTGATCTTATTCCCGTGTTCTCAACAAACAGACACATTTCAAAACGGAAAAAGAGGGCCCTATGATGCAATGAAGTAAACCAAAACTTTTATGGTAAGTTGGTTTAATTTATTATTCTCGCTTACTTCAGATGAATACAAATATCATTTATCCATAAAGCAAAAGATAAGAAACAGCAGTATCTATCACACTCTTCAATCGATACAAATTTAACACCTATTCATCTTATACCAGGAGAAAGCATGAACGTGATTTTATGGTAATCAAGTGAACGTGATTTTATGGTAATCAAGTGAACGTGATTTTATAGTAATCAAGCATTTCTAATCCATTTACTGATAAAAGTATACCAATTACTCTGCTACGGAGGACTGAAATTTTGGTCTTAATAATGATTCTATTTTCTTGCATAGTTTCACATATCTGAAAAGCAAACCAGCAAGATAGCAATACGAATAAACCATGGAAACATCGAAAAGTAATGTCATGAACATGATCCCATGAGTCCCATCCTTCAATTCAAACCAAATGGAACAATAAAACAGTAGTAAAAAAACAATCATATGGTAAAATAAAGCTGAAAGATAGACTGCATAAATACATTAGCGTTCCATCAAACACCTATGGAACTAACCTTTAGGCCATTGAGCAACAACACTTTCCTTCAAAGTTGCAACACTAGTAGCAGCAGGGAAAGTTTTGGGACCGATATCGGATCCATCTGTCAATCGAAACTTGATCTCCAACTGATCTTGTACACTAGCCATCTTCCAAAATCTAAACCCTACCCAATATGGACTTATCCCCAAATCTATACAAAAATCTCAATCTAAATGACTTGCAAATATGCCAAGATTCCTCTGAAGTGGTTGGTTTCCGATATTTACAACAATTAAACACTTACCAAGAACTCTCAACCGGAAATTTCTGCAGAACTGAAATTAAAAAAGGAAAAGAAGAAAAAAGAAAAGAAAATTTGAATTACATATGCAGGCGATCTATTTAAGGAAAAAAGAGCATAAAAAGTTAAAAGTTCAAGGAGTACATAGATTTGAATGATAGTTTCCAAGTAACCCAAATTGGGTAAATCCAAAAAGTAGAAACATCGAATAAGCAAAGATCCATGAATATGAACTATATATAAAAGAAAAGGAAGAGAAAATCCCCAAATTATAGTCTTTAAGATTGCAAAATCAGCTAAAAGATCCAATAATGGGTCACACCAAAACCAAATAAAAAAAGAAGAAGAAGAAAAGAAGCGAAAAACCCTTGATGGGTTATCTTACTTGAGTCCAAAACTGATCTGGGTTAGCTGAAAAAGCCAAGCTTTGAAGAAGAAGATAGATATTAATGGGGCGGCTTTGATATGATTATATATTATTATAATTTATCAAATATCAAATCAACAGAGAGAGGAAGAAGAAGAAATCAAAAGAGAAATAAATCTGAACAGAGAAGGCTGTTTTGGAGTTTTCAAAGTCTTCTAAATCTATGGTCAATGCTCCCATTCTTCCAATCTCCTAAGCTATGGAAATTTACACTTTTTTTTTTCTTTTTGTCTTTAAAAAATTAAAAAGAAAAAAGAGTAAGTAAAATATGACCTTTTCCTCTAATTTTATTACATCAATTTTTTTAACTTGAAACAAAATTAAGGTCCCTTGTTCATATAAAACAACTGATTTAATCAGGGATCTTTCATGTGTCTTTTTGTTATTTGTTTCATTTATTTATCGGTATAGGTGAGATATCAAATTTTAATGTAAATTCTCCAGTCCTCAATTTTAAAATTGAAGAAATTCGTCTCTAAATAAATAGAGTAATTTAATTCTATTAACCACCATATCACTTGTTTATGATTTTGATTAGTATAATAATAAATTTAGTTTTTAAAGTTTACTTATTTTATCAATTTAATCTTAATTTAAAAAATGCATCCCACAATATTTATGTAAATATGTAAATATTGATGCTGAATTTGTTGAGTATTTTAGGATTAAAGTGAAAATAATAAATTATATAAATATTAAAAGCTAAATTTATTATTATACTAATTAAAATTACGTATAATTGACAGAAATCATGAGCCCTGAGATTTCAAAATTACTCTGAGGACTAATTCACTAAAATTAGAAATTGAATGGTCTTTTTACCAAATTTTTCCTAATTTTCAGGGAAAATAAAGACACAAGGAATCTTTCACACAATATTCTAATTTGGTTTTCTTGTAATCAAATACCAAACCTTTCCAAGAACAGCAAGTTCTTGCTTCTTTGATTCACAAGAGATATTATTACAAAAGGAATGATGTAACTATGGATTTATTTGACAAATAAATTAAACAAATGAGTAAGAGGATCCACAGCCACCTCCATACAGAAGAGAAATGGAAAAAAGAATATTTCTGCAAATTTTTTAAATGTTTCTCGTCAAGTGTACATAACAAATACTGAGATATATTATAATATACCCTAAGAACAGGTCCCCAATTCATGGGAGCTGTAACAAAGCAATCTCCATAATCTATGTTCTAAATTTCAACAAAAATATTTCAAATTCAAGAAAAAAATATATGGGGAACTAACAAAAATGAAACCAACAGATTTTTTTTTTCTTTTTTTTTTTTATATAAAGAAAATGGAAGGAAAAATGAAAGGAACAGTCTGGGTTTGATGTAGGAGCCTTTCCAAATGAACTGCTCAAGCCATTCATTGTCTTCCTACACCGGCGAAATCAATGGGGAACACATCTGAGTCTCATGTATTTTCGCACCTTATTCCGAACACAAGCAATATAAGCCAAGAACCCCCTTGCAGGAAGAGCAATACGTGTATCCTTTTCCCACACGAAAAAAAATAAACATTGATTGATTGCTATGTTACAAACTGAAAAAGAAAGAATTTTCATGGTCGTGCTAGAAATGCAGGTCCTTTCCGGCTAAGCGTTTTTTGAGTGATGACAGTAAATCCAATCCTCAAAATTGTTGCCCTCTTTGGCCCAAATTTTCACCCCCCCCCCCCTTACCTTTCTGAAATAGATCTTGATATAATTTTCAGGCTGCAATAAAACACTCAGACTTGGTAGTGTCTCTTCTGAGTCTATTATATCTTCCCTTCTAACTCCTCTAACCCCGTTAACTACAATTCCAAAATGTGGCAGTTCCTAACAAAATCATTGGAGTAGTTTACATACTTGGTCCAAAACGGCCGAAGATGCTCGAAGCCAATCTGCAGCCATGGTTTCGATTGGCCGTTGTAATGAATAACTGCAGCTCTTTTCGCTTTCTCAATATTGGTCTTAGTCTGGTAGCCCAAGCCAAGCATATGCCATGATGGGTCAATCGGATGAATGTGGCCTTTAAATGCAATTAAAGCAGGTGGCAGAGTTCCAAGCTTCCACATTGTTAGGTTCGACTTCAGGTTCTGCCACAAAGAAACCAATAATCAAAGTAAATGAGTGAAATAAACTCTTTTTTGCCAACCAAAATAATAATAATAATAATAATAATTCCGACCAAAACGGCATTTCTTGTACAGAAATACTGCCCTTGCACAAATAATCGAAAAAATGGAGCCCATCCCAATATAAGATCAATAAACGTAAAGGAAGGATGACAGTGATGATATTCAATTTCGAACAAAGGTACAGTAAAATTAAGCAAACAGTCAGGAACATGAGTAACCAATAAGTTACCTCTTTCAGCCAATAATGATATGTTTCTCTTATATTCGTCTTTCTCCAAGTGCGGAGATCAAATATATTCATCCCATAAGCCCATGCACATTCATCAGGATCCAAATGCTTAGCTATAAGGGGATGGGAAAAATTGAAGTAGTTTCTGAAATGTTTGGACATCACCCACTCATCCTCACCTTTACAAGTTTCAACAGCTCCATTAACCTTTCCCCATAAGTCAATCTCCCAAAGAGGAGATAAATCACGCTGAATTACAATGTCGTCGTCTAGAAAGACCACTTTGTCAAGGTTTGGAAAAAGCTGATCAAAAACCCACAATCAGAAAGCATATTTTGGGAGGAAAGACAGTGTGTGTAAAAGAAGAAATTACCTCTGGTAAATATATCCGAAGATGGTTGAGTAAAGATATGTACTTTGGACTTCTAGCCTGCAATTTCGAAGCAAATGTTCGAGGAGTAGTATTGGAGAGATTTGCCCCTGCAAGATGATTGCCATGATAATAATTTCGAATGCCATGATGGTTCTCTACAGCTTCAAGCACAGGAACATTCTCTCTTGTTAACCAATCAAACTGGTGAACCCCTTTCACTTCAACTATTGCAGGGGATACAGGGTTTAGTGCGAACCAGGCGTGCATACCAGCATATGTCTTCTTATCTGTGATGATATGGAAGACAATCTTTTCAGGTCTCAGAGATGACTGAACAGCAGAATTGACAACTACTGACGCAGCCAATATGTTGTCCGTTGACAGGACGAAGTGGTGGTAAGAGTTGTTGGAAAGCACAGGGAGGAGCTCAGGAGAAGGCAGTTGTCTGCGTGCATGAGCATTGGAAGAATATTCATCAGTTAAACGCAGAGAAAGACAGTATAAGCCTTTCGGAATGGAACTTGCAGCAAAGTGTTTGTTCATCAGCTCAGAAAATTTAGATTCCCTAATTTCTCTTTCGAGTTTCTCCATCTGCACAGAAGAGACAAATTAAATAGGAAGTTCACCAAACCTTACAAAATTTGAGAAAACTAGAATTCATAACAACCGTATATGGATATTTGTATTTCTGATCACTTCCTTACATTTATCAAGATGCAAATATGCCCAAAAAAGTAAAGAAGAAATTTCATTAAAAAAGAAACAAAATTAGAGTCGGAGCTACAACAGATAAAAAAGAAAATATAAGCCAGTAGCAGGTACGAAAAAGACATCTTGGCACAAAGATGATCAACTTATTCTAGGCACAATGCAGCCTGATATATTCTTCGAAAAACATGAAATCTTATACAGCCCCAGCCTTTAGTTTTCCTAAGGCCACCAGCATGAGGCCTTAATGTCACTAGCACTAAAACTTATCCATATCCAACAGGATGATGATTTTAGTGCAGTTGAAGCCTCGCAAACAGATCATGCATGCATAATGTCAACCAGACTGCACTTCATATATCCATCAAAGGCCAGGAATAGGTTAGTACCTAGTATCAGTTAAGCAAAAGATAAGCATTCTACAGACGTGAAATGATTAATGTCCCTAGCTTTCACCAATTTTGCTCAAAGAAGCCGGACTCTTTAGGTTTCTTCTTCCCTATCATTATTAACATCACCACAAATAATCGTATAAAGATGCTATGGACATTCACAAACTTCAAGAATTTTGCTTTTGTTCCTTCTCAGTTGCAACTTATAGAACTTGTCGTGCTCATGAATTATATAAATAATATTGAACCAAAGTAGAAATTCAAAGAACGATGCTTGAAACAACTACATTCTTTTGGCTTCAATAATTGATTTGATCTCTTCCCAAAAAACTTGGGTTTAAGGCTTCATTAAAAAGACAAAATGGAGAGAAAAAGGAGACAAGGGGAAGAGAATGAGGGAGGGTAAGATAATAGATCTAAACAGATCATCTTATAGACATTAACAAATTAACAACTTGGAAATTTGACACTCCTAATAGCATTTCCGTCTCTGAATTTTGATTGCATCCAAGTTATGTACCAAAAAAAGATGTTATCTCCAAGTCCATTATAACAGCAAAAGTTCGCAAACACGAGCAATGCTTTTCATAGACAAACTGAAGAGCTTGTTTGTAACGCTTTAGACGTCCAAAAACTAAAACTTGATAACCATATGATTATGTGTCATCTAGACGCTGAAGCCTGTAATCTTCTTTAGTTCATTTTTCGGAGTGTCATTCGTGATCCCGTTTGTTCTCGAAGCCCAAAATACCCAAAATGCAAAATACCATCTGAGTTATGCCCACTTCCATAATATACAGCCAAAGGTCAATGAAACCGCACAAGTAAAACAAGCATTTAACCTAGGAACTTCTAGGTCTAAATCTAATATAGTAGTGAGAAGAAAATGTTTCAAAACCTATTCAAAAATCAACCCAAGGGGTCTAATACATTAATTCATGTAATGAAATGAATTAAATATCAACCTTCAATCACGTTAACAAAAAAAAAAAAAAAAAAAGAAGCAATAAAGTAAATTAAAAAGTAATGTAACATGATTGTACCATTGCTCTTAACATAAGAGCGAAGGTCTTTGCATCATATTGATTATTCTTCATTTCAGAAACAAGTTGATTAAATGAATCTGGAAGCTTTATACCATCTGGGATTTCCTCGGCGTTTACTTGATTGAGGATCTTATAAAAGTCCTTAACTAGTCTCTGCTGCACCATCATCATAAAAGACCAACTCAATTTAAAAATCATAAATAAATTGTTGACCACAAAAAAAATCGGAAAATTGGTTCCAGTATGGAGAGAATGGATATTTACCCCTGAATCATCAACTCTACCAAGAAGCCTCGGTCCTAACCGCCTACCTAAACAATCTGGGAATGGTAGAACAAATAATAAAAGTCATGGACCTGATGACAGCATTATGAAACAATAAAAGGATATACCAATCTAGTTACCTAACTTGGAATGCAACATGAAGAACAGACCTAGTTCATAACTTAATGTAGTCAAATTTATCGATACAAACGTTGAAATGTACCAGAAGAATAAATGAACATGATCAAGAACTACAATTACACGCAATAAATCTCAAGCATCAATTAAGAATTTGGGTTTACTGGTTCCATTCAATTCCCATGGTATTTCCATCAGGAAAGTAAGTGCTCAAAACCATTAGATTACATACATAAATAAACTTTTGAAAACAGAAAGATCTGGATCCAAGTTGAGCAATTATACAACAGAAAGTGGAAATTTTTTTTATGTAAACAGAGACCGAGGAGCAACAAAAAATTTATCTGCTAGTTCAATTAATTTGACAACCTAAGCATTTATTGCTTAAAAACTGAATTGCAGTAACGAGATTCAGATTCAACCAGCAACATTGGGTCAAAGAAACAAATTGACAAATCCATTTTTTGTTATCCTTGGATCTTATACAACTGCAAATAACTTTTTCAATTCCAGCAAGATGAACACAATTTACCATCAACACGCATTACAAAATAGAGATTTAGGGACCAAACCAATCATGCCACATTACAACCACAAATCCAAGTCCATCTATAATGCAAAACAAGCCGTATTAACCAATGAGCTCAGTCCTGAAACCAAATCAGATCAACAGGAATCTAAAAAAATGGAGCATCATCACATCAACCAAATGAAATAAAATCAAAAGTACCTCCCACAGCAAATCAAATGTATGACCAAATCAGAATCAGGAGAAACTAAGATTCCAAGAAAAAAAAAAGGAAGTATATAAAGGAAACGAACATCATATGAAGATAATGAAAGAACCGAATATTATCCAATTAGCTCCATCAACACCCAAATCAGATTATGATAAATCCAAATATTATCCAACGCCTCATAATATCAATCAAAATCAAATGCATAACCAAATAAACATGAACAGAATACGAATCAGGATAACTAAGATTTCAAGAAAAGACTAACAGATAAACAAAACTAACATCAAATGTCAATAACTATAGAAAACCTACTTCAAATCAGCTGCCACCCGCATATAGAAAATAACCTCACATCAAATCCAATAAAGATCCATCAGAAAACAATAAAAAGAGAACAAAAAAATCATAAAAAATTAAAAAGTGCATACCAAATGAGGAACACTTGTTGACACCTTCAAGGGTAACAATAGCAGTAAGAATGAAGACGAAAGGCAATAAGAAAGCGAGGATTAGAATGGTATGGAAAAGGGTCCTATATGAAATGTGTCTAGCTGCCACCTTGATCTTCATCAAGTCAATAAACCCATTGTTGCTTGATATCGTTAAACTTCTCATGCTAGGCGAGACGTGAAGCTGCATCCTTGTCTATGCAGCCCCACCACACCTAAACAACTCCACCGTCCCCCAAAACACGCCACCCTTGTTCTTGTTATCAAATCCCGCTCCTCCACAATATCTCTCGCTGCTCGGATCTGCACCCAATCCCACTCCCACCACCATCAGATCCAACGCCTTCCTCTTCTTTCCCTGATTCAATCTTTAATTTCTTGATCTGGGTTTCCTTCTATTTTTTCAGTTGGTCCTTTTTAAAAAGACCTTCACTGCATTGAATTTTTTAACACCCACAAAAATTTTGGGTTTTTTTCCTCTTGATTTCCCCCCTTTTCTTGATTTTTTTTAAATCAAAGAATTAAACTTGGGGTTGTTTGAGATCTGGGTAATGGTTATTGAAGCTCTCACATAGATCAAGAAAAAAAAATAGAAAAAAAAAAAAAAAGAGGTAAACAAAGGGAGCCTGGGTCCTTTTTGTTTTAAATTGTGTTGAAAAAAATGGGGTTTTTTTTCTCTTTCTTTTTCTGTTCTAATCAAGCTCTCTCATTGGTGCCGGTGGATCAGCTCATCTAATTTACTTTCTTCTTTTATAAAATATATTAATTTAATTATAATTTTTAAAGAAATGAGAATAATTAACAAAAAGAAAAACAATAAAAATGATAACTTTGATTTTGATGAGTCAATAACGTGTGGGCTTAGAGAGAGAGACAAAGGTGGGAGATTTTGACCTTTGAGAGATAGATAGGGAGAGGAAGCAAACCAAAGCTAAGCAAAGGGATGATCTTTAAACCTATATTTAGATGTTTTTTCCTAAGTTTATGGGCAAGCATTTACTTTATTTGTGGATGTTATTTTCTTAATTTCACTTCCAACAAAAATTAAGTTTTTTTTTATCTCATAATAATTATAAAAATAGTATTTTCTTTTCTTAATATTTATATTTTTAAACTTTAAGTAGGGAGATTTATATTAAGTTTAGTCTAGATTTAATTATAATATTTTATTTAAATTTAATTATAATATATAAAAAAATAAATTTATAGTCAATACTTAAAAAAATCCATGACCCCTCATTAACCCATAAATAAGAATAAAATACTCGAACTCATATTCTCTTACATTAATAATAATATTCATACTAATCGAATTAAGATTCAATCGATTTTTTTTTTATCATCATATCTAACAAATTAAACTATAAAATATGTTAGGCGAAAATATCAATATGAAAAGTGAAAAAATAACAAAAACTTAACTTTTGTGAATATGACTTAAATGATTGCGGAAGTGAAAAGTTGGTAATAAGTTACAGAATTTTACCAATTTTGATGAAAGAAAAATATTATATTAATGTTTCTTTTTATACCCTTTTTTTATTATTGAATCATGCCATTCCTTCTTTCTTTTCTTTTTTTTACTAATTCATAAGAGATTTATTTTCCCCTCTTTTTCTTTAAACTTGGTTTTTTTTTTTAAATCAAAATCTAGCTCAAATTTAAATTAAACATTTAAAAAATTTTGATATATATGAATATTAATATAAAATTATATATTTTTAAAATAGTTAAGTGAATTTTTGGACGAAGTGGAGCAAGGATGAAATTGTAATTCAACTTTATCCAATTTATAAACATTTTTAATTAATATATATAATTAATTTATAAATACTAATTTTTTATACTATTAATATATTAACAATCATATTTCATTTTCCATTTATGTAGATAATGTAACATAAATTAAAAATTTAGTAGTTTTATGTAAAAAATAAAAAATTCAACTATTAAATATATATTAATATAGACAACATTTTAGATTAATATGATAGAGGTATCATGCATGACAAATACAAATATATTAATAAATTCAACAATTAAATTATTAAAATATTAATAATATAAAAAAATATAAAATAACTTAAAAATTTTCATCGGTATATAATCTAATCTTTATGCCATTGCTTAAAGTAAGAAATATGTCTTCATCATAGTGTAAGTTTGGTATAAAAACATCGTAATAATCCAGATTTTGGTTATTAAATGTTCAACGTAGTAGTAATAATAATAATAATAATAATAATAATAATAATAATAATAATAATAATAATATTGCGAAAAATAATTAGATGAATAAGGAAAGCGATATATATGACGAATTATCTCATTTTATAGTATAAAAACGTGACACATTTGGTGGAAGTTTTAGACATTACAAGCGAGAGAAATATAATAAAATATTAAAAAGTAAATATTTAAAAAAAGAGACGTATGTCAATTTTCTAAATTTGCTTATGAGATAATAAATAAATATTTAATATATTACTTTTTTTTAAATGACTGATGCATCAAAAACAAGATTTTATTTAATCTTTAACGTTTCTGGACCTAATAATATTAGACATGATATATTAAGACATGACAAAAAAAATACAAATATATAAATGTTTTAAACTTTATAAAAGTAAAATATGTTCATGGGCTAGATTATCCATCCAAGCTTGAAGGTTTGTTTGAAATTTGCGAATGTTTGGACAAAAATATTAGGTTCGAAAATTGGATTTGGGTAAAAATAATATATTTGTTTAAAATATAAATCAGACTCAAGCTTGAACAATCAAGGCCCAAACGGCTCAACCCGACCCTCTTTTAAGTTTGTCTATTTTTTATATATTACGTAAGTTATAATACATAAAAATCAAATCTATAGTAATATATAATACTACTATAATGTAAACATTAAAAAATGTTAAGATAATTAAATATAAAATTTTAATAAATAAAAAATATATAAAATCATTAAATATTAAATTATATAATTTTAAAAATAATATGGTTAGATCTAAAATGAGTTTGAGTTAACTATTTATAAATATGGATAAATTTAGACAAAATTTTAAACTCATATTTTATATCGAACCGAACTTAAATAATTATAAAATATATTAACATCATACCTAAATCCAACTCACGTAACCTTTGACCAAAAAAAAAAAGTTTTGGTCCAAATAATGCAAAGCCCCCAACATTGCTTTAGGTTTGAATTTGACAAGAAAATAAAGCTAAAAAGTCGTAAACTGGGTTTAAGATCACTTTAAGGCATTTGAATTATCAAACTCTTAATCGAAAAGAAAGCTCTAAAACAGAGTAAATAATTGATAAAATAGTGACTATAGACATTTAAATATACGAAAAGAAAGTAGAGATGGTGGGGCATGTGGAGACACAAACATTGTAGGGTCAATTCCTCCCATAAAAATAAAATAAAATTATCTATATTTTTTTTTAAAATACTATATAATTAGAAAATTAATCAAAAAAATCAAAATGATTTATTAAATTTTTTTAAAATGAATTATTTTATAAAACCGTAAAAATATATAAATCTTTGTCTGTTACTATGGTATTTTTTCTATGGTTTTGTGCTCATTATGGTTGAACCATAAGTGGAATAGTGTTGGGACATTGGTATGCCATGTGACACAGCGAAAAAAAAAAAAAAACAACGATCACAATTCATGGAGCCATGTACGAGGAATGAACCCGATTGAAAAAAATTGAAAAATATACCTTAAAACAATTTGAAAAGAAAGCAAAATTAATATGGATTTGAAACCACCATCAATACGAAAAATCTCAGTTGCAACAAAAATGTCTTAACTTCTATGTGATCCATCCGATAGAAGAATGATCATATCACCTTCCAAACTTTTCAGAGAGAAAACACGAAAACTTTCTACTAATTAAAGTGATATTTCAAGTAAACCAATAATTGGGATAACATCTTCCTTTTATTCAAAATCTCATATTGAATAAAATCTTTCCACAGATAAATTTAAAGGATCTTCCATAAAAATGTAATATCTAATTACTCAAAACATATCTTTGACCAAATTATTTAATAATTTTGATAAAATTATTCTTAGTTAAAATTTATATAAAATCTAATTCATATATTATTTTAATTGTATCATTTATGTGTGTACATCAAGTGTGTACATATATCATGTTTAATATTTAATTGTCAATTTAAATTAATCATAAAAGTATTTATATAATTACCTCAACTTGTGTGAAGAGTTAAATATTATCCCAACTTTCTTTGGATTCTAATCACTTCTACTATATGGTGTGGCCCTATAGGATCCTATAACGTTGAAAACAACATTAAAACAATTCCAATGCTACAAGCAGTGAATGACATCTAATAGTGCATTATTGCTACCCAAGTTACAAGAAATCATGGTTTGACATAACTTTCTGTGATAATATTATGCAACATATCCCTTTGCCTTTGATATTAAAATTGAATACAAATCATGGAACAATCACACTTGGTATAGTCGAATCTCTTATTTATTGATTCCGAAGTAGACTAAGATAAATAAATGAGTATGATCATATCAATTCTTTTGAGGATGGTCATGCATGTAACAACCCTATAGTTAGGAGTGTCGAAAAGTGCATTCTCGAGACTCTGTTCCAGTAAATCGGATTTGTAAATATCTATTATATTTATGAAGTTGGTTGTGTAGTTAGTTAGATTTCGGTTAAGTGAATTTGTATGAATCAAAAATTATTAAATTATAAGGACTAAATTACGTATAGGGTAAAAGTTGAATTATAGAGTAAAATATATTGAAGGACTAAAGTAGCAAATATACATTTGCTCTATTTAGTGGACGGCATTAATGAAATATATATAACATATATGTAAACTTATTATATATATTATAATACTTAAAAGTTAAAATTATAATATATATATATATGTTATAATAAAAAGAAAAAGAAATAATAAAAGATAGTTGAAAGGAACGATAACATGCAAAACAAATTAGAAAATAAAAGAAAGAAGAGAAGAGTGGGAAAGCAAGTGTGTAAAATTCGGGTAAAACAGAAAAAATTTAATTAACTACCGAATTCGGTTAATCGGTTGATTAACCGAGTTAATTCAGTTGGGGTCGGTTAATAATTTTTTGAGTTTTCGGTTAACGGTTAATTCGGTTCGAAATCGTTCGATTTAACCGAAAAATTAGTAAATAAAATTACAATATATAAATAACTCACTATTTACTCAAACCCAATCCAACATAAACTCAAATACCCAATCTAATATATATTAACCCAAGTACCCAACCCAACCCAACCCAATCATAAAAATTACAAATAATTTAATAAATAAAAATAAAATTCTAAAAATAAAAAATATAACTTTATACAAATAATTCGGTTAATTCGGTTAATTTGGGTAATTCGATTAATTAAGTTAATTTTATAATTTTTTTAACCAAAAATAAAAAAAAAATATAATTTTTAGTTAATTCGGTTAACTGACCGAATTAACCGAAAAAATTACGGTTCGGTTAATTTTTTTGAAAAAATTTCGGTTCGGTTAACGGTTAAAAATTTTGAAGGGTCGGTTAATTTGGTTAATGTTATTTCGGGTCGATTAACTGACTGAACACCCCTAAACCTAAGGGTTTCAAACTTTTCAACTTTAATTGGTTAGTCAATTTAGTCTCTTTTCTTATAATTTTTATATTTTTGGAATCTCGATACTTAGGGCTAGTCGACCCGTGTTGTAATTTTTAGTATTGTTTAAAATTTTGGATGTTAATATTGTTGAATATTTTAAATATTAGGGATTAAATTGATAGCTTTCAATGTATAAAGTGAAAAAGGACTAAATAGTTCATTCTTGATTTTAAGTATATGGACTAAATTGTGAAAAATTCAAAATTTAAGGGTGTAATTGAAAATAGGGAGCTAAATTTAGTTTGAAATGAAATGAGTATGAAAATATAGAATCTAATGTGAAGATTAAAAATTAGTCTCAGTTTTAGGACTAAATTGAAATTTAAGCAAACATTAGGACTAAATTGAAATTTCAGCAAACATTAAGTAAAATTTAAAATATTCAATGTGAAACTGAATTGTGTTATATTGATATATTTTAATTACTGTAATTTCGTAGCTAAAGTCATACCATAATTCAAGACTAAAAAGGGGAAGGATAAAATTGACGTCAAGTAGCTCGGAATTCACGGTTTGTGTTTCTATAATCCAAACTAAGTCGTAAATTATTACATTTTGATTTATTGTATATAGTAAGCATTGGAGGTGAGAACCATTGTGCTTTATAATTGAATTGAATTTATAGCCAATTGAAAATGGATTGAATTGGTATGATATGAAATTATTGAGTTTATAAAGATTGAATTGAATGTATATGTATATGTGGTAATGTGCTTGGATGTATTTGTAAATGAAATGGAACCCTATTAACTATTCAGGCTAAATTGGATATAGATGGCATGACATACGATAGGAAGAGTTTAGGGATTTTCTTCGACTTCGAGTCAATGAGGCACTGAGTGCCAATTTGCTTTGGTTTAACCAATGAGATATTGGGTGTCAATTAATAAAACGTTGGGCGCCGTTATTACTTCGAACTTATCCGATGAGGCACTGGGTGCCAAACTGGTATGTTGGTTGGATCCGTGTATTCGTCCGAGTCCGAGTGGTGTTAATAGGGGTAATTAAATAATAAAGTTCTATAATTGATGTTGAAATGACACGGTATGTGAAAATGGCAATGAGATAGTGACTTGAAACATAAAAAATGAAATATGTTGTGATCAAATGAAATATATGAGTTTTGTACTCATGAATTGAATAGGGAATGGATAATGCCATTGTATAAAAAAATGTGGATTGATATGTGAAAAACTATTTATATAGCAAGTGATGTGAATTGGGGTATTTGTTATAAACAATCAAGTATGAAAACATGTAAAGATTGGGTATAGTATAAAATGATGTAGTGATATGTATGAATTGTAATGGCCTAAATTCAAGGTTATCGGAACAGTGGTTTTGTAACCACAAATCTGATTTAACAAGAAATTTATTTTAATATTTTTGCATAAATATTTTTATGATAGGAAAATCGCATTAAAATATCGATAGAAAAATTTTATCGATTTAGTGGTTAGCTAGAAAAATGAATTATTGAAGGAATTGGGTAAAAACAAGGTATCGAGACCTTGATCTTGTAAAACTGAGTACGAAATATTTTTATAAATATTTATAAAATGTTAGTAATGTGGTATTAAAATTTTGTTAGAAAATTTTAACGTTTGGATAGGTAATTAAATAAAAAGGACTAAATTGAAAAGGGTGTAAAAGTTACTAGAAGGATTAAATAGCTCAATTGTCAAATGAGGAGGGACCTAAAGAAAAAATAAGCCCAAAGGAGATTAATCCTTGCCTATTTCTTGTAATTTTTGTGTTTCTAAGACTTTTACAACTAGGTCCTACTATTAAATTCATTAGTTTTTAATTTTATGGATGAAATTGAAAGTCACCATGGTTGAGTGCTGTAAGTTTATGATGAAATAGAATGAAATTGAAACTTTAATTTGTTTATGAGATGATTTTATTAGGTAATTTCAATAGAAATTGATTTTTAGGACCTAATGGTGAAAATGTTTGGAATTAAAGTCTATTGCAGAAATTCTGATTCCTAAAGGTTATAAAGTGGTTTAAAGTGATAGAATAAAGTGTTAATTGAGAAAAATAAGCTCAATTGAGAGGCTAATTGAGTAGGGACGAAATTATTATTTATTAAAAGCTTAGGGGAAAAATGGTAATAAATAGCTTGCACTAAAACAGTTTTAGACAGCAGCAGTAGACTAACTTTGAAAAATCACCATAAATTGTATAAATCGAATTAGAAGATGAACAAAATATAAAATTAAATATTATTGAGTCTAGTTTTTCATAGAAGAAACGGTGCAAGCAATGGATTTGTAAATCATGAGATATAATAAATTTTGTGAGACAAGGTCAGAATGAATTCGGGTTCCCCTATTTTGATTTTGAAAAATTATAAAAAATTGAATAAAAATAATTAGGAGCTTAAATTTATATGTTTAGAATCTTGAATGAGTCTGTTTTCAAGAAAAATAAACAGTAACATCATCCGAATCCTGTATGAAGAGATAATTAATTTTTAGTGAAGAAGGGTCAGAATTGTCAGACAGCAGAACAAGGGTGAGTTTAAAGAATAAACTGTACTTATTAGCTAAACCAAAAATTCTGAAAAATTTATGGTAAGAAGATATGTGAGTCTAGTTTCAGGGAAAATTAACGAATCCTAATTTGGGTTCTCTGGCTCAAGATAAAAATAATTTAGTGACTATAACTCAAGTAGACAACTTTGAATGAACTATAAATAATAATGAAATTATAGAGAATGTTGCATATGAACATGAAATGTATTAAATTGATAATTAAATTTATTTATTTAGATCTAGAAGATTCAAATACGAAGCTAGATCGAGGAAAGGAAAAAGTTCGGGATTAGTAGATTTTTGTATACGCACAAGTATCGAGGTAAGTTCGTGTAACTTGAATTATATTCTTAAATACTTGAAATGTATGTTATTGATGTGAATAATTTGAATGTTCATTGTCTGAAAATTGATGAAACATTGATATATTTGATAAAAAGGGGAAGAAATCCGGGTTGAATGAAAGGAAAATTCGATAGATCTCTAAAAAAGAATTGACGGTAAAAAGGATCTAGCTCGGATGAGTGATCCTATCCTGATATACCCCATCCGAAGAATATGTGGAAAATAGATTTAGCCCGGACGGGTAATCCGAACTAGGGTCTGAATTTAGCCTGGACTGGTAATTCAGATCCAAGCTCATTAGAGTAATTGTCGTTGCAGGGGATTTAGCCTGGACTAGTAATCTCGACAATACTCTATGAGTTTATATTATAGGGGATTTAGCCTGGACTGGTAATCCCGCTGTAAGGATGAGATTCGCGGGAGTGTGCTCTCTAAAATAAAAATGTGCGCACATGAATATGAATTGATGAACTAGAAAATTGTACACTAAAAGTGTACCTCTGAAAATCCATAAAAAATTCCAAGAAATTCAATGGGATAAATATGAAAAAATAATAAAGGAATGGAAATCATGGTATTGATGTAACACCCTTAACCCGTATCCGTCACCGGAATAGGGTTTCGAAGCATTACCAAAATTTATAGATTATTTAATAGAAATTTCACTTCACATAACATTCATTCCCGAAATCAATCAAATTTAATCATAGTGTCCCTTATGCGAGCCATCGAGGCCCAAAATATATATCGGGACTTAACCGAGAACTAATTTTTTTTTCGAAAGTATTTAAAATTTTTCAACATCAACTGCGTGTCTGCAGTGTGTGTGTGTGCCGTGTGTGGTTTAAACAATACTCATGAAGCTATATTCATCAATTACAAGGTGAATAAATCCACAGCATCACTTATACATATCATCTCTAGCTTAGTAAGATTTTAAATAATTTAATTTTAACTCTTCCGAGTTTCCTTATTTTCATATATTTTTCTTTACTTTGCACACCCATTCCTTATGTATAACACACCAGTCATAAAGCATACTATACCGTCATAACCACAAGCTAGTGCAGTTGAACATAATCATTTTCAATTAATCATATGATAAGCCATTTCATAAGATATTGCATAACTTAAAACTTACCACTCTCTCACGATCACAGTATATTTTCATTTGAGCACTTGCCCCTTTAACACATCATATAAATAAACATATTACCATTTAACCGATAGCTTGACACTTGTCTAAGCATCATCAGTAACACTTGTTAGCATACTTGAACATATTCATATAAATTCAACATAGATAAACTTATTTTCTCATCATATTGCACTTGAGTTTATTGCTCATCTCAACATACATAATTTCTTTGTAGTAACATATTAAAGATAATCACATTTTTACATGTCATAATACCTATCATTCTTTTGCTATTTCTTTATAAACATATATCATTCATTTCATTATATCAATTTCACGCACCATCATTTCCATATATTTCAGGTGTATATCGATAATAATTCATTTCAAACTCATGTTATCTCATATCATAACTTTACCTATTGAATCATTTAAATATCAATAGTGCACTTATTTCAGATCAATATCAGTAATAACCATAAGTCTTCTAATACTACATTCATATGTCACTTACCAATCTTTGTCAAATTAGAGAATGAGAACGTCTTGTGGATTTGATTCCGTCGTTTGTTCAGTGCCACGATTCACAACTCAGTATGGTTTTCCTCATTGAAATACCATACCTACATTTTACAACTCAGTATGGAAAACACTATACCTACGTTTTATGTTCAGTATGGAAACACCATACTTACGTTTCACACTTTGCCATGGATCAACCACGATCTTATCCGTCAATTCATTACTGATCATTGAACACTTGGCTATGTTTGGCACACTATATCATTTTGCCATGATTGGCACACTTTATTACTTTGCCATAGTTCAACTATGGACTTGTACTTTCACACTTTTCACTTGTTACTGATCAGATAAGTGTAGCTAAAGCTACCACTTATCACTTGTCACTTGTAGCCGAAGCTACCACTATTCACTGATCAAGTAGCCGGAGCTACCACGTTTCACTGATCAGGTAGCCGAAGCTACCACTTTTCACTGATCAGGTAGCCGGAGCTATCACTTTTCACTGATCAGGTAGCCGAAGTTACCACTTTTCACTGATCAGGTAGCCGAAGCTACCACTTTTCACGTTGTACACACAAGGCGTACATTTCATTTTCAAGTGTACACACAAAGTGTATATTTCCTCTTCCAGTTGTACCATTTAGGTACATGTATCCTTTTCAAGTGTCACCCTTTCGGGTAAAATTCCTTTTCATAATGAGATCATAAGATTACTCCTTTCGGAATAACCTTTACTGCAACACATGCAAGATCTCATTTATAAGGGTAATCACCTGTTCAATCGGAATTCAATATTCAAACGGATTCTTGTACCCTTTTTATCAATCACATATATCATATGTTAACATTTTCATGCTACATATCCATGTCATTTACATATCATAATTCTCACAAGTCAATAATAAAATCAATACATTTTCATACTTAATTAAGTTATATGAGCTTACCTGGCTAAATTACAGAAATATCAAGATTTAGGAGCATTTTGATAATTTTCTATTTTTTTGATTTTTCACCCGATCTTGATCTAAATTAATAATTTCATTCAAGTTATTAATTTAAACGATAAAACAATTCATTTTCTTCAATTTGGTCATTTTTGACATTTTTACAGAATTGCCCTTAAAGTTTTACTCTTATTCAATTTAGTCCCTAAACCTAAAACATGCAAATTAGCCATTTTTAAAGTAAACACATACTAGCTGTCCACTTGAGTCATAGTCGTTAAATTATTCATATCTTGAGCTACAGAATTCCAAATTAGGATCCGCTAATTTTTTCCTGAAACTAGACTCACATATCTTCTTATCATAAAATTTTCAAATTTTTTGGTTGAGCCGATAAGTACATTTTATTCATTAAATGTACCTCTATTCTGTTGTTTGATAGTTCTGACCCTTCTTCACTAAAAATTAATTATCTCCTCGTACGAGATTAGTATGATGTTACCGTTTGTTTCCCTTGAAAATATACTCATTCAGGATTCTAAAAATATAAATTTAAGCCCATAATTATTTTTATCAATTTTTTTATGATTTTATAAAGTCAGAACAAGGGAACCCGAAATCATTCTGACATTGTCTTACAAAATTTACTATATGTCATGATTTAAAATTTCATTCCTTACATTGTTTCTTCTATAAGAAACTAGGCTCAATAAGATTTAATTTCATATTTTATTAATCCTCTAATTCTATTTCTACATTTTTTTGTGATTTTTCAAAGTTAGATTACTGCTGCTGTCCAAACTGTTTTAGTACAAAATGTTAATTACCAAGTTTATAACACTCTTATTTCCTTTCTCTACAATATTTCCATCACTTTCTCTTATTACACTTCACTAACATATCAAGAACATAGAACCTACATAATAAAACTCTACTTTCACATCATTTCCATGCATTTTCAATAATACTACACTTTAAAAATATATTGAAATCTTGATGTACTTACCTTGTTCTATTGATTCTAATCTTTAACTTGATTTTTCTCTCTCCTTCAGCTTCTATTTCTTGAATCCAACTTGATATTCTAACTTCCCATAGTCTCCTTAACATTTTTCTCTCTTGGTAGCTATAGAAATTCTTTTGATTTTTAGGTGAAAATGGTGAATTTTTTATAGAATGACCAAATTGTAAAGAAAGTCAAAACTTTCTTTCTTTCTCTCTTCCTCTCTCGTTTGTGCATGGGAAAGATGATGATGATTCTTCATCTCTCCTTCCATATATATATACTAAATAAAATAAAAATAAAATATTAATTATCACTTAAAAATCAAATTAAAGTATTAATAAACTATTATTTATTTATTTATTTAATATAAAATATCTCCAACATCATCATTGCCTTCTAGATTTCTCTCTCCTTCTATTTGACCATTTTTCCCTTAATGATCTTTTAAAATTTCATCCTTGAGTCATCATTTAATTTGGTAAAATTATAATTTAGTCCCTCATATTTTTTCACCAATTCAAAATGGTCTTTATTCATCCATTTTCCTTAGTTTCTAGATCATTCCACCCTTAAAATATTTGCACTATTAGTCCTTCAACTTTTTCATATTTACACTTTAACCCTTCAAATTTTTAGTATTTACTCTTGAGCAACAAAACTTTTCTCATTTTTACGATTTAGTCCTTTCTTGAATTAATACATCATAATATAATTCCCAATGTTGACATAACTCAAAATTTCTCTTTTTGTCACTTTATTTCCTTATTTTACTATATCAAGAATAATATCTTACTTTCCTATTATAGAAATTTTTGGGGTAGTACAATTGATGAGTTCACCAATCATGGTATATATTATTGACACATGAAAATTATTGGACTAACTTGAATGTTGAGTTTGTGCATGTTAGGGTAATAATGCATTGAATGGACATATGAATGTTTATTGCATTGTATTGAAAATATTAGGTAAGTATAATTCTTGTTACATGGGCTTACTAAGCACAAAGTGCTTACCCTGTTTCCTTTTCCCCTGTTTTGTAGTGTTAAGAGCTCGGAGGTCGGATTCGGTCGGAGACACATCACACTATCAACCTCAAGATTTCGGTATATAAATAAACTTTAGTTTGGAAATCAATGGCATGTATAAGCTAATAAAGTAAATGTTAATATGAAATGAATGTAAGGTCAACCATTGGTATGACTAACAAATCTTGGTTTTGGTATGTGATGAGATTATCTTATAAATATACATGAATCTGTATGTGATGAGATTATCTTATAAATATGCATGAATCTATTTTGAAAATATGTTGAATTGGATTGGTTGATGAGGATTGGTCTCGGTTTAAAATTTGTAGAGAAGGTTAGATATCTATAAAGAGGCTATATTGAGTAAAAAAAATAATTCGTAAACTCTAGTAATGCCTCGTACCCTATTCCGGCAATGAATACGGGTAGGGTATATTACATGAATTTGAAATGATGATATATATACTGTAATTGCAAGCTTAGACCATAGTGTGATTGTATAATTCAATTTGAGCATTTATGTATCATTATATCTTTAATTGTTCAAATTGTAGAAATATCACTGAGTTTTACTCAGCGTACGGTTTTGTTTTCCGTGCGCAGGTTAGGTACTTCTCTTTTGATCGCTGACTCAGCGTCCAAATATCGATCCCGATCTCAAATGTGGTGATGTTTACCTTTTGTGATGGCATATACCTAGGATGTCCTAGTTGATATTAATTTTGTGAATGGATTGTAAATTGAGTTATAAGTATAATGTTAGTTTGAGTATATAATATGTGTTTGTGTTTGAAGCCATAAATTGGCATATTATTTTAGAACTAAGGCTTGTTAGGGGTATGTGAATTTAAGCTTAATGTTTAGGTAGTTATAAGATAGGCTAATTGAGTGATTCTGGTATGTTTTAAACTTTGATTTGAATGATGCATTGTTGATAGGTTTTGATGATATAAATGTGGCACCAATAAGGGTACATTGGTTAGGCATCTAAGATGATTGTTTTGGCATGTTTGAAGTATGTTTGATCATATTTCGGATAGGTTAAATGGTTGGTTTTTTATTTACTTGATGCCCAAGCAAGTAGGAAATGGTAAACTTGTTGTTTAAAGTACATTTTAGGTCCACACGGCCAGACACATGGGCTGTGACTTGGCCGTGTGAGGCACATGATTGGGTGACACAGTCGTGTGTCGTCTATTGAGTGCTTAGAGAATAAGTTAGCTAGCACACGGCCTAACACACGGGCGTGTAAGGCCATTTCGATAGTTACACAGGTGTGTGGCTTGGCCGTGTGACCTAAGTCAGAGAGTTACACAGGTACGAACACGGGCTGGGACACAGCCATGTGTCCTTATTTTGAGAGTTACATGGTCTGAGACACGGGCGTGTGTCTTAACCATGTGAGTTACACGACCATGTGACCCCTACAGTTGAATTTTTCTAACTTTTTCTTAGAATTTTCAAATGTTTCTGTTCTAGTCTTGAATCGTTTCTAAAGTGATTCTAAGGCCCCAAGGTCTTGAAAAAGGGATGATATGCATGTTTAATGTTGGATTATGGTATGTTTATTGTAATGTTTTGAAATGAACAATTTAGGTTATGTTTATTCGGTAATGCATGCTATGAAACCCTATTCTGGCGACAAATAGGGGTTAGAAGTGTTACAATGCATTTCGAGTTTTACTCGATCATGAGGCCAAGTATATTACTCTTATTATGTAAAAAGGAAAAATCTTATCTTGATCACTTACATCTCACTACACAAATTATGGCATACCCAACATCAATCTTATAGTACAACCATTTACAGATGGCGTTTAACTATGTCAAAGTATACGACTCACGATGTTGGGACTACAATGTCAAAGCATACGACTCACTATTTATAGACAACGTTTAACTATAAGAAATGTTGCAACTAATACATAATAATCCAAAAGCATTCTCATGGTGAGTCAGTCCAATGTTTGTTCTCTAACATATATCTATGTGTTGATTTGATATCACATATATATAACAATATTTGTCATCAATCAAGAAAATATTAGTCTCATTGCATTATTGTTGTCCAAACTCACAATAATACTTGACTAAGGATATTTAAGAATGATCATATCATTCTTTTGACTTTATCATTATACAATTTAATTTAACACATAAATACGTATTAAAAAAATAATGACAATGCCTTTAGTAATAAACTAGATAAACAAGTATGTTATCACAATCTTCATATAATTGGTCTTTGGACATATTTCAACAAATAGAGTTCCATTCCTGAATTTTATATTTGCATCAATAAGATCTGTAACTATCATTGGTCTCTCATCAATAAGAGTGGGAAGAGAGGTGATATAGCACAAAGGCAACTTTAGAACTATTAATCGTGCCAGATTCTTATGTTCTAACCATTTACCATATTCCACTCAAGACATTCTTTAAGTAGTTCAATCCCTCATGAATACTCTACCATGCCCATGATGAGGATCTCAATAGTAAGGACACTAAATAGGATGAGTAAAGGAAACATGTTGAGCATGGTGGATCAGATTTACCAAGAGAGAGGTGAAGTGGTAAATTAATTTTTTTGCTAAGATGTGAATGAAGGATAGAAAGCATTGACACACTCGATTTCTAGAGGTTCGACCTCACTTACCTACATCATCTACCTTAGTTTTACCAAAGATTTTTTCAATTTACCAACTTAAATTGTTATATTTCAAGGATAAGATATAGGTTTTACAACTCTATATCTCAACAACATTCCTAAAATTTAGTTCAGTCATTTGCCACAACTATACCAACCAAATAAACTTTAAATGTGCTAGGTACATGTCCTTACAAAAGTTCATTCAAAAAATTAAAAAATAAGAGTTTCATTACGAATAAAAGTGATAGTGTGGAGACTTGGGAAGAGTTGATGCCATAGGCTTCCTTCACACTACCTTTGACCTGCGCACGGAACAAACAACCAATGCGCTAAGCGAAATCACTGAATAATTATTCAAGCAATATAAAGATTCACTAATTACAAGTATATAAATATGAAGTTTTCCTAATCTTGTCGATAGTAGGGAAATATCAATAGAACAATTTCAATATCAAGTTTTACCATGCTAAAAGTACCATTGTAATGTTTGATGAAATAATTTGAATGAGTTCAATAACACTATTATTAGTACGATCATTAAATTAATTCGATTAGTTATCTCACTCAAATAACTCAAGTGGGGAGAAATATTTGAACACATGAGTGTCCAACTGAATTACCACAATCAATCAATAAGTAATGACGCAAACACCTACAATGACAATACTCCTATGCGCAATGAACGTGACTTAACAAACAATGTTAATGAAACACTGAATGCGTGAGGCACAACAATATCAATACTCTTGGACGCTCGAAGCTATCAACAATATCAATACTCTTGGACGCTCGAAGCTATCCTTACGATACATAATAACAATAATGAGGTCCTTACACTCTACGGCATGTTGACTAATGTTGACCATATCAGACGAATTCCTAATAAATTTATTGGGTGTTTCAATTATCGTTGAGCAATTCAGCAGTTACATTCAAAATAAGCAATCAAACTAAACTAACACAACACAAGGTAAATTCTAAATGCAGAGAATCACAAACCGAGTTTCCTAAGCACTTGGTGCTTAGTAACGATTACTTGTCGTATATGACCGCCTAGCCCTTCGCTTTTGATGACTTGACAATCTTATTTGCTTCAAAACGAATATTTGATACACGATTTTAGCAATAATATTCAAAAATCAATCATAATAAACATTAATTCGAACCCCTGATAAGCAACGAAGTTGCGAACTATGCTACACTAATTTGATACTCGCTGTCCATTACTGAAGCTACTCCAAACTTAACCGAATTTCATTTCGAATGACTCAAAAGTAACTTCCATCACTTCGGAACTTCAATGTCAATCGAAATACACATGAAACTTAAAACTTAACGTCAACAAGGAACTTTTCCACTTCCGCTACTAATTTTCAGAATTTGGGATATGGGAGATTTTGGATTTTGTTATTGGTGATTGAAAAACTAAGGATTTTGATCAAAATCAATGGATATGTGTAAAAGTTTGGAGTTTGCTACAAGAAGTTGAATTTTCAATAATAATTTTGACTAAAATCCTCAAACAATACTGGCGCTCTCATGAACAGTGAAGGACGTGGGCAAGAAAAATAAGCACCAGACTTCTCACGTTCAAAAATTAAGGGAAAAGCATGGTAAAAGAAATTTAAGGGAAAAGGGAAGTTTTTTACTTATTGTAAATTACCCAAATGAATGCTTCTAACTTTAGTTCTGTCTTCAAAACTCAATTTCTCAATCTCTCTTCTCTTTCGATTCAATCCATGGCCAAACAAAAACTCACTATCTACCAAGAGCCCGACAATAAATTCTCAACTCATGAATTAGGATTTCCGGTACTAAATTCACTTGGGAAAATTTATTTCTCGATTAACCTTGCATTATTATAATTGAGATTTTGTGAAATTCAACATAAAAAACTTCAGTCGTTACACAAAATTTTAAGAAAAACACCAACATAAACCACACCCAACTGTGCTGCACAAGCAACTTATAAATATGTTTTAAATAATTTTATCTCCAGGATAGGTCAATAGCCTTCAACAAATTCAATCCTACTTAGAAATAAATTTCACTTCACTTGGTTAAGACTTTAAACTCTTTTAAATGTGGAATTTAAATAATATTTAAATAAAAATCTTCATAAATCAACTTCCTCTTCCAAGAGATAAAATGAACCATCTCAAACTTCTTTGCTTCTTCTTCAAGTCATTCGAATGAATGATAATCTAAGTAATCTCATCTCAAACATCCCTGCTTAACAAGATTAAATAAAAAAAAACATGTAATAAAAAAGTCAAACGTGTCAACACCAAAAACTTTGACTTTACCGCGATTGTTATTTTAACTGCTATGCAAATATGAAGTGGAACAAGAGAAGCAACCAAAGTTTCGTATAAATCATTATCCAAAATCATTTGGTTATTAGAACCCAAGTGTGGAACAGAATTGGAGTAGCCGGTTTCCTTAGGGTTGCGGGTTGAATTGCTAAATTACGTGTTGAGTGAAGCTTCTATCTTTGCTCTCCCTGCTTGACTGGTTTTATTTTATCTTAAAAAAAAAAAAGAATGAAAAAAAGAATATAATGTTATCAATTACAGTATTTAATATGGTTATCATTATTATAAATAGTATATTAACTAACCTTTGACGTGTTAGGAAAAACCCAATAAATAAAGCCACAAGGAAACCACATTTTGTTAGGAAATCCTGCAGGCCATGCACATGGTCTAAACCAAGTGCTAGGCATCCATGGTCATCAACAGATCCACATTTTAACATTTAAGTATTTGTGTATGTATATCAATCTCATCAAACAAAATAGTATATAAAATGACTATCAAGTAAAATTTCTTTCATTTCATATTCTGTACATTCATCAGGCTACTGAGATTTGCTACAAACGTATGAAACAAAAGAATGAAAAACCAAAAATATGACAACATTCAATCAAGATATATTGAGCAATGTTAATGCTAATCAAGTCCTAATATAGGTATATGAAAACTATGGAAAAAAAATTCGTATTACAGTATCAAAACTCCCAAGGAAAAGCATCAATGGAACTTTGCCATGTCAAGTATCATTTGAAAGAAGCAAGCTAGAAGTGAGTTACCATTGGAAACCACAAGAAAAGCCATTAGTAATGGTTTTGGCATCGCCTTTCATCAGTTAGCAACTAGCCTCAGTAGAGCCTCATTCTTGCAGTCAGTTCCAAGCCGGCACAACTTGAGTCCGGTGTCACCATTAGCCTCTTCATTGTGCATAACTGGGAGGTTAAGATCAATAACATCAGAGATGTTAGAAAGGTCTAGCTGCTTTGCAGGCTGTTTGTCACCAGTTCCGGGGTCTCTCGAGATGTGAGACCTCTTGTGACCACCCAAAGCCTGACCTGATCCGAAAACCTTTAAGCAGATTAGGCACTTGTGCACCTTGTACACCCTTGTTTCAGAACTAGTCACCTCATTCATTTCCTGGTCCACTGAATTCTCAACATATTCAACCTTCACAAGCTTGCATCCAGCCTCAATTTCAGGAGAACTGCTAATGTGGGTAGTTTTATCTTGATCCTCGACCGGCTCGGCATAGGTATTACTCTTTCTGTGGATTGTTTGATGACCTCCAAGGGCCTGGTGAGATTTAAAGGTCTTGTTGCAGATCCTGCATCTGTATTTGTTCTTTCTCAGGGAATCATCAGATACTTCAGAATTCAATGGAATACTCATTAGCTTGTTGGAAGCATCATCAGCTGGTCCCGAATCGCAAGCATCGAACATGGCATCTTTGCTAGAACTAGATTTTGTGGATCCTAAACCAGTTAAATCCAGTCCTTCCATCAAATCCTGCCTTGGTTCCGCTTCAATAGACTTCAAGTTCATTATTTCACCAGAAAGTGTTCCCTTAATCTCAGTTTCATACAATTCAAATCCAGATTCAGCATTCTTTTCCTTTGCAGACAAAATCCCAGGATCCAATTCTTTACATTCACTTATGTTCTTCTCATGGAAAACATTCATAGAACCAGAAGCATAAGAATCAAGCTCATCCCCATAACCAAAACTAGTCTGCAAAATCTCTTTATTTTGATGAAAAGATTTGATCTCAAAATCATTATTATCACAAGACTCCCAAAAACAATTGAACTCAGTCCAATTCTTTACACCCCTAGACATCATTATCAAGCACAAGGCAGCATCTTCAACATCTTGATCAATTTCAACTAAACCAGAAGATTCATTCAAGCTAGAAAGTGAAGAATTCGGGGCACTATTATACCTCGATCTTTTCGATCTCTTTCTCTTCACTGTTACGCTCTTCAAAGGGTGCAATCTCATGTGAGCAGTGAGAGCCTTCAAGGACTTAAACTTTCTGCCACATTCTTGACAGTTAACTTCTTTCCTTTCTCTTGCAGAATGATGCCTCATGTGACCGAACAAAGCTTTCATTGACTCAAATTGTCTGCCACAAGCTTTGCACTGAAACTCAAGGGTTGAGCTGGTAGCAGCATTGTCGTCGTCACCATTAAAGCCCAAAGATTTCCAAGATTTCTTAGGGTTATCCCTCAAACCATAACCTTGAAAACCCATCTTCTCCTTTGCCTTTCTTTTGCCACACTTCTTTTCCATTGAAACAAACTCACTTCAGATTACTTGTCCTTCAATGCACACAGCTAAAACCAAGAAACCCAGAGGACAGAAGAAAAAAAAACAGAGTAAGACCCAGATCAAAAAGAAGGTTCTTTTAGTGGGAAAAGATGGAAAATCTTACAACTTACACCAACTAAAGAAGAACCCATTGCTTGTTTAGTTAACCTGATCGAAGTTAAAAGTGTAAAAACGAGATCTAAGTGGCTAAAGAACCCTCAATGAAAAAAAAGTGCGTTTTGACTCTTTTTTATTTATTGGTAGAATGAAGTATAAGCAAACAAGTAGAAGGTCAAAGTAAAGTGAAAGAGAGGTTGGGTTAAGCAGATGGGAAGTAAGGAAGAATAAGAGACTTTGAGAAATGAAAACGGTGAAAGAGATTTGCATCTTGAAATCCTTGCATGTCAAGCAAAGTTACAAAAAGCTAACAGGGTTGGGCACTGCCCTATTCTCTTTTCTAAGTACAAATGGAATTTATCTTGGTATAATTGAAAATAAATAAATAAATATATATATATATATAAGAGAAATTTGGCTATATTAGATGTGATAATAAATCTTACAAAAAAATAATTAAAATATAATAATATCTTAAATTTTATATAATAAGAATTATTAAAGGATCAAAATTTATTTAAAAGTAAAATATTTTAAGCATGATTATAATACAAATATATATATATAAATTCTACTATATTAAGATGAAACTTAAGAAATACAAGAAAAATTATTAATCTTTATGAAAGATAAAACATATGTGATGTGAAGAATACAATCATTCTAAAAAAATGATATTTTTTTCAATACAAATTTGAATGTAAATTTATTGGATTTTTTTAAAAATAATCTTGTAAAATAAGTAAATTGCATTAAAATTGAACTAAAAAGTGATCGGTTTTATAAAATTCTAAAGAATAAATTCATGATAAACTATACTTAAATTTTTTGTTTATTATAAATTTCTTTTAAGAATAAGAATTAAGAAAGTTTCATGTCTTTGTTAAGAATTTGAAAAAAGAAAAAGAGTTTAAGTTAAACTAATATAATTTAGTGTTAGGAAGATATGATTTTTTTTTTTAAATAAGAAGCTATCTATCAAGGAAAACGATTATAGATGCTAAAATTTGAACTTCAAATTTGTTGAGGGGATTGAGCTTGCTTTGGGAGATATCTTCTTGGAATGTTGTTTGAGGAGTTGGCGAACCCCTCAATAATGGAGGTATTGTGTTTGGAGTATCTATACTCGATTTTAGCTTGAGTTTTGTCTCTTGATTCCGAGGAGAGCCCAAAAGTTCATGGAGTTTGCATAGCACCTCACCACCAAGGACATATTAACATTTGGCCTTGGTAGGGTTTGAACTCATGCCCATAAATGACATTAATAGCTAAGTACACTACCAATTCTCTAGAAAAAGGGTGTTTTTTGTTGAGGGGAGGTCAGTCTCACTTTAGGAGACATCTTCTTGGAATGTCGTCTAGGGAGCCATTGAACCCCTCAATGGTGGATGTATTGTGCTTGAGATATCTATGCTCGGTTTTAGCCTCAATTTTTTCTCCCAACTCTGAGGAGAGCCTAAGGATTCATGGAGTTTGTGAAATGCCTCACCACTAAGCAAATGTTAGCATTTGACATTGGTGGCGTTTGAACCTATGCCCTTAAATTGCATTAGTGGTTAAGAACACTACCACTTGGCTAGAAAAAAAGGTGCCTTTTTGTTAATGGGAGATTAGTCTCGCTCTGGAGACATCTTTTTGGAGTGTAATTCGAGGAGCCGACAAACCCTTCAACAATAGAGGTATTGTGCTCGATGTGTTTATGCTTGGTTTTAGGCTTAGGTTTTATCTCTCGACTTTGAGCAAAGCCCAAGGTTCATAGAGTTTGGAGAGCGCCTCACCACTAAGGAAATGTTTAGCGTTTGGTCTTAGTGAGGTTTGAACTTATGCCCTTAAATGGCATTAGTGGATAAGTACACTACCACTTGGCTAGTCTTTTTGGAGATGTCTTTGAAGTTTCATCCATCGAACAGTCGATCAAACCCTCAAAAAGAGAAGGTATTGTGCCCAGGATGTCTATGCTTAGTTTTAGCCTCAGATTTTTATCTCCTAACTCCAAGGATAGGCTAAGGGGTAATCAGAGCTTAGGGAGCGCCTTGCCACCAAGGAAATGTTTAGCAATTTGCCTTGGTAAGGTTTGAATCCATTACTTTAAATGACATTAATGGATGGACTCCCCAAAACCCAACTTCCTTTTAGCATCTTCTGAGCATGTAATTTTGTTTTCATAAGATAAATTACATGACAATTTCACTCCTTCAATATGTACTGGAGCCTTTGAATCTCTTGTAGGTTCCTAAGTCCATGGACATTCTAATAAATAAGTCTTATTATTCTTAACAAGCCAGCCCTACAGGTCCCATCGATGTCATAGGAGAACGAATGTTGATTTGTTTGTTTAGTACTTCTATCGAATCAATCCTAGCAGATATAAAGGTTATGGGCCATTTCTTTCCATCTACAATTTCAATAGGATTGCCCTCTTGTCCTAAGCCCATATCGTTATCACCAAGCCCATTACCTTAACCAATTCAACAATAACTTTTTTTATCTTTATTTAACAAACCACTTAGATTAATGCCCATATTCGCTATAATCTTATTAATTTTTTTTGAATTTAACAGATCTTTATAAGATCTCTCTATTTCCAGTCTAATCCCCCCAAATTGTGGAGTGTCAGATTCACCATCTTCTTGAAGCCATAGACTCATTAGTCATTGTTAACCTTTAGTTACTTTCCTTTAGCAAGATATCCCCATCATGAGCAGCTCTTTTTTTACCGTGAATTGGATAAAAGCTTTCAGCATGGCTTAGTTTGCCACATAGAAAACATAATAATGTTAATCTTTCATACTTAAAACATGCATAGACATGGGATTTCTACAATAATGAACCTTTTTCTCCTTTTAAGACGGAATCCGACATCGACTATGACCCTTACATGCATATATCCTTTAATCCCACCAACATTGGACTTTATGTTATACACCATAAATTTAACAACAAAATTCCTAAATTGAATTGCCATTGCTTCCAAAAATAACCCGTTCGATAAATTATGTATTTGTACATAGAAATTTGCAAAAAAATAGTGTTACTTGCAATAGATCCTCTCCTTCATCCAATCTACAGGTTGTATGTATATGATTATTAAAAGTCAATGATCCCTCAACAATAACCCTTTCTACATCAATTTTATAATAGAAATGAAATAAATATAGTCTCTCTCATATGTGATTACCATTCCACTAATAGGGTGCCAAACATTCACAAGAGTGTTTCGCACGGATTGAAAGTGCATTGTATTAGCTGTTAGAAAGCATCCCACCAAGCAATTTTTATAAGTAACATATGCAACCTTTTCCCCCAAGTCGATCTACCAAGGTTTTAAGGCCTTCTAAGTTATCTTTTATGATTAGATCATAAATTGTTTAGTTAGGGGAAAAGGCAAAAAAAAAAAATTAGGAGGGGCCAGAATTGAATTATAAATTCTTGAGGGCAACAAGGTAATTTTATCACTATACTAATTTATAATTTTATAATTTTCAAAGGACCCTAGAAGCAACTTATTGCATTCGTCCCTGCGTGTGGTAAAATGAAAAAGACGAAAAGAAAAGAAGAGAATAAAAAAATGGATTTAGAGAAAAGATAAGCGTGTTATGAAAGCAAACAGATAGAAAAATGTGGTATAAGAGCAAATTTAAAACATACATATCACAGATAATTTTATGAAACATTTATTATATCTAATACTTTTTAATATTTAATTTAATTCTAATTAATTCTTTCTATGTATTAATGGTAAATGAGTAGTGATTAAGGAATCAATATTCTTTATGATACCTTATCTTTTTCTTAGATTAGCATTTGACACCAAAAACAATATAATTGAGTGCCAACACAAAAATCAATTGTTGATGAAATTTATGAGAATCTCATTCTTCTTTATACATACTTGAAATTTGGTTTGATATCATAATTTTATTTATTTATTTTAATCATAAAATAATTTTGAAATTTCAATAAATAAATAAATAAATAAAAGAAAATTAAATTTGGGTGTTAAACTAAAGTTTTGAGTAAATTATATTTTACCATCTGAATATAATCAGATGAAGAACTCCCTTTTGTTTTAGTTTGAAAGGAAAAGCACTATTATTGAAGTTTCTTAACATAGAAATAAGTACCAATCAGTTGATGGCATATTTTTCAAAAGACAAAGGAATGTGGGATGTGTTGGTTAAGTTGGAAAATTAGGTTTAATCAATCAATATGAAATAAGACTTTAAAAATACTTGCTTCTTAAGGATGCCTTGATTTATTATGGTTTTAGGCTTTTTGCCAACCACAACTCTCAATATCAATTTGTTGAGATGCTAAACATAATAATCCCATAACCCCATTCATTTTATTTCCTTACACTTACACTGTAGAGTTTTTAGACTTCACAAAAATAAAAAAAGTTAAAAGATATTGACAAGTGTCCTATAAGATATAGTAAAATATTAAAATATATATTTTAAAAAAAAAAAAGACATGAAAATTTTTTAAGACTACTTGTAGAATAAAAATAATACACTTTCTGTGCACCAAATACTATCAAAAAATACAAATCATTTAAATCTAAGTGGTAAAGTAGAAAAACTCCGCAAGTGATTCAAGTTGATGCCAAATGTCTTTTTTTAATTGGAATGATATTTGGTAGATTGCCTATAGAATTTTTAAACTTTATAAGCAGAGTAAGGGGGCTAACAAGTGTCCTAGGGGTATAGTAAGATATTAAAATAATAAGTATTTAAAAAAAAAAAAGACACATGACAATTTTTTAAGGCTGCTTGTAAAATAAAAAAAAAAGTACACCATCAGTGTACCAAGTGGTACACTACTAGTAGAGTTTTTAAACTCCACAAGTAGAGTTAGGGTGTTGATAAATGTCCTATAAAAATATAGTAAATATTAAAAAAATATATTTTAAAAAATAGACACATGACAAATTTTTAAAATTGTTTGTGGAATAAAAAAATACAATAATCGTGTACCAAATACAAACCATTTTATTACACCAAGTAACATTATTTTAAACCCGCTTGTGGAGTTTTTTTTATTTCAGTAACAGTATATAGGATAATAATCCTTAAATCTATATGTTAACTTGAATTACTATTTAATAATAAAATTAATCTTGTCATAATCTAAATCCTTTTTTCTGATCTTTATGTTTTTTTTTTTTTAACTCGTTTAATTTTTTTTATGTTAGTAGTGTAATAAAATCAAGGACTATTTATTGAAAAACATTTTGTATATTGAAAATATTTGATATATTGTCAATGTTACTGATCCTTTATAAACTAAAATATAGAGAGTAGTTAAAGATTTTATATCACCAACCCCATGATTATGACCATTATTTTAGTGCCAAGGATGAAGATCATCAGTGGGGATTTTAATTTGTTGAAGTAATGTAGAGGAGATTTTGGTGCTATTAACCATTTTCAAATCGGTTGGACTTATCATTTTTTATTCAAGGTATACACTAGTAGACTCACTGGAACAATTAATTCCCGATTCAAACTATTTTAATGGCTGGTGTTGGCCTATGTCTACTACTAATAATACATATACTGTTTAACAGTCTGGCAGACATAAATTAGATTTTTTTTTGAAAAAAAAAATGTCTTGCTGGCCACATTCAGGATGACCTAGGCTATTCATGAACTGTTTCCTATTTTAATCACACGTCTGCAGTATTTTTCTTAATCAGAAGTTAAACACTTCTTTTGTACCAAAAATGAAGCCACCATTGAACAAAGAAGAGAGCAAATACATCATACTTGCAAAAAGACCAAGTTTTAGATCAAATCGAGAGCTGCTGAGATTTTGGAGTGTCACCACCCGTATGCTTTTATATTATTTCCAACATCCATGATCCTGGTTAAGAGAAAAAAAGAAAAACACAGGAATCATGTCTTGGCAGTACAAGTGCTTGCAGATTGCATACAGAAGGCAATATTCCATGAGAGTTTCTTCGATGCACTCACAGATGCTAACCTCATCCCACAAAACTGCCCTGCTATACAATTATTCTCATCTGCTCCATGCAGAAATTCTCACCGGAGATGTCCTTTATTTTTGAACAGCTGGTTTTCGATCACAATGAGGATCCTTACCATCTCACCAAACCTTCAATGGCTCTAACAAGCCAACTTGAATTTTAAAGATTCAAGAGAAATCAGTAAAACGAATTTATATCACACTTCTGCCAGCCTTGCAGCATTCTTGAGAACTTGCTGGAGGAAAGCACTTACATTCAAACATAACATGGCTTAATAAATCCATTCCTCAAACTATCAAGTAATATGATTGGAAGGCTCACAAATTTCTCCACCACCAGTGAATTCGTCACTCTAGACTGGGTTGATTTGCATCCATTGCCGTCTCAGGCAGACCATGGGAATCAACCTGCTCCCCCTGATACTCGTATGATGTGCACGAGTCATCCTGGAAATCATTATAATCATCCTCATTATTCCCCTTAACCCTAATCACAAGCTGAAAGTCACTGCAACTGTAATTATCAATGAACCTTTCCCCATGGTGTCTTGAAATTTCATCTATATCTCCCTCATCATCTTCAGCAGTGATACCTTTACAAAAATCATCAGCAGCATTTTCAGAAGAATCAACCCCATGCTCGTTGTCATAATCATTCTCAATGTCCTCATGGCAATCTTCTTCATCGTTGTTTTCATAATGTGCAGCAGTTTCATGACCAGTTGGAGATTCCACGACAGAGTCGTCATCCCCCGCTGGAATTCCACACTCAGCTGTCTGCCACTCATCATCATCACTATCAATATGTAAAGGGTAAATTCGGTTCTGCTCGGCACGTTTTCTGAGCATAAAGACATTGAAATAATAACTGATGGCTTCCTTCTTAGTACGGGAAGGGAGAGCCACAGGGAGATGATCCCAAAAATTCTTGCCCAATGAGAAGGGGTTAGAAAGGACAACATTATCAAATGCTAGCTCTTCCTCTTCTGTCCATCCTTTTGCAACTTCCTCCCCCATATCACAGAAACCCAACTCCCTGAATATTTCCAACCCAAGGTTCCCCTTTAGTTTCTCTCTTTCTTTTGTCACATGTTGTCCAATGCATCTGATAGAGCCACTATCGAGGCAGTCACAATCAATTCCATGTCTCGCATCTTCAAAGCAAAACATTGAAGTTGCTTCAGAATCAGGCATTGGAATGACACAAGTACCCATCATCTTCTTCCCATTATCATCATCAACCATGAGGCCTGCACATGATGATCTAAGGGCAACTTGAGGATCTGATGTATCAAGATAATCTAAGGAGCTCTTCATATCCTGTTGGCTCCATTCAGGAATATCTGCTTGATACTCTGGTCCAACAGAAACCTTTTTAGGAGAAAGAAGAGATGAATAGATTTCATCAGAATGAAGAAAAGCCTGGACTTGGTTCCCAGATGCAAAATACTCCGGAAACAGTGGAAGATGAACTGCCACATTTGACTCTGCATCTGCATCCATGCCATTGCCATTTACCCACCAAAAATGAGGAACACAAGCAGAAGCACCACTTTCGTATTCCTTATTGGTGCCACTATGAACATTGTTGCATTGATCTTCAGCAAACCTACCTTCATCTTGGCACCCAGTGTAAATGTCCTCCCATTTACCTTCTTCAAATTGGAATTCTATCAGTTATAGAAACTTGCTGAAAATTTTAATGTTGATTGGCTAAGTATGGTCACAAGGCTGATATGCACAGTTAGATGTGATAAAAGAAACATGTGCAGGCAAATAGTTTGCATACAAGATAGATAAAGTTACAAGACATGGATGCCAAAATGCTTCTATAAAGAGCTATCCAACTATATTATCATTTATAGTAAAACAATGTTTTTTCCAAAGAGAAATTTCAACATGTCCAACGCACATAGAATTGGAGTGTTCCAACTCTATAATAATGAAGCATCACAAGCAAGTTCATTAAGTGAACCTTCCACACATTTAATCAATGAACTAAAATAATGTCCACCTTTCTTTTGACAACTGAAACATACCTACTCATCTATCCATGCTTATTTACTTGCACAGTATCTTAAGTCCACTACTTGGAGATTGAGTTGTCAAAAGAAACCTTATCTAAGTTGACATGATAATATCAAGTTCAGTATCAAGAGTCACAAACTCAAGCGACTCGGTACATGAAATTCTAGAGGCAAAGGCCCAAGCAAGAACATCTAATCTAGTTATGCAGAAAGATTAAACAACATTGTATTTGTAGTACCAGAAATTTGATGGTTTTGAAAAGCGTTGTTGGGATGAACATCATTGACATCAACAAAGGAAGCAATGTGGACAGTATCTTCACATTGCCTCATATGCTTACATGCAACCTCTTGGGAGTCATCGGTGTAAGGTCGTTTATGAATCATTTTAGTCTGCAAGTGAAAAGTGGATCACATATAAAAGAATAAAAAAATCATATACTTAAGGATTAGTACGGAAGGATTCAGCTTTTCTAGATCTTTCAAGGAATGTAACCTAGGTTGAACAAACAGAAGAACAAGGATTCCCATGATTGTTACAAGCTAATTAATTCGATTAGATTTGTATGCAATCGATCAGGGAAAATCCAAATTTACACCTCAGAGAACTTTTATTTTTAACCCTCTCATAAGTTTTTTCTTTTATATTTTTCTAACCCTTAGACTTCAACATTAACATATACCATTTTACATATTTTCCCCTCTTTTGATAACCATCTCAAAAACTATATCGACTTTTAAAAAGAAGAATTAACATTCAAATATTAACTAATAATTAATTAGCATACTTCATCACTATAGATTCAACTATCAGAGTAGCCACTAAGGCACTAACCCATGGCTTAAAAATCATGAAAGCAATCACATTTAAATAAACAAATAGAAGTTCTAGAACTTAAAAAAGAAACAAGTAAATGTCCTATAAAATAAGCTGTTCTTACCTGAGAATTTGTTGACCAATAAAATAAGAATTTTAAAAGAACCAATAAAAATTAAAGAATTAGAAAAATGAACTTATGCTTCTAAAAATATTAAACACTGATTTACAATAAATAATAGAATTATAAGCTGGAAAAAAATGGAATTTAAAAAATTTTACTATTTTAAATATTTTACACGGCCGAAAAATAACACGAAACAGAGAAAACCTTTTTTATAAAAGAATTCTTATAAAGTTGCGATATCTAAGGAAAATACCCAAAAAAATTAGACTGACCCAGAAGAAATCGAGTCAAGAAAAATCAAAATCCAAGCTCAAATTTTATAAATCAAGAAACCCATTCAAAAATCGAAGAATCTTCAAAAACCCTTTAACCCTAAAATCGCATTCGAAAAACGGGAAAAGGAAAAAATTAGGATCAAAAGAAAGAGGAAAAACGGAATCGAAACAGATACGAATCAAATCGAAGAAGAAACAAAAAAAAAATTATAAGGAGAATTTGGATCGAAAATTAGAGACGATTTTGATTAAGGATTGCAAAATGGGTAAAGTTAGGGCAAGGTATTTTACAGGAATCTGATTGATGATTTAAAGACTATAGTTTACCAAAAGAGGTAAGGATCTGTTTGAAAATTACAGGATGTGCCACTTTGAGATTCGGGGATCTAAGAGGACTGATAAGGGAAAATGAATTTGTCCTACTGATTTGATGTAAGAAGTTTAGGGTTGATCCTCTGTTTGCTTGCCACGTGGTTTTATACTTTTATTCCTTTTTGGCACGTGCAAAATGTGTTTATGAGATGTTTATTCTGGTTAAAATATATTGGAAGCTTCTATATTTTTAGTACAATTGGAATTTAATATTACTACTTTTGTTTTAAAAAATTTAGTGATTTTACTTTTTAGATTTTAAAATGTAAATTCAATTATTAATATCATTAAAAGTTTTTTATAAAATTTTGATTCATTAAAATGTCATTTTTTATTACATGGTTATAATGTCATTTTTTTAAATTTTAAAGTAGAGGTGTTTATAAATTGGATCAAACTTAATCATGATATTAACATACTTTATACTTGTCCAATCTGGCCTGCATTGAAATATAGGCCTAAAATTTTATTCAAATCCACTCATATTTATAAATGATAAACTCGAACTAATTTTAAGCTTGCTCATTATTTTTAATTTTGTTGGAAAATATTTTTATTATTTTAAGGGTTAAATATAAAATTGGTATCCGAACTTATCTACTTCTCCCAATTTAGTACCCGAACTAGTTTGGTACTTTTTTTTTACACCGTTAAGTTTGAGACAAATGGCAAAATAGGATTGTGACGTGTGGCATTTCATTTTTTCTTTTTACCGTTTATTCCCTTTTTCTTTTAATCTTTCCTTTTCTTGTTTTTCCCTTTTCTTTTATTCTTTCCCATTTCCATTTTTTTCTTCTTATTCTCCACCTCTCTTTCCCAACCCTAGCCGCCGCCAACCTGCACTACAAGCGCACTTCAACATTGTCATCGACGCTTGTTTTCTAATCAACTTTTTTCTCTTACTATTTCATTTCCTCTAATTTGTTTTTTACAAAGAACTCCTTGAAATCTCATTAGGATTCTTTTCCGCCAATCACCTTACTTCCACCCTACTACCGTCACTGATCGGAGAAGAACCAAATGATCTGTAATGACCCTATACAGAAAGTGCATTCCCCAGACTCTATTCCCGTAAATCAGGCTCGTAAATATTTTTAATAAATATTTACGAAGCTAGTTGTGTAGTTAATTAGGTTTCGGTTAAGTGAAAAGCTATTATATAGCAAGTGATGAGAATTGAGTATGGTATGAAATGATGTATTCATGAGTTGAGTATTGAATGGTTAATGCCATTGTACAATAATTGTGGTTTGATATGTGAATAACTATTTATATAGCAATTGTGTGAATTAGGGATATTGTTTAACAAATGAAATATGATAGCATATGATAGTCATAATACTAGACATTAATATGTGATTAAAATTCAATTGTGCATATTATATTATCTTGTCTTTAAATATTCGGATTATAGAAATACCATTGAGTTTTACTCAGCGTACAGTTTTGTTTTTCCGTGCGCAGATTAGGTACTTCACTTTTGATCGCCGATTCAGCATCCAACAACGATCCCGAACTCAAATGTGGTGATGTGTATCTTTTGTGTCGGCATGTACCTAGAATGTCTAAATGATAATTATTTTGTGGATGGATTGTAAATAAGATTATAAAAGTAATGTTAGTTTGGTATATACATATAAATATGTGTTTGTGTTTAAAGCCATATTATGGCATGGTAAATTGAACCAAATCTAGATAGGTGCATATGAATTTAAGTTGATGCTTAAGTGTTTATGAATTAAGCAAAATAGATTGAATTTGGTAGGTTTATAATTTGGATTAAAATGAAGCTTTGATTGTAATAGCCTGATTTTCAGTGGTGTCAAAAATTGTGGTTCGGGACCCCTAAAATCTGACAAGTGAGTTAAAAATCTATTATTTGATATTGATGAGTCAAGCGTGAATTTTAGAAATATTCTTGAATTAGTGAATTTTGTGATTGAAAAGAATTTATTAGAAAAATTGGGCCGAAAATGAGATATCGAGACCTCAAATTCATAAACCGAGCCATAATATTTTTAGAAATATATATGGAGTGTTATTGAGTTAATATTAAAATTTTGTTAGAAAATTTTAATGTTTGGGCAATCAATTAAATAAAAAGGACTAAATTGAAAAAGGTGTAAAAGTTGCTAGAAGGATTAAATAGCTCAATTGTCAAATAAGGAAGGACTTAAAGAGCAATATAGCCCAAGGGAGATATTTTGGGCGGCATGGGCAGAGAAAAATCTGGAAATTTAAGAAATAAGGACAAAATTAGAATTTTAGAAAAGATTAATAGATAAAAATCTAATTAAAAGAGAAATCTAGACATTTTCTTCAAAATGGACAGCCAAAACACCATGGGAGAGAGTGCTTAAGCTGGTTTTTCATAATTTTGCTTCATATCAAGAATCCGAGAATAAACGAGGAAAAAGAAAAGTTACTGAATAGTCTTTAAATTTCTATATCTTTGCAAATTAACAAGGTAAGTTCATACGGCTGAACTTTTGTGATTAATTGTTAATGTGAGAATGATATAATATATTACTTCATATATTGCTATTGAATTATGAAATTGAAATAATGTAAAAATCAAATTGAAAGTTCAAAATTAAGAGATACGCAGGATTGAGTACGTATGTTTAGTGACAAGTGATGAATTGACGGATAAGACCATGGTTAATCCATGGCAAAGTTATGACACATAGGTATGGTATTGTCCATACTGAGCTATGACACGTAGGTATGGTATATCCATACCGAGCTATAATACGTAGGTATAGTATTTCCCATACCAAGTTGTGAAACGTAGGTATGATATTGTCCATACTGAGCTATGAAATGTAGGTATGGTATTATCCATACCGAGCTATAATACATAAGTATGGTATTTCCCATACCGAGTTGTAAAATGTAGGTATGGTATTGTCCATACTGAGCTATGAAACGTAGGTATGGTATTAACCATACTGAGTTGTGAATCGTGGCACTGAGCAAACGACGTACTCAAATCTGTAAGCTGTCCCTTAATTTGACATGTGTGGGTAAGTGATAGATGAGGCTAAGTGTTGAACTATGAATTGATATTTGGGTATTGAGCTCAACTAAATGAATTCATCGTGTGAAATTGTGGATGACAGGAGATATGTGTATAATACTTGTTTATTGAATTGCTATGGTATTTTGGTAAGATTTATGTTTTGGGCCAATAAACTTACTAAGCTTTCTTAAGCTTACTGTGTGTGTTAATTGTTTCTGTAAATTTACGATGGATCGGATCATCGTATCAGGACACACTATCCAGAGTTCCACTAGTAGATTCTGAAAACATCTTATGGTTTATATGGCATGTATAGGGTAAAGTTTGAAAGATGTGATTTGGTAATATTAATATGTTGATGTTTGAATACTTATGTTTAGAAGTTGAACTTGGTAAGGTAATGAATGGAGTTATTTTGGTAAACTTAAGTAAATAAGTATTATATCATAAATGAGATGAAAACCTTGTGTTTTGGGTTGATTTGGTTGCATGGTTTGAACATATTTTTGTGTTCGTAGGTTGTTTTAAGGATTGATTATAAATAGGGTGAGAAATGTGGTCTTAAAATGGCTTAATTTTGTCCACACAAGTAGACACAAGGGCGTGTGTCTAGGCCGTGTGTGACACACGGCTTGCCCTATGGGCATGTGTTATGGCCGTGTGTCCCTTGCATCTTGAATTTTAGCTTCGAATTGACCACATCGACAGAGACACGGCCGTGTGTCTTAGCTGTGTGGAGGACACGGTCTCAGGATATGGGAATGTGCCCAGGCCGTGTGAAGTCTGCACCTTAAATGTGAAAATTAAATTCACCACACGGCCTAGCACACAGGCGTGTGACTTGGCCGTGTGATCTCAACTTGTTCATGATATACAAGTCAGAGAGTTACATGGGGTCAGTACATAGGCGTGTGTAACCACACGGGCGTGTCCCTAGGCCACACAGGCGTATGAGCCATGAATGTATAAAAAATTTTATAGTTCCGCGAAAATTTCTTTGAGTCTCCGAATGAGTTCGAATTTGTTTCTAAAATTCATATTGGGCGTCGAGGGTCCACTTAATGGACAATTTGAATTTTTTTATTATGAATAGTAAGTTTGACTCGATTTAACTATACTTATTCAGAAATTCTCGATAATACTCTGTAATCCTGTTCCGGCGATGGATATGGGTTGAAGGTGTTATATTTATTGGTATCAGAACTTTGGTTTAGCCAATTCTCAGAATGAATGAGATGTGTAAAGTGTTTAGAAATACATGCCATATAAATTTGTGATAGTGTGATGTGAATGATCCGATCTAATCTTTGTTTTTCTTATGGTTTGTAAAGATATCAGATAAACCCAAACATGTGAACGAGATGAAGTTAATAGTAGAATGCAAACATCTGAGCATGGGACAAGCAGTAGTGTTCCAATTTATGAATCTGTGATTTAATGAGATAATGTTAAAAGCAATACTCAAGTACTTGATTAAAAGTTACTTATGATGAATTGAGATGGAATTCATAAAGGTATGAATAAATGTTTATATTGATTATGGTGATGGTAAATGTTATGTTATACGTGTGAATATAAGAAAATTAAAATTTAAGGCTTTACGACCTCTACCCCCTCACCTGTATGTCTTATACAATAGAATTCACAATATTTATATTGATTAAGTTCACAAGTGTGAAAGCGAAGAATTTAGTAGCTGCATGATTAATAATATGGTCAGAACTGAGAATGGGTTAGTAAGTAAATATAGTTTTAAAAGAGATATAAGATTTTTCTGAAGATAAATTGGGATATATATATAATGTCTCTATTAAGGAAGAAGTTATTTACGAGTAATCAATTTATTCAAGTATGGTATTTAAAGAATGGGTTAACCGGAATTTCTTCTGAATTGATTTCTTTAGTGATTGGGATAATGTGAGATTAATGATGACTTTAGTAGTCAATGGAATTGTATTGAAATTGCAAAAATGTCTAAATACAACTGTTATAGTCGGGTATCTTATAGCAATCTCTTTTGGGTATTCTATATGGGTATTCTATATGTTTTTTTATCCTCAGAGGTATACACAACTGTTTATTTTCAGATGTGAATTTTATCGTATAGAAAGTCAGGTTAATCTTAACATTAGATGGAAGTATTGTTAGTCCGATTGATTCATGATCAACATTGCTCTATTTTTCTTTAGCTTTCTAATCTATTATGTGAAGACTTAATGATCAGACTCATATGAAGCTATTTTCTACTTTTACTGGGTGATGTTCTGAATTACTTATATGTAATTTAGATTGTCTTTATCACATTTGTTTCTAGTGTGTATGAATGATATTTTTTTTGGATTTTCTTTGGGATATCATTGATCTTTTATCATTTAATGTGGTTTTTATTCTCGGAAATCCAGTATAGTTTCACATCTTGGATATCATTATCACGATTATCGAAACCATTTTTAATTCTAAAAAGAAGGATCAACTTTAAAAAGAAAATGGAGTCGCCACCAATCCTTTTGGTTTTGGTGTGATTGGATCACCTTATAAAACATTTTGTTTTATAAAAAAAAAATTGGCCTACGATATTCAAGAAAATGGGTTCGGGAGTCGATTACGTACGATAAAGGATTAGCACCCTCGTAACGCCCAAAATTGGTACCAGATTGATTAACTAATGTCCTAATGTCGAAAGTTTGAAAAGTTTAAACTACATTCCCTTTTAAAAAGTGTTTGAATAACTCGAGTTGGAATTTAAGATTCACTCGTTCCGAAGGAATAAAATACCATATCCAGTATGTTAAGATACGACACTTTAAGCCCCTCAAAAACCGAGATCCTTTCATGATTTCCAAAACATGCAATTAAATGATATTTAGTTATTTGGTCAAATGAAAAATCGAAACCCAGCACGTTAGGGCACGATTTCTCGAATTTCCAAACACAAAATATTGCCTTGTTTTGAGAAAATTTCAAATAAAAGCGATTATTTATTTGGTTTGTTTGGAGCAAGTAAAACGATCGATGTCAAACCAAAGTTGGAATTTCGATCACGATGCAATAACAAGAAACAAGAGCATAGTAACGAGCATGGAACAATAATACATAGCAATAATACTATACAAATGAATAACAATGATATGAAAATACAATGGAACCAATTAGGGTACATACAATGACAATACATGATACACTATACAAATATTAACATTAATTCTCGAAGGCCAATAAATTAAAAGACAATTTTTAAAAGAAGTACCAAGCAAATTAATAAAATGTAACAAGTTTTGAAATAAACAAAGAATGAATAATATGAAAAAAAAAAGGAAATTGGAAATCATCAATATACAAACAACAAATTACATGTAAAAAATTTTAAAAGCCAGTAATATGTGTGAAAGTTTAAAATAGATAAAAAAATAAGAAATAAAAATAAAAATAAATAATATATTAAATAGTAATACATGTATGAATTTTGAAATAAATGTTAGATAAGAAGAAAATCAAAATACATAATATACAAAATAATATAATTCTATCTAAATAAATAATATACATGAAATGAAAAACTTATCATAAATATATATATACCGAAGTTTTTAGGTAAATAAATATATAAAAGAATAATAATAGCAATAATATTGCAAAAATAATTAATATGATAATAAAACAAATACGTAAGTAAAACGGAAAGTATTATAATAATTATAATAATAATAATAAGCTAATAATGACAATAATATAAAGAAATAATAATAAGAATAATGATAAACATAAAAGAAAATATAATTATAGTATAAGAAAATAATAGTAAAAGTAATAATAATAGTAATATTAATAATAATAATAATAATAATAATAATAATAATAATAATAATAATAATACGTTACAATAATGATAATAAAAAATAGAAAATAATAATATATGAATAATAATATGCTAATAATAACAATAGTAAAAATAGAAAATAGCACTAATAAAAATAAAAATAAAAATAAAAATAATATTAATAATAATACTAATAATAACAATAATATTATTAAAATTAATTAATTTAAAAAATAAAATAGCAAAAATAACGAAAAATGACTAAATTGAACTTAAAACAGAAGTTTTGGGGCTAATCCGAAATAAAAATAAGGCGAAAGGACCAATTTACATGCGCGAATAACAAGGAGTGACCAAAAGGGCAATAATTCTTTCTCCTCCAAAACGCACAACATCAAAAAGGACCAAATTGAAATTCGAAATAAATTTCTGGGCCAAAATTAAAAAACAAAACGAATTTAATTGCAAATTAATAAAAAATCGGAAGGACTGCTAATGGCTGTCGATTCCACCAATATAAACCTACACCTAGTTTGCAAATTAAAGCAGTATAGGGAGTAGGGTCGATCCCACAGAGATTGGAATTACTGAAAATTGTTTGTATCTTGACCAGTTATTGTGTCCAGGCGGTTTGTCGCCCGCGACGTTGGGGGAAATAAAATATGAAACCTGAAATAAACACAAGAAAACGTAAAAAGTAAAAAGTAAAAGATGAAATAAAAATAGATAACGAAATAATTTAAAGGAAAATCGATAAAACTTAGCTCAGCCTTAAGCACGGGTATTCCCGTCTTTGACCCGTTCCTCGAAATTAGGTGAACTCCTCTTTTCCGATAAGCTAGTTATAGCTACCAAAGACACCTTGGACACCAACTCTTCCTTGTGTAAATTAGTTATGGAACGTCCTATAACTAACCCTTACCGATTGAACAACCTACGAAACGTTCGTGATTTAGAACTCCGGCAGCTTTGCATTCTAGAAGAGCCTAGCTCGAACCAATGCCCTCAAACATTTGGGACATTTAAATCCGGTTACTACTTCCCTTAACGGAACCAAACAGTAATCCCCACTTGGCACGCCAATGTGTTCACGGAAGACCAATTAGACAATCGATCCTTTCGGAATTCCAACTGTACGTCTAGCCACACTAACTCAAACGACGTCTTTTTTGACTTAGTATTGACTTGACTCTGTGAGTTGACGAAGTCATACTCTTAATCCAGAGAAATAATAAATATCGAAAATTGGTAGTTAAACAGCTCGGGTTCGTAACTCACGGGTCTTTTGACGGGGTTAACACCGGCTTAAAACTGAAAGGGGTTTAGTGTGGCATGAATTTAATCATGCTTGAAGGTTATGGAAATGATAGAAATTATATGAAAAAGGTAGTGGAAATGGATAGGAAAAAATATTTGCAAAGAGAATTAGACAAATTTTGTAAAAAGAAGACAAAATAATCTAATGCTCAATTGAATTAAGAAAAAGAAAAACAAGGTGGATAATGGAATTCCAAAATGAAATAGGAATGTAAAGACAATTGATTAATGGATGATTTTCCTAAGAACTAAAACCCCTTATTTATATAGATAGGGTTTACTAAAAATAGCTTAAGAAAATTAATATAAAATCTAAAATAATAATAATTAAAAATAAATAAAAATTAAAATAAACTTAAAATAGAATTTCCTATTTTTGACTTTTTTACAAAGTCAAATTTATGACTAGTCCTTGGCTTGCTCCATCTTTTCGCTTTGGCCCATTCCAATAATTTTCTTCTAATTTGGCCCCTTTTCAGCTTGCTTTTGATCAATTGCATCCCTGACAAGAATTAAATCATAAAAACACTTAATTAGCAGGGTTCAGTTCATCAATAAACCAAATTAAGCACAAAAAAATGCAATTTGACATGTTTATCAACTACGCGCATAAATATCCCAAAAACTAAAAACACGAGGATCCCTGGAGTGGGTCGAGTTAGTGCACGGGTCTGAGGTAAAATGATGTCGTTTTGGGCTTTTAAGGCCAGTCCCAAAACGACGTCGTTTTGGGGGCCTATATAAGTCAATATATTTTTTAAAAATTTCCATTCTTTCCCGATTCACAAAAAAAAAAAAACTAAAAACCTCTCTCAAATTCTCTGAAGCCCCTCTCCTCTCCGACCATGGCTCCAGTCAAGTGCCGCCGCGTTTGCCAAAAAATTAAAAATTTTCTTTTTTCAACTATCAAAAACAGGTAAAATCCATTTTCTTTTTTATTTTTGTTTATCACTATAAATATATATATAAAACCGTAAAAAAAAATGGAACACCTTTGAATCTGTTTGCTTCTCTGCCTCTGCTATATTTTTTGAATTCTCTCTTTTTTGTCTCTTAATCGTAAAAAAAAATGTCCTTTACAATGGATTTTTGAAGGCCTTTTATAGCCTTTTTTACACCTTATTTTTGCATATTTGCAGGTACGTGAGCAAACAGCGCACTTTGCGGGGTAGTGGCGTCCGACGTGCGAGGGAGGCGCGCTGCTTGCTGAAGCGGCACAAAGGGGGTTGGGGCTAGGGTTTGCTGAAAATGCATAAGCATTTTGGGCCATCGGGCTTTGTTTTTGTTGGGTCTTAGGGTTTGGGTTGGTCTTGGGTATTGTTTTTTTTATTTGGGCTTGTAAAATTTGGTCTGGACTGTTTATTATTATTTGGTCTATTATTTTTTATTTTATAGCGGGCCGGGCAAATTGGGCCTACTACAACGGTTATCTTGTCATTCTTATGGTTTAATCATATCTATCAAACATGGTTCATCAGTAAAAGATATTTATGGGTTGGAGATGGAATATATATATTACTGTTATAAATCCTGGTTCGATCATGGGAGTTCGGTGATATAGATCTCAGATTATAGAAATTGTATCACTGCACTGATTGTTATTAGAATTACTTTCGGTTTTCCTCTTCTACTTTGGAAAGCACTATTGAGGATGAGATATTGTTTAATCTATATGGTTGAAACATTGGTTCCATTATAGCACTATGGTTTTAGTCTATCTGATGGTTGTGACTTTGGTATAGTTCAAAGCTTCAATGATTATAATTGAAATGAATTCGGTGTAATTTTATTCTAAATTTCGTGAAAGGATTGATATCGGCAAAAGTGTAGATGGAGGAAGAGTAAGTTTAAACTCGTATATTGGTTTTCACTTTTTGGGTAATCTTGATTAGTGTCAACAAGTCAATAATGGGATGTTATATTTCGTTTGAGTTAATGCAGTTTGTGGTAATTTTTAGTTGGTATTCTAAGAGAAATATGATATATTGTATATCTGGATTGTTTTGACAACAAGAAGAATGGATTATTCTGAAAGGTTATCATCTGATAGATAAAATCGACTCAGTTATTCTAATCGGAGTGAGTTATTTATTTGAAAGGTTAAATGAGTTATACGTATTTTAGTTTATCATCAGGCCCGAGAATAAATTTTGTGTATTCATTATTCTGGTAGACATAATACAGAAGTATATCTATCAGGTCAGCTTTAATCGGGAAATGTTATTATGGGATAAAATCGTTCTGAGTGTTGAAGTTATCGCATTTGTCTAAAATGATATTGCTGTATACATTCCAAGAAAAGGGGAATAGATATGAGTTAAAAGATTTTAGATGCAGACATGTTAGAAGCATTCGTTAAAGTTTGATAATCTGGATATCTCGATTATGGTTCGACAGAAGATTTCTGGGAATTTTCGATAATTGTACTGCTAATGATAAAGTTGTGACATGAGGATGTCGTGTCCGTTTTGCTAAATTTGATATAATATCAAGTTCTGATGTGACTTCTGATACAAATTTTGAATCAAAATAAGTTATGATGGATTTATATGTGGTATATCATTGAGAAGAAAATAGAAAGACTTGATTTGACCAGGTGAGAAATTTCGAGGACGAAATTTCCTAAAGGGGGAGAGTTGTAATAGCTCGATTTTCAGTGGTGTCAGAAATTGTGGTTCAAGACCACTAAAATCTGGCAAGTGAGTTAAAAATCTATTATTTGATATTGATGAGTCAAGTGTGAATTTTAGAAATATTATTGAATTAGTGAATTTTGTGATTGAAAAGAATTTATTAGAAAAATTGGGTCGAAAACGATCGAATTCATAAATCAAGCCATAATATTTTTAGAAATATTTATGGAGTGTTATTGAGTTAATATTAAAATTTTGTTAAAAAATTTTAATGTTTGGGTAGTCAACTAAATAAAAAGGACTAAATTGAAAAATGTGTAAAAGTTGCTAGAATGATTAAATAGCTTAATTGTCAAATAAGGAAGGACTTAAAGAGGAAAATAGCCCAAAGGAGATATTTTGGGCGGTATGGGCAGAGAAAAATCTGGAAATTTAAGAAACAAGGACAAAGTTAGAATTTTAGAAAAGATTAATAGATAAAAATCTAATTAAAAGAGAAATCTAGACATTTTCTTCAAAATGGATAGCCAAAATGCCATGGGAGAGAGCTCTTAAACTGGTTTTTCATAATTTTGCTTCATATCAAGAATCCGAGAATAAATGAGGAAAAAGAAAAGTTGCTGAATAGTCCCTAAATTTCTATAACTTCTACAAATCAACCAGGTAAGTTCATATGGCTGAAATTTTATGATTAATTGTTAATGTGAGAATGATATAATGTACTACTTCATATATTGCTATTGAATTATGAAATTAATAATGTAAAAATTGAATTAAAAGTTCAAAATTAAGGGATACGCAGAATTGAGTACATATGTTTAGTGACAAGTGATGAATTGACGAATAAGACCATGGTTAATCCATGGCAAAGTTATGACACATAGGTATGGTATTGTCCATACTGAGCTATGACACGTAGGTATGGTATTATCCATACCGAGCTATAATACGTAGGTATGGTATTTCCCATACCGAGTTGTGAAACATAGGTATGGTATTGTCCATACTGAGCTATGAAACGTAGGTATGGTATTATCCATAACGAGTTATAATATGTAGGTATAGTATTTCTCATATCGAGTTGTGAAATGTAGGTATGGTATTGTCCATACTGAGCTATGAAATGTAAATATGGTATTAACCATATTGAGTTGTGAATCGTGGCACTGAGCAAACGACGTACTCAAATTCGTAAGCCGTCCCTTAATTTGACATGTGTGGGTAAGTGACAGATGAGGCTAAGTGTTGAATTATGAATTGATATTTGGGTATTGAGCTCAACTAAATGAATTCATCGTGTGAAATTGTGGATGACATGAGATATGTGTATAATACTTGTTTATTGAATTGCTATGGTATTTTGGTAAGATTTATGTTTTGGGCCAATAAACTTACTAAGCTTTCTTAAGCTTACTGTGTGTGTTAATTATTTCTATAAATTTATGAGATATCGGTGGATCGGATCATCACATTAGGACATACTATCCAGAGTTCCATTGGTAGATTCTGAAAACATCTTATGGTTTATATGGCATGTATAGGGTAAAGTTTGAAAGATGTGATTTGGTAATATTAATATGTTGATGTTTGAATACTTATGTTTAGAAGTTAAACTTGGTAAGGTAATGAATGGAGTTATTTTGGTAAACTTAAGTAAAGAAGTATTATATCATAAAATAGATGAAAACCTTGTGTTTTGGGTTGATTTGGTTGCTTGGTTTGGACATATTTTTGTGTTGGTAGGTTGTTTTCAGGATTGATTATAAATAGGGTGAGAAATGTGGTCTTAAAATGACCTAATTTTGTCCATACGGGTAGACACAAGGGAATGTGTCTGGGCCGTGTGTGACACACGGCTTGCTCCATGGGCATGTGCTGTGGCTATGTGTCCCCTGTATCTTGAATTTTAGCTTCGAATTGACCACACGGGCAGAGACACGGCTGTGTGTCTCAGCCATGTGGAGGACACGGTCTTAGGATATGGGCATTTGCCTAGGCCGTGTGAAGTCTGCCCCTTAAATGCAAAAATTAAATTTATCACATAGCCTAGCACACGGGCATGTGACTTGGCCGTGTGATCTCAATTTGTTCATGATATACAAGTCAGAAAGTTACGCGGGGTCAGTACATGGGTGTGTGTAACCACATGGCCTGCCCAGATGGGCATGTCCCTAGGCCACACGGGCGTGTGAGCCCTGAAATGTATGAATAATTTTATAGTTCCGCGAAAATTTCTCTGAGTCTCCGAATGAGTTCCAATTTGTTTCTAAAATTCATATTGGGCCTCGAGGGTCCACTTAATGGACGATTTGAATGTTTTTGATTATGAATAATAAGTTTGACTCGATTTAACTATACTTATTCAGAAATTCTCGATAATACTCTGTAACCCTGTTCCAGCGATAGATATAGGTTGAGGGTGTTACATTGATAATTTGATTTGATGATATAAATGAGGTACCAATGAGGGTACATTGGTTAGGCACCTAGGATGATTGTTTTAGCATGATTTGAATGTGTTTGATTGTGTTTTGAACATGTTAAATGAATGGTTTTTAAGTTGTTTAATGCCCGAGCATGTAGGAAATGGTAAATTGATTGTTTAAGGCCATGTGAGACACACGACTAGCATACGGGCGTGTGACGCCATTTCAAAGGGTACACAGCCTGGCACACGGATGTGTGGCTTGGCCGTGTGACCCAAGTTAGAGAGTTACACAGGCATAGACATGGGCTGGGACACAGTCGTGTGTCCCTACTTCGAATGCCCATACGGCCAGACACAAAGGTGTGTGACTTGGCCTTGTGAACCTTACATTTAAAATGTAACATCCCTTACCCGTATTCATTGTCGGAATAGGGTACGAGAAATTACCAGAGTTTACCGAATTAATTTCCGTTATTACGAGTTAAATATTATTCATATACTAAAACATGTCATGACGTCCTTTAGGGGCCTCCAAAGCCCAAATCATACTTCGGGACCAAATCAGAATTAAATCGAAACCATAAAAATTTTTTCGCAAAATCCCAAAGTTTTTTTTAAGCTCAATATAACCCATTTATAAATATCTAACATTCATTGCAAATTTTAAAACCGAGACCAATCCAACCAACCAATTCATTTCAACCAATTTGATACTAAATTATACTTCTATTATAATTATACCATTTAACATATTCATCATTCTTTACTTTGATGCATATTGATTAAACAAGTTTTAGCATTTATATAATCATCAAATCTTATACATGCCATATAAATCAAAAAGGAAATTTACAAAAGGTACCGGAGATAATCTGGATAGTGTGATCCTCTGTGTTGATCCGATCCTCCGTATACTTCCACGTCAATCTACAAGAGACATTGAATACACTCAAGTAAGCTTATAGAAGCTTAGTAAGTTCATAGGCATAAAACATAAATCTTACCAATTATTTATACATTTATACAATATATACAATTATTAAGTTCGCCTGCCAACTACAGTCATTGATGAGTTCCCTTGTATAAACTCACTACCATTTATTCATTTCCTTTAGTTCTTTTGGGCCCATTTGTCACATATCATTTTAACCAAATTAGGGAACGATTACGGAAAATTGAGTACTTCACTTCCACTTTGCCACAATATAACTATGGTCTTGCATAAGATCACTTATCATTTCCCGAAGCCATAGCCTTGCCACGGTCTTACACGGATCACATTTATCATTTTTCACTTGTCACTTGTCACTGATCAGATAAGTGTAGCTAAAGCTACCACTTATCACTTGTCACTTGTCATAGATTAGAAGTATTCAAATCCGACTTTCCGCTCAATTTGATCATTTATTCGGTTTTCACATTATCATTTTATTCTCAATTTATTAATAAATATATCTCATCATACATTATATAATTCATAAGATTAACATTTAATCATTAAATTTCAGCCATATGAACTTACCTGGGTCGATTTGCAAAAATTTGTGAAAGTTCAGGGACTAATCAGCTACTTTTTCTTTTCCTCGACTTACTTCGGGTTCTCGATCTATCATTGTAAAATCATTCACTTATCAGTATTAACTTCATCTTCACTCTATTTCACATTCTTAATGCTTATAACCCGGTTATAAGTAATATTATCTATAATTTCATTATTTATTTATGTATATTCCAATGCTGTCCATCCGTGTTATAGTCACTAAATTATTTTTATCTTAAGCTAAAAAACTCCAAATTAGGATCCGCTAATTTTTTCTGAAACTAGACTCACATATCTTCTTATCATAAAATTTTCAGAATTTTTGGTTTAGCTAATAAGTACAGTTTATTCTTTAAAGTCACTTTTGTTCTGCTGTTTGACAGTTCTGACCCTTCTTTACTAAAAAATAATTATCTCTTTATACAGGATTTTAATGATGTTCTTGTTTGTTTTTCTTGAAAATAGACTCATTAAGGATTCTATACATATAAATTTAAGCCCCTAATTATTTTTATTCAATTTTTTATGATTTTCCAAAGTCGTAATAGGGGAACCCAAAATTATTCTGACATTATCTTATAAAATCTATTATATCTCATAATTTACAATTCTATTGCTTTCACCGTTTCTTCTATAAGAAACTAGACTCAATAAGCTTTAATTTCATATTTTATTCATCTTCTAATTCAATTTCTACAATTTTTGGTGATTTTTCAAAGTTAGACTACTACTGCTGTCTAAAACTGTTTTAGTGCAAATGTTGATTTAGATTTTTGCTACAAATTTCATAATTCATACAATTCAGTCCTTGCTCAATTAATCCCTCAATTAAGATAAATTTTCCCAATTAATACTTTACCTAGAAATTAAAAATTATTTCACAACTATTGAAATTCATAATTTCCATATAAAACCCTAACTTCAAACTCTTTCACTATTATGTCCCAAACATTCACCTTCTATTCAATTCTTTCAATAAAATCAGCATATAAACAATGTAAAACTCTAATTCCATGCTAAATCATCATTTACTTCCAACACATATTCATAGCAACTTTCAATTTCTTTCATAGAATAAAAAATTAATGAATTCAACAAGTGGACCTAGTTGTAAAAGTCACAAAAATACAAAAAATTTAAGAAATAATCAAGAATTGAACTTACTTACAGTAAAAATATGAAAAACCAGCTTAAGGAAACCCTTCTATTGTGTTTTTGCTGATGAGAATGCAGAAAAATAAAGAGATATCTAGATAATTCCACTTTAGTCCTATCTTTATTAAGTAAATTTTGTAATATTCCAATTTTACCCTTAATTCTCCTTATTTTCTTGCTGATTTCATGCCTTTGTCGTCCAGCCCGAATAGACATTGGGTCTATTTACCTTTTAAACCCTCTTTCTTTTTATAATTTAAGCTATTTCATCATTTCTCATAATTTTACATTTATTACAATTTAGTTCTTTTTATTCAATTAACTATCAGAACTTTAAAATTTCTTGACGAAAGTTTAATACTAACTTATTAACACTCCATAAATATTTATAAAAATATTTATGGCCCGGTTTAAAATTTTCAAAGTCTCAATACCTCGTTTCTGATTTTAATTATTTTAATATTTATTTCTAGTACACTATTCGCTATTTCAAAAATTTTCCTAACTTCACATTTAACTTATATTCACAAAATTAATAATATTTTCTACTCATTTGTCGGATTTAGTGATCTCGAATCACTATTCCGACACCACTGAAAATTTAGGCTATTACATAAAAAATTTCTAACTTTTTCCAAAAAAATTTAAATGTTCTCAATTTAGTCTCAGATAGTTTCTAAAGTGTTTTCAAACTCTCAAATGTTTAATAATGGACTCTATGCATGTTAATGATGCATCATTTTATTATTTTTGAAATGTTTGAAATGAATGATTAGATTACGATTATTCGATAATGCCTCAAAACCTTATTCCGACGACGGATACGGGTTAGGGATCTTACATGATCCACCTTTCCTTTCTCTCTCCCACTTCTTCTTCTCTTCTTTTCTACTTTTTTTTTTTTTTCAAAGCCCCTGGCCACCGTTTCCCTGTTGATGCTCTCTGACGCCAAACCGAGCCACCACCATTGAATCATCTTAGAACTTGACCGTGGCTTCTCCTCACCCAAGGCTCAACCTATTTTCTAAATGGACCTTATTTTTTTGCCTTAGTCCATTTTTTAAGCTTATATTTTTACTCAAATCCTCTCACTCTTCCAATGGTCATTAGTTCCAGTGACATCCAAAAACAAAATCATGATAAGTCTTTTAATGGAGATAACTAAAGCGATGAATGGTGATATCCAAAAATTTGGATTGATATGTTTTCGATGATGATAATTAAAGCCTAAGCATGTGATGAAGAGTTCATAATTCTAGAAAAGGAAAATTACTTTTGGTATTTGCATCGTTCCTGATTCCTAATAATAAATAAAAAAAGATTTTTGTAACCATATTTTATCCCAGTTAACTTTATGTCAACCTCAAATTGAGTTTGATAATATTATTATTTATTTATAATTTGTTAATACTTGAATTAAAAAGGAAAGTAATAAAAAAATTTAAAAAAAAAGTTAAAAGTCTAAGTGGTTTTGATTGTAATTTTTACAATAGAAAAATATAATTTCACCATTTTAATAGTCTATAATTTTATAATTTTTAAAGGATTAAATTAAAATTTTAATATTTTTAAGGGGGCCAAAGTATAATTTTACCTTTACTAATTTAAAATTTTAAAAATTTTAAAGAGTTTAAATAAAAAAATTTCCACTTTAAGGAAGCTCGAAGCTACTCCCCTGATTTATATGATATATTATATGGATAAATAAAATAAAAATTTAGATAAACTACAAAAATAGTCACGTATGTTTGAAATGTTACGTTTTAGTCACTTACGTTATCGTTTTGTTACGAAGTGGTCACTCTATTGTTAAACTCCGTTACCTCTCTAACGGCGGTCCTACATGGCAGTCCAAATGGGTTTAAATGTCAACTTGAATGAAAATAGGTTTTTAATTAAATAAATTTAATTTAGACTGCCACATAAGACATCCAAGTTGGCATTTAAAACCCGTTTGGACTACCACATAGGATTGCAGTTAGGGAGGTAATGGAGTTTAACGGTAGAGTGACCACTTTGTAATAAAATGATAACATAAATGACTAAAACGTACCATTTCAAACATAAATAACTAAAATGTAATATGACATAAACAAAAGTGACTATTTTTATAATTTATCTTAAAAAAATTCTCTTTTTCAAATTCTGTTTAGGTACACGTTTGATATTTCGAGGTTTTTCTTTTTTAAATTCTGTTTTGGTGAATTTACATTCTCTACTCATGTTTGTTTAGGTACAGTTTCCGTTAATAAAATTAATGACATCATTCACAAAATTACTGCTATCTTTAATTAAGTAATTAAATAAAAACATTTAAATTCGTATTTCTAAAATTTAAGGCAACATGGAATTAACAAGGTATTAATTTCTGGACATTACTAGGTTGCTATAATCTTCTTCATATATAATTGACTCTGGACTTCAACATAGACAAAAATTTATTTTTTAAAAAATTTTCTATTTTTTTAAATATAATTTACAAGTGGTCGATCACACCTAACAATAAAAATTGATATCAACTCTTATTTTCTTAATAGAAACCTAGTGTTTTAAAAATAAAATCAAATTTCCTCAAATTCATCAAATTAATTTTGAAAGAAAAAAAAATAGACACAACCTAAAAGGGCTGCATCGTAAATGTACTTCTAAGTCCCAAATTGGATAAGACAATATTTAATCCTTCCCATGGTAAAAATTGAGTTCAAGTTTAGGTTTAATCATGATTGTTTGAATCGGGTCAGAATAATTGGCCGAACCGATTAAATTAGGAATTAGTTGATGAAAGATATTAAATTATTGGATTTGGGACTTTATATGGATTAACTGAACTGATTAAACAATTGGACCGACGAATCGATAACGTAAATGTTTAATTTGAAAACATTGAGATTAATATGAAAAGAAAAAACTCAAAGGGAAAATTGCAACTTTCTTGTTGATCCAGTCTAGTCGTCCCCAGCCCTAAACGGTTATTAAACATTGCATATCCTGTAATCCGACGGTGAATAAATAAAACCTTAATTTTTGAACAATTAATCTGACGGTTTACAAAACAACACCAAAAACTAGCCGTTATACAGAGCATCAACCTCTAACGGAACTTTTCTTCTTCGTGATTTCCATGTGTTTCTTCTCATTCCTTCTTTCATCAAAAGCTCCGAACTGTCTCTTGTTTTCTCATCAATCTTAAACCAAAACCCGATTTTTTTTATTTTAAAATTTTTGGAAGATTTCTTTTTTTTCCTTCACCCATGGAGGTTGCTAAGCATTCAAAACAGGGTACTCCCGTGAAAGCTCCAGGAGGGAATTCTGGATCAAAAACTCGAAAGTTTTCGAAACTTTCCGAGAATTCAAATCCAAACATCTCTGCTACAAGTTCTCCTTTAAAAAAATCTTCAAAATCCCAGAAATATTCTTCCAAGGATCCGGTAGTTTACTCACCAAGAAACAAACTTAGGGAAAGAAAGTTTGTTGTGGCTAAGAAGAAGTTAAAGAAAGAAAGGTCTGATGATTCAAATCCAAATGTTGGGATTGACTGCAAATGTAAAGAGAAGTCTAGTGGGAATTCAAAGAAATGCCTGTGTGTCGCTTACGAGAATCTGAGAGCATCTCAAGAGGATTTTTTCAAGAACAAAGCTGAAACTGAAGTTGAAGTTGAAGTTGAAGAAGAAGAAGAAGCAATGGTCAGTGTGCCTGAAGCTGGGAAAGTTATGAATTTGGTTAAGGCCTTTGAGAGGCTTCTTACGACACCAAATTCGAAGGAATCAGAAGATAGGAGTGATGAAAAGGAACCAAAAGAAGAGAATGATAATAACAAGAAGAAGAAGCCATTGAAATGGCCATCAGAATTTGTTTTGACCGCTGAGAACCTTGGTCTGGATCGGCGTTTCTCAGCGTCTTCTTCTTCTTCGGATAGCAGCAGCCAAGGAAGGTCAGTGAAGCAATTGATGGATTAGTTCTTAGATTTGGGTTTTATTTATTTTTTCTTTTTATATTGTGACTTTATTTGGCAGTGTTTCAAGCAGGGCTTCTAATGGAGGTCGAAGAAGCCAAAGAAATGTAAGTAACCTCTCACTTCTGCTAATTTATTTTCTCTTCTTACCACGTTGAATGTTTAATGATGTTTTTGGGCCCATAACATGTTTCCAAGAGGTCTTATGAATTAATCTTTTAGACCTCTTACCTGCAAGCTATTTTCAAGTTTCTCCTATATAGGACTTAAGGATCAAAGATTAAAGTGTTAATTTACTTGCTTTTATGGCATCTTTTCTAAGTAACTCTCCTACTCAGGTGTGAGTTTTGGATAGGATTATGAGTTCAACACAGACATGTTTGAATTCTTTATATTTTTTTCATATGTTTGGAGGGTACTTAGAGCATCATATCCTATATAAATATCCAAAAAAGTGTATGATAAAATGCAAATATAAAGGTATTTTATTGCATTGTGGCTCATGACTTCTTTGTATCCATTCATGTGTGGGTTTTAGAGCTCTGAGTCTCTCGGGACAACTGGTGGGAGGAGAGGGAAAAAGCAGGACAAGCCAACTCCCCAGAAACCATTCAAGCTAAGAACTGAGGTTTCATCTTTTAACTTGAATCTCTGTTAATCAATCTAGACCATGTATCGTATTCATATTGGTTTGGTATGTTACAATTTTGGATTGTTGGTTAACATTACAGCAAAGAGGGAAAATGAAGGAAGGCGAATTCATGAAGAAGATCCAAGAAATGATGGTGGAAGAAGAGAAACAAAGGATCCCAATTGCTCAAGGCCTCCCATGGACAACAGATGAACCTGAGGTTTTTAGTCCTTAAAAGAGTTAGACCTTAAATCCCAAACTAGAAACACCCTCTCAATTTTGCATTGATGCAGGTGTTGATAAAACCTCATGTCAAAGAGAATACAAGACCAGTAGACCCGAGACTCCACTCTGAAATTCGAGCGTCGGAGCGTTCAGAGTTCGATCTTCAAGTAGCTGAGAAGATGATTCTAATAGAACACTATAAAATGGAAAGGGAGAGGCGGGACAAGGTAAGGAAAATTATCAGAAAAATGCATGCATGATTTCTTAAGGTGATATCATTATTTAGCAGGGACTGTAACATCGATCCTTTTGATCATGCAGATGGCAGAAGAAGAAGAGATAAAGAAGTTGAGAAAAGAGCTCGTTCCAAAAGCACAGCCTATGCCTGTCTTTGACAGACCTTTGCTTCCTACAAGGTAAAGGTTACAAATTCATATGAATATCTCCATACTCATATTCGAATTATATTGACGACGGGTTTTGTTTTGGAAGGTCCTCAAAGAATCCAACAATGGCAAGGGAGCCAAAGTTCCATATGCCACAACATAAGAAGACAAAGTTCTGTATATAATGGATTGACATGAAGCAAGAGACTATATTCTCCCATTTTTCTTAAAGACTTGTATATTAGCAACCAATTTAGCTGCATTTTTTTTGGAAGAATTAAAGGCATGAATGAAGGTCTCATTCTACAATTTTGTTCTCTAAAAAAATCGTGGACGTAACGATGTTATGACGATCATTGTGGTAATAATGTCTTCGATTTTTTGAGTTTAAATCGTCAAAGTAGTTAAGCAAGAATTAATCTATTTCAACATTCGTAGGCGTCGTTACAGGGATTTTTAAGCTCACTTCTCCTCATAAACTATCTACTTTTTACTTCTTCACTCTCCAAATTCCACTACAAACCTCGAAAAATTTCGAATACAATAATAAAAAATGGCGATCAAACAGCTACTCTCTCTAGCTCGCTGGTCCCGCAAGCCTTCCTCTTCTTTAACCGTCGCTCGATCGTCCCATTCCGCCGCAGCCCCTCCTCCACCGACTGCCATGATCTACGACCGGTTATCCCATTGCGTCAACTCAAGGCTCCGAAAACTTGAACACCCCGATTCCCGTTTCCTCAAATATGGATCCCCTCACCCGACCCAAACTTCCCACACCCACATCCTATCTTCGCCGGAAACCAAAATTACAACGTTGTCCAACGGCCTCCGGGTGGCCACGGAATCGAGCTTGCATTGTCGAACAGCGACGGTTGGGGTGTGGATCGATGCAGGGTCGAGGTTCGAGTCGGAGGAGACGAATGGGACGGCCCATTTCTTGGAGCATATGATATTCAAAGGGACGGAGAAGAGGTCGGAGGGGGCATTGGAAGAAGAGATTGAGAATATGGGAGGCCACTTGAATGCTTATACTTCGAGGGAACAAACCGCTTATTACGCCAAAGTTATGGGTAGTGATGTCCTTAAAGCCTTGGATATATTGGCTGATATTTTGCAGAATTCCAAGTTTGAAGAACGTAGTATTAGTAGACAAAGGGATGCGATACTAAGGGAAATGCGGATGCAGGAGGTAGTTCTAAAGTTTTAAACTTCATGGGGGGTTTCAATAAACTCTAAGTATATAGACAAGTTATTTTGGGTTTTGCTAAATGATCTTGTACCTTGTTCTATGTTGATTTTATTCAGAAAGAACGCAATTATGTTGGGAAATATTGTAGGTGGAGGGTCAAACACAGGAAGCTGTTTTTGACCACTTGCATTCAACTGCTTTCCAATACACTCCTCTTGGTAGAAATATTCATGGACCTGTTGATAATATTAAGAAGATCACCAAAGACCATCTGCTCGACTATATTCAGACACACTACACTGCTCCTCGAATGGTATGCGGTGATATGGTCGAGTCGTTAAAACCAATGAACATGGTTTTGAATCCATTGGTTTCCTAGCATACCATTGTAGGTTCTTATAAATGTGTGTTGTTCGGTAAATTTTTGCAGGTCATTGCTGCATCTGGAGCTGTTAAGCATGAAGAAATTGTTGACCAAGCAAAGAAGTTGTTTACCAAATTATCATCAGATTCAACCACTGCTACTCAGCTAGTTGCGAAAGAACCGGCCAGTTTTACTGGTTCAGATGTAGGGGTGTCATTTCTCTAATAAGTTTCAAACTTCCTTTTTCATTCAATGTCTTATGCTCTCAAAGGTTTTTTCTTTGGAAAAAACCAGGTTAGAATTGTCAACGACTATCTTCCTCTAGCGCAATTCGCGGTTGCTTTTGAGGCAACAGCATGGACAGATCCGGATTCCATTGCGCTAATGGTAATGCAGGTGATGCTGGGGTCATGGAGCAAATATGCTGGGGGTGGAAAGCACATGGGGTGAGCTTTTTTCCTCACATCGAATCACTTTTTTAAACTGAACACTGCTTTGGCAGTCTCGGAACGAGACTCTTCTGTAGCAACGATGTGTTGATTAGTTTGAAAAATCCTTTAAACAGCTCCGAGCTGGCACAAAAAGTTAGCATTAATGAAATTGCAGAAAGCATGATGGCTTTCAATACCAACTATAAAGATACTGGTCTTTTTGGTGTATACGCTGTTGCCAAGGTGAGGTTTGCTACTTCCTTTTCTTTAATTACCTCTGCCTCCCCGGTATACGTTCGTTTAACTAAACTGTGTTACTTTTATACCAAAAATGGTTGCCTTCATGATGATGGAGTACTAAGCTTTATGTTCTTTTTTCAGCCCGATTGTTTGGGGGATTTAGCTTATGCTATTATGTCTGCAATAACCAAGTTAGTTTATCGAGTTTCAGAAGCTGATGTGATTCGTGCTCGTAATCAGGTAGCTACGGTTACTGTCATCTTTTCTTCATGTTTGATAAATAACTCGTCAATCTATTTTGCCTAATATGCTTAGTTACTTTTTAACTTTTTGCAGTTAAAGTCATCTTTGATGCTTCATACAGATGGAACTAGTCCCGTAGCCGAAGATATCGGATGCCAGGTACATTTCCACACTCGAAGTGCTTTTGATTCCAGTGCTGCCTGCATAAGTCTTTTATCAAGCGATTTCCTCATGCTGACCATGTTGCAGGGCTAGTGGCTATGCTTTAGCTTTTGTGGCAAGAAATAAACATATACTGTTATTTATTCCTCATTTTAGTTACTTTTTCTGCGTTAATCTTTCTTTCTTGCAGCTACTTACATACGGCCGGAGAATCCCGTATGCTGAATTATTTGCTAGGATCGATGCTGTTGATCCAGCCACCATTAAACGAGTTGCAAACCGATTTTTCTATGATAGGGTAGGAACTGCAACTGAACCTTGGCTCAAGCTAATGAATCTGAATGGGATGAAATACTGAAATTGCAGGATATAAATGATCTAATGCCGGTTATGTTGGGTTTTGCAGGATATGGTGATTGCAGCGATTGGCCCAGTCCAAGATTTGCCAGACTACAACTGGTTCAGACGCCGCACCTACTGGAACCGATATTAGATTGTCTTGCTTTAGTTTGACAATGGTACAGCATCTTTCTTGGGCAATCGAAACCAAAGGTTGGCATTTTTTTTATTCAAATTTTAGGATCCTTTAGCTTTATTGTTATTTAATAAAAACATGTTTCAGCGTTTTTGCTGAAAATTACAAGGAATTTTTGATGTTGATAATGTTTGGGTTGGATTTGTATATTTGGATCTTACCTCTAAATGCCATATTTTTCTCAGCTGAAAAGAAGAACAAGAAATAAAAAAGAGTAGGCATATATATAATATGTATAACATTATCTCATTAAAAATTTTATCAATAAAATTTAGTGAAATAAAATCTTGGTTAATGGAAAAATATATAACACGTATTTATTCCCTATCATAACATTACATGATATATAATATTATACGTATTCTAATCTTAAATATTGACTTTTTCAAATGATCATTTGAACGTATTTGTTAAGAATATTAATATAAACATTTACTACATAGTAATTCATATAAAATGTTATAATAACAACCATTAGACGCATATCAAATCTTTTATAAATTGCTAGACTAATAAAATATCCAAAGGTTATTACATCCACCGTAGAAAATATAATTCCTTTCATAATTAATCCTAGTATTTAGCAAAAAAGAAAAAATTTCATATTTCTTTATCTTATTTTCGTAAAACTACTTATTTGTACATCGCTGCTTTATACATTTAGATGTTTGAACTACTAATCTAAAAACTTTATGAATTTAATTTTACTTTAATTACATCTTTATATTTTGTGCAATTTATTTTATATTTATATTTCTTAATAAATTTATTCAATATCCTCATTTTATTAAATTATTAATTATTAATTCTGTTAAATCATTTTATGTGAGATGGATTGTTGGTGTAGTTCGATTGAAGTGGGGTGAAGTGAAGTCAGGCATCTACAGCTCTTTTATTATCATTTGTTAAATGGAGGGCAACATAGTTTAATTAATTATTAATATTTTTAATATAATAATATTAATATTTATTAGATTATGAAAAATTCACGTGGATGAAAAAAATTATATAAAAAATATATTTATAAAAATATTGTATAAAAATCAAATGAGATTTTGATCAAAATAATTAAGTTGAACATTTAAATATTATAGTGTCTAAGTTCAAATTTCACGATAGTCATTTTCTAATTTAGTTGTGTGTAGTTAAATTGTGACACCATCTTAATTAGAAATTTAAATAATAGTATGGTTAGATATATTTAAAAGTTTAATTATGCTTTCGGTCTCTATACTCTTTAAACTTTTGAAATTAGTCCATCATGCTTAGAGGTGTTCATGGATTGGTAGATTTATATTATTTATTAAAAAATAAATTAAAAAATTATATAGTTTTATATTATTTATTTTTATAATTAAATTTAATTAAAATATTTAAAAAATATATATATTTTATATTCAAGCTGTCGTATAAACAAAAACTTCTTCTTGGTAGATTGAATAATTTTGGCAACACTTCTGTGATATTCAATTATTAAAGCATGTATTAAAATTAAAAGAAAAAGAAGAGGAGAAGACAGAAGGTGACAGACGGCGTGGTAGGGCTGTGAACGTAGTTGAGGTTAGTTAAAACCATCACATTTCATGATTCTTCCTTTTTCCTTCTCTTCTTCGTTATTATCGAACCATCAATAAACAAATAATAACACTCCACTTTTTCTCTTCATTTTTACTATAAACCTACATTTTCTTTATTTATATAAAGGAAAACAAAATTTCTTGCTTTGTCCTTCTTTGGGTTAACAAAATTTCTTGCTTTGTCCTTCTTTGGGTTGTTTTTTTCTTTGGTTTTTCCTCAGATTTCTCTCCCATTTCTTAAATTTCATCGCCTTCTTCTTCTTCTTCTTCTTCTTCTGCTTCTTCTTCTGCTTCTTCTTCTTCTTCTTTTTATATCTTTCTTTCCTTCTTGTTTATATATAGAGAGCTGAAACCAGTTCTGGTTTGCTTTAAACCACAATAAAAATGGCTTCTTCACTCTCTTTTCCATGCCCCAAGATCTCTTCTTTTTTGAAAACAAACCAGCAAACCCAAACTCACAAGGGTTCTTTGTCTCTTCCTCCAACTTCAAATTTCAACTCCAAATCTTGCTTGTCATTTGGATCTTCAATCCGCGTACCTGCATTTTCAGCATCTCAGGTTGGTTACTTTCATACTTTTTTGTTTTTGCTTTTAATTCTTTGAATGAGAACGGGACTTGAGTTTATGGGTTTTTTTTTATATTATATTTTACTGGTTATGCTTAGGGATCTGAATTTTGTGGTCTTATTATGAAACAATGGTTGAATAAATTATTACTACACAGAAACAAAAAATGGTTTTATTTGCCAAAATTTTCAACATATCTTATGAATTATCTTTGTGAATTATGTTTTAAGATTGAAATTATTTTTTAAAATTTCAATATTTAAAAGTGGAAGTATTGCTTATATAGATAGATGAGTTCAAGTATTGAAGACCTCGATAACTTAGATACTTTTTTTGGTGGTATTTTGATGTATTATTTTTACTGAATTAAGAAAGAAGTAGTATATTTGATCATGGTAATTCATATTCTGATTTTTGTTATCTTTCTTGAACTACGGTGACCATTTTCTAGGCTTCTTTATGTGTTTTGTCTAAAATCATGGCTTGTTATACGTATATTTCTTCTTTGCAATCAACGTGTCTACGAAAATCATATTGCATAACCGGTTCGTATGATCATTAGTGGCGATTCGCAGTTCGTTTTAGTAAATTGTTTAATTCATTGGTTGATTCGGTATCTGGCTGTCGTTTGCAGTGGCCTAATGATGGGAAGCAAACTACAGTCTTCGCAAGCCATACGCAGCTTAACGAGGTGTGTTTTTCACGGTGAAGTTGAAATTTAATCTTTTAGACGAGATCTTATCCACGTCTATTTAACCCGCTTTGTAAAAATTAAGGTTGCTGCAGAGAAATCATCGAATTCTGTAGCGGTTGTTGACATGAAACCTAAAGTTGCATTGCCTGAGGAAGATGATAAAAAATCCGCAGAGAAGGCTATTCCAGATGCTGCGGCAATTTCAGAATTCATGGCACAAGTTTCAGACCTTGTAAAGTAAGTTGATTGAATCGTTTTCGCTTTTGTGTTTGTGAGTAGACTTGTGTAAATGTGTGTTTGACAAGAATAATCAATTTCATAATTGATTTTTATTTTACTTTTGATGAGTAGACTTGTTGATTCACGGGATATTACGGAGCTGCAACTGAAGCAATCGGATTGTGAGCTTGTCATAAGAAAGAAGGAAGCTTTGCAGCAGCCGGAATCAGCATCTCCAATTGTCATGCCACAGTACATGCCTCAACCGACGTTTCAAACCCCAGCTCCAGCAGCCCCAGTAGCAGCTCCTGCTCCTGCTAACCCAGCCCCTCCAGCAGCAGCACCTTCGTCACCTCCCTCTGCTAAAGCGGTTGGTTCTTCTCATCCGCCCCTCAAATGCCCCATGTCTGGAACCTTCTACAGGAGTCCTGCACCGGGTGAACCACCATTTGTTAAGGTAAGTGCCTGCAGTTTCCATAGTTTCTGCTAATGTGCAAAGATTGTAATACTCCTCAATGGTCTTTCAGGTGGGAGATAAAGTACAGAAAGGCCAAGTTGTGTGCATCATTGAGGCAATGAAACTAATGAACGAAATCGAAGTAAGTTCTTGTCCTCGTATTTCCTTAACATAATGCATCCCTTGACCGTTTGAACAAATTTAATTAAAATTAATCATGCAGATAGATTACCAGTTTTTGAAAGTACTACAATCATTTTTCTTTGTTAGTGTTCTTAACTTAATAGTCAACGGTTCTCAGTTTGCCGAACTCATTCTCGAATTGATTAGTTACACAGTCATATCTTCCTTATGTTCTTAATTTTTCGACTTCGCAGGCTGATCAATCCGGAACCGTTATGGAGATATTGGTAGAGGATGGAAAACCAGTTAGTGTAGACATGGTAACCTCTTATCTCTGACTCTCTTTATGTCCTCGATTTTAGGAGTGAAGATTTGACTGGCTAAAAATATTTTTCAAACATATAAAACCGACCAAACTAACGGAATTAACAGGAAAAAAAATGAATGATTAGTATTTGGTGGACTGGCAGTGCAAGCAGTCTTAAAATATTGCCATGTGTTTTTTTGAAAAAAAAATTTTAATTTTTTAATATTTTATAATACTCATATGTGAAGTTTAAAAACTGAACTATCTGATGAATACATTTAAAAACTGAAAAAATGGGAGATTTGATTTGTTGGTTTGGCTAAGAAATTTGGTTGTGATTGATTTTGCTTGCAGCCTCTATTTGTAATAGTGGGGTGAATAAAGGAGGAGAGGGGGTTCCGAGGTTACAAACTATGTTTTGATTTACTACTCTGTAACGTTTACATAAATAATAAAGGTGGTGTACTGTGCTATGCTCTGCAACACTTTTCTTTGGGGTTTCTGTCTTAGATTTTGGACGTTTACCCTTATATTTATTCCATTGCATTTTCCTCTTCTATAGAAATATAATATCACTATCTCCAATTACCTTGCGAGTTCGGATTTTGAAGACTCCTTTGGTTTTAATATTGAATATCTCAATATTTTATTTCGATAATGAATTTGAATATTTTCATACCCCAATCATTAAAAATCACCTATTTCAAATATATTAAATTTATTCAGATTATAATAAATTTTTTTCTAATATATTTACAATTTTTTTTAATTGTTTTTAGAATTATTGTTAAGGAAAATTTTAAAAGTACTAAAAATAATATTTTAACTATAATTTAAGAGTTAATTTTTTTATTAACTCTTTGAATTAACGTGTAACTTTATTATTATTTCATTAGGGGATGATGGAATTCAACTGTGACCATAATGTAACAACCTAATAATATTATAGTTTTTAAAAATTAGTAGCTATTATGTGATTTTTAAAAGTTAGTAACAAAGAAGTAATTTCAAATAAAGTTTAGGGACTGTTGATGGAATTATCCAAAAAGAATTTTAAGATTGAATCGAACCAGCGACCTAAGGATTGCTATAAGATAAACCACTACAGTCCTCCGCTCTACCAACTGAGCTAAGGTCGGACTGATATCATTTTCTCTTATTATTTTATACATCTGAGGATGAAAAAATTATATATTTTATATGAATTTATATTTTAAACAATATTTATTATTATGATAGAAATTGGGCTTTTTTTTTATAGTCAGAATTGAGAAACAACAAATAGTTTAAATTTTACCAAAAAGAAAATAATTTAATTAGAATTTTGAATTGTAAGTGGGTAGTTTATAAAAGTGAAGATTGTTTTAAAAGAGATTAAATAATAAATTTTTATAGAAATTTCAAATGACAATTATATTTATATTCCGTTTTTAATATAATGATTTTATCTCTTTTTTTTATTACTTCAAATAATTGAATTGATATTTTCGTTTTAGTTCAATTAACATGAATTTAAATACGTTAAATTTTTTTTTATTTAAGGGTTGATAAAAATTATTATAATATACATTGTATCGATACCACTTTATTTATCTTAATTAAACAAAATAAAACAAAAATTAAAAATAATGTATACATTATAATAATCTATTTAATTTTCATATTCAACATTCTATAAATTTGAAAAACAGATCAAATTCAGCTTAGACTTTGAATATCAAAACTGGAACTTAGTTTATATTTTAAATGGACTTTTTTTGTCCTAATTTTACTTTTAGGTAGACCTAGGCTGGGTTCAAGTTGGGCCGATGTAAATTTTAGGCCTATTTTTTAATCTTGGGTTCGGCTCGATCCTACCAAAAAAATATGCCTAAAATTTTGTTCAAATCTGATACAAATACAAAATGTTAAACCCTATCCCAACCTACCCGTGTTAATTTTTTATATTATTTTTATATAAAAATAAATTTAAAAATATAATACATAAATTCACTAAAAATATTAAAATAAATGTTTCCCAACAAATTGAAAATGCATTTAAAAAGTATTTATACTTGAATAACACTAAGATAATTGTAACTTAACAAACAAATGCCTCTAAAATAGTAGCAAAATTAATAATAAAATAAGAGTTATACAATATCCAAATAATAACAACAAAATAATAGCAAAATAACATCAAAATGGCAACATATAGCACTAAAAAAATTTAGGCAAATTCCGGTCGGACCAGGCCTGGTCCAAAAAAGATCTTACCCGAGGTACGACCCATTTAGAAAAGCGAGTCTTATTTTTTATCCAAGCCTATTTTTTGGGCCTATATTTAACTTAAACCCTCCCACTTTTTAAAGAGCCTTTAGACCTAACGAGTGACTCGTCCCATAATCAAATTTAATTTTAGAAAATAATATTTTTATCTAAACTCTTCTAAAGAGTTAAAACTTTCAAACTTAAATAAATAACCTCGTTATTGAACAAACCTATTCACTTAATTTAAATATTGAGAACCGGAGTTGTTTGACATCTCAATATGTCATAGACTCTTCTTCAAAACATAGAAATCGTTTTCGTTGATAATTTTCCATAACTTTTGGGATAATTTCTTAAAATCTTTTAATTCCTTTTGGTATATTAAAAATCCCTTTTTATTACGTAAATTATTCTCATTCCTAACTAATATTTAAGTTAATTTTTTTATTTAATTATATTTTAAGTGTATGAGAATTCATGAAAAATAAAATAGAGTTATTTGCATCAAACACTCCTAAATTATGACTCTTATTTTAAATTTTAAAACATTCTAATTTAATCCTTAAATTATCAATGCTATATTAAAAAGTCTTTTCGTTACAAAAATTGTTAATTTGAGATGTTAAATCTTATGTGACATAATTTAAAATGAAAATTTTAAAGAAAAATGAATGCAAAAATTTTGATTTTGAAGTTTCCGAAGCTTTTGTAAACGACTAATAATAAAATGTGTTCTATTCTTACAAAGAAAGATTGAACCCTAACCACTTTGTTAAGAAATAAGATGAACAACCACCACACCACACCACACCTTATGATTGCGTAGAAACACAATTATATATAAAAATTATATAAAAAATAATAAAAATGAATAAGTAAATTTAATAAAATTTCTATATAAATAAAATGAATTTAAAAGGAAACACACCTATAGTAATTAACCAGACTTTATTAGATATTTATGTTTTATTAGCAATTTATATTTTATATAAAATATTGTTATAAATAGTAAATTAATTAATCTTAACCGGTGTTATGCAATTGACACAAGGCTTGTTGATTAAGGTGGGGGGTTTTGAATTTTTTAGTATCTAAGTTTTAGTACCATTATGCGTAATTGTGATATGTGTAGGTTTTGTCTAATTTTTATTCTATTGTATTTTTTACTAATTTGATTTTACATTATACTTGATTGAAATTGTATTTGTATTTGTATTTGTACTTGTAGCTCATAACGAATTTGGTTTTTTTGGCATAATAATTTTTTTGGCCCTCTAACTTTATAAAAAAAATCATTTTAGCTTTTTATTTATTTTTTTCTTTTTACATTTTTTAGCTCTTAAACTTGTGTTGTTTGTTAAATCACCCCAAAATGGATAGAAAAATTAACATTTGTTGACTTTGTTGATGTGATATACACGTGGATTGCCACGTGGACGTCATGTTAGTAATTAATTTATTTTTTTAAATTTTAAAAAATCTAAAAAATTATTAATATTATTTTTAAAAATAAAAAATAATTAAAAAAAGCATAAAAAATATATTTTTAAAAATAATTAATTGCTAATGTGACAATATGTAGCAATCCATGTGTATACCGCATCAACAAAGCTAACAAATGTTAGGCGATTTAACAAATAATACAAGTTTAAAGGCTAAAAGAGACAAAAAAAATAAATAAATAAAAGGGTAATGAATTAAACTCTAAAAAAAAGTGTTACAAAATCATCTCAGTTTCTAACGAAATCCTTAATTAAATAATTAATAGATTTAATTAGGGGGGTGACATTGAGTTAATCCCTTTCTCAGGTAATTAGCGAATAACGTAACGGAAACATTGTAGAAGAAAAAAACTGGGCTGTTTGTTTCCAAATTCATAAAAAAAAAAATTAAATTATTTTCCATAATTTCTTAATTCCTTTACATTAGTTTTGCTGTAATTAACCAAAACCATCGTTTGGGCTTAAACGGGTGAAATTAAAGTCTCATAATTTATAAATTTCCTTTCCTTCTATAATTCCTTTTGACCTATATTTATATGTCTGTTCTTGGCCCCATTTTTTCATCAAAATAATAATAATCTTTTTGCAGCAATGGCTACCCTGAAGCTTTTCTTTTCATTTCTCATGGTTACAGTTCATTTGACTTCATCCATGGCGGCCAATAGGCATATGCTTATGGGTAATCAAATGATTGACTCAAACTGGTATGATGCCCATGCAACATTTTATGGTGATATGAGTGGTGGTGACACCATGCGTAAGTACATATATTGTGTTTTGGTTATTGCAACATTTTATGCTTTGCATTGCGTATGTCGAGATTCAAATCTTGAGACCGTGTTTGGTTATTGTAGAGGGAGCTTGCGGATATGGTGATCTATTCAAGCAAGGGTACGGACTCCAGACGACAGCACTAAGCACAGGATTGTTCAACAATGGTCTCACCTGTGGGGCTTGTTTTGAGATCAAGTGTTTCAATGACCCTCAATGGTGTTATCCGAAAGCCGGCTCTATCATAGTGACTGCAACCAACTTTTGTCCTCCCAATTACTTGAAACCGGATGGGAACTGGTGCAATCCACCATTAAAACACTTTGATCTATCAAAGCCGATGTTCACTAAGCTAGCGTATTACAAAGCCGGGATCATCCCGGTCAAGTATCGTCGTGTCTTGTGCTACAAGAAAGGTGGGGTTCAGTTCCAGATTAATGGAAACCCTTACTGGACATTGGTGTTGTTGTACAATGTAGGAGGAGCTGGTGATGTTAAGGATGTTAAAATCAAAGGGTCGAGTACCGGGTCGTGGTTGCAGATGAGCCGCAATTGGGGTGTGAATTGGCAAACGGGAGCGAAGTTAGTGGGGCAAAGTTTATCGTTTCAGGTGACTACTAGTGAAGGGAAAATGATCGAGTTCGATAATGTTGTGCCAGCTAATTGGCAGTTTAATCAAGTATTTGATGGGAAAAAGAACTTCTAGGATTTTTTTTTTTTTTTGGTTTTTAAGGTGGTTTACAATTTAGGGATTTGATTGGTGCATGCCCTTAGGAGTGCATGTTTGTTTTATATAAAACAAGAAATTTAATAAACATAAATGCAAAATTTGAGATAATGTTGCCCAAAATTATCCTGTTTCATTGACATGTTATTAAAATTTTTAGTCAACACTTGTTTTCTTACAACTTACATGCAATTACACAAGATCTTTCATTATCTAATAACGCAAAGATTAAGGTTTTGTGTGATTATACAAAATATCATATTATTACACTAATTATTACATTAGGTAAAATTGTAATGGCTTTCCACCTGTATATGACTTGATTATTTAAGATTCTGAATATTTGATATAAAGTGTTTTGTTAACAATATAAACTAGATTGATTGAATTCAAAAAGTAAATCTCAACTGTATTTATGTTTATTTTTAATTTAATTAAAATCAATTTTTTTTTTACTTTAAAGAAAAATAAAACACTATTTTTTTATTAAAAAAATTATTTGTTATGTTATTAGTGAAAATTTTACACTACATGAATAGAGTGAGTTGTAGTAAAAAAAAAATGGATACATTGTTGTATCAAGTAGAACTAAAATGTTTTACTGCAATAAATTCTGAGTTTCTAACCAGAAATTAATTTTTAAAAATAAACATAATAAAAAAATAAATAGAAAGAAATTCATAGAATTTATAGAATGTGCTTAAATTGTAGCATTTTTATGTAAGGGGCTCAATCATACGGGCTAACGTTGGACCATTGCAATGCATTAGTTTTATGGCTTTAGCCAACCTAACCTTCGGCCTTTCAAGTCATTCCCAACAAAAGCTCATGACTTTTTAAGGATGAGTTCGGTCCGACTTAGACCAAATTAATTTAAAACTTGAGTTATCACTTAATTCGAAATGATTTGAATTTAAGATAAATAATTCTTTTAATTTGAATTAATCTTGATTACTATTTAATTACTATAGATTTTATTTGATTTAAGTTTGAATTATATAATGTTTATTTAAGATTCATTCTAATTTTTTTTATCACCAAGGTATTTTCCATGTTACATGATATTTTAAAAAAAAAATTATGGTTGTTCCTTTTAATAATATCATTTTTAAGATTTAATATGAGCATATTATCTACAAAATAAGATAATACATAAAGATTGCTAAGGGTCTGCTAGTATAACATGTTTGTTCCTTTGTCTGTTAAGATAGCACATTTCTTTTCTTTTTCCTAGGGTTTTTGTTTTTTTTTTCGGTTAGGGTGAAATTTGAGGTGTGTTAATAGAGTTTTGTGATAATGGAGGAGGAGTTGCGAATCTTAATATCGTTGATGAAGAAAAGGTACCGCTACAATTTCAAAGGCATACAGAAGTGGTAGAGGAAGATTATAGGTTATGTTTGGTGGGGCGAGTACTAACGGATAGTGTGGTACATTTTCCGTCCATGAGGAATACTTTGGCTGATCTATGACATCCGCTGGGAGGGGTCTTTATAACAAATATCGGGGAGAAAAGAAGCCTGTTTCGATTCTACTATGAAATAGATCTAAAGAGGCTAATAGATGGTATGCCATGGTCATTTAATAGGCATCTTATTATATTTCATCGATTGGAACCAGGAGAAGATTTGCTACAAGGATTCGCTATAAGTCCTGCTATTTTTCTCAGAGTTTTGGGTGCAAATTCATAATCTTCCGATAGAGGTGATTTCAGAGGGCTTAGCATGTCAGTTTGGAAATTTATTAGCCACTTCATCCAATATGATACAACTTTTGTGACAGGGAGAATAATGAGGTATATGCAAATCATGGTTAAATTGAATGTTAGAGTTCCATTGAAACGAAATAAAAACAAATCATTAAACCAAAATCGGGAAGGGTACGTCTATTTCCACTATGAAAGATTAACATTATTCTGCTTTTTATATAGGAAATTAGGCCATGATGAGGGTTTTTGTCCAATAAGGGTGATAATTGGTTTTCAGGAAATGGAATTTAGATGGATATCTCCTTGAGAACATTGCCAAGAAGGGTGCCACCAGTGAATAGCAGATGGCTCCGGGATGACAACTTGGAAGTTAGTCATGCAGGTGGAAGTCCAATAGGAATGGATTTGGATGGGCGTGCTGATGGGAGGAGTTTTGGAGTCATCTAAACTTCTTATCCTTATTTGAATAGATGAGGAAAGGGAATGGCTAATTAATGAGTAGGAAATTACTAGACAGTGGGCTTTAACTTTGAAGACTACCTAATTGAAATGATAGATGGGAAGAAGAGGCAACGCACGCTGGAAGTACAACCAATTGTTTTTGTAATTAATGATTCACCGGATTTGGGAGGTAATAATGAGATACCGGCTGTCGCTAGAAAACGGGCTATCTAGATGCGATAAAAATTTTAAGTTAGAATGTCTATATTTTGGGGCAACCACGATCTATGAATCTTTTTAAGAATAGATTGAGACATATGCAGCCCCAACTTTTGTTTCTCATAGGAACATGAATTCATTATAATATACATTGTATCGATATCACTTGATTTATCTTAATTAAACAAAATAAATTAAAAATTAAAAATAATGTATACATTATAATAATCTATTTAATTTTCATATTCAACATTCTATAAATTTGAAAAACGGGTCAAATTCAACTTAGACTTTGAATATCAAAACTGGAGCTTAGCTTACATTTTAAATGGACATTTTTTGTCCCAAGTTTACTTTTAGGTAAACCTGATCATCGATTTGGTTCAAGTTGGGCCAATGTAAAATTTTATGCCTATTTTCTAATCTTGGGTCTGGCTTGATCCGACCAAAAAAAATGCCTAAAATTTTGTTCAAATTTGATCCAGATACAAAATGTTAAACCCTAGCCCAACCTACTTGTGTTAATTTTTTATTTTATTTTTATATAAAAATAAATTTAAAAATATAATATATAAAATACACTAAAAACATTAAAATAAATATTTTCGAACAAATTGAAAATACATTAAAAAAAGTATTTATACTTAAATAACACTAGGATAGTTGTAACTTAACAAACAAATGCCTATAAAATAGTAACAAAATTAATAATAAAATAAGAGTTATACAATATCCAAACAATAATAACAAAATAGTAGCAAAATAACATCAAAATGGCACCATATAGCACTGAAAAAATTTAGGCAAATTCGGGTTGGGCCAGGCCTGGGCCAAAAAAATCTTACTCGAGGCATGACCTATTTAGAAAACAAGTCTTATTTTTTGTCCAAACCTATTTCTTAGGCCTATATTTTATCCAAACCCTCCTACTTTTCAGGAGGCATTTAGACCTAGCGGGTGACCCGTCCCATGATGAAGTCTATTTTTAGGAAATAGTATTTTTATCCAAACTCTTCTAAATAGTTAAAACTTTCAAACTTAAATAAATAACCCCATTCTTGAATAAACCAATTCACTTAATTTAAATATTAAATAGAAAAAAGTAAAATTTGGAGGAGAAAATACAAAACTTTGAGAACCGGAGTTGCTTGACATCTCAATATCTCATAGAGTTTTCTTCAAAACATAAAAATCGTTTTCGTTGATTATTTTCCATAACTCTTGGGATAATTTCTTAAAATCTTTTAATTCCTTTTGGTATATTAAAAATCCCTTTTTATTACGTAAATTATTCTCATTCCTAACTAATATTTAAGTTAATTTTTTTATTTAATTATATTTTGAGTGTATGAGAATTCATGAAAGATAAAATAGAGTTATTTGCATCAAACACTCCTAAATTATGACTCTTATTTTAAATTGGTCCTTAAATTTTAAAACATTCTAATTACATTCTTAAATTATTAATGTTATATCAACAATGTCCTTTGTTACAAAAATCGTTAATTTGAAATGTTAAATCTTATGTGACATAATTTAAAATGAAATCTTTAAAGAAAAATAAATGCAAAAGTTTTGATTTTGAAATTTCAGAAGCTTTTGTAAACGACTAATCATAAAATGTGTTCTATTCTTATAAGGAAGGATTGAACCCCGACCACTTTGTTAAAAAATAAAATGAATAACCACCACACCACACCTTATGGTTTCATAGAAACACAATTATATATAAAAATTATATAGAAAATAATAAAAATGGCTAAGTAAATTTAATAAAATTTCTATATAAATAAATTTGATAAAATGAATTTAAGAGGTAACACACCTATAGTAATTAACCAGACTTTGTTAGATATTTATGTTTTATTAGCTATTTATATTTTATATAAAATATTGTTATAAATAGTAATTTAATTAATCTCAACAGGTGTTATGCAATTGGGGCGAGGCTTGTTGATTAAGGTGGAGGTTCTGAATTTTTTAGTATCCAGGTTTTGGTACCATGTGTAATTGTGATATGTAGGTCTCTATTCTATCATGTATGTATGTTATGAATGGATTTCGTCTGATTTTTATTCTATTATATTTTTGACTAATTTGATTTTACATTATATTTGATTGAATTTGTACTTGTAGCTGATAATGGATTTGGTTTTTTTCGACATAATGATTTTTTTGGCCCTCCAACTTTATAAAAAAGTCATTTTAGCCCTCTATTAATTTCTTTTTTGTATTTTATAGCTCTTAAACTTGTGTTGTTTGTCAAATTACCCCAAAATGGATGAGAAAATTAACATTTATTGACTTTGTTGATGTGATATACACGTGGATTGCCACGTGGACGTCATGTCAGTAATTAATTAGTTTTTTAAAATTTTAAAAATTTTAAAAATTTTAAAAATTTTAAAAAATTATTAAGATTATTTTTAAAAATAAAAATAATTAAAAAGCATAAAAAATTATATATTTTTTAAAAATAATTAATTGCTAATGTGATAATATGTAGCAATCCATGTGTATACAACATCAACAAAGCTAACAAATATTGTTAACTTTTTTATTTATTTTTGAGCGATTTAACAAACAATGCAAGTTTAAAGGCTAAAAGAGAAAAAAATAAATAAATAAAAGGGTAATGAATTAAACTCTAAAAAAAAGTGTTACAAAATCATCTCAGTTTCTAACGAAATCCTTAATTAAATAATTAGTAGATTTAATTAGGGGGTGACATTGAGTTAATCCCTTTCTTAGGTAATTAGCGAATAACGTAACGGAAACATAGTAGAAGAAAAAAAAAACTGGGCTGTTTGTTTCCAAATTCATAAAAAAATTAGATTATTTTCCATAATTTCTTAATTCCTTTACATTAGTTTTGCTGTAATTAACCAAAACCATAGTTTTAGCTTAAACGGGTGAAATTAAAGTCTCATAATTTATAAATTTCCTTTCCTTCTATAATTCCTTTTGACCTGTATTTATCTGTCAGTTCTTGGCCACAGTTTTTCATCAAAATAATAATAATCTTTTTGCAGCAATGGCTACCCTGAAGCTTTTCTTTTCATTTCTCATGGTTACAGTTCATTTGATTTCATCCATGGCGGCCAATAGGCATATGCTTATGGGTAATCAAATGATTGACTCAAACTGGTATGATGCCCATGCAACTTTTTATGGTGATATGAGTGGAGGTGGCACCATGCGTAAGTACATATATTGTGTTTTGGTTATTGCAACATTTTATGCTATGCATTGCATATGTCAAGATTTAAATCTTGAGACCGTGTTTGGTTATTGCAGAGGGAGCTTGCGGATATGGTGACCTATTCAAGCAAGGGTACGGACTCCAGACGACAGCACTAAGCACAGCATTGTTCAACAATGGTCTCACCTGCGGGGCTTGTTTCGAGATCAAGTGTTTCAATGACCCTCAATGGTGTTATCCGAAAGCCGGCTCTATCATAGTGACTGCAACCAATTTTTGTCCTCCCAATTACTCGAAACCGGAGGGGAACTGGTGCAATCCACCATTAAAACACTTTGATCTATCAAAGCCGATGTTCACTAAGCTAGCGAATTACAAAGCCGGGATCATCCCGATTAAGTACCGTCGCGTCTTGTGCTACAAGAAAGGTGGGGTTCAATTCCAGATTAAGGGAAACCCTTACTTGACATTGGTATTGTTGTACAACGTAGGAGGAGTTGGTGATGTTAAGGATGTTAAAATCAAAGGGTCGAGTACAGGGTCGTGGTTGCAGATGAGCCGCAATTGGGGTGTGAATTGGCAGACGGGAACGAAGTTAGTGGGGCAAGACTTATCGTTTCAGGTGACTACTAGTGAAGGGAAAATGATCGAGTTCGATAACGTTGTGCCAGCTAATTGGCAGTTTAATCAAGTATTTGATGGGAAAAAGAACTTCTAGGACATCCTTTTTCTTTTTTTCTTTTTTTTGGGTTTTAAAGTTGGTTTACGGTTTTGATTGGTGCATGCCCTTAAAGAGTGCATGTTTGTTTTATATAAAACAAGAAATTTAATAAACATAATTGCAAATTTTGAGATAATGTTGCCCAAAATTATCCTGTTTCATTGACATGTTATTAAAATGTTTAGTCAACACTTAGTTTTCTTACAACTTACATGCAATTACACAAGATCTTACGTTATCTAATTACACAAATATTAAGGTTTTGTGTGGTTATACAAAATATCATATTATTACACTAATTATTACATTAGAAAAAGTCCTAAAGGCTTTCCATCTGTCTGTGACTTGAGTATTTAAGATTCTGAATATTTAATATAAAATGTTTTGCGGACAATATAAACTAAATTGATTGAATTTAAAAAGTAAATTTCAACTGTATTTATGTTCGCTCTTAATTTAATTAAAATCAAGTTTTTTTTTCATTAAAGAAATATAAAACACTATTTTTTCATTAAAAAATTAATACAAATGGAATAAAATAAAATAAAAAATTATTTGTTATGTCATTAGTGAAAATCTTACACTCCATGAATAGACTGAGTGTAGTAAAAAAAAAATTAAAAAATGGATACATTGTAGTATCAAGTAGAACTAAAATGTTTTACTGCAATAAATTCTAAGTTACTAACCAGAAATTAATTTTTAAAAATAAACATAATAAAAAAATAAATAGAAAGAAATTCATAGAATTTATGGAATGTGCTTAAATTGTAGCATTTTTATGAAAGGGGCTCAATAACGGGCTAACATTGGACCATTGCAATGCATTAGTTTCAAAGCTTTAGCCAACCTAACCTTCGGCCTTTCAAGTCATTTCCAACAAAAGCTTAAGACTCTTCTTAAGGATGAGTTGGGTTCGACTTGAACCAAATTAATTTAAAATTTGAGTTATCGCTTAATTCGAAATGATTTAAATTTAGATAAATATTTTTTAATTTGAATTAATCTTGATTACTATTTAATTCATAAAGATTTTATTTGATTTAAGTTTGGATTATAAAATGTTTACTCAAGATTCATTCTAAGTTTTTTTTATCATTATTCCATGTACATATTAAGGTACATGATATTTTTTTAAAAACAATTTGTAGTTGTTCCTTTCAATAATATCATTTCTATGATTCAAATATAAGTATATTATCTACAAAATAAGATGATACATAAAGATTGCTAAGGGTCTGCTAGTATAGCATGCCTGTTCCTCTGTCTGTTAAAATAGCACGTCTCTTTTCTTTTTTCTAGGGTTTTTTTTTTGATTAGGGTGAAATCTGGGAAAAAGAAAAAAAATGGTGATAATGGAGGAGGAGTTGGCGAATGTTAATATCATTGATGAAGAAAAGGTACCGCTACAATTTCAAAGGCATACAAAAGTGGTGAAGAAAGATTATAGGTTATGTTTGGTGGGGCGAGTACTAACGAATTGGGTGCAAATTCATAATCTTCTGATGGGGGTGATTTCAGCGGGTTTAGCATGTCAGTTTGAAAATTTTATTGGCTAGTTCATCCAATATGATACAAATTTTGTGACAAGGGGAATAAGGAGGTATATGCGAATCAGGGTTAAATTGGATGTTCGAGTGCCATTGAAACATAAGAAAAAACTATCATTAAACCAAAATTGGGAAGGGTATGTTTATTTCCACTATGAAAGATTAACGTTATTCTTCTTTCTGTATGAGAAATTACGTCACGGTGAGGGTTTTTGTCCGATAAAGGTGATACTTGGTTCTAAGGAAGTGGAATTCAAATGGGATATCTCATTGAGAGCATCGCCAATAAAGGCACCACTGGTGAATAGTAGATGGCTCTGGGATGACAACTTGGACGTTAGTTAGACAGGTGAAGTCTGATGGGAATGGATCTGGATGTGCATGCTGACGGAAGGAGTTTTGGAGTCATCTAAACTTCTAATCCTTATTTGAATAGATGGGTAAGAGAATGACTAATTAATAGGCAGGAAATTACTAGACAAATGAAAGTGGGTTCTAACACGAAAGACAACCTAATTGAAATGATAGATGGGAATGAGCGGCAACACACGCAGAAAGTATAGCCAACTGTTTCTGTAATCAATGATTCACTAGATTTGGTAGGTAATAATGAGATATCAGCAGCTGCTAAAAAGCAGGCCAACTGGATGTAATAAAAATTTTAAGTTTGAATGTCCATGGTTTGGGACAACCACGGTCTACTAATCGTCTTAAGAATAAGTTGAGACATATGTAGCCCCAACTTTTGTTTCTCATAAGGAAAAAAGTAAGTGCAAATAGAACGAAACGAATTCAAATGAAGTGCAGGTTTGTAAATGGTATCAATGTGGGAGCATATGGATCGAGAGGGGGTTTATTGTTGGTTGGAAGAGTGACTGTTCAATTCATTTAAGGAATTTCTTCTCTAATCACATTGATATGAAGGTACATAAGGAGAACGGCACAACTTCTTGGAGGCTCTCGGTGTTTTATAATTCTCTAGAGAAACAATGATGAGGAGAGTCATGGAATCTGTTAAGGCATTTAGGGAGAGATCAAGACTTACCTTAATTGGTGGTAGGGGATTTTAACGAAATAATGTTTTCTTTTGAGAAAATAGGGGGTCGATTGCGAAATGAAAAAAACATGGCGAGATTTCGAGAAACACTAGAGGAATGTGATCTTAGCGATTTGTGATTCTCGGGACAATGGTTTACTTGGGATAGAGGGTAATTATCGAGAAATAATGTTAGAGAAAGGTTTGATCGGGGAGTTTCCAATTTGGCTTGGTTAGAACTCTTTTCGGGGTATTCTATAAAGCATTTATCTTACGCTTTTTCTGATCATTGTTCGTTCTGATTGAATTGTGAGATAATATTAGAGGTAGTTCATTTTAGAGCAGTCTACAATTTAGATTCAATGCCAATTGGATTCTTTGGAATGTTGTGAACAATAGATAAGAAGATTCTGTGAGTCGAACAGGAATAAAATCCCTACAAAATTATGAGAGTTAGGAACTAAACTGGCAAGTTGGATGAGATTGAACTATGTAAACAAAAGAGAAGCTTCGTACATCTTGAACTCGCGTATAAATGAATTGAATTTGGTGGAGCCAGATAAAGATATCCGAGCAGAGTTGGTAGAGGTTAAATTGGCTTTTAACTTGAGAAAGCAGATAAAGAACTATTTTGAGAGCAACGAACGAAAGTGAACTGGCTTCGTTTCAGTGATAGAAACACATCCTATTTTCATAATTTTGAAAATCAGTGGAAAAAGAGAAATACTATAAAGAAACTAAGAGGTAATAATGGAGAATGGGTAGAAGGGGGAAAGAAGATGGCCATGGTAGTAACTGATTATTTTAAAGAGCTATTTTTTGTGTCACAGGTAACAAATTGTGAACATGTCTTATCTGGAGTTCAGACTTGTACAATGGAAAATATGAACCATGAACTTATAGCAAAGTTTTCGGTTGAGGAGATAATAGAGGCGGTGAAAAGCATGACCCAATTAAAAACTTTAGGTATGGATGGATTTCCTGCACTATTTTTTCAAAAATATTGGCATATTGTTGGAGGGGATGTAACCTAATATTGTCTTGACGTGCTGAATAAGAGAAATGATATGAAAGTGATTAATCAAACCAATATAGTACTCATCCCAAAAGTAAATGAGTCGAATAATATGTCACAGTTTCGACCAATTAGTTTATATAATGTGATTTATAAGATAATATCAAAGGTTGTGGTCAATAGATTCATGAATGTACTAAAATGGTGTATTAATGAAGCACAAGCTACTTTTGTTCCGTGAAAACAAATCACATATAATGCTCTCATCACTTATGAAATGTTACATTTGCATGATCTGGAGGATAAATGAAGGCATTTTTTGTCTCTTAAGCACTAGATAGAAATGTATCGGCGAAGGTGGAAGATGAAGCCGATTGGGACCGAAGAGGATTGCTGGGAAGGGTTTGAAAAAAGATGATTGCCTGATATTAAAGGAAATGAGATTTTAGGACTCCTATGAACTCAAATCTACAAGGATCTCTTGTATTTACACAATAATTTGTTATTTTAATAGAAAAAGTAAGAGAGATTCTAGATAAGTCTTTGACTGATGAATGAGTTATACAAGAAGATATGAACAATGAGGCTGCATCTTTTTAGGTAGTGTCGTTTATTTTGATTAATTTTGGTTGTGCTTGGGTTTTCTAGTTTGGTTTTTGTTTCTGGTTTTTTTTTTTTCTTGTTTTGGCTTTTCATTTTCCTTTTTCTTTGATGATGGGTAGGCATTGTTTGTGATGGCCAATAGAGATGTGGCAATTGTAAGACATGCAACTATAAGCTTCCTTGATCAATGAGATTCATCCATTTCTATGTTAAAAAAATTTTCAAATATGAGCTCTCTTTAAAAATGCAATATGCCTTACTCGTAGTCAACACTTGTAAGTAAGATTCAACCCATTTTTTGGCTTTAAATATTACATCATAACTTAATTATCCTTTTTTTTTTGCTTTCCTATTAGAAAAGTGCTTAAAACTAATTTAATTTTGTTAAATAAGTCCCTATACTTTTATTGTACCTAACTAAACCACTACCATTTGATTTGTGCTTAATTTTGCCCTTATTTTAAATGAAATATTGATTCATGTTAAAGAGAATATTTAGGTATAAATTAAAGGTTAAGAGTTTATTTGGATAACAATTAAAATAAAGGTTTATTTGGTACAAATTAAAGCTTAAGTACTTAGGTAGTTAGAGGTTCACTCTCCGTTAATGGGAATAAAACACATTTTATGGTCAATTGTTTGTATTGGGATAAACCCGATTAAACAACAAACAAGTAAAATAATAAAGAAATTGAAAAGATCGAACACAAATATTTTAAGTGAAAAAAGCCATCCGAAGAGGATAAAAAATCACGGGGAGAGATAATTTCACTAAAACGCCAAAAACAAAGAGTACAAAAGATAGAGATAAAATTAAACCCCGAAACGTGAAATAAAAACCTTCAAACCATAAACACAAAATTCTTTAAAATCTTGTAAAAGCTAATACCTTAATGTGTAATGGTTTATTTTTCTAGGGTGGAAAAATGACCTATTTATAGGTTATATTTGTAGGTCAAATAATATTAAAATAACCTACACTAATGAGAGTTTAAGTGGGAAACTACTATTAAAAAAATTTACACTAATCAGAGTTTAAATGGAAAACTAAAAACAAAGTTTAACTAGGAGAAGAAAAGCCGAAAAATACGAGGCATAACTCAACAAATCTCCACCTTGACCATATTTCCACAACACCTTCTTTGGCAAAGCCCATCACGAGCTTATCCTAAACTTTGCAAGATATTAAATGAGTTGAAGTTGTGCTTAGAAGCTGGAAGACTTCTAGCCTTCGACTTGTGCACTGCCAAATCAAAATGGACCTAAGTCTGATTTTCACGGACACAATGCCCTATCTTTTCAAAACCTGCATCTAAAAGAGAACCACTCTTATACGAAATTGTCATACCTTTTTCCCTTTTATGACTAAGTTGTCTCTACTTCAAACGAGTCGGCTTCAAGTTCTTAACAGATGAGGGATGTCCTGTTTCACCGGTAATCGTTGATCCTTCCAGAACATAAAGACTGCCAATCTTTTTACCTTTCATCAAAATGAGAGCCCCATAGGATACATTAATGCCGCTTGACTTGATGTTAATTAGACAACCCTTCAAGTCCAAAATTCTCAAGGAGATGAGATTTTTCTTTAAGTCAGACACATGCCTAACATCTGACAGTGTCCTAATTGTCTCGTCGTGCATCCTGATCTGAATAGTACTAATACCTGTTACCATACTGGGTGAACCATTCCTCAAGCACACAACTCCACCTTCAACTAAATTGTATGTAGAGAACATTAGTCCCTGTTGGGACACATGTGGAAAGAACACCCTGAATCCAGGACCCACTCGGACATAAGCTTAGAGTTTTCATTTGTTGACACCAACAAGAAATCATCACCCTTGTCATTGGCCAAATTAGCACCAGTTAAATCTTCCTCGTTGCTCTTAGCAACCCTTTTTGTTGAAACCATTTTTTGAAAAAGGGGTCGACTTTGGTTTTGAAAATGAAAATTAAAACGGGAGTCGCCACCAATCCTTTTTTATGAGATGTAATCAGGTCACCTTGTAATTTGGTCGTTTTAATAAATATTTCGATTTACTAAAACGACAATTTTGGTCTATGAAATTTGAGAAAACGGGTTCGGGAGTCGGTTACGTGTGAGGAAGGATTAGCACTCTCGTCACGTCCAAAATTGGCACCTAATTAATTGATTAATGTCTAAATGTCGAAAATTAAAAACTTCAAAAGAATTTAAAATACGATCTTTCCTTTTATTAATGTTAATTTTAAAAATGCTCGAATAAATCGAAAAAAATGTTAAAGACTCTCTCGTCTCGAGGTAATAAAATATCACATCCCGTAAGTTAGGACACGAAACTTTAAACCCTCGAGAATAAGCTTTCCTTTAAATTTTATTGAAATTTCATTTATTTTGAAATTTAAAAGGATATTTGGCTATTTAGGTTTAACAAGAAAATTGAAACTCCGTAAGTTAGGATACGATTTCTCGAATTCCCAAAACGCGAAATATTGCCTTATTTTGAAAATTTCCCTTTTTGAATAATAATGAGTACAACACTAAACGATGTGCGTTTATTTTGTTTGGAGTAAAATAAAACGATCTATATTGGATAAATACATTAGAGCTTAATACACAATGTGATTTAAACGAAATAAAATAAAAAAGACAATATAGAGCATGAAATAATAATACATGAATTAAATGCTATGTTAATGAATGTCAACAATATGAAGATATTAATAAATAATTCCTAGAGCATATAATGGCAATATTCACATAATACACCATTTTAATACCAATATTAACAAACAAAGAAAACGAAACAAAATAATATATAAAAAAATTTAAAGTAAATAATATTTTAAAATAAATAATTTATAAAACGATTTGAAATAAATAATAAGACAGTTTCAAATAAATAATATATAAAAAAACTTAAAATAAATGATAATAAAACAATTTCAAATGTACAATATATAAAAATTTTAAAATAAATAACATATAAAAAACTTAAAATAGATAATATGTAAAATAATTTAAAATAATATATAATAAAACAATTTAAAGTAAAATGCCAAGGATTGAATTGAAATCGGAGTAAAAATATGGGGTGTAAATTGTAGATGATAAAAGGGGTGCTAGGGACCAAAATAGAACGCGCTTAAAGAAAGAGGGACTGATTGGGAAAATAGTCTCAACCCTTATGCGCAGCGTTTCAGCGTGGGGCAAAATGAAGCAAACAGAAAATTATGCGGCAAGATTTAAGTAAAATAAAAGAAACAAACAAGGGCCATATCGCATTACATCGCAAAAGTGGAGGAGCCCCGCGCGCAAATAGACCATAAATCAAAAACACGTGGATCCCCTCTTGTAGCTGTTCGGGTCGCGCGGGTTAGAGGGCTTATACGGCGCCGGTTTGAGGCCACTGAAACAGGCCCTAAACGACGTTGTTTCACTTGTTCTATAAAAGTAATTTTTTTAAAAAAACTCATTTTGCCCTTTTTTTTTTAAAAAAAAAAATTCAAAGCTCTCATTTTGTCCTTTGGCGGTCTGCCTTACTGCCGCCGTGGCCAGTGGCCGGCATTGCGAAAAATGGGCATTTTAACCCCGCCTTGAAACACCTTTGAAGGCCAAGCCATCAAAACCTGAAGAGTCGAAAGGAGATGGTTCTCAACCCCTTTTTTGGGTCCGATTTTGACGACGGAGAAGGGTCCTCCGATGTTGCAACCGCGGGGAATTCAGGTGAGCCTCTCCTTCTTCCCTTTTTTAGTTTCGTACTTATATATATAAAATAAAATAAAATAAAATAAAATAAAATAGACTTAAGATTAAAATCAAAGAAATACAAAATAAAAATCACCTTTTTATCTCAATAAATTTTAGTTTTTTCTATTCAAATTTTTTGTATTTTTTCTTTTGTTTTTGTACGTAAACAAAAATTACAAAGATGAAGTCCGGGCCTTTATAGCCGGATTAAACAGCCTTTCGTTTTTATATTTTATTTGTTTCTGTTTGTTTTTTTCTATGTTGTTTTCTATTGTTGCATTCAATTTTTTGCAGGTGTCAGACGTTTGTGGAGGAGGGCGTGCGTGGAGGAGTAGCACACGAGGTGGCCTGCTAACGTACAGTACAGGTCAAGGGGAGGCGTAGGGTTTTTCCTCTCTTTTTTTTTCTTTTGCTGAAAGTGTTTAGTTTTTGGGCCATATTGGGCCACTAGGGTTTTTTAACTTTTGGGCTTGTAATTGGGTTTTAATTTGGGCTATTTAATGTGTAAATTGGACTGTTGATATGTTTATTTTGGGTTTTATTTTATAAACTGGGCAAGGCCAAAATTGGCCTATTGCAACTGCCTCCTATTACAGCTGCCCCTCTTTACTTGTTGACGTGTAACATGAATGGAGAAAAGACTTCAGAAAGGACCAATTTTGCCTAGTCTGGCCGAATCTTGACTTTTGGTGCTTCTTTTCTTCAAGTAGCCTGATTCTATCCCGTTGCATTTTCAGGGGTATAGGAATTAGTCCTTCGATCCACTCCACTAAAACTTCAGGGAGATTAGACTTGTAGCTTCAATCTTCTTCACTGCAACTTCAAGAAGATAAGATTTATGGTTTGTAGCTTTAATCTGCTCTACTGCAACTTCAGAGAGATAAGATTTGCTATCTTCAATTTGCTCCTCTGCAACTTCAGGGAGATAAGACTAGTGGTTTCTATCTACTCCACTACAACTTTAGGGAGATAAGATTCGCCATGGTAGATTTGATTCGACCTACTGCAACTTCAGAGGTGTAGGATTTTTGACTTGTAGACGTAATCTATTCCACTGCAACTTCAGGGAAATAAGATTTGCTATCTTCAGTCTGTTCCACTGCAACTTCAGGGAGATAAGTTTTGTAACTTCAACCTGTTCCACTGCAAATTTAGGGAGATAAGATTTGTAACTTCAGGGAGATAAAATTTGTAATTTGTAGCCTTAATCTGTTCCACTGCAACTTCAGGGTAATAAGATTAACTATCTTCAATCTATTCCACTGCAACTTCAGGGAGATAAGACTTGTTTTCTTCAATATACTCTATTGCAACTTCAGGGAGACAAGGTTTACAGCTTTAATGTATTCTACTACAATTTTAGAGAGATAAAATTTGTTATCTTCAACCTACTCCACTGCAACTTCGGGGAGATAAGATCTATTAATTCAATCTGCTCCACTACAACTTTAGGGAGATGAGACTGTATGGGGAGTCGGTGTACCACGATATCAGTATTTAACTCGGGCATGTCTTGATAAAACAATGTGAAAACATTCTTGAATTCTTGGAGTAACTCAATGAGGTCTCGCTTTGTTTCTACGGTAATACTAGTTCCAATATTCACCTGCTCACAATTTCCACTGACTCGTTGTGAGGTAGATTTGATTCTCATCTTGCTTTACCATCATTAACAAATTAGGAGATAGGTTACAGTCTTGATTATCTTCAAAATCCTGAGAATCCTCTATACTCGCATCTTGCTCAAAAGAGATTCTAAGTCAATAGCAGCGTCGCGTATATCATTGATATTTGGGGGCTTATTATAGAGATGAAAGAAGGCCCCAAAAACAAAAGAACCTTAAGAATAAATATCCATATGATTAGTTATGAATAAAATGGAAAGAATAAAAGAACATTTTGGTTATGATTGAAATGAAAAGAATAAAAAAATATTTTGGTTATAAATGAAATGAAAAGAATAAAATAATATTTACTCAGATTGAGACACCAGAATGCATTTTATCAAAATAAAGATATTTGAACATATGCCTATTTAACAAAAGGTTCTTATTGCTCCTAGGCTTAGAGCAATAAATTTGTTTTGAACATTACATAGAATTAATTCTATAAGTTACAAGAATCTCTTCCGCGGTCCAATTGTTCAGAACACTTCCAGGTATGTATGGGCAAATGCTTGATAAATTTTCTTCTCCTGTTTCTTCCTCGGATATGGCGTTAATGCTCAAACTTCCCAACATTTCTTCCGCCATTTTCTTTCTTCTTATCTTCTGTTTGGGGTAGATAGTTCCTCCCGACGCAAACATTCTAGATATATGAGGAAAGGTTTTTGGCTCCAATTTGACCTATCCCCCGCCCAAACGCGCTCTTCTCCTTTCCTGTTTCTTCTCTTGCTCCTTCTTATTTTGTCTTGCATCTGGCTTGAATCCTAAGCCAAAGCGGTCTCGTTTGTCTTTCAGCATCGGTGCTTTAATCCTCTATTGGAAGAATCTTTCAAGTCCTCTTCCCGGTAGGGATCCTTTTTCGACCATCAATCGTAGGCCCATCCTTGTAGTTTTGGATATTTTGGGTATTGGGGTCTTGTTCCTTTCAACAATGAATGTTGCATTGAAAAATTCTAGCGATCGAAAGGAACATTCTATCACCTCGTTGTCCGCCCCTTTGTATGGTGCGTCACTAGTAACATATGCAATAATATCTTCCTCCGCGTTTATCGTTACCAATCTAGCCTCAGTTATCAACTTTAACTTTTGGTGTAGTGACGACGGCACTGCTCCCGCCGAGTGAATCCAAGGCCTCCCCAACAGGTAACTGTAAGAAGGCTTAATGTCCATCACCAAGAATCCACCTTATATGTGTTTGACCCAATTAAAAGAGGTATCTCGATCCTTCCCATAACCTTCCTTTCAGTACTATCGAATGATCTCACTATGTTTTGGTATGTCTTCATGTGAGAGCCATCCACAGGTAACCTATTTAGCATGGATAAGGGCAATGTAACACTCCCTACCTGTATCCATTACCGGAATAGGGTACGAGGCATTACCGGAGTTTACTGAACATTTTCAGAAAATTCTGAGTCATTTATTATTCATATTTTGAAAATAATTATAACGTCTCTCTATTGGGCCCTCGAAGCCCCAAACATACAATAGAAACCAACCGGAATTAAATCGGGATCATAAAAAAAATTTCGCAAAATCTTAAATTTTATTTTCATCTAAGTACTTACCTTTTCAATACTCCTTATAATTAAACATGTTACCATTCAATCAATAGCTTAACACTTGTCTAAGCGTCAAACAACATCATTGTTAGTATACTTGCACATATTTCATCTAAATTCAACATTGATATACTTATTTTCTCGACATGTCACACTTGAGTTTAATAATTGTCTTTACTTACATAATTTCCTTGTATCAACATATCAAAGAGAATCATATATGCACATGTTATGAAACATATCATTCTCTTACCGTTTCTTCATAAGTGTATATCAATCATTTCATTATATCAATATTTCATGCTCCATCATTTCCATATATTTTATGTATATTTATTAGGTAAAGTTTATATCAAACTTAACATAAATTATATTCCATGTACTTATTCTTATTTCGTTTATCTATCTTCATAATTATTTCATACAACTATTTTGTACATATATTTCTATATGACCGGTTCTTGTAAACATTTCACACAACCATTTCATATAACCATTCGTCATCCGATACATATTACCGAATATCAATTGTTCAATAGATGTCATAGCGTCTCCCATCTCTGATCTTATTTATCTTTGACATGATGCCATAGTGTCTTTCAACTATGGTCTTACTCATTTTCTGTCATGTTGCATATCACATTGCCATGGTATCTTTCAACCATGGTCTTATTCATTTCATATCAGGTTGCCATGGTATCTTTCAACCATGGTCTTACACATTTCATATCAGGTTGCCATGGCATCTTTCAACCATGGTCTTACACATTTCATATCAGGTTGCCATGGTATCTTTCAACCATGGTCTTACACATTTCATATCAGAGAGCACACTCCCGCGAACCTTATCCTTATAGTGGGATTACCAGTCCAGGCTAAATCTCCTGTAATATAAACTCATAGAGTATTGTCGGGATTACCAGTCCAGGCTAAATCCCCTGCAACGACAATTGCTCTAATGAGTTTGGATCTGAATTACCAGTCCAGGCTAAATTCAGACCGTAATTTGGATTACCCGTCCGGGGTAAATCCATTTTCCACATATTCTTCGGGAGGGCTATATCAGGATAGGATCACCCGTCCGGGCTAGATCCTTTTTATCGTCAATTCCTTTTCAAAGATCCATCGAAATTTCCTTGCATTCAACCGAGATTTCTTCCTCTTTTATCAAATATGTCAATGTTTCATAAAATTTCATGTAATGAACATTCAAATCATATTCATATAAAAAAAACATACATTTCAAGCATTTAAGAATATAATTCAAGTTGCATGAACTTACCTCATTACTTGTTTGTGTTTATAATTTTATTAATCCGATATCTTTTCTTTCCACGATCAAATCTCTTATTTGAGTCGTCCGGATCTTTATAAATAAATTTGATCATCATTTTCATTCATTTCATATTCTAATGTATTTAATTAATACTCTAGACAAAATTACCATTTTGCCCCTAAACTTTTATTTAATGACGATTTCATCCTTAGGGTCAGGAAAATAAAATTCTTGTAATTTAATCCTTATTTCCAGTTATTACTCTCATATATATTGATAACAGTCCATGATTTCTATAAAATATCAGAATTTTCCATAATTTCAACACTTTTCAATTTAATCCCTAAAACATGTTTTCCCCCGATCTTGAACTAAATTAATAATTTCATTCAATTTTGTAATTTAAATTATAAAATAGTTCATTTCATGCAATTTGGTCATTTCTAACATTTTTACAAAATTACCCATAAAGTTTTACTTTTATTCAATTTAGTCCTTGAGCCTAAAACATGCAAATTAGCCATGTTAGATGAATATGCATACATATTTTCCTCCTCCTCCTCTCCATTCCACATCCTTAATGTATTTAACACACTTGTAAGTGATATTATCTATAATTTTTATTATTTACTTTTATGAATATTCAAGCTGCCTATTTGTGTCATAGTCATTAAATTATTTATATCTGGAGCTATAGAACTCCAAATTAAGATCTGCTAATTTTTCCTTAAAGTAGACTCATATATCTTTTTACCATAAAATTTTCAGAAATTTTGGTTTAGCCAATAAGTACAGTTTATTCTTTAAATTTACCCCTGTTCTGCTGTTTGACAGTCCTGAACCTTCTTCACTAAAAATTAATTATCTCCTCGTACAGAATTCGAATGATGTTCCCATTTATTTCTCTTGAAAATAGACTCATTAAAGATTCTAAAAATATAAATTTAAGTCCACAATTATTTTTATCCAATTTTTTATGTTTTTCAAAAGTCAGAACGGGGGAACCCGAAATCATTTTGACCTTGTCTCACAAAATTTATTATATCTCATGATTTACAATTCCATTGCTTACATAATTTCTTCTATAAAAAACTAGACTCAATAGGATTTAATTTAATACTTTATTCATCCTATAATTCGATTTCTAAAAGTTTTGATGATTTTTTAAAGTTAGACTACTGCTGCTGTCCAAAACTGTTTTGGTACAAGATATTAATTACCATGTTATAACACCCTTATTTTCTTTTTCTACACCATTTCTCATCACTTTCTCTTATTTTCTCTTCACTAACATATCAATAACATAGGACCTTATGTAAGAAAACTCTACTATAACATTATTTCCATGCTTTGTCAATAATAACAAACTTAAAAACATATTGAAATCTTGATGTACTTACCTTGTTCTATTGATACTAATCTTTAACTTGATTTTCTCTCTTCTCCAGCTTCTATTCTTGAATCCAACTTGACATTCTAACTCCCCGTGGTCTCCTTAACATTTGTCTCTCTTAGTAGCTATGGAAATTCTTTTGATTTCTAGGTAAAAATGGTGAATTTTTGGTGGAAGGACCAAATTGTAAAGAAAAGAAAGTTTCTTTCTTCCTTTTCTCTTCATACGTTGGGTGCATGGAAAAAAAATGATGATTCTTCATCTTTCTTTGCTTATATATACTAAGTAAAATAATAATAAAATAATAAAATATCATTTAAAAATTAAATTAAATTATTAATAAACTATTATTTATTTATTTATTTAATCTAAAATATCCAACATCATCATTGCTTTCTAGATTTCTCTCTCTTTTCCACTTGACCATTTTGCCCTTCATTATCTTTTAAAATTCCATCCTTGAGTCATCATTTAATTTAGTAAAATTATAATTTAGTCCCTCATAATTCTTCATCTATTCAATTTGGTCCTAATTCATCCATTTTCCTTAATTTCTAGATCATTCCACCCTTAAAATATTTACACTATTGGTCCTTCAACTTTTTCATATTTTCACTTTAACTCCTCAAATTTTGAGTATTTACTCTTGTGCAACAAAACTTTTCTCACTTTTATAATTTAGTCCTTTCTTAAATTAATATATCATAATATACTTCCCAATATTGACATAACTCAAAATTTCCCTTTTTGTCACTCTATTTCCTTATTTTACTATATCACGGATAATATTTTACTGTAAAAATTTTTAGAATATTACAGGTAAGACGTTCAGTACCAATCCATTATCAATTAACACTCTCGGTAATGTATATCCTTTGCAATGGGTGGTAATGTGCAGAGCCTTCGTAGATCCCATACCCCCCGGAGGTATCTCATCATCATTGAAGAAGATGAAATTGTCGGCACTTATATTGTTGACTAGGCGGTCCAATTTGTTTACAGAGATATCATTAGCGGCATAAGTTTCATTTATCACTTTCATTAACGCGCTACGATGTGTCTTCGAACTTAAGAGTAAAGCTAGCACTGAGATGTGAGCTGGTTGCTTATGTAGTTTTTCTACAACGCTGTACTCGCTATACTTTAAGAATTTTAAAAATTCTCTAGCCTCTTTTTCGGTCACCGGCTCGTTAATAGGTGATTCAACTCTAACCGTCCTTTCTTTTTCTTGTTCCACTGCCAAGGCCTTTCCTTTTACTGGTTCTGCTCTTGAATTTGCTGGATCGTAGCATTTCCCACTACGCGTGTAGAAGCCTACATATTTGCCCTCCTCTGAAGTGTTGACCGGGTTCTCCTCTCTCAGGATTGTCACGTTGCTGTCATAGTTCCAAGGAACCCTTTTGCTATCCTTGTAGGGAAAAGATATAGGTTTTTGAATTATGACTCTCAGTGACATTTGTATCCCTACTTCATTGTTTCTTGGTCACGAAATGATCACCATCGAGTGATTAACTTTTTGGACCCATTCTGTTGATCCCTCCTCTGAGGCATAAACCTCTTCTTATGATCCTTTTATCTCTTCATAAAATTTCATCTCTTAATTGTCCATCAGATTTTGCACTGTGGTTCTGAACTTAGTGCATTCTTGGATGTCATGACCCTCATCGGCATAGAACTCACAGTATTTTCTTGCTCCTCTGATTCTTGTATGATTAAACCTCCATCTACCATTTGTTTCCAAACCCATCTCAGTGGGGTTTTTACTTTCGCCACATCAGCTTTGATTCTTTTGCCCCCACTCTCGATTATCGTGTTTACCCCTTTATCAGAATGATTGGGTAACGGATTCCCTGCTACGGGTCCTGATAGGTCATGAAATTTTACAATCCCAATCTTAATAAATCTTTCGATCAACCTTTTAAATGCAGTGCAGTTCTCGATCGAATGCCCCGTTATCCTTGCATAGTACTCACATTGGGTATTTGCGTCATACCATTTGATAAATGGAGGCTGCATAGGCTTCAAGTAGAAAGGGGATACCACATGTGCATCGAATAGACTCTGATACAACTCCCTATATGATATCGGGATAGGCGTAAACTGGAGCCTTTCTGTATTTTGCCTTGGGTTAGATTCTTCCCTTGGAGGGCTCTGATGGCTAGTAGTCGTCATTCTTGGTTGGCTTACAGCAACGGGTTTTGAATAACCCTTCTTGTATTGGCTTACATTTTTCACCTCGTTTTCCTTCTTCCTCAGGGCCGACCTTTTGACGCTTTCCCCTGATTCTATCTTCCTGCATCTTATTACATTTTCTATTATTTCTCCAGACATCACTATATCTGAAAAGCTTTTAGTAGCGCTTCCCAACATGTGGTTGACGAATGGAGCCTTGAAAGTATTGATAATAAGCATGGTCATTTCCTTCTATAGAAGAGGTGGCTGGACTTGTGTCGCTACTTCTCTCCACCTCTGGGCATACTACCTCAAGCTCTCACTTGGCTTTTCTTTTTCTTTTTTTTTTCCATATTTTGCAGTGTGATTCTATTGGGTGCCATGTCTGTCACATGGCCATATTGTTTCATGAAAGCCTATGCCAAATCCTTTCATGAATTAATTTGGGCACGGTTTAGCTGGTTTTACCATTTGGCCGCAGACCTAATCAGATTGTCCTCAAAGCAGTGAATTAACAACTGATCATTATTGACATATCCTGTCATCCTCCAACAGAACATCGTAATGTGAGCTTCAGGGCAGCTAGTCCCTCTATATTTCTCAAATTCCAGAGTCTTGAACTTTGGTTGGAGTACTAGGTCTAGGACCAAGCTCAAGTCTTTAGCGTCAACCTCGCAATGGTAATCAACATTTTCCATCGCCTTGAATTTCTCTTCTAGCCATCTGCACCGGTCCTCAAGTTATTTTGGCAGATCTACTTTTGTCTTTTCCATTTCTGCCACATTGTCAAGATCAGGGACAACAGGATTAGTTGGATTATCCCTCGGATTAGAACTTGAGCTTGTTAGAAAGTTCATCGGTGCGGAGGCACCAGCCTGATATTGGGATCTGATGGTGACAGGTACCCTTTGTGCTTGGGTATTTGTCGGGGCAAAGCCTAGAGGATAGGTAGGGTTTTCATTATTGTTCCTTGAGTTAACCACAGTGCTCTTCTCTTTTTCGAGTCCTCCAGCCAGCAACTGTGTCAATTGACTTAGCATACTTCTTTGGGATTATTGCATTTGATCCCTCATATCTTGTTGAATCTTGGCTAATTGTTCTTGCATCTGTGCTTACAATTGATCTTGCATATCTCTTTGCATTTGTTCTAATCTTTCCAATCTCTAATCCATTGCCTTGGTTTTGCGGCGGGTACTGTAGCGATATCTAGTTGATAAACTCTCGTTGGTTTCCAGGATAACCATCATAATTTTAATTAATTAGGTTTTTTTTATGAAACTTAATGCATATGATGAAATGTAATGTAGATGAATGAATGAAAAAAGAGGTGTTGATTCTGATTCAATTTCATTAGAACAACTTTGCTAGAAAATAAATTTCTTTACATAAAATGGATTATATATACGACTTTGCCCTAAAACCTAAAGCCTTAACTTTCCTAAGAAGCCAAGCTAACTTTTGGCCCCGATTTGATTCTGACTTATATTTTACACTTAATACATCAGCCTAAACCACCAGGTTTTGCAAATGGTCAGCCACCTCTCGTACTTGAGCCATTGCTTCGCCCATAATATAGTTTCTATCTCTGATATGATCTTGAGAGCGGTGGAAATGTTCTTTCTAATGTTCATTGTTTGCTTTAGGAAGTTCAACTTGAAGTTCACCATTTCACAGTGCGGTCTCGAGCTCTTCTATCCTTCCTTTCAACTCCTCAATCTTGTTTAGGCTAGCCCTTAATTCGATTACGGAGCTCTTAACCTCTCCTTTTCATTCTAGCATTCTAACAAACTCTTTTTTAGAATGTCCTCTCGTATTCGAGCATCTTGAAACTTCTTCTCCCATTGATTGGCTCTAGTCCTTTCTTCATTGATTTCTTGTCGCCATTATTCTAATGTTTTGCCTAAATCAACAGTTCTTATTGACAAAAGTAACTTTTTATAATCAGTCTATAGACTATCTATATCTTCTTTGGCCTTATTCTTTCCCTTCCGTAGTTTCTCGGTCTCTAGCATCTGAATGTCGACGTCTAATCCTAGCCACATCTTTTCCTCTTCTAACTGCTCTATCTTCTTCCCCAATTCCAAACTCCTCTTTTCAAAGTCTTGCTTAATGATCTCTAATTCAGATGGGATTACTCGTAGATACTCTTCTATCCGTCGAATGTTTTATTGACTTGGCATAGAGATGTTGTCGTTGACTCTTTTACCCTACCACCAATCATTCTCGGGGGTCGTTATCGGACCTACGGTAAATCCTTTCATTCTATGGGTTTGGTTCCACGCATTTGATATTTCATAAACTTTCTTCTTATAATTATCGCCCTTGTATGTAAACTCACACTGAGCCAACCCTTGTGTCACCGGTATGAATTGCCTTGATCGATACTGCCTTAACACAAGTAGTGGAGCATATCCTACGGCTCCCCATATCTCAAGTAGGGGGACCCAATCAAAGTCTCCACAGCGATACAAAATCTCGCCAGGGATCATCTATGGAGCCCTTCATTCGACGTCTTCAGCTTGTAAATTCTGGAGAATCGCCATCCATTTCTCTTTGGAAATGTCGTCCCGCCTCAGTGTAGCCACTAATTCCTCCAATAGAGAGTAGTTATCGAAAAAAACTTGATATGCGACTTTTTCTATCTTCCAAAAGTGGCTGTAGAACCACGCTAGCAAAAGTTGTGCACATCTTATGATTCTTCCCTCGCTCGCTCTCCAGCAAGCATTCAAGGATCTGAAAGTTTCGGCCAAGATTGCAGGGATAAGTGTGACCCTTTTGTCAAGTCGATCAAATAGGTTTGAGACTTCCTCATTAACATGCCTTAAAGCCTTGGGGAAGACGACCAAACCGTAAATGCTCAAAGTGAAAACGTCAACCCTCTTCTTCATATCTGGATGTGTTAGGATCAAATCTCTCAACTTTTTCCAAGGGATGCACTTACTATCTCCTTTTTGCTTGATCCGAGCTTCAACCCACTGCCCGCTCATCCCCGTGATATTCATCGATTTCTTTGTAAAGGTCGGGACATTAGCGGCTCTAGAATATGCTTTATCACTTGGATCTTTGGGCAACGAAGGAATGCCTCTTCCACAGTAGGTACCAAATCAACTCTCCCAAAAGTGAAGCAACTGTAGGCGGGATTCCAGTACTAAGTGAGAGCTCAGAATAAATGCTTGTCTATTTTTATATCGAGTAGATAAGGTAAATCGCCGTAGTTACAGTAAAATAGCTGCTTTATCTCGTCACCTCATTGGTCCCATATCTCATTTAATTCTTGAAGATTATTCTAAGTCACACTGATGAGAGTGAAATACCATAACTCTGATATGTATCCCTCGGTCACACTATCACCTTTCTCTCACGGCGTACTCTCGGACCATATTCGGATGGCCGCATTATCCTCCACTCTATCAAGAAACCCCTTTTCCATGCTAAGGTTTCTACTTAGTAACCGAACGTGAACCAACACCTTTTTATGATGAAAATGTCATGCAATCACAGTCAAAGAAAAACAAAACATGTCAGTATTATGTACAAAAATAGAACTCAAATCAAACAAGAAATAAATCACCTATTTGGGTGACCACTAGGGGTTCAGTGCGGTTCTACCTAGGGTAGGCTCTTAGGGCTCACTATATACAGTTTGATTCTAAAGTAAAAGTACCAGAACCGACAGATTCCTCGATCCTCACCCATTATAGGATCATACGGACCAAGTTCAGTTCAGGGGAATACATTTCCCTATTGCTATACAGAGATAAAAATCTCATGAAGATATAGGTACGGATGTATCCCGAAAGCAATCTGCTATCTTATACGGAGGTGAAGACCTCATGAAGGAATAGTTTCTCACTTCCACTTAAAAGGGTAAAATCGAACGGTCCTGCAATACAATATGCGAAGATATATCAACAAGAACAAACTAATAAAGCAATCATATTATGACCAAGACCACAAAAATAATGGATGAAATGCAACGAGAGGATCGTAAAATTTAAATCGGATTTTCAATTTTTGAAAAAAAATAATCAAATTGCAGCTTGACTCTCATATTGTTCCCCAGTGGAGTCGCCAAGCTGTCGAAACCATTTTTTGAAAAAGGGGTCGACTTTAATTCTGAAAACGAAAATTAAAACGGGAGTCGCCACCAATCATTTTTTATGAGATGTAATCGGGTCACCTCGTAATTTGGTCGTTTTAATAAATGTTTCGATTTACTAAAACGATGATTTTGGTCTACGAAATTTGAGAAAACAGGTTCGGGAGTCAGTTACGTGCGATGAAGGATTAGCACCCTCGTCACACCCAAAATTGGTACCTAATTGATTGATTAATGTCTAAATGTCGAAAATTGAAAACTTCGAAAGAATTTAAAATATGATCGCTCCTTTTATTAATGTTAATTTTAAAAACGCTCGAATAAATTGAAAAAAAATGTTAAAGACTCTCTCGTCTCGAGGTAATAAAATATCACATCCCGTAAGTTAGGACACGACACTTTGAACCCTCGAGAATAAGCTTGCCTTTAAATTTTATTGAAATTTCATTATTTTAAAATTTAAAAGGATATTTGGCTATTTAGGTTTAACAAGAAAATCGAAACCTTGTAAGTTAGGGTACGATTTCTCAAATTCCCAAAACGCGAAATATTGCCTTATTTTGAAAATTTTCCTTTTTGAATAATACGAGTGTAACAGGCCCAATTTGCCCAGGCCCATACAGAGACAATAATCAAAACAATAGAAATCTTTCTAAAAATGGTTTTCTTTTATTCCTTTCTTTTTCATCTTTTTAGTTTTCCTTTTTTTCTCTAAAGAAGCAAACGGATCATAAAAAAGAAAAAAATCTCACCTTTCTCGAGTTTGAGCCGCCATGGGTGGCCGAGGTGACCATCTCCGATGATAGATGGGGCGAAAATGGGGTCGGGAGTCAAAAAACCCAAAAATGGCTTTTTTTATTGCTGGCTAGCATGGATGGCGGTGTTGTCACCGACAACCGTCGGCCACCACAGTGGTTCGGCGACCGGACATTGATCGGAGTTAGAAGGGGGGAGAGAGTTTGAGAGAAAAGCTTTTGATTTTTTTTTTAAATGAAGGAGCTGGCTAGCATAGATGGCGGTGTTGTCACCGACAACCGTCGGCCGCCACAGTGGTCCCGCGACCAGACATTGATCGGAGTTAGAAGGGGGGAGAGAGTTTGAGAGAAAAGCTTTTGATTTTTTTTTTTTTTTGTAAATGAAGGAGGAATGAAGTTTTAGCAAAAAAATTAACATTTATAGCTTACCTGAAATGGCGCCATTTTGGGCCAAAGAATAACCACAAAAACGGCATCGTTTTACTAACGGCCTGTCCGACCCGACCCAATTGGTGGAGGATCCGCGTGTTTTTAAGGCTAAATGGGCTAATTGCGCTGTGTGCCCTTCCGCTTTTCAAGTGTTTTACAATTAAGTTTTTTTATATTTTTAATTTCCACCCTATGTTTTATTTTGATTATATTTTAGCCCACATCCGAACGATGCTGTTTTGGAGGGTGGGGATATTTTCTATTTCGGTCCCTCCATGTTGTGCGCGTGTTGCAATTCGATCCTCCACCCTATTTTTCATCCCCGATTTTTATCCAAAATTCTGTTTTGATTCCAGTTTAGCCCTTTTTTTAGTTATTATTATTATATTAATAAACATATTAATTTAATATTTAATATTTTTTATTTTTTATTTACTTATTCCTTTTTAAAATAGGCTTTACTTATTTTTATTTTTGTCATCTTATTTATTATTTAGTTATTATAACTTTACATGCTTTTAAATTTTAAAATAATTTTATTTTTAGTTTTATTATATTATTATTAATATCATCATCATTATTATTAGTATTATGATTTTTAATTTATGTTACACTATAGTTATTTATTTATTTGTTTAGTATTAGTTTTGAGGTTCCAAACTTCTAGCTTATTATTATTATTTTTTTCTTCTATTTTAACTTGACCTTCTCACTTATTTTATTTTTGATTTAGACATTTTTTGGATTTTCAGTTTAGTCCTCTATTCCCTATTTCCTTAATTATTTCGTAATTTTCCCCTTAGTTCCGTTTAAATTTTAATTAAATTCGTTATGTTTAATTTCAGCCTTTTCATTTATTTTTATTTTCGTATGTATTTTCTTATTTATTTATTTATTTATTATTGCCTTGCTTTTTATTCATATTGCTCGCATGTGTATACATTGTTATATGGTTATCAATTTCCTTTTTCTTGGTGTTATGCCATCATCCATTTTATTATTTTTGACAGCTTCAAGTTGTATCCTTTCCAACATATATAGTTGGTTTATTTTAGATTACTTTATCATTTTAAATATAACATTATTTTTTTTCCAATTCGTAAAAAAAGGGAATTTTGAAAATAAGCAATATTTCATATTTTGGGAAAACGAGAAATCGTACCCTAACTTACGGGGTCTCGATTTTCTCGTTGAACCGCCAAATATCTTTTCAAATTAAAATACATGAATTTTAAATAAAAATAAATGCAATATTTCGTGTTTAGAAACTCGAGAAAGTCTTGCCCTAGGTAGAACCACACCAAACCCCTAGAGGTCATCCAAATAGGTGTTCTATTTGTTATTTATGTATTTGTACTGACGTGTTTTCGTTTGTTTTGGTGATGATTGCATTGCATTTTCGTCATAGAAAAGAGGTGTTGGTTCACGTTCAATTGCTAAATAGAAAGCTTGCATGGAAAATGGATTTCTTGATAAAGTGGAATACAATGCGACTGTTCGAGTATGATCTGAGTAAACACAACGAGAGAAGGGTGATAGTCCATGGATGAATACACGACTTTGCTTCATTTTTCGAGGATTCAAGCCAACCAAGATTATTCAAGAGCCATCAACGTCTCGACTTTCTTAAAGAAGCTAACGAGCATCGTAGGGATAAGTGAGCAATAGGTCGCGTCCCAGATCAAGTGTAACACCCCCTAACCCCAAACTGTCCTCGGAACAGGGTTACGGAGTATTACCGGACCTATCAGATATTTACAATTAATATACACATAAATACCAACACAACCAGATACACTCATAATTTGCCAAATTTAAACATTTACATATTATCCAATATTTAATTATATATCATAACCAAACCTAAATCTATTTATTTCATCCTTACATTTAAAATTTCAAAATGACACACACATAAGACACCCTAAGTACATGCCATTACCAATAATTAACAGACTTTACCTTATTGAATTCAGGATCGGCCTGGGATGCTGATTCAACGTTCTATCTTTACTCAACCTGTGCACGGAAACAAACCGTACGCTGAGTATAGGTATACTCAGTGGTATTTCTATAATCCGAACATTTAATAATATAACAAATACTTAAGATCATAGTAATAATTACAATTATTTAATTATTTATTTCATTGATAAATTTCAACTACTTACCATATAAATTCTATACAAATCATATAATAAACACAATAACATAATTGTTCAATTCTTAAATAAATCCATTATTATTTATTCCATTCTTTTCATTTACTAACCTATATAGCTTTCTACGATTTATTCACAAGTCATTAAACAATTATAATATTCACTTTTATCCATTCCAGAGCTACATGATTCATTTGTCTCAATCATACTTTAATTCATCTGTTTAATTTCAATAAACTATATTTAACTATTCACTTTTCAATCAATGTAATCTTGTACATATCCATTTCAATAATAAATCATTACCATTCTTATCAAATCGACTTGCTATCCCGAGATAGCTTTCATCATATAATACGATTCGTGTGTTTCATCCACATTTCAATTCTTCATTTAGTAACAATCTGATCACTGTTATATTTAATAACCCCTATTAACATGACTCGGACTCAGACGGATACACGGATCCAACCAAACACACTAGAATATCCAACCCAAACACACCCAGAATATTATAAATCCTCCTAACACACCAGTATAATATATCCTCCCAAACACACCAATAAGGCATTAAATGCCTCTTCGGATAAACCGAAGTATATAATAACAGAAACATCTTCTTGGCCGAACTACAAATCTCCTCATCACATCACAAATCCAATGGCATGCCATTTGTATCCAATCTAGTCCGACAAGTTAATAGGGTATTATTTTACTTTTCCAATTTCAATCATTTTTTCATCAATATACCATTCTAATAATCACGTATATTCACACATTTTCATAATTTCATACATTTTCATTCAATTCAACAAATATATTTCAATTATTCATATTAATTCATAATTCAACACAATTCAATTTACTTTTCAATATCAAATATTCAAATATCACAAATCTCATATATTCATATCAATTTCCTCATGCTTCCAATCAATATATTTTTTTCAATATAACATTCATTCAATATTCAAATTTTTACATAAATCATATTTATTATATAATTCAATCAATATAAATTCAATCAAAATAAATTCAATCAATATATAATTCAATATTAATTTAATAAATTCGTAACATACCAAATCAACCCTCTTCCATTATCAAACACAATAATTCTCACTTCAACATTCACTAAAGGCATTGAATAAAATATAACAAGTAATAACTAGGTTCGGATTATAGAAATATAAACCCTATTTTCTCGAGCTAACTCCCGTTATCTTTGCTATTTTTCCTTGCTTAGCCGAGATTTCCCGAGACAACATTAGCTACGGGAATTAAACCAATTCATATTCGTCAATTCACTACTAATTTATGTCTAATTAATACAATTTCTATTCAATTTCTACTTTAATTTCAATTTAATCTTAACTAAATTCACTAACTTTTTCTATCTCAATTCATACTTCATTTCTATTAAAATTTTGTCCAAACTTATACTTAACTATCAAATTTCCAGCATATTTTCCTAATTTCAAAATTTCATCAATTTAGTCCCTACAACATAAAACTTATGAATTACTTTACAATTCAATCCTTATTTTATTTCTAACTTGAATTCCTATCAATCTAACCCCTAATTCATCTTTTTATTCAATATGAACAATATTTAGAAATCTAATAAATTTCAAAATATTAATTTAATTTCATCAAAAATTTGTTCTAAAACTTTTAAAACATCAAAATTAAGTGAAAATGGCTAAATTAACTTACCTATTAAAATTTAAAGCTTCTAAATCCTCATTCTCCCTTTCCTTTTTCTTTCCCCTTTTCTTCCTTCTTTTCCCGTTTGCTATTCTGTTTCTTTCTCTTTTGTTTCCTTTCTTTCTTTTATTTCATTTACTATATATATATATATATAATAACTTATTAAATATCTATTTAATAATAAATATATTTATTACAATTGTAATACTACTTATATTTACACATGTAACATATCATCATCATACATTTGTCATGTTTTAATTTATTTATTACATAAAAATCTTATAATATAATTATTTAATTTATAAATATCTTTTATAATTAATAAATATCTATTAATAATTAAATACATATATTACAAATTTATGTATTTTTATTTATACACTTGTATCAAATCATATTCACACATTTGTCTTTATTTAATTTATTCATCATATAATTTCAATTTAATAATAATAAATACATTAATATTTACTTAAATAATAAGAAAATACATACATGTATTACAAATGTATGTATAATATTTATTAAACTTGTACCAAATCATTTTTATACACTTGTCTTTCTTTTATTTATTTTATTTATTTCATATAAAAATCTATTTAAATAGAAATCAATTAAATAAAATATACTACAATTGTACAAATATATGTATTACACTTGTATATTTTATTTACCATACATTTGTCTTTATTTAATTTATTTATCATATAAATATCTTATAATATAATTATAATAAATTAATTTAATATAATTTATTACTAATAAATATATATATTTTATAATTAAAATCTAAGTAAAAATCTTAGATTTTTACTTTATATGTCGCATCACTTATGCTAAATGGCATAATTGCCATTTTGGTCCTTTTTATTTTCTTTTAATCTATAATTTAACTTTTACCCCTTATTCAATTTAGTCTTTTTTTCTTAGTTACTCTTAATTAAGCTAAATTCACCCAATTAAACTCTAATTAACCACTCGACTAACTTCATAAATATTTTTAATAATTATTTACTAATCCATTTTTCAAAAACGGAGACCCGAAAATACATTTTGCTGATAACCTTAAAATTCGGGTCGTTACATCAAGCAAAAAGAAGATAATAGAGACATCTTTTGGAAGATTCACAAGATTCGATCTTAACATCCGGATAGGAAAAAAAGGATTAATGTCTTTGCCTATAGTATAGGATAAGGCCGTATATGTATCCGTTTTATGTAAAGAAATTTGTTTTCTAGAAAAGTTATTCTATAGAATTGAATCAGAATCAACGCCTCTTTTTTGCATTCATTTCATACATTAGCATTGCATTGCATCATATGCAATAAAACTCACAAAAGACCTTAAAATCATGGCAGTTACCCTGGACATTGTTACAGTACACAAGGAAAAACTGAAACAATGGACCAAAGGTTGAAGAGATTAGAGCAAATGCAAATACAAATGCAAGAGCAATTAGCCAAAATTCAACAAGATATGAGGGATCAGATGCTAGAATTCCAAAGAAACATTATGAGCCAGTTAACCCAGTTGCTAGCTGAAGGGTTAGAAAAAGGAAAGAGCCCTATGGTCAATTCTGGGGATGAACACGAGGACCCTGATTATCATTCAAGCTTTACCCCAACAAACAACCAAGCACAACCAAATGCGTATCCACAAAAGGTGTCCGTTAACATCAGACCCCAATATCAGACTGGTATCGCAGCACCGTTGAACTTCCCGACGGGTTCAAGCTCTAGTCCGTAGGATAATCCAATTAATCCAGTTGTCCTTGGTCTGGCTGATTTCGCGAAAACAAAAAAAAGCGAGAGTGGAGCTCCTAAAATAATTTGAAGATCGTTACAAATGGAAAAGGTGAGAGTGGAGCTCCCAAATCAATACTTTAAAGTCCCCGATGAAGAAGGAAAATGAGGTGAATAATACGAGTATGTATAACAAGGGCTATTCAAAGCCGATTACCGTAAGCCAGCCAAGGACGGCAACTACTAGCCATCAGATCCTTCCAAGGTAAGAACCCAATCCAAGATCGAACTCAGAAAAACTCTGGTTCACACCCATTCCAGTCACGTATAGGGAGTTGTACGAAAGTTTGTTTGATGCACATATAGTATCTCCTTTCTACCTAAAACCTACGCAGCCTCTATACCCCAAATGGTACAATGCAAACTCTCAATATGAGTACCACGCGGGGATCACAGGACACTTGATTGAGAACTGCACTGCTTTCAAAAAGATAATCTAAAAACTCATCAAAATGGGTATTGTGAAATTCGATGATCCATCTGGTGCAAAAAATCCGTTACCTAACCATTCTGATAAAGGGGTAAATGCGATAATCAAGGTTGTAAGGAAGAGAATCAAGACAGATGCAGCAAAAGTAAAAACCCTGCTGAAGGAAGTTTGGAAGAAAATGATAGAAGGATGATTAATCACATAGAATTTAGGGGAAAAACCTGGAGAAGTAAGGAATTACTGTGAGTTCCATGATGAAGAGTGTGTAACACCCCCTAACCCTATCCCGAAGTTGAAATAGGATTACAGAGTATTACCAGTCACTACATTTTGTTTACGATTAATAGAGAAAGAAAGATAATTCAGTTCATAAAATATATCTTATTGTCCCTTTAATGGGCCCTCAAGACTTAAAATGTATGTTAGAACCAAACCGGGACTCAATTGGAAGCTTATAAAATTTTTCATAAAATTTTTAAAATTTCCCTTTTATGAACAGTACCACACGCCCGTGTGGTCTAGGTGACACGCCCATGTGTCTCCATGACACGCCCGTGTCTTATACTTGTGGAGCTATTTGACTTATTACTCATGAACAAATTGATTTCACATGGTCGAGTCACACGCCCGTGTGCTTAGCCCGCGTGGATTTAATTTCAATTCGAACCTAGTGCAGTTTTCACACGACCAGGGCACATGCTCGTGTACTTTGGCTGTGTACCTCATACGGCTGAGACACACGCCCGTGTCTCTGCCTGTGTGGCATTACCTAGACATTCTGTTTTACAACACTTAAGGTGCAGGGGACACACGGCCTGACAACATGCCTGTGTGCAAGCCGTGTGTATCACACGGTCTGGCCACACTCTTGTATACCAGGCCGTGTGGACTCAAAATGAGCATTACAAGTCAAGTTTACCAACCTTGCAATTTAAGACACCAACAATCCAAAAACCATTCATTCAATCACTTTAAATTTCATTTAAAGCTATTTAAAATATGTTAAATTAGACATCTTATGTACCTATTCAGTAAATTTTTTTAAGTATTTCACATACATTATGTAACGCCCCGATTTTTGGGCCTAGAAGTAATGGGCCTCGAGTCTAGGTTCGGGTAGAAGATGGCCCGAACAATTTGGATATTTTAATTATTATTATTATTTAGTATGTAATTAAATAAATCACGAAGGATTATGGTGTGGGAAAAAGGCCAAAAAGTAAATTTAATTCGGGGCAATTCCTGAATTTTTAATTTTGGAGAAAGAGGGTTCTGGCGATATGGGCTTTTAAAATTGAGGTGGTAAATTATGACACAACTAAGGCCTTGGTAAAGTGGCAAGGTGGCACCACTAAGTTCCTAAAAAAAATGGCGCCTGGGAAGGAATTAAAGGTCCAGGGTTCAAGTTGCAAGGTAGGCATACTGTTACTTTTTAATTTTGGGCATGTGCCGGGCATGTGATCACTTAAGTGAATTTCGGCAAGGGCCTTAGGGAGGTTGGGCCGATTGTTTTAGTTGATATTAGGGTTAGGTTCTTTTCTTTTTCTGTCTTGGAGAATTAGGGTTAGCCACCTGAAAGCTTTCACTGTCATTCACCCTTTCTGAGATCTCACAAAAGCCGAAAATGCAAATTCCTTCTCCTTGGTGCCGAGTTCTTCTTCCTCTCTTTTTCCTCCATTTTGTTTCTTCCTTTTTGCTTTTTCTTCTAGCCAAAACCTTCTGACCACCTTACTCACCTTCTCTATCGATCCCATCCTCCACAAAACCTTCATAGCCGATCGCCGTAAAAGTCGAAATCCCGAAAACTCACTTCTCGTGCTGATTTCTCCAAGCCAAAATCCTTCAGTTATTTTTGTTCCTTTTGATCAACTTTCATCTTCTCTAAACCCTTAGTATCTATCGGCAACATTACTTATAAGTTATAACCTCAAATCGTCATCTTCTTCATCACTTAAAAAGCCGAAATACCATAAATTTAGGGACTTATAGCCGAAACTTCAGATCTCCTGGATTCGAGTTCTACTATCGTTTAGAGGGTAGATCTGTATCAGATCTGCGTAGAAATCAAAGAGGAATAAGTGGTAAGTGCTCATCACCTCAGATCTAGTCTTATTTTACAATTTAAAAATAGCTGAAGTCCCTAAAATCTAGGGAGGCTGTCGATTTGGGCATAGGGCTTTAAGGGTCTTTAACCGGTAATTTTTTTTGGTGTTTAGTGTCTTCTAGAGGTTGGATCGAAGGTTTGGATCTTTGGAACAACTAGACTTAGATCTAGTCATTGGTTTTCAGCAAAAAAAGTAAGTTTCTAAAGGCTTTAGGGGCATGGTTCGAATATGGTAGGTGAATATTGGGATTGGTTATTGTGGTTTGCAATCTAAGAATTGTGGTAATCAATTGTAGGAAATCGTAAGGGATCTCAGTGACAGTCGTCGCGAAACAGGTATGTATCGGACACCCTCTCATAGTTCAATTCGGCAAAAGCCGAAATTCCAAAATTCTGGTATTTCGTGGGCTTGTGAGTGTGTGAGTGCTCACAAGACGTTTAGAAATCATTTGATCTGAAATCATAAAGTGATAAGTTAGTTGTGTGTGAAATTTCGTGCACTTCGATAATTGGGCCTCGATAGGCTAAAACTGGCCCAATGGGCTTACGGGCCCATACGGGTAAGATAATAAAAAAAATAGGCAATAAGTATGTTCTGTTAGACTGTAGAATCAAAACTGCTTAAACCGGTAAACTGGTCATAAAACTTGAATTAAATGGGCTTAAATTGCTAGTGGACTGTAGGGCCCATTAGGGGTTTTAAGGCCCAATGGCTAAAATTGTGAAATGGAGATAAATAAATTACTGTGATGACAAATGGGCTAGTAAGGACCGTATTATTCCTGAGAACCCTTAAAACTGATAAAATTACTGAAATACCTTTATAGGTGGAAAATTTATAGATTTACCCCTAAGAGTAAAATTACTGATATACCCCTAGGGTTAAGGTTGACTTGAATGCATGTTTGACTGTTGCTATTTCTTTGCATGCCATGTTATTATTACGATGCATGGATGGGTTATTGATGGAGGAAATGCGAAAGTGGCTTGTCCACGTCTTTGGAGGCTTTGCCTCAACTTATCGATATCCGAGCGGCAATCGCAGCTGTGGAGTGTAGGGCTGGGTGGGTTGAGTTATTCCCCACATGGAGTGTAGGGCTAGTACGGGTGGAGTATAGCAGTTGGTTATAGGCTGGCTTGGGCTTGCATACACGAATATGTCTGTTCTGTTCTGGAATGGGTCTATGGGCCATACTGTTATCTGAAAAGGGGTTAAGGCCCAGTTTACTGTATTCTGAAAAGGGTTTCGACCCAGTACTCACTGTTATCGGAATAGGGCTTAGGCCCAATAGGCTTGAGCTGACTTGGGCTTTGGTTGGGTTTTCCATATACACTGAGTTTCCCAAACTCACCCCCTTTCTCTTCCATCCTTGCAAGTGAGCCCTAGTTGGTGGACTTAGAGCTGGGCGGGATTCAGAGTGGCCACGAAGATTAAATTTCTGGTTTTTTTTAAATAAGTTTCAATTAGCTTCCTTTTAAATTTTGCATTTATTTTTTATTATTTCTATTTTGGTTAAAGTTGTAATAAGGCCGCTCTATTATTTTTATTTTGGATTTTAAATTACTTAAATTGTTTTCAACTTGAGATTCACATCACTTAAATTGATTCCTTAAAATTAGTTAGCTCTAGGGCGCATTTTATAAAAGTTACTTATTTTCAAAATATCACGATGACCGAGCAAAGCTTCCGCAACGTAAATGTTTTCAAAGGAAATAAATATTTTAAATAGACTTAAACTTAATTTGTTGTTCGAGGAAAAGTAATAAGCTTAAAGTGTGGCAATGGATGTGTGCATGTCTAGTATTGGATCTTGGAAGAGCTAGGTACTTAAGTAGTCTAATTGACTCACCTCCTCTTTTCTTGAATCCTACCTGGTGCGTAGTATCCATTCACTCTAAGCCATAACAAATAAGGTTTGATTTTTTTGATACTTAACTGTTTTTAAAATAACATGTTTCTGCCACTACAAAGGTTTACAAGTTTAAACGGTAAAAGTTTCTAAACATCGAGAAGGGTTTTCAATGAAAACATGGTTTTCGAAAAACACTTCAATGTGACAACTAGGCTTGACCATAATGTCTGGGCCGGGTTTGGAGTGTTACATTTAGTGGTATCAGAGCCAAGGTTGCAACAATTTGGCTGTGGATCGGGTCTAAAAAGGTTTTCAAAACTTTAAGCCCAAAGAGGGTATTTTTGGAAAAATTTGACTTTTGAAAACAAATTTTCTGTTTAAAGGAGATAATTTCCAAACTTGTTTTCTTTAAATCAAATGTTCGAGAAATGGATTTTAAAAAGGCCTAAATCTTTTGAGTTTTTCTAAAATCTGATAAGGTGGCACACTGAATCCCCGGTACCAAGTCTGTAAGTATCTTTCTGCTCTATATATATACTGTACTGTACTAAAACCTTACTGTAGATAGGATTGAGACTGTAGCTAGGCTATGATTCTGTAAAGAACAAAAACTCTAAAATACTATCTCTGCATAAGACATATGAATGAATAGTAAATTTTTTGAGATCTTTGTAGTTATTTGATATGTGTACTGGTAATGTAGAGTATTGATATGGATTCTGAGGGTAAGCAAAGTCTGCCAACTTCGGGTAGCGGTAACTCAGAGCTTGGGACTGAGGCACTGACCGAGTTAGTAAGGAAAGTGGTAGAAGAAGTATTGGAGACCAAGGCTAAAGAAATTAGGGAAACGCTTCAAGCAGGGTGCTTGGAGTGTAAGAAGAGGAAGGATTCTAGTTCTTAGAAGACTAAGCCTCATTCTGTGAAACATGTTAAGACACGACCAAACTTTCCAACCTACAAGAACTGCAACGGGCGTCATCCAGGTGAATGCCATAGGAAGACAGGAGCATGCTTTAGATGTGGGTCCAAGGAGCATCGAGCTCGGGATTGCCAAGCTTATTCTATTTAAGTGTGTGTTACGAATTGTATGCGTGCTTGATAAATGTTTCTTTACTTTGGTAATTAGATGTTCTGGGTCGTACTAAGAATTATATATTTTTTTAAATTTTAAATTAAATTAGAGTGCGTAGCGGAAGCATAGTGGTTTGAATTAAGTAATAAGGTTAGTTGGTAGTTTAAAATTTCGAGGACGAAATTTCTTTAAGAGGAGTAGAGTTGTAACGCCTCGATTTTTTAGCCTAGGAGTAATGGGCCTTGAGTCTAGGTTCGGGTAGAAGACGGCCCGAACAATTTGGATATTTTAATTATTATTATTATTATTATTATTATTATTATTATTATTATTATTTAGTATGTAATTAAATAAATTACGAAGGGTTATGGTGTGGGAAAAAGGCCTAAGAGTAAATTTAATTCGGGGCAATTCCTGAATTTTTAATTTTGGAGAAAGAGGGTTCTGGCGATATGGGCTTTTAAAATTGAGGTGGTAAATTATGACACAACTAAGGCCTTGGTAAAGTGGCAAGGTGGCGCCACTAAGTTCCTAAAAAAAATGGTGCCTGGGAAGAAATTAAAGGTCTAGGGTTCAAGTTGCAAGGTAGGCATACTGTTACTTTTTAATTTTAGGCATGTGCCTGGCATGTGATCACTTAAGTGAATTTCGGCAAGGGCCTTAGGGAGGTTGGGCCGATTGTTTTAGTTGATATTAGGGTTAGGTTCTTTTCTTTTTCTGTCTTGGAGAATTAGGGTTAGCCACCTGAAAGCTTTCACTGTCATTCATCCTTTCTGAGATCTTAAAAAAGCCGAAAATGCAAATTCCTTCTCCTTGGTGCCGAGTTCTTCTTCCTCTCTTTTCCTTCTATTTTCTTTCTTCCTTTTTTTCTTTTTCTTCTAGCCGAAACCTTCTGATCACTTTACTCACCTCCTCTATCTATCCCATCCTCCACAAAACCTTCATAGCCGATCGCCGTAAAAGCCGAAATCCCGAAAACTCACTTCTTGTGCCAATTTCTCCAAGCCAAAATCCTTCAGTTATTTTTGTTCCTTTTGATCAACTTTCATCTTCTCTAAACCCTTAATATCTTTCGGCAACATTGCTTCAAAGTTATAGCCTCAAATCGTCATCTTCTTCTTCACTTAAAAAGCCGAAATGCCATAGATTTAGGGACTTATAACCGAAACTTTAGGTCTCCTGGATTCGAGTTCTACTATCATTTAGAGGGTAGATCTGCATTAGATCTACGTAGAAATCAAAGAGGAATAAGTGCTCATCACCTCAGATCTAGTCTTATTTTACAATTTAGAAAAAACTGAAGTCCCTAAAATCTAGGGAGGCTGTCAATTTGGGCATAGGGCTTTAAGGGTCTTTAACCGACGATTTTTTTTGGTGTTTAGTGTCTTCTAGAGGTTGGATCGAAGGTTTGGATCTTTGGAACAACTAGACTTAGATCTAGTCATCGGTTTTCGGCAAAAAGGTAAGATTCTAAAGGCTTTAGGAGCATGGTTCGAATATGGTAGGTGAATATTGAGATTGGTTATTGTGGTTTGAAATCTAAGAATTATGGTAATCAATTGTAGGACATCGTAAGGGATCTCAGTGACAGTCATCGCGAAACAAGTGTGTATCGGACACCCTCTCATAGTTCAATTCGGTAAAAGCCGAAATGCCGAAATTCTGGCATTTCGTGGGCTTGTGAGTGTGCGAGTGCTCACAAGATGTTTAGAAATCATTTGATCTGAAATCGCAAAGTGGTAAGTTAGTCGTGTGTGAAATTTCGTGCACTTCGGTAATTGGGCCTCGATAGGCTAAAACTGGGCCCAATGGGCTTACGGGCCCATACAGGTAAGATAATAAAAAAAATAGGCAATAAGTATGTTCTGTTAGACTGTAGAATCAAAACTTTTTAAACCAGTAAACTGGTCATAAAACTTGAATTAAATGGGCTTAAATTGCTAGTGGACACTGTAGGGCCCATTAAGGGTTTTAGGGCCCAATGGCTAAAATTGTGAAATAGAGATAAATAAATTACTGTGATGACAAATGGGCTAGTAAGGACCGTATTATTCCTCAGAACCCTTAAAACTGATAAAATTACTGAAATACCTTTATAGGTGAAAAATTTACAAATTTACCCCTAGGAGTAAAATTACTGATATACCCCTAGGGTTAAGGTTGACTGAATGCATGTTTGTATTACTATTTCTTTGCATGCCATGTTATTATTTCCTGATGCATGGGGTGGGTTATTGATGGAGGAAGTCATCGAAAGTGGCTTGTCCACGATTGGAGGCTTTGCCTCAACTTATCGATATCCGAGCAGCAATGCTGCAACTATGGAGTGTAGAAATTTGGGTGGGTTGAGTTATTCCCCACATGGAGTGTAGGGCTGGTACGGGTGGAGTATAGCGGTTGGTTATAGGCTGGGTTGGGCTTGCATACACGAATATGTCTATTCTGTTCTAGAATGGGTCTATGGGCCATACTGTTATCTGAAAACGGGCTAAGGCCCAGTTTACTGTATTCTGAAAAGGGTTTCGGCCCAGTACTCACTGTTATCAGATTAGGGCTTAGGCCCAATGGGCTTGAGCTGACTTGGGCTTTGGTTGGGTTTTCCATATACACTGAGTTTCGCAAACTCACCCTCTTTCTCTTCCATCCTTACAGGTGAGCCCTAGTTGGTGGACTTGGAGCTGGGCGGGATTCAGAGTGGCCACGAAGATTAAATTTCTGGTTTTTTTTTTTAAATAAGTTTCAATTAGCTTCCTTTTAAATTTCGCATTTATTTTTGATTATTTCTATTTTGGTTAAAGTTGTAATAAGGCCGCTCTATTATTTTTATTTTGGGTTTTTAAATTACTTAAATTGTTTTCAACTTGAGATTCACATCACTTAAATTGATTCCTTAAAATTGGTTAGCTCTAGGGCGCGTTTTATAAAAGTTACTTATTTTCAAAATATCACGATAATCGAGCAAAGCTTCCGCAACGTAAATGTTTTCAAATGTAATAAATATTTTAAATAGACTTAAACTTAATTTTTTGTTCGAGGACAAGTAATAAGCTTAAAGTGTGGCAATGGATGTGTGCATGTCTAGGATTGGATCCTGGAAGAGCTAGGTACTTAAGCAGTCTAATTGACTCACCTCCTCTTTTCTTGAATCCTACCTGGTTCGTAGTATCCATTCACTCTAAGCCATAACAAAGAAGGTTTGATTTTTTTGATACTTAACTGTTTTTAAAATAACATGTTTCTGCCACTACAAAGGTTTACAAATTTAAACGGTAAAAGTTTCTAAACATCAAGAAGGGTTTTCAATGAAAACATGGTTTTCGAAAAACACTTCAATGTGACACATCAGACTTGGCCATAATGTCTGGGCCGGGTTTGGGGTGTTACACATTATCAAATAGTTTAAATTCATATCAAATAAGTCAATTTCCTACCATATACTATTATCAACCCTAAATTTACTTAATTTATCATTATATTGACAATTCTAAATTACACATATAAATGTCCTAGGTACATGCCATTACCAATAATTAATATACTTTACCTCATTGAGTTCAAGATCGGCATGGGATGTTGATTCAATGGTCTAACTTTAACCTATCCTGCGCATAGAAACAAACCGTACGCTGAGTATGAACTCAGTGGTATCTCTATAATCTGAACACTTAATAATATGAAAATATAACATTTACATAAAAATCATATAACAATCACATTTATATAATTGTTCAATACATAGATAAATTCCTTGTAACTAATTCAATTCTTATTATCTATTAATCCGAATAGCTTTTCACGATAAATTCACAAATCATTTGAACAATAATATCTTTCGTTCATATCCAATTCAGAATTACTTAATTCATATATTTATTCATGTTTCAGTTTACTGTTCAATATCAACAAATATTATTCAACGGTTCACTATTAATCATTATTCTGTACCTATCTATTCCAATAACAGTCAGTATTTCAATATTAATTTCTTTATCAATATCATTCAGTAACGATCAATTGTTCAGTAACAATTAGTTATTCAGTATCAGTCAATTATTCAGTAACAGTCGGTATCATTCAATTGTTCAATACAGTAATTTACCCCTATTAACATACTCAGACCTAGATGGATACACGTATCCAACCCACACACCGGGATAGCACATAGTGCTCATCGGCGGGCGGAATAAGCAAAGAATAACAATACTTGATATATGATGGTACATAGTACCTCATCGAAAATTAATCCGGAACAGTAACAGTAAGGTGACACTCATAGTGCCATGTCGACTCGAGGTCGAGTATCCCCGAACACTTCCAATCTTATGGCATGCCAACTATATCCGACTTAGCCCGATACTGCTAATAGGGTTATCAATTCACTTTCTTAATTCAATATCACTTTTAATTCATTTACGAATCAATTCAATATCAATATTTATCCATCTATTTAATTTTCTTTTTAATTCCATAATAGTCACATATTCATATTTTTAACATATATATATATATATATATATATAATTCAATTCAATTCAATCATTATATCTTCAATAAATTCATCACATACCAAATATATTTATTTTCTTCATAGAACACAATAATTTTCACTTCAACGCTTACCATATGCATTAAATAAAAATATAACAATTAATAACTAAGTTCGGATTATAGAAACACAAACCGTAATTTTCGAGCTAACCCTCGTCGACTCTGTCTTTTCCTTTCTTGGCCGAGGTCTCCGGCACAATGTTAGCTACGGAAATTAAAACAATAAAATATTATCAATACACTACCATTCAGTTTCACATTAAATGTTTCAATTTTTATTCAAATTTTGCCTAAATTCCAATTTAGTCCCTAAATCGAGACTAACTTTTATTCTTCACATTAGCTCAATATTTTCATTCAATTTCCACTTTAGACTTATTTCAACTCTCTAATTCCACTATAAAACCATAATTTCAAAATTCTTTCAATTTACTCCCTACTATTCAAAACTTATGATTTACTTTACAATTCAATCCTTATTTCACTTCTAACTTGAAATTCTATCAATTTAACCCCTAGTTCTTCAATTTATTCAATATGAACTATATTAAAAAATCTAAGAACTTTCAAAACTTCAACTTAGTTTGAACAAAACTTTATTCTAAAGCTTTTAAAAAATCAAAATTAAGTAAAAATGACTTAATTGACTTACCAATTTAAACTTCAAGCTTCAAATCCCTAGTTTTCTCTTTTCTTTTTCTTTCTCTTTTTCTCCCTTGTTTTTCATTCCACATTCTGTTTCTTTCCATTCTTTTTTTCTTTCTTTTATTTGCTTTATATATATAATATAATAATATATTAATTTATTATACTTACTTAAATAATAAGTAAATAATAATTTAATTTATGAATTTAATTTTAACACATGTCATCACCATCACCATACACTTGTCACAATTTAATTTATTTATCATATAAATATATTATAATATAATTATGATAAATTAATTTAATATAATTTATTACTAATACATATATATATTTCATAATTAAAATCTAAGTAAAAATCTTAGATATGCCGCCTCAACTTATGCTAAATGGCATATTTGCCATTTTGATCCTTTTTACTTTCTATTAATCTACAATTAAACTTTCACACTTTATTCAATTCAGTCATGTTTCCTACTTACTCTTAATTAAGCTAAATTCACTTAATTAATGCCTAATTAACCACTCGATTAACTTCATAAATATTTTTAATAAATATTTATGAATCCATTTTTCAGAAACAGAGACCTGAAAATACATTTTTCGAAAATCGTAAAATTCGGGTCTTAACATTTCTCCCCCCTTAATAAATTTCGTCCTCGAAATTTACCTGAAAAGAGGTGGGGGTACAGAGATCTCACTATTTCTTTTAGTTTCCATGTTACATCCTTAATATTATAACTTCACCTCTCAAGCTAGTACCTCATCCGACTCTTCTTCATATGATAAATCAATTCAAATTTCAATATCCTCTGTCGAAATAACATGTGAAAGATCTGATCTACATCTTCTGAGCATCGAAACATAAAAAAAAATCATTATAATTTTTTCTGTAATTCGGAGGCAAAACCAAATGATATGTTATCGGTCTGACTTTTTCTACACTTTCACATGGTCCAATAGAACAAGAACCCAATTTCTCTTTTCAACTCAATCTCAAAATTTTCCTTCCAAAGTGAAACTTTAAAAAAAATACCTTATTACCGAGAGAATACTCGATATCCTGACGTTTTAAGTCTTCATACAATTTCTGTCTGTCAAAAGCTGCTTTCAGTTTATCTCAAATCTTCTTGTAACTTGCTCTAGAATCAGAATATAAACCATGTATCTCAATCAGAAATACTAGAAACTGGCAGACCATGTAACCTGACAATCTCAGAAACCTGTATTTCAGAAAATTATTAAATAAAAAATTTATTCATACCGGAACAAAATGTGCAAGCTTCGCCATACCTTCGACAATTATTCAAATATCATCTTTCTTTTTCGAAGATAGAGATAATTCCAATTCAAACCCATAGAAATTCTATCCCATTTCCATTCTGATATCATCACTGGCTATAACAATTCTGAATATATCAGTATCTGATGTTCAGTTCTATCTTGCTGACATATAAACATTTATATGCAAGTTCAAAATATTGCTTTTCATTCCAAGTTATCAACACATCTTTTTCAATTCACTGTACAACTTATTTCTTCCAAATTGCATAGACATGGTACTACTATAAATTTCATGCAAAATCTTCTGTATAAGTTTCTGAATTCTTCAGTACAACTTCTATTTCTAAATAGCAGACAATCATCAGATTCAATTTGAAATTTTTAATCAAAAATCATTTGTACACTATACCCATTTAACTAGTAACTCATTGTCACATTTCTAAGCTTTGTAGATCTGCTATAGAGGAATCAGTTTAACATTTGTCTCAAATAAAATTGAGCCATCTTCAGATGACAACAGTCGGGTATTCTCAGCTTGTAACACAAACAAAACTCTCAATTCGGACTATACATAACTTCATTTGTCTTTCCCGGATGATAATCAAATATCATATCTTGATCTTTTAATGTAAGGACAATAGCTACCACTTCAAAATCATGTATCAGATAATTCTTTTCAGGTGATTCTAACCTTTCGTAACATAAACCATTAGTTTACTTTCTTGCATAAAAACACTGTTATCCCTGTAAATCACAAGTTTATTTATCGGATTTTAGACTAAACCAAAACTAGTGCTTCAGTTAACTGAACTTTCAACTAATCAAAACCTTGTTGACATTTATCAGATCATTCCAATTCCTCATCTTTCTGTAGTAACCATATATTCCGAAAATCCTTTTTCAAATTTCTGGTAATAACCAACTAGTCTTAGAAAACTTCTGATTTCAGATATACTTTTCAATATTGTTTCCAGCACAAGATCTATAGCAAACTCAGCTTCTTTAACTAACAATAATTTAGGTAACTCTTCTGGAAACATATCAAAATTACCACTAATTTAAAGTTTAACTCAAATACTTTAATAACCAATACATAAGCAAAGTAAGTACCATAACCCTTTCCGGCACATTTCTATTTTGACTTGATTAATATCACAAAGACAAATCATTTAATCTTCTTTGATTCAGCAAAATATTTCATCATCCTAACTTTGCAATACAATACACTTTCGCTTGTAATTTACCATAACATCGTGCAAAATTAATCATTTCATTCTCAAAGTCACATCAAACAGTAATGTCATCAAATCGATCAAAAAATAGTACCCTAATATCATTATCAGACAGTTTCTGTGAATTTTATCAACCAATAAATACTGATCCGGAAAATTTAATACTTCCACCAAAATTTCAGTAAACTCAACGGACAAATCCTTAGTAGATACTGAATTCATGCAATCATACGAATAAATCAAGCTAAGATCAATTTAAAGTAATCATATCAGTATCGATAAAGAAGATAGTACTAGTATTGACATCTAGTAGAAAAAAATCTTCTTATATACGATTAACATATACTCTAGCTGATGTTCATTTTCCAGAATTTACAGTAAAGTCCTTTATCAGACTTTGACTTCTACTCATATTTCTGAGATTACAGGGTGATCTACTTCCAATAACTGTGTTACTCAGTCTTGAAATAATATCCTTTTCAACTTTCTTCAAACAATCACTAGAATAATGATCAAAAGAATCATATCCAACACATGTTCCACTCTTTATTCCACATTTTCCATACCTACTACAGATGTAGCTCAAGATCTTAAACTGAAGCATTGGGTATCTCAATCTTTTACTTGAAGTTTTAATTTCTATTTCAATCTGTCTTTTCTCTTTATTAAACTTTTTGACTTTATGTCTTCATTTAAACCATCTTCAAACCACTTGTACATTACGATTTTAGTCGGAATACACCCTCTGATATATTTATTCAATCAAACAAATTCCCTTCATATACAGTTACAGTCATATAACTTTGTTTAAGCTTCAGGAATTCTTTACATCTCTGATCAAGAAATCTCTAGCTGGTATATATATTTCTTTCAAAACTCATTTTGGAAGATTTCCAAATAACTCTTTCTTAATCACAACATAAATCAATATTTTCCACCATTGGTAAGCTGAATCTTTTAACAGAAATATCATACATTTCTAACATTTATTCGGTGAACAAAACAATTCATTTACAACCCTGATAATATTCTCTAACCAAATTTTAGTTCGTTCAAGATCATTTTCTACTGTAATTCTCAATTCTTCCACACTATATGTACAGATTATTAACAGCAGATAATTTACCCGTTCAGACAAGCTCTGTACCTTGAACCACTTTGGGAACCGAAGAAACAGGAGGGGTAGATATTGTAGCAGATACATTTTCTTCTACTAACTGAAGAGCATTAGTTATAATTCTAAATAATTATGTATCATCTCTTTCTTTATTATTTCATTAGTCAACATTCATTAATTAATTACTCATTGTGTTAATACTCAATGTTACTGATTTAGTTTCCATCTAATTCACGAGACTATTCATCTCCAGTATACATTTCATAATCAATACCATCGATATGTTCATCTAACATTTTCAACTATAAAACAGAACCAAGCAAATATATCAGTATCTGACCTCGACTCAATTTTGACTCAATTATGGAATGTATCTCTAGACTCAATTTCGAGCTTGATTTAGTCAGAGAATTAGCTAAACCTAAATTTCTCTGATACCACTAAATGTAACACCCCTAACCCTATCTCGTAGTTGGAACAGGATTACAGAGTATTACCGGTCACTATAGTTCATTTACGATTAATAGAGAAAGAAATATAATTCAGTTCATAAAATATGGAGACAAGATTCATGTGCCTCCTTCATCTCTTCATGACTTCTCCATATACTTTCTCTATACGGGGCATGGATGTTATTGGGCCGATCTCATCAAAAGATTCTAGCAGGCATTGATTTATCTTTGCGGTCATCGGTTATTTCACCGAATGGGTAGGAGCTACTTCATATGACAATATCACAAAATCGGCAGTCAGCAAGTTCTTAAGGAAAGAAATCATATGTCGATATGGAATACCAAAAAAGGTCATATCTGACAACATGCTGAATTTCAACAATAGCACGATAGCGGAGGTTTGTAGTCAATTCAAGATCAGACACCACAGCTCGCCGCCATGTCGCCCAAAAATGGATGGTGCAGTTAAGGCAGCCAATAAGAATATTAAGAAGATCGTGGGGAAAATGACTGAGGCTTATAAAGATTGGTTTGAGAAGTTACCATTTATCCTCTATACTTATTAAATGACTGTCAGGACCTTCACCGGGGCAACACCTTTCTCATTGGTTTATGGAATGGAAGCGATTTTGCCCATTGAAGTTGAGATTCCTTCTCTCTGAGTTTTGAACTGAAGTTGGATGAAGCAGAATGGATCTAATCCCGATATAATCAACTAAAATTAATTGAAGAGAAAAGGTTGAAGACTATTCGTCATGATCAGATGTACCAAAAAATGAATGATGCGAGCTTACAACAAAAAGGTTCGCCCCAGAGAACTCTACGAGGGAGACTTAGTATTGAAAAAGAATATTCCCATATAAAAGGACTTCAGAGGAAAGTGGATGTTAAACTGAGAAGGACCTTATGTGGTAAAGAAGGCCTTCTCTAGAGGAGTGTCGATGCTGACCAAGATGGATGGAAAGAACCTGCCTAATCCTATGCATTCCGATTTAATCAAAAATACTTTACTAAAAAAACAGACAAAAAAAAACAAAAAAGAAGAAAAGAAAAACAAAAAGAAAAGAAAGAAAAGAAAAACAAAAAAAAGAGAAAAAGAAAAAAGAAAAATGAGAGGCCAGGATGAAAACTCGCAAAAGGCGTCTTGAGACCAAAGGGGTTTTGAGTTGAAAACCCGAAAATGAAGGCTCAAATTTTGACCAAAGAATGGGCATTCAGTCAATAGGTATTTCACCTAAAAAAAGAAGAAAGAGAAAAAATTGGAAAGGCCAAGGCGAAAACCCACAAAGGATGTCTTGAGGCCAAATGGGTTTTGAGTTGAAAACCCAAAAAAGGGCAACTCAAATTTTGATCGAAGATGGGACATGTGGTAGTCTTGTCCTCTCAGAATTAAAAAGGAGAAAGAACTTTACATCTTGGGGCATTAGCAAAGTACTCTAGGTCTTCTAGACACATCTCAAGCTCAAAATGGTCCTCAAGAAGTTTGCGCAAAGAAGCTCATGCTGCGATATTTGGGGCACCTGTTTTCATCTTACTCATTTTGAATTTTAACAAAGTTTGCTATCTTTGATTAATTTATTCATTTCGAGCTATGCTCTCAATCAATTTCTTTCTTATTGTATTTGCCTCTTCGATTGACTTATTCGTCTTGAGCTATGCTCTCAATCAATTTCCTTCTTGTCCATTGTGATAATCTCTTTCAAGCATTTTTCATTGAAATAACGATTAATGGGATAATAATACTTTCACAAAATGAGTTCTGCATATTACTCTGGAAGCTTCTAAATAGTATAAAAACTTGAAACAGGACTATTGTTTAGAACTCACCACGCTTAAGGGTTGAAAATATTTGAGAAAGAAGAGTCTAAATTGTGACTATTTTTTTGGGTTTTTTGTCAAAGATATCAGCTGAGCAAGAAGACAAGATATTGCGTCAATGATAGAACCTTGATGAGCAATGAGCAAACACAACCCAAACATTAATAAGGGATCATTCTCATGACATTTTGTATTCATGCATCATGACATTCTAATCATTTGGCATAAGCATAGGCCCATGAAATCGATTCTACAGGTCATGTCCCCTAGAGGACGGTGTAGCAAGATCGGTGAATCCACAAATCTCATCTCCCTGAAGTAACAGTAGAGCAAATTGAAGTTGTAGATCTTATCTCCTTGAAGTTGTAATGGAGTAGATCGAAGACAGTGAATCTTATTTCCTTAAACAGATTAAAGCTATAAATTATAGTGGATCTTATCTTCCTGAAGTTGTAGTGGAGTAGATTGAAACCACCAGCCTTATCTCCTTGAAGTTGCAGTGGAGCGGACTAAAAACAGCGAATCTTATTTCCCTGACGTTACAGTGGAACAGATTAAAGCTACAAATTATGGCGGATCTTATCTTCCTGAAGTTGCAGTGGATCATATTGAAGCCACCAGCTTTATCTCCCTGAAGTTGCAGTGGAGCAGACTGAAGACAACGAATCTTGTTTCCTTGATGTTGCAGTAGAGTAGATTAAAGCTACAAATTACGACGGATCTTATCTTTTTGAAGTTGCAGTGGAGCAGATTGAAGCCACCAACTTTATCTCCCTGAAGATAGCGGAGCAGACTGAAGACAGTAAACCTTATCTCCTTGAAGTTGCAATGGAGTAGATCGAAGATGGCGGATCTTATCTTCTTGAAGTTGTAGTGGAGCAGATTGAAGCCACCAGCCTTATCTCCCTAAAGTTGCAGCGGAGCAGACTGAAGATAGTGAATCTTATTTCCCTAACGTTGCAGTGGACAGATTAAAGCTAGAAATTATGGCGGATCTTATCTTTCTGATATCTCCCTGAAGTTGCAGCGAAGCAGACTGAAGACAGCGAATCTTATTTCCTTGACGTTGCAGTGGAACAGATTAAAGCTACAAATTATGGCGGATCTTATCTTCCTGAAGTTGCAGTGGAGCAGATTGAAGCCACCGGCCTTATCTCCCTGGAGTTGCAACGGAGCAGACTGAAGATAGCGAATCTCATCTCCCTGAAATTATAGTGGAGCAGTTTAAAGCTACAAGTTGTGAGTCTTATCTCCCTAAAGTTACAGTAGGAGCAGATAGAAGATAGCAGATCTTAGTTCCCTGAAGATGTAGTGGAGCAGATTGAAGCGACAATTCTTATACCCCTGAAGATGCAGTGGGTCAGAACGAGGCTACCAGGAAGAAGAGGAGCAGCCAAAGAAGTCGAGATTCAGAGACCGGACAAGATTGGTCCTTCTTAAAGGTCTTTGCTTTATTCCTGTTACACGATAATGAGCAAAGAGAGGTAGCTGTAACAGACCCAATTTGCCCGGGCCCATACAGAAATAAAAAATAACAAAAAAAACCAAATCCAAATAATTAATAGTCCAAATGTCCATTACACTAGGCCCAAAAATAAAAACATAACCCAAATTCAAAACCCAAATACAAGCCCGAAATTCAAACCCAAAATTACAAGGCCCGAATGGCTCAAAAACTTAAACATTCTCAGCCAACCTAGGAAACCCTAGCCCTAGGCGCGTCGCAGCCCCCAGCCTCCAGTAGTACCACCACCGCACGCCACGTCGGCCTTCGTACATCCACAGCTAGCGTCCGTACCTATGAAGAAGACAAAAACACAACAGCATAACAAACAACAACAAAATAAAAACAAGCAAAACATTGTATTTTCATTCGGCTATAAAAGCCATGAAATCATCAGTGTATTTTTTTGATTTACACACGAATACAGAGACAATAATCGAAATAATAGAAAACTTTCTAAATGTGGTTTTCTTTTATTCCTTTTTTTTCATTTTTTAGTTTTCATTTTTTTTCTCTAAAGAAGCAAACGAATTATAAAAAAGAAAAAATCTCACCTTTCTCACGTTTGAGCCGCCGTGGGTGGCTGAGATGACCATCTCCGATGATAGATGGTGCGAAAATGGGGTCAAGAGTAAAAAAAACCCAAAAATGGCTTTTTTTTATTGCAGACCACCGTGGTGGCGGCGCCGTCGTCGACGACCTGCGGCCATCACGGTGGTCTAGCGACCGGACATTGATCAGAGTTAGAAGGGGGGAGAGAGTTTGAGAGAAAAGCTTCTGTTTTTTTTTTTTTAAATGAAGGAAGAATGAAGTTTTAACAAAAAATTAACATTTATAGCTTACCCAAAATGGCGCCATTTTGGGCCAAAGAATAACCACAAAAACGGCATCGTTTTACTAACGGCCCGTCCGACCCGACTCGATTGGTGGAGGATCCGCATGTTTTTAAGGCTAAATGGGCTAATTGCGCTGTGAGCCCTTCCGCTTTTCAAGTGTTTTGCAATTAAGTTTTTTTATATTTTTAATTTTCACCCTATGTTTTATTTCGATTACATTTTAGCTCACATCTGAACGACGCCGTTTTGGAGGGCGGGGATATTTTCTATTTCGATCCCTCTATGTTGTGCGGTGTTGCAGTTCGGTCCTCCACCCTATTTTTCATCCCCGATTTTTACCCAAAATTCTGTTTTGATTCCAATTTAGCCCTTTTTGTTGTTATTATTATATTAATAAATGGATTAATTTAATATTAAATATTTTTTATTTACTTATTCTTTTTTTTAAAATAGGCTTTACTTATTTTTATTTTTGTCATCTTATTTATTGTTTAGTTATTATAATTTTACATGCTTTTAAATTTTAAAATAATTTTATTTTTATTTTTATTATATTATTGTTAATATCATCACCATTATTATTAATATTATGATTTTTAATTTATGTTACTATATAGTTATTTATTTATTTGTTTAGTATTAATTTTGGGTTCCAAACTTCTAGTTTATTATTATTATTATTATTATTATTTTTTCTTCTATTTTAACTTGACCTTCTCTCTTATTTTATTTTTGATTTAGACATTTTTTGGATTTTCAGCTTAGTCCTCTATTCCCTATATCCTTAATTATTTTATAATTTTCCCCCAGTTCCGTTTAAATTTTAATTAAATCCGTTATGTTTAATTTCAGCCTTTTCATTTCTTTTTATTTTCGTATATAGTTGCTTATTTATTTATTTATTATTGCCTTGCTTTTTATTCATATTGCTCGCATGTGTATACATTGTTATATGGTTATCAATTTCCTTTTTCTTGGTGTTATGCCATCATCCATTTTATTATTTTTGACATCTTCAAGTCGTATCCTTTCCAACATATATCGTTGATTTATTTTAGATTACTTTATCGTTCTAAATATAACATTAATTTTTTATCCAAATTCGTAAAAAAAAGGGGAATTTTGAAAATAAGCAATATTTCATATTTTGGGAAAACGAGAAATCGTACCCTAACTTACGGGGTCTCAATTTTCTCATTGAACCGCCAAATATCTTTTCAAATTAAAATACATGAATTTTAAATAAAAATAAAGGCAATATTCCATGTTTAGAAACTCAAGAAAGTCGTGCCCTAACTTACGGGGTTTCGATTTTTCTCGATGGATCTAAATAACCAAATATCCTTCTAAATTAAAACATGTGGGATTTCAAAATAAAAAATAAAAAAATAAAGACAAGCTCATTCTCAAAGGTTCAAGGTGTCGTGTCCTAACTTACGGGATGTGACCTTTTGTTATCTTGAGACGAGACGATCTTTAACGTTGTTTTGATTTATTCAAGCCTTTTTTAGTAAAATTAACATCAACAAAAAAAGGATCGTTTTTTTAAAATTCTTTTCAAATATTCAACATTCGACATTAAGACATTAATTGATCAATTAGGTACCAATTTTGGGCGTATCGAGGGTGCTAATCCTTCCTCGTGCTCAACTAGCTCCCGAATCCATTTTTCGAAATTTGTAGACCAAAAATCATCATTCTAATAAATTTAAACTTTTATTAAAATGATATCATTACGAGGTGATCCGATCACACCTAAATAAAAAGAATTGGTGGCAACTCCTATTTTCGTTTTCATTTTCAAAATCAAAGTCGACCCTATTTTTCAAAAAAAATAGTTTCGACAACGAGTACAACACTTAACGATGTGCGTTTATTTTGTTTGGAGTAAAATAAAACGATCTATATTGGATAAATACATTGTAGCTTAATACACGATGTGATTTAAATGAAATAAAATAAAAAAAGGCAATACAGAGCATGGAATAATAATACATGAATGTTAATGAATGTCAACAATATGATGATATTAATAAATAATTCCTAGAGCATATAATGGTAATATTCACATAATACACCATTTTAATACCAATATTAACAAATGAAGAAAATGAAACAAAATAATATATAAAACAATTTAAAGTAAATAATATTTTAAAATAAATGATTTATAAAACGATTTGATATAAATAATAAGATAGTTTCAAATAAATAATATATAAAAAAACTTAAAATAAATGATAATAAAACAGTTTCAGATATACAATATAAAAATTTTAAAATAAATAACATATAAAACAGTTTAAACTAAATAATATATAAAATAGATAACTTATGTAAAAGTTTGAAATAAATAATATATGAAAAAAATTAGAAAAAGTTTAAAATAAATAATATATAAAAAAATTAAATTAGATAATATATAAAAGAATTTAAAATAATATATAATAAAACTGTTTAAAGTAAAAGGTCAAGGATTGAATTGAAATCAATGTAAAAATATGGGGTGTAAATTGTAAATGATAAAAGGGGTGCCAAGGACCAAAATAGAATGCACTTAAAGAAAGAGGGACTGATTGGGAAAATATTCTCAGCCCTTATGCTCAGCGTTTCAGCGTGGGCCAAAATGAAGCAAACAGAAAATTATGCGGCAAGATTTAAGAAAAATAAAAGAAACAAACAAGGACCAGATCGCATTACATCGCAAAAGTGGAGGGGCCCCTTGCGCAAATAGACCATAAATAAAAAACGCGCGGACCCCCTCCTGGAGCGGGTCGGGTCATGCGGGTCAAAGGCCTTATATGGCGCCGTTTTGAGGCCACTGAAACAGGCCCTAAACGACACCGTTTCACTTGTTCTATAAAAGCAATTTAAAAAAAAAAACTCATTCTGCCCTTTCTTTTTAAAAAAAAAAATTTTAAAGCTCTTATGTCCTCTCACCCCCCTTTCTAACAATCGAGCTCCTTTGGTGGGTCTGCCTTACCGCCGTCGTGGCTAGTGGCCGGCATTGCGAAAAATGGGCATTTTAACCCCACCTTGAAACACCTTTGAAGGCCAAGCCATCAAAACCTGAAGAGTCGAAAAGAGATAGTTCTCGACCCCTTTTTTAGGTCCGATTTCAACGACAGAGAAGGGCCCTCCGGCATCGCGATTGCGGGGAATTCAAGTGAGCCTCTCCTTCTTCCCTTTTTTAGTTTCACACACACACACACACATATATATATATATATATATATATAATAAAATAGACTTAAGATTAAAATCAAAGAAATACAAAATGAAAATCACCTTTATATCTCAATAAATTTCTGTTCTTTCTATTCGAAATTTTTGTATTTTTTCTTTAGTTTTTTTTGCGTAAAAAAAATTACAAAGATGAAGTCCGAGCCTTTATAGCTGGATTAAACAGCCTTTCGTTTCTATATTTTGTTTGTTTCTGTTTTTTTCTTCTATGTTGTTTTCTGTTGTTGCATTCAATTTTTTGCAGGTGTTAGACGCGCGTGGAGGAGGGCGTGCGTGGAGGAGCGGCGCGCGAGGTGGCCTGCTGACGTGCGGCGCAGGTCAAGGGGAGGCGTAGGGTTTTTTGCCTATCTTTTTTTCTTTTGCTGAAAGTGTTTAGTTTTGGGGCCATATTGGGCCACTAGGGTTTTTTGACTTTTGGGCTTGTAATTGGGTTTTAATTTGGGCTATTTAATGTGTAAATTGGATTGTTGATATGTTTATTTTGGGTTTTGTTTTATAAACTGAGCCAGGCCAAAATTGGCCTATTACACTTTTATTTCATAGTTTGTTACAATCTGCCTTGACGTGACCTAACTTCTTACAATAACATCTCTTATCTCGCTTCCTCGATGCTACCAAATCTGAGGTTTACCTATTCTACTTGCTATTCGAACCAAATTAATTTTCGAGTTTGTATTTGCTTAACAGATGACCCTTCACATCCTCGAACGAGAGATTATCATTGCCATAAATTAGGGTTTCCTTGAAAGATTTGTATAAAAGGGGTAAAAATCACAATAATAGCATAGCCTGATCTTCAACGTCAATCTGAATCTCAACATTTTTTAAATTATTCAAAAGAATAATAAATTAACTGATGTGACCTCTAAGGTGTTCACTTTTGTCCATGCGGAATGTGTATGGAAATTGTTTCAGCACGAATCAATTAGCCAGAGACTTTGTCGCATAAAGGGTTTCTAACCTTTTTCTATAAGCTGAATGTCATTTTCTCGATCAAAACATCATGCGTCACATTATTTGTTAGACATAATTGAATTGTGGATAGAGCCTTTTTATCTAACCTATCCCATTCTGATTTATCCATATCTGTAGGATTCTTCTCTGTAAGGACCTTCTCGAGATAACCCTGAATCAGGATTGTTGTCATCCGAACTTGCCACAGATTGAACTTTTTTATGCCATCAAACTTATCAATATCAAACCTTATTGTTACCGTCTCTGAACGGGTAGAATGTGGGAATCGAATTAGCTCTTGATACCAATTTGTTGGGGACAAACCCGGTTAAACAACAAACAAGTAAAATAACAAAGAAATTGAAAAGATCTAACACAAATATTTTACGTGGAAAACCCCCTCCGAAGAGGATAAAAAACCACGGGGAGAGATAATTTCACTAAAATGACAAAAACGAAGAGTACAAAAGATGGAGATAAAACTAAACCACAAAACGTAAATAAAAACCCTCAAAACGTAAACAAGAAATCTCTAAGAGCTTCTAAGAGCTTGTAAAAGTTAATACCTAAATGTGTAATAACTAGTGTGAAAAAAAGGGCTATTTATTGGCTAAATTTGTAGGTCAAATAATATTAAAATAATCTACACTAATCAGAGTTTAAGTAGGACACTAATATTAAAATAACTTACACTAATAAGAGTTTAAGTGAGAAACTAAAAACATAGTTTACCTGAGAAAAGAAAAGCCAAAAAATACGAGGCATACGTATTGTTTTTACATAAAATAGCAAAGCTCAAGGGCTTTCTCAATATTTTAGCCATTTTTTCCTTTTATCTAGGTCCAAACATATAGGTCCACTCTTGTTTTTAGCTTTGAATTATATTTGGAATTCTATTCATATTGTGTTGGTATATTTCATGTCACAGTCAGTTTTTAATTTAATTTAGCTTTATAACATTTTTCGACAAATTAATAATTTGGAATATAAAAAATTTGGTATGCTCTTTTATTCAAGTTATGTAATTATATGATGTAATTTGGAATCCAAAAAATTGAATGAAAATGAGAAGAAAAAAAAAAAAGAAAGAAAACAACAAAAAGTTAGGAGGAAGATCAAATGTAGGCATGGTAGACAAAAGAAGTGGGTCATGGGATTTTTGCCCAACCAAAAAAGCTGAGGTATCCATGTTGATCCATGCTGTTGCTATCCTTTGCCGACCAAAAAACAAAAGGAATAAAGTAAATTAAAACCAACACATGATTTAAACACTTAAATTCTCTTATATTTCTTTTTTATTTAATAATTATAGGATTTTCGTATTTACAATACACCCTATAATTTATATTTTAATGATAAATAAAAACACGAAATATTGATAATTGGAAAATATTTCAAATGTTATAACAAGTGAGTTAGTGTTACCTAACTTTATAAAATTACGAATGGTCAGATATAGTGTAGGTTCTGATCATATTTGTTCTTTTTGACACAGTGTCTAGAACTATCTATAGCCCCTTTTCAATCCATAAATAGGAGGATAATGCACTGTTTCAGTGCCCTTGAACCCACGTCCTACTATATTGACAACAATACCCAAACCAATCAAACTAAAACTCAATCGAAAATTTAATAACTATTTTTAAATAATAATATTTATTGAAATCATTTTAAGATATATATTAGTTCACCAAAAATTCGCCCAAAAACATAGACTTTTTTTTTTCTTTCTCATTTACAGTCCAACTTATTGATGAACTGATCCAAAAAGAAAGGAATAATTTAAGGCAAATTGAGTCTACTTTAAGGAAGGTAAGGTTGTTGAAAAAAAAACAACTTATTTTTAAGACCCAAACATGTTGCTAACTTTGAGGAGAAATAGTTTTTTAAGTAAGGAAATAATTCATTTAACATAAATAAATAATTAAAATAGTCTTAATTAAACTTTTATGATATGAATTACTATTTATTAACTAAATGTTTTTATTTAAATTTAAATATAAAAAATGTACATTTTAAATACAGTTTGAACAATCGAGAGTGTTGTTCAATCGAATTCATGAAGAGATCATTAATTGTATTTATATAATAAAAAATTGATTAGAAGAATGATATCATCACATTATGTTACACATGACATACATGGAGAATCCCAAATAAACCTGAAAAACTCAAGTGTAAATATGTGATCATTTAAACTCAACTGTAATAATAAACAAAACCAAAGCTAATCTTTCCAAAATTAAAATAAAGATGGAAAATTATGGGAAAATGGGTAATAAGAGATAAGAACAAAAAGAAATGGTATATACATATAATATCCGTATATTAAAAAGAATGTGGAGATAGTTGTATATATGGTGTCGGGTTCATATTACTTTTTCATGTTGTATATGGTAAATGGTATTAATAGGGAGTGAAGATGTAGTGAGGTTGGGCCACGCAGGGAATGTGGTGAACACGGTGTACAATTCATGCTGCTTCACTGTCTCACCTTTGTTTCACATGCAATCACCTCTTTGGAAGCTACAATCCAAAACCTCTTCACTGCCATGTGCCTTGCCCTACCCCTCCATGTGCTTTTCTTTCACCCAATGGAGCTTTTGTTGGCCCATATCACCTTCACATGTACCCTCTAGGGAAGCCAACAATGCCATTAAACCCTAATAATCCAAACTACCTCTTAACCCCCCCTCCCTCCCTTGTTTTCATTCTTTTGCCCTCTACTTTTTCTTCTCTATTTAGAGGTGAGAATGTGTTATAAATGGATTGAGTTTAACATCGAGTTCTCTTCCTTATTGTTAAGGGACTTTACTTGGACAAATTATATTAGTAATTATCTTGTGGACTCCAATATTTGATATTTTGATTGGACATTATCCTTATAAGCAATAATCACCTAAGTTTATCCTCTTTTAACATCTCTATATTGGTCCATTCTTGTCCGGGTGGATTTAGATGGGCAATTAGATGCACTGCGATATATTTAGTTTACTTTTTGTTTTACGCTACAATATCGTTACAGTATCTAATCTCACCGTCAATACTATTTTTACACTAACCATGAATAAACGCACCGTCTATTTAAACCTACCTTAAATTATCAATTAGTGTGCGTTTACAAGTTTACTAAATTTATTTCTAATATACTTGTTATAAACTAAATAATTAAGAGAATCTATATATTTACATAATATAATATCCGAACCATTGATCTCAGATCTCATTGACAAGTATTATTTGTGTTATAAAATCGTAAATAACATTAAATTTAATGAAAATGCTTATTATTTGAAGATACAAGGGTATTCTGGGAAAGAAAAAAAGAGAGGATAGAACGTTGGTGCATGTGGCGTTACAGATAGGCAGGCTTTAAGAGTGGTGGCAGAGAGGAGCAGTGGCCTGGCCTCCGTTCCTGACTTGTTGGGCTTGCAAGTTGTGCTTTGGCCTTTCATCACCCAATCATTACGCATACACGTACCTTTTAAATAATTTATGAAACAAATAAAAATAAAAAAATAAAATAAAATAAAATTTTGATTGAAATGATGAAATTAAAATTTTAAAGATTTTAATATTTTAGAATAGAGTTCTACCATATATTATTTTCTTTTTAGATATATTTTGAATTTAAATTGTTTTTTATAAATTTATATAAAATGATATTATATTAAAATAAATTAATGAGATATATAATGGTTTATTTTATATAAATGATGATATATATAGTAATGAAATTGTTTTTGATATTATATAATATTCTTTTGGTAACATATTATATATTGTATAGTTAATTATATTTTATATCATATTATTTTTATGTCACATCGTGGCATTTGGCGTTTTATTTTTTTATTTAAGAAATGAAGAAAAGTTATGGATAATTTAAATATTGTATAAAGAATTATATTAATAATTTTTTTTAGCTTATTTATAAAAGTATTGTGTTATGTGGCATGATAGTTTGGATTCAATTTCTAATAACTTACTCGTCTCAATTATTAAAAATTAATTTTAATAAAAATAATCATTACAAATATTAAATTAAATATTTTTAATTTTGAAAATTCAAATGAATAAATTAAAATTAATTATGCATTTAGTTAAGTATAAAATTAAATGATGAACTACACCCAAGATTACTAAATTATTAATAAGTTTATGTTTTGGTCACTTAACTTCAAAAAGTTAAAAAATAGAATTGAACTATTCGAAAGTTTTTATTTAAGTCATTGGGCTATAGCTTTTTTTATAAAAAAATTCAACTAGCGAGCTCCAAACGACGATTCAACGACTAGTATAGTGAATCAATACCTATCATTGCATAGAAGAACATATCTTAGATTCAAGTTCATCTAATGACCAGTATCAGTGATTGGAGAAAAAAATTATTTAGATTTTGGTTCACAAATTTGTGATGTTAAAGTCATTTCATAAAAAAAAAACCTAAATTGTAGAAGAGAAAAAGAATGAGAGTTTTCAATTAGTGCATGCAGTGCAAACAAAGAAGGTCATATAACAATGATTTTAACAGCTCTATGACTTCAATGAAAATTTTCTAATAGTTCAATGACCATTTTGTAACCTTTTGAAGTTAAGTGGCTAAAACAGAAACTTACTAATAGTTTAGTGACCTTGGGATAGTTTACCCCAAATTAAATCCATTTTAAAAGAATACTACAATGGCATATCCGTAAAATACCATAAAACGGGTGGCAAATTCTTAACTTGCCTTTACAAAAACCCGTTACCACTTACAAGCTCTCTGTATTCTCTCCCAAGAAAAAAAAAATTTCTCACCATTTTCTTCTTCTTCCTTTCTCTCGAAACAAACAGCTTCCCTCCTCCACCAAGCAAAAAAAGAAAAAAAAAATGAGGATCCAAAAACATTTCAAAAACCCAATGAAGAAATCGGAAAGAAAATCATCAACAATGAGAAGTAGAGCAAGAAAAATGGCGAGGAAACGAGTTGTGTGCAGCAGAAAGAGAAGAAGGATTTGCAGCAAGTCCTGTTCTAAGTCGAAGGAGGTAATTTCCAAGAAGCTCGCAGCTTTGAAGAGTTTAATTCCTGGTAATAATGTCAGAAACGGAAGTAATGGGATAGTTAAAGTAGAACAGCTGTTCCAAGAAACTGCAGACTACATCATTGTGTTGAAGACCCAAGCTTTTCTTTTGCAAAAGCTTATTGAGTTTTATGATCATGGTGATGAAGGGTCTAATAATGAAATGCAGCACCAAATTGTTCAACAACATCAGTCATAGTCATTAAATAATCAATCAAAATTTTATTTTTTTTGAACTCCTTTTGGGATATTTTCATTTTCATGCAAGAAGAAAGACAAGATCTTTTGTTACTTGTTTGGTGAAGGAGAAAATGACGGAAAATGAAAAAAAAAAAAAAAAAAGGAAAGGGTTTTGGAAACCTATATATTATAAGCATAGAAAATTTTCTATTATTTTCTCCTTATAGACATAGCTTAAATAAATATAACCGAATAAAAAAATTACAATTGGTTTAATGTATAGGATTATATAAAATAGTGATGCCATGTCATTTGTATTTTTTTAATAGTTTTATGTCACATTAATATTTTTATCTTGAATAAATTCAAATTCAAATTCAAATTAAAATTCTAAAATTTAAGATGAAATTATTGAAACTGTGATTCCACGTTATCTCCGTCCCTTTTTAATAAAAGAATGACAAATCAAATTTTTTCTCTTAAAAAAATTCAAATCCAACTAAAAGTATTAAATATTAAGAGAAAAAAATATGATTAATTATTTTCTTATTAAAAAAATAAAAATAATGTAAAATCATAGCTTCATATAATATTTTTTATGTAAATAAAAATATGATATAAATAAATAAAAATTAATGTACAAAGTATAATGCGTAGTTGTAGGATTCAGCCTAAATACTTGAGAATTGGGGCTTTAATTTTTGCCAATAATATTTCATTTAATAGTGATAATTAAGAAAAAAAAAGGTAAATAAATGAAGTGAGAAATGGAAAATATAAGAAAGTGGACCCATTGTGAGGGCGTGCTTAGTTATTCTTTGTGAGCTATGAAGAAAGTGACTTGTTAAGAAACCCACGTGCAAAAGCCATTTTTTTTGGGGGGAAAGAAAGCTTCAAGCTTGGCCCTTTTTCTATCAAATCCCTCCTCTTCATTTTTTTTTCACATGGGATGGTGATCTTTGCCTCGGCTAAATTTGGCAATTATGCCTTTTTTTTTTATTTAGTCTTTTAGATGGTTTTATTTTTGAAAATTAAGGAAATAAACCGATTTTAGAAGGAATGTGTAAAAACGTGCCTAATTGAACGTGCTTTTCACTAATGGTCATGTACAACCCAAATTCTGCACGTGTCCAAAATAAAATAATTAAACTAAACTAAACCCAATCCCAATTAAACCAACTAAGCCCAACCTACCCTAACCCAAACAAAAATGACCCAAACCCACACATAGGCCTAAATTTTTGACCCAACTAGCCAGATTTAGGGTTTCAAAAAAGCTAAAACCCTAATCAACCCCTAGCGTCGCCGATGTCATATCATCAGCGCAAGTGGCGCACCTGCCCACTGCCTCCCTTGTCGCCACCGCCATTTACCTGCAAAGGAGAAGAGCAGAACAATTATTAAATGAACAAGTTGTAAATGGCTATAAAAGGCCATCTAAGAAACCATTGTAATTTTCTTCTTCAACGAATATAAAAAAAATACAAAGAACAAATTAAAAAAAAAACACAGCAAGTTATCAAAAATAGATTCATCGTGCAAAAGTCTTGATTTTTTTTAGTTTACTTTTCTCTTTATTTTCTTCCTTCAAATATATATGTACATATTTTCTTTATTTTTCTTTAAAAAAATCAACATATATATAGATATACATATATACATAAAAAAAACTTACTTTCGGGAGGTCCGGCCGCCGTGTACGGTGACCGACAGTGGCGGTCGATGGCGGTGAACCGTTGGAGCTCCCACCGGATTCTCAAACCCTGCAGAGAAAAAAGGGAGTGGGGAAGGTTTTTTTTTTTTAAGCAGGTGAATATGAATTTTTTTTGAAATTTTTTTGCCTTAAATATTAAAATAAAACAACGTCGTTTTGGCTTAAGTCCATAAGCCTCAAAACGACGTCGTTTTGGCTTAAGTCCATAAGCCTCAAAACAACGTCGTTTTGGCTTAAGTCCATAAGCCTCAAAACGACGTCGTTTTGCCTTGGTCCGACCCGATCCGACCCAACTCGCCTCAGGATTTGCTTTTTTATTATTTTGTAATTAAATTTTTCATTATTTCTAATTTTACCCCGCAATTTGTTTCGATCTCAAATTGGTCCCTCTTGATGCTGTGCGTTTTGGAAGGGAAGGGAAAATTTCCCTTTTAGTCCCTCCTTGTTATTTGCACGTTTCAATTCGGTCCCTAGCCTTATTTTTATTCCAGAATTGCCCCAAAATTTTATTTTTAGGTTCGATTTAGTCCTTTTTTTTGTCATTTTCACTATTTTAGTATTAAAGTAACTAATTTAATATATATTATTATTACTATCATTATTTTTCTATTATTTATATTATGATTATTATTATTACTATTATCTTTTTTTTTAAATTACTGTTACTATTACTTTTTTTTACTATTTAATATATTATTACTTTTTATTATTACTACTATTGTATTATTACTATTATTATATTTTCATGTATTTATTTTCTTATTATTTATATAGTTTTTATTTATCTATTTATATTTCTTATCTATTTATATTTTTGTTATTATTATATTTTATGTATTACATCCCTATTTATATTTATGTATTAATATCATAATTTTACTATTGCTATATTTTTCATATTATTATTATTATTATTATTATTATTATTATTATTATTATTATTATTATTATTATTATTATTATTATTATTACTATTATGTTATTATTATTATATTATTTTTACCTATTACTCTTTAAATATACTCATTTTATTCTTATTCCTCACTCACATTATATATTATTTATTTATTTATTTATATATCTTTTTACAATATTTTAAATTTAAAAATGTTTATTCCTTGCATTATTACCATTAATATTATTATAATTACTATCATTTTTTAAAATAGTTTTACATAATATTTATTTATTTATTTTTAAATACTTTTAGTTTGTTTATTATTTCTTTTTTTTATTTTAGCTTATTCACTTTATTCATTTATTTCATTTTTGCTATTATCATTATCATTCATATTCTTGTCTATATTTATTCTGTTATGCCTGTCAATACCGAAATTTGTATTTGTTTATGCACTCTTTATTATCTCATTTTATTACGAACTTGTGTTATATTAACCTTCACCCGACCCCAAATTGATTCTTTTATAAAAGCAATGTTCCTTATTTGGAAATTCGAGAAAATCGTACCCTAACTTACTAGGTTTCGATCTTTCTCATTTAACCTAAATAACGGAATATTCTTTTAAATCGCAATACGAGTTTTGAATAAAATGCTTACTCTCTGAGATTCGAGGTGTTGTGCCCTAACTTACCGGGTATGACATCTTGTTACCTCGGGATAAGATTTTTTTGTAAATAAAGGTAATATTCGGTATTTAGAAGTTCGAGAGATCGTGCCCTAACTTATTGGGTTTCAATTTTCCTCGTTTACCCTAAATAATCGAATATCCTTTTAAAAAAAAGTTAAAATACACGAATTTTAAAGGCAAGCTCATTCTCAAAAGTTTGAGATGTCGTGTCCTAACTTACTGGATGTGACATTTTATTACTTCAAGACGAGAAGGTCTTTAACATTCGAGTTTTTTTTTAGAAAAAAAGAGGGATCGTATTTTAAAGCCTTTCAAGTTTTCAGTTCTCGACACTAAGACACTAATTAATCAACTAGGTACCAAAATTTGGGCGTTACGAGGGTGCTAATCCTTCCTCGTACGTAACCGACTCCCGAATCTATTTTTCTAAATTTCGAGGACCAAAATCGTTGTTTAAATAAATCAAATCATTTATTAAAAACAACCACTTTTACGAGGTGACCCAATCACACCTCATCAAAAAGGATTTGTGGCGACTCCCGCATGTTCGTTTTCGTTTTCAAAACCAAAGTTGATTCGCCATTTTCTTTTTTAAAAAATGGTTTCGACAAGTCATTTTATTGAACGTTGGCAATGGTAAAATTTTTGAAGCGTCCCAACGGTATTTTTTTTTATAAATACTAGGTCATTTTTCATTCTTTTCACTTAAATCCAACTCTCTCAATTCTATCATATTTTTTTCTAAATTTTTTGATACACTTGTTTAAAAATATTATAATTTTATTTAATTATTTCGTATATTATTAGTTTCAATTAAATTTTCATGAATGACAACCTCTCTGATTCCTTTCGACGAGCAATAATGATAAGACGAAATTTAAAATTTCGTTATTTTCAATTAAGTTAAATTTAAAATATTTTATTTTTTGAAATATTTTAAATTAAATTTTTTTGTCGATATAAATAGGCGGATGATTGTGCTTTGGAGGGGTTCATATATAACTTGTCAAAGAGCCCAAATATCAAAATTCGTGGTTTCTTGCAAGACATAAGATTCTTGCATGCGTCTTGTATGTCCGAGGGCGACAAACTCAATCTTACAGTCATCAGCGTGTTGGAGACACACATTTTCCATCTTCCATGCAACAAGTGTACAATCACACTCGATAACATAGCTTTACAACTTGGTTTACCGGTGGATGGGCCAGTCGTCACGGGGTCAGCGGTCGTTCCCAGTATATAGGACCTTTGGGGGGCATTTTTGGGGGAAGGTGTCAAATAAGTTTTACGGTGGCTAGATAAATATGAAGTGGTTAAAAACCAATTTCAAATATCTTCCTCCGAACACGCCCGATATTATCAAAGAACAATATGCCTGAGCATTCATCTTGAGGTTAATCGAGGACATTCTAATGCTTGATAAATTTGTTAGAAAAATGGGTTTGAAAAACGCAGCGAAAAATAAATTTAGGAAAAAAACCAGAGTTTTAAATTTTTATCAAAACAATATATTGGTTGTGATATCTAAAATAATAAACACTTAATCAAAATTGTATCTTTTCAATTCATCTAGGATTAGCACTTCGACCGAGTAGTCTTCTACACTATTGTCAAGTTCACGTCTGTCGAGTATGGGTTCACTTCGAATTAGAAAATTTTTCACAAAAATTACCAGTGGGGTAATTTTACAATTTCTCTAAACTTTTGGGTCAAGTTGTAAATCAGAAAAATATCTCTAGAATTTTTTTTTGGAATAATCTTTTCAGAGAATTTTCTTTCTACAACTTTATCTTGAATTCAAATGTGTGTAAATAATAACCCAAGGCTTTCTTTATATATGGAGAGTTTAGAGAGTTCAACTATGATTAAACTTAATCACTTTAATATTAAATTTAATTTAATGTTTATCTACAAGATAAATATTATATTAATTTAATAATAAATCTTATTAAAATAATAGAATGTTTATCTTGTAGATAAACATTAAATTAAATTTAATATTAAAATATTAAAATAATATTATTTTTTTTGAATAATTAATCTAAAATCAAATTCTCTAGTAGTGTTCTAGTAGGAGTGTAACTCTTCCACTACTCAACCATCGACGACCAATTGCCGCCAATTATCGAGACACCATCGTCGCAGCCATCGGCATTGTCATGTCCGGTGATGCAAGTGTAGCCGGTTCAGTTCGAGTCAATGATGACTCGAACGATCCAATCTAGCCACTAGTTGGATCGTCAGCCCGATTTTACATACCGGGCTCGGTTCGACCATTTTTTGGGTCTTGGTCGTAGTTTTGGGCAACCGAGCACAATTTACGATCTCAGGTCCAATTTTCAAGTTTAATTACCCATTAGGCCAATTGTCTGACTTGAAAATTAATATCCAAAAATATCTTATTAATTTTAATTGATTTGATTAATTTAAGTTTACTTAATTAAAATTATTTTTTCCCAAAAATCACTTAAAATTTCCAAATTAACTTTTCAAGAAAATTTTTTAATCAAATTCTCTAGTTGAACAATTCTCACGACCACCTAATTTAATTCCACATCGAATAAATCGACTAAATTAAATTATTCCCAAAGTCATAGAATTTTCTTCTGATTCAGATGCAGTCCGATCGAGCTTTTGTTGAGCTAGCGGATGGACCAATCTGACATATATGATTAGGCTCTAGTGATTGCAATTATGTCTTCCGATAATTCGCAATTACTTAATCATGGAGTCAGTTCACAAGAAGTACCATGATTGAAAACTCCATATTGTATACTATTTACGAAAGTAATTCATCCACTGCTTTGTCCAATGACCTCGTCATATGTGTTACCCTCATATGATATCATTGATTACTTTGAGTTAAATCTTTCCACTAAATACAATCCTATTTTATCTCATTGTCACTATTGTGTCTTAATGATTATTATGATCACTGTCAACAAATAGCTGTGATAAATTGCTCATTCGAGAACAAGCAACCTGTGACCACATTCCATATTTATTAATCCATACAGTGCTAATAAGAGGATATCATTAACTTTTTAATGGAGCTATGAATTCCATTGTTGTTAGTAAAGCCATGCCATACACAAGCTATGTACCCAACATACTAGCTATGGGCTCAATCATCTTTAGAGCATAAGCCTCCAGTTATATCAAAGCACATAAGTTACATGCGTATGGTCAGTGACTAATTTAGGATTTAGGTAAATCACACCAAGAACATCGCAAATGAATTAATTCATCTTGGGTCTAGTCCAATGTATCATTCCATCAATGAATACATCTAAGTTTCTTCTTGTGGAGTCAACTGCTCCGATAGCCAAGACTAGTCATCTCCCCAATTGGAATTGTAGATGACATAATAATACTTCTCAGTATTTGAATCAAATGCTCACTTTGATTTTTTTTACGGGATTGCAGACTCATTTAGATTATATGTTGAAGTAAGTTGTCTTTCTTGCAATGTAAACGTTCTTACAATGCCACTTATCTTCAGTTTGAACTTAGACAATCAATGAGCTAATATTAGCTTGTCACAATTTTGCTATGCATACAAAATTTAAAAGACATAATAGTGAAATGTGAAATTAACTTTATTTATTTATTCATCGTTTAAATAAATAGAAAACAGTTACATGTTTACTACAATATCGGCATGTTTCCCAACAACCTTTCACTTGCTCTAGTGAAGTAAATGTGTCATATTTCGCATTCTCATATCCTCGACGTGTTTGTTAAAACTCATAGTTATAGAAGTCTTAGTAAACGGGCCCAGCTAAACGTGCTTTCATACACTTTCTCCAAAATTGATCTATTTTCTAAATTTAAAAAAAAAAGCCAAAAAAGTCAAATAATTTTTTTTTGGCATATATACCTTATTTAGCCCATTTGCCTCTATATTTTGTCTCTAAAATATATTTTGAATGCAATTTTATACATGATAGATGAAATTGAATTTTTAGTAATACTAAAGACATTTATAGTGTGATTGATGTAGTTGAATATTTTTCTTAACAAAGAGATCACCATACGAGGCTAGAGAAAAATATTATGGGTTTGGTACTCAAATTTGAGTTTAAAAGTATTGGAGCAAAATTTTGAATTTAGATGAAATTAATAGGAAAAAGTATGGGAGATGTTAGGAGCCAAATTCTAGGTTTTGTTATATGCCCTTTCTTAAAAATAATTAATTATATTCAACTTTATATTTAGTTTTAGGTGAGTTGAATTTTTTTAATAAGAAAATGAGATTAAGGGCATAGAGTTAGAATTATTATATATTTTTTAATATTAATCTCATTATAAATTTTTATTATATATGTTTTTCTAAATATGATATTTAAAATTACCTATAGTTTCTCCCAATCTTTAAATAGGAGGATAATGCACTTCAGCGCACTCAAACCCACGTTCTCCTACACTGGCAACAATACTGATATCTATCAAATTAAGACTCAATTACTGAATTGGAAGCCCAATCCAAGCTATTTTCTATGAGTTGGAAAATGTTTTAACAAAATATTAAATCTCCGTACATTTGAAAGTGTCACTAAAATAATTTGACGGTTAAGATATATTTTAAATCTTTATATACTTTATTTTTATTTTTAAGAATTTAGTATTTTTATATAAAAATATAAGTCCAGTTATTACCACCGTTAAAATTCTTCTATTAATTTCATTAGTATGGCATTTTGAAATTAAAAAAAAATCACTTGGTAATCATGTAACAATAAAAATAACATTGAAAATACAATTATTACCACCGTTAAAATTCTTCTATTAATTTCATTAGTATGGCATTTTGAAATTAAAAAAAAATCACTTGGTATTAATAACATTGAAAATACTGATATAAATGGAAAAGAACTCATTCGAACTCGTAATGATAATATAATTTTTTGTGAGAACAATGTTTATAAGAAAACTTGACATAAGCATTTTGATTGAAAGAATTAACAATATTAACTATTTAAATTAACTAATGATATTAAAAAAATAAATAGACCAAATTTTAACAAAAATTAAAATGTATAGATGAAATTCAAGGTTCAACATGGCATAGGGGCAAAAATTGAACTTTAACAATTGCCATAATGTCCAAAAAAAAATGACAACCACAAAAGAAATTGAATATCATGTGTCAACCACCAAAACTTAGTTCGTTTAGATTACATGTAACCACGTATTATTTTAATTAAAAAGTTAATGATATTATTTATTTGGATTAATTAATAATATTATAAAATATAGATACTAAATTTTATTAAAAATTAAAATATAAAAATTAAATTTCAAATTTAAGCATAATAAAGAATCAAAATTTAAATTTAAATTTAAATTTAAATTTAACCATTATTTCCCATCAAAACAACTCATTTAGACATTGTTTCGTAAGTTGTAAATCAGTCCCGATTGGGACTCATGTGGAAGGTGCAACCCGAATCAAGGATCCACTCATCGCTTACTTTAGAATTGTTGACAGAAGCGACTAGAAGTACACCATTGCTGTAGTCTTCTATAACATCAGCTTCATCGGAATTTTCTAGTTGTCTTCCCTTTTGATTTGTAGCCTCCCTTTTGATCTTATTCTGTAGCTTATAGCACTCAGATTTAATGTGCCATTTCTTCTTGCAGAAATTACAAGTTTTACCTCTGTTTGAAGACTTCTATCTACCCTTAGATTTACCGCGAGGATTCTGTTCCTGTGTCCTTCCACGATCATCATCAGCATTTCGATCTTATCTCCCACGAACAATGAGACCCTCTATCTGAAAGTCAATTTTAACCACAGGATGCTTCATCTTATCAAACGAGGTTAAAGAATCATAAACCTCATCCACTGTGAGAGACTCGCAGCTATATAAAATCGTGTCTCTAAAGGTTGAATAAGACAGGGGCAACGAATAAAGTAGAATCAGCCCTAGATCTTCCTTATCATACTGAACCTCCATGGCCTTCAAATTTGAGAGAATTTCTTTAAACACTGTTAAGTGTTCATGCACAGATACACCTTCCTCCAAACGATGAGCATAAAGACGCTACTTTATATGCAACTTGCTGGTTAGAGTTTTCAACATACATATTTGTTCCAACCTCTTCCATAATCCAGCAGCAGTCTTCTCCTTCATTACATCCTGCAAAATTTCGTTAGACAAATGCAGATGTAACTGTGTTAACGCCTTTCGATCCTTGCGCTTTTTCTCTTCATCCGTCAATGTCGAAGGCATCTTATCTACCTCTAGCAGAGCTTCTTCTAAGTCCATCTGTGCAAGAACTGCCTGTATCTTTATCTACCACAACGTAAATCTGGTGTTGCGATCCAACAACGGAATTTCATACTTCAAAGATGCCATTATTGTGATCGAGATGAATAACCCGGAAGCTTTGATACCAATATGTAAAAATAGAACGTCGGTAATGACAATATATCGCAAAGAAAAGAGAAATAAAAATAAAAATAAAGAACACACAGATTTTACGTGGAAACCCTTTCGGGAAAAACCACGGGTAAAGGAGAAGAAAATTCACTATGTCGAATTCAAATTAATACAAGAGGAATAGACTATGTCTATTTATAGGCTTTGTAAAGCCATATTCTAATAGGAGTGTAGTAAAATTGAAACACCTTATTCTAATCAATATAAAATAGATCGAGTTTAATAAGGTTTAAAAAACCTTATTCTAAAATAAAATAAAAGAAATGTAGTTTTACTTTTATTTTGTTTTACCACTGTATTTTATTTAAATAAGGATTCTGGTCACTTAATTCTAGCAGTTGAAAAAAGGGGTTTGGAAAACACAACAGAAAATAAATTTAGGAAAAAACCAGAGTTTTAAAATTTTTCCAAAACAATATCTTGGTTGTGATATCTAAAATAATAAACACATAATCAAAATTGTACCTTTTTTTATTCATCTAGAATTAGCACTTCGACCGAGTAGTCTTCCCCACTATCCTCAAGCTCACATCTGTTGAGTATAGGTTCCTTCGAATTAGAAAATTTTTCACAAAAATTACCAGTGGGGTAATTTTACAATTTCTCTAAACTTTTAGGTCAAGTTGTAAAATAAAAAAAATATCTCTAGAATTTTTTTTGGAATAATCTCTTCAGAGAATTTTCTTTCTACAACTTTCTCTTGAATTCAAGTGTGTGTAAATAATGACCCAAGGCTTTCTTTATATATGGAGAGTTTAGAGAGTTCAACTATGATTAAACTTAATCACTTTAATATTAAATTTAATTTAATATTTATCAAGATAAATATTATATTAATTTAATAATAAATCTTATTAAAATAATAGAATATTTATTTTGTAGATAAACATTAAATTAAATTTAATATTAAAATATTAAAATAATATTATTTTTTGAATAATTAATCTAAAATCAAATTCTCTGATAGAGTCCTAGTAGGAGTGTAACTCTTCCACTACTCAACCACTGACGACTAACTGTCGCCAGTCACCGGGACACCATCGTCACAGCCATCGGCAATGCCGTGTCCGGTGATGCAAGTGTGACAACCTTACGGCACCTCGAGCCGGTTCGGTTTGGGTCAATGACGACCCGAACGGTCCGGTCTAGCCACCAGTTGGATCATCAGCCCAATTTTACATACCGAACCCGGTTCAACAAGTTTTTGGGTCTTAGTCTTGGTTTTGAGCAACCGGGCACAATTTACAATCCCAAGTCCAATTTTCAAGTTTAATTACCTATTGGGCCAATTGTCTGACTTGAAAGTTAACATCCAAAAATATCTTATTAATTTTAATTGATTTGATTAATTTAATTTTACTTAATCAAAATTATTTTTTTCCAAAAATCATTTAAAATTTCCAAATTAATTTTTCAAGAAAATTTTTTATTCAAATTCTCTAGTTGAACAATTCTCACGACCACCTAATTTAATTCCACATCGAATAAATCGGCTAAATTAAATTATTCCCAAAATCGTAGAATTTTCTTTTGATTCAAATGCAGTCCGATCGAGCTTTTGTTGAGCTATATAATTAGGCTCTAGTGATTGCAATTATATCTTCCGATAATTCCCAATTACTTAATCATGGAGTCAGTTCACAATAAGTATCATCATTGCAATTATACTATTTACAAAAGTAATTCATCCATTGCATTGTCCAATGACCTCGTCATGTGTGTGTTACCCTCATATGATATCATTAATTCCTTTGAGTTAAATTTTTCCACAAAATACAATCCTATTTTATCTCATTGTCACCATTATGTCTTCTTAATGATTATTATGATCACTGTCAACAAATGTAGTAGCCCGATTTTGGGCCTAGTCGGAACAGTGGTTTTAGGACCACAAATCTGACGGGGAAAATTTTATCTTTATTATATTTTTATGGTCTACGATTTCATGAAATGATTTCATGAAAATTTTGTTTAAAAATTTTGACGTTTAGACACTCAATTTAGTCAAAAGGACTAAATCGTAAAAAGTGCAAAAGTTGAGTTCTAAATGATAGATGTGTCCAATTATTATGAAATTTTAAATTGGAGATCATTATATGGTAATTAGACCATTGGTTAAGTTGGTGGACAAAAATGAAAATGGTTAGGCATGTTTCCAAAGTTTTTCATTAAAGGCATTTTGGTCATTTAGTTATTAAAATGAATTAAAAACAAAATAAAAGTCCAAAAATTTGTCCATCTTCCTCCTTGGCTGAAATTTCTAAGAGGAAGCCATGGATAGGGTTTTTCAAGCTTTCAAGCTTGATTGTAAGTCCGTTCTAGCCCCGTTTTTAATGATTTTTACGTTTTTGAAATCCTTGTAACACGATCTAGCTATTTCTACCATTAATTTGAGATGTGATGAAGGTCTAGGTTTTTACCCATGTTAGAAATTTGTGTATTTTGATGTTTAATGGTAGATTATGCATGTTTATGGTTAGAGAAACGACTTTTACTAAGTGATTTTTGGTGAAAAAGTCTAAAAGGACTAAATTGTAACAGTTATAAAATATGTAGTAAAAGTGTGTTTTAATGGAAATTGTGGGCTGCTATAGTTATGAAAATGGTTCGGCTAGGCTTGTATGTTAAAGAAATTGAATAAATTTCATCGATATGTGATTTCGTGTAAGACCATGTCTGGGACATGGCATCGATATGAGACTTCGTGTAAGACCATAGTTGGACTATGGCATCAAGTAAACAACGTGCTCGACCCGTAAAACATTCTCTAATTTGACAAATGTTGGTAAGTAAAATTGAAGCTAAGTACTGGAATTTAATTAGATATTAATATTGAGCTTGCGTAAGTAAGTTTATTGTTTGAAATTATGGATGACAGAAAACATTTGTAAAATAAATAGGTGTGTTAAATTGCTTGGAGTGAACTATGTGATTATGATGGTATTACGTTAATGATGAATACTAAGTCATATGTGTGTAATTATGAGAGTCAAGTTAGAGGTTTTACGACCTCACATCATTACCAGTGTTATTTTTAAGATTCACCAAAATTATGTTGAATAAGTTCACAAGTGTGAAACCAAAAAGTACAGTAGTGGAATAATTAGTAATGCATACAGAGATGATAATAGAGTGGAAGGTGAAAACAATTTTGGAAGAAATATCAAAATTTTTTAAGGATTATACAGATTATGCAATGTTACGGGTAAAGAAGAAGTTAGTCTAGGTTAATCGACCCAATTAGGTACGGAGTCTAAAGTATGTGTTTGCCGAAATCCCTCTCGAATTGATTTTCATTAGTGAATAGAATAATACGGGGTTCACGATGACAAAATTAGTCAGAAAAATGATAATTAAGTTGTAAAAGTGTCTATGTGTAACAGTTATGGTTGAATAAATTATGATGACCTCTTCTGGATATTCTACATATTCCTTATTCTCAGAGATATATGTGTGATTGTTCATTTTCTGATAAAGTTCTTATGTTGCGAGAATGTTAGCTAACTCTAATGTTAGTCGAAAGCACTATTAGCCTGGTTGGTTTATGATCAGTATTATTTTATCTCTCTCTTCGGGACTCTATTCTAGTATGTTCAGAATAAAAGTTGATGGTGAAAACTTATGTTACACTATTCTTCTGTATCTACTGGATGTTGTTTTGTCTTATATGCATATTTAGAAAGTGTATTATCTTTGCTACGATGGAAATTCCAGAGCTGGTAAGTTTGATTAAAGTCGAGTTCAATCAGGATATTTGTCTCCTTGAGCTAATATGGTTGAAAAGAGTATAGTGATATGTTATTATTCAATAGTTGAAATCAACTCAATTGTTTTTATCAGAGTAAGCTGATTTGTTGAGATGTAGTTTGAGTTATATGTATTTAAGCATATCCTCAACTAAAGGAATAAATTATGTGAATTCATGAGTATATATATAGTTGGATAGTCTAAATGAAGAAATTATATTCTAGAAAGTATGATATAGAGATATACTTATTGAATTGCTCTAACCGAATGATGTTATTACGAGTTAAAATTGTTCGGATTTGAAAGGTTAACGCATTTATGAAAGTTTGAGTCGTGGGATTCGTGTTAGTAAAGTTCCAAACAATTAAAGGTATTGTTAATCGAAGCAATGATTCTGGAATCGGCTGAATTGAGTAAAGAATTTGTGATTTTTGTGATGTACTATTGAATAGATTGGAATGTGTTTTAATACAAGAATATAAAGAGGTAGTTTGTATTTTCAGACGGTTAATGTCACATTAAAAGGAACTGTTAGACTAGTGATTTAGAGACAGCTGCTATTATGTCTGTGTTGAGTTTTGGATGACTTCGTGTGTTTGATTGGAAAAGTCACGTACTTCCTGGTCCAAAAAGTTAAAGTATTGAATGTCCTAGAAAAATCTGAAATTTAAAATAGTGTCAATGGTTTGTGATGATGAAAGATTTCGAGTAAGTTATTGATTTAATCTCTGAGAAAGCAGTTCTAGTTACAGATGTCTGGATGGAAAATCTTTGTTTATTTTGTGAGTATTGGTTACTTGATTGACCTTATTTGATGACGGTCTAATTCTAACTATATTAAATGCTAAAGCGGGGTTTTCCTTACGAAATCGAGAAGCTTAGAAATGTGATAGTGAATGGTAATCTAAATGAGTTTAGAGTGAATTTATTTCTGATTTTGAATTTTAGGTCAGGCATGATTCTTGTTATTATTGTTATTTCTAGATAAAATTTGCGTACTTATGAATCCAGAACTTATGCAAAAGTTTTTGTACGAGGCTCAGTAGTAGCATGTCTGTTCATCCAAGAGTAGTGAAATGTGCAGTTATATAAGGTAGACGTTCTAGTGAATGAGTATGTACCATGATATTTTGAAATTATGATCAGATATCTATTTGTTAGCAAGTAAGCTGAACTTCAAGTGTATTCAGGACTAATACAATCAGTGATTGTGCGAGAGTGATAATGAGATAGAGTTAATATAGATTTCGTATCGAGATTGTTATTTTCTCTGAAATGAAAGATGTTATTTGGATTGTGGTTGATTGTTTGGCAAAGATCCGTATGATCATTTCAGTATGTACAGAGCTTTTATTTGACAGAACAACTAAGATATGTGTTCCTGAGAGAGTAATTCAGAATTTTAAAAATATGTTCCGACACTGTGCTCTAAAGTTCAAAGGTTATTGGAAAGAGATATACGGGGCTAAAATCAATTTATGGTTCTGAGAATTTAGTGGAAGTTATTCATAAGAGTTGGAAGCAACATCCTTTGGTAAGATTTTCGGGGACGAAAATCCTTAAAAGGGGGAGAGTTGTAACAGTCCGATTTTGGGCCTAGTCGGAACAGTGGTTTCGGGACCACAAATTTGACAAAATTTTTTACTATATTTTTATGGTCTACGATTTCATGAAATGATATCGTGAAAATTTTGTTCGAAAATTTTGACGTTTGGGCACTCAATTTAGTCAAAAGGACTAAATCGTAAAAAGTACAAATGTTGAGTTCTCAATGCTAGAGTTGTCCAATTGTTATTAAATTTTAAATTGGAGGTCCTTATATGGTAATTAGACCATTGATTAATTTGGTGGACAAAAATGGACATGGTTAGGCATGTTTCCAAAGTTTTTCATTAAGGGCATTTTGGTCATTTAGTTATTAAAATGAATTAAAAACAAAAATAAAAGTCCAAAAATTTGTCCATCTTCCTCCTTGGCTGAAATTTGTAAGAGAAATCTATGGCTAGGGTTTTTCAAGCTTTCAAGCTCGATTGTAATTCCGTTCTAGCCCCATTTTTAATGATTTTCACGTTTTTTTAAATCCTTGTAACACAATCTAGCTATTTCTACCATTAATTTGAGATATGATGAAGGTATAGGTTTTGACACATGTTATAAATTTGTGTATTTTGATGTTTAATCGTAGATTATGAATGTTTATGGTTAGAGAAACGACTTTTACTAAGTGATTTTCGGTGAAAACGTCCAAAAGGACTAAATTGTAAAAGTTATAAAATATGTAGTAAAAGTGTGTTTTAATGGAAATTGTGGGCTTCTATATTTATAAAAATGGTTCTTGTATGTTAAAGAAATTGAATAAATTTCATTTTACAAGCCTAGGGGCATAAATGTAATTATGATAAAGTTTAGGGGCAAAAATGTAATTTTACCATAGTATGATTTTTGGATCACATTGAATAATGTGACTAATAAATAAGCTAAATGCGATGTTATAGATCAAAGAAAATGAAATTCGAGCCTAGAACGAGGAAAAACGAGTAATTGACGGTTAGGTCCCTCTTTGCCATTTTTAGTGTCGAGGTAAGTTCGTATGTAAATAATGCTATGTTATGTTTGTATTTTAAATATTCTAAATGCTTTGATAATGTATGAAATAAATGATTGATTCTATGGTTGTATTTGACGAAGTTCGGATAAGTGAGAAAAATGTCGTTTGAACCTTAGGAATGGAATAGGATACGAGTGACATATCACTAAGGAAATTGATGATATATGTGTGATGATGTGATCTGGGTGCTGGTCTCATACGTCACCAGTGGCTGGGTAGTCCGGCATGTGTTGCAGATACTTGATAGCTTGTGTGAGCAGCATTGCATAGTTACGTCTTGACTATCAGCTTGTGTGAGCAAGCCCGAGTTTTGCTCGAGAGCGAGCATTTATGTGATATGAGATATGAGGTAAATTTAGCTACATATGTGGCACTTATGTGCAAAGACTTTCCGTCTATCCATTTAGTATTCCAAGTATTCAACGGGTATGCCAAAGATGAGAAAGTAAGTGATTATGTTACGAGATGGTACAGGTATGTACGTAAGGTTTTTAAGTATTGACTTCATGTTATTGTGACTTATGATCACTATGAAAGTGACTTTGAGATAGCCTTACGATTGTTGATTTACGGTCATGATGTATAAATGCATGGAAACACGGTTGATGACTATATGTTAGGCCTTGGAGGCCCAATTGATTGGTGAGATAGCAAATGTTGTTCATTTGAATTGTGATTTATCGGTTATGTGTGAAAAGAAATATTGGCCTAATTGCCTATTAAAATGGTTAAGAAAGTATGGAAAGAAAGAGTTATTACAATTTGAAATATGTTGAGCTATATGCATGAAAACATGAATATACATAAGTAATGTGTACTTTTACTAAGATGTTTAAAATGATTTGTTAATTATGAAACATGCTACAATGAAGAAATTATGGCTGCTAAATTGAAAGTCGAGTAACGTTAAATTATTTTGATAAATCAAAATAGAGTAAACATGTGAATAGGTTATATTACAACCTTGAGATTTATAGCTATTTTTATATAAACTTGTGCTTATATTGTCAAGCATAGTATATGACTAGCATGAATTGCTCATTATTTTCATATTAAATTACTAAGCTTTAAGCTTACTCTCCCTTTCCTTTCCCATCTCTTATAAGTTAATTTAGCTAGCTCGGGTTGGAGACCGCTGGAGATGCATCACACTATCAAGCTATCATTTGGGTATAAGTGAACACAAGTATTTTAAGTTTATGACATGTATAGGGTCTTTTTCTTTGATTTATTATGTCATTGTTAATATAGCCAAATGTGTTGGCCTAGAATGGTTTATGGTCTAATTTGCATGAGATATGGCTCATATTAATTATTAGGTTGTAAGCCTATTTATTTAAGTATACATATGCCCATGCAATGGTGATGTGGTTGGTGGTTGTGTGTATGTGATGAGATGTGTTGTGGTTATGAATGCTTGATGATTTAATTAGGATTCGTTCAGTATGATGATAAACATGGCTTAAATGAGAATTGGTAAGTCGGGCTTGACAAAGTATGAAGTTTATACATGTGTTAGTAAAGATGAAATGATCATGATCATATCTTGTTTGTGTATGTTTAAGTGCTCACTTATGTTATGCTAAGTGCCTTTGAAGTCATGTAGGTGTTTGTGCAAATAAGGGTGGCAACTAGCTTGGAAAGTAGCCTTGTATTTGCCCACATAGGTAGACATACGGGCATATGTCTAGGCCGTGTGTGACACATGGTCAGCCCCATGGGCGTGTGATCCGGCCGTGTGTCCCCTGCACCCTAATTAGGTAAAACAGAATACCCAGTAGTAAACACACGGGTAGAGACTCGACCGTGTGTCTCAGCCGTGTGAAGGACACAACCTTAGCACACAGGCGTGTAACTTGGCCATGCAACCCTATTTTGCTGATGACGTCATAAATAGAGAGTTACACGGGTTGAGGACACGGACGTGTGTGACCACACGGCCTACCTACACAGGCGTGTGACCCTCTAAAATAAGAAATTTTTCTAAGTGTCACAAAAGTTTTGAAAGTTCTCAGTTTAGTCCCGAACCACACCCAATGTATTTTTGGGCCTCAAGGACCCATATAAGGGACGATATACATGTGAATGAAAAGTTTTAAATTTAGGCAAAATTTTATGGCCCGGCTTTGTACGAATGTTTATGTTTTAGTCCGGTAACGGCTTGAACCCTATCCCGGCGTTAGATACAGGTAAGGGGTGTTTCAACAAATGACTTTGATAAATTGCTCACTCGAGAACAAGCAACCTGTGACCACATTCCATATTTATTAATCCATACAGTGCCAATGAGAGGATATCATTAACTTTTTAATTGAGCTATGAATTCCCACTGTTGCTAGTAAAGCCATGCCATACATAAGTTATGTGCCCAACATACCGGCTATGAGTTCAATCATCTTTAGAGCATAAGCCTCCACTTATATCAAAATACATGAGTTGCATACGTATGGTCAGTGACTAACTCAAGATTTAGGTAAATCACACCATGAACGTCGTAGATGAATTAATTCACAAACATATTCAAAATTAATTCATCTTGGGTCTAGTCCAATGTATCATTCCACCAATGAATACATCTAAGTCTCTACCTATGGAGTCAACTGCTCCAATAGCTAAGACTAGCCATCTCCCCAATTAGAATTGTAGACGGTATAATAATACTTCTCAGTATTTGAATCAAATGCTCACTTTGATTTTTTTTTACGAGATTACGAACTTATTTAGATTATCTATTGAAGTAAGTTGTCTTTCTTGCAATGTAAACGTTTTTGCAATTCCACTTATCTTCAGTTTGAACTTAGACAATCAATGAGCTAATATTAGCTTGTCACAATTTTGCTATGCATACAAAATATAAAAGACATAATAGTGAAATGTGAAATTAATTTTATTTATTTATTCATCGTTCAAATAAATAGAAAATAGTTACATGTTTACTACAATATCAACATGTTTCCCAATAATCTTTCACTTGCTCCAGTGAAGTAAATGTGTCATGTTTTGCATTCCCATATCCTCGACGTGTTTGTTAAAACTCATAGTTACAAGAGTCTTAGTAAACGGGTCCAACTAAACACGCTTTCACACATTTTCTTCAAAATTGATCTATTTTCTTAATTAAAAAAAAGCCAAAAAGGTCAAATAAAAAAATTTGGCATATAAAAATATATTTTGAATGCAATTTTATACATGCTAGATGAAATTGAATTTTTATTAGTACTAAAGAGATTCACAGTGTGATTGATGTAGTTGAATATTTTTCTTAACAAAGAGTTCACCATACGAGGCTAGAGAAAAATATTATGAGTTTAGTACTCAAATTTGAGTTTAAAAATATCAGAGCAAAATTTTGAATTTAGATGAAGTTAATAGAAAAAAGTATGGGAGATGTTAGGAGCCAAATTCTAGGTTTTGTTATATGCCCTTTCTTAAATATAATTAATTATATTGAGCTTTAGATTTAGTTTTAGGTGAGTTGAATTTTTCTAATAGGAAAATGAGATCAAGGGCATAGAGTTAGAATTGTTATATATATTTTAATATTAATCTCATTATAAGTTTTTATTATATCTGTTTTTTCTAATACGATATTTAGAATTACCTATAGTTCCTCCCAAACTTTTAAATAGGAGGGTAATGCGTTTCAGCGCACTCAAACCCACGTTCTCCTACACTGGCAACAATACCGATGTCAATCGAATTAAGACTCAATGACTGAATTGGAAGCCTAATCCAAGCTGTTTTCTATGAGTTGGAAAATGTTTTAACAAAATATTAAATCTCCGTACATTTGAAAGTGTCACTAAAAAAATTTGACGGTTAAGATATATTTTAAATCGTTATATAATTTATTTTTATTTTTAAGAATTTAGTATTTTTATATAAAAATATAAGTCCAGTTGTTACCACCGTTAAAATTCTTCTATTAATTTCATTAGTATGGCATTTTGAAATTAAAAAAAAAAAATCACTTGGTAATCATGTAACAATAAAAATAACATTGAAAATATTGATATAGATGGAAAGGAACTCATTCGAACTCGTAATGATAATATATTTTTATGTGGGAACAATATTTATAAGAAAAATTGACATAAGCAGTTTGATTGAAAGAATTAACAATATTAACTATTTAGATTAACTAATGATATTAGAAAAATAAAGGGACCAAATTTTAACAAAAAAATAAAATGTATAGATGAAATTCAAGGTTCAACATGGCATAAGGGCAAAAATTGAACTTTAACCATTGCAAAAGAAATTGAATATCACGTGTCAACCACCAAAACTTAGGTAGTTTAGATTACATTTAACCACGTAATATTTTAATTAAAAAATTAATTAATAATATTATAAAAATAAAAATATTAAATTTTATTAAAAATAATTTTTAAATTTAAGCATAATAAAGAATTAAAATTAATATTTAATTATTTTCTAAAATATTAAAAAGAAAGAATCCTATACTTAGGGGTCAACAAAAGAAACTTCCTTTTATGGATAATTATATGCAAAAAATTAAATCTTAAATTTAGAAATAATACAATTATTAAATTTAAAAATTAATTATTTTTTATAATTCAAAAACCACCATACCCACGCGTAAATAAAAGGAAGGTCTAAAACCTTCCTTATATATATATTTATATGGATATGGAAATGCAAGGGAAGGAGAAAAATGGGTCTAATTCTGCTTCAAGTCCCTGTATTTTTTTAAAATTTAAAACTTAGTTCTTTTATTTTTAATTTCAAGATTTAATTCATCTATTTAATCTGATTTAACAGTTTAAGTCTCATTCGCTTTTGTAAAATTTGAATCGAGTTAAATTTAACAAAAATTTATTAACAATGTTATTGATTAGACTTTAATTTTCAAATCAGATATATAGAAGAATTAATTATTTTATTTTAAATTAAGTGATATACTTGAAAAGATTATTTACGTGTCCACTTGCATGCTTAGTTTAGGGTTCGAACTTGATTGCTTGTCATTTTTTTTATATAATTATTGAATCGAGTTCAAATTTAAGACATAAATATTTGACTAGATTCTCAAACCGAACATTAAAACAATTGACTTATTAATTAATTAGTTAATTGAATGAATCATATTCGAATATTGACGGATTTAAAACCGAACAACTCATAAATAACTTAACTCATTTACTCTAATCAATCAAGTAATTCGATATGTCCCAAAAAATTTTGATAGAATCGTTTATTAAAAAAAATTGAAAGCATAGTAGAAACATAATGAAAAATAGAGAAGAGAACTCAATTGCCCAAAGAAGATTCAACATTTGTCTAGAGAATTTAATTGCAGATAATTTAGTTAAATCAGTTGGCACTATAAATCTCGGTTTAAGATTATTTGAGTATATTCCTTTATTGATATAGTTTAATTACTTAGTAAAAAAAAAAATCTGTAGTAATACAACAAAAAACATATTGATACCTATATGTATCAATATTAGAACAAAAACATAAAGTCCACCGATATTGTGAAAATGTTGCACTAAAGCTTCAAGGGACGGGAATTTTCTTGATGTCCTCTTCCTTAGCATACCAATCAGGTATCAGCTTTGATCCAAAAATTGAAATATCCTTGAATGATTTCCTGATTGTAATCTCAGTAACCTCCATTACCTTTGCAATATCTGCATTCAATGATCCAAGTAAGAGTTATCTATTGAAAATACGAATATTTGAAGAAGAATAAAAAAGAATCGGGATTACTTGACCTTTAACCGGAGCTGGTTCTTTGTCATGGCTAAGCTGGATTACCATGTAAATAATGGCAGCCAAAACTGTTTTGGGACTCCTCCTTATGTCAAGATATTCTGTTCTTTCAACAGCTTCTTTGACTGCTTTAATGGCTTGATTTCCCAGTCCGAGATTCGAACACAATCGTTCGATGAGGTCGCCGGGCTGCACCTTCCAGGTCTCCACTTCCAGCTGTTTCTTTATCGATTCGGCGGTTCGATTAATGCTCTTCCTCGACACTCCGTCCGCCGCCTTAGCGATTTCGCTCAACGTCCGAGAAGATCCGTTTTCTTTACAAGCAATAAAAAGGCAAGCCGCGACAATGGAATTTAGGCTTCGTCCTCTACACGTTCTATAATCATCGACTATGTTGTATATCTCAGCAGCTCTTTCTTTGAGCTCTTTCGTCAACCTTAACCTGTCCCCCATGACTGCAAGCAGGTTCAAGCCTTTCTTCAATGGAGTCTTGACGTTCTTTTGATTTTTGGAGTTTAAGCTCGGACCCCAAGTCGACATATCGATTTCGAAAAGTGGGTATTCAGATTCATCGTAATTTTCATCAGAATCTGAGAAGATTGGCAAGTCGGGAATTTCATCAAACGGGCCGATTTCAAGAACCGAGCCGCATCGAGAACATAAATTATAGCCAGCCCTATGATCAACAATAGTTTCAGTGTCTATTTCACAGGTTGAACAGAAGCTGGAAGCCATAGTTAGAGCTTTGTAATGTATTGACGGTGGAAGAACACAATATTGGGATGTATTTATAGCGAACAGACAAACAAAAAATGAGTGAAGAATTAAATCAAAATATTGTCTGACTCCTATAAGGAAAGTAGGTTTTAGAAGGCATGAGGGCCTGAGAAAATCCAACTCCAGAAAAATTAATTAATTCAAATCTACCATACTGGAAATAAATTAGCATGTCTATAATTATAATTAATTATCTTACCATTTTTAATGAATAATTCCACCTTAGCATTGATAAATCACAGTTCGGATTTCATATATCCGGTGTACACTGTTTTTCTTTTCGGTAGTTTTTCAATTCAACCCTACATAAAAAAACTCGCGTCGAATCGAATCGAATAGGACTGATCGATTGTTCGAATAAAAATTTAGTGATTTATTTAATTCATACTAGATATTATTAATCGATCGAAATAATGATATAATTTGTTGAACTGAAAATTAGAGGTTTAATCGAAACAACTTTTAATATTTTTAAAATAATTCTCATAGCCAAGTTTATTTTTCCTACCTGAGCATGAAAGAGGCATAGTTCGAGAATAAGAAAAAAGATTGTAAGATAATGATATTTAAGTTCAAATATCGAGGTATTACTTTTTAAGAATAATTGTATGAACTAGTTGAGTTTAGTTTAAACTTGATAATCAATATGCCCGTGTTATGTTTGTGTTATTTGTTCTTGCCGTAATCATGTTTAAGATGTTATTAATTTAGCTAAAAAATCTTGCTAAAAAATGACAAAATTGAAGTTTTATGATATCGGGTGCCTAAATTCAAGTCTCAACTTATGTAAATCATGCGTGAGTTATGTCTAGAATTATTCTAATCTAAGTTATATCCGATTTTGTTCTTTACCATAATTTGAATATATGATGTTTGTAATTTTCAAATAATATGATTATACTTGTACTATAAATTTATATAAATTTTATTATCTCATATTATATTTTTGGGATAAATATTAAAATTATACATAAACTTTGATTTGATGTAATTATACACATGAAAATTTGTTTTGGTTTAAATATACGCATAAAACATAAATTTTGATTTAATTATACACATTTAAAGAAATAAATACATCCAATTATTTTATATTGAATAAATACAATTATTTTTGTATGCAATATATAAATAAAAATTGATGTTATATCAATAATTGTGCTAGTAATTTGTGAGAATTGGATCAAATCGATATTTCATGTATAAGATTGCACAAAATCACAGTTCATGCATAAAATTACATGTTATATCAAACATTCATATATAATTTTGAGATTTATCCTTGTATCTATACTATTATTTAAGTCCTTAATTGAGTTGGTGTCACGAGTCAACCAGGTACCAACTCGGTTAGGGAAATTACAGAAATATTCTTACATAATTAAAATAAGTTCTATTATTTGAGGATATTTTAATTTTTTATTTTAACAAAAGTTAATAAAAATATGCATATGATGAGATTTAAACACACGCCAATTAGATTAATAAAACTTTAAATTTACAACTCAAGTCTCAACCAATACTTCATTTTAATATTTTTTTATATGTTTTTATTGATACTGTTGTCGATAAACAATTATACTCATTTAGTATTCTTAATCTAATATATTTATGTGTTTAAATTTCATTTTACTCACAATTTAATCTAATTTTTCGATTTTAATATCGTATATATTTTATTTGTTATTATTAATTAATTTTAAATAATATATTTTATTATTTATTATATATTATCTTCAAACACATATCTATAATCTAAATACGTGATTTCCACACGCATACGCGTGTAATAAAATTTTTAATATCCAAAATTATTAAATACATCTAAGCCCACGGATTTAATTATCAATTGTTAGTGCTTATTCTAGATATTTAACCTTGATTTTCAATATCTATAATCAATCTGTACCCAAAAATATATATACCCAGAAAAAAATTATAACAAGAATGTTTGTGCTCAATTGATAATATATAAGATATTGGGGTTGATCATGGTGGTGGTTCACTGTAGATGATGCAGAAAGTAACTAAGAATAGAGGTTTCAAATATAAGAAAATGTTTGTGTTACAAGTAGAAGGGTGTTTCTATCTTCCATTTCGTGTCACCTTGCTTTTAGTGTTGGGAGAAGATATTATAGATGAAGACTAACTAGGTATGAATCCTAGCCATTAAGCATCATGTTCCATAGGTGCAAAGGGTAGAGTGACAAGTAGTCAGCTAGGAGCATTGCTAAAGCCAACATGAGGAAGCTAGATGGAGTGTCATTAGGTTTAGGAAGGTGTTGGATTGATTGGTACTAGCACTATATTTTCCTTATACATTTTCTGGGGATTGCACCAGTCCACCATATGTGATATGGTGAGACGAGACTAAGACTAAATTTCTGGCGAGACTATAAGGTTGAGCATTGCCAAATTTTGTGTTTAGGTATAGGCATTAAATTTTAACAAAAATGATATTTTGTGATTAATATAACAAAAAGTACCTCTAAAATAATTCAATAATCAATTGAGCCTTTAATAATACAAAAAAACCCAATTAACCCTAACTGAAAATAATAAACAATCAATTATGCTCTTGAATCACACACTTCCGTAAAAGCTCTTAGCATAGTTAACTTTGTGCTAACTAAGCAGATAATGTGGTGGATGATTTAGCAAATTAATGACATGACAATTGATAAGGTGAATTGGTGATATGGCATATTATAGATTTTTTTTAATATTTTTAAATTTAATGTTTATAGATGTTCATATATCTAAATTCATTATTAACGTTTGTTTTAGTAACAAATAAGAATATAAATTCATTATTAACATTTATTCAAAAGATATAGAAAAATTTGACAAACACAAGTAGAAATATTGATTAAAAATTTTAAATTTATCAATTTCTAATTTCATCCATCTTATAGGAAGTATTTAATTTTAAAAATAGATTCTTCTAATCCCACAAAATTCCATTTCATATTCATTTATTTTTTCTATCTCCATATATATATATATATATATATATATATATATCTAATGCCATACACTTTACATGTTTCTAGCTATTCACATGGCATCATCAAATGATACAAGTCTTGGATAAGAATCTACAACGCACTAGAACACCGTTGTTGACGATACTTTACTTCGACATCATATAGGGTTCCTTGAACAATGTGATATCTTTGACTCTGTAAATCCTTAACCCTTCCCCCTCTTACCGAGACTACAGAATATCCTTGTGAATTACGGCCAATACCAAGTATATAAGTAGTGATTTCAAACCCTGAGGTTAATTGTACTCTGGAAACTTTACATAAGGCAGAGTTTGGTTTTTTAGGGTGATAGTAGAAAAGTTGACAGATAAGTCACCATTACTGCCACTCTACAGAACTGTACATAAGAATTTCACCTCATACGACTCCTCGTTCAATTCTTTCGAAGTCATTGGTTCCTTTTCCTCGTTTGAGAATCTCCTCCCTTCTTCCACTTTGTCCCAAAGAGTAACTAGGACAAATTCAGTCACATTTTCATGTTCCAATTGAACACTTTCCATTTTTTATTATATATTTATTTTCACGATTTATATTTTATTACTTTACTAAAATGGAATATAATTGTAATAGAATGTTTTTTTTTGGAAATAAAATATGTTGGAAATTATAGATTGCAAATTAATTATTCATGGGCATTATTCAAATTAAAAGTGATGATTTATCATCTTATAAATTTAATTATTCATAAGCACTATTCAAATTAAAAGTGATGATTTATCATCCAATAGATACATTTCCATAGGACATGTTTTTCCTAAGAAGGATGTCTAATATGAAGGGTTGTGGCACTTCAAAATTGTATTCATTGAGTGCATATAAATAGAGGCATTGTGGTGCTCATAAAACATACAATTACAATCAATCTTATTTTCAAAAAATAGAGTAAGAATTATGGAATTCCTCAATTTTGTTAATCAAAGGAAATTCAAAACTTCGTTGTATTCTGGGAGGACCTTTGTCTTAACCCTCTAGTAACTTTGTGTGAGGGCAAATAGTTCTCTTTTAAAAGCATCATTCGTGCCTCGAAGTCTATTATTTATTTCCATACAAGTCTCCGATTCTATCGTTTCGACTCAAATATCCAACAATCAAAGAGAACTATTTTAGAAATAGCGACAAAGGCTACTACCGCATTCAAAGTGATAAACTAAGAGTTTGTGAAACTTGATTGATTTGATGGTTTAAACTTTAACCGTTGGAAGGACAAGATGTTCCTTCTTACTATGTTAAATGTGGCGTACGTTCTGGATCAAACCTATAACCCGTGGAGGATCTTGCTCCCAATGCAAATTCCGAGGAAATTGCGAATGTGGCTGAACTCAAGAAGAAGCGTGAATAAGAAAATTTCACATGTCTAGGACACATCCTCAACATATTTTCTAATCAATTGTATGATCTTTACATGTCGATGCAATTCCCAGTGGAAATATGGAAAGCTCTTGAAGAGAAATACAACACCAAGCGACAAGGTACTGATAGATTTTTAATGATGAAGTATTTTGAATTCAAAATGCTCGATAGTATCTCGAACATAGATCAAGTCCTTGTAAGTAGACTTTGTAACTTGAAAGTTGTTATTCCAGAATTATTACAAGTCGGGGATATCATCTCGAAGTTTCCCTCGTCTTGGAACAATTATCGAAAAAACTTCTACATATGGCAGAAGACTTCACTGTGGAGAAAATACTTAGGCATTTGCGTATTGAAGAGGAAACTCAGAAGCGTGATGCGATGTATCTTCCCTAAAGTTCTAAAGTGAACCATGTGAGCGAGAAGAACTTTCGAAATGGTAAATGAAAGGCTACATCTGAGACCAAGAACGTGCAAGATAAAAAGAAAAAATATCGTAATTGTTATAATTGCAATAAGAAAGGACACTATATTAAGGATTGCAGACGTCTCAAAAAGAAACAAGATGTCACCACTTCCAAAGCTAATATGGTGGATGACATGGACTTAGTGGCCATGGTTACGGAAGGAATCGAGAATTTGGAGATTAGTATGATTACTAAACTCAACATAGCCATGACTGATAAGTCCTGTAATTGGTGGCTCGACTCCGGAACTACTGTCTATTTGTGTAATGATCGAAAACAATTCAAGAATTATGAACTAGTGGCAAATCTAAAGTGCTTATGGCCAACTATCAATTGGTTAAGGTGCTCGATCAAGGGACAGTGGAACTCAACTTCACATCTAGGAAGAAATTGACTTTGACCAATGTGTTGCATGTTTCCGATGTGAGAAAAATTTAGTATCCGCAAGTATTCTGTGTAACAAAGGGTTCAAGATTATCTTGAAATCTGATAAGTTTTTTTTTGCTTAAGGGTGATATATATGTAGGAAAAGGATATTGTAACGAGGGTATGTTCAAGTTGAGCATTGATATGAGTAAAGCTAATTCTTCTGCTTATATTGTTAAATCTTATCCTTTGTGGCATGAGCGTTTAGCATATTTTAATTTTAAAACTTTACAATATATGCAAAATAATAGTTATATAAGTCTAAGTAATGATGAGTATGTGGATAATTGTGAAATTTGTATTCAATCAAAAATTACAAAAAAAGTCATTTCCTAATAAGTGTGAAAGGAATTCGCAAGTGTTAGATTTGATTTATTCAGATGTTTATGAATTAAATAGAACACTAACAAGAGGTGGAAAATGATATTTTTTCACTTTTATAGACGATTTCTCTATATTTGCTTATGTGTATCTCATGAGAAGTAAAGATGAGGCTTTTGATATGTTTAAATGTTTTAAAAATGAGGTTGAGAATTTGTTTAGTAAGAAAATAAAAGTGTTTCGTAGTGATAGAGGTGGTGAATATTTTTCAAATGAATTTAATGTATTTTATGAGGAACAAGGTGTGGCAATGAGTGTTCCGCACCTTATACTCCATAACAAAATGGTTCGACAGAAAGAAAGAACCGTACTTTAGTAGATATGGTTAACTTGATGTTGTTAAACGCTAAACTTCCATATAATCTATGGGCTGAAGCATTATTGACTGCGTGTTATATTCTTAACAAAATATCATCGAGAAAATTCAAAGTATCTCAATATGAATTATAGAAGGGTCAGATGCCAAACTTAGATTATTTCAAAGTGTGGGGGTGTTTGGCTTACTATAGAGTTCCCGACCAATGGAGAACAAATTCAAGTCCTAGAGCCGTCAAGTGTGCATTCGTGGGATATGCCCAACACTCTAAAGCTTATTATGTTCTTGACTTAGTGTCAAATACGGTAATTGAAACAAGAGATGTTGTATTCATTGAAAATAAGGCTTTCAATGATTCAACAGATTCAGAAAAAAATATCAACCAACGATATCAAGTGATCAAACCAAAATAAGTCTTTACGATAATAAGGATACAGAGCCGAGGAAAAGTCAAAGAGTGAAAAAAGTAAAGGACTTTGGTCCTGATTTCATTTCATCGCAGTCTCTAGCTTTGTTGAGGGAAATAGAGAATCTGTAATTAGAAAGATCTCCATAATGTTTAATGTAGATGGTGATCCACAATCCTATGGTGAAGACATGAATTCTAGGTATGCAGCATTTTGGAAAGAGGCGATCAATGATGAAATGGATTCAATATTATCCAACAATACTTGGATTCTATTTGATCTTCTTTAAGAATCAAAGCCTATCGGGTGTAAATAGGTGTTTACAAGGAAGAATACTCCAACAGGGGGTTCTCTAATCTTTAAGGGTAGGCTGGTGGATAAAAGATTTAGGCAAAAAAAAAGCCTAGGTTATTTTGACACTTATGCACCAGTGGCTAGGATGACCTCCAATCGAATTCTTATAGCACTTGCATCTATCCATAAGTTACATGTACATCAAATGGATGTTAAGACGACTATTCTGAATAGGGATCTCGAAGAGGAAGTCTACATGGAGCAACCGGAAGGTTTTGTGCTTCCTGGGAATGAACATAATGTGTGTAAGTTGATCAAGTCATTATATGGTTTAAAATAAGCGCCTAAACAGTGGCATGAGAAATTGGACTCAGTTATCTTGTCATAAGGTTTTTTACATAATGGTGCAGATAAATGTAATTACACTAATTCACCGTTAGATATGGTGTAATTATTTGTCTTTATGTAGATGATTTGTTGATTTTTGGTACGAACGTAGAAGATGTTCGTGAGACCGAAGAGTATCTAGCCTCGAAATTTAAAATAAAGGATCTCAACGAGGTAGATACAATTCTAGGAATAAAGGTAAAAAAGCATGAAAAGGGCTTCGCACTAAGTCAATCTCACTACATCGAAAAAGTATTGGAAAAGTTTAAACACTTCAATCAGAAGTCTATAGTGCAACTTGAGTCCGCCAGCGCAATCAGAAGTCTAATGTATGTAATCCATTGCACTAGACCCGATATCGCATTTGCTGTGTGCAAATTGGTGAGATTTACAAATTATCCTAGTACTGATCATTGGAAAGGAATCTGTAGAACTTTTGGCTATCTTAAGAAAACAAAAAATTTGGGATTATTCTATAGTGATTATCCCGCAGTACTAAAAAGGTTACTTGGATGCAAGTTGGATTACAAGTCTAAGTGACAATAAGTCCACATCAGGATGGATTTTTACAATCGGAGGTTGAGCCGTTAGTTGGGCCTCTAAGAAACAAACTTGCATCTCACATTCAACTATGGAGGTTGAATTTATAGCCTTAGCGGCTACTGGCAAAGAAGCGAATGACTAAGAGATCTATTACTAGTTATAAAGTTATAGCCATAACGTAGGTTCGCCATTTCCGTATATTGTGATTGTGGATCAACCATGTCTCGAGCATACAATAAGGTGTACAATGGAAATTCTAGACATATAAGTTTGAGACATGAGTATGTGAGGCAATTGATTAAGGACGGTGTGATAATTGTTACCTATGTTAAGTCAATTGACAATTTAGCGGATCCACTGACAAAAAGTTTGTCAAGGGATTTGGTTAAAAGTACCACCACTAATATGGGATTAAAACCATTCTAATCATGTCATTGATAATGGAAACCCTACCTTGTTCTAGCCAAAAGTTAGTTTTAAGGTTCAAGGGGTAATAACAAGTTATCGAATGACAATGTACACTAAGGATCAGGATTTAGTTTTACGCTTCAACGAGATTTTCTTTATGGTTTTCTCTCGTAGATGTTCATGAAACAGGATGAGCACATAGCCATAACGGTGTTAAAGCAAATTAAACTCTTACTCTAATACTTTACGATTATGTGTGAAATTTTTCCTATATTGACTTTAAGAGTGATGGTTCAAGTGACTAGCCACCATTCACTTTGTTGATACTCTGAAAGTTTGCACTAAAGGAAGGTTCAATCTGCGAACACCCTTCTTTATGCATAATCGTTGTATACTTCTAGAATTAGCAATCTAGTGGGGGATTGTTGGAAATTATATATTGTAAATTAATTATTCATGAGAACTATTCAAATTAAAAGTGATGATTTATCATCTTACAAATTTAATTATTCATAAGCACTATTCAAATTAAAAGTGATGATTTATCATCCAATGGATACATTTCCATGGGACATGTTTCTCTCAAGAAGGATGCCCAATATGAAGGGTTGTGACTCTTCAAAATTGTATTCATTGATTGCATATAAATAGAGGCATTATGGTGCTCACGAAACACACAATTACAATCAATCTTATTTTCAGAAACTAGAGTAAGAATTAGGGAATTTCTCGATTTTGCAAATCAAAGAAAATTCAAAAATTTGTTGTACCCCGGGAGGACCTTTGTCTTAACCCTCTAACAACTTTGTGTGAGAAAAAATAGTTCTCTTTGGAAAGCATCATTCGTGCCTCAAAGTCTATTGTTTATTTCCATGCAAGTCTGCGGTTTTATTCTCTCCACTCAAATATCCAACAATATAAAGGTGTAATAAAATGAAAGGAGTATAAAAGCAATTTGGGCGGGTTGAATAAATCCATAGATATGTAATTGTATTATATTGTTTGATTGAGTAAAATAATGCTACAGAATAAGTAAGGAATGACTTAAAAATAACAAATTTACCCTTAAATTAAAAATAAAATTTTATTTATATTATTAATATCTAATAAAATGACACATTATTTTTAAATAATCTACAAAGAATATCTATATATAGAAAATACAAAATTTACTCTCAATTTAAATAATATTTTAATAAAAAATGAAGTTATAATAATACTTAATAACATTAAACAAAATAGTTATAAATAACCTATTTATAATATATTAAAAAAATTTAAAAATATATAAAAATTATAAATAACAATTTAATTTTTGATAATTTAAAATATACGTAATAGTTTATTTAAATGATATTTATGTTTATTTTCAATCGTTACTCTCTCCTCTGGTTATTCTCAAAGCCATTCTATGAGGATCATTCCTTTCTTTCTCTCCCAAAATTCCATCATTTTATTGTGTTTTCTAGAAACCCATCTCCCAAGAGTGAATATTTTTCTGAAATCACAATTTTTTTTAGTTTTCGGTGGTCCTCTCCAAAAATATCCTCTACATCTCATCTTTTATCTTTTTCAGTTTGTTCTCCCCTTGTAAACATACAAAAGGTGAGATTTTCACCTTGAAAAATGTAGATTCTCACTCCTTCATCCTTCCTTCTTTTTCTTTTATAATTGTGTTATTATGTTATTTGTTTTTCTACTTATGGATATTGTTTGATATATTGTTATGAGAAATTATAAAAAAAATTAAATAACTCTTAATGAGAGGAGAAAAAGAAGAAATATCTTATTATCAAAAGAGAGTTTGTGCATGATTAAGAAAAACCCAAAAATGCTTGTTGGTGTTTTAATTAGTCAATGTAAGGTTGTTTTATTTCTGTTTCAATAAGACCTAGTATATAGGACCAAACTGTTTTTCATGTTTGTAGGGTTGTTAGACATGGATTTTATTTTGTTTTTGATTCCATTTGTATAGCTATATATAAGCTAGTACTTTGATTTCAATAAATGAAGTATGAGTTTCATTTACTTAGAAAACATAAGTTTGTGATAACATATTAATTTGCTTGTTATTTTGTGTTTAATTCGGTTTATTTCTAAATTGATTCCTGCTAAATTAGTACTTTTATGTTTTAATCTTGTTAGGGATGCAATTGGGACGCTAAGAGACAAAAAAGAGCAGAAAAAGACCAAATTGAAACACAATTACAAAAAATGAGGCCGAATAAAAAATGTGGAGAAAAGTCAATGATTCATCAGAATTTTTGACTTTGTAAAAGCCAAAAATAGGAAAAAAATCCGATTTTATTTTGATTTTATATTAAATTAGTTAAGGCCAAAAATAGCAAATTCTATGTATATAAATAGGGTCTTAATGTCCTTTGGAAAGGCATCACTTAATTCTACATTCCTACTTCAATCTGGAATTGAATTATTCTCTTTTGTCTTTCAAATTGGCGTGAGCATACTGCTACTTTCATTTGCATTTTTCTTGCTTTTAGAAAATTGGGCTAATTTTTTTCCAAGTCCTTTCTGTTCCTTTCTTCACCATAATCATCAAACCACTTTCCAAAGTTTACAAAGCATGAATAATTTCATACTTCACTAAATTTCATCTTAGCCTTAGGCCGGTGTTCCTTCCAGTCAGGAATCGTGAAATACGAATTCCTACTAAAAATCCTTCCAATAGGTATTCATTTTTTCTAAGTATCGGGATAGAGTAATCATCCCTTAAAGTTAAACTTGATTTCAAGTCAAAGTGCACGTTGGGTTGGAGTTGTGTTTGCTGACAGTTGGAGAAACGAGTTGGCTGTGCTATATTCAGATCTTCGAGAACAAATCAAGGAAGAAGTGATCAGGTTTAAACGACCTACGTAGTTGAGGCCGTTAATTCAAGTTGGGTTATTCAAAACGCAAGGTTGTCGGAATCTTGAATCGGGAACTCGTGTATCTTTGTTAGATAATCGATAAGGGTTGGTTTGCAGGTCGTACCGAGACCAGTTACAAGAGGAAGAATTGGTGGTTAAGAAGTTCTTAACTGCTATAACCAACTTATCGTTGGAGGAGAAGAGTAATTTTCGAGGATCGATTCTTGATACAGAATTTACCGAGTCTAAAGCTAAGGCTTATTATTCTTGTTTGCAAAATTCTGAATTTATTTCCCAAACTAAATTTATTTCTAATATTATTTAATTGTTTATTTACACTGATAGATTATTTACTTTCTAAACATTCTCAAAACCCCTCGATTACTTGTTTATTTTTGTTACAGGTACGTTTGGAGTCGTGGGCACGACTCTTACCACGACCTTTGACACAACAAACATTCTATTAATAAGTAAACACATAAGTTGATTACAACATCCAATCCTTGTGGACTGGACCCTACTACCACTCTTTACTAAAATTTAGAGTTGTTTTTGTAGGAATTATTTTTGGTGGTTTCGATGCCGATCAAATTTTGGCGCCGTTGCCGGGGATTGGATATATATTTTTTCTATTTTTTTTTGTTTACCTTATGACCAGATCAGAACTGGGAACTCTAGAGTTTGAATCAAAATTTGAGAAATTAGCTCGAAAATTGCGGAAAGAAGCCATTTGACGTGGTAAACGACCAAATCCAGGATTTGAAACCATATCATACACTGAGGAAATTTTCTCGTTCGATGAACCAAATGAGATGGCTGAACAGACGATACGCCAACTTGCTACGACACCAGATGAACAACAACCCTTATGTATAACTTATCCGGCAGGAGGGACGCCGTTCGAGTCAAAGTTGGGTTTGATCCATTTACTACCCACTTTTCATTGATTATAGAACAAAAATTCGCACACCTATCTCAAAGAATTCCATATGGTGTGCACAAGTATGAAGCCTCAAGAAGTAACTGAAGACCAAATCAAACTTCGTGCTTTTCCTTTCTTATTAGCCGTCTCTGCTAGAGAGTGGCTATTTTATTTACCCCCGGGATCTGTCAACATATGGTTTGACATGTCTCGTTTGTTTCTTGATAGGTTCTTCCCCACAACTCGAGCGGCCAAACTAAGGAGAGACATTGTGGGAATCCATCAGAAAGAGATTGAATCGCTCTACGATTACTGGGAGCAATACAAAAAGTTGTTTGCAAGTTGCCCACAACATGGACTGACTGAACAGTCACTCTTGTAGTATTTCTATGAGGGATTTCTCACGATGGAAATGAAAATGATAGATGTTGCAAGTGGAAGGGCACTCGTTAATATAACGCCTCAAAGAGCGAAAGAGTTGATTTCAACCATGGCTGCTAACTCTCAACAATTCTAACCGTCCACAAAACCCACAAGACAGATTCATAGGTTAAGTTCTTAATCCTTAGAAGATAAAATTGATAAGCTAACTAACATTGTTCAAAATTTGCTTACAGATAAAACAGGCTCAGCACAGTTGTGCAAAATTTATGCTAAGTCAGACCAATTGACGGATTCATGTCTGATTTTACATGAGGATTTGACAGAATAGGCAAACATCATCAGAAACTTTTTAGGACCGCCTCAAAGGCAATACGATCCGAACTCATATAATATAGGGTGGAAAGATCATTTGAATCTAAGTTATGGGTCGAATCCTCCGTTCAATCAACCGTACCAACAAAGGCCGTCTTAGAATCAACAATTACTGCACCCAAAGTCATCTTTGGAAGCCATAGTGGAAAGGCTAGCCAATAGTACTGTGAAGTTTCAGTTAAAAATTGAAATGCATTTGTAGGAGTTAGATAAACAAGTGAGCAAGCTTGCGCTTACGGTTAGTCGTTTAGAGTCCCAAGGTAAGCTACTGTCCCAAACTGAGCCTAATCCTCGACACAATGTAAGTGCTATGGCATTGAAGAGTGAGAAGGTTTTGGAACTTGTACCTGGCATGAGTCGTGCCCACGACGCTAGTCGAGATAAGGACAAACTTGACACAGAGGCTCTAATAGAGTTAGCACCACAAAAATCATTTGCAGTATCACTTCTTTTTCCTAGAAGACTTGTCCAATGCAATAAGGAGCGAGAAGAGAAGGAGATCCTCGAAACCTTTCAAAAGGTAGAAATCAACATACCTTTTCTCGATGCGATTAAGCAACTTCCCCGATATACAAAATTCTTAAAAGAATTATGCACGAGTAAGAGAAAGCTCCTGGGCAATGAAAAGGTAAGTGTTGGAGAAAATGTCTCCGCCATTCTACAAAGGAAAATACCACCCAAATGTAAGGACCAAGGTATGTTTTTCATATCTTGCAAAATAGGTAGTGTTGGTATTAAAAAGGCCATGTGTGACTTAGGCGCATCAATTAATGTTATGCCTTTGTCATTTTATAAACTACTTAATGCGGGTCCTTTGAGGGAAACAAGTGTAATCATATAGCTTGCAGATAGATCTGTAGTGCATCTGGAAGGACTGTTGGAGGACGTTCTTGTTAAGGTAAACGAACTAATATTTCCTACAGACTTCTACATCATCAACATGGAGGATGACAACTCGGCCAATCCATCTGAGATACTTCTTGAGAGACCATTCTTGAGTACCGCGCGAATGAAAATTGATGTTTGGAGAGAAACACTCACTATGGAATTTGACGAAGAAATGGTTAAGTTTAATGTTTATAAGGATATGGGACATCCCAATTATAGGTTACAAATTGTATCTTGCAGGAATGTAGATCTCTATGTTAAGCAAGAGGAATTATCAATGATAAAAAAACCAATACATGAAGTTGTCATGAAAGCCTCGAAATTAGAGCTGAAACCGTTTCCAGAATGTACAAGAATTTCGACAGAGAAAAATGCAAAATTGAACGGAGAAACTCAAAGACACCTCAATCCACTAATGATAGGGGAACCCGGGAAGGGCTTCAGGGATAGTGGGGCAAAAATTGAAACTTTTCTGCAAGAACATCCAAGTGCACGAGATGGAAAAATTAAATCTCAATGAGCCAAACGGATAACATTTATGGTCGTCGAGCTAATGACGTTAAACAAAAGCACTTTTGGGAGGAAACCCAAATTTATTTTTAAATTATTGAATTTTTTTTTGAATTTCAATTTAATTTGGATTAAAAATAAAATAAATAATAACCAGATTATTATTTAATCAGGTTAATGTGCTATTTTCAAGTACATAATGGAGGTTGTCAATTTTCTCAAAATCAAATACTGATGGTGGCGTGGGTACGCCATGCTAAATGTTGACAATTATTTCCCAATGCCGACAACATCGTTAGAAACACATGGGGAGTATTCTTAACTTTTCTCTTTGCTTGTTGTTTGAGTTACTGAACTTTATTACATGTAAAATATGCTTGAAGACAAGCATAGAGTAAGTAGGGGGGATTGAAAATTGTAAGTATATATGCATGATTTTGGCTGCATGTCTCTCTTTTGCATATGTTCAATCTTATGCAAGAATTATTCGATAGTTTATTTCGACATTGATTCTCTAATCTCATTACTTAGTCAATTTGGACAATTGGGAAAATTTTGAATTAAAGTGTTCAAAGTATTTAGATTAGTCGACATTTGTATTTTAAGGTTGATATATGTAACTAGATTTTTTATATAAATTGATTGTTTGAAAAAATGTTTGCTTGTATATAAATAATCTGCTTGTACATAAATAAATAAATAAAATGAATAAATAAATAAAGACTCAAGTTATGAGTAAAAGTTTTGAAAACGTGACCGAATTGAGTAATCGGGATAAGGTGCTTGGGTTGTCATTTTATCTCGCGTAAAAAGGTTTGAGTGACAAGTCGATAACTTGCAAACATTCCACTAACCGAATCCTTTAAAAAAAGATAAAAAAACAGACTATTTGAACTGAGTAACCGGGATAGGGTGCTTGGTTGTCATCCTAGTTCGCGTAAAAAGGTTTGACCATGTCTAAAAAAAATTTAATTAATAATGCCTTGCAAATTTTGGATTCAAACACTTATTAATTAAACTATATATTCTGAGCATTTGTTTATTTTTTTTCCTATGTTGTTTGCGTTGATTATGGATGTGGTAAAGAGGCTCGATTTGTAATCAATTGTAGAATAATTTCTAGTGTTTGAAGGAGCAATATGCTTAAGGGCAAACATAAGTTAAGTAGAGGGATTTGATGACATATTAATTTGCATGTTATTTTGTGTTTAATTCGATTTATTTCTAAATTGATCCCTGCTAAATTAGTACTTTTATGTTTTAATTTTGTTAGGGATGCAATTAGGACGCTAAGAGACAAAAACGAGTAGAAAAGGACCAAATTGAAACACAATTAATAAAAATAAGGCTGAAGCAAAAATGTGGAGAAAAGCCAAGAACTCATCAGAATTTTTGACTTTGTAAAAGCCAAAAATAGGAAAAAAATCTTTTTTTATTTTTATTTTTATTTTACATTAAATTAGTTAAGGCCAAAAATAACAAATTCTATGTATATAAATAGGGCCCTAATGTCTTTTGGAAAGGCATCATTTAATTCTACATTCCTACTTCAATCTGGAATTGAATTATTCTCTTTTGTCTTTCAAATTGGCGTGAGCATACTGCTACTTTCATTTGCTTTTGTCTCACTTTTACAAAATTGGGCTAATTTCTTTTCAAGTCCTTTCTGTTCCTTTTTTCACCATAATGATCAAACCATTTTCTAAAGATTAGAAAGCATGAATAATTTCATGCTTCACTAAATTTCATCTTAGCCTTATGCCGGTGTTCCTTTCGATTGGGAATCACGAGATACTAATTCGTACTAAAAATTCTTCCAATCGGTATTCATTTTTTTCTAAGTATCGGGATAGACCAATCATCCTTTAAAGTTAAACTCGATTTCAAGTCAAAGAGCACATTAGGTTGGAGTCATGTTTGCTGATAGTTGGAGAAACGAGTCAACCGTGCTGTATTCAGATCTCCGAGAACAAAATAAGGAAGAAGTGGTCGGGTTTAAATGACCTACGCGGTTGAGGCCGTTAATTCGAGTTGAGTTCTTCAGAACGCAAGGCTGTCGAAATCTTAAATCGGGAACTCGTGTATCTCTATTAGATAATCGGTAAGGGTTGGTTTGCATGTCGTACCGGGACTAGCTACGAGAGGAAGAATTGGTAGTTAGGACATTCTTAACTGCTATAACCAACTTATCATTGGAGGAGAAGATTAATTTTCGAGGATCGATTCTTGATACATAATTTACCGAGTCTAAGGCTAAGGCTTATTCCTATTTGCAAAATTCTAAATTTATTTCCCAAACTAAATTTATTTCTAATATTATTTAATTTTTTATTTACGCTGATAGATTATTTACTTTCTAAATATTCTCGAACCCCCCCGATTACTTGTTTATTTTTGTTGTAGGTACGTTTGGAGTCGTAGGCACGACTCTTGCCATGAACTTTGACACAATGAACAATCTGTTCATAAGTAAACACGGAAGTTGATTACAACATTCAATCCCTATGGACTCGACCCTACTACCACTCTTTACTACAATTTAGAGTTATTTTTATAAGAATTATTTTTGGTGGTTTCGATGCCCATGTAACACCCCTAACCTATATCATTCGTCTAAACAGGGTTACAGTGCGTTACCAAAATTTTTCAGAACATTTTCCAAATAATTCATGCAAGTTACTATTCATTAACTAAGATTATTCATAACGTCCCTTAATTGGATCCTCGAGGTCCAATTCAAGAATTAGAATCGAGTCGGGACTTAATCGATAGCTTTAAGAATTTTTCGTGACATTTCAAAATTTTTCCAAGTTGCAGGGCTCACACGCCTATGTGGTACAAGGGACACGCCCGTGTAACCCTAAGACACACCCGTGCTACAGGTCATGTTTGATTTAGGTTACTCTCTGACTTGCACACATGGCCATACCACACACCCATGTGCTAAGCCGTGTGGTTAATTAATTCAATTTGAATTAAGTGCAGGTTTCATACGGCCAAGACACACGCCCGTATTCTAGGTCGTGTGGCACACACGGCTGAGACACACACCTGTATCTCTACCCGTGTGCTCAATTCTGAGCATTCTATTTCTCAAAATTAAGGTGTAGAGGACACACGGCCTAACTACATGCCCGTGCTACCAAGCCGTGTGTCACACACGGTCTAGACACACGCCCATGTGTCTACCTGTGTGGACAAAATAAAGCTATTTCTAGATTTGTTTCTCACCCAAAATTTCACCCATGAACTGCACTTAAATCACACATACAAATGCCAACCGTTTCAAGCATTCAAGATAAGCAAACCCTATCATACAACCTGATATATCATCACAGGCATTCATGTTTACAATCTTACTCTTTAATAAACATACTTGTTTCTCCTTTCTTAATCAAACAATATATAGCACCTATGTTATCACCATAACATGAACTTAAATACATATATATGCATGTACCAAACATAATCATCACTAGTCATTCCAATGGCTAGATTACAATAATCATTTACATTTTCATGCCAATATGACCAAAATAACCTATACATGCCATTACAACCATAATAGATTTACCATATATATACCGACATAAGCCGATGGATAGTGTGAGTGATCTCCGCCAAGCTTCCAATCCAACGAGCTTCCGATTTACTCTAATACAGGGGAAAATAAAACAGAGTAAGCATAAAATGCTTAGTAAGTTCGTATAATATGGTACTTAACTTACCATTTATCCTATTTGAGATAACTAAGTAAGGCATATTCAACCACTTTGATCTCAAGCCCTACACACATCCTCATTGCCCTTGTTAGTCATATATTCCATAGTAACATCAAGACATGTATGGGCTCAACAACAATCAGGTTCTCATGCACATATGCTTTCCATAACATGTATTCATTTAACATGTATAGACCATCTCTTATTATTACAAGTATAGCTTCATAGTAATTCATTTCGAGTTTAGATCATTTCATGTCAGGACTTTACTCACTTTGTTCGAGTATTAAGGTCACACAAGTAGTAGTACATTCAAGGTGTATAGGTCTATGATCAAGGATGAACATTCTCATCAAGTAATTTCCATATACAAATATCATCTTCTTATATTTCATGTAATATTCTTTTCATTTCATATTTCCATATCATATGTATCATTCCATGTCAATTTGTTTTAAATTCTTCTTTGCCCTTATTAGAACTTTACCTGTTGAATTTATTCAAAATATCGATGGATACACAGGTAGTACACCCAAGGTGTACAAATTAGAATCCGTCAATTCATGTCCAATAGTACCCTTAAGTTACAATTTTTTGTGACTACACTCTCGAGCTACACATGTATACAACAGGATTACCAGTCCAAGCTAAATCCTTTTTACGTCATATGCTCTAAAGAGCTTGATCTGGATTACCTGTCTGGGATTAATCCAATCTATAACATATGCTCGAGAGAACTTATATTAGGATTACCTGTCTGGGCTAAATCCTTTCTGTAATGAAGTAATTAGGATTACTTGTCCGAGCTAAATCCATTCTGCAACAAATGTAGGACCTCATTTATTTTAGGCAATTATATTTATCCATCAATTTTCATTTATTCAAAAGGGATTTAACATTCCCAAGTGTTTTCCAATATGTGATCATTTCATACATCTTTAACATCTATATAATTCATATGGCAATATTCCACATCCATTCTGAGCATAAAAGCAACATTTCCATCGTTTACCCTTTTAACTTATATTAGGCATTATCGATTAATTTGAACATTTTTATTTATCGGGCATGATCAGATATGTAATCCTTTCACATATATATGAAATTTATATAGTTTACATAATCACAATCAAAACAAGCATGTAAATAAACATAATCTAGTTACACGAACTTACCTCGACAAAGGTTCATGTACAAACATCTACTAATCCGACATTTTCCTCTTTTTCCTCGTTCTAACTCCGAATTTGGTCTATCCAGATCTATAAAAGTAAATTTTACATCAATTTCACACATCTCATATTTATTTGGACTCAATTCATATCCTAGGAAAAATTACTATTTTGCCCCTAATTTTTCCATAAATTACCATTTTGTCCCTAGGCTCAGAAAATGAAATTCATAAAATTTGACCCTCTCCCAAAGCTTAGCCGAAATATACATACAACTTTTACAGCACATGCATTTCAAAAATTTCAGCATTTTCCATGGATTTTCACCATTTTTCATTTTACTCCCTAAATCATGTTTTTTATGAAAAATTACTTTGTAAAAGTTGTTTATCTATCATCAATCTTTCTTTTTCTACCATAAATTTCCAGCATATGCATCCTTGACCCAATTTTTATACCTCGATAACTTTTCAAATTAGTCCCCCAAATAGATAGATTAGACTATCCCGGTTTCAAAAATATCAAAATTACTAAAAACGGGACAAGAAAACTTACCCAATTTGGCCATGAAAGTTTCTTCTCTCTCTCCTGGGGTTTCCATGTTTATTTTTGGGAAGAAGATGAGAAAAATATGATTTTTATGTTCTTTTCATCTTTTTAGTTAACTAATTTAGTTGAATTCTAATTTAGTCCCTAGCCTTTTTCTCATTTTCCATGGATGAATCATCCAAAAATATATACATACTTTTTATTAATGGTCTAATTACCATATAAGGACCTTAAGTTTTTAATTCCATAATTATTTGATCCTTCTAGCTACTAGAATTCAACTTTCGTATTTTATTGATTTAGTCCTTCTCGTAATTAAGCACCTAATCGATAAAATTTTCTTTTCAAAATTTCCACATGACATTTCTAATATAATATGGATCATATAATAAAATAAAAATAAATTATATTTTTCAACTCGGATTTGTGGTCCCGAGACCACTGTTCTGATTTCACCGAAATTGGGCTGTTACAACTCTCCCCCTTTAAGAAATTTTCGTCCTCGAAAATTTTACCAGTAAAGAAATTCAGACATTTCTTTCTCATGTTTTTTTCCAGTTTTCCCAGGTAGCTTTCTCTACATCATGTCATTGTCAAAGAACTTTCACTAAAACAATCTTTATATTTTTCATTTCTTTCACTTCACATGCCAGAATTTCAACCAGTCACTCATTGTAAGTCATGTCAAGCTGAATTTCAATATCTATCAAAGAAATAACATGTAACGAATCTAATCGATACTGTCTAACATATATACTCATAAAAACATTGTGAATTTTATAGAACTCTGATAATAATACCTATCAACTCGCAACAGGTGCAATTCTTTTCAATAGTCTTATATGACCCAATAGACCACTGGCTTGATTTGCCTTTACGGCCAAACCAGGGGAACTTTCTTCCATGGCAAAGCTTTCAAAAATATTCTGTCGCCAATTTGAAACTCTATTTCTTTTCCTTTTAGATTCACATAGGATTTATGACAATCAAATACTGCTTTTTAAACTGTCTCAGATCACTTTCATCCTTCTTTGGGTTCAAGGAATCAAATCTACTACATGTAACTTTTCTCACTAAACTCTATCCAAAACACCGGAGTTTTACATTTGTGACCATATAAAGCCTCGTACAGTATAATTTTGTACTTGACTGTTAATTGTTATAATAAGCAAATTCAACCAGAGGCAAATACTTTTCCCAGTTACTTTCAAATTCAAGTACACAACATCGAAGCACACCTTCTAAATTCTAAATCATATGTTCGGATTGACCATTCATCTGAAAATGAAATATGGTACTAAAATGTAACTGTATACCCAAAGTTTCTTATAACTTGTTTCAGAATAGAAATTTAAACTGTAGATCTCTATCAGAAATAACAGAAACTAGCACCTCATATAATCTGACAATCTCAAAAACAGGTAATTCAGGCTATCTATAAAGTGATAAACTCATTCATGCCAGAATAAAATGTCCAGGCTTCGTTAAACAATCGACAATTACTCAAATAGTATCTTTCTTTTTCATAAACAAGGATGATCCCGCTATAAAGTCCATAGTAACTTTGTCTCATTTCTATTTCGGTATCTTCACTGGCTATAATCATCCTGAAAGTATCATCCTTATCTTGCTAACATGTCCAACATTTAAATATAGATTCAGAAATACCACGTTTCATTCCAAGCTATTAATACATCTTTTTCGAATCAGTATGCATTTTATCATTTCCCAGATAAACAGACATAATACTATTGTGATCATTCATATAAAATTTTCAGTACAAGCTCTAATTTCTTCAGTACACAAACTCTGTCTCTAAATAACAGACATTTACCGAATCTATTCCAAAATTCTAATTCAAAAATTATTTCACACTGTACTCATTTAACTCACAACTCATTATCACTTTTCTAAGTTTCACTGATCTGTTGTAGAGACACCGGTTTAGCCCTATACTCAGCTAAAATTAAGTTATTATCAGACAATCATATTCGATATCCATGGCTTGTAAAATATATAGAGATTTTTTACTCAGAACATCTGTAACCACATTCATTCTTTCCAAGTGATATACAATTATCAAGTCATAATCTTTCAACATTTCAAACCATATATGCTATCTTAAATTCAAATCTTTTAGCAACACCGGATACTTCAAAATTTATAATCGGTGAGTATACAACATTTTTTCACCAAACAAGTAATGTTATTAGATTTCAATACAAAATCAATAGCTGTCAATTCTAGATCATATATTGGGTAATTCTTTCCATGTGGTTTTTAATTATCTGAAAGCATAGGCTATCATTTTGCCTTACTACATCAAAACATAATCTAACCCATTCAATAATACATCACTGTAATAACAAATTCCTTACCCAATTCAAGCTAAACAATAATCATTACTTTGATCAACATAGCTCCCAACTGGTCAAAACTTTATTGACATTTATCAGTCCATTCAACTCTTACATCTTTCTATAATAACTATGTCATCAATGTAGCTATTTCAATTATTAACATTGAAGCTTTGAGTCTTTTCCAAAGCCACAACCATCAGGTAGATTTATAACCATAGTGCACTAATATGATCGACATTTCAACCGTATAGATAAAACAACATTTCAATATCAATAGTGTACCTCGAATTAGAAGAAGGAGAACCGAAAGTGGCCCCAATAGTGACCAATGCAGTAATACAGTTTCTATATTCTGTGATCTCTAGCACCATACCTCATGATTGAGTCAATATTTATAACGATAATAAATGTAATTACTTCTGATCAAAGAATATCTTACACAGATAACCCATGTTTACATAATAAAGAGATCATTGATATCTCAGAGAAAATTCAGAAGGGTAGTATCATGCATACTCAGTAGAAACAACTGCAGTATAGACAATATAATTTGCATATTCGCAATTCAGGGCTTCGATCAATAGAAGTAGTAAATAACATTATATGAACCTTATCAACACAACTTACAGTAATTCCATCTATTATAATTTACTAGCCTTTTAATACGATAAACATTGCATCTGAACATGCACAACTTCACATGCCTCTGAGAATAACAGTACATATAGAATATCCATATAAAATACCTAGAAGGGGTTACTGTAATATATGTCTAATTATAATAGTTGTATTCAATATTTTTGTAATTTCATTACTATTCCACTGACTAATAAAGTCATCAATAATCTTACATCCTTCAATTCACTGAAAGAGTCAACTAGAAAGAATTTTTGGGTAATTTGTTCTGTAACTCGAAAGAATTTTCGGCTAATCTGTTCTGTAATTATCATATCATGGATAAGTCGATTACTCATGCATAATCTTCCTCAAAAATGACATCACATATTCAGAATAATCCTAAAAAAAATCTGATATCCCTTTTAATATTGTATTTACTTACTTAAACACCCCAAATCCGGCCTAAATGTTATGGCCGAATCTGGCGATGTCACATGGAATGGAATTTGAAATCGAATTTATCAAGTTAAAACTGTTTCCATTTATTAGCTTTTATTTATTTTTCGTCAATTTCAAAACTATTTTCTCGTTAATTTGATTCGTTTAAAAACATATTCTGTAGCGGAAGCTTTTAAAACCGTAATTATTTAAAGAAAATTGTTCGCATTTAGGAAAAATGTTGTATTTAATTAAATCGAGTTTTCGTTGTGTTTTACAGTTTAAAAGTCCATGTAAACTATTAAAATCCAAAGTAATGGAAAACAGTCCAAAAGTCCAAATTACATCAAAAATACCCCAAAAATAATAGGAATTAAAACCTTAGATGGAATTAAATCAGTTCAATTGTCCTGTGGTCACCATTGAGTCCTCTGCCTCACCGATCCGTCTAGGTCTGGGGGTTACCTATACAGATAAACAAAAAGGGGTGAGTTTACGTAAACTCAGTGTGTAATCCCCATAGAAGACATGCATACAGTCAAACAACAGTTATCAGTCAAATGCAGTCTGGGCCTAAGCCCATTACAGATTCAGATACAGTTTAGGCCTTAGCCCATTCAGATACAGTTTACATATAGTAACATAAATTAGTATGCTACCCACCAGCCTTTACAAACCATCTCTGACCATCCTTACACACCATGTAGGGTTTAAAACACTCACCTAGCCCTACACACCAAGTCATACTGAATGCGGCACTTATCAGTAATATTGCAGCTGAGCTGCCAGATAATAGGCATGAAAGCCTTTCAGTACACTTTCTCCAATAATCAATCATCCCACCTCAATGCAGATGCAACTAAACATATCAATACAGATATACAGAAATACATACTTACATGCTAATATTCAGTTATCAGTCATACATATAGATCAATAAACATGCATAAGTTGAACATGCTCAATACATACATTGTAATTTAACATGCTCAATACATACATTGTAAGTTCAGATCACATGATTTAGGGTCTAAGTAGCGCTTACCGACCCTATAGTAGGTTCACAGTCGACTTGGACGACCCATGCAACCCTAGGAAACATTTTAGCTAAATTAGCTCACACGCCTATGTAGTTTGCCCGTGTGGGCCCACAAGCCCAGATTGGCCTTGGCCTGTGTGGATCACACGGCCTGCCCAAATTCCACACGCCCAATTTAGTTTAGCCCATGTGGCCCACACGGCCATCACACGGCTGTATCTTGTGCATGGCTTGGCCTTCGTCAATCACACAATCATATTGTCGCCACAGCCTACCACACGCCCGTGTGGCATCAATAGTGGCCTTTTTTGGATTTCGTCGAAAGCTCGATTTCTGTATTTAGGGTATACACCTGGTTTCGATTCGTTGTAAAAACACTCCTAAGCCTTCCAAAACCTATAAACAAAGTATCCAACCTCAATTTAGTAACGAATCAAAATAGAACCGACTTACCCTCAATGATAAACCGCCAAAAGTGTACTAAACTGAAGAGGTGCAATTCCCTGCTCCATAACTTGCTCCTACATGGAATTAACACTCATCAATTATTATAAATTGTCATTACTCAAAAGCCGAAACCAATAATCATATGAGTGCAAAATTCACTTAACAACTAATTAAAAACCCACAAACCAGGCACAATCCAACGATAACACCACCAGCACAGTCGAAAAGGAAGAAAAATGAAAAAAAGTTTTATCAGAAGAAAAAAACGCTAGAACCCGCAAGAAAATTGAAGAGAACGTCAGATTGAAAATTTGGAAGATGAGAGAGAAAATTTTGAAAAAATAAAGATAATAAAAATAAAAATCTAAATAAAATATGATCACATCCCTTGATTTTCTCCCACTAACACCTAACTTCCTCAGATTTCCTATTTGACCGAAACTCTCTCAGTTAAACGTGCAAAAATAGACTCCCACACTCACGCAGGGATTCGAACACGGGACCTTCAGCAACCTAACACCTAACTTAACCACTAGACCAGCAGACCCATTCTGATGTAGTTTCATAAATAATTTAATATAAGCCCACTGATCAAGTTTAAGGCTTAAGTCAGAAAGATACCAAAATTTGCCAAGGGTAAGCCTTGAACCCAAGACCTCTCACACACTCTCAGAACACTTAATCATTGAAGCAGATACACATTTTGTCACATTTTCACAAAAGCCAAAATAGTAATTTTTGGGGCGTTACTCTTATTGACCCATTCTCATTTTGACTACATTATTAGTCATTTAGCCTTTGAACTCTTTAGTTCCACATTCATGAGCTTAATCCATATAAATCTTGTGAATTTTATTGTATAAAACTATACGGATAAGAGAGTGGAGATCGTAAGCCTCAAAATTTAACTTTCATATATATACTCATACAACATAACATTTATTATTCCCATATTTTATAAAACATTTATCCGTACCTTTTCGAATTCTATTTCATCATAAGTAACATTTTTTTTACTCAGGCACGTGAGTATCACTTTCAGCAGTATCAGAATTAGCTCAGTTGGAAAGCATCTCTGTCTATTTGTAGGATAATTTTCATCAGAGTCGGGAGATATCACACTATCACAGGTTATATAATGGCATATATTTCTAGACTCCACATATGCTACATTCAGCTCGAAAACTGACTAAATTGTAGCTCTGATACCACTAAATGTAACACTCTTAACCCGTATCCGTCACCGAAACAGGGTTACGGAGCGTTACCAAAATTTTTCAGAACATTTTCCAGATAATTCAGGCAAGTTATTATTCATTAATCGATATTATTCATAACATCCCTTAATTGGACCCTTGAGGTCCAATTCTAGCATTAGAATCGAGTCGGGACTTAATCACAACCTCTAAGAATTTTTCGCGACATTTTAAAATTTTTCCAAGTTGCAGGGCACACACGCCCGTGTGGTCCAAGGGACACGCCCGTGCTATAAGCCGTGTCTGATTTAGGTTGCTCTCTGACTTGCACACACGGCCATGCCACACGCCTGTATGCTAGGCCGTGTGGTTAATTAATTCAATTCGAATTACGTGCAAGTTTTACACGGCCAAGACACACGCCTGTGTTCTAGACCGCGTGACACACACGGCTGAGACACACGCTCATGTCTCTACCCGTGTGCTCAATTCTAAGCATTCTGTTTTTTAAAATTAAGGTGCAGAGGATACACGGCCTAACTACATGCCCGTGTTACCAGGCCATGTGTCACACACGGTTTAGACACACGCCCGTGTGCCTGCCCATGTGGACATTCTATCTTTATTTCTCACCCAAAATTTCACCCATGACCTGCACTTGAATCACACATACAAATACCAACCATTTCAAGTATTCAAGATAAGCAAACTCTATCATTCAACATGATATATCATCATAAGCATTCATGTTTACAATCTTACTCTTTAATAAGCATACTTGTTTCCCCTTTCTTAATCAAACAGTATATAGTACATATGTTATCACCACAACATGAACTTAAATACATATATATATATATATATATATATGTACCAAAACATAATCATCACTAGTCATTCCAATGGCTAGATTACAATAATCATTTACATTTTCATGCCAATATGACCAAAATAACCTATACATGCCATTACAACCATAATAGATTTACCATATATATACCGACATAAGCCGATGGATAGTGTGAGTGATCTCCGCCAAGCTTCCAATCCAACGAGCTTCCGATTTACTCTAATACAGGGGAAAATAAAATAGAGTAAGCATAAAATGCTTAGTAAGTTCGTATAATATGGTACTTAACTTACCATTTATCCTATTTGAGATAACTAAGTAAGGCATGTTCAATCACTTTGATCTCAAGCCCTACACATATCCTCATTGCCCTTATTAGTCATATATTCCATATTAACATCAAGACATGTATGGGCTCAACAACAATCAAGTTCCCATGCACATATGCTTTCTATAACATGTATAGACCATCTCTTATTATTACAAGTATAGTTTCATAGTAGTTCATTTCAAGTTCAGATCATTTCATGTCAGGACTTTACTCACTTTGTTTGAGTACTAAGGTCACAAAAGTAGTAGTACATTCAAAGTGTACGGGTCTATGATCAAGGATGAACATTCTCATCAAGTAATTTTCATATACAAATATCATCTTCTTGTATTTCATGTAATATTCCTTTCATGTCATATTTCCATATCATATGTATCATTTTATGTCAATTTGTTTTAAATTCTTCTTTGCCCTTATTAGAACTTTACCTGTTGAATTTATTTGAAATATTGATGGATACACAGGTAGTACACCCAATGTGTACAAATCAGAATCCATTAATTCATGTCCAATAGTACCCTTAAGGTATAATTTTTAGATAGTACACTCTCGAGCTACACATGTATACAACAGGATTATCAGTCCAAGCTAAATCCTTTTTGCATCATATGCTCTAAAGAGCTTGATCTGGATTACCCGTCCGGGCTTAATCCAATCCATAACATATGCTCAAGAGGACTTATATTAGGATTACCTGTCCAGGATAAATCCTTTCTGTAATGAAGTCATTAGGATTACTCATCCGAGCTAAATCCATTCTGCAACAAATGCCAGAACTCATTTATTTCAGGCAATTATATTTATCCATCGATTTTTATTTATTCAAACGGGATTTAGTATTCCCAAGCGTTTTCTGGTATGTGATCAATTCATACATCTTTAGCATCTATATAATTCATATGATAATATTCCATATCCATTCCGAGCATAAAAGCAACATTTCCATTGTTTACCCTTTTAACATCTATCGGGCATTATCGATTAATTTGAACATTTTTATTTATCGAGTTTGATCGGATATGTAATCCTTTCACATATATATGACATTTATACAGTTTACATAATCACAATTAAAACAAGCATGTAAATAAACATAATTTAGTTACACGAACTTATCTCGACAAAGGTTCGTGTACAAACATCTACTAACTCCCATCATGAACAATTGTATTTTTGTCAAATTTATATTAGCATTGTCGACTGCATTTTTTTACTATTAAATTTCATGTATAATTTTTCAATAATTAAAGTATACATCTATACATTTTTTATTTGAAATATGAATAAAATTAAAGGGGTTGGTGTTTTTTTAGGGGGGTTTGAAGAGGGCAAAATTTAAAAATTTTGAGAGGTTTAATGTAATAAAGTTCATCTTAAAGAGGGCGCTATGTGAATTTCTACAAAGTTATGGAAGGTAGTGGCCCCCACCTGCCCCTATATCTGCCAATGTATAGGGGCGAACAATGCTGGAGCCAGAATTTTTTTTGGGGGGGGCAAAATTAAATTGTATATTTTTACAATAGTAAAAATATAATTTCACCATTTTAATAGTCTATATCTTTATAATTTTTAAAAGATTAAATCAAATTTTTTATTTTTTGGGGGACCAAAGTGTAATTTTTAATTTTTTAGGAGCCAAAGTATAATTTTTATATTACTAATTTAAAATTTTACAAATTATAAAAGGTCTAAATGAAAAAAATTCTATTTAGGGGGGCTGGGGCCCTTGCCAGTCCCCTAGGCACCGCCACAGGAGGTGGAGGGGGTGGCGGGGCTATCCTATAAAATGGGAAATTGCTTCTTTAGGCTCTCAAAATTTTATAAAATTTTAAGTTAAAATATGATAAATTATAGTTTGCCTTCTCAAAAAATATTAAAATTTTAATGTAATCCTTTTGAAAACATAAAAATAAAAGTCAATAGCAGGATGAAATTGCATTTTAAATTTTATAAAAGTATATAACTTATTAGAGGTAGAGTCACTTAATAGTTATTGGTAACTCTAGAAAAAGTCCTAGAATAAAGAACCAGAAATTCAACAATAAAAATCAACAAAACAAATGAAACAGTGGACTCAATCGAATAAGGGTTGCATTTGAATGGTTAATACATTCAACCAAACATGTTGTAAGTATCTTATATTAGACTTATCCATGGGCAGGTCTGCCCAAAAAGTGAAAGGGTTTGGACAAAAATATAAGCTCGAAAAATGGGATTGGGAAAAAAAAGGCTCATTTAGAAAATGGGCTAAGTCTCAAGTAAGATTTATTGGGATTGGGCCTAGCCCAACTTTGCAAAAAAAAACTCTGTTGTTTTGCTGTTGTTTTTCACTATTTTGTTGTCATTTCATTATTTATGTTGATATTATTATGTTGTTATTGTTTGGTTATTGTATAACTCTTGTTTTATTGTTAATTTTGTTATTATTTTAGAGGCATTTGCTTATTAAGTTGCACTTATTTAGTGCTATTTAATTATAAAGATTTTTTAAAAAATTATTTTTAATTTGTTGAAACATTTATTTTAATGTTTTTAGTGTTTTTGATACGAGTAAATTAGAATGGGTCCAAATTTTATTATTTTTATCTAGATTAGTCTTGCGCAAAAGTTTAAACTTATTTTTTGGACCGTACCTATCAATTGGGTCTAAATTTTTTATCAATTTCCCACTAATTCATCCAAGAATATATATATATATATATATATATATATTATTCTTTAACAAAATCTCACCCAAGTAAACTCCCAAAAAAGGGAAAATACACGCACGCAAAAGATAAATAGTTGGAAGAAAGTGAGTAAAAAGAACACAGTTCGAAAATGTGGAAGAACAGAGAGGCGAGTTGAGCGTGATTACTAAAAAATGCACTCGAGTCTTGACAAAATAGATGCTCAAATACATTTTGGACTTGAAAAAAACCATCAATGCGGTTAGCACAAAGTTAACGACGTCAAGAGATTTTATGGAAGTGTGCGACTTTAAGGAATTAATTGATTGCTTATTTTCAATTAGAGGTTAAATTGAATTGGTAATTTTTTATTAAAAATTTAATTGATTATTGAATTATTTTATAAAATTTTTTATTATATTAAGTTTTTTTTAAATATTTTGAATAACAAAATTTATAATTTTTAAAAAATTTCAATAAATAGATAATGAATGTTAATAAAATGATGTAAATTGATAAAATTTTAATGTTATGACCTAATGCAATTTATTTCAATTGAGTTTTAACTGAATTGATATTATTATTACAACAATAATGAGGACATAATTGATATTATTATTACAACAATAACTAGAACATAATTTCAAACGCAATTAAGCATGTTTCTTTTTTTGAAAAACATGATTTATGCTAAATAAATAAACTTGAAGCCTAGAATGTCGGAAAAGTCTTACATTGATTGGTCAATCTAATAAATAATTGAAATTTTATTTTATTTATATTAAAATTTTATTGTATTTAAAATATTTATAATTAAACTTATTTTTAAAACATTGGTTTTTATAAATGAACCAACCAATTTAAATTGATTAAATCGAAATTGGAATTCCATACGTTGGTTCTTTTCGATAGAACATACATTGGTTCCTTGATTGATTCTTACATTTGTTCATAGAAAAAGGACAATTAAAAACAAGGAAAATAGTGTGAAGTGAAAACATGTCTATGATTTCATCCATTCAATGAAGTTGTTGAAAATCCTGTTAGAGCTACCATTTTCGCTAACACTGTTCATCACCGATCCCTTGAGTTGTAGTGCTTTAGCTTTGAATCTTTCATCATCTACCAATTGCTCAACCTTACCCTTAATCTCTTCTCTTGTAATGATCCCTCTTTCATCTCTGTTGAAGCTTAATCCAATCTTCCAAATGTCACAAATGTAGGTTTCGTTAATGAACTGATCAGCAAAGTAGGGCCAGCAAAGGAAAGGGATCCCATTGCTGAGACCTTCAACGGTGGAGTTCCAACCACAGTGGCTGATGAAGCAAGCAATGGATGGATGAGCTAGAACGGCTCGTTGGGGTGCCCATCCCACCATTTTCCCTCGACCTGCAACTCTAGCTTTGAACCCTATAGGGTAAAGTTCATCAGATTGAGTCCCTTCAGGGGTATCTGGTCTAACAACCCATAGAAATGGCCTGTTTAAGTGTTCCAGACCGAGAGCCAGTTCTTGGAACTGGACTGGGTCAAAAACCGTGAAGCTACCAAATGCCACATATATGACTGAGCCTGGAGGCTGTTGGTCGAGCCATTTCAAACAGGTTGCATCCTCAGGCCAAAAACTTCCGGTCAAGGGTCCAAGCTGGTTGGTTGCTGAGAGTGGACCAATGGGTAGGATCTCAGGGATTAAGCCAAGTGCTCCTGGTTCAAGGTCGAAAGTTGTGTTGCAGATTAGCCACTCAACATTTTCAACAGCTTTGTTGTTTCTCATAGCAAACTCGAATATAGTCTTTTGTGCGGTGAAATCACCAAGACAAACCCACAAAAAGTTGTTAGGGTGCATTGCAGGTGTGTTTGGGTACAGTTGAATCATATTTTCTCCATTGATTGGAGTTCCTGCAAAATAAAAAATTTCAAACAATGTTGGTCGATGAATCAAATTTCTCAGGAATGAATCAATAACTTGATTGTTATGCATATTCACCATGTTTATCAATGACTTGATCATCAAGCAACTTATCGGTGCTAAAAAGCAAGGCCAAAAGCATGGCGGAAGCAGGCCAGAAAGCAACTCCGGGTATTTCAAACTCTGCAGCAATGTCAAGTGCCCATCCCATGTTCACATCAGCTATGACACAACTGATCTTATTATCTTCAGATCCATTAATCTTCTTCACCAGCTTCTTCAGCTCCAATGGCATCACTTTGCTGATTCCATCGGTTAACTTCCCTATTTGCTTCCTATCCTCATCGGGTTCCATGCCGTCGGGGATCGAAACCAGACGAATTGAGCCCTCTCCATTAACCTTGTTGCCGAATGCATCCTTCACTCTCTTGTGATTGAAATCCGTGTTGACAAAGGTGATTTTGAATCCATGGCTAACCAAGTTATGAGAGAGCTCCATTAGAGGAATTACATGGCCTTGTGCTGGATATGGTATTGCTAGAATATGAGGATTGCCCATTTTCTGCTTTCTAATTCTCTCTATACAAGACTTTGGACTAAAGATTATGTTGGTTTTATAGAGAGATTTTGGTAATCCCCAATAACCTTATTGGAAATGTTGGTTTTTGTTTTCTTTTGGTTGGAGATTCTCTCAAATAGGGTGTTGAATATACACTCAATAGGATTGTAATTTATAAATATATATATATATCAAAATTAAATTATGCTTTGGTTAAAATGTTAAAAAGATATTGAATATCATGATTTTTTTAGGTTTAAATTTTATTGGATAAACTACGTAGTTAATCACTCAAATTTCATAAATTTTTATTTTGGATATTAAAAATAAAAAAAATTTCATTTTAAGCACTACTATTGCCAACCATTCATTTTAGTCATCCACCAATAACTTGAGGTTAGACAATGCTATTTTGCACTCATTTTAATCAGCCAACTTTAGTAAAATTTTATTTTAACCACTCATTTTCTTCTTCTTTTTTCATTTTAGAATTAATTTTATTTTTTCAGAAAAAACTCCTGAGATTTTACTATAATTAAATTATTCAGATGCAGGGATGAAATTTAAGTTTTTTCCTATAAGTCAATTTCCTCTAAAAACCTATCTTTTTTCATGTAAAAATCAAAGCTTTTCCTTCTTTTACTAGAAAAAAATAAAATTAATTCAAAAAATAAATTAAATAATTTCCCTGTAAAAACCTATGTAATTTTCTGTAAAACCTAAGTTTTTCACTTTTTATCGAAAAAAAAAACTAAAATTAATTTTAAAAGGGAGGAAATTAAAAAGATAATTTGATTTGTAAAATCTTACGATTTTTTCTTTTAAGTTAAAAAACTAAATTAATTTTAAAAAACAAAGAAAAAATAAATAAAGGAAATTAAAAAGATAGCTTGACTTTTTCTTATAAAAATATAAGTTTTTTCCTGTAAAAATTCAAGTTCTTCTTGTAAAAGTTTAAGTTTTTCTCTTGGGAAAAATTAAAATTAATCCTAAAAAATGAAGGTTAAATTAATCGTAGGAGACCATAATGAAAACGGTTATTACTAGCAGTCCCTAAAATACAATTTTTTATTTTTATTTTTACTGTCTAAAATAAAAATTTATGAAAGTTAGGTGAGAAACTATATAGTTAACCCAATTTCATTATATGTATTTTTAAAAATTTTATATAAATATATAAAAAAAAAAAGACAAAAAACATCCTAAAAATATTTGTTAATAAGACTCTTGTTTAATTCTACATCGTTTGCTTGCAGGAAAAAAGAAAAAAAAATGGTATTAATCATTTCATAATTTGGTGATTAACAATGAAGTTGGGATAAAAATAATAATTTATTTATTTATTTTCTTTTTTTTGCAAATTAACCAAAACAAAATATAAAATAAAATAAAATTTGTGTTTTCATTTTCAATGACTTGGGTGCTTCTTCCTGGGAATCATCGTGCATTATTTGGCTTAGCATTGCATTTGGGGTGTTTTGTTTCCAATTTTGGAATCTTATAAACATTAAACGACATTTCTTTCATTTTTAGTTTATCCAACTTTTGCATATGATTCAATTAGCAGGCCTTCAAGGAAATTTCTGTAAATACAAATCGCATAATAACTTTTTTTTACCCTCTAATTTTACAAAAGAGTCATTTTAGTCCTCAATTTAATTTTCATCTTTTTTTAACTTTTAAATTTACGTTTTTTTATCAAATCACCTAAAAATGAATAGAACCATTAACATCTTTTAACTTTTCTAATGTTGAATACACATGAATGACACGTCAGCATTTAATTAATTTTTAATTTTTAAAAATTTAAAAAAATATTTTTAATTATTAAAATTATTTAAAAATTATATTAATTAGAAAAATATTTTTTAACATTTAAAATTTAAAAAATTAGATGTTAACATGTCATCTCTATGATAACCCACATATATGTTACGGCAATAAAATTAACAAATATTAATTTTTTTATTTATTTTGAAGTGATTTGATAAAAAAATATAAATTTAAAAATTAAAATAAATCTTTTTTAATTGAAAGGCAAAAGTAATCCTTATATCAATACAAAATAAAGTTATTTATTATTATGAGACAATAATTGGTGAATAAATGATGTGACAATGTGTTCATAATTCATTTATGTTAAAAACTTTTATATAAAATTTGATATATAAAATATTTGTTTTATATAAATTCTAAAATATTTGCATACGACTCTTGTGTTTAAATTATTTTTATGTCAAAATAAAATAAAATGATTATAAATATGAGGAACATCCATGATAATGTTAAAAAATATTTGGCAAGATACTATATATAAACTTTAGTATTCACAGCTTGATTTAGGGGTGGTGGTAGGAGTTCGAACTCTTAAAATAGAAATTTTATTATTTTAGTCTTTTAAATTTTTAAAAATTTTAAATTAATAAAAATAAAATTATACTTCATTCTTTAAAAATGATAAAAATTTAATTTAATTTTTTAAAAATTATAAAAATATAAATAATTTAATTTCTACCACTAAATTTTTTTCTGACTTGGCTACTATTAGCATTGATATAACTTTCTGTTTATTTATATTGCTGAAACATCATTTCAACTTTTAATTTAGAAAATTAACATCAAGGAATTATTTTTATTTAATTTAGAAGTAGGTGGGAAGTTATATAGATCACATCACTCTAATTTAAAAAATATTTTTTTATTAATTGCGGTCTGACAAATTATTGGAGGCATGGAAATTATGCACATTAATTATCCAGGAAAAAGATAAACAATTGTGTGAACTATTTCACATAAATTATGATTTTCTTTTAAAGAAATAATCACAATTTTCTTGTTCATAAAGAAACATTTTTATATTTAATATATTATAAATTAAACATTAAACTATTAGAAAGTTGCAAGTTAATTATTGGTTCGTTAAGATGTTAACAAACACCGGATGTAGAGATAGGTAAATTTGTAATTTTTCTATTAAACTATTAGTAATTTTACAATTTAGTCACTCAAATTTAAAAAAGTTACAAGTTGAATGTTGAATTATTAGTAAGCTTATATGTTTATACCTTGTTCACTCAATCCTTGCACCATTATACCCTAACTTAATAATTCAAACAATACCAATAACTCAAGCCCTAAACTCTAATAAGTCTAGTGTTAACTAGAGTTGTCCATAGGCCGAGTCGAGGCCAAGTTCCAAAAATATTTACATGCCCAAACCTATTTTCGGGTTGGCCTGACCCACCCAAAAAACCCATTTATTTCTAAAAAATAAAAATATTAAATATATATTTAATTAATATTTTATAATTAAATTAAAAATATTTTTATTATTTGAATTGAATTCGGATCAGGTCGGGCTGAAATACAAAATCATTATCCAAGCCCAACCCAAGTCGAGCTGAGCCTATTGGGCAAGCAAGCTACCCAGCCCTTAGACAAGTCTATTGTCAACCCCATGCCCTATTTATAATCAAACTGACTTACCAATCCTTCATTATTAACCCACCTACTATTTTTCCTTTGGCCAAAACCATAACTCAAGAATATTCACAATTAAAGTATTCATACAATCTTTACCCCAAATTAGTAATCAAATATCACCAAAATCATAATCAAAGCAAACAAAAACACCAAAAAAGCAAATAAAAAAGAAAAAAAATGTCTCTCGTTTCAGCAAGCCTCAAACTTGACTTACATAAACAAAAGGAAAGAATAAAATCAGAGAAAAAAAAATATATATATATATATATATATATAAAAGGAGACTCAAACACAACAAATTCAATCAGAAGTTAATTGGAGAGCTCCAAACCACAGGGGCTCAATCCAAATGTCCTAAGAAGAGGAACATATTGAAGTTAGGCGACCATCCAACCAGTGGACAAAGATTGGAGAACACCTCCATTAGGGGTCTGAGTTTAAATCAACAAAGTTTTAGGCGATTTCAAAGAAAATTAAACGATAAAATTAAAAGAGGGAAAAAGCTTTAGTTTAGTGTGTGCTTCTTTGTGGAGGAGGAGGTCAAATGGTGACAAGATTACCAAAACACAACTGTGAAAGAGGTCCTTAAAACCCTAAACTTTAAAATAGTTCAGTGAGCAATTTGTAATTTTTTTAAAATTGAGTGGTCAATGTGTAAACCTACTAATAGTTGAGTGACCTTGGGTGTTGTTTCCCTTATGATGATGAATAGTGAGTTAACGACCATCAGACATCCATTAGAAATTTAACATTCCAGTGACTTAAATGATAACTTACAAATAACTTAATAATCAATTTGTAACTTTTTAAAATTGAGTGACCAAAATATAAATTTACTAATAGTTGAATGACCTTAAGTGTAATTTACTCTTTTATATTTTGATTTCAAATTCAAGTTTGGAAGTTTAATTATATTCATAAGTATTAGAGAAGAATATGTTTTTGAATAAAATTATTAATTAATATAGAAGGAAAAACTTAAAAAGAAATAGAAATATTATAATAATAATAATAAAATAAAATAGTAAAAACTCATCCGATCTTACAAGTTATAGGTTGAGGGGTGTAGTAGATTATGAATAGTAGTATAGAGGATGATAATCTGTGTGGTTAGTGAATTGTGTTGACAAATTCAACCACTTTTTTTGCTAAGAGAAAAATGGATCCCATTGATTTATATACATGAGAATTTTGTGTGTTTGATTTCTTTTGTTCTTACCCTCTACAAAAAGGCATTTCTCTCCTGATTAAACACCACATGTCAAATTGGGAACCTCAACACTCTTCCAAATGTCAAGAAAAAGAACTAGTCTTTGGACATAAATGTTTGTGCTGCATTTTAACTTTTAAAAAACAGAATTAAGTAAATTTTCATTCATCAATATGATACAAATGCTTGGCACTTGAACACCAATTTGCCATTGCAAAGTTGAATTGAGAATTCTAGTTATTGTTGAATCACCACTGAATTATCCACCTAAACACAATGTTGTTGACCCAGCATGCTACTACTAGTCAAATACCAAAGCATATGTTTGTGAATCGTGAATACCATGGTACATTTCCTTGAAAAATTCAACCATACACAGGAGAATTTTCTCAGTTAACTTATTTGGTCTTTAGCCTCAGCATCTTTAAGAAAGAAAACCAACAAAGCTTCGCCTAAATTCAGTGTCTCTTAGTTGAATTCATTTATCTCAACAGGACATTTCAAGTTGACATAGTCTAGGACTTTTCCTGTTATCAGATTCTTTATCGTTAGGCATTCACGTGCGTCACAATTCTTATATTCATGTATCATAAATGTATGGTCCTTACTGAATTCCTAACCAAAAACTTTATGATATAAATGCTTTGAACCCAAGTTGGCTGACAGGCATGAGACCCCAGCAAGTTGTCTTGTAATTGTTGAACTGCTTTGAATTTGGCCCAAAGACAATGATTTGCCATTTTGTCATCTAAAAATTAATGAGCAGCACAATGTGCAAATCCAAGCCAAATGACATTGATCTAAATCTAGTTACAAGAATGGGATTACAATCGGTTTCTTTTCAATCGGAAACCTAACCGGGACATACAGAATTGCTTTAATCCACCTGTTTATTTGATCAAACTGAAAAAGAAAATACAAAACCTGTATTTACCTACTTTATTATATCATAGAATCATCTCCTATTGGGATTATGCAATGATTTTTGGAATCCCTCAAACAAGTCTAACAAGTAATCCTGTAGCTCTTCAGCATTGTACCTAATATGTTTCTCGCTCATGTGCTGCATTTGTCTTCCCACGAATGTTCGATAAGCTTGGATTACTTTCAGGGACGTTGAAATTCGTAAATCTTCACGGAGCTGAACATCTGTGATGAGCCATGCTGTTTGCGTTTTATAGACCTCGTCGAAAGCAACATAAAAGCTCCGCAATCTCTCCCTGAGAACTGTCCTTGAGGTAGAACCAGAGCTGGAATTGCTCTCGTCCTTCAGTAAAGAGAGAATTGAACTCCAAGTAGCTCTCTCGTAGCTCATCGCATGTTGTTGGAATTTCCAGTTGTGTTTTCGAATCCACTTATCTCCGAATATAAGCCTAAGTTCGGAATTCTTAACCTTTTGTGCCATGTAATGTATATTGTTCATCAAAAAGAAGTGTTGCAAAGATGCATCCCGATATAATTTTGATTTCTCGTCTAGGTTGGCTTCTAGAACAGAAGTGAGTGACTGGAGATGGAGTGCCATTGGAGAACAACTATCAGAGAAATCTTTAGTTATGCTTTCCTCCCCTGTAGCTGGACTCGTATCGGGGGAGAGTGAGGTAGCAGCGGCTCCATCATGGTTCTTGAGGAGTAAATTTAGGGTCTCGTTATAATCTGCAAGAAGCCGGATGTAATTCATAACGTATTTGGTCAAATGGTGAACTCCCCCTCCTGCAAAAGGGCTTGTTGACGCGTTTGTCGCAATGGCATTCTCAAATTCAAGAAACGTAACCCTTACAGTATCAGCCAATCTCTTCAAAACCTCTTGATACTCGATTCTAATAGAAGAACCAGCCTCATCCGAAAACAATGCATTAATGTCCAAGAGAAGATCTGCAAGCACCTCATACATGTCTAGAATTCGAACTAGCCTTTCTGGTTGATGAGAGCCAATTGAGATGGCCTCGGCAAAGTTCAGAAGCTGTAGCATTGGAGCCTTTGCTACCTCAACAAAACATACCGAATTGGATGATCCAAGCTCTGCAAAAGTCTGGTCACAGAGCCACTTCTCGCTCACAAGATAGGGCCGAACAAAGACCTTCATAGCTCTAACCCATCTCCTGATTTTGGAATTCAAGGTTCCCCACTCCATCTTGAGCACGTCTTCGATGCTCAATTTCTCAATTTCAAGGTTGAAGAGACACTCATCCAACGCATCCTTTCGAACAAGGATGTATGCCTGGCGACATTCGTGGTCATAATTCGAACTGAACATCAAATTGGCAATGCATTTGAGTTCAGAAATCACATCTGGACGAACCAAATCAATGATAAACTCCTCTGAGTTCCTACTGATGCTATCTCTGAGGATAGACTCCTCAACAGACTCATCACCAAAAGAAACTATCGAGCCCTCTTCAACAGCATCATCCTCACTCGAACGGAACGACATGGGCTCTGGCTCAAAGGGTTGCTTATGGTGAACAAGTACATGTTTGAACTCATCCTCAAGCCTCTGCATTGCCATCTGAAGAACATCATGAGCCCTGCATAACAAATCTTTCTCTTCTTGGCTACTCAAGCACTGATTCTCCAATCTCTCTGTCAACTTCCGAGCTCCGTCAACAGCATTCAGATATTCGGCAACTTCATCCGGACCCGAATCCCATATCATAGAATCATCTGATTCCCAACTCATAATCTTCTCCTCAACAACACTCAACTGCTCTTCAATCCCACTTTTCTTACCCTCAACCATGTTATCCTCAACTGTAGCCATTGTAGATAACTGGCTACCAAGATCTGCCAATATTTTCTTGACATCTTTTGTGAAGTTCTTATTAGAACCCAACGCTTTCACTATATGCTCCGCCGCAGCAATTAAATTTTCCTCTCCTTCTAATGATGTAGCCGTAGTTTCATAATCCCCCATTGCCATAATCAAAACCACAACAAACTCAAACAAAGCTCACATAAACTGCTTAAAGCCCCACAATCTGAATGAAAATACAACAGTAACACCGGCCTGGATCACAATTTCAAGCTATTGAATCAACAAATTGATAAAAATGGAAGCTTTTAAAAGAACCCAACAGATGAAAGGACATAAAAATCAGAAAGAAGAACAAAAATACATCAAATCAAGCTAAAATCTAAAGAACCCCTTTTTTTTTTTTTAAAAGACTCAAATCATTTGGAAACTGAACTTATATCAATCAATCAACTTCAAAACAAAAAGCAGCTGCAGATATTTAATGAAATTAATACAAAAAGGAAAGCTCCTTTTGTAGCACAAGAAAGCAAAAGAAGATGAAAGAAATGTTTTTGAGTGCACGGAAAGTAAAAAGGAAGAACACCAAAAGCAGAGAACTGACCTTAAAATTGGGAGTTTCGTGGTAGATTCAGTTTAGAAAGTTGAAGCTTTTTAGTTCCAAGTTTGTAAGCTAAACAAATCTCTCTTCCCTCTGAGAAATTTCAACTTTTTCAAGTCTTTGCCAAGTTCGTGGCTTTGACTAGTTTTGTCTTGGCAGAAGAAATGGAAGAAAAAACAGAAAAACAATTATCAAATGTCAATGTGTGTATATTAAAATTTCTATAATAGCATCTACAACCCACCTTGATTTTTTATTTTTTATTTTTTATTTTTACAACAAGCTCATATACTATTATATGATTTGCTTGACTTAACCTAAAAAAATAACCAAAATGTCTTTTTCTAATTGCAAGTATTTTGGCTTTAACTTGTCCACATCTTTTTTTGTTTTACTTAAATTTTTTTTGTTTTACTTCAAGAAATTATAATTAGAGCTGGAGGTTGAGTTTGAAATTTTGCTCAAGTCAATATGAGCACGTAAGGATATGTTAAGTTGATATGAACTCGTAAGGATCCGAGTGATCTTGTAATGATTCAAATTTGAAAAAATTCGAGATTAATTAAATTTAAGTCCAACAAAGCCTGAGCTCATAATGATTTGAGTGTAAGATCAATCTAGTCTAAGACAAATCCAATACAAAATCCGAATAAACTTAAATTTATAATTAAATAATTGGGATAAACATTAAAAATTAATAGTAAAATATCTATTATTATATAATATTTTAATGTTTAATGCATATATATATATATATATATATATAAACCAAATTGAAAAAAAAAAAAAAATCAAGGAACGAAATATGGTTGAGGGGCAAATCAGCATTTAACCCTTTTAGACTAGACTTCCTACGTGCATTTGAAGAATTTGTATTTTTGTATACTAATATGTGATTTTTTAGATTAAAAATAATTGTAACCAATGATACATTGGTCAATGCATTTGATATTATAATAATAAGCAGTATGTGGAATTGTGAATACACGAAAACAAAAATGTCAGACTTCAAATCTATCCATTACATTATGTATTGTTTAGATTTTTCTAATTTGACCTAAGATAGTTTTGTCCAAATCCATTTGGGTTAAGTTTTTCCTTTTCCTTCAAATCATGGAAAATGCTAGCTTATTTTGATTAATATCATCAAATTTTAAACTCTAATTCAACTTACTACTTTGGTCTCAAGTAATTGTATTTATTTATGCCTTGTCCCTTCTAATTTAACTTGGAGTTTACAAATACAATTATGGGTATAGTAGAATTACTAGACAATATAGGTTGAATCAACTCAAACTAAAATCAACTTGAAATCTAGAATATATCTAGACAAGATTGAAAAGTGTATAATTTTTAATTTATTTGTCATATTTCTCCTCTTGAATTATGTTATTTAAGTTTTTAATTATATTATTTAAATTTAAATTTTATTTATTATGAATTTAGGGAAACACTTGGAGAAAAGTGGACTCAAAAGCTTATTTTTAGCATGTTTTGTAGTTTAGACTTTCAACATGATTGTGCTTTAGTATTTTGGTCATAACTTGACGTGCAAAATTTCGTTTTGGACCTATAAGATACAGTTTCTAAGGGAATTGAAAGCTCTAACCAAAGTTATTTCATGACTTGTCAGGTAAGAAGGTGTCTAAAAATGGTTTGAAAGTTTGACGTGAAACTTGGTCAAGAAATCTAGAAAATTTTTGCTTTGTTTGATTAATGATATTTCCCCCTATAAATAGACATTATTAAGTTAGTAGTCATATTATACTTAGACATAACCGTTCTTAGTATTTTTTGCTTTTGTATTTTCTTTACCTTTTGGATTGCTAAACTCTTTTTCTAGTCAAAGGAACTTTGAAGTTTGATTCTAAAAGTTGGCGAGATCAAATTGCTCTTCATCTTTTCTTTGTTCTTTAATATTTACTTATCTTCTGTTTTAATTTCAAATATTCAGTTTTATTGAATATTGGTACCGTATTTGATTGCTTAAAATATTTGTCTTGTCAATTAGAATAGTTAAATTCGTAATTGTTTAATTGATTCCAATGTTTGTGACAAATATCATGATTGGGTATAAGCTACGTATGCAATTCATGTTATATGGACATGTGATCTAATTTAAATGAACCTCACTTTTGTGTGTTTGTTGGTTAGAATTAGATTTCTCTTGTTCTTAATACTATTAGTGAGCTAAAACCTAAGTGTGAAATTATAGGGTTATTTATTGATAAGGAGAATAATTTCAACGAGCTTCTCTTGGTTATCGACAAGGTAATGAGAGATTGGTTGTTAGGTATGACATCGATAATTATAACTAATTTATTAAAGAACATTGAAATTATCTCTGCATCAATGATCAAACTCATGAATCAAAGCTAAGATTTTATCTTTAATTAGATCTTCATCATATTGGTTTTTCTTAAATTCAAATTGCGATATGTTTTTTGATAATTTTAATTATAATTTTTAATTTCAAAACCCCATTTTTTTTATTTTACGTTTTTTATTAAAAAAATAAGATTATCACCAGTCTTTATGGATGTGACATTTCTTAACAATCATACAAATCTTGAAGTTGTTGTCCAGGATTGGTATCAATAATTTTATTTCCTTTTAACATCCTTAACCCTTGGTTATGGTTTCATATTCACAACACTTTAGCTTCAAATAGGACACCATAAGAAGAATAAATGAGGTAAATGTTTCTTCTCTTGATAATCAAATTTCTAAACTAAAGGTAAATGTTTCTTCTCTTGATAATCAAATTTCTAAACTAACTTCTCTTATTTGACAATTGACTATAGGAATTCTCAGTAAGTGAAGGCTTGTGGGATTTATGTGAATTACAATTACTACATTAATATTTGTCCCGTATTCTAAGAAGATTCCTATAAGTGTGACAATGTGATTTGAGGATTTCCTGGTTAGCCACAATGACGATATGATCCTTATGTCAATTCTTACAATCATAGGTTGATAGATTATTTGGATTTTGGTTACGAATGCCATCTACTCCCCCTCAATCATCTTTTTCTAATTCAAGTATGTCTATTAAATAAACTATTAAATCACTTATTACTAACACACAAAAATTTGAATAGAAGACAAAGGCAAGCATTTAACAATTTCAACAGGAGATGAGAGAGAGCACTCAGAACCTAGAGAGGTAGGTTAATCAACTAGTAACTACAGTTAGTAGATTGGGATTCTCAAGAAAAAGAAGTTGAAAAAAAGATGGTCCCTCCCAAAAAATAAAGTGGTCAGCCTAAAACCAAATAACCAAAGTCATTTATGAGAAAACTTCCTTTCCTAGAAAGATTTGCCAAACCCAAAGAAGAAAAGGAGGAAATTCTTGAGATTTTCTATAAATTCAAAAATAAAATAGAAGATGAAGTCATGAAGTGGTTAAGGATGACATAATAGTGCAAAATGATAGCTATTTTTCGAGCCTACACAAATTAATTTTATATTTGCTCTAAATATTTTTCAGCCTCGCAAAAAAAAGAAAAAAGAGTGTTAAAAGTTCTTCCAAAAATTTTTAGTTTCTTATGTTCAATTTATCTTTAACCATCTTGCACTTTCTACAAGTTATGTCAAATAATCACCATCCTTCAACACAAATCATGTACTTTTATTGTATTAGAATTATAATTGGGTGTAAGAATAGTTGTGCCATTTTCTTGACCTGATCATCGGGTTCAGGTACTGGATGCTACACTGAACTAAAGGACTTAACAAATTTTCAATTTTCAATTTAATTACATAATCAACAACTCAAATTTCATAATTAAACTTACTAATACAACTTGTACATAACTGATGATAAACCCCTTTTAACTTAACTCAAGTATTCATGGGAACTTAGTGAGTCACGTCAAGACTGAGTGGCTTATCAAAATCTACCACGTCTAAGGAACTTACTTGATCCTCCTTCAGCCTTTGACTCTTCCGGTTCACGTTTGGTTAGTTCCCAACCAACTTTTCTCACAAATCAATTGGTACAACACCATATTGTTCACTAGAGGTATTATGCCTTCTGGCATGGCCTCAAACCTCATAACCATCCTTTTTCATAACTATTACTTTCATTTCACTTACCATCTTAATCTGAATAGGAATCATTGTCTAATTATTTCCATATCAGATCCTACCCATTCTATACGCCAAAAATGCATTTGGACGACTACTACCACTTAGTCAAATATACCTTCCTATGGTTCCTTAACTATTCCTATTACAAAGGGTCGTATAAATAAAACATTCTTGGTTCACCTATTCTATACGCCAAAATAGGCCTTTTTGGGCGAACACTTTTTCGTTTTTCATTTTTTATATAACTATACGCCAAATTCAAATATTTATACACTCTTACCATTATTCTTCGAATCGTCTTACTTAACTTAGCCATAAGTTTAGCTCCTCCATAATACACTAGACTAAGGTGTTACAAACATGCTCAGAAAGAAACTTATACTTAATCCAATCCTAACGTTGGACAACTTAAAACTATCCTTTTAAGCCTTATTCTTATGGACTATATTTCGAGCTTTTAGGACTTCGCCTAAGAGCATACTCGTGAACTTTTGTTTCTTAAATGAATCCATCACTTTACTTATTCAAAACTCATTCCAAAATTTTACTTCTAAAACAATACACAAATACTAGGGCTTCACCGAGCGAGATGTTACAACTCTCCCTCACTTAAAAAATTTCATCCTTGAAATTTCTCATCTTTCTCAAAGTTCTATTGCCTGATTAAAGATGGTTCTCTATAGCCATATCTCATCAGGCAACTTTTTTATTAGGTTTCCAAGGCCTCTCCTTTATTGGCATATCCCTCGAAAATCTCCTTGGAAATTACTAGTTATCTACTTTTGATGACAAAAATAAAATTTGGTGGCCAAACACTTAAATACGAATCTCACACCATTTCCCTAAACAACTATCAAACTCGAGTTGGAGAATTAGAAAAGTTGCTTAAACTTAACTTATCATTCATGACTACTCGCATTCAATATGTCGTTTCAACACTTATTTTTTACGTCAGTTGTCATTATCTTATACAAGGAAGTTGAATGGTCTTCGCCAAACTAGCTTCCATGCAAGGCTAATCATTTTCTATAAGAAGGGACATGCTAATCACTTCTGCTAATATCATTGCTTACTCAGCAAAAACTCTCACTTTTATCCTTTGAATCTTTTTGCCATTTTTCATTCTTCATTTTAGATTTCCTTTTCTTTTCCCTTATTTCCATAGTCTACTTCGTTGTCACTTTTGCTAAATGACTTAATCCTAGACATTTTAATCATACATGAATCCTTCAGAGCTTAAGAATACCTTCATCAAGAGTGAGGTTTTATCAATCAGGCATAAAACTTACTCGAAACAAAATGAGCCAACATTTGAAGGTGAAAACATACCAAACTCAAATGATGCTTACGAGATCAGACAACCAGTCAGATGCTATTGGTGTGACAACACTCATCCCTCACCAGCCAACTGCAAGCTTTGTATAGCAGGCTTTTAGCAACTCAGATGCTCTTCCACATCATTGAAGGTCGAGTTCCCAACTCGAACTGCAAAAAATTAACATGCAGGAAATACTTGCCTTTTAAAACTTTTTCTATAAGAGACTTTGGATTACATAAAAGGTGCCAACCTTGTTTGACAAGTAGCGTAACATTAAACTTAGCAAAATTGCGAAAACCTAAACCCCCCACTTCCTTAAGATTGCATAAAACCTCCTAGAAACACCAATGAATACCCCATTTTGTGTGAGATTTCTACCACAAATATCTAGTAATAATCGAATCTAAGTCCTTAGAAAAGGACATTGAAAATTAAAAAAAAGAAGACATAATGTAAGTAGGGATCGTCTGTAGAATGCCTTTAATAAAAACCCCATCCCCCCCTTACGATAGACATCGTGTACACCATCTTTCAATTTGTCCCTGAATTTTCTCCTTGATATGCCGAAATACCTTTCTCTTTTGTCTCCCAACCACAATAGGCATCCCAAGATACTTTTCTAGATTAGCCGACGTGCGTATACCCAAAGCTGAGATGATGCTCCATTGAGTCACCTTATCCATATTCAGACTGAAATAGGTAAGTAATTTGTCAAAATTAATCATTCGACCTAAACACACCTCATACTCTCGAAGAATCCCTATTAAGTTCTTCGCATCCACAATTTTAGCCTCACCAAAGACCAAACTTTCATTTGCAAAAAGTAAGTGGGAAACCATCGATCTAGCTCTAGACGTCTTTGTCCCTGTCACCAAATTAACTTTAATCTCTATACACAGTAAGGAAGAGAGGCCTTTGGTACAAAAGCGGAACAAAAGATGGCTTAATGGTTCACCCTGTTAGAGCCTTCTATTCAACATCACATGCCCACTAGCCTACCCATTAACCACTACAAAATAAGTAGTTGACCGCATACATCTCATTATGAGATCTACCAAGGCAAAAGTAAAGCCTAATTTAGTCATTATTGCCTCTAAAAATGCCATTCGACCCAATCATAGGCTTTGTGCATATCACGTTTCAAAGCAAACGAACCCTTACGACACCCTCGTTGTTGTTGAAAATAATAAAGCATCTCAAAAGCCGCAATCACATTATCAGTAATCAATCAGGCACAAAGACACCCTATACTCCATCAATACAATGAGGCATAATGAGTTGTAGTCTGTTCATAATCGCCTTCGAAATAATCTTGTACAACACATTACACAGACTGATGGAATGAAAATGAGTCATATTAGAGGAACAGTCCCTCTTCAAGATTAAGATGATATTAGTGTGATTTAAAGTAGACAGCTACCTTGCTCCATTAAAAAAATCCAAACAAAATTGATAAACATTCAAACCAACAATATACCAATACGTTTGATAAAATAAAGTCGACATGCCATCCCCTCTAGATGTTTTGGTCAAACTCATATCGTTAAGGGTATTAACAACCTCTTCCTTAGTAAAAAGGCTTACTTAAAAATACATTCATACCCTTAGTCACATTTGGATTAATATCAAACATAATATGGTCTGGGTTTGTTCGTTCACAAGTAGAAAACAACTCGAAAAAATGCTGAAACGCAACCGTACAAATTTCCTCATCACCTTCCACAACCGCATCCTTCCAAGTCTCCATCCTGACAAACCGTATCAATCTATTTCGATGTGTGGCAAAATGATGGAAAAAATGGTAGTGCGATTGCCATTATGAAGCCAATTGAATCGCACTTGTTGTTCCTTGTACTGTTCACCTTTTTCAATCTCCAGATTTAATTGTATATTAGAAATGATCAACTCTTCAATTGTTTTGTCAGTCGGATTGTCCAAGCTCAATTCTTCGATCCTTTAGTAGATATGAACTAACCTTTTATTCTCAATACTATATCGAAGACGTGCCCATCTCATCAAGCCCTAACTCACTAAAGACAGACGCGTCAAAACATCACCATTTGCCTCGATCCAAACCCATCACACTTCCTCCTTACAAAAGGCATCCTTCACCCAAGTGGCTTTAAATCGAAAACAAAGAGGATGTAACCCAAATAGATTCCTATCATAGCTCGAATCAAGAAGCAACAAACAATGATTCGAAATTGTGTGAACCCGATGCGAGATCTTTGTGTTCGAAAATAGTTTATACCACCCCATATTAGCCACACCGTAATTCAAGCTTTCTTAAATATAAGTGTGCACAGACCGACCACATTCCCAAGTGTAGCACCTTTCTTTGAAACTCAAATCCAAAAGATCGCAATATTGAAGAACAGCACAGAAAGCCTCCATACAGCGTTCATCCCTCAACTAACCTTCTTGTTTCTCATGGGAAAAGAGGATCTCATTAAAACCACCCATCATAAGCCTCCATACAGCCTCCATACAGCGTTCATCCCTCAACTAACCTATCCGATAGACTTCGCAACAACTCCGAAGACAACGAACAATTAATTTCTTCTAGATGACCATAGAAACTTATGAATCTTCAAGAGTGACCATCAATAGCATATTCAATCAAAACATCAATATGATTTCTTGAAAAGGAACATAGAGTAACAAGACATCTTTCTCTCCAACAAAGTGACAATCCTCCTCTAATACCCACAGTACTAACATCCAAACCATATGTGTATCCTCAACTCCATCGAATTTTCTCCATCCGTAAATTTTTTAGTTTTGTTTCCATAAGAAAAACTACATTGGGGTTTGTCTCCCTCAGCATATACCGAAGGTGTTGAATAGCTCGAGGATTCCCCAAACATCAAACATTCCAACTAAAAATTTTCATGACCCCCGACTACCATGCCAAACAAGGTCATGTAATAAATCAAAAGCTTGAATAGTATCCTGCTCAGTTGAGATTATTGTCAGATCTGGTATCATAGAAATTAAAGAGAATAACGAAGTACACAGTCGTTTTTTCCCTTCCTCAATTTCTACGGGAAAATCTTCCACAGTTGTCGTAACAGTAACAGCCTTAGCCTTTGCAGATGGATCTGCCCGTCTCTTGTAGCTGTAACACCCCTAACCCATAACCATTGCTGGAAAGGGTTACGAAGTATTACTAACTAAACACAACTTTCGGGTAATTATAAATACTCATAGAAATCAATCATCTTAAATTATCACAACCGAACATATATTAAATCAAACCAAATATTACAGGTTACACATAAATTAGATAACATACAACCATAATCATTATCAAATGGCCGGATATAAGCACATGGAAATAAACATCTCATTATTAATTACTTAGATCAGACATACATGCAACTTTATTAAAAACCAAAGTTACTATTCATATGGTCATTTGTTAAATCTTTAACCAAACATATATATAACATGCAAACACATATGTCTTGTTTGTTGTCTACTTCTATTATGCTCAATCACTTTATACATATGAAACATTTGCCAAATTCTTGACTGAATAATCAAACATTTTATTTTATCCTTCACACCAACACATCAATTATATATATAATATATTAATTATTCATCCAGCATATATATAGCATACCAACTCAAATTTTGACATGCTACTAGCACATATCAATTAAATTAACAAACATCATACTCAAACTAATTTAATAGCCATATTTTCGGCTAAGTTCATATATAAATCCATATAGCCATAACAAATTCAACTTTTTCATCAAATACATGATACATCAATTATTATACAACCACCAAAATTTAATTCACCTTGTTTGCCAAATCTAAACATAGTAATTTCACAAGCTATTCATTATGCTTAACATCTCATTTATAAATAATGATTAAAGGTAATAAGCTTATATTTATATCTATTCCATTCCACAGCTGAACATCCACTCTTCAAAAATATACATCCACAATTTCATTCAAACCAAATATAACATTTACATATTCTTTGGCATAACCTCATCACCATTACTATATGTATCAATCATGTTTCACACACACACACACACACACACACACTATAACACCCCCTAACCCTGAACCTTCGTGGGAACAGAGTTACGAGGTATTACCTGACACATCAGACAACTTACGAATAATTCATAAATAAAATAACATTCATAGTATAATTTAATAACTAAGTCCTTATAATGAACTTTCAAATTCTAAACATGTATTAAAAGTGAAACGAGACTCATTCAAGTACTCTGGAATTTTTTTTTTTTTATAAATTTTGACAGTATTTCTGCTTATTTTTACATAAAACTCCCTGTAATTAAAATCGTATCCATTTCAAACATAACCAATTCAACCAACTCATTTCACATACTCATTTTCTATTCAAAATACTTTCTAATCAAACTCAATTAATATAATATCAATTTAAATTTATCAATATACTAATTAAATTAAAATGGATAAACTTCTTTCATTATAATTCTTAAACTTGTATTGCTAACATTTTTAACCATTTACATTCAAAACATAATAACCTTTATACACATCCTATGTACATGCCACATTACCAAAAGAAATTATGCATCACCAAAAGTTTGCTGAAGTCGGGTCTGGCTTGGATACTGATTCAGTACTTGACTTCTACAACCTGTGCACGGAAACAACCGTACGCTGAGTATGCATATATTCAGTGGTACCACTATAATTCAATTTATAAATAAATACATTAAATCTCACATGTTCTTTTACATTACAATTATCAACACTTAATGAACAATTCAATCTTTTTATGTTATCATTTGATTATATTTTTATACCATTCTTATTTCTTTATTTCAATTATCACCTTTCACATATTTATATCATCCAAATCTAGTTTTATCAGTAAATTTATTTCATTTGTCCCTATTAACTTGACTCGGACTCGGCGGATACACGGATTCCAACCAACACACCAGTACGGCACATTGTGCCTTAACGATACACAGTACCTAAATAGTAATCGATGAACGATAGCGATGCGATAACTTGAGAATGATATTCAACACACAAAGTGCTGAATCTGTAACAGTAAAAGTAACAGTATTTGACACACAAAGTGTTGAATCGGTATGATGCGAATAGCAGAATAGCGATAAAGAGTCGGCACATAAGTGCCTAATCAGTAAGCCGGCAAAAACCCATACTCTTTCATATCCTATGGAATGCCAACTATATCCGACTAGCCCGACTAGTTAATAGGGTATTTAATTCACTTTTCAGTACAATTTCCACTTCGATTAAATATTAATTATAATTTATTATTTCGATCAATTTTTCACGAGAATCTGATGAGTTCGTTTCATCAAAAATTTTACAGTTCAATGCAATATACGTAACAATATTCAGTAATTTCACAGTTCAATTCAGTATTCAAAACAATATTCAGTATCAATCTCATTTTTAATACCCAATCACGAATTTTATCAGTTCATTAAATACTTACCTTAAAATACTTACCACACATGCATATTAAATTAAACACATGATAATTATAAAGCTTGAGTTATAGTGATACAAACCGAAATTTTCTTCGAATTTAATCCTCGATGATCTTTCCTTTTCCTCTTTGGGTCGATGCTTCAGGCTCGATATTGGCTACGAACAATTAAAATAATTCCACAATTATTAGCATAACACAATTTAAATGCTGAAATTTTTATTTAACTTTTACTTTAATTCTAATTTAATCCTAACTAAACCTATATATTTTTCTTTCTCAATTCATACCTTTTTACTACTCAATTTCTTGCCAAACTCACATTTAACTATTTAATTTTTATCATATTTTCATAATTTCGAATTTATTTTAATTTAATCCCTAAAACTCAAAACTTATAGCTTAGTTTACAATTCAATCCTTTATTCAATTCCAATTAAAATTTCTATCAAATAAACCCCCAATTTCATCATTTGTTCAACATAACTCATGTTTAGAAATCTACTATCTTTCAAAATTTCAATATAAATCATGACATTTTTTGTTCTAGAAGTCCAAAAACTTAAAAATTACAAGAAAAAGGATTAAATTGACTTACCAATTTAATTTTGAACCTTGAAACCTAAATTTTCCTTTTTTCTTCTTTCTCCCCTGTTTCTTCTCTGTTTCCGTTTTCATTTCTGTTTCTTTTAACTCATTTGTTTCTTTTATATATATAATATAATATAATATAATATAATATAATATAATATACTTAATTATTAAACAAATATATATATTTTAATCAATAAAAATCTTTGATATTTTTCCACGTTAAACTGCCTCAGCTATAGGAAATGGTTTAATTTCCTCTTTAGTCCTTCTAGTTTTTCTTCAATCTATAATTAAACTTTTACCCTTATTCAATTTAATCCTTTTTACTAATTACTCTAAATTAAACTAAATTCACTTAATCAAATTTTAATTACACAAACCACTAAACTCATTATTACTCCTAATAATTATTTTTAAACCTGGTTCACTAAGTCGAAGGCCCAATAATATACTTTTCCAGTGCCCATGGATTTTGGGTCGTTACACACACACACACACACACACACACACACACACACACACACACACACATATTATTTTATATTATATCATCCACACGGCATGTTAAATATACATTCATATTTATATCACATAACAAGCAATATATTAAAATCAAATATTCCTTTTTACTCATCACAAATCTATGCTCATATAATTATATCAATTTAAATCATATTCGAACAAACATATTAAATCTCACCATACATACTTAACACAAACATTCACCTATTTAATCATATTAAATCATATGACTATATCATCATCAATATGTCAAATATATCATACACATATAGCATGCTCGATGTTTTCAAAATAGACTTAAACCATAACCATATTTAGACAACCATTAGCAAATGTGCCAGCCACTTCACACATATATATCAAAATCGAACCTTGCTTATACTTAAACATCATACCTATCCATATCTATCAACCATATCAATTATAACCAAAATTTGATCAAACCTTAAAATCAAACCTAATAAAATAAACCAGCCATTTTCGCATGGCTTAATATATATTCAAATTCAAACTTAACTAAATATAATCTAGCCTATACATGCCATAGATCCAAGTTTAAACTTATAAAATACCAAAAACAGTCGATAGTGTGATGGACTTTGCTGACGATCCCCGAACTCGTAATTAGACTCCAAAATCTATAAAACAAAGACAAACATAAACATACACAGTAAGCTATCATAGCTTAGTAAGTCATAAGCAATTAAGTAACTCAATAACATTTATATTTCATTATAACAAAATGGAATCATTATACTATATTCATATACATTTTCAAACTTGCAAAAATATGCATTTATCAAACATATAACTATGCATCAAATCTAAATAGAATGAATACACATGTAGTTAATATCATAATTATTTTTCACTTCTAAGGTCACATATAAACCCTTGGCCGAATATACTCATTCATATATGAATATACATAAATCACATTTACAAGATCGCATATACTAAACATTTAACCAATTATAATTTTCATATACACATATACTTTTATTTGCATCATGAATACATCATTAAACCGAATGTATACTTTTACATATGCATATATGTAATTCACAATAACAAATAACATTTATATCATTGATTCAAGCATCTAACTTACCATAATTTCATAACTTAGTATGAATACATACTTGAACCTTTTAACTCGATTTTTCATTCGATCTTAACTTAATATTGCCCGTTGAACCATTCGGAATTGGATAGGACACTCGGATAATCACATATATCATACAATGCCAATGTCCCAAACGTGGTCTTACATGTAATCACATATCAATATCACTTTCCCAGACAGGGTCTAACTTGCACACATAATCGGAGTCACATAATGATGCCAACGTATTAAACGTGGTCTTACTCGCACACATATATCGGAGTCACATATCGATGCCATGGTCTTACTCGCACATCACATATCGAAATCTTATGTCATGACATATGTATCCTAGCTATTCCTAACGTTCATGCGGGGCTTTCAGACGTTGTAACTCGATCGAATGAAACTCGTAAACTCAATTCTCAAGCATATACACATTCGGTCATCAAGTATATACAATTATAAAAATTCGATTCAGCATTTAAAACATATATATATTCAAAATTATTAACACTTATTTGCTTATAAACTTACCTCGGACGATGAAAAACGGAACGGGACGACTAGTCGACAACTTTAGTTTTCCCCCGATCCAAATTCGATTTCTTTGGTTCTTGATCTAAACATATACAGATTAAACTCATTCAAACATATTTTCATTCATTTTAGTCCAAAAACACATAAATAGGAAAATTACCATTTTACCCCTGAAATTTTACACTTTTTTACAATTTAGTCCTTATTGAACAAAACAGAAAATATGCAAAATTTCAATATATCATGCTTAGGTCGAATCTTTCTTGTGTTCATATAAGTCCATATATTTCATTTATTTCACATTTTAGTCCCTCAATTTATTATTTTTACAATTTAGTCCTAATTACTCAAAATCATCAAAAATTCCAATACAAAACATGTTAATCTATCATATATCTTTTATTTTCTACCATCAAACAACAAAAATTACAAGCTTCCAACAATGGCATAACTCAAAATATTCATCAAAATAAAAAATTCAAGCATGGGTTTTGTAGATAACTTAGCAACGATCTCAAAAACGTAAAAAATTATCAAAAACCGAGCTAGTTACATACCTTGATTAAGCTTCCAAAGTGCCGAATACCTAAATATTTCTTTTCTTTCTTTCTTTTGTTATTTCCGATCAAAAGTATGAACACATTCTCATGGATTTTAATTATGTTATAATATATTATATATATTATTTACTATTTTACATATTTAACCTTTAAAGTTTAATTAGAAAACCACATAAAACATATCTAAAACCATCCACGCATATAATAAATGGCCTTATTACAATATTAGTGTAACGCTCCGATTTTGGGGCCTAGGAGTAATGGGTCTTGAGTCTAAGTTCGGGTAGAAGACGGCCCGAACAATTTGGATGTTTTAATTATTATTATTTAGTATGTAATTAAATAAATTACGAAGGGTTATGGTGTGGGAAAAAGGCCCAAAAGTAAATTTAATTCGAGGCAATTCCTGAATTTTTAATTTTGGAGAAAGAGGGTTCTGGCGATATAGGCTTTTAAAATTGAGGTGGTAAATTATGATACAAATAAGGCCTTGGTAAAGTGGCAAGGTGGCACCACTAAGTTCCTAAAAAAATGGCACCTGGGAAGGAATTAAAGGTCCAGGGTTCAAGTTGCAAGGAAGGCATATTGTTACTTTTTAATTTTAGGTATGTGCTGGGCATGTGATCACTTAAGTGAATTTCGGCAAGGGCCTTAGGGAGGTTGGGCCGATTGTTTTAGTTGATATTAGGGTTAGGTTCTTTTCTTTTTCTTTCTTGGAGAATTAGGGTTAGCCACCTGAAAGCTTTCACTGTCATTCATCCCTTTTGAGTTCTCATAAAAGCCGAAAACGCAAATTCCTTCTCCTTGGTGCAAAGTTCTTCTTCCTCTCTTTTTCCTCCATTTTCTTTCTTCCTTTTTGCTTTTTCTTCTAGCCGAAACCTTCTGATCACCTTACTCACCTCCTCTATCGATCCCATCCTCCACAAAACCTTCATAGCCGATCGCCATAAAAGCCGAAATCCCGAAAACTCACTTCTTGTGCTGATTTCTCCAAGCCAAAATCCTTCAGTTATTTTTGTTCCTTTTGATTAACTTTCATCTTCTCTAAACCCTTAGTATCTGTCGGCAACATTACTTCAAAGTTATAGCCTCAAATCGTCATCTTCTTTATTACTTAAAAAGCTAAAGTACCATAATTTAAGGACTTATAGCTGAAACTTCAGATCTCCTGGATTCGAGTTCTACTATCGTTTAGAGGATAGATCTGCATCAGATCTGCATAGAAATCAAAGAGGAACAAGTGGTAAGTGCTCATCACCTTAGATCTAGTCTTATTTTACAATTTAGAAAAAGCCGAAGTCCTTAAAATCTAGGGAGGCTGTCGATTTGGGCATAAGGTTTTAAGGGTCTTTAACCGACGATTTCTTTTGGTGATTAGTGTCTTCTAGAGGTTGGATCAAAGGCTTGGATCTTTGGAACAACTAGACTTAGATCTAGTCCTCGGTTTTCGGCAAAAAGGTAAGATTCTAAAGGCTTTAGAGGCATGGTTCGATTATGGTAGGTGAATATTGGGATTGGTTATTGTGGTTTGCAATCTAAGAATTATGGTAATCAATTGTAGGACATCGTAAGGGATCTCAGTGACAGTCGTCGCGAAACAGGTGTGTAAACGACACCTACTCATAGACTAGATTGGTAAAAGTCGAAAAGCCGAAAAGCCGACATTTGTGAACTTGCGAGCGTGCGAGCGCTCGTGAGGTGGTTTGGTTGTTAATTTTTGGTAATTGCAAGTAGTATGATTGCAGAGTGTGCAATTTCGTGCACTTCGGTATATTTGGGCTTAATGGGTCGAAATGGTTAATGGGCCAAAGGGTCCAATTCGGTAAAAACGCTCGGTAAGTGTTGCTGATAGTATGTTAATAATTGTAATGAGCATGAAACCCTAAAAAGACTGATAAAATTACTGAAACATCTCTGTAAGGTGGAATTACCATAATACCCCTAAAGGGGTAAGTTTACGATTACGCCCCTCGAAGGTAAATAACTATTCTTGTGCTATAATCTGACTGACTTTCTGAAGCATGCCTTATTGATTATATATATATTCTGCATACATGTCATACTGCATGGGGTTGGGTTTTGTTATGGAGGAAGAACTCGTTCTGGTGGCTGTGCCACATATTCTGATATAAGCAGCTTTGCTGCGGATTATAGTTAGTGCCGCAACCGGTGCTAACACTGTAAGTGTAGGGATGGCGTGGGTGATTTAATCCCCACATGAAGTGTAGGGATGGACGGAGACAAGTGCAGGGTTGGATGGGGTTATCATGCATTAATCCTATGAGACTGTTTTGTTATGGGCCAACTGTATTGTAATGGGCCCAATTGTGTTAATATGGGCAAGGCCCAATATATCTCGACTTGTAATAAGGGGATATGGCCCAGATTAATATTGATATGGGCTAAGGCCCAGTTAGCTCTGATTTCTGAATAGGGCTTAGGCCCAGTAAAGCTTGAACTGATTTGGGCCCTGGTTGGAATACTTACACACTGAGTTTTTCAAACTCACCCCCCTTCTCTTCCATCCTTGCAGGTGAGCCCTAGTTGGTGGACTTGGAGCTGGGCAAGATTCAGAGTGGCCACGAAGATTAAATTCCTGATTTTTAAATAAGTTTCAATTAGCTCCCTTTTAAATTTCGCATTTACTTTTGATTATTTCTATTTTGGTTAAAGTTGTAATAAGGCCGCTCTATTATTTTTATTTTGGGTTTTTAAATTACTTAAATCATTTTCAACTTGAGATTCACATCACTTAAATTGATTCCTTAAAATTGATTAGCTCTAGGGCGCGTTTTATAAAAGTTACTTATTTTTAAAATATCACGATAACCGAGCAAAGCTTCCGCAACGTAAATGTTTTCAAGGGAAATAAATATTTTAAATAGACTTAAACTTAATTTGTTATTCATGGACAAGTAATAAGCTTAAAGTGTGGCAATGGATGTGTGCATGTCTAGGATTGGATCATGGAAGAGCTAGGTACTTAAACAGTCTAATTGACTCACCTCCTCTTTTCTTGAATCCTACCTGGTGCGCAGCTTCCATTCACTTTAATCTATAACAAAAATACTCTTTAAACACTAAGAAAGATGTTAGTTAAAACATGACTTTTACAGTAACGCTTCAATGTGACACGCCGAATTCGGGCCTAACTTCTAGGCCGGGTTTGGGGTGTTACAATTAGTACTTCATATTATAAAGACATAATCAATTCAGCATCTTTCACATTTTATCATTAAATTTTCATTTTACACAATTAAGTCCTTTTAATTAAATCGGCACTGAAATGATAAAATTAAAGCATAAAAATTTCACACATATAAGTTCACACATAATAAACACTAAAAATAATTTTTAAATATTTTTTTACTCGAATTTGTGGTCCCGAAACCACCATTCCTAATAGGGTCTAAATCAGGTTGTTACAGCAACCATCCTGTCCAAATTTATCCCTAAAATTGCACCTGCCCGATCATGGATACCCACATCTTGAAAAAAAAACCCTGAATTTCTGCTTGACCAATTGAACCCTTATATGCCTTATAGTTGTCTCTTTGGTCTGACCATGTGAGATATCCCTCATTTCTAAGCCTACAACTAGTCATCACCATTGCTTGTTTCGGCAAAGCCTTTAATGACATATCCCACTAAAAAAGGATCTCATTCTTTCATACACTATTCAAATGAGGCAGAAACCTACACCATGACCTAGTAGCCCGTAGAGAAAACAGAACATTGACAACCTCTTGTATTGGAATCTAGCATAAGCAAATCGATTGTTCGGAAGGCAATCTTCTTCCGTCATTTTAGTAGAATTTGAATACCTATCCTAGCCCGAAGCCATAAATAGCCACCAACTCTGTTGCTGATAAATTTGGCATCATAGTCAATATAAGTTCTAAGGAAAGCCCTAAATTTTTTTGTCATTCCCTCCAGCATCAAACCCGGTGGAAGATCATGAACATTAATCCAATAGTCCATAAAAAGAAGTGGAACATGTAGGGATCCTCCACCAATTGCAGTCAATGGTACACCAAAAGATGGTTGTTAAATGTCCAAGGATTGTTATCCATTACTCTTTCGATGTCCAATTCATAATAAAATCAGAAGAGATAACACTTTTCACCCAGTTCAGAAATTGTAATCCCACCATAGGGATGCTACAGATTTGCAAGAGTCATTCGCATGGCTTGGAATTAGATAATGTTGGCTGTCAAGAAACTCCCCACAAAGCAAAGACCATTTCGAGCTTCTTCTTCCCCTTCGCCCAAATTAATCTGCCAAGCATCCTCCTAACCGCCGTCCAACAACAAAGTTGTTAAGTCAGCCTCCATAACTCCCTCCAACCCACTCCAATCAAACAAGAAAACGAAAAAAAGAGAGAAAAAAAAAGAAACACCATCGCAAACCGTTGAAAAACTAAATGAACGTGCAAAACAATAGAATAAACACGTGACAAATCATTTTAACCTTTTTAACATCACATAGTGATTGTGCTAGGATTAATATGTAATAGAAATAATTTAAATACAATATGATATGAAAAAAAAAACATTAACACATCAAATGTAAAAAAAACCTATCAAAATTGATATAGTATAAAATATTGAGGTATGAAAAAATCATATCAATGAGTAAAATATTGAACAAAATTTTAATAAAAAATTTATTGAATTGTCATGTCTAACTAACAATTGACCTTTTTGCAATAACGAGTGGAGCATCATTTCAAACAAGTTGGGTTGAGGTGGCCCTACCCATTGATGCAGAGTCAAGTTTTCAACTGTTCATTGAACCCATTAACATTTATGAATTTAAAAGCTCATTTGGTTAGCTGAATATAATATTTTTTATACAATATTTATTTTTACTCGAAGATGAAAGATTATTACGTTTAAATATGTTTATTAATTGAATTAAGGTGAAAATTTTATGTTTAATTTAACAATAAGTTAATATGATATTAGAAGTAGTGCTAAGATTCGTTAATATAATGGTAATTTTAATAGCTATTTTGGTAATGTATGATTTATCACGAATTTACCCTCAACCAATTTCATTTAAACAAGACTGAGAAATAAATTTTGATTTTATAAAATACGTCATTTTATTTATTTATTTTTTAGATTTTATTGTTTATCAAATTATCTTAAAATGGATAAAAAAATTAACGTATGTTAATTTTATTGACGCGATATGCACGTGGATTGACATAAAAATGTCATGTCAGTAATTAATTTTAAAAAATTTAAAAATATAAAAGTTATTTAGTATACAAATTATAATAAAAAAACATATTTTTTTAATATTTTTAATTTTAAAAAGTAATTAATTGTTAATGTGACATATACATGAGCTGTCACATCAATAAAATTAACAAACGTTATCTTTTTAATTCATTTTTTAGATAATTTGACAAACAATGAAGATTTAAGAGTTAAAAAAGGCTCAAAATTAAATACAAAATTAAAATAATTTTTTCATAAAATTAAATGATAAAATAAATAGTTATGCCCTAAATTAAATTCTTCGATTTTTATATATATAATTTCCAAGTAATATTTCAATTATTATCATTTATTTAATTATTATAAATTAGTGTGGGCAGTTTTTCGTTTTGTAATAGGAAATTTTTATTTTCCAATCTAGATTTTAGTAAAGTTATTTTTTAGAATATGTTTTTTTATAAGAATATTTTGGTATCAGTGAATGTCAAGTTTATTGTAGGTTTCTGAATATTGAATTTGTTCGTAATTGAAGAAGAGACAATAAAAAAGATTGTAAGCCGATAAATCTTAAAATTTTGATATCCATAAGTATCAAGTTTTGACTTATTTAGTTAAGTCTATTTAACTTCTATCAATGTAGAGTTTAATTTAATATTTTCTCGTTAAAATTTAATTATAAATTCTTTTATGGTGTTTATTCAATGTAAGAAACTCTAAAAGTTTGAAAAAATTGTTAACAGCTTGGGTTTACTTATTAATGAAAGCATAAATACACACAAAAAAAAATAATATTCTAAATTTCTATGTGGAATTTAAATTTCGTTAATTCAACAAATTAAAAAGATGATAAAAAATTTAAATTCCTTCAAATAAATAAAAATTCATATTTCAATTTTCCTTGAAATATTGAAACCATTTTATCTAAGGCACTAATTGTCAAAAAGGATATTCATATTTGACTCAATTTTTTAGTAAAAAAAGGTGAATTTAATATTAATAAAAAGTTGTCAATTGAGTTCCAGTTTGATTGATATGAACATTGTTATCAATGTAAAAAAATATAAATTTAAGTGCGTTGAAGCATATTATCTTAACTTATAACAAAATTATTCAAAATATTAATAAAAATTCATCACAATATCACATCAAATTTAGGGTTTACAGTTTTAGTTATATATGGTTTTCATATTTTACTGATATTTTCAAATTACTTGAAGGAAACAATGTCTTTGCCACAAGGAATCAAACCGAAATATCTTTAAAACAAAAGTAAACAATGGGCACTCATCCTTTGAGAGCCTTTTTGCAACATAAAAAAGGGAATTGCCTTTTCCCTCTTCCTGTTTTTTTTTTTTTTTAAATTGACTTCATTCAGAATTTTAATTGGAGGAGATTAATTCAAGCTTAGTATTTAGTAGACTATTATATTTTTTTATTTTATAAATAGTCTTGAAAAATTGATATGATTTTTTTTGCTAAATATTTTTTTTAATATTTTACTATATTCTTATAGGATATTTTTCAGTCCCTTAATTATGTTTATAAAATTTAAAATTTTTATTATCAGTGTACTAAATAATTTCTCTTTTTATCATTGTTTTCATAAAATATATATTTTAAATAAAATTGTTTTAAATATTATTTTATTTTTTTTGTGATCTTTCCATTAAAAGGTTACATGGTTGGAAATTGGTTTTGCAAAATATGTTTAATGGTTTTTTTAGGTAAAAAAGTTAAATGTATCACACATTTAATTTTATCATTAAATTGTTATTGGATTTTATGTTTTAATGTGTGAAATTTGGCCTTCAAATTAATACGTTAAAAAAATAATTATAGGAGTTAATTGTGTCTTAACTTAATTGATATTGATATTGTTGTCAATATAGGAGGACATGGGTTTAAGTGCGCTAAAGCACGTTTATCTTCCTATTTAAAGGTTGGGAAAAGACTATAAATAATTTTAAGTATTGTATAAAAAAATTATAGATGAAAGTAAAATTGTTTTAAAAAAAAAGCAATTTAATTAAAAAAATTCAAACTTAAAATTATTAGCTAGTATTGTAATAAATTGATTATTGTAAAAAAATTTCTTCAATAACTGACAGGATTACAATCTCTAACAACAAATACAAAAATTTCTTCTCAATTAAGTGAAAAAAGTATTGAAATTAAATTGTAATAACCTAAAAATGAAATATATATCAAATGACAAAAAAGTTTATTTATATATTAAAAAAGAGAGTAAAAAATGGTCATGTAATACTCTTAAAGGAACAAAAAAAATCTTGATTACAAAAGTATAAGACCCACATTATTTTATAAGAGATAAGCATTAAAATTATACATGAATTTTAGTTTGACGTACAATTTAATATATTAACTTTAATTTGGTGTAACTATACACATAAAATTTTTAATTATAGTCTAAATATATACATAAAACTTTAATTTTTATTCAATTCTACATATTTTAAAAAATATATTAATTTATTTTTATATTGAATACATATAATTATTTGTATATGTAGCATGTTAATATAAAAAGATATTATATCGATAATTATATTAATAATTTATAAAAACTGAATCATATTAATATTTAATGTATAAAACTATACAAAATCAGAATTTACGAGTAATTTGAACTTTATCCTTATTTCATAATAATAAAAAAGGGTTGATATGTGAATTATACTAACACTTCATTTGTGAAAAAATTAAAACCTCCCATTAAAAAGTTTTTAAAAAGTGCAAACCTTATGATATATATGAAATTTTAAAATATTTATTAATTAAATTTAAATAATAAAAATAACTTTATTATTAATTTCATTCAAAATCGAGTTCAGGTGTTCCAAATTTTGGAAAATTCTATCCCAACGTACCAAATCAAACTATTTATTTTTCTTTTATAACGTCAACATTTCCTCGCTAGTTGCTTTCCAATTAACATTAATTTACTACATATTGCATCAAACGGATTTGCCGGATTTTTTTTGGTCGAAATAGCTTTTATTAATGAGATTCTGTAATTTGAGGGAATAATAATAAATATTTGTTGTGGTGAAGATAAATTTTATCAATACAATAAAAGTTTCAATTTCCATATCAGTAGAATTTTATGACATGTTGATTACATATTTAGAATGATTGTAACACTTAAAACGATAAAGAAATCAACTCAAGATAGTCAAAGTAACCGACAAAAATCGACAAAAAAATCGAGCATCTACTAAAATAGAGAGAATATCAACAAAATCATTTCTAAAATCACTTGCAAAAATAATACTACTTGCATAAAAAAGACTAAAAACCATGCTACAAGAGCAAAAAAAAAAAAAAAAACTTTTAAAAGCGAAGACTTATTAAACAATAAAAAAACATATAAAACTTAAAGACAATACGGGTCCAAATAAACTTGTAAAATCATTTATTATTCTAAAATACTCTCAAAATATAAATAGATTAAGAAGCTAACGAATAGCCACTTACTTTACAAGAGAAATTGTGGGTGGGCAATGGAATTTCAACGCTCGTCATTTATCCATCACAAGTTGTGAAGACAATAAAAATACCCAAAAAATAGATTTGTAAGTTGAAAAGAGAGAAGACACGTGGAGTGAATGAGAAGAAGAAAGAAATAGATGATTAATGGGAAAGAGAAAAAGGCGGACAATAACTAACCCAAAAATTAACATTATCGTTAAACAAAACAAAAGAGAAAAAACAAACAATTTGAAAAAAGAAAAAAAGTTTTTAGAGTTACCGAAATGACTATGTTTTTGTTTATTTTTCATATATTAAAAATGTCACATTCTTTAATTAAAAAAATTAAATTAGGGCACATTTACGTAGATAGATGAAAAAAACGAGTAAAAGATTTTATTTCTACAAATGTAATAATGAAATTTTTCTAAAGGATTTTTTTGGGTAAATTAAGTTGATAGTGACTTAATTATTAATAATTTTTTTGACACTCAATTATAAAAAATTATAAAATGGTTATTTAATTATTTAATTTTTTCATTTTTAGTCACTAAGCGTTGTTAAATCACTAACGAAAGATCACTTGTCAATTTTTAAAATAAGCGTAATAACAACTTTAACTCTCAACATCTATACATTGTGTCAATTTAATTTTCATTTTAAAATATTTAACCCTCAACATTTATACATTGCGCACTTTAATCTTTTTTGTAGTTTTGTTTTTCTTTGTAGGAGAAAAGATGAAAATTATTATTTAAAATTTTTGATGTTTCCAATTTTAGTTTTTTTTATTTTATGAAATTTAGCTAATAAGTCTATTATTTTAACGTTTTAGGTGAAAGGGTGATAAAGAAAAATAAAATTGTAAAAAAATTAAATTACAAATGTGTAAATGTTGAAAGTTAATTTTTTAAAATCAAGAATAAATTAACACCATGTATACATATTAGTGCTAAAGTTGCTGTTATGCTAATTTTAAAAATTACCATGTCAACATTTAAATTATAAATGTGTAAATGTTGAAGGTTAGATTTTTTAAAATCAAGAATAATTTAACACAATGTATAAACATTAGTGTTAAAGTTGCTATTATACCAATTTTAAAAGTTACCATGTAGTGATTTAATGACGGGATGCAAAAAAAGACAAAAATCAAATAATTGGATAATTATTTTGTAACTTTTCATAAATAAGTGACCAAAAATAAACTTATCAATAATTTGATGACTATTTTGTAATTTTTTATAATCAGGTGACTACTGGTGTGGTTTACCCAATTTATTTTTATGTAAATAAAAGTATGATTATTCCCTAAACAGTTTCTTTCATTCCATGAACTCCAATTCATTTTTCCCTCCTATTAAACAATCAAGCTTCTTCTTTTTTTCATTGACTTTTTTCAATGGTTAAAATGACATATTTTTGTCTTAAAAAAGCATGAATTACAATGCAGAACTAGGCAACTAAGTTGTGGGAAACATCAAGTTTTTGGTTGTCATGCTTTAGGAAGGGGTTCCCCACTCAAAAATGATTTGAAAAGCTGAAGAGCTGCTCTTGGCTTGAACAATGGTACTTCATGTCCTGCCCCTCTCACCGTTGCAAATGTTAGCCCCTCATACACCTCAGTCCATCCCCCCACCTTCACAAACACATCAAAATTCCCAATTTTTTTTCATATGTCAGCATCATTTCAGTTTGGATGATCGTATTCGACCGGTCGGGCTTTGTCTAATCCGAAAAACAGAGACAATTTATAGATATATGGTGGTGGTGGTGCTTAAGCTTACCTGTTTCTTAACATACCAAGGATACCAAGGAATTTTGGTACTCAATTTCAGTTGTGCAAGTGAGTATCTTGTTGCTGTCACTGGAACCACTGAGTCTACATCACCACTGTTATTATCCAAAAGTCAAATAATAAATTAGAGTTAATTCAAGCTTCATTTCATTTTAAATATATTCTTGCTAACCTGAAAACCCAAACTCTTAAGCCACCGGCGATCATTTCTTTGTAAATCGGTAGAACGGATACATCTGTATCGTTCCAATTACGATTTAGAACTTCACTGTATCGACAAGGCAAAATTCTGTATGTTAGCACGAAGACAAAATTTTGTTAGTGAATCATGTATGCGATAATCGAAGTACCTGCAAGCGGTCCATTTATATCGGATTCCGGTTGTGTTGGCATGGAGTGCCTTCTGCACATCTGGCCTGTTGTAGTAAATCTCAGCATACTTTTCAGTGCATGGATCATAGCCTGATAACTGCCTGAAAATCTGAAGATTTTTCATTCTAAGAATTATCATACATGGGTCCGAATTTGTGATAATTGCATGTTTTGAGTATATATATAAGCTAAGATATCGGTACCGAATGTGGTCGATGAGGCAATCGCATACTATGCCTGGTAAAACGGCTGCCATCTGAGTTATTGCAAGGGGGAGCATATATGTTGTACTGATCAATGTTTCCAAATTCTTGATCCATGGCATAAGAATACAACGATTCGCACTCGTTCGACTCTTTCTGCCGTCTGAAATCGCATGTGTTGATGAGTTGCTGATACGTTTTATCAGAAATCATGGCATGGCTCCACCAGTATGTCACTGTCCCAAGGTTATCATAATAGTTGTCTGTCACTGCATTTCCCACCTGCATTCCATTTCCACTTTTACAATCTCTTTATTGAAACATCAAAAGGAAAAAAAAAAAAAAGGTTGCAAATTGTGTGAAATGTTGCACATTACCATTATTCCTTTTAGATTTATTGGGTGCTTGGATTTCTTATTGTAAACCATGATCTGTCTAGCCAACTGAGGCACATAATGGCCGGCATAGCTCTCTCCGGTGATGTATACCTCACGATTTTTATATCGTGGGGACCGGTCGAGCCATCTGATCAAGAATTCCAAGGAGTCCATAGCTGAAATCACAACCTTCAAACTTAGATCAGAAACAAATTCAACATGTGAACTAAAACTATAAACTCTGTTAACGAGCTAAGGTAGCATTAGGAATGGAGTTTTAAGGGTCGAACCGGTTCGACGGTCGCCGGTATCCAACAAATCGGAACTGTGATTGGTGTAAGAGAAGCCTACACCAGCAGGAGTCTCCAAGAACAAGAGATTAGCCACATTGTTCCAAGAGAACTTGTTGAGATACAACCCTGAGGCTGACTTGTTAATTCTGAATGGCCCAATCTCTTCTGATGCACCATATGCCACTGACGAGCAACCAGGACCTAATAATAAAATCACAAATATAAACTTTACAAGGATCCCATGGAGGAGAAGTATAGTTAAATTTTGTAGAACTTTAGACTTTACTTAGACATTGAAAGTCCCAAAGCTAAGCTAAGCTAAGATAGCAATGCAGGTGTAATTAATTATATTGGCTGAACTATAATTTCTGCTTCTATTGTATTTGCTGTGGGGGGTAATAAATGTAACCTGTTTTTATTTTTCTGGCATTTATTTTTTGCAATTACTTCAATGTATAGAAAAAGAGAGAAAGAGAATGAGAGTTTTTCTTTTTGTGGTTTTGGGTTTACTTATTTTCTGGTAGTTGAGTATTATTGCTCATGAATTCTACTCTTTCATTGGTAGTTTGGTCATCATTCTTAGCTATTGAAGGTTAGTTCAATATAATTACTTTAAAATATAAAGTTTAAATACATTAATAAAAAAAATATCCATCTTTTATACAAATATGATATAGATTTTTCAAAAAATTATCATCATGTCGGCAACAAAGAGGATAATGAAAATTTGTCGGTTCAAAGACAAAAATATATATAGTAAGAGGAAATTTAGAAACAAAGCCAAAAAGGAAAAAAAAATACAATATAACAGTAGTTGAAAAACAAAAGAAGAAGAAGAAGAAGACGACATAAAATAAAAGACAAACCTCCATTGAGCCAGATGACAAGAGGCTTAGAGGAAGGGGAATTGGGAGACTCAGTGAGCCAGTAAAAGAGGGCTCGACCAGCTACTTTGTTAACAGTAACATAGCCAGAGAATTGTGGAAAAGAAACTTTGGGTTGGCCTGGAAGTGCTGAGATTCTGTCAGCTTCTTCTTCAGCTGCTGAGTACCCTTCACTGTTGCTAACAAAAAGGAGGAGTAAGGCCATGGAGATTAGGTTGAGGATCTGTGTGTTGTTGGCCATGTTAAATGAACAAGAGAGGGAGTGAAGAAGTTGAAGAGCAAAAAACATAAAGGGCGCAGTGGCAGATGGTTGTGACCTTGATGAAGTGTGGAAAGTTGAGAGTAGTGATTAAATAGGAGAGATGAATAAGATTAGAATAGAGAGGGACTATGATTTATGGTCTCCTATCTATGGATAATGCCTATGCCATCACACATCACCTAAAATAATTTTACTATTTGGGGCACCCTTTCTTTGTGTGGGGATCCTAGTGTGCCTATATATAATATACATCCATATATATATACATCAAAAGCACATGTAGAGAATGCTCAATAGCATGCTATTGCTTTTTAGGACGCTTTGGAGTTTATCATTTAATAGCATGATCATATATATGAGCTTTCTCTTTCTCTAAGAAATTTGAAGCTGAGAGCAGGTTCCCATTCGAGGAGCGCAATGGAAAGTCAGCATTTGAGGGTTCATTTAGACTATTATTAACTATATTTTCATTAAATACATTAAAAATTGATAATAAAAAAAGTAAAATAAGAGAATAGGTAGCTATCCATTCACTGAGCGAAAAGAAATTTTCATGTTGGAGTTGGTTTGAATAAGTATTTACTAAGTTTTATGTAAATTAAGAGAGGTGGGTAAATTAATTTAGGGCTAATAAATAAGGCAATGGGAACACATGGTTTTCACACATCCATGAAACAGTCCCATTCAATCCTCCATTAATTCCTCGTTTATTCATATATCAGTAACTTTGACTACCTTTTCTTTGTCATCATTGCCTTTTTCCATTTCTTAATTAATTTCTCTTCTTTTTTCTATTCCTTTTTATTGTCATTTCTTTTGTTTTACTAGGGACAAGTTGTAAACTTGGATTGTCTGTATCCCCTATAGTCTTTTTATTTATTCATGTTGTTTTGTAGATATTTTATTTTGGCTTTAGATACAATTGATAATTTCTTTTTTAGTTTGTAAAAGAAAATAAATAAAGCAGCTAAAAGCTAATAACCAAACAGAAAGGGGAAAAAAGGCTATAATAAAAGACACTTTCTTGCATGTTTTCAGCTCACATGTTAAGCTATTATTTGTTTGATTAATGATATAGCTTAGTTTAGTTTTAACTAAGACCAATTAATTCCCAAATCACAATGAGGACTTAGAAGCTTACATTTATAATATTAGTAGGTAATAATATTTTATTATCTAGAAAAGTTTTAATAAATTATAATGATTAATGAATAACTGTGTTATAAAGATAAAATTTTTGTACGTAAAGTTATCTTATAAAGACAGAACTTTACATAAAGTTGTTTTGTAAAACAACACAATCATGTGAAATGTATCTCATAAAAAGACATGTCCCTATACACATACCCTATTCGCGTCAAGACACGTGGCAAGCCAGAAAGATGCTTAAACAGTAAGCCTGCCATTAGCAAACTAGAAAGCCACAGGTAAGCTCTCCTTTCTAAGATGACATTCCGGACAAGCACATACTATCTGTCATATGGATCTCTGAGCTTCATTAGGAACATGAAGTTGTTGGTCACCAAACATCACGTGGGTTCAACTACTTTATCCTATCAGAGTTAGAATGAATGACATGATCTCTCCTGTCAAAGACATCTTCGTCCCGTCGAAGACATCCCCCAATGTGTAACATAATGATGGTTAGATGGCAAGTCTAACACGTTAACACCATCTTACACAGGACCCTTGTCTATAAACACCTCTAAGAACAATGAAGAGGGGATAGACTCTTCAAGAATACTAAGCCTACACTCTGTTAACACTCTTTTAGCCCTCAGCTTTACGTTCTCTTCACCTCTACTCTTTATAACCTTTGACACCCCCCACGATTGGGTGAACCGATCTTTATAGCTACCACACTTACCTCTTATGTACTCCTCCCTTGTTGTACATTATATCAACAATTGGTGCAGTGAGTGTGGATAGCATGGCTTCTTAATCCCAAAGTGGCACCCTCGCTGACCAAACCAACCGAACCAATGACCTAGCCAACCAAGTCAACTCCTTCGCCTTATCCAGCACACCTATCCCACTTGTTTCAAAGGTCTCAACTGCCCTAAACACCATTCAAACTCTTCCCTCTTCTACCCATGTAGAAACTTCTTTATAGTACAAACTTATCCCACTTGTTTCAAGGGTCTCAACTGCCCTAAACACCATTCAAACTCTTCCCTCTTCTACCCATGTAGAAACTTCTTTATAGTACGCAAATGCCCTTCTCCCCACCCTAGAGCAATTAGTAAAGGCTCTAAGAGATCTTTTAGCTTTCAACCCTACAAATCTCACCGTACTTGTAGGAACCACCCCTCTAGTTGTTTCGGCTATTCTAGTTTCTACAGTGCCTCAACTACAACCTAGCATGACCCCCTAGGCCATTTGATCACATATCTTATTGTTTGCAAGAAGCAATAACTTGTCTCATAGCTAGCCTTCTCCCCAATTGTGACTCCCATGCAACTGGACCAAGGTTCTCACTAGCAAGCATCAGGTCCATAGCCCCACAACTCAGAAACCCAAGAGAAACTACAACGTTTGAAAGAGTATTTTTCTCAATAATAATGTCATTTCAATAAGCATCAAGAACAAATGCTCATAATGAGTGGCTTATTATAGAATTGAGAGTCGCATGAAAGGTCCTGAAACAAGAAAATCTAGAACATTAAAAAGAGGAAGCTCAATCCGTGCTCTAGAAGGATAATGAGCTCGATAATTTAAAAAACCTTCGCAAGGATAATGTCGACCTTCCAACGACACCTCAATATTCTTAAGGTAGTAATAGTCTCTTTATAGAGGAACAACTCAAAGCTTTTAGGGCAAAGCTAATGCAAGAAATAAATGGAGTAAAAATAAACTAATCTAATAGGAATTACTTCAATGAACCATTGGCACCTAAAGTTTTAAAAAACCATATCTCTAACTCCTTCAAGTTTCTAAAGTTTCTATACAACGATCAGGGGATCTGGAAGACCACCTAGCCCGATATGATAACCACATGAATATACTAGGGGCATCTGTTGAAATGAAATGTAGAGCCTTCTCTATAACCTTCTTGTAAATAGCTTGACAGTGGTACCTGTCGTTACCTTAAGGATCAATCCACTCCTTTGAGTAGTTGGCCAAGCAATTCATGATCCGTTTTTTGGCCAACATGACACTTTAGTATTCCTCGACATACTTGATAACTATCCGCTAATGAGCAAATAAGTCCCTTTGTGACTATGTCAAGGATTCAGTGTGACCACCATGGTCGTAAAGGTCATTAATGAATAGGCAATTCAAGCCTTCATAGGTGGGACCTCTTATCATCATCTAAGGTAAATTATCATTGAAAATACTCTAACCAAACTCTATCATCTTTACAAAATGGTGCACAAGTTCTTAGAATGAGATAAAGTTGGAAAAGTTTGTGTCGATTCCTCTATACTAACATCCTGCCAGAACAACCATCCCTCAAAGATCACCTCCCAAGAGATTTCAAGCCTATTGATCTGTTGTAATTCATTGTAGCAGATTAAATCACTTTTCGTACTTGAGGAGTTTGTTTAAAAGCAATTTAGTTATGTTTTTTTACTTTATTTTCATATTTAGTTCATTAATAATAAAAAGTGTTATTTGAGCCATTTATATAACCTTAGGGGACAAAATAGGCCTAAAAGAAGGTTAACGTATTTAGTGAGTGTGCAGGACATTATTTGGAGGCATAGGAGCACGCGACTGGCCGCAATATTGCAACACAGAGTGTCGATGTCACAACATTGTGAGCAGAGCACTCAAAAAGAGCAAACTGCCTTTAGTGTCACAACATAGCCAGAGGTTGTCGCGACATAACCCTGTAATCAAACCTCAACTCATAAACTACCATCAGTGTCATAACACAAACTAAAGGGTGTCGCGACACTGCCTTAACGAGGAGAATTAGTGAGCCAAGGGTGTTTTGGTCCACATAACAAACTTTAATGCAAAAACGTCAATTGAATTAGGTTAATAGACAACGACCAACCCTAAGCCTATAAATTGACGGCTCTAAACACTTCATAAATAGTTTTTTATTCAAGTTTTAGGTTACAACTTTCATTTAGTTTTATTTTCAGTTTATTTCTAGTTTATTTTGTACTTAGGTTATTTTCATTTGTAATTTGATTCTAGAATTTATTTTCATTCATTGTAGAACTCGATTTGTGGATTCATCAACTCTTCATGGATTTCTATTATCGTGATTATCAATACATATCAAAATTCTTCTTAAACTTTATTTTTGATCTATTATTTATGCTTATCTTTTCAATCAAGTTTATAATGTCTATTAGATCCATGATGAACTAATCCTTTTATGGAAGATTAGTGAGTGGACGTGGGAGTAATTAACTTCTATGTAGGGTTTCTTAACAGATTAGCTGGTTGACATAGGAAGAACTTAAAACCATTAGGCCTAACAACCCTAGGAAGTCATCTAGGTGGGAATGAACCCAAAATTGGTATTGCCCATCCATGAATACCTTACTCCAATCTGGTTTGGATTGTGAGGTTGAGAGATAAATAGTTCTTGTTGGCTCTTTAGTTTAGTGGAAGATTGAGAGATCATACTAGGTTAATGACTAGTTGATTGAATAGAACCCAAAATAGGATTTAGTTATGATCCCTAAAGCGAGTTAGTCTTCCATCTTTAGAATTGATAAAATCTACAAATTAGTTTCTCGTCTTTATTTTATGTATTTTAATTATTTCTATAAAATATGATTTTTTGTCACTTTAGGATTTGTCGTAATATAGTTTAATTAAATTACTAATTAGATCTGTTAACGTAAAAGCTAGAATTAGTTTAGTTTTGCCTCTCTTGGGTACAATCCTCGGAGTGCTCCAATACTTTGTTGTATAAATCTATATTACAACCTGACCTATATACTTACAAAAACCACCTAATGATAATATTTGGTTGCATGATTTACACTCTAGACGTTAGTACGTTCAGAGGCGGTCAGCTATCAACAGCCAATGACCAATTTAAAGGTAGGTGGACATGGGTATGGACATTACAACCAATCAGTCCAGAGAAACAATCAGCTGATGAATAATGTCTATGCCACAAAACGCTAAGGACCTATCTACAAACAATTTAGGAATGAAGTATAGAAACTCACTTGATGCTTCTTTACCTCAGCTTAGCTTTTCAAAACGTCAGAGCTTCCATTCTCCTAGCAACTAAGCATTACAGCCAAAGTCATAAGTTAAACCTAACATTCTAGTTGAAAAATTTTGTTTCCAGAAACATGCAGAACCTTAAGGTTCTAAAAATTTTTAACTCCATTTCTCAAATTTACGAACACTAAAAGACCTAAAAACTTACCAATTCCTTTGCTTATCTATCTTCTTGACTCAATTTTCACGAATATTGCTCCATGTAGAGTTTTCTTATCTTCTTCTTCTTCTTCTTCTTCTTCTTCTTCTTCTTCTTCTTCTTCTTCTTCTTCTTCTTCTTCTTCTTCTTCTTCTTCTTCTTCTTCTTCTTCTTCTTCTTCTTCTTCTTCTTCAGAGTTATTGAAAAAGATGATGGAGAAAACAAAACAAGGTTGAGAAGAATCCCTCCCCGGGAATTCATTTCCCTATTATTTATAGCCTTTCACGCCCAATTATCAACCCTATAAAAACCGTCCATTGGTAATCATTTTGTCTCCCACTAAGGAACCAGATGGTGTTAATCCAACCGAACCAAAATTGGAACTCAACTATTTCCAATTCAGCCACTAAATTTTTCCTGATTTTTCAGTATAAACTGCCAACTTACGGCTTCTTTCAAATTAACCCCTAATTATACCTAAATTCTGGACTTAAATAAAACCGAGTGTGACACTCTACTATCTATTTATACCAAAATTTCACAATATTTTTACATTTTATTCACTTTAGTCCTTATGTACAAAACTAACAATTAAACTTTACAATCTAGTCCTTTTTTCATAATCTAAAATTAAAACCTATCAATTTAACACCAAAATCTTCAAGAAATCAACAAATTGATAATATATTTTAAAGCCTTAAGAAAAGTGTTCTATACATCTCAAAATCATCATATTTTACTAATATTATCTTCTATTTTTCCTGTTTCAATTTTCTTATTTATTTTTCGATCACTAAGCGTAGAGTTTCAAAACATTATCCTTCCACAAATTGGTAAAGTTAGGCATTTCAATGAAAAATGGTAGGATCAATATGATATCTTTGATAGAATTTTTATTTATTTATTTTTGAAAATAGTCAGTCGAATATATATACATACATATATATATATATATAAAACGAAAAGAAACTTTTTCTTTAACCATTAAATTAAAAATATATTCCAAGTCGAAGTACATTTATTAGATTTAGAATTTTTTTTATTTTTAAAAAATTTAAGATTTCTAAAAATTTAAATTTAATTATTGACAGTATTATAAATTATTTTCTATTAAATATAAATTTATTATAATATTATTTTTTATTACATAATCATCAAGTGAGTTCTTTTATCTCAAAATATAGTACCAACGAAATTAATATTATTAATAATTAGATTAAAATTTTAAAATTAAAAAAAATTAAATTCCACAAAATAAAAATAAAAGAACTAAATTTTAAATATACCAATAATATTGGACCATACTTTAAACATCATTTTTACAAACACATCCGACCTTTTTCCAAAAATAATATATATGTAAGTTTATATAAAAATTATTAGTATTTGATTTGAAAAAATTAGGGGGATTTGATGACAACTATTCTATATATTTGCTGTGTGAAGAAATGGGATTTATATATAAAAATTATATAAAACAGAATATTAATTATTTTGTGACTGTTTTCATCTCTTTACGTGCACGCGAGGTGGGGGCTGTCATTGAATTCTATAAATAGCTTGCTCAGTTGCCCTTGGTGTGTGGAAATGGTGATGATGATGATGGAATCAGCCCCATCACTAATTTGGACCTTCCACTTTATTTATTTTTTAAATTATGGATTCACTTACTTAGTTTTGCATGTTCTAAATAGTATTTTACTTCGTAATAAATAGTTATAATCACAAACACAAATAATATATTATATTTAAATAATTATTATTAAAATTACACTTAAATTTTTTAAACTAAAAACTCATTCACAATAAATGCGGCTTTGTTGATGAAGTGACGGATAATATTCTAGATCAGAAATGAGACAAAAATACACTCATGTGACACAAAGTCTCCATTTTCCCAATATTTTTCTTTTAATTTGGGAAAGAAAAATTTGAGCTCTACTTGTTTTCTATTGGAAAATACATGCATCTATTTTTTGGCCAACATTACTTTTTTTCACATGAAATATTTGGTGTATCCTAGTGCTAGTACTAAAAAGGAGAAAGGAAGTTCAAATGAATTTAGAAGTTTCTATTCTTGGCATGAAAATGTACTTTAATTATATATAAATATATAAAAGCTGGAAATTTTGTATTTTCCTAATTTAATGGTTAAACATAGTGGATACCAAGACTAATGATTTTCTATTTTAGCAATTAGAAAGTACATATATATTATTAGAATAGGTAGCACTAAAAATATCCTTAAAAGTAAGCTCAAGAGTTTCCCAAATATCTTTCCATTCTTGCTAAGGGAAATAACATATTTGAGTGATTGTTAGGGGTGTGAATTAATCAAGTTAGTTGGTTATTCAATTACCTATCATTTTGAAAATTGATAATCCAATAAATTTAACATTTTATTTCATTTTTAAATATATTTTATATAATTTTTTTGAACAATTTCATTATAAGTTGTTATCATATCTGTTCTCTTTGACACAATGACTAGAACTACTCATAAACCCTCTCCAAGCTATAAATAGGAGAATAATGCGCTTCAACACACCCAAACTCATATTCTCTTACATTGATATTAATACTTATACTAATCAAATTAAAACTCAATCGACATTTATATAATTAAATTCACACACATTCATACAACAATTTAAAATTGTTGTCATTTAAATATTATTTTTAGTGAATCTTAATCCTCTTCTCCTCTTAATAAAAAAATGCTAGCTGCTCAAATATTTTAAAACTATATTTTTATTTCAGTAGCAGCAACGTTAGCATTCGAGTTTGCTGTTATTATTATTATTATTTTTTTTTTTACTTTTATGTTGTTTTTAGTTTTAATCTATATTAATGTGGTTTTGTCATATTTTTCCTGATTTTTGTTTTATTCATTTCGATTTTTTTAATGTAGATTTGTTTTTTTTTTAGTTTCTAGTCATATTCTGGTGTATTTATGAGATTCATTAATGTAAAGGTGTCGCCAGATCTATTAGGAATCATTCTCGAAGGGCCTTATTATGATAGATCATAGTGATAATGATAGTTTTGAGATGATGATGAGGAAGATAGGCCATTTGAGACTTGATTTTTTGTTTATCACTAATACGATAGGTCTCTTGGGGCTTGTGGTTGTTGTTCTTGTTTGACCAATGTTCATCTTTAGATTGATTTGATGATGGCGGGACTAAGATGCAAATTTCAACAACTTAATCAAGTTGATACATCTCTAGTTTGTTTCTAAATTATTCCAGTGTTGCAGTTACTGTCATTTACCTTTCTTTTTTATATTCTTGTTTAGATGTGACATTTTTATATTAGTTTATAGTAATTTATTTATTGTTTATACTATATGCATGTCTTTTTATTCTTATTATTTATTATTCCTATTAGTAATAATATTTTCTTAAAAAAAATATAATTCTTAGCATATATAATGCACAATAATTTAAATGGTTAAAATGATTAAATTGATTGAATCAAATATCTGAACTCACTTTCAATTTTCCAATCGTTTTATAAATTAAATTGATTTAATTAAATTTTAAAATTACTTTGGAAGAAAAAAAATTTTGGTGATAAAAAAGAAATCCTAAAATCACATCATATTAAATTGAGCAAAAGTATTACTGGATTTATCTTGCTGTACTATTTTTAGAACTTCATTGGGTACGTCTTCAAAAATTTGTAGACTTGATCTCCATGTTAAACTCAATTTAGTCAGAAAATTAACAACAAAATTACTTTACCTTGGGACGTATCGGATCCAACATTGTCGTTCTAACCTTAGGATTTGTAGGATTCTTTGATAATTCTTCAAAATATCATTTTACAGGTCCCATAATCTCTAATGAAAGAACATGGAGCTTGATTTCTCACTAGATAAGTTGTCCAAGAACTCTCAACATGTTGGTCATTAAATTCACATATGGAAGTAGACAATATTTAGAAACATTATAAATATTTACAAAAAAGTTTACTACTATTTAAAAATATTATTAAAAAATGAAATTTAAAATTAATTTAAAAACATATTTTAAAAAATTAAATACTTTATAAAATATTTAAAATTGTTTAAAAATCCTAAACCTTAAAACAATCAATAAAAATATATTTGAAAATTTATATGAAATTTAAATGTTTTTAAAAATAATATATTTTAAAAATTATAATAATATTACAAACTTGAAAAAAAATTATATTTACTAACGAGATACCTTTTTGTATATTTTTCCTAACATATCATTATTTGCAACTTCTTACATTAAAGAATTGAAGATTTATTTGAGTAGTTAATTTTTTTTAGTAAAAGAACTATACTCATAGCAGTAGAGAATTATTGAATGGTATTATATCACTTATTTAAGTATTTATTTATAGAATAAAATAATCGTGTCCTATATTATATTCAAGTATTTATTTTACATTTGTCAATTGAGTGTTAGTTCGATTGGTATGAGTATGTTACCAATATAAGAGGATATGGATTTAAGTGTGTTGAAGCTCATTATCCTCTTATTTATAGGTTGGGAAGGGGCAATGGGTAGTTATAGACATTGTATTGTATAAAAAAGAATAGATATGATCAGAACTTATAATGAAATTAATAAAAAAAATCTATTTTATATTTTTTCTAATAATATGCTTATTAATTTTAATATTTTTATGGAATACTATGCTTTAAATTATTTTTTACATCATTCATAAAATTTATTTAATATATATCATATATATATTAAGATTTTGAATTATTAATTATATATCTACATTATAACAATTTCATCTTTCAAAATTTTTTTCTCATAATAAAAACATAAAATATATTTATAATATTATAAATATATTATATTTTAAAAAATTATACACAATCACGAGTAGGAAAAAAAAAATTTCTCATATTAAAACCTCCTTTTGTAAAGAATTTATTTTATGTTAATTTTCACTTTACAGAAAGATAAATCTTACATTCATTACGAAGAAGAGGAAACTTAGGGTACATTAATGAAGCCATGGTCAGCATTCACAGCAGCTTTCTTCTACACAATAAATGACTATTTTGGATTTAGAATATATAAATTTCAGAGATCATATCAAAATAAAAATAAAAATTGAGAGAGATAAGGTGAGGCATAGAGGTGAGTGATTGAGTGATCACTCTCAGATAGTCAATGCTCTCTGCACAAACTTTGAAATGCTTTTTCATTCTTGAAGGATTTTTTCCCCTTTTAACTCAGATTTAAAAAAAAAAAAAAACTGAAGTTAAAAAGTTTATTTTATATTATATTAAAAATAAAAAATATTTACTTATATTTTATAGTAAAATTTGTATATGCATTTTTTGTTTATTAGAAATCAGAAATCATGATTGGGTCATTTTCCTTAACTACAATCCCATTCCAAGCTTAATTCATAAATTCTCAATTGCTTGCCAAACAAATTTAGGACGGATACAAGGTCAGACAACCTACATTAGCCTAGTACTACAATTTAGCCACAGGCAAGATACAACATACTTAATTATACCTTGGAAATTTGTAGTGTACCTAGATTTATGCTATCTACATTTCATGAAAAATTTTGGTGAATGTATCAATTTTAGGGATTTAGGTAAGTTTTTTGGAAATTAAGAAAATAGGTTGTTTTTAAAAAAATAGTAAGAGCACCCTTTGTAGGGCGTGTTTTTGCCTTAACTGAAACACATCCTTATTAAAATCTATGGTCCTAACCCTAAACTCAAGAATCCTAAGATAAAATTTACATCTCATTCCATCTTTTCCATGGTAGAATCAGAATCTTTAAAAAAATTTCAGAAAAATTCTTTTTGTTAGAAGCCTTTTTTTTTTTTACTTGTCATGTCCAATATTTTCCAACATTTTGAAATTATGTTTCATTCAGTGGCGAAGCCAAGCCTTAAAATGGAAAATTTTTCATTTAAACCCTTTATAATTTATAAAATTTTATATTAGTAATGGTAAAATTGTACTTTGTCCCCCAAAAAATAAAAATTTGATTTAATCCTTTAAAAATTATAAAGATATAAACTATTAAAATGGTGAAACTGCATTTTTATTATCGTAAAAATATACAATTTAATTTCGCCCCCTGAATTTTTTTGGCTCCGCCACTAGTTTCATATAATGTTTTCACTTAAAACATGTGAAATAGGTTTTTTGGGCAAAGATGAGTAGACGAATTAGAGTTGTTATTTATTACGATGGTCAATTTTGTGACACTGAAATTGGGGTTGTTTTTGTATCACCCCAATTTACAAAATTGACTTTTAATCGGAACATAAAATTGAACGAGCTTCGGTCAAGAATTAGAAGAAAGATGTTGACTTCAAGTCAGAGGAGAATTTTGAGCTTGAAATATAGATATCTATCGTCACTGAACCTTGTTAGATATGATATATTTGAGCTCAAAGGTGATATGGATGTCGAGGCAATGCTCAATACGCATTGCACTAGTGGAAATGCTATATAGAGTTATATGCCCAGTTTGTCGCTGTCGAGGAAGGTGTTCTAAGTTCGACAACAATTATAGTAAATTTGTTTTGGGAACAGGAAACAAAAAAGTCCAACCACACGGTTGTGCGGTGGTTTCATAGCGTTGTTACAAAGCTCCTATCAAGAAATGTCAGAATCATCAATGAGAAGGCACTCATTGGTTTCAACCCTTGATTTCAACTTTGGCATATAGTGGGGGTTAGTTGGTAACCTAAACTTGGAAACCTCAACATGACATTCTGTAAGTTCTTTTGATTTCAATTTCAGAACACCAATGTTCTATATTGCAAACACTTATGCGGGTATGCCATCAAGTTGCATGGGTGGGCAATCCACAAGTAATATTGGTTTTAACGTAGGGTTGATGAGAACGAATGATGTATTCCTTACAACTTGTATCGGCGAAGAGACATGCAACTGGGGTTGATAACGAAGAGGAAGTTGGGAATGAAGAGGGAGTTGAGAATGAATAGGAACTTGAAACCAATGATGGTCCAATTCGAGAGTTTGGGCCAGGTGATTTGGAAATTGCATTATTTTCTAATCCAATCTAGGTATTGTCATCGATATGCAAATGAAACTTGCGTATTATGGAAATTGAATGGTCCAAAGGAAAGAAGTTTCCATCGTATTTTTTGGACATTCAAGCCATGCATTGAAGTATTTCAGTATTGTAAACCATTAATCCAAATTGATGGTATATTTATGTACGGGAGATATGAGCATCACTTGTTGTTTGTTGTTGCACAGGATGGTAATCGAAAAATCCTGTTAATAGCTTACAATTGTTGAATAAGAAATCATTGATGCTTGAGACTTCTTATTGACTAGCTTGAGAAGACATGTCATGCCACAACTCAATATATACATAATTTCTGATAGGGCACCTAGAATACGAGCTGCAGTTGATCGACATAGAAGCCTATGGGATCGTGCGCACCATAAGTATTTTATACGTCATATCAAGTCAAATTACATGGGCCAATGTCACAAGGATGATGAACGACAATATGTTATTAACATGGGTACGCAACAATTATTATTTTCTATATCATTCTTTAACATATACATTATTTACATTCATGGATATACTATTTATTTTCTTTGACAGGGTACGAGCTCATCCAACATCGATTCCATGAAATGTTGGAGAATTTGTGAGCTATAAACAAATGCAATGTTAAATACCTTAATGGGATACCCAAGGGATAATGGACTCAATCATATGATGGAGGTCTACAATATGGACACATGACAACGAAGCTAGTAGAATACATAAATTTTGTATTGAAGGGGACGCGTCATTTGCTGATAACGTCGGTGGTCAAAGAAGCATATTTACGAGCAATTTGCAAATTCCCCTATTTTTGGCTGAATTTAAAAAGAAATGGAAGGGAGATGCTTGGCTTAAACTCGAGTATAAAAGGGTATTAATGCCTTAACCATTGGGCTACTACCCATTTCTTGTTAAATTTTATCCCCAATTGTTTGTATGTTGTGTTATGCTGAAATCTCAAAATTAGAAAAGAGTAAAGGGCTTGAACTTTGGTAAGTAAGGGGGAGAGCATGTTAACCACTGGGCTACTACCCATTCTTATTCAATTTTTATCCCAAATAATTATTTATTTTAGTGTAGTTTTTATCTTAGGTTGCTAAAAATTAAAAGGAAAAAAATAGATAAAGTGATGTTTAAACCTAAGCTCTTTAGAGACGAAATCTAACACTTAACTATTAAGTCTAAGGCCTATTTCTTGTTTATTTTAGTCACTTAATTGTATATATTTATTTCAAGCTCAACTTACATATTCTTTTTTAGTTTACACATTTATTTAATTTTTTATTAACTTGTTTAACTTCATAGTTTTTAACACGTTCCTAATTTAATTTATATACAATAATTAATACTTATAGTCAAGTCTCATTATTAATATTTTAATTCATTTTACCCCTTTTCCAATTAGGTCATAGCTCGATTAAAACACACTATTTTCAAATTAAACATTGTAATCAAGTTTTGTTTTAAATTAATTAATATAATAATACCTAATTATATTATTTTAATACTTTAATTAATTATTTATGACCCTAATTTCAGTATCCGTTTCAAACCCTTGATTTATAAACGCTCAAAGGTAACCTTATAAATCGGGGCGTGACCACTTTCAATTTCACAAACTTGATTTCTTCTAACCCGATTTTTGGGGTGTGACATATAGCCTAAAGCTTTCAGTTCATGAATTGTTGTACTATAGCTTGTTAGATTTGAGCTATTTAGACTTATTTGGTTTGTGTGATTGTTGCTTTTAATTCAACCTTATCAACTTCTTTACTGTTTCTTTGATCCTTGGAATGCGCCACAAGTGTTCCATTGTACACTTTAAAAATATTACAACTCGACCCATTACACTTGTAGAACACCGCATGTTTAGTATTTGTTTGCAATTTTCTCTACTTGATGCATGTACACCTTGTACATGGGTCAAGGTATGGGGTTAAGGGGAAATGGCTACATATACTCTGCCAAAGTTACCTCGCCACCATACCTTGCCAAGGGTCCCTTCCCTTAGGAAAACGAGCATGCTTGAGACCAATGGTACATCACTCAACCAATCTGATAAGAGTACTGTCTATTGTCATCTACATACCTTGTAATCTAATCACCTTAGATCATATTATTGACCTAATTGGGGAACCATTAAATGACAGGCTCGTCTATTAGAGAACACATGACACAAAGAAGTCAACCTTATATACCTCTTCTATCCGCACAAGCAAAAGATCTTCTTCTTCTCTCTCTCCTCCATTTCAACTCATTACAGTACTTCCACCATCTTCTCCTCCCTTCATAGCTCTCCACCCTAAGAGTGAACTATTATCTCCATCTTCACCCACATTTTACCCTCGACAAAATTATAAATTTTAAAAGATCGAAATAATATTTTTATAAATTTTAAAAAATATATTAGATATTCTAAAAAATAATAAATTGGTTCATAAATTTTCAAATAACCCTAATTGATGAGCGTATTTAATAACTTAAGAAACAAAATTGAATAAAAAAAGTTTCATTTTACGATGGAGCATAACACAAGAGGGGCAGCAATTTGTTGGTTGGGATAATGGCAAGATTGAATAGAGACTGAAGCACTCGATCCCTGACTTTTTTTAGCTCAATTTGTTGCAAAATTGGGCGACAAAAGAGTTAGTCAATTGTGAAATTTATTGTTTTAAAGAAATTTATCCATAATTGATTTGATGTTTGATTTTTCTGTTTGATCCAATTTCGTTGGCTTTCAAAGTTGAGCACATGATAAAAGCATAAAAAAGAAAATGAATTGTCATAACACCATTGAAAAATGATCATTACAAAGCTGAAGAGCTTTTTTCTTTAATTATTGGAAACAAAAAGAAAAATAGCTGTTGGTATTCAATGTCAAATTTGTCAGAATGTAAATAGTAAATGCCACTATCAAGTCTCTCTATAAGTGGGAAAGAAAAAGAAACGACAGTGACTTTCTTATAAATAAAAAGCAAAATACATATGATTTAATCGATTTAAATAAGATTAATATATATTAAAATAAAATAAGATTTTATCTAAATTAATATTTTCTGTTTTGTAAATGTTGTTTGCTACTGATGAGAATTAAGCCTGCAATGGTGAGAGTGACAAGAAACGACTGTCGATGAGTAGAGCCATTGCTTAGCGGCTCCCACTAGTAGACTTGTATGGGAGATTAGTCGACTAGCAACTTGGCGCGACCTCTACTTTGTCATGCAATCGTGAATTGGTGGTGCTTTGAGGTTAGAGGTATTCATAGATCAAGTCGGGTTGGGTTAAATTCAACTAAAATTTTAAGCTTATTTGTTAAGTTTGGTTTCGGCCAGAAAAATAGGCTTAATATTTTGTGCAAGTTCAATCCAGATAAAAATACTAAAGTCTAGGCTCGGCTTAGCTCGTCCGTATTAATTTTTTTAAATATTATTTATTATATAATATTTTTTTAAAAAATAATACATAAAAATACTAAAAACATTAAAATAAATGTTTCCCAACAAATTAAAAATAAATTTTAAGAAAAATACGTATACTTAAATAACACCAAGATAGGTGCAACTTAACAAGCAAATGTCTCTAAAATAGTAACAAAATTAACAATAAAATAAGAGTTATACAATATCCAAACAATAACAACAAAATAGTAGCAACATAATAATGAAATGGTAACAAAATAGTGAAAAAATAACAAGAAGAAACAATAATTTTTTTTGGCATATTCGAGCTGGGTTGGGCCGGGCCTGGACCAAAAAAGCCTTACACGAGCCCGACTCATTTTTTAAACGAGCCTTTTTTTTGTCCAAACCCATTTTTCGGGCTTACATTTTTACTCGAACCCTCCCACTTTCTCTCATGAACAAGTCTACTTGGGGCATGTCCTAAGTTCTTATACTTGTTTTAAGAAACGATTAGTTTCTCTTCGGCTCAGTTCCTTTGTGCACTAGTGTGGGACAAAAGATGAACTTGAGGGTTTGCATTCTAGGCATAAAAGGTTGGGCTTTAGTCCTTATTCCTTTGTGCAATCATGATGAGTTGGGGACTAGTGTTGGAGTGGAAGGCTTGTACTTTAGGCTTGAAGGGACACACCTTAGGCTGTACTCTATTGTGCGGTTATGAGTGTTAGTGTCTCAACAGATATAGTTAGCTAATGAGTTAAAAAATAATTAGTTTGTTAGTTTTTAGTTACAAACAGTTGAGCATCATTCTCTCTGTATAAATATTAGAGTGTTGAACAACTTCAAGATTGAGGAATTCAGTTTATCAAATATATTTTTATTCTTTGTTCATTCTACTAGTTTTCTCTGTCAATCTTTCTAGTTTTTGTAGACCATGACATAGTATTAGAGCTTTGCGCTTAACGACGTCAACTCCAATCTTTTGCATTTTCAGTTGATTCAATTGGTGCACTGAAGAATTGCTGAGATGGCTCCTAGTTCGATTTCAAATGGTTCATCTTCTAAAGATGATGATACAGAGAGAAGTAATCATGATTCTCGCTTTGATAAGCATGCCTTTACAACTGATGATTTGCATCGTTTTGTTTTAAAAATTCATCAATTCCCTGGACATGAGATTGTGAAATTAACAGAAAAGAATTTTCTTCTATGGAAGTATGTAACACCCCTAACCCGTATCTGTTGCCAAAACAGGGTTACAGAGTATTACCGGGGTTTACGGATCAATCAGACAGAAATTTAAAACGTTTCATTACATATCAATATTCATAATAAAACCAATCAAATTCATATTTATTGTCCCTTATACGAGCCCTCAAGGCCCAAAATACATATTAAAAATAAGTTGGGACTAAATCGAAAACTTAGAGAATTTTTCAGAAATATTTAAAATTTTCAACACTACAGGGGTCACACGACCGTTTGACTCACACGGCCTGAGACATGGAAAAAGGTATCTGGACAAGAAAAAGAGAAAATTTCTTAAGTTACGTTAGGAAAATAGATCAGTAGCTGAATATGAGAGGAATTTGTATATCTCAGTAAATATGCTCGAGAAATTGTGCCTAATGAAGAAGAAATGTGTATCCGGATTGAAGATGGTCTGAATGATGAAATTCGAATGATGATTGGAGGTAATGAAATTCAAGAATTTTTTATCTTGTCCAGTCATGCACAGAAAATAGAAGAAGAGTACAACCATAAGATACAACGGGATAGGTGGAATCGAGAATTACACAAGAGAGGCTCTTCCAAGTCATTTTCAGCATTACCAACGAAAAAGATTAAAGATGATTTTAGCTGAGCTACCACAGTGCCTGAACGTTCGAATAAAAATAAGACGATTCAACATGATTTCAGAGTATCTACTAGAGCAATTGATAGTGTGAGTAATGTACAAAATACTTCGAAGACTAAATGTAGATATTGCGAAAAATATCACATTGGCAAGTGCAGAGGTAAAACGGGAGCCTGTTATAGATGTGGATCAACTGATCATTTTATTCATAATTGTCCTAAATTTCCAAAATAGGATGAAGATCAGAGAGAAAAGAAAGTGTCTACCTCTCAAAAAAGTAGACATTCGGGTCAGAATAGTGCTACCGGGACTACTCGTTCGGGAATGAAAGACACTCCTGTTCGGTCAGAGGCTAAAGCACATGCTCATACCTACGCCATTCGAGCTAGAGAGGAAGCTACTGCTCCATATGTGATTGCTGGTATATTCTATCTTTTTGATGTTACTGTGTATGTATTGATTGACCCTAGGTCAACTCATTCTTATATTTGCACTGCATTAGTAACGGAAAAGAAGTTGCCTGTTGAATCTACTGATTATGATATTCAAGTTACTAATCCACTAGGTCAAAGTGTGATAGTTAATTTAGTCTGTCGTAATTTTCCACTGAAAGTTAAGGGCTGTGAATTCCGTACCGATTTGATGTTATTACCCTTTCAAGAATTTGATGTTATCCTGGGTATGGATTGGTTATCTTTGCATGATGCTGTGGTAAAATGTAAACAGAAACGGATCGATTTGAAATGTTAGACAGGAAAGATGATTTCAGTTGAGTTTGAGAATCCGAAAGATGTCGTTAGAATTATTTTGGCTTTTTCTGCTCAAATATTGATACGAAAAGGTAGCAAAGTATTTCTAACATATATCCTTGATACCCGAGATTCAAAATTGAAGCTAGATCAATTACCAGTTATTAGTGAGTTAGTTGATGTATTTCCTGAAGAATTACTAGGTTTACCTCATGATCGTGAAGTTGAGTTTGTGATTGATTTGATTCCTAAAATTGCACCTATATCAATATCAACGTACCGTATGGCACCAACTGAACTAAAAGAATTAAAAGCACAGTTACAAGAATTATTAGATCAAGGGTTTATTTGACTGAGCATGTCTCCTTCGGGTCCGCCTGTTTTGTTTGTGAAAAAGAAAGACGGTTCTTTGAGATTGTGTATAGACTACAGACAGTTGAACAGAGTTACAATTAAAAATAAATACCCTTTACCACGTATGGATGATTTTTTTGATCAATTGAAAGGTGCTATAGTGTTCTCGAAGATAGATATTCGATTTGGGTATTATCAATTAAAGGTTAAAGACTGTGATGTGCCAAAGACTGCTTTCAGAACTCGGTATGGTCACTACGAGTTTCTGGTAATGCCATTTGGTTTAACTAATTCTCCTGTTGCTTTTATGGATTTAATGAATCAGATTTTTCAACCTCATTTGGATAGTTTTTTGTTGTGTTTATTGACGATATATTAATCTATTCCAAGATAGAATCCGAGCATGCACAACATCTAAGGATCGTACTACAAACTTTGAGAGAAAAGCAGTAGTACGTAAAATTTAGTAAATATGAATTTTGGCTTCGCGAGGTTGGATTTTTGGGTCATATAATATCAGCTTATGGGATTCGAGTTGATTCGAGTAAATTTTCTACTGTGATAAATTGTAAAACTCCGAAAAATGTCTTAAAAGTGCGAAGTTTTCTAGGTTTAGCAGGTTACTATCGATGTTTTGTTAAAAACTTTTTAATTATTGCTTCGCCGATGACTAGATTATTACAGAAAAATGTTAAGTTTGTTTGGTCTGATAAGTGCCAACAGAGATTTGATCAACTGAAGAAAATGTTGACGGAAGCCCTAGTCTTAACTCAGCTTGAATCTAGAGCAACGTATGTTGTTTATAGTGATGCATCTTTCAATGGTTTGGGTTGTGTACTGATGTAATCTAGAAAAGGTAGAAGCCTATGCTTCTCGACAATTAAAGTCATATGAGAAGAATTATCCTACACATGATCTTGAGTTGGCCGCGATTGTATTTGCTTTGAAGATTTGGAGACATTATTTATATGGCGAGAAGTGTTGCGTGTTTATAGATCACAAAAGTTTAAAATATTTGACAACTCAGAAAGAATTGAATTTGAGACAGAGACGGTGGTTAGAATTACTGAAAGATTATGATCTGGTTATTGATTACCATCCGAAAAAAGCTAATGTAGTTGCGGATGCACTTAGTCAAAAGTCGTCATTATTTGCACTTCGAGCACTAAACACTCATTTAACTCTTAATAAAGATGGTTCTGTATTAGCGGAGTTGAGAACGAAACCCCTGTTTCTATATCGAATTCGAAAATTGCAAGACAATAATCCAAAGTTGGTGTTAAAATGATAGATGGTTAAAAATAATTTGAATTCTAAGTCGCAATAAGATTTGTGTTCTGAGTGATTTAAATTTGAAAAATGATATTCTTTCTAAAGCTCACAGTAGTACATACTCTATTCACCTGGGTAGCACGAAGATGTATTGTGATTTGAAATAGATGTATTGGTGGCCGAGTATGAAATGAGAAATTTGTGAGTTTATAGCTAAATGTTGGATTTCGATTGGTTTCTGACATGAATGTTATATTATATGAAATTTCTGTTTATTTGATCTGTAATCTTTGGTAATACTTCGTAACCCTGTTCCGGCGATGGATATGGGTTAGGGGTGTTGCAAAGTATCAAATCATGTTAATCTTAGAGGGTTATGATCTTATTGGATATGTCTTGGGCACACTTGTTGCTCTATCTAAGAGATTCAATAATCAACAAGGCTAATTAGTTTATAATTCTACCCTTAGACTATATAAACAACAAGACAAGTTATTAGCTTCATGGTTGTTGTCCACCGTGAGTGATGAAGTGATTGATCATCTTATTAGTGCTAGTAAATCACATGAGGTGTGCAGTAAAATCATTAGCTTGTCTGCTTCCAAGTCTAGTACTAAGATTTCTCATCTTCGACGTTCTCTTGACTCAAAAAAAAAGGTCACTAATCTATTAAGGAGTATTTAACCAAGGTAAAATCGATTGATGATACCATGGATGCTTTAGGTTGTGTTGTGTCAAAGCAAGAACTTGATAGTGTAATTCTTTTGGTTAATTACTGATTGAGTTTGAATCATTTTTTGTTATGACATCTTCAAGCAAAAAGTTTCTACCTTTAGATTTGATTATTGAAATGCTTTTAGAATGTAAGTTAAGAAAAAAAAAAGTTTTTGTCACAAAAATGACTCCACATGCTAACCTAGTTCACTAGACACCGATTGTTCAGCGTTTATAAAGGTTTTAATTTCAAGACTCTCAAGGTTCACAAGATTCATAAAAGGGTTTTAGTTTGTTTTTAGCCATTCTCAAGGAGGATGTGTATTTGAAAGTAGAGGTGGTCGTGACAAGTTGCTTATAAGGTTCAGCCTTGATGCCAACTCTGAAAAATAGGTCATTTAGTTAAGCATTGCTTCTACTGATTTGATCATAGTTTTCTCATTTTTCTTGTTGTTGGTTCTATAGATTGGTTTGGTTCGACTTAGTATTATCCTTCTCAACATGCCTTATAGATGCGTGTAAACCATGCTCTTGGTGTTTGTTGTAAACCATAGAGGGCGTTTTGTAGCTTACTCATAAATGGTTATCCATTCTCACCATACTGCACAAAACTAGAGCTCGTTACATGTATATGCCTTCATACAAATCTCCATTGAGAAACGTGTTATTAACATCAACTTTTTCCGACTCCCAACCTTTGGTAACAGAAAGAGAGAGAATAGTTTGAATAGTTGCTGGTTTAACAATAGGACTAAACGTGTAATATGCAATTCTAGTGTATTCCTTTATTTTAGAGGGAATTTTTTCTCTTTTTTGTAGTTTATTTTTTGTGGGAAAATATAAAAAAGATTTCTCTTCACACACAATCTCTCTCTGTATCTTTGGGAATGATAAGCAATTAATGAGATTTTGATCAATTCTTTGTATCTATAAAAATTATTATCTCTGAATATTTTTACTAAAGCATCACCAGTATTCTTTACTTACAAGATTGTGTTTTCTTTCAGAGTTTTTTTTTTGAAGCATTCAACGTTTGTTCTTATGGGAAAAACTAAGATGAAAACTGCAAAAGAATATGAGAAGTTCCGACAACAATAATCTAAGGGTGGTGAATCAAGTAGCCATACTCAAGATACTTCCGCATGTACCATTCCCATCTCGAAAGCATTCAGGCTAGGAATGTTTCAAACCTACAAGCTTCTGTCGATTTTCTCCAAAAGCACTATGATAAACTCAGGGCAGAAGCAAAGTCTATTAAGAATATTATTGATAAACAAAAGGCATTGATTGTAGATATTTGAGCTTTTGAAGATGCTGCCCAATTTGGCAATTATGTAGAACAAAATTGGGGAGAGAAAAGATGAGACAATGGGAGAAAAGAAGGAAAAAGATGCAAGTGTTGCTTATTTTGTTGGTTTCTCTTATTAAGGGGGAGTTTTGTCTAGATTTTTTTATGAACTTCCTTTATGTTTACAGTTTCAAGGTAACTATAAGGTGAATTTTTTTATTATTTATGTTGTTGGTGATGAACTTGGATTTCATTTTGCTATGATATGATGGTTAGTTTCATACATGCATTGCTTTTTCAACTTAGTTATAATTACTATTGATTAGTTATTAATGCAAACTTAGCTTAATATTGATGATTGATTGCTTAATTATTTTCTAAGTTAAGTTAGATTAAGTTAATATGTATATACTGAGGGGGGCTTATGTTGATTGATGATTCTCGCTTCGTGTCTTATGAGTTTTGTTCAACAAATTGACAAATGAGGAGATTGTTAAAAAATATGAAACTGGAAATTTGGTGCCAGAAGAAGTGCCCACTTCATGGCCTACCAAATCTATGTGGAGGTAATTTCCTTATTTAGGTGTTGACAATTTATTGAACCTTATGTTTGGTTTATGTTGATTACTTGATGAATATCGAGCATGTTATACAAGATCATGTTGCTAGGGAATACGTATATTAGTAATTGATTTAGATCGAAATTCCTTTAAAAAATCCTTAAATTATGGACTTTAAATTGGATCATGATTCTAATGTTGAGAGGTGACCTAACGTCAAATGTAGTAGTAATTTCAGTCTATTTCTGCACTTAAAGAGTTAGTTTTCTAGCCAATTTAGTATTAGTTATTGCATTTTCAGTATTTAGTAGTTAGTACTAAAAGTTAGTAAAAGAAAGTGTTTTTAACACATTTTGTGAGTGTTGTGACCTATTAGGCTGATACAGGCCTTAGGTAGTTCTAATTTGTGTAATTGAGTGTGTAGGATGATGATTTATAGGCTCAATTAATGTAAGAACAAGGAATGAGTGACGCACAAGCTTCTTGAGCCTCTAAAGCATGATAAGGAACAAAGAAGGCATAAATTTTTATCGTGGCGCACCATAGACCTTGTATGGAACAAGATAGCCCGACGTGGTGCTCAAGTATATTAAGGATTTTTTTTACACAATCAACTTTATACGAAGACCTAGGACGTGCTGAAGACTTAATTCGGGTTGCCAATACTCCTATAAATAAAACCTTAGAGGTTTGATGTAGCTAAGTAGTCTTAAACGCATCCAAAAACCTCATAGTTTAGGAGTAGGATTAGATTTAGTTTTCATTCGTTTTTCATAAACTCTTTGTTCTTTCCTCTTGGAATTGGTTTCGATGCAAGAGTTATTTTACTTAATCAAATTATTTTAGTTATTTCTTTTTTGCAAAAGACGATATTCGTTTTTCCAATCATGAGATTTACTACTTTGTTCTTCACTTGACATCAAATCCAAGATTATTCTAATCTCTTTTCTCATTCAATTTATTCATGTTTATTACATGTAACGCCCTAAAATTTTAATTTTTGTTTTTGGGTATACGTGACATAAATGTGTATTTGCTTCAGTGGTTAAGTGTACTAGGTGTGTATGTGAGGTCCCAAGTTCAAGCCATGACTTGGGAAAATTTTGGTATTTTTATGATTAAGCGCTATCTCTGGTCAGTGGGCTTTTAGTTAAAAGTTTGCAAGTAATTAACAGAATGGGTTTGCTGGTCTAGTGGTTAAGTGGAGTGTTAATTTGTTAAAGTTCCTGTGTTCGAATCCTTGCGTGAGTGAGGGAGTAATTATTTTTGCATGGGGCGTGTGGCGTGGATGAGTTTGATTTGGATTGGAAGTTTGTGAAATTGTGTGATAATGGGGAGTTAGGGAAAATCTGATGGGATTCGATTTTTGCTTTTCCAAAACTATTTCCCATCATAAATTTTCTTTCTCTCTATGCCATTTTCCTCCCTCATCCCCCACCATTGCTGCCGAAATCCATTCCCCCTCAACTATTCTCTTTTCGTTTCCTTTTTCTATCTATTCTCGTTGTTTAAGCGTGTGATCTCGTTGTTTGGCGAAGGGCAATAACTGATCGGTGCTGCTGTAGAGAATTAAGAGTTGCAATTTTGGTTGTTGATGGTTTTGGAGGCTTAGGAGAGCTTACACTTCAAAACGATACAGGTGTGTACCCGAAAACGATCTGGGGGTCGTGGGTCGGTTACAGAACGACTCTGGTCCAATGGAGCTGAGCCTTTTAAGGGTGTCACCGGAGTCGCCCCTAATGTGGTCGAATATTGAATTGAGGCCACGGAGAGGATAATGAATGATCTAGATTGTACTCCCGAGTAAAAATTAAAGGGTGCAGTCTCACTTTTACAGGATGAGGCTTATCAGTGGTGGCTGACTGTTAAAGAGGGCATTCAGCCCGAACGTCTGACCTAAGAGTTCTTTAAGACTTCCTTCTATAGGAAATATGTGGGGGCGAGCTATGTGGATACCCGTAGGAGGGAGTTCCTGAATCTTACTAGAGGAGGTCGATCTGTGCTCGAGTATGAGGCCGAATTCCTGTGACTGAGCCGCTATGCGCGAGGTATGGTGACGACTGAATATGAGCGATGTATCCGCTTTGAGGATGACCTCAGGGATAATTTGAGAGTTTTACTAGCTCCGTAGAAGGAGCGTGATTTTTCTTCACTAGTTGAGAAGGCAAAAGATCGCCGAGGAAGATAAGTACACTGGGTGCCAAAACCGTGACAGAAAGAGAGGTAAGAACAAGAGGGGTTTGGAGCCCTCCAGTACTGTGCAGAGGCCTAAGAAAAAGACTAGAGTTGATGGGTCGATTAGAGCTAGGCCCCATGTTACTGCTACTAGATCGCAACCATGTGACGATTGTGGTAGACGCCATCAGGGCAAATGTTGGAGAAGGATTGAGGCATGCCTGAAGTGTGGATCATTGGATCACCATATTAGGGAGTGCCTGTTGAGGGCCGATCAGATGCAAGCTTAGGGAACTGGTACTGTACAGCCACAAAAGTTAGTACAACAGCCACCGAGAGGCCGTGGTTAGGCTAAGGGTGGTAACGGTATGGGCCATAGTCAGAGAGTACCGGTCAGATGTGCTGGACAGACCGAGGTGAGATAGCCTGATGTTGTATATGCTGCACGTCACTGAGAGGATAGAAATGCTCTAGATGTCATTACGGGTTCGTTTCTTATTTATGATGTGCCTTACATTGCATTGATAGATATAGGGTCTACACATTCTTATGTAGCTAGCACTGTGTTTGAAAGCTTGGGGATTCCTGTTGAGAGTACCCCAAGTGAGGTGACCATATTGAGCCCGCTGGGGCAATCAGTTAAAGTTAGCAAACTGTATAGGGATGTTCCTTAAAAGGTTCAAGGGACGGTATTTTCGGTTGACTTGATAGAGCTTCCATTTGGAAAGTTCGATATGATATTGGGGATGGACTGGTTGGTTAAGCATTGTGTAAGTTTGGCTTGTGCGACTAAGAGGGTCGTGTTGAGAACTAAGAAGAATGATGAGGTAGTCGTGATTGGAGAACGTCAGAATTACTTATCTAACGTAATCTCTGCACCAGTAACTGAGAAACTAGTTCGCAATGGATAAATGGCGTATTTGGCCTATGTGAGTGTTTTCACTTCTAGGGACTCTACTGTAAAGGATATCCGTAACGTAAGAGATTTTTCGGATGTTTTCCTGAGGAGCTACTGGGTTTACCTCCGAATTGGAAAGTGGAGTTTGGGATTGAACTTTTCCCTAGTACAGCTCCAGTGTCTATCGCTCCTTATTGAATGGCACCGAAGGAGCTTACGGAGCTTAAGGCTCAGATTCAGTAGATGTTAGATCGTGGGTTCATCCGCCTTAGTGTGTCTCCGTGGGGAGCACCAGTACTATTTGTTAAGAAAAAATATAGGTCCCAGAGGATGTATATTGACTACCGATAACTAAATAAGTTGACTATTAAGAACAAGTATTCACTTTCGAGGATTGATGATCTGTTTGACCAATTTCGAGGGGCGTCTATATTCTCCAAGATTGACTTGCATTCTGGGTATCATCAGTTGAGGGTTAAGGAGGTTGATGTGCATCAGACGACATTTAGGACTCGTTATGGTCACTACGAGTTCCTAGTGATGCCATTTGGACTAACTAATGCACCAGCAGCTTTCACGGATCTAATGAATCGAGTTTTTTAGCCCTACCTGGATCAGTTTGTAGTGGTGTTCATCAATGACATAATAGTTTATTCGAGGACTGAGGGTGAGCATGACGAGCACTTTAGAGTTTTTCTTCAGACTTTGAGAGAAAAGCAACTCTATGCTTAGTTTAGCAAGTGCGAGTTCTAGTTACGGGAAGTAACATTTCTGGGTCATGTGGTGTCTACTAAGGGGATTTGAGTCGATCCTCGAAAGATTGATGCTATATTAGATTGGAAGCAATCTAAGAATGCGTCTGAGATCCGCAGCTTTTTGGGGCTGGCGAGTTATTATCGACGGTTTGTTGAAGGTTTCTCACTGATTGCAGCACTCTTAACTAGGCTGCTACGTAAGGGTGTACCATTTGTCTAGACTGATGCGCAACAAGAGAGCTTCGAGAAGCTTAAAACTATATTGACTGAGGCTCCTGTTTTGATACAGCCAAAGCTTGGAAAGAAGTTCACGATTTATAGTGATGCATCACATGTCAGTTTGGGATGTGTGTTGATGTAGGATGGTAAGGTGGTAGCATATACCTCTCGTCAGCTTAAGACATATGAGGTGAACTATCTGACACATGATATAGAATTGGCCGCCGTAGTTTTTGCTCTGAAAATCTGAAGGCATTATCTATATGATGAGAAGTGTGTCATCTACACTGATCACAAGAGCCTCAAGTACCTCTTTATTCAGAAGGAGCTAAATCTTAGGCAGCGTAAATGGGTTAAGCTGCTTAAGGATTACGACTGTACCATTGAGTACCACCCTGACAAGGCCAATGTGGTGGCTGATACATTGAGTCGTACAGCTATGTCAGATCTAAGAGCGATGTTCACTCGACTTAGCTTGTTCGACGATGGGAGTTTGTTGGCTGAGCTGCATGTCAAACCAATCTAGATCGAGCAGATTAAGGGTAAATAGCTAGAGGATAAGTATTTGGGTCTTTGGTTCCGACAAATTGAGGGTGGTAGCAGTACAGACTTTGGGTTAAACTCTGAGGGTGTATTGTGTTTCCGAGGCCGGATATGTGTACCGAATAATTCTGATCTAAGGCAGTCTATCTTGAGAGAGGCGCATAGTAGCCCTTATACTATATATCCTAGCAGGAATAAGATGTACCGAGATCTTCGTGAGTTATATTGGTGGCCAGGATTGAAGAAGGAAGTTACTGATTTTGTGGCTAGTTGTCTGACATGCCAACAGGTTAAGGCTGAGCATCAATTGTCTTCGGGATTGCTGCAGCTGGTTAAGATTCATTATGGAAATGGGAGAGAGTAACGATGGATTTCATGAGTAGGTTGCCTTTGACACCCACTAAGAAGGATTCTGTCTGGGTAATTGTGGATCGATTAACCAAGTCTGCAGACTTCATCCCAGTTAGGATAGATTATTCTCTGTAGAAGCTGGCGAAGCTTTATATTTCTGAGATAGCGAGACTGCATAGGTACCAGTTTCGGTCATCTCTGATTGGGATACTCGCTTCACGTTCTAATTTTAGAAAAAATTATATGAGGCACTAGGTTCGAGATTGGACTTCAGTATTGCGTTCCATCCTCAGACCGATGGTCAATCGGAAAGGGTAATTCAGATACTGGAGGATATGTTGAGAAGTTGTGCTATTAATTTCTGAGGTAGTTGGGAGGATTATCTACCATTAGTAGAGTTTGCCTATAATAATAGTTACCAGTCTAGCATCCAGATAGCACCTTACGAGGCCCTATATTGTCGTAAGTGTCGCACTCCCTTATGTTAGACTCAATTAGGTAAGCGACGTGTTCTGGGTCTTATATTGGTTTCAGAGACAGAGGATAAGGTCAGATTGATTCAAGATCGACTGAAAGTGGCATCGAATAGACAGAAATCCTATGCAGATCTGAAGAGACGCAAGATTGAGTATTCTGTGGGAGATTTTGTGTTTCTCAAGGTCTCATAATCGAAGAAGATTCTGAGGTTCGATCGTGAGAGAAAGTTGAGCCCTAGGTTTATTGGACTGTACCAGATTTTGAAATGAGTAGGACCGGTCGCTTATCCATTAGAGCTACCTTCAGAGTTAGACCGTATTCACGATGTGTTCCACGTCTCGATGTTGAGGTGTTACCGCTCTGATCTTACTCATATTGTCCCTATTGAGGAGATTGAGGTTAGGCCAGACTTAACCTTCGATGAGGAGTCGGTTCAGATTTTGGATCGCGACTTAAAGGTTCTGAGGAGGAAATGTATTCCATTAGTGAAGGTACTGTGGCATAATCATAGCACTGAGGAGGCCACGTGGGAGCCTTAGGATGCGATGCGTCAGCAGTATCATCATCTGTTCTAATCAGGTAAATTTCGAGGCTGAAATTTTCTTTTGGAGGGTAGAATTGTAACGCCCTAAAATTTTAATTTTTGTTTTTGGGTATAGGTAACATAAATGTATATCTGCTTCAATAGTTAAATGTTCTGAGTGTGTGTGTGAGGTCCTAAGTTCAAGCCATGACTTGGGAAAATTTTGGTATTTTTATGAATTAAGCCATATCTTTGGTCAGTAGGCTTTTAGTTAAAAGTTTGCAAGTAATTAACAGAATGGACCTGCTGGTCTAGTGGTTAAGTGGAGTGTTAATTTGTTAAAGGTCCTATGTTCGAATCTCTGCGTGAGTAAGGGAGTAATTCCTTTTGCATAGGGTATGTGGCGTGGATGAGTTTGATTGGGATTTAAAGTCTGTGAAGTTGTATGATAGTGGGGAGTTAAGGAAAATCTGATGGGATTCGATTTTTTTTCCCAAAACTTTCCATCTCAAATTTTCTTTCTCTCACTGTCATTTCCCTCGTTCACCCCCACCATTACTGCCAAAATCCATTTCCCCTCAGCTATTCTCTTTTCATTTCCTTTTTCCATCTATTCTTGTTGTTTAAATGTGTGATCTCGTTGTTCGATGAAGGAAAATAATTGATTGATGCTGCTGCAAAGAATTAAGAGTTGCGATTTCGATTGTTGACGGTTCTGGAGGTTTAGGAGAGCTTACACATCGAAAACGATATAGGTGTGTACTTAGAAATGTAGAAAATGGGGTTTCAATAAAAGTCAAAAACCTCACTATCGATGCCATACTGGCGTGTAGCTATCCGTGTAGTAGGCCGTGTGATAGTGCACGAGCGTGTGATCGACGAGGCCAATCCGTGCCTAGAAGACACGACCATGTGATGGCCAGACATGCCGTGTGTGACACACTGGCTGGACTGATTTGGGCCATGTGGGCCACATGGGCATGTGGAATTTTGGGCCAGGCTGTGTGATCCACTCGACTAAGGCTAATTTGGGCCATGTGGGCCACATGGGCAGGCCACATAGGCGTGTGAGCCTATTTCCACTAAATTAATGGCTAAGGTTGCACGGGTTTCCCAAGTCGACTGTGAACCTACTGTAGGGTCGGTAAGCATTACTTAGACCCCTAATTGTGTGAACTGAGTGATTGATGGATATATATTAAGTATACTGATTATGTGTACCGATATCATGAGTTAACATGTCATGTATTGTTTGTTGCATTGCACAGGGTTATGTTGATTTTATTTTGAGGAAGTGTACTGAAAGGCTCTTAGCCTAATATAATGGCAGCTCAGCTGAATCCACTGTTTTGCGCCGTATTCGGTACTACCTGGAGTGTAGGGATTGGTGGGTGGATTTAATCCCCACATGGAGCGTAGGGTTGGACAGATATGGTGTGTAGAGGCTGGTTAGGTAGGACTTTGTTACTGAATACTGTATATCTGTTACTGATACTGTGATGGGCTAAGGCCCTTGTGCATACTGATACTGATACTGAGTTCGGCTAAAGCCCAACCGTTACTTATACTGAAAGGGGTTTAGGCCTAAGACTGTTTTTAACTGTGCACGGTATTTACTGCTATTTTTTTCGTGGGATTACACACTGAGTTTACGTAAATTCACCCCTCTCTGTTTAATGCGTACAGGTAATCCCCAGACCTAGCCGGATCGGTGCGACGGAGGACTTGACGATGACCATAGTTTTGGACTTTTACGATTTATAAATTTGTGATTTATGGTTTTAACTACCGTGGTTTATTTGGATGTAATTTGAAGACTTTTTGGGACTTTTGCATAAATTTGGTTTTTATTTATTTTATGGATTTATAACTTTTAGACGTAGGAAAACTAGGTTTTCAAAAAGGCAAAGTTTTCTCTAAACACACAATTTACTCAAAACGATTTTAAAAGCTTCCGCAATGAATTATGTTTAAAATAATCGATTAAACGAGTAATTAAACGAAAATGGATTTATCATATAAATTTAGTTTTCAAGCACCCTATCATGTGACATCGCTAGATTCGGTCATAACATCTGGGTCAGATTTGGGGTGTTACATTACATGTTTAATTCAATTGAGTTTGTGATTATGAATACCATGAGTGGCTATATCTCTAAGAGGAGATTAATGAGCGGATGGGGACGTGATTAAAGGATAATTTAGGGTTTCCCAATAGGATTACTTGGTTTAAATTACGCGTTATTAAAATCTAGGCTTGACAACCTTAGGAAGCAATCTAAGTTAAACGAGATCAGGAGATAAGTTTGGCCAAGTAAATCATAATTTATCCTAGTTGAGAAAATGAGGTTAGGAGATAAGCGAGTATCAACCAATTGATTAATCAGTTAGAGCCCAAGAGGTAATAATTGGTTAATTGATAGCTAACCCACCCTAAAACCCTAATCTGAAGTTAGCTACAACTGCTAAAACGAGCTAATCTTTCTGATTAGTTTTATTGATTTAATTGTTTGTTTATTTTCTTGCTTATCTATTTTAGTTATTTAATTTTTATTATTAATCTCTTTTATGGTTCATCGTAATTAGGATTTAATTATTACTATTTAGACTTATTATTGTAAACAGATTTTCATTAGATTTATTCCATCCTCCCTTGGGTACGATCCTCGAAATACCTTTCTGTGTTCCGTTGTAACACAAATATTATATTACAATTTTACCCATATATTTATAGACCCCACCGATCTAATTTCTTATATTTTTGGTGTGATATTTTTACTATAAACAATAACACGTTTATAAGCGGTCAAATGACCAAGAGTCCTTATTTATCTTGTATGTTATTATTATATTGTATTACTATTGATGGAATTTTTATTTTTTTGGAATTGTATTAGATCTTTTAATGTAAGTAGGTCTTGAAAACATGTTTATATGTTTGAGAGGCTTGCATAGGAAAATGTACTAATTATTAGGCACTTAATCTGTCATTGTGAGAATACTTTGGTAAGAGTGTTATTTTTATAGTAAAACATGTTGGTTAGGTTTTACTTGTTGTGACCACAATGGGTGTTCGAGTGGTAAGAGTATTGTATCTTTAAAGTTCAAGAGTGAGGGAAACGATCACAGTGTGTGTGATTGAGTAGATTCATTTTGTAATTTTTGAAGAAAATGCATATTTGTCACTGAGTAAGGTTTTACAGACGTAGGGAAACCAAACTGTGTAATCATCTTCTTATGTTTTGTGTGTTTTTTGTTTTCTCATTTAGTGCTTGAAGAAATGTCCACCAACTTAGGTGCCGATTTTTGTTTGCTCTTAGCAACTTCCATTTTTTTCTAACAATTTATATTATTCCAATAGTTAAAGGTTATGAGTGATCCAAAATTTATATCACTTAGTTATTGACCAAGAGTTTTCATTGTTCATAATGATAACGTATGTCTCTTAAATACCAAAAGTTATGTCACTTGGTTAATAACATAGAATTATAACTATTCAAGTATATATCCATTAAGTACTTAAGTTTATTAGTAATAGATGTGACTATCCATTATTGGATAGCTATGTCTTTGTGAAGAGACATGAGAACTATGAATAGGAGTGAACTTTAATCTGCATGGACAATGAAAAAACATAGAAACAATTTTCTTTTTTATTCTCCCACCATATTTTATATTTAAAGATTTTTCTATAAAGAATTACTATAAAATTTCCTTATAGAAATTGATACTTTTGCTATGATTTGTTAAATTCTTAATAAATTGTTTTCGTCGTTGCAAAATGCAGACAGTCATTGGGCTTCATTATATTTTTAAGGTTTATTTTCCAGTAAATCTTTTGCACACCAAAACATAGATGGAGGCGAATAGAAGCTTAAAAAAAGTGACATAGATACATGCATTAAAGCCTTTATTAATTTCTCGTAAATTTATTTTATCCCTTCGTACCAACAAGCATTCTATCTACTATCGATTGCTTTTTTTACTCACCTGATGTAACCGAACCTCCTATTGTTTCTTATAAAGATAATGAATTTGGAGTAACTCAGCCAACCAACTCTATAACGACTCGTTTTTTAGTAGTGTCAAAAACAGTAGTTTCAGGACCACAAATCCTACGTGTAAGTTTGTAGAATTAGTATTTAAATTGTACAAGTCAATTATAATTTTTATATTGAATTTTGATTTAATGAATTTAACCAATTGAATTAAAAGTTAGTATAAATGGTTCGGTTCAAAAGTCAAGTAGTTATTGAAAACGAGGTATTAGGACCCCGTTTCCATATTTTAAATATTTACAGAGTCATATTATATGTGAATTGAAGTTTGGTCTGATAATTTTGATGATTTATTACTTAATTACGGTAAAAGGATTAATTTGTAAAAAAGGTAAAAGTTAATTGTTATAGATTTAAAATAATAAATGGACCAAAATGGTTATTCAATCATGGTCAAATAGTCCAAGTAGTGGTGAATATGATTAATCCACTAACTTTTGAGCTATTTGCTCTTTTAGTCCTAATTAATTTAGGGTTAAATTGAAATTAAGTTTATTTAGTTGGAATTTAATATAATTGAAGGACCAATTGTGTAATTGGACCCTCTTTAAATGGTTTAATAATATAAATGATGTGGAATTCTCTAGATTTTAGTAAATTACAATTAAATCCTAATTAAATAAGGATTTATTTATTAATTCGTTTCTTGTATGATCAGAATGGCGATTTTGAGGCCACAACTCCAATATGTTAGGCCATAAATATTAATTATTTAATATTTACGAGGTTGTTAGTGTCATATTAAAATTTGGTTAGGAAAATTTAACGTTTGGATGGTTAATTAAGTAAAAGGACTAAATTATAAATATGAAAAAATGGATTTATTAGTTTAAAGGGTAAATCAATGGACCTAGATTTTAATTAAACCATATATATTGTTGATATGTATGGACTTGAATTAGTAGTTTTATAAGTTATATTAAAGGTTAATTTAGTAAATGGACAAATAAGTAAATAAAATAAAAGTTAACAAATAAAAAGAAAAAGGCTTCATCTTCTTAGTTCATTCAATTGAAAACCGAAAACATCATAGCAAGGAGAGAAAAGCTTCGACCAAGCTAGGGTTCTTGGATTTGGTAGATAAATCTTGCCCGTTTTTAGTAATTTTTATGTTTTTGAGTTCGTATTAGCTTAATCTAGTTAACCCGTGAACTAATTTGTAAAATTGTCAATTTTTTTGGATTATGCCATTAATGAGTTTAGTGTATTCTTGAAATTTTATGAAAGATTATTGAGCTCGGTTGCTAGATGATTGTGATTTTGTGACAGGTTTTAAATATTTATAATTAATCGTTCTTGAAACTAACTATTATCACGATGTAGGCAAGTGTACCTATCGAATAGTAGTATAGTTTTAGCAAGACTGGATTGTTGAACCCAAAGGAACTAAAAGTGCTAGTAATAACTGTCTTTTTATTATCTAACCTAAGAATAAGGGGGTTTGTTTTAAATAACTAATTAACTAAACTAAGAATTCACAGAAAATAGAATTGGGGGATTACTTTTGGAAAACGATTGAATTAAGACAATACCTAAGGAAGAATCCACCTAGACTTTACTTGTTATTCTGACTCCGAATCGGACGATTTATTCATTTAACTTGTTCCGTAGAGATCCCTAAGTTATGTTATTAACCCTATTCAAGACTAATAATGTCTAATCCCTAGATTGAATAACTGAGACTTTTCTTTAATTATCACCCTGGGGTTGCATTAGCTCGAACTATGGATCTCCTTATTAGGTTTCACCCTAATCTGGCAAAATCTTGTCACCTTATCTCTAGGCGCGCAATCAACTTCGCTTAATTATGACAATTGTACTCTTAGACAGGGTCTATTCCTCCTCTGAATAAGAGCGTAACCTGAATCAATATCCTGGAATATCAAACAAGAATTAAGAACACATAATTAAGAACAAGTCAAATATTTATCATACAATTCAGAAAATAATAACAAGATTCGTCTTAGGTTTCATCACCCTTAGGTATTTAGGGGATTTAGTTCATAACTAAAAAGGAAAACATCTCAGAAGAATAATGAATACAAAACATGAAGAAAACCCAAAACTCCTGAAGGGAAATTGAGGGGAGATCTTCAGTCTTGAGGATGAATCTAACTTCTGAGATGGATCAATTGGATTTCTTCGAGTAATTCCTTCCTTCCTCTCTGTGCCTCCCCCTTTTCTCCTCTTCTAGGGTGTATTTATAGGCTTTGGAATGCCTAAGAGCCCTCAAAATTAGCCTTTTCTGAATTGGACTCAACTTGGGTTCGGCAGAGACACGCCCGTGTGTGATTACTTCAGGCCGTGTTCGAGCCTATTAGAATGGCACACGTGTGGTCTGCCGTGTGAGAGAAGTCCAGCCGTGTTGATTTCGTACGTTGGCCCATTTTTTCCGTTTTTGGCCCGTTTCTCGTTCCTTTCGCTCTCCTAAGCTCACCTAAGTATAAAATATGAAATTAAGGCATTAGGAGCATCGAATTTACCAATTATAAGGAAAAAAAATCCATAAAATGCGCAAATCATGGGGTAAAAATATGTATAAATGACGGTTTATCACTAGATAGGACTATTTTGTATAGTAACTTTTGGTAATTTTAATGTTTAAGGACTAAATCATTAAAGTGATAAAATTATAGGGACTTTTTGTGAAATAATAAAAATTATGTGCTGTAGAGAGGCCTTATACAGTTTGGCTAAACTTGGTTTTATTTAATATTGGTTAAATTGCAAGTTTGAGCTTAAAGACTAAATTACATAAAAGTGAAATATTGGGGGCAATTTTGTAAAATTTTTAAAAAAGATTAAATTGCATAAAATGAATTAATTTTGCTGTTATAATTAGTGAATTGAATGAAATTATTATTTTATATCAAGAACGAGTGAAAAATCGAGAAAAAGAGAAAATTACTAAATAGTCCATGTACCTTTGTCATTGCTACAATTTAGTTAGGTAAGTACGTTTGGTTTAATTTTAGTACATTTATATATGTATTATATGAATTTAATAACATAATATTGGATTATATTGATGTGTGTAATTGGAAATGAAAATAATGAATTGAAATGACATCGATCACTGGTTGAAATACTATGAGCAGTTACTGCAAATCAATCATGTAAGTTCGTGCATTTATTTATGCTTCTAATAATTCTTACATTATTTGTTAATATACTATTATTGAATGTTATATAATATACCGAATGAAGTTTAGCGAGTGATATCCATTGATATACTAAATGTAGCTCAAATGAGCGTTACCTACTGAAATGTATGCGCTATTGAGCCATACCTACTATATCTACTAAAATGTATGTACTATTGAGCCATACCTACTGATTCTACTGAATGTATGCTCTATCGAGCCATACCTATTGAATTTACTGAAATGTATGCGCTTTCGAGCCATACCTACTGATTCTACTGAAAGTTGCTCAAATGAACATTACTCACTAAATATACTAAAATACTATACAGATTGTTACTTCTCATATGAAAGTTGTGATTTACGAGAATTTCATTATTTAAATTTAAATTGATTAACATGTTGGTTGGAAAAGCTTACCGATTTATTAAACAAAACTACTAAGCTTTATTCAAGCTTACCTATATTTGTTTCATTTTGTAGATTAAGTTTTGAGGGCTCAAAAGATCAGATCAACATAAGAAATCACACTATCCGGGAAATCTTTGGTAGACTTTGATTTCGGTTGGTATATATGGCATGTATTAGGACCCTTTTGTATGTATGATAATGGTTTTTAATTTTTGAGCAAGTTTTACTTGAACTTGTGTTGTGTGATTGAACAACAAATGGAATTAGGCATGTTTTACTAAGATAAGCTTGTTAATCAAGAATGAAAATATTGACATTATGATGAACTATGGTATGAAATGGAAATAAATGTTTTGATGTGTAAACTACATCTTGTATATGCAACTTTGAAAGTGTAATGTCATGAAATGCATTGTGGTGTCAATGATGGCACATTGGTTAGGTACATAGGTTGATTTTTTGATATGTTTGAGTGTTATGAAGATGGTTTTTGGCTTATAAAGTTGTGTATTTGAATGTGTTTAGCTACCTAACCAAATGGGTGAAATTTGAGCTGAAATTGGTCATTTTTGGGCACACACGACCTGGGACACAGGCTGTCACACAGCTGTGTGATGCACACGAGCAACCAAGATGGGCGTGTGCCCTAAACGTGTACCAAATAGTATAGGTGCAGATTTCACACGGGCTGACACACAGCCGTGTGATTGAACATCAAATTGAACACAGTCTAGTACATGGCTTGCGACACGACCGTGTGATGGTATTTCGAAAGCTACACGGGCTACATACGACTCACGGCACGACCATATAAAATTGTTTCAAAAGGTACACGGCCTATCACACGATTGGCTACACGATTGTGCCCCTGCACCACACAGCTTGGGCTGTGCCACATGGCCATGTGACTCATGTTTTGAAAATTTATAAATTTTCCCTGAATTTTCTAATTTATCCCTGATTGTTCCCAAATTAATTTTCAGGAATTGTAGGCTCGATATAGGGTCTAAAAGTATATGATTGCTTCGATTCAAATTATTTTTTAAAAAAATTATTGTTAATTATTCTAGTGAACTGGATGCTATTGTTACTGAATGTTCTGGAATGTATAGTGGTACTCCGTACCCCTATTTCGACGACAGAAGCGGTTATGGGTGTTACAAACTCTAAGTCAAGTGGCGGCAACAAGTTTTTATCACTTTTCATCTCTACTTTAGAATCGATCCCAAGTTAACAATAGTCCATCTAGTAATGCCTAAGGTTCCACTTTAAACACTAATACACATTTCATAACCAATTATCCACTCTCCCTCTAATCCCTTAATGCACCACTTGTAGCTAGACTCCCCTATTTACTTTATTGTTGACCACTTTCGTTATATTAGTGGTAGACTAGGCTTTATGCAAGTTGATGATTTGGGTAACTATTTTTCTAGTAACCAATTTATTGAAAACCGACATATCTAAATACTTACCAAAATCACCAACTTGCATAAAGCTCAGTCTATTGCTAATCTACGTTGGTAAGGAAGCCTCTATGTTACTAGAAAAACATATTTAAGTTTCATGCTGGTTCGCCTTAAATTGTTGGTATGCGAATCTTGGTATGCGAAGTCGTCACACTCCGGGATGAGGAATGGGGTGATAGGACAAAAGTGAATGCCATAAACCTTACGGCTTGATAAGTTCGGAAGTTGAATTAAGAACCAAAAGAAAAAAATCTCACAAATAATTTTGATATTCAAAAGATGATTAACCTTACAAAATAAATAACTAAACTATTTATAGGAAAACATCTAGGGTAAACGAATGGCCACAATTCAGCCATTAATGTAGTTCATGTACACAAGTCGTAAAATGAACCAAATGATTCATGAACTCCCTTAAATGCATATAAATGATTGTTTACTCCCCTTTGATGGTTCATGTGCAACAACCCCCTTTTTTAGTGGTGTTAGAAATAGTGATTTCATGACCACAAATCTAACAAGTAATGTAACACCCCTCACCCGTATTCAATGCCGAAATAAGGTTACAGAGTATTACCGAACTTATAAAATAATTAAAATTCATTACACATACATTTTCAAATTTTAAGCAATCATCATTCAAACTCAATTACAGTCCCTAATACGAGCCTACAAGGCCCAAAACATGCATTCTGGAAGGTTCGGGACTAAACCGACAACTCAAGAAATTTTTACGAAACTTAGAAAATTTTTCAAACTATAGGGGACACATGCTCGTGTGGCTCGACCATGTGTCTCACACGGCCAAAGACACGCCTGTGTTACAAGCTGTGTGGACATTCGAAATGGGATCACATGGTCGTGTCCGACCCCGTGTAACTCTTTGACTTCGGTCACACGGCCAATACACACGCCCGTGTGACTAGCCTGTGTGCCTTAAAAATGGCCACACACACCTGTGTGCCAGGCTGTGTGCTAGATCGTGCCAAACTTGTAAGGTATACTGACTTATGCCACACAGCCAAGACACATGCTCGTGTGTTAGGCCGTGTGGAGCACACTGACTTGATTTCAATTTCAACATCAAGGGACACATGGCTGTGTAACTTGAACGTGTGTCACACATAGTTGAGACACACGCTCGTATCTCTACCCGTGTGGACAAAAATAGGCTATTTACCAAGCCATTTTGCCACCCAATTTTGCATACACCTACATCAAACCAAATGGCACCAAAACATAGCATTTATAGGAATTCATCTATCTCAACCAAGCATAAATCATACCATTTCAATACCAATAACAACAAGTCTCTCATATATCACAAAATGCTATTCCATTTTATATCAAATTCACATTTTCAATTCAACTAAATGGACACTTCCAAACATGCATCAATTTACCTAAACCCACAAGCATACAAATTCTCAATTCATCAACCATTTGACATCCACAACACCTCTTATCAACAAGCATCACATATCCATTATTTAACACATAACCAAAGCTATATCTACATATGCATACACAATCAAACTAACCAAATTAAGCCAACTCTCATGGCTATATACAAAACCATAATTTAGACATTTACAAGCCATTTCAAATGACCAAATTCATTACCAAACTATATATCAAAATGACCATAATCCTATACATGCCATATACCCAAAATACTTAAGTTCAAAAGTACCAAAGTAATAGTAGGATAGTGTGATGAAGTCTCCGACGGTTCCCGAATCCGAGCTAGCTTTGAATTCACTATACAACACGAAAAAATAAACAATTTAAGCTATAAAGCTTAGTAAGCTCGTATGAAAATAATAAGAAAAACTCACTATTTATTTACCATTCAAAATATACATATAACATACCACAAAATATTCAAATCAAAAGTGTTATTTTGTATTCAATCACAAATATAGCCATGAACTTAAAACTTCCATAAATTCGATGCTCACATAGTTTTCGTACATGCTTATATTGATACATATCTATTCTCACCATTTCATATCTTTGATATACCCATTGAACCATTTGGAATACTATCAGATACTCGAGAACTCGCACACGAAGTGCCAATACATAGTCGAAACTATCTCAATGATGCTCACTCTCGAGCTAAAACGGGTCTGCTCACACAAGCTGATGGTTATGACGTAACTACATAGTACTATTCACACAAGCTGATGAGAATCCGCAACACATGCCGGATAACTCAGCCACCGGTAGGACGTACGGACCAGCACCTAATCACAATGTAACCCCTAATGATATGTCATTTTGTATCCTAATCTATTCCTAAGGTTCAACAGGGATTTCCAATGCTGGATCTTCGTCAAATAAGTCTACAATGTAAATTTCAGAATTTATGCAATATTAAAGCATTTAATACACAAGTATAATAATGTTTAACATATACGAACTTACCTCGGATGCAAAAACGGGCGAAACGAATCGATTAATCTAAAACTTTGTTCTTTCCCCGATCTAAGTTCGTATTTCACTTTTCTTGATCTATATAATATCAAATTTAGCTTATTTAATAATCTCTCTATTCAATTTAATCCAAAATACACTTTAAAACCACTTTACACTTTTACATCTAATATTTCACATTTTTACAATTTAGTCCTTATTTCATAAAATTACAAATTCATGCAATTCAACCAAAATTCATGCTATTTGAATTTCAATTATGTCCCTAGTAGTCCATTTTTTCATTTACTTTAGATTTTAACCATAAAATTTATACTTTTCACAATTTAACCCCTAATTGGACATTTTACTAAAATTCACTTAACAAATGTTGTTTATCTAACAACAAACATGCATTTTCTATCATCAAACATCAAAAAACACATAAATTAATCAATGGAAAAACCCTAAACCTTTAACAGTTTTACAAATTAGTCCATGGGCTAGATAGATTAAGCTGTAACGATCACAAAAACATAGAAATCACTAAAAACCGAGTGAAAATACATACCATGCATAACCAACTATGGCCGAACCTTCAAAGCTCAACAATGGTGTACTATTTTTCTTATTTTTAGTGGAGGTTGAAGAAGAATGATCATAATTTGGTTTTGTTTTATTAATTATCATTTAAATTATCTAATTACTAAATTAACCTTTTTAATTAACCTTTAAAATTCACTTAACCATGCACATAAATGTCCACCCACTTTAATAATGGTCTAATTACAACATAAGGACCTCCAATTTAATATTCCATAGTTGTTAGACACCTTTCGCTAATAGAACATAAGTTTTACACTTTACGCGATTTAATCCTTTTTATCAAATTAATCATTCAAACGATGAAATTTCTTAACGAAACTTTCAAAAAATTATACTATCATGCTATAAACGTTAAATTAATAATAAAATAATTATTTTGACTTCGAATTTATGGTCCCAAAACCACTGTTCCGATTTGACTAAAAACAGGCTGTTACAAGTAAGTTCATATAATTACTATTTAAATTATACGAGTCAATAATAATTTTTATATTGAATTTTGATTTGAGAAACTTTAGCTAACTGAATTAAAAGTTAGTATAAGTGGTTCGGTTCAAAAGCTGAGTGGTTTATGAAAATGAGGTATTGAGACCTCGTTTCGATAATTTAAGGCCATAAATAATTTTATTAAATATTTACAGAGTCGTATTATATATAAATGTAAGTTTGGTCCGGTAATTTTGATGATTTATTGCTTAATTACAGAAAAAAGATTAAATTGTAAAAGAGGTAAAAGTTTATTACTTTTGATTTAAAATAGTAAATGGACCAAAATGGTAATTAAACCATGGCAAAAAAGTCCAAGCTGGTGGATATGATTAAATCCACTAACTTTTGGGTTATTTCTTATTGAGTCCTAATTAGTTTAGGGTTAAATTGAAAATAAACCTGTTTAGTTAAAATTTAAAATAATTGAAGGACCAATTGTGCAATTAAAACTTCCTTGGTTGGTAATTGCACCTTATATTTAAATTATGGACATTTTTAGGCATTTTTAATGATTTTATAGTTAAAATAAAGGTTAATTTGGTAAATAATTAAATGGTAAATTAAATTAATAGGTTAAAGTTAATATTATCACTTTTTTTTCTTCTTCTTCTTGTTAAGCAAGCCAAAAATCCATAGCTAGGGTATTGAAAGCTTCAGCCAAGATTGACTTCTTTGATTGGGTGAGTAAACCTTACCCATTTTTAGTAGTTTTTATATTTTTGAGCTCGTATTAGCTTAATCTAACTAACACTAGGATTAATTTTCAATACTGTTAAATGTTTTGGATTGTTCCATTGATGATTTTAGTATATTCTTAAAGTTTTATGATAGAATATTAAGCTTGGTTGTTAAATAGGACTATTTTGTAAAGTAGTTTTTGTTGATTTTAATGTTCAAGGACTAAAATATGAAAATAGTAAAAGTACAATGACTTGATGCAAAATAATAGCAAGTATGGGCTGTAATGAAGGATTTAATATATTGACTAAGCTTGGATTTAATAGAAAATGGTTAAATTGCATGATTTGGACCGAGGGATTAAATTGCATAAAAGTGAAATGTTGGGGGTAATTTCATAAAAATGTCAAAAAAGACTTAATTGCATAAAATGAGTTAATTTTCTTGTTGGAATTAGTGAATTGAATAAAAATATTATTTTAGATCAAGAACGAGTGGAAAACTGAAAAAAGATAAAATTACCGAATAGTCCCTGTACCTTTGTCATTATTGCAATTTAGTCAGGTAAGTTCGTTCTGTTTAATTTGAGTACATTTATAATGTATTATATGAATAAAATTACATAATTTTGGATTATATTGATGTGTGTAAATGAAAATGGAAATATTAAATTGATATAACGTCGATTGTTGATTGAGATGCTTTGAACTGTTACTGCAAATTAGTCTTGTAAGTTCGTATGTTTGTTTATACTTCTAATGATTCTTATATTCTATGTTAATATAATTTATTTAAATTTTATATTTTAAAATATTATGATCTTAGAAATGAATTGCAATCATTAAAGCCTAATTGTATATGTTCGATTGGTCCCTCCACTAGCTCAACAAAAGCTATATCGGACTGCATTTGAATCAAAAGAAAATTCTACGACTTTAGGAATAGTTTAATTGAGTCAATTTATTCAATGTGGAATTAAATTAGGTGGTCGTGAGAATTGTTCAGCTAGAGAATTTAATTAAAGAACTTTGTTGAAAAATTAATTTGAAAAATCTAAGTGATTTTTGGAAAAATTAATTTTGATCAAGTAAAATTAAATTAATCAAATTAATATGATATTTTTGGAAGTTAATTTTTAAGTCAGACAATTGGCCCAATGGATAATTGAACTTGGAAATTGAACCTGAAATCGTAAATTGGGCCCAGGAGCCCAAAACTAAGACCAATACCCAAAAACTGGTTGAACTGGACCCGGTATGTGAAATCGGGCTGATAGTCTAATCGATGGCTAAATAGGACCGATCGGGTCATCATTGACCTGGGCCGAACCGGCTCAGGGTGCTGTAAGGGTGTCGCATCTGATCACCGGACACGGTGGTGCCAGTGGCTACGACGGCGATGCCCCGGTGGTCGGCAGCGGTTGGTTATCGGTGGTTGAGCAGTTGAAGAGTTACACTCCTACTGAGACTTTACTAGAGAATTTAATTTTAGATTAATTGTTTCAAAAATAATATTATTTTAATAGTTTAATATTAAATTAAATTTAATACTTATCTTAATAGTTTAATATTAAAATAATTATTTTAATAATAAATTTAATTTAATATTTATCTTGTAGATAAAAATTCTATTATTTTAATAAGATTTAATATTAAATTTAATATTAAAGTGATTAAGTTTAATCATAGTTGAACTCTCTAAACTCTCCCTATATAAAGAGAGCTTTAGGACATTATTTACACACACTTGAATTCAAGAGAAAGCTGTAGAGAGAAAATTCTTTGAAAAGATTATTCCAGAAAATTTCTAAAGATATTTTTCTAATTTACTTCTTGACCCAAAAATTTAGAGAAATTATAAAATTACGTAATTTTTATGAAAAAAGTTTCTGATTTGAAGCGAGCCTACACTCGGTAGACGTGAGCTTAAGGATAGCGAAGAAGACTACTCAGTCAAAACGCTCATCCTAGACGAATCGAAAAGGTATAATTTTGATTAAGTATTTATTAATTTAGATATCATAACCAAGATCTTGTTTTGGAAAAAAAAAATTAAAACTCAAGTTTTTCCCTAAATTTATTTTCTGCTGTGTTTTCCAAACTCGTTTTTCCAACAACTATAACGTTTGTCACACGACTTCAATTTGTTACAAGACCATGTAACCCTGTAACACGGTCTTAACCTTCTTACACGGTCTATCCACATGATCGTGTGACCCCTATTTTAAGGTTTTTTTCCAGAATTTTATGAATTGTGCACTTTAGTCCCTGTATAAACCCTGAACTATTTTTAGAGTTTTGTTTCTCTCAACTGAATCCCTAATAATATGTATATTTTGGAATCTATGATTTGAGTAACTGAATTATTATTGTTATATGCATGATATGTGAATGATACATGCCTACTATCAATGTATTTCTAATAAATTGTGCAATTATTTTTGCCATTGTATTACTGATTGCATGTTCAACATGCCTACTATCACTGATGAATAGAATACATGTTAAGCATGTCTACTGTTACTGTTCTGATCTGTTATAAGCATGTCACATTGCATTGCATGGGGTGGAATGATATGAACGGAGGAAGAATTGTCAGTTTAATAATTTGCAAACACTAATGGTTTATCCACAATGTACTGGTAGCTTGTCTGCAAACTTTTTATCTAAAAATTGTGGTGGTTCATCCATAATTTTGTCACTAGCAGTTCATCTGCAACGATTAGTGGTTCATTTACAACGCGGTGTGTAGGGATGGATAAGTTCTAGGGAACTCTTACTATGGTGTGTACTGAAGCTAGATAGGAATTTATCTTATAAATTGAAATTGCATCACCATTCATACGTATGCATAACTGTGAATTCTGAAATATTATATTGATATGTTGTTCTAAAAGAACTGATACTCTGAATCGCTATATGAGTGTGATTGTTCTGGGAATTATTATTTTTTATGTTTCATCTACTGTTTGCACTGATTTTATTTTGATTGGACTCACATTGAGCTTCTTAAGCTCACTCCGCTATTATTTCCATCTTTATAGATAAATCACTAGGTTAGGATGCAGACTCGACATTTGAAAGATCTCAGCTTGGATTAATATTTTTATTAAAAGTATTTTAAATTTATTACTTGAAATTTTTGTTATTTAGAGACTATATTGTTTATTTGAACTGTGACAGGAGACATAGGTGGCTTATTTGGCATGTATGACACTTAATTTTAGGTTATTGAAATATGAATTTTGAATTAATTTTGAATGAAATTTGGTTTTCATTTAAACTATATTAAATATCACTTTTTCGCTGTATGACTATATAAATGAGATTTGAAAAATATATAAACTGAAATTCAACTTTTGCAAAACAATCATTAAGATCTACCAATTTTAAAATTAAATTATAACTTTTGGAAACATGTAAGTTTTTCTTCAAAAACTAAAGCAAATGTTTTAAACAACTATTTTTACACTCCAATAGTTATGCTAAGTCATTTTAGTGGCCAATATAATATTCTGAATTCGAATTCAACATTTAAGTCAGGTTAGGAAAAGTTACACAAACTCCTACTTAGTAACTTCATAATATCATCCTAGCTATACTCTTCACAATCAAAGCATGGATCCTTCCCGAAAAATGAGTAGAAGGAATTTCATCGACTATCTCTCTAATTGCATCCCCTTCAAGCAACACAAAGTCGTCATCCTCTTGAGCATCAAAATGAGACCGACTCTCACCCAAAACCATATCCTTGAAAGACGCTCGATTCCCATCGTTGTCGTCCTCCATCCAACTATCAACATTGTCCCTCTGGCCCCTTCATCCGACGACTCGTTTTCACGTCGAACCTTCTTCGTTACCCTACCTATCTCCCCACCAATAAGCGGCGCAGCACTCATGTTTGACCAACGTAGGTTAGTCCAAATTTGTTCTTTAAAATAATTGACCTTTTACCTGTATGTTTTATTAGATTTGATATTTTATATCTTTGTACAGTATTTATATATATATATATATATATCATAATGGTTGATATTTTCATGTTATATTATAATATTTTGGCTGTTACGTAAAAACAAAGTCATTAAGAAAGGGTAAAAAAAATCAATCAAGTTTTTGTATTAAATTTACATTTAATTAAGTCCCTACAATTAATTCAAATAATTAATTAAGTCCCTTTGTTAACGGTTTTTTCATTAATCATGTTGACTGTTAAAATAAATTGATGGACCAATCAGATGGTGACACATAGAAACTTTTGGTTTAATCTAATACTTTCCCATAAAATGATTAAGAAATCATTAAAATTATAAAAATATTAAATATTAAATATGTTAAAATTGATATAAACTTTTTAAAATTATAAAAAATTATAAAATACTATAATTATTATAAAAATATTTAAAAATTAATAAATTCTAATAATTTATAAAAAATTGAAAAATTAATAAAACTTATTTAAAATATTTAAAATTAAAAAATGTATTAGAATTCTTAAAATAATAAAAAGTTGAACCTATTTTTAATTTTTTAAAATATTTTTATTAATTCAAAATTTCATTATCCAACTATTAGCATATAAATAAGAATGAAATATTCTAACCAAGGTTTTCAGAACTGGACTAATGGTCGAACCGATCAAGCAACAGATTTGCCAGTTTGACTTATTCGTTCAGTTCAATTAAATAAAACATTTAAAAAAATGGTTCATTCGTTCGGTTCCCAAGTCAATCAGTCTAATAGTTTTCTCTGGATCGATACCCTTGTCGATTCCGGTCTAATCTGTCCAATCGGCTGATCCAATCCAGTTCAAGTTTTTATGATTTTTAATAATTTTTATAAGTTTATATTAATTTTAATACTTTTAATACTTTTTGATATTTTTTATGATTTTTATAGAATTTTAATACATTTTTATAAAATTTTAAATATGGTTTTATTCTTTTATATAATTCATTAGAATTTTATATTTTATAATATTTATAAATTTTCATATTTTAAAAAAAATATTTAATAGTTTTTATTTTTATATTTTTTAATTATTTTTATGAAAAATATTAAATTAAACTAAAAGCGATAAACATGCATGTTACTGTCTAATTATTTCATAAATTTATTTTAAAAGTATCGTAATGGATGAGAATAATTATTAAGAGAGAAACTTAATTATTTTAATTACAAAGACTTAATTAATTATTTTTATATTTTCTTAAAAGCTTTTTTCACACATATAAGCCAAATATTTTTATCCTATCAGATTCACCTAAGTTTTGTACTGGAAATGATAATAATCTATTGCTTCTAAAAGTTATACACTCAAAAGGTTTTCATATCTGATGATAATAATAATAGGTTAGGTGTTTGGGGCAGATCCACAGTTTCCATTGATGTGATGGATGTGATTCGAGTGAGTTAATGTGACCTGCTTTCATATTATTTTGAGTCAACGTCCAATCACTGCCTTTCGTTACATTTGATTTTAACATTTGCACTTGTTTTTCAGCTTCTGACTTATCATTGCGTCAGGCGCTTCATGTTGGATGACTATGTAGCTTGTAAAAGAAGAATATAATATAAAAAGATATATTAATAGAAAACAATAATAGCAAATGGAAGTGGAAAGCAAGAAAAAGAGTATCAACTAAAAGGGGAAAATATTTAAGAACAAAAGCAGAAATACAATAAAAAAAAAAAAAAAAAAAAAAAAAAAAAAAGGAAGAAGGAACCTTTTCACTGTTTTTTATAGGCAATGGAATGGAAGATCCTCACATATAATACTTTTCCATGGAACCTGGGTCAACTCCATGTTTGGTTTCCTTACCTTGATAAAGGTTTGTAAATACAACCTAACCAACAAGGTCCAGAAGAGCCAGTGATTATTTTAATCATTCAGAGCCACTAGCTACAAAAACAATTATAGGGGATATACTAAAATACATCATATAAATTATATTTAATATATTAAAATTTATTTTTATTGTCAAGTCTTATATGGATGATGGTAAAAGCTTTTGTCTAGTAGAGTTTAAATCATTTCATTATCTTCCTCTTCCTCTTCCATAATATATTTATTATTAAAAATAAATGAGACTTGATTGGAATGTAAATTTACATTTTAAGTTAAAATCCCGTCAATGTCAAATATATTTTTCTTGGTTTTATATAATTTAAAATGATAAAAATATTTTCATAATAATACTAATTGTTTTATAAAATAAAATAAAATAAAAAAATTGTCAATACTTATTAAATTAAATTGGGACCCAAACGATAGGTGGTACCCACTCAATCAACCCTATAACTATAATATAGTTATTATTTATAAAGATGATATTATGTTTTAATCAATAAGTTGTACTTCTTTCGTCTAAAATGGCTTAATTAATCTAAAATAAATTATTTGTAACACTTTTGTCTTTTGGAAACCAAAATAGTTTCCTTATTAGTAAAATGGTTTTTAAATTATTGAACATATATATATATATATATATTTAATAATATATAATACATTATTAATATGTTAATAAAATTATCCAATATTACAATTTTATTTTAATAGTAAATTTTAACATTGATAATAATGTCAAAACTTAAATATAATTCTTAATATTTTATTGAAGATATTTTATATTAATAATTTAATAATGAATATGTTGAAATATTTGAACTTGCTGCAATGTGCCAATGGAAGTGTCCACTTCCATCACCACTACGACAAGAAGCAACTTGTCTTATTTGAAAGATTAGCAATTTATTGAAACAAATTTTTAGGATGGGTTGATATCGTGAAATGATTCAAGTCCATTAATAAAAATCAATTCACTTGGAGAAACATATCTTGAAGACTGGATTAGATTGATTGTACCAAATCCCTTAGACCAAGGATGTTGGATTGGAACAAAACTTGAAGACTTATCTTCCAACACTCCACATTACTTTGATCATTAATATTATATTGCATTTAGCTAGTTTAGCTGACGTTAAAGGGATTATGATTGATCTTTAGTATGAACATGTATAAAAAATCTCTATATATTTAAGACTTGTATATGGTTATGTACTGAATATTTGAGAGCACTTATCAATTCATTGAGGAATGTTATTGTAAGAGTGAATTTGAAACTGTAAAACCTTTTTGTTGTTGGTTTTACAAACTAAGTTCTCAAGGGAGAATCTAGTGCTGAAAAATCTAGCTTTTGAAGTACAAACGTGAGGATCTTTCACTAGGTGTGTTAGAACTCTGTTCATTGGTTGCATTAAATTCAAAGATAGTTTATTCATCTTACTAAGCTAGGCTTTGTAGGTGTAGAGAAACTGAATTGTGTAAACAATTTTGTTATCTACTATTTTATTGTAGTTGTTGTAGTTATAACAGAAGCGCCCACTTTCACTTTCACTTCTGCTCATACTCTGTTACTTGCAGTTTAGCAATTGGTTTAGGTCAACAATTGGTAGCAAAGCTTCCCACTTAACATAGCTAGTGGAGATTTTTGGTATTGCTAATTGCAAGATATGGAAGAATCCTTAACTACCAGTCTCCCAATGTTGGATTGTGGCAATTATGTCGATTGAAAGGAACAAATGAAGGCATATATCAAATCTATTGATGAAAAGGCTTGGCATTTTTTTCTTATGGGATGGAAACCTCCCATGTTGAAACTGAAGTTGGAAGAGTTCCCAAATCTAAGCTGGAGTGGACAACTAATGAGGAACATCTTGCTAATGCTAACTCCAAAACATTATATGTAATTTTCTGTAGAGTTGACCAGCAAGAGTTCAAGAGGATCTCAAATAACACTATTGCAAAGAGGCTTGGGATATTCTACAAACTACTCATGAAGGAACAGACAATGTTAAGCAGTCTAATATGCAAATGTTGAGCACTAGATTTGAGGATCTAAGAATGCAAGATCCAAAGAAAATTGGTGAATTTTATGCTAAACTATGTGATCTACCAAATTAGACATTTTCCCTGGGAAAAGAATATTCCAACACCAAGTTGATCAAAAAAGTGTTGAGATATCTACTTTAGAGATTCTCTATCAGAGTCATGACAATTGAGGAAGCTAAAGACCTTAAGATCTTGCAAATAGATCTAGATGAAGCCAAATGAAGTAGAACCAAAAGTGAGAGAAATATTGCTTTTCAAGTGGGAGAAGAAGTGCCAACTTCCAATTCCACTAGGATTGTGGAACTTCAAGAGCAAATTGCATTGCTCACTCTGAACTTCAACAAGGCTCTTAAGAAGTAGTCAAGGACACTAAAGAAGTTTGAGGCCAACAAGTGTACCCAAAAACAAATTCAATAGGGTAGTCATCAAAAAAGAATCTTAAAAGGATAAAAAAAAATGTGTTCAATGTTATAAGTGTGAAGGATATGGTCACATCAAGACTAAATGTGCTAACACATTGAAGAATAAGAAGGAATCATAATTGCTCCAACAATTTCTTCAAATATTGAACAAAACTTTCATATAAAGAGCTATATTCTAGACTCACTAAGTAAACTTCAATTTATTCTAATATAATCAAATCAATTACCCTTAATATATGGATACAAATTATTGACATAAATTTTCATAAAGCCATTTCAAATCATCTTTAAGATACTTAACAAGAAATTTTATTTTCTTCAATTATAATTTCAAGATTAACTGCTCAAAATCTTTTAAAAAATACAAGTGAATAACCAAAATGCATTAATCAAACATACCAACAAATAAAGTATCAACTATTTCTCATAGCTTACCCTAAAAACCATGAGCCAATTCTTTTTTTTTTTTCATTACCTTTTAAATAAAAAGAAACATATATATTCGTAAGCAAGCATGATTAAGGAATATAAAACTGATTAAACATCACACAAAAGTATATAAAAAGAAACACTAATAAAAGATCCCTAAGACCTAACCAATTAAATACACACACTCGTGTGAAATGTCAAGCCCCACCTCCAGCTGCTTAAAGATGAAGAAAATGGGTCAAACTGCTTTGGGAATTGGAAATATTTATATATCAATAAACTACTTAAAAAGTTAATCCCCAAAGTCAATTGTTAATCCAAATTGAGGGAAATTCAAATTTTCTTAACTTGGCACGTGATAAAGTGAATGCTTTAACAAGACTCTTTTCATTATTGTTTTCAAGAAAGAAAATTATATGTATTCATGGATTTTGAGTTTTGACATGTTCTTGTATCATCATCGCGTTTATATTAATTCTATGAATTCAGAAAATTAAAAGTTTATTTATTATTATAGAAATTTTGATATTTATATATATTGGGTTCATATTATTTTTTAATTGTGCTGTGTTTTCTTTTTATAATTTATTTAGTAAATTAATTTAAAGAATAATTTGTGTATTTGTATTATGTTGTATTGTGTTTCAATTCCTCATTTTATGCTTTAACTGTCATAGTAATTTAATTTAGAGAAAAATATTATATGTTTATATGATGTTTGTGTTGTTTTTCACCTTTAAAAGGTATTTATTAAATTAGTTCATTTTCAATTATATTTCAACCTAATCTTTAAATAAAAATATAAATGCGTTTTAGTACATTTGAACTCAAATCATTCTATATTAGTAATAATGTTGATTCCAACCAAATTAAAACTCAGTATCATATTTAACATAATTAATAATTCTTAATTAATTTTAACTTGAGAATTTTATTAACTTTAAATGTAGTTTACTTCTAAATATTTTAATCATTATATCTATTTTTTTTAAAAACTAATGATTTTTTTTAAATTTAATTTTAAAATTTAAAAGCAAAGGGACGGATATAGTAGAATCTAAGCTTTGTTTATACTTATTTTCTTCTATGATCGAAAATAAGAAATAGCTTTGTTTCAAATTTTAGAGAACGATAATATCAATAATTAATGTAGAAATAATTTTGATACTTTTTCCTATAAAATATATATATATATATATATTTGAAAATAACGACATTGTTGGTAACTTTTAGAAGATAATCAAATTTTTACTATTTAATTATTGGTATAGTTATAAGTTGGAATTTCAAACATTTCTCTTTCATATACTTGCAGCATGAAGTGTAATAGTGATAAAATTGCTTGGAAAGGAAATCTTTCGTCGGCAATGTATTTAATTTATATATTTTAATATTTTTAAACATTGATTAAAGATGGTGAAGAAATCTCTTCGATATCTCTTCATCTTAATATTAAACAATTTTTTTTTCTCAAAAAATTAAAGTAACTTAATTCTTGACAATTTTAAAAATAAGCAACTAAAGACAGTTAATACAATATTAATGTTATTCGTCAATTGTACATAATTTTAATTGGTATAATAAATTTAACCTTTGATGATTATATTTTTTATGTAAATATTGATAAAATGTATAAATGTTGTGAGTTAAATTTGATAAGTCAAAATTAAACTGACAAAATATATAAATTTTAAAAACAAAATATGCTATAATACCGATAAAAACTATACATTGATGAAAAATATTATTATTGTAATTAATTATACTTAATTACTTAATTTTAAAATTAATAGAAATTAAAAGCTTTATTAAATAAACCAGAAAAATCCTTTAACCAAATATCAATTTATTAACCTCATTTAAAATTAAAAACAAAACTCTACTCGAATATATCAAATAATTATTGTATATGTTTATTTGTTTTGTGTTTTTATTTTTCGGCAAAACTTTAATAGCTCTACTTGTTTTACAATGAAAGTGTAAATAATTTGGAGATCAATGTTGACTTGCAGATTCTCGAAGTCATATTCACTGAATTTGACTTCAAATCATGATGTTCCATCTAATTATTGATGTCTTAATTTGATAGAAATCTTGAAATCTATGAAAGGATGTACATGGAAACCAAGAAAAAATAAAGGCACAAAAGGGCACGAGAGGTTTAGAAAGTAAGCTTGAATAACCCCTCAAAATAAAAACTTAATTTATTGATTTATTTATGTTTTTACAATTTCTTTTTTAATATTGTTATGAGACTTATTATTATCGACTTACAATTCGAATGGGTCTGGATCGGATTCTACACGGTTTGCATATTGAACTCGTATATCGAGCTCACACATTAAGCTTGCGTATTGAGCTCGCATGACGCTAAGTGTTATTGCATATGAGAATGTGCGATGTTGGTTCGCACGTCACTACATAGGCGAACCCACATCGTATAAACACGTGTTAAGTCTAGAGTAGAATACGTATTGGCATGTATGAAACCTACTTAGGATATCACCTCAATGAATAATAACCATATTATTAAAATATACAAGCTTACCATTTAAAAAAGATAGAATAAAACACTCAATAAATGTAAATTTAATATTCTGTTGTGTTAAAATTGAGTGACCTGAATCTTTATTTAAATAAAATAAAATGGTAAAATATAATAAAAGTAAAATTCATATAGAACTACACTTCTTTTATTTTATTTTAGAATAAGGTTTTTTAAACCTTATTAAACTCCATCTATTTGATGTTGATTAGAATAAGGTGTTTTAATATTACTACACTCCTATTAGAATATGGCTTTACAAGTCTATAAATAGACATAATCTACTACTCTTGTAATCAATTCAATTCGACATGGTGAATTTTCTTCTCTTTTGCCCGTGATTTTTTTCCCGAAAGGGTTTCTACGTTAAAATCTGTACGTTCTTTATTTTTTTCTCTTTTCTTTGCGATATATTGTTATTATCGACATTCTATTTTTTTCCAAACTGGTATCAGAGCTTTTGATTTTCATCTAAATCATGGTAATGACGTCTTTAAAGTTTGAAATTCCGCTGTTGGATCGCAACACCAGATTCACGTTGTGGCAGATAAAGTTGCAGGTCAGATGGACTTAGAGAAAGCCTTGCTAGGAGTAGATAATATACCTTCGACATTGACGGAGGAAGAGAATGATCGAAAGGCGTTAACACAGTTACATCTGCATTTGTCTAACAAAATTTTACAGGATGTGATGAATGAGAAGATTGCCACTGGATTATGGAAGAGGCTGGAATAAATATGTATGTCGAAAACTCTAACCAGTAAGCTGCATATGAAGCAGCGTCTTTATGCTAATCGTTTGGAGGAAGGTGTGTCTGTGCACGAACACTTAACAGTGTTTAAAGAAATTCTCTCAAACTTGGAAGCCATGGAGGTTTAGTATGATAAGGAAGATCTAGGGTTGATTCTACTTTGTTCGTTGCCTCCGTCTTATTCAACCTTTAGAGACACAATTTTATATAGTCGCGAGTCTCTCATAGTTGATGAGATTTATGATTCTTTGACCTCGTACGATAAGATGAAACATCTTGTGGTTAAAATTAACTTTCAAGGAGAGGGTCTCATTGTTCGTGAGAGACAAGATCGGAATGCTGATGATGATCGTGGAAGGACATATGAACGGAATCCTTGCGGTAAATCTAAGGGTAGATCGAAATTTTCAAACAGAGGTAAAACTTGTAACTTCTACAAGAAGAAAGGGCACATTAAATCTGAGTGCTATAAGCTACATAATAAGATCAAAAGAGAGGCTGCAAATCAAAAGGGAAAACAACCAGAAAATTTCGGTGAAGGTGATGTTGTAGAAGACTACAGCGATGGTGAACTTCTAATTGCTTCTGTCAACAATTCTAAAGTGAGCGAGGAGTGAATCCTTAATTTAGGCTGCACCTTCCACATGAGTCTCAATCGAGATTGGTTTATAACTTATGAAATAATATCTGAAGGTGTTGTTTTTATGGAAAATAATGCTTCGTGTAAAATCGCAGGTGTTGGAATAATTAAAGTTAAGATGTTTGATGGAGTTGTAAGAAAACTTAGTGACGTATGATATGTTCCAGAATTGAAGAGAACTTTAATTTCGTTGAGTATTCTTGATTCAAAAGGGTACAAATACACAACTGAAAGTAGGGTTTTGAAGATTTCCAAAAGTTCCCTCGTTGTGATGAAATGGCAGAAAAAGACTGTAAAGTTATATGTTCTGCAGGGTTCTACTATTACTGGTGATGTAGTTGTCACTTCCTTTTCCTTGTCAGATGATGATATTTCTAAACTTTGGCATATGTGCCTAGGGCATATGAGTGAGAATGACATGGCATAATTGAGTAAAAAAGGACTTATTGATGGGTAAGGAATTTGCAAACTAAAGTTCTGTGAGCATTGCGTTTTTGGGAAGCAAAAAAGAGTTCGATTCACTAGAGGAATCCACCACACGAAGGGAATGTTCGAGTACATTTATTCTGATCTGTAGAGGCCAATTTAGAGTTCCTTCGAGAGGTAGAGCTAATTATATGCTAACTTTTATTGATGATTTTTCCAAAAAAGTTTGAGTGTTCTTCTTGAAGCAGAAAAGTAATGTGTTTTTCGCAGAAAAACGATGTGTTTTTCGTATTTAAGTCTTGGAAAACTATGATTGAAAAACAGATGGGAAAATAAATAAAATACCTTAGTACAGACAATGGCTTAGAGTTCTGTTCTGATGAGTTTAATAAACTGTGCAAGTTAGAAGAGATCGTGAGACACTTGACAGTTCGTCATACTCCACAACAAAATGGTGTTGCAGAACGAATGAACAGAACGATCATGGAGAAGGTTCGATGTATGTTGTCAAACTCTAACTTACCAAAGTCGTTTTGGGCCAAAGTAGCCTCTACTGTATGTTTTTTAATCAATCGATCTTCATCCGTTGCCATTGCGAAAAAGACTCCACAAGAGGTATGGTCTGGTAATCCTGCTTAATATTCTGATTTAAAGATCTTTGGGTGTCCTACGTATGCTCATGTTGGTAATGGAAAATCAAAACCAAGATCCATTAAATGTGTTTTTCTTGGTTATAAAGCTGATGTAAAAGGGTATAAGTTATGGTGTCATGAAAATAGAAAAGTTGTAATTAACAGAGATGTTTTTTTATGAAACTGCTATGCTACCTATCTTATCTCTTAAAGACTATTCCAATAAAGAAAATCAAAAGCATGTGGAGCATCAGATTAATCCAGAATCTACAACAGAGTCAACTTCTTAAGCCAGTACAAAAATTTAGAATAGAGTTGCTTCTTCACCATAATACTCTATCACCAAAAATAGAACTAAAAGAGAAATTAAACCTCTACAGAAGTATGTCAAGGCTGATCTAGTTGCTTATATTTTAAATGTGGCTGAAGATATAGATGCAAACCAAAAGCCATCTAATTATTCTGAAGCAGTTAGTTGTGAAGACTCAGAAAAGTGGATGTTTGCTATGCAAGAGGAGATGGAATCACTCCACAAAAATAGAATATGAGATCTTGTGAAACTTCTTAAAAGTAAAAGGGCTATTCATTGTAAATGGGCGTTTAAAAAAAAAAAGAAGGGACTCAAAGAGTTAAAGAACCCAGATATAAAGCAAGCCTTATTGCAAAGGGTTACAGTCAAATTTTAGTAGTGGACTTTACAGATGTGTTCTCCCTAGATGTGAAGCATAGTTCAATTCTAGCTTTGCTTGGTATTGTAGCCATGCATGATTTGGAGCTTAAGTCGTTAGATGTAAAAACTGCATTTTTGCATGGATAACTTGAGGAGGATATTTACATGCAACAACTAGAGGGTTTTACAGTCTCAAAAAAAGAGGACTATGTTTGCTTGCTGAAAAAGTTCATTTACGGTTTAAAACAGTCACCAAGACAGTGGTGCAAGAGATTTGATTCCTTTATAACTTCTTATGATTTCAAAAGAAGTAACTTTGGCAGTTGTGTTTACTTTAAGAAAAACAGTGATGATTTTTTTTTGTATCTACTCCTTTATGTTGATGACATATTGATAGCAGCGAAAGATAAATGAGAGATAAAAAAGGTCAAAGCCTAACTAAGTTAAGAATTTGGGATGAAAGATTTGGGACCATCAAAGAAGATACTTGGTATGAAGATTTTCAGAGATAAAAAAGTAAGTAAATTGTACCTAAGTCAGAAGGGGTACATTGAGAAAGTACTTTGCAAGTTCAATATGCAAAGTGCTAAGCCTGTTAATACTCCTTTAGCAGCCCATTTCAGATTTTCATCGGCTTTGTCTCCACAATCAGATGATGAGATTGAGTACATGTCACATGTTCTATACTCTAGTGTAGTGGGATCTCTTATGTATGCTATGGTTTGTTCACGTCCAGATTTATCATATGCAGTCAGTGTAGTTAGCAGATACATGGAGAGTACATTGGAAAGTAGTTCAGTGAATTTTAAGATACTTATATGGTACTACTGATATTTGCTTACAATTTGAAAGAACTAGAGATAGAGTCATTGGTTATGTTGATGCTGATTTTGTTGGAGACATTGATAGAAGAAGATCTCTTACAGATTATGTCTTTACAATCGAAGGTTGTGTAATCAGTTGAAAAGCCACTTTGCAAACTACAGTCACTTTGTCTACCACTGAAGCTGAGTACATGGCGATTACTGAGGCTTGTAAAGAAGCCATTTGGTTGAAGGGACTCTTTAGAGAACTCAATGAAGACCTTTAAATTAGTACAATATTTTGTGACAGTTAGAGTGGCATCTTCCTTACAAAAGATCAAATGTTTTATGAGAGAACACAACACATTGATATTCGGTATCATTTTGTTTGTGATATTATTACTCGTGGTGATATTGTTGTGAACAAAATTCGTACTCATGAAAACCCTATAGATATGATGATTAAGTCATTTCCTATAACCAAGTTTGAGCATTAATTAGACTTGGTTGGTGTTCATTGTTGAAGTTAAACCCTTAATGGATTTTATGGAAGAAGTGGAGAACTTGTTTGTTGAGAGTTCGTGTCAAGAAGGAGATTGTTAGAATTGAGTGACTTGAATCTTTATTTAAATAAAATATAGTGGTAAAATAAAATAAAAGTAAAATTTATATAGAACTACACTTCTTTTATTTTATTTTAGAATAAGGTTTTTTAAACCTTATTAAACTCCATCTATTTGATATTAATTAGAATAAGGTGTTTCAATATTACTACACTCCTATTAGAATATGGCTTTACAAGTCTATAAATAGACATAGTCTACTCCTCTTGTAATCATTTCAATTCGACATGGTGAATTTTCTTCTCCTCTGCCCGTGGTTTTTTCCCCGAAAGGGTTTCTACGTAAAAAATTATGTGTTTTTTATTTTTTCAAACTGGGATCAGAGCTTCCGGGTTGTTTATCTAAATCACGGTAATGACATCTTTAAAGTTTAAAATTTTGCTGTTGGATCGCAACACCAGATTCGCTTTGTGACAAATAAAGTCGTAGGTAGTTCTTGCACAGATGGACTTAGAGGAAGCCCTGCTAGGGGTAAATAAGATGCCTTCGACATTGACGGAGGAAGAGAAGAAGTGCAAGGATCGAAAGACATTAATATAGTTACATCTGCATTTGTCTAACGAAATTTTACAGGATGTGATGAATGAGAAGATTGCCGCTGGATTATGGAAGAGGCTGTAACAAATATGTATGTCAAAAACTCTAACCAACAAGTTGCATATGAAGCAACGTCTTTATACTCATCGTTTGGAGGAAGGTGCGTCTGTGCACGAACACTTAACAGTGTTTAAAGAAATTCTCTCAAACTTAGAAGCCATGGAGATTTAGTATGATAAAGGTTTCCACATAAAAATTTGTGTATTCTTTATTTTTTCTCTCTTTTCTTCATGATATATTGTCATTAACAACATTTTAGTTTTTACATGTTGGTTATAAATATTTTTTCATATATTATAAAATAAAAAGAAAAACATTTATGGCCAAGAGAAATAAATAAACCTTTCGAAGCACATATTACCTATTTCACTGTTTTTCTTCTTTGTGTGCGATTACCCTTTGATTGCAGACTAATGGTGATGATTTGGAGGAGGTTCTAGATATTTTTGAAAGCTACTTAAAGTTTTCACTTTGCTTTGATGTATCCAAAAATGATGTTGGTCTATTTTTTTTTTTTTCTATGTCCAACAACATACAAGAGGAAATATTATAAGATTTGAGGGACAAAAGAATAATGCGAAGGATAAAGAACAATGATTATTTCAAATCATATCATTTAATCGATTTTTCTTGTTAAAATTAAGATATTTATCATCTGTGGCAATAATTAATCTTTTTATGATAGATATTTTTCAAAATGAAAAACGATTTATCATGAAATATCCAACGCCCAATTTTAATTTGTCGATTTTTAATAATAATTGATGATAGAGATCATTGGGGCGAAGTTATGACGAAGGCTAAGAGAAGGATGAGTTGGTTTTAATTATGGGAAAATGCAATGAATGAAAGTGAAGTGGGAAATTTGGCAGTTTCCCAAGGAGCCTTGACTATATCCATTGCTAGGAAGGAATCTACCCTTGTCATTATCATTTATAATAAATGCAATAATGTTAGCTGTTATCCATTGCTTCCATTGTTTCACGGAAATTAATTTCTTTGGGATTGAACTTTATACTTTATACTTCTTTCTTTGGATATACAAATAAAAATTTATTAAAATTTAAATATAATACAATTCTATATATGATAATTAAGATGTTTATTATTCTATGTATAGCTTGAGTTTAAGTTACTATTTTCTTAAATATTTTGAATACTAATTAAATAACAAAATAATATCAAATCAAAAAAAGTTGACATAATGGAAAGTATTATAGTGGACCATAATCCTAATTAAATTGGCCGACTATTAGTTTTTGTGGTCCATATGCTTAAAATTAGCAAAAGTCGAGAGCCCACATGCAAATTTCAAACTAAATCTTAACGGCTAGTCCGAATTCGATAGTTACAACTCCTTCCATATCACGTCAATCCAAAAGATAGAATTTATTTGTTTTTCTACAAGAAATTTCCATACCTTTCTCGGCCTTTTGTTGACTGAAATACGACTAGTGAAGTAGTTGAAAATGCTGAAAATGGAGTTCTAAAGATATATATATATTTTTTACCATAGAGATGAATTAACAAATGAGTTACAAAACATCACTTCCCATGGCGTCGGTGAAAGACGAATCAATCCATGTGATGAATCTTTAATTTGGTTCAGGGATGAACAAATGAAAAAAAGAAGAAAGAGGGAATAGAAATCGTATTGAGAAGCTGAAAACTTGAAATTCACTTTAGATTGGATTACAATTTATAGACATAAGCTATAAGCTCTCATAACAAACTAAGTACTAACTACTAATGAGTTGAAACTTAACCGCTTTACTAATAGATTCAACTTCCTGCTCACTATTGTATATTATCTAATATTCATCCTACTTTTTTCCTTCTTTCTAATACTCGGCATGGACTATGAGGATTACACAGTCTTGTTGGAACCTTCGGCTGTCCCATGTTTTGCAGGAATGTGTTTGGAATCTGCTGCCAACATTCAGTGTCTTGTGGGTGTTTGAACGTATTGTTGAACAAGATCTTGCTCCCAGTTGAAAGGTTGTATATTGGCATCTTTGACCATGTTCTTTGTGGGCCAAGCTAGCCGAATATCTGAGTGTTTGAAGTCCATTTTTTTAGTTTTTCTTTACTGGGCATTTGGATGATGGTTGACCATGTGCTATTTTAATGGTTAATTTGAATCTGGTCTCAGAAGACTTATCAAGACTTTATTCTCTGCCGTTGGTTTATATTTATAGTCGTGATTTACCTTGGTTTATTATCGATTTTGCTAGAAGATTGGATTAGTTTTCTTAAATGTATTTGTTCCCTTTCCAGCTTTCTTTTGGTAACCTGAATTGAATTTATTTTGTTTCACTGATTCTCAGAATGTATATGGGGTGTTATTGGGAGTGTGATTGATTGTAATTCGGTACTCTATTGGGGCTGTATCCTAGTTGTAAGGATTTTTTATTGGATTATCGAATAATATTACTCGCGACATAGAATTGTTATATCTGAATTACGTTAATAATACTGATTTTACTTTCTTTATATAGTTGCTATTGTGTTACTGCTCACATCTTCATTTATTTTATTTTTTGTTGCAACAATGTTTAGAACCATCATTGTTACGTTACCGCTCACTATTTCTTTTTCAAGTCAAGCGGTTGTTGACAAAAGCATTAAAAATAATTAGGTCATACAGTATCTGCATCCGAGGGATTTGAAAAATTGCTCCCAAGTCTTGCGAGCATATTCACACAATGGTTCCCTCAATCAGTTTGTAGTGTTCGAACTACTCAAGGAGAGTCCTGCATTCATACGCCAAGGTGTACAAGAGTGGGTTAGTCATCGTATGGATCCTAATAAGACTATTTACACAGATAGCATCAACCTCTTAGATATTCCAACATTTCTCGCAAGTGTAAGGGTATCCTTAAGTGTCCATAGCTCGACTTGGGACACTTGAGATATAGAGATATTTTAGTAAGCACCCATCTACTATCACTTATGAGCATTCCAACTCCCAGTCTACCAGGATTGACAAGAGCTGACCCATCTATGTTTAATTTGTTCCACCCTTGCTTGAGGAGGCGACTGCTACTTTATGCTAATAATCGTGGGGAGCGGGCAATATCACGGAGATTGAGAAACAACAAAATGTTCAATGCACCAACAGCAGCCCAATCTCCCAATGCATCTCTAACTTGTTTGAAGGACTCCGACCTTTTGTGATCTGACTTTCCTTAAGAAATTCGTTCTGAGTCTTGTTGAAGTATAAGAGCATCATTCATGGTCGTGAACCTAACGAATTCGAATCTCTTTTAAGGAATAAAAGCATCAATGACTTTCTCCTCTTTTAAGGAATAAAAGCATCAATGACTTTCTCATGGTACTGGAAAATCATCTAAAGACCCTTTGGATGCATCATTTCAGGTAAATTATGAACGAAGAGTGTTACCCATCCTACGTTACCAGAGAAGTTTTGATGAGACACCCATTTTGGATTTTAATCCTTTATACTCAAAGAAATGCTACGGTTAAACGAGTTTCGAAGGGTCTTAAAAGTGGAAATTGGCTTGGTGTTTTGCTACTGTTAATTGTTCTATTATATAATATCCCTTTCTTAATAAAAATTACAGGCCTTGGTAAGAAAATTTTTAAAGATAATACAAGCGTTATATCCAATCAATTTAAACATAATTAAAGACAAATATTTATTTATTTGAATAATTATACTTCAAACTATTTTTAGCAAATACAATAATTTGAAATAATAAAAATATACAATAAAGCATTTTAGTCAATTTTTTTAAGAAAAAAAAAGTAGAATTGCTTTATAATTGAAACTTTATTATTAAAATTAATCGTTAAAGCTCTTTTGAAATAATTAAAATAATCATTTAAGCCTCTAATCGGGAATTGCAATAAGTTAAGTCTTTAATTGAAAGTTAGTAATTAATTGAACCTTTAAAATACAATTTTCAGTTGAAGTCTCTAAAAAACCGTTGAGTGATAATGTGACAGTTGGCATAGAAAAATGATAATGTGGCATTTGCTGCAGAAGGTTTCATCATTTTTTAATTATTTTAAAAATATTTAATTGAGTTTTTGTTTATTATTTACAAGGATTTAATTGATTTTTAAATTAAAAGTTATAGAAAATTATTAAAAATAATTTAAAACTCTAAAAAGTATTAAAATGATAAAAAAAATTATAAAGTTTATAAAAAAGTAGTAATTTTTAATTTTATAACATTTAATAATTGACTAAATTACTAAAACATATTGTTTTTTTTTTAAATACCGAATTTGGCCTTTTTAAAAAAAAATTCATAATTAATTTGCAGCTTCTTCTTACATAATGTAGGATTGCTTACTCTTTTAACTAACAACATAAAATTAAAGCCTACACTTAATTTTTAAAAATAAAAAATAAAACTTTGTACAACATTAAACTCTAACAAAATAAAACATTCTAAACTCTTATATAAATATTATCGTTGTAAAAAAAATTCAATAAAAATAGAAAGAAAAACTTATACATGTAATAACACCGTAATATTTTATATATAGATATTAAAATGTAAAAAATATTATGTGTATGTTTAAAATATATAATATTTTATATATAGAGTTTATTTGTGTTAGTAATTTTTTTTTAACATTCTACTTACCATTCTTACAAATATAGTTTTTTTAAAGTAGAATTTATAGTATGTAGTTAAATATATATATAAAAAATCGTAAGAATATAAATGAATATTGGTGCTGCCACTTTTGTAAGAATGGTAAGGAGAATGTTAAAAATATCACAAATTTTTTTACTAATATAAATAAATTCTTATTATTATATAAATTTATTTAATTTTTAATAGAATAAATATAAAATATTTAAAATAGGCAATTCGGTATCAATATTATATTTGTCAAGTAAAATGATTGATTTATTTAATTATCAATTAATTATGTATTAAAAAATCAAAATTCTTATAATAAAATATCATGTAATGTATTGAACTTAAAATTACTCTTTATTATTGCTATTATTGTTAAAACTTTTGCTAAAAAACACTAATTATTATGAGTTGGGATTGTTTTGTTATTTGCGTTTTACGGAAATCCAAATTAATGATGGAAAAGGTAAACTAATTATCAAAATTACAATTTTTTTTTTATACAACAAAATTAGAAGCACTCAATTAACCTCACTCACCAAAACAAATCCCAACCTCACTATGTTAGTAAGTTGGTAAATGTTGTTTCAATTAGTTTGAAGAGAATGGTTGATTAGTCTCTTAAAACCCTCCAAAATAACTAAAAAAGAAGCTTGTTTAGCCATCCGAAATCTCCTCTTTGCTACCCATTTTTACAAATCTTTTTATGTTTATATCCCATTCTTTTCCTCTTAGTTTTCCCCTACATTCTTTCATCCCTTCTTTAGCAGATTGCTTTGAAGAGAGTATGATTGCTCTTCTTGAAGATCCAATACTATTGTCAATGTTTTAAGTGAGTTTTGATTCATTTATATATGTTTCTACTGTATTCAGAGCTCAACGGAGATTTTAGGTAAATTTCCTTAGTTTTTACTTTAATTTTGTACCTCACGAAGCCAATTCTGATTCAGAATATGGGAAGTGGTCATGAATTTAATGAAGAAGGGGAAGGAAGCAGCAGGCACTTTTTGACAGATTATGAAGTTAATTTGAACGAAATTAAACCATTGTCAAGCCATGGAAGTTCAGACTCTTATTCCTCATCAGGATCAGGTTCATCTCAGGACCTTTTTGATTTCCTTGGAAACAATGACTCCAATGATGATCATACCGGGAAATCCGAACTCAAATCACCAAAAAAGGTTCGTGTTTCGTTTGCGAGTTCAACCGATAAGCAAGAAAAGCAAGTCTACGTACCGAATAGGATACCGTCTTCGGTTTTCAGTGGGAAGCCTGCAACGCCCATGGATTGGAGCACTGCTTCAAATGAATCATTGTTCAGCATTCATGTGGGAAGTGGCAGCTTCTCAAAGGATCAGTTCTTTATGTTATACAAGTCTGGAGAATTGACCAAGTTAGACGAGCAAATCATTGCTCAAAAGAACGTGTTACCGTCTCTGAAAGAGTTGGATGATATGGCTGCAATGGATGAAAATACAGCCAAAGATTCAGGAAATGAGGCTACAGTGGCCAAAACCAATGAAGTTGCAGAAGACCATAGCCATAGCGAGCCGAAGATGGCTGAGGCTGAGGTTCAAAGTTCAGTTGACAATTCTCCGATTGTGGATCATAGTGCAGCTGTTGGCAATCTTAGCCTGAAAAAGAAACCTACCGCAGAAGTGAAAAATTTGCCTATGAATTGCATGTCCAGCCTTTCTGAGGACAGCAATATCAGCATTTCCTTTACCTTCCCTGTGTAAGTTCTAATTGTTTCTCCTTTCATCTTATGTCCATAGTTACATGCTTTCGTTTTTCTCTAGTAGAAAATAGGTTAAGCTCGGTTCGTACCACTTCCCAATCTAGCAAATTTCAGTACTTGAAAAGATTTCTGATGCGGGCTTATCATCTCCTTTAGCCACCAAAAGCATTACATTGACCTGTTTTCGGTTTCATTTCAGGTTGACAGCCACTGATGGTGGAAGATTGAGCTCCGTTTATGCTGACCAAAACATTAAGGGATCACACCAGCAGCAGCAACCGCTGCCCCAGCAGCCGCTGGAGGAGAAGAAGAACGAATTTACAGAGGGAAAGGAGGCACAAAGCCCGGTTTCACCCCAAAATGGTTCGAGTCGAAGCTGGTTTTCCTGGTTTTCTTGCTGCCGATGTTCTTGAACTTTCCACACTGTTTTTTGTCTATGAAATTTGACCAGTTTCCTGTCGCAGCAAGTGGAGGCAAATTTCTATTTAAGAATGTTGGTCTAGTTTTATACAGTTTCTTGGTGTAATATAATGTGAATGTTTTATCAATGTCGTTTACAAAGGGTTGAAATTATATAGTTTGAAAAAAAATAAAGCTGGGAATAATTGATAAGTCTTTTAACAGAAAATAAGAAAAAATGATTTTGATACCCACTCAAAGTTTTAGCACCGTCAATCAATTAGTGTACATATTTTCAATTAGGAAAAAATTTACTCGGAAGGTTTCTATGCTTTAAGAAACATAATTTTAATGTTTATTTCGTAATAATTAGATATGTTACTGAAAAATATATTTAGAGTGATTTCTTGACTGTTTAGTTCTCACCACTGTTTTTGTCAATTTTTCATTGGTTTGGTCTATATCTCCGTTCCCCACCCCCCTGTTGGCTTTTATGTCTCTCCATTGTTTTCCGTTTATCTCTCCATCGGAGTTAAAGGTTTGAGATTGGCTTTTGTGGAGTCCTGGGTCCTTTCCTCTCTTGGTGGCTTCGAGTTTTTCTTTCCATCTAACCATGTTTTCGCTTCCTATCACTATAACCACGTCTCATTCTTGTATGAGTTTTGCTTAGTTTTGGGGACTCCCTATCTCTTTGTTCCATCCCCTTTTTGAGGCTAGGGGTGGAAGAGAGATTGGGACTTTGAAGCTGCTCATGGATCTTGATGCCTCTTTTTCTCTAATTGAAGGCATCAATGATAAAAGGACGGAGTTTAAACCTAATAGTCAATGAATGTAATTGCAGAAGTTAAGTTCAGTTTCAGCTTTCAAGAGCATGTGTGCTTAGATAAGAAGAAAAGAAGAAGAGAAATCTAGAGCAGAAAGGTCAAGAGAGGAAGAAAATTCAATCAAAATCATCCATAACTGCTTACTGTCCTAGCCATGCTAAAAAGGAAAAAAAAGGCAGTTATAGAAATTTCAGCTAAAGAATTGTTACATGATAGTTGTTAACCCTTAGCCCCAAAACTCACCGTTTCATTAAACAGAAAACGCAACACTCTTGATCCTCCTTTAAAACACACCATTTTACTAACATTTTTAACTTAAAATGCAGTGTTGAACTAGCCAACTTTAACTGTCCTACTGCTAATTCTTGCCATAACAAATACTCCCCTACTCGAGATATCCTTGTCTTCAAGGATCAAAAGCATGAAACTTCTTTTGCCATTCCTGGAGAGATTCCCACTTGCATCTTCAGGAAATATGTTAGTCCATTCAACCAGTACTTCAAACGAAGTCTGGTTACCCCTTCGAACCATGCATCTATCAATGATGCGAGATGGCTCCTCAAGCTTAGCTCCATCAAGACCAACTATAGGTAAGACAGTTGTACCGGTTGCTTCCCAACATGTTGCTTGAGTTGAGAGACATGGAAGGTGGTATGAATGCGAGACCCCAGAGGTAATTCGAGTTTATAGGCCACTTTTCTCACTTTTGCTTCAACAACAAGAGGCCCAAAAAACTTAGGAGACAATTTTTGGTTCAACATCTTCCTGACTGTGTGTTGTCTGCACAACTATAGCTTGAGGTATAACAGCTCCCCAACTTGGAATGTTCTATCACTTCTCCTACGATATACAAGCTATTTCATCCTATCTTGGGTCTTCTTAATATGAAACTAAAGGAGTTGTTTTGCTGCTTCACGCTGCTGCAAGCTTCTATCAACAGAGGCAACTGCTGAAGACCCAGCTAGATAAGGTAAATAATAGGGAGGTGACTGTCCATATAAGGTTTCATAGTGTGTAGTTTGTATACCTGAGTGAAAGGTGGAGTTGTACCATCATTCAGCTAGGGATAACCAAAAGAACCAATCCCCTGGTCTGTCACCAGTCATACATCACATGCAACTCTCTTAACACCTATTGAGGACTTCTTTTTGCCCATCACTCTCAGAGTGGTAGGCAATGGACATGTGCAGTCACGTGCCAAGCTTTTTAAAATGCTCCTTCCAAAATTGACTGATAAAAATCTTTTCCCAATCAGACACCATAGATTTAGGAAGACCATATATCTTATAGATCTAGTTGAAGTACTCTTGGGCCCGATTTCCAGTTGTGTTAAAAATTGTGGTTTTGATATTCCATTTCCATAAACTCAATTCATAAATGTTAAACAGAAATATTTACAGAGTTAATATATTGTTGAATTGAAAAATGGCTAAGTGATTTAGCCGAGATTGTGTTTAATTAAGGCCTAGGGACTAAATTGAAAAAGTTTAATCATTATAGGTTTTTAATTAAGATAAGGCTTGGAGACTTAAATAACAATAATCCGAAGGACCAAACTAGAAAATAAACCAATTTGAGATAGATGTTAGTGGGATGTGATGTAAATTATCATTAGCTTAATTTAATAAATAATTAAAGTTTAATTAATTATGATTAAGTAAATTAACTAAGCTTAACTAATTAAAGTATATAAGCAAAGTAAATGGGAAAAGATGACAAAGTCATCATCTTCTTCCCATGAGCAACTGTCATCCATATTTGAAGAAAAGAGAGCTTAAAATGTAAGAATGACCGTGCCATTACTACTGGGCCATCCTAGATGGTAGCATAGGAAAAATGTAAGAATGACCGTACCCCAACATGCGTGTGCCGAGGCTTAGAAAACTTCAATCAGATATATAAACTATGTGTGGTGTCTGCAAGTGTACATGTCAAATTGTAATATAGTTTATTACAACAAAATGCAAAAAGTATTCCAATGATCGTACCCAAGGGGGGCTTGTTTAAACTAAGGTTCCTTTTGGATGGGAGTTTACCTCTAGTGCAGTGCGTTTAACTGTCTTTTTGTCTTACGCTACAGTACCGGTACAATATCTAATCTCATCGCCACCTCTATTTTTACACTAACTACAGATAAATACACCGCCCATCCAAAGGGGCCCTAAATTGATAATACAAGTTACACACTAAATAGGACTAAATATTACTTATGGCAAAATCATTGTCGATAGAATTAAAGTAATTGGGTTGCAGAATAAAATAACAGAAAAGAAATATCAAAATAAAAAATCAATTATGCAAGCAGAAGGATGAATCACATTCGTGTTCATAATTAACCTAAGTCTAGGGTTTTTAACTAATTAGATAACAATTAACCTAATTAATACCTTTCGGCTTATAACGAGATTAGTTGATCAACTTAGTTTACTTATCTTTTAACTTGATAAACTAAACCGGGTTAGATTAAGTTGATCCCTAGCCCACTACCCTTTCGGCCTCATCTACCTAAATAACTTCCTAAAGTTGTCAATTCTAGGGTTTATTCCACTTAATCTACTCCAACTAACTAGATGCAAAACCCTAATCCCAAGCTAATATATTTCACTTCAGTTCATTAACGCTTTTGAAGGTTTAGTTATGACCTATTCTAGATGCAAGATTTCTCATCACTTTATTCAACATTAAACAAATGTAAAATAAAGAGAGTAGAACAGAAATGAAAGAATTTGTAGATTTCAAATTACGCTTGAATCTCGAAACCCTTGAATGAATGTGTTGATTGTGATTTCGACAAAGAACAATTAACAGAAACGATATAGAAACAAAAAATAAACTAAAACTGAGGTTGAACTTGAAATAACGCTTACAACTAAAAAAAATTGAAATCTAACACTAAAACCTAACTAAGAACCAAAAATAAAGTTTAAATCATGAACTAAGCTCTGTAATTAAGTTTTGAGCACTATCATTTATAGTGTTTAGGTTAGACGATCAAATTAGGTCAATTACAAGCTGCTAAACATGTTAATTATGATTGTGTAGACAAAAAAACCTTGGCTTATAAATGAGCCTTGTCGAACTAGTTTCATGATATTGAATGCCATATACTCCCCCTTCTGGCTCGAAGTTGGATGTCGCAACATCAATGGCTGCATGCTTCCCCTCTGGTGTCGCGAAATTATCGAATGATGTGCAAGTGTACACATTCATAAACAAGTAACAAAATAGTAAGTATAGAGTATTGTCTCCACAGGGGCTGTATATGAAAGAAATATTATGAAATTTATCAAATAGGAAGTTGGTGTTAGAAATAAGGAAATGTTAATTGAGTTAACTATTAACATAAATTAAATTACCAAGTATGCTAAAAAAAATGAAAGTGTAACATAGAATAATAAGCAACAGATCATAAGATTAAATTATTATGACATGAAGAAGCTAGATTAATTTCTTTCCTTAACTTAAAATTATTAAAAGCAACGCCAATGATGTTACAACAGAACCATGGCAATTTGGCTATTTACTAACTTAGAATTTATAAGTTATGAAGTCATACTTTTAACCTTTAAGTTTCTTCAACATACTTTTATAATCAATTAACTTCAAAGATTCATAAGCAGACTTCATATTTAGGGGTTATGCAAGGTAACAATATTGCTAAATATCATTACGAGATTAAGCATCCACCATAAAAAATATTGCGTCTACTAATTACCATCTTGTTTGGATTAAGTAGTCAAGTCTTGTGCTTCCCTACTTTAATTATGCATGAGGAAGCATGTTCATGATTTTATTTGAATGAAAAAACAACCAAAGCACATAACAACATCAACAAAGCATTAATAACATAAGCTAAGGGATTTCAATCAATCTAGCATTAATAGAATTAAATCATTATCATTAAATTGAAAGCAAAAGAGTAAATGGCAATCATGTTTATCAACTTTAAACAAAATAAAAGATTAAAGGGAAAAAAATAAGAAGCCGATTCTGTTGATTTTCTATGGCACTGCTCGTGTTGTTTTTCCTCCTTTCTTTTCATTTGCTTCTATGCACAAATACTCTCAAAGTGCCAAATTTGGCTGCTCTAAAGAAACCTTTAAATTGCTCTCTCAAACTCGTGTGTTGCTTTATCAAATGTGGTGTGAGTGAATAATAATGATTGATTGATGAGTGAATAACCCCAATTGCTTGCCCCTATTTATACTTGTTTAAACCCCCTATTTTATAATGTCTTCCATTGAATTTCTCCATGTAGGTGGTCGACCCTTGATTTGTGGAGGAGTGGACAACATTTTTGTTTCAAGGGGAGGAAGTTGCTTGAATTATGGAAAGAGGTAGATGATTGCATAATTTGTGGATGAGAGAGATCATTAATTCTCTCCATACTAATTTGGTGGTTAAATTAGGTGAATAACAAGTCCTATGGACGGTTTGGGCACCTCAAGTGGACGATTGGGCTCCTTCCTCCCTTAGAGGGCTATCCAGATTTGTTAACCCACCTTAGAGTTGGGTCAAGAGGAGTATTGAGGTCCAATAAGAATATTTGGGGCGTCCAAAGATAGCACTACATCAGCCTAATCCCGTAAGCTTTTGCTGTAGAGATGTTCCAGTACTAAGCATCCATAAGTGAGTTTCAAGTCCATATTTCCTTCCAGTGTACCAAATATCTTCAAAACTAAAAAAATCATGTGTTTAGCATATAAAAAGATCAAGATAACAAATTTATCTTAACATTATCCAACAAGACAAAATTATAATAAAAAACTACAAAATTATTTATCAACCACTCAAAATTTGCATGAATTATTAGTCCAAAAGTGCTGAAAATAACTCTATATTCTAGAGTTATCATACCTCCAAACTTAATTCATTCCTCGTCCTAAGTGATGACACTTGATGGAGGCTAAAACACATAAACTCAACACACTAAGCATAATTAACTCTTTGTCTGGTCATGCATCGATAAAATTATACTCAAATTAAAAATTGTAAATATGTAACTCAAGTACATACATCATCCAAAAATTTTCAAGTATTAAAGTGCTATTCAAAATTATAAACTAAATGCCTTCTCCTCATGAATGTGCACTTAATTCTTCCCAATCAATTTTTATTACCCTCGATTAATGGTAAGCAACAATGTAACACCCCAAACCCGACCTAGACATTGTGGCCAAATCCAGAGATGTCACAAGGAATAGATTTTGAAAACGGTTATATTAAATCATTTCGATTCAGACAACTCATATTCGTTTATATCCCTTGTTAAAAACGTTAACTAATTGATTTATTTGTCAAAACGAAATTTTGTAGCGAATGTTATAGTAAATGTTATTTTCTTAAAATCCTATTCGTAAGTTTAGAAAACCTTTGTTTTAGTAAAAACTGTGTTTTCAGCTAGTCGTCCAAATAAATTATTAAACGAAAAATCCAAATTCCAAAATTAAAATCAACAGTCCAGAGAGTTTAATTAATATAAAACTCTAAAAAATAACCCTTAAATGACAAAACCTTTAATTAAAATCAATTCGTAGGCTCGTGGTCACCGCAAGTCTCCGCTGCACCAATCTGCCTAAGTTTGTGGATTACATGTACAGAACAGACAAACAGAAGTAAGTTTACGAAAACTCAATGTGTAACCCAATAAAAAATAGACATGCAGAACATACAATAAACTCATATATAGTCACATGCAGGTTCAGACTTATGTTCATTCCAGATACAGATAACAGAAACAAATATACGAATATACAAAACAAATACAGTGAGTCCTACCTGCATCCTCTACACACCATCTTCGTCCATCCTATCACACCATGTGGGGTTAAAAACATCCACCCATCCCTACACACTATATAGTGTCGATGCGACACATATCAGATAATGTGCAGCCAAGCTGCCAGATGATAGGCGATGATCGCCATAGAGAATATTTCCTCATTATATGCAAATCCCACTCTAAAACAGATACAAAAATAACAGATTTGACATGCTCAACAAGCTTATATACAGATAACAGGCATACAAATAGTATCCTACTAAGTTCAGTCTATTAGAATATCATAACATACAAAATAAGGTTTGTTTAGCCCTTATCGGCCCTACGGTAGGCCCATAGTCGATCAGAACAACCTGTGCGACCTTAGGGAAAATTTCAGAATTTTGGGCCTACATGCTCGTGTGGCTTGCCCGTGTGGCCCACACAACCTGGCCCATTACCCATACGCCTAACTTGGCCGAGCTCATGTGGCCCACACGGACATACCCACAACACTACACGACCGTGTCATATGCATGGCCATGCTTTTGTCGCCCACGAGACTGTGTCTTCACACACGGCCAACCACACGGGTGACCACACGCCCGTATGGCATTGACAGTGACAATTTCGACTTTCACCGAAACCTTATTTTTCGCGATTTGGGAACACACTTGGTACGATTCTAGTACGGAAACACTCCCTACACACACATCACCTAAAATTGACAAACCAAACTCACATAATCAGTCTTAATCCATAATTAAACCGAGCCAAAAAAATCTACAATGATTAATAATCAAGCGTTCGACACATGCCCAACCTCCTGAGCGATTTCTACTATGATTCTACGAGAGGAGAATCCTGTTCTACTCGATTTACTGCTGCCAATACAGAAATTAAGGTTCCAAACGGTAATTTGGAAATCGAAAACTATAAAGCACTAGAATCTCACTTACCAACAACCGAGGGAAAACGAAAAAGCATATTACAGATATTTGATAATCGATCGAAACAAATGAAAGGGAAAAAAACAAAAGAAAATAAAAACAGAGGAGCAAAGGGAAGCAAAACCAAATCGATGTTAGTTTTTTATTCTGGAAAGAGAAAAATTTTGAAAACCAAAAGAATAAAAATAAAAGATAACTCCCAAATCCCTCAGATTACTCCCTACTAACCCACTAACAACCAACTTCTCGGAATCCAACTCCACCAAGACTCTATTAGACAATCGAGCAAAAATATAACCTCTACGCTCACGCAAGGATTCAAACATAGGACTCTATCACACTAACCCCCTTACCATTCAAACCAGCAAGCTCATTCTAATATAGGTTAACAAATAATTTCCTATAAGCCCACTCAACAAGGGTGAGTCTTCGATAAAAAATGACAAAAATTACCAAAGGTGAGACTTGAACCCAAGACCTCACACACATACCCAGAACATTTAACCACTGAAGCAGATACACAGTTGTGTCAGATATTTACAGAATCAGAAATAAATTATTCAGGGCATTACAACTCTACCCCCTAAAAGAAATTTCGACCTCGAAATTTACCTGATCAGAACAAATGAGGATATTGCTGACACGTCGAGTTATCAGGTTCCCACGTGGCTTCCTCAGTACCATGAGTCCGCCACAGAACCTTCACTAACGGTATGGACTTTTTCCTCAGAACCTTAGCATCACGATCCAAAATCTGAACTAGCTTCTCTTAGAAAGTCAAATCCAGTCTAATCTCGATTTCCTTAATAGAAACAACGTAAGATGGATCCGACCGATACTGCCTCAATATTGAGACGTGGAGCACATCATGGATACGGTCCAAATTTAGAGGTAGCTCTAACTAATAAGCGATCGGTCCCACACTTTTCAGAACCCGATACAGCCCAATAAACCTGGGGCTCAACTCGTCCTTACAACTAAATCTCAAAACTTTTTTTCACAGAGAAACCTTAAGAAAAATAAAGTCACCCAAAGATCTGCATAAGACTTCTACTTATCAGAAGCTACCTTCAAACGATCCCGAATCAGTCTAACCTTATCTTAAATCTTAGAAACCAACTCAGGACCCAAAATCCGACGCTTACCTAACTCAATCCAATATAGCAGAGTACGACATTTACAACTATACAAAGCCTCATAAGGTGCCATCTGAATGAAAGACTGGAAACTATTATTGTAGGTGAACTCTGTTAGCATCAGATAATCCTCCCAACTACCTCGAAAATCTATAACATAACACTAAAGCATAACCTCTAGTATATGAATCACCCTCTCAGATTGAACATCAGTCTGAGGATAGAACGCAGTACTAAAGTCCAATCTCGAACTCAGAACCTCGTGTAATTTTTTCCAGAACCGAGAAGTGAAGCGAGGATCTCTATCAGAAACAATCAAAACAGGAACCCCATACAGTCTTACAATCTCACAGATATAGAGCTTTGCTAGCTTTTATAGAGAGTAGTCCGTTTGAACCAAAATAAAATGAGTAGACTTGGTCAATCGATCCACGATTACCCAAATAGAATCCTTCTTAGTGGGTGTTAAGGGCAACCCACTAATGAAGTCCATCATCACTCGTTCCCATTTCCATAAAAGAATCTTAACGGGTTAGAGCAAACCCGAAGGCAACTGGTGCTCAGCCTTAACTTGTTGACACGTCAAACAACGAGCAACGAAATCTATAACCTCACATTTTAAACTTGGCCACCAATACAATTCACAATAGTCGCGATACATCTTATTACCATTGGGATGCATAGCATAAGGGCTGCTATGCGCCTCTTTCAGAATCGATTGCCTCAGATCAAAATCATTCAATACATAGATACGACCTTGAAAAACACAAAACTCCATTCTTATTCAGCCCAAAATTCGAAGTACTGCCACTCTCAATCTGATGAAACCGCAAACCCAATGGCTTATCCCCTAACTACTTATCCCGAATATGATCAACCCAAATCGGCTTAACTTGCAACTCGGCTAATAGACTTCCATTATTGAACAGACTAAAACAAGCGAACATCGCTCTCAAATCAGTTATCGCTCTACGACTGAAAGCATCTGCCACCACATTAGCCTTACAAGAATGGTATTCTATCATGCAGTTATAGTCTTTGAGCAGACCTATCCATCGACGCTATCAAGATTCAACTCCTTTTGAGTAAGAAGGTACTTGAGGCTCTTGTGATCAGTGTAGATGATATACCTCTCACCATACAAATAGTGCCTCCAGATTTTCAACTCAAAAACCACCGCAACCAACTCGAGATCATGCGTCGGATAATTCCCTTCATGTACCTTAAGCTGACGGGACTCATAAACCACAACTTTACCATCTTGCATTAATACACATCCCAAAACGACGTGCGACGCATCACTGTACACCACAAACTCCTTACCAGATTCAGGCTGTATCAGAACAAGAGCCTGAGCCAAAATAGACTTAAGCTTCTCAAAACTCGATTGCTGCGCATCAGTCCTTACAAAAGAAACACTCTTACGCAGAAGCTTAGTTAGAGGAGCTGTAATCAGAGAGAACCCCCTCAACAAACCTCCGATAATACCCCGCACGACCTAAAAAATTACGAATCTCAAATACATTCTTAGGTTGTTTCTACTCAAGCATTGCCTCAATCTTTCTAGAATCAACTCGGATCCTATCAGTAGAAAATACGTGCCCCAGAAAAGTTACCTTATGCAACAAAACTCACACTTGCTCAATTTAGCATAGGGTTACTTCTCTCGGAGTATCTAAAGCACTACTCTAAGATGCTCATCATGCTCATCCTTGGTTTTAGAGTAAACCAGAATATCGTCTATGAAAACTACGATGAACTGATCTAGATATGGCTAAAGACTCAATTCATTAGATTCATGAATGTAGCCGAAGCATTCGTCAGATCAAAATGCATAACTCTAAGCTTCTGTAACTCTAAACTAATGGTACCTAAAATGAATATCTATTTTTGAGAACACTGAACCCCTTTGGAACTAATCAAACAGTTCGTCGATTCTCAGAAGTAGATACTTATTCTTCACAGTCAATTTATTCAACTGCCAATAATCGATGCACATCCTCATGGTCTCATCCTTCTTCTTTATAAACAGAACTGGTGCCCTTCACGGAAACATACTAGGACGAATGAAACCACGATCCAGATGCTCTTGAAGTTGAGCCCTTAGCTTTGCAAGCTCCTTCGGTGCCATACGGTATGGAGAGATAAGCACCGAGCTGTACTCGATAGAAGCTTAATACCGAACTCAACTTCTCGATTCGAAGGTAAACCCAGTATATCTTCAGGAAAGACATCCCAAAAATCTCTCACTGTTCTAATATCCCCAATAGAAGAGTCCCCAGAATCAGAAACACCAACGTAAGCCAAATACGCCTCATACCCTTTTTGAACCAGTTTCTCAGCCACAAGAGTAGAGATTACATTGGACAAATAATCTCCACGCTTGTCGATCACAACCACCTCTTTATCATCATCAATCCTTAAAATGGCTTTCTTAGTCGCGCAATCCATACTGACTCGGTGCTTAACCAACCAGTTCATACCCAAAATTAAGTCGAACTCCTTAAACTGAAGATCCATCAAATTTTTTAGAAATACAACCCCTTCCACCACTAGCGGAACATTCCTATAAATTTTACTAACCGAAACAGACTATCCCAATAGGATTAGTACAATAACCTCACTAGAAGTGCTCTCAACAGAAATCTCCAAGTTTTCAGACACAGTACTAGCTACATAGAAGTGTGTAAAACCTATGTCTATCAGAGCAGTATAAAGTACATAAAAAATAAAGAACGTACCCGTGATAACATCAAGAGCATCTCTATCCTCTCTGCATTCTACGCGTTTAACCTCTTAGGCGATCTTCACCTTATCAACCAAAACCGCGAATTCTCGTTCCCTCTGTGGAGTAATTAGTATTCTCAAGTTATCTCTCAAACCGTCCTCAAGTAGTCATATTTCTCGTACTCAGATGTCACCATGCCTCTACACGGCCAACCACACGAGCGACTACACGTTCGTATGGCGTCGACAGTGGTAATTTCTAAGAGTTTTGTAATTAAGGGGCTTTCCGGACTATTTGGATTTATTTTGGATACGATTTTCTATTTAACTTTTTTTTTTTTTGCAACGATTGGCAAAACAAACACGGTTTTTACTAAAATAAAGGTTTTTTTTAAAACTCAAATATATATATATCGATTTTTAAACTCTTCCGCTGTAAAATGTATTTTGACAAATAAATTAATTAAATAACATTTTCGGTAATAGTTCTAAAACTTGGATGATTTATCGAAATGATTCTGTTTTCAAAACCCCTTTTTGTGACATCTCCAGATTCGGCCATAACGTCTAGGCTGGATTTGGGGTGTTACATTATTCCTCTTCCTCTTCTTCCCTTTCCCTTTTTTTTTTTCTTATTTTGCTTCTACTTCATACCTCTCTTTCTCTTCTTCCCAAACGCATCCCAATTTTTACGCAGATGGTTATTGTTACTTTTCAATAGCTGATCAATTTTTAGGTGTTCCATAACCTTAACTTGAAAGATTATTAACAAAAAGAGATTCAGAGAAGCGAAGAATAACAGAGAAAAAAAGGGTAGATTGTTGACCAACTTCCTTCACTCTGGCTCTTAGATTGTTTTATCTATGTCTGTGTGTTAGGATTTTTAACTTTTTTTTTAATAATTTTAAAATCATCTCTAAATGGCATATAATTAACAATAATACCATGTCAACATTTAATTACATTTGGACCACCACATCAACAGTAAATGTTGACCATTAGTCAACTAATGGCCACATCAACATATACATTAAAAATAGACCAATTTGACAAAAAAAATAAATGTTCAGGGTTAAAGTGCTCCAAAAAAAGATAAAGGACCAAAGTGACCAAACAGTCAAAAGGTTAAAGGCCTTTTGTAGCATTATGCCAAATTTTAAAACCTGCAATCTAAAAGTCTTAAAATCTAAGTTCTAGAAATTTAACCAAAAGAATTATGAATCCAAGAGTACAACTACAAACAAGAAAAGTTATAACATCCCTACAACGTCTGTCCGAAAATAATCCTACATGGTTTAATAATTAGGATTTTCAATTTCAAAATAAACTAAAGAATCTAACGAGGACTCCAAAACCATCCAAAAGACAACATCTAAAATCTAAACTCTAAAATTAAATGGAGAAAGAATCTTAAAATCTAAGAAAACTATCTAAAAAAAATTAAATGAGACAAAAAAACTTAAAAAAAAAACTTAACACCTAAAATCTATATTTAGTTCAATGCCTAAATTTAAATTCAAAGTTTAAAAACTAAAAAAAAAATTCCTAAAATCTAATTCGATTTAAAAATTCTAAAATCTAATTAAAAATGAAATCTCAAATCCTAGTTTAAAAGACTTAATTTAATTTTTAAAAAATAAAACATTAAATGTAACTTAACATAAAATTTTAAAACCTACAATCTAAAAGTCCTAAAATCTAATTTCTAGAAATTTAACCTAAAAAAGCCTAATATTTAGATCCAAAATCCTTAAATGAACTAATTCAGAACCTAATAAAAAAAAATTTAAGATGAAATTCAAAAATAAGCTAACCAACCATAAAAAGGTACGCAATCCTAAAGAGAAAACCTCAAATAATCCCAATAGTTAATTTAATTTTTTAAAAAATAGAATCTTATACGTAACTTAACATAAATAGTTTAAAACCGACAATTTAAAAGTCTTAAAATCTAATTTCTAGAAATTTAACCAAAAGAAACCTAATATTTAGATCCAAGATCCTAAAATGAACTAATTTAAAACCTAATATAAAAAAAAAATAAAGTATGAAATTCAAAAAGAAGCTAACCTATGATAAAATACACAATGCTAAAGAGAAAACTTCAAATAATCCTAATACTTCAAAATAAGCTAACCAATTGGAGTTAAATCGATTAGCCACCTATCATCTATGTTTTTTAAATTAAACCTAAAAAAAATCCTAAAAACCGAGACTTAATCTTGTCGCCGAATTTCGAATCTACTACACACTAGAAAAGTTATAGCACCAGTGTCTGTCCAAAAATAACTATTCATCGTCCAATAATCAAAGTTTCCAATCTCAAATTAAGCTAAAGAATCTAACGAGGACTCCAAAACCATTCAAAAGACAACAATATCTAAAATCTAAACTCTAAAATCAAATGAATAAATAATTTAAAAATTTAAAAAAATATCTAAAAAAATTTAAATGCGAAAGAAAATTTTAAAATAAAACTTATGGCATAAAATCTAAATTTAGTTCAATGCCTAAATTTTAATTTAAAGTTTAAAAACTAGAAAAACATCAAAAGTCCTAAAAAATAATTTTAATACCTAACTTAAATATCTTAATTAAAAATTTAATTGGATGTAAAAATTCTAAAATCTAATTAAAAATGAAATTTTAAATCCTAGTTCAAAAGACTTAATTTAATTTTTAAAAAAACTAAACATTAAATGAACTTAACATAAAAATTTTAAAACCTATAATCTAAAAGTCCTAAAATCTAATTTCTAAAAATTTAACCAAAAGAATTCTAATATTTAGATCCAAAATCTTAAAATGAACTAATTTAAAACATAATATAAAAAAATTTAAAGTATGAAATTAAAAAACAAGCTAACCTACTATAAAATACACAATCTAAAGAGAAAACCTAAAATAATCTTAATACTTAATTTTTTTTTTAAAAAGAACCTTAAAAGCAACTTAACATAAAAATTTTAAGACATAATGCCTAAAATAAACTCTAACGTTTGACTTTTTGATCACTTTGGCAATTTATCTTTTCTTTTTGGAGTACTTTAACCCCTTACATTTTTTTTGTCAAATCAGTCTATTTGTAACATACGTGCTAACGAAGCCATTAATTGACTAAATGTCAACATTAGCCACTAACATGGCGGTTCAAATGTAATTAAATACTGAAGTGACACTATTTTATCTTATATGCTACTCTCCAACAAATGATTGTAAAATTATTTTAAAAAAAAAACAATAAAAAACCCTAACACACAGGTGAAGTAACAATTTCAGACCATGGTTGCTCATTAAAGTTCGAAAAGGTAATATCTGACAAAGTGAATATTTTGTCGACCCCTTATTCTCCGACAAAATTGGAGATAAAGATGGAGAGTTCTACACCTTCACCGCCCTTTGATGATTTCTTCTTCTTGTTCCCTTGCTTTTGGTTGAGTTCCAAGCTTTCACAAACAGCTTGAAGCTTAGCATTAAAAGAGGAATGCAAAGGCTTGTATTCACCGAAGTCGCCACCGATATGGGAACTTTGGTGACAAAGGTTAGGGATGTTGAGTCTCGCAAAATCACCCATAAGTTTATAGACCGCTTTATCATAAGGCTTCCTCAGCTATATCGAAAATGCCTAACGAAAGACGTGTCCGGTTTTTAGGTAGCCGGACCTCAACAACCCATTTTCCACATTGATGTTGCCTAACTCCTGTATAAAGCTTGGTGGTGAACCCATCTCTTTCATCGGGACTGGCTTGGGACTAAGAAAGCTGAGCATATGGTTGGTGTTAGGGTTGGTATTAAGTTGAGGATTTTGGTAAAGGTAGCTTGGTTGATTGTTTTGGAAGTAGAATTAAGCCAAAATTTGGTTCACCTAAGCTTGGGTTATTCAATAATTGATAGTGGGATCGTAGCAACAATGGATTTTTATAGTAGCAGTTCAGATATATATGGTGGAGAGTTGATGAAAGCACTTGAACCTGTTATGAAAAGTGCTTCTTCCTCTTCCTCTTCTTCCCCTTCCCTTTTTTCTTATTCTACTTCTACTTCTACTTCCTACATCTGTTTCTTTTCTTCCCAAATGCATCCCAATTTTTACGATGATTGTTATTGTTATTTCCTAAGAGTTGATCAATTTTTAGGTGTTCAACAGCCTCAACTTGAAAGTTTATTAACAAAAAGAGATTCAGAGAAGCAAAGATTAACAGAGAAGAAAAAAAGGGGGGGATTAAGGCTCACTCTGGCTTTTCTTCACCAACTTCCTTCACTCTGGCTCTTAAATTGTTTCATCTATGTCTGTGTGTTAGGGGTTTTGTCAAAACCATTTTAAAAGGAGTTTGGAAAAACCAGGTTCGACTTTTTGAAAAATGAAAAATGGGAGTCGCCACCAATCAGTTTAAGTGTGATTGAACCACCTTCAAACCACTTTTTGTTTGAAATCATTTGTTTTGGTCTACGAAATCAAGAAAACGGGTTCGGGAGTCGATTACGTACGAGGAAGGATTAACACCCTCGTAACGCCCAAATAATTGGTACCAAATTGAATAACTTTCTGTCTTTAATGCTAGAATTTTGAAAGTATTTAAAAATATGATCCCTTTTGAAATTAAAATAGTTCGAGTTTAAAACCGAGATTTCTTCGTTCCAAAAGAATACGATTATCACATCCAGCATGATAGGACACAATATTCTAAAACTCTTGTAACTGAAATCACCTCGTAATTTATAAAATCGTTTAGAAGGGTATTTTAGGCATTTAGACAAACGGGGAATCGTAACCCAGCATGTTAGGGCACTATTTCCCGAATTCCTAAATACGAAAAACATTGCCTTTATTTTTGAAAAAAAAATATTTCTTTATTTATGTTTTAACGATGATACAATCAAAATAATATATTACAGGGTAAAATTAAACTATTATAATACATGTTTTGATACAAATATAGCATAGAAGATACAATATAACATTCATATTTCATGTGATTAAACATAGGCAACATAAATTTCATGCATTAATGTTCCATAGCAAATAAAGCAAGTAAGATATGCAAATATAAGTTACAAATATGACATGAATAATTTTCATACCAACATAATTTTAATAACAATAAATAATTCATGCAATAGGAATATGTATATATTAAAACAAACTTTCATTAAAAAAAACAACACATTTGGGGTAATAAATGATAATGGACAAAAATATAACATATTTAATACATATTTTGAAATAATAAAAATGATTTTTATACTATTTTCTAGAATATAATACATATATTTAAAAATATTTAATTAATATTTTTATATATAATAAAATATAAATAATATATACACCATATAAAATAACATAATAATATATAATATAATAAAATAAATGGATTTCCAATATTTAATAATAAAGTATATAAATATAACATATAATTTTTAATATAAAATAATAATGAGTATTAATATAATATAAAATAATAATATGCAGTAAATAAATAATAATATTTAAAATAAATAAATTTAAAAGTGTAAGAGGACTAAAATTAAAAGCAATTAAAAACTTTGGGCTAATTAGAAAAATATAAAAAAAATTTGAGCCTATTTGGAAAGCGCGTTAAAACTGAGGGACTCACTGGGCAATTTGCCCTAATCCCAAAACGACACCGTTTCCATGAATACAGTTTTAAAGTCACTGTAAGGACCAAACTGAAACAAAATTAAAATGTTAGGGCTAAATTAAAAATAAAATAAAACAAAATCATAAATGTTAGAAATGCGGGAGGATTAATTGAATAAATAACCCAAAAGAAACACGCGAATCCTCCCCGGGTCGGGTCAACACGCGAATCTTTCCTGGGTTATATTCAAAACGACATCGTTTTGCTGCTTATTGAGTTAAGCAGAAACGGTGTCGTTTAGTAGAAGCTATATAAGACTATTTCTTAGTTCAAAAATCATTTCAGCCATTTTTACCCAAAAACAAAACCTGAGAGAACCCAAAAAAAAATCCTCGCCTCTCGAGCCGGCCAGGGGCCATCACCGCTCATCTTCGAGCCCCGTCGTGCATAGTCTTTACGCGCCAACACGCCGTCATCAGGACCACCGCATACAGTGGCTAGGGTTCGAAAAAAACCCATATTTTCTTTGCAAATCTTCAGGTAATCACTTCCCCTTTCTTTTTTCTTTATTACTTTTCATAAAAATGCATGTAAACACACACTCACAAGCAAACAGGTAAGAAAAAATAAAAAATAAAAAACTGAAGAAACGTTTCAAATTACCTTTCGAGCAAGTAACTGTTTTCTTTTTTATATATGCTTCGAAAAAAAGATTACAACTGTTCACTTTTTTTCTTTTTTGCTTTTTTCTTCACTGTTTTTTCTCTCTGTGTGCTGTGTAAATCTCTCCTTTATTATCTCTCTGCTTGTGTCTTTCTGCCTCTGTATATGTGTATCTATGCGTGTCCAAAAAACTTTTTTTATTACAAATCTGAAGAAAGGCTTTATAGCCTTTAGACTATGCATGTTTAGGAAAGAAATCTTTGTCTGCTTCTATTTCTTGCCATTTTTGTCTGTTTGGTTTCCTTTTCTGCTCTATTTTTCTTTTCCGTGTCTGTTGGTTTCCTTTTTCTGTCTTGCAGGTACCAAAAATCCAGCGAAGATCGCGTTGTGGATGCGAATCTTGCCTGGTGACCACAAGACGGCCTCTGCTGCGAAGATCTCAGCACCGATGGAGGCGCAAAGGTCAGTGGTGAGGCTTGAGATCACGGTGCACTGATAGTGGTGATGTTTAAGCCACTGGATTGTTGTGAGGCAAATGACGGCGACGTTCGGAGTGCCCAAAGCCTCTGGTCAGTGCTCTGATGGGACCTCGTGCGAGGTGACCATCAATCTGACCAGCATTGATGAGGGCCAGCTGGGGTGACGTGAGGGGACAGGGCTATTGATGGCCCTTGCTTTGGGGAGCGGAACGGGCTCGACGCGGCGGCTTCGAACCGCTCGCGGCGCTGAAGTTCCAAGGAAACCCTAAGGTTTCCTGCTGGTGTTTTAAGTCATTGGGCCTTTTGGGCCCGAGTGACTTGGGTCTATAGTAGATTAGTTTGGGTAATGAGTCTGTTTGTAAGGGTTATTGGGTTTAGACTTTTTAACGGACTTTTAAAATAAATAAATATTCATTTATTTTTTGTTTTTGGTTTTAAGGCCCGGGCAGATTTGTGCTGCTACAGGTTTTTTTTTAATAATTTTAAAATCATTTCTAAAAGGCATATAATTGAAAATAATGCCACGTCAACATTTAATTACATTTGGATCGTCATATCAGAGATAAATGTTGACCATTAGTCAACTAACAACCACATTAACATCTCTATTAAAAATATACCAAATTGACCAAAAAAATACTTAGGGTTAAAGTGCTCCAAAAGAAAAAATTGACCAAAGGGACAAAAAAATCAAACGTTGATAATGCTCTAGAATAACGTATTTTTATGTATTTGTAATGTGTTTATTCTGAGCTTGATCCTACTAATTTGAGCTATTTATGTTTTTTTATCTTTTAGGGATTGAATTGGAGGCAAAAGTAAAATTAAGGGACAAAAGTGCGAATTTGGAAACACAATGGGCTGACATGCGACACAGGAAAAAGATTGTGCCAAAAGTGCGAGCATGAAAGAACAAGGACTAAAAACGCAAAAAGAAGAGATTTTATTCTATAAGACTCCATTTTATTTATATTAGGATAATTATTAGGATTATTTAATTTTAAAATTTTATTTTAATTATCTTTAATTAAATATATTTATCTTTTTGGAATTTAAGTCAAATTAGACTGTCTCCCTAGCACTATAAATAGGGGGTGAAGTGACTCTATTTGGGTTCATCTTTTTCTGTAAACATTCTCCCCCTGAAAGTCTAAGCTTTTGTTTCTTCATAGTTTCTTTCAATAAAATTCCTTTTTCTATTTTTCTATTTTTTTCTTTTCCACCATTATCATGAGCCACTAAAACCTATCTAGCCGAAAGTTGTCAATATTCTCCAAAAAGGGTTCTTGAGGCCTAGAATCCGTACTTAACCTTCTCGCCAAGTATTCATCGTTTCTCCACACTACGGGCTGACGCTTCTGTCCATGGCCCTTAAGAAGTAAGCTTTTCAACATATACAAAGGCGGCCGCTTTGTATGTTTTGGAAGGATTGCACAGTCAGTTCGTTAACTTACTGCGTCAGAGGTTGGCGAGCCAAAGAGACAAAATGGCGTTAGATTCACCATTAAAAAACGTTGATCTAGCATAGATTACTAGCTAGAGTCAGGTTCCCTAAAAATCGTAAGTCTAATCTTTGGAGCTGGTGGTCATAGGCGTCCTTTTCCACTATAACTGACTTACTTGAGTTGAAAAGAGTTACTTAAAAGCCAAGGATTGAACCCAAGGCGGAACGAGATAACCGGAGGCTGGAATCTCGCTATATAAGAAACTTTCTCTTTTCCCAACTCTATTTATTTTTCCACATTTCAATTTCTGCAATTTATTTATTTTTGCAAATTCAATTCACTGTAAATTCTGTTTTTATTTTTCCAGATTCTTAATTTTATTTTTTTATTTTTCAAGAACGCAAGTTTTCTTGGCCAAGAAATTGTCCAGGATTTCAAGAACGAGCATTCGTACAATCCGATCCCTAAGAATTCGACCCTACTTCCCCTTTACTATTATTTTTACTATTTTACAAGGAATAAGATATTTTTGGTGCTTTCAACGACACATCAAACGTTAAGGGCTATTTTCAGTATCATGCTAAATTTTAAAACTTATAATCTTAAAATTTAATTTCTAGAAATTTAACCAAAAGAAACCTAATATTTAGATCCAAGATTCTAAAATGAACTAATTTAAAACCTACTATAAAAAAATTAAAGTATGAAATTCAAAAAGAAGCTAACCTATTATAAAATACACAATGCTAGAGAGAAATCTTTAAATAATCCTAATACTTCAAAATAAGCTAACCAAAATCAATTAGCCACCTATTATTTAAGTTTTTAAAATTAAACCTAAGAAAAATCCTAAAAACCAAGACTTAGTCGCCGAGTTTTGAATCCAAGAGTACAATTACACACAAGAAAAGTTATAACATCCCTACAACGTCTGTTCGACAACAATCCTACATGGTTTAATAATCAAGATTTCTAATCTCAAAATAAACTAAAGAATCTAATGATGACTCCAAAACCATTCAAAAGACAACAATATCTAAAATCTAAATTCTAAAATCAAATAGAGAAAGAACCTTAAAATCTAATAAAATATCTAAATTTTTTTTTAAATGAGACAGAAAGCTTTTAAAAAAACTTAACACCTAAAATCTAAATTTAGTTCAATGCCTAAACTTAAATTCAAAATTTAAAAACTAAAAAAAAATAAAAAAAATTCTAAATATAATTTTAATACCTAATTTAAAAATCTTAATTAAAAATCTAATTGGATATAAAAATTCTAAAATCTAATTAAAAATGAAATCTTAAATCCTAGTTCTAAAGACTTAATTTAATTTTTTAAAAATAAACATTAAATGTAACTTAACATAAATTTTAAAACCTACAATCTAAAAGTCCTAAAATCTAAAGTTAATTAAAACTTTATATTAATAGGAGGTCAAGAGTGCTCTCCATAGTGTCCTAGAGAGTGGTAACTGCCGCAGTTTAGGATGGAGGAGGGTGGTGGCCAGAAGAGGGAAAACAATGAGAAGATATCCTTGCTTGCAGAAGAACTCATTCAATTATCAGTAAAGAGTTCAAGGGTGACGCCAAACGGCAAACCGACTTTGATCTGCTCAGTATGGACAAAAAAGTCTTTTAATCCAAAAAGTTTTAAGGCACAGATGAAAAGCATATGAAAAACAAAGAAAAAGTTTGAGATTCAATTGGCAGGACAAAATTTATTCTCAATTGTTTTTGATCTAGAAGAAGATTTGGAGACGGTTTTGGAAGGTAGACCCTGGTTATTTCGTAAGAACATTATTCTATTTGATCGACTGACCAGATCTATCGCGAGAGATCAGATTTGTCATATCCATTCACTGTTCTAGATTAAAATTGGGACGTGCTTACTAGAGTTTGATAGGAAAGATTTAATGCATGCTATAGGCAGTACTTTTGGGGGAGTTCTGAAGTCTGAAATTAATGGCGATAATTGTAGACTTAGAGCTAACCTAGATGTGTAGAAACCTCTTAAGAGAGGGATTTTTGTCTCAAGTGATAACGGGGTAAAATCGTGGGTTTCTTTCAAATATGAGAAATTGCCGATTTTCTATTTCGGGTGCGGTAGAATGGGGCATAGTCTCACTGACTGCTTGATGTTAAGCCCTGCAGATAAAAACAAAGTCATTAATGATCCACCATACTCTATAGCGTTGAAAGCCGAATCAAATTTGGTAGGGAAGGAGAGTATAAAATTAAATGCTTTTGCAAAAAAGGTGGGTACTTAAGCTTCTTACATAGGTACACTAGTAAAAGTACCAAATGATACTGACATGGCAGTAAATGTACAGTTTCACAAGGGGAGGTAATAGGCGGAAGGCAATTGGCAGGCTGGTTGGAAGGGGTACAGGAACAGGAGTCGGGTTGCAATAAGTTGGAAACTGACGCGACAGATGCTTGCAATATTGAGATGGGCAGATCTCCAGTAGCACTCAAGAAGTCTAGTTGGAGAAGATTAATTCTAGCAAATTAGTCTAAAAATCGGAGGTACGAAAGTTTAGGGGGGGAAGAGAAAATTACCAGAATTGGCTGATGGCAAAAACGATGCAGAAGTGTCAGATAGGGATGTAGCAAAGAGGTTGAAAGTGGAAGAGATAGCTGTTAGAGGAGAGGTACCAAGCAGTAAAATGACGGATGTTTTAGTTCATAATGTGATACAAAGAGAATTAGGATCGGCGGCTGCCAACAGGTCAGCAGACCGGGCACAAGAAAAATCTTATGCTGGAATGTCCGTGGATTGGGGAGTCCACGGGCGGTACAGAGGCTGTGATATTTATTTAAGCAGCATAATTCCCATATGGTATTCTTAATGGAGACGGAATTAGACAAAAAAACATATGGAAAAGGTTAGAAGGAGCTGTGTTTTTTCAAGTGGAATTGAAGTAAAAGCATAGATGGCTCGTAGAGGATGTGTTTAGCATGGAAGGGTGACGTCAAGGTCAAGGTGCAGAGCTTCTCTAAGTGGCATATTGATGTTCTGATTCAGGAGGATGATAGCCAAGAAGAGTGGAGATTTACGGGGTTCTATGGTTCACCATATCTAAAAAATAAGAGTAGCGTATAGGATTTGCTCAGAAGATTAGGACTAGTACATAATTATCTCTGGCTGCTTGTTGGAGATTTCAATGAAATTTTGTATTCTTTTGAGAAATCTAGAGGAGTTCAAAAGGATCAGAGGAAGATGGAGGCATTTAAGGAGGTTTTGGAGGAGTGTCAATTAATGGATATTGGTTACACGGGGGTTTGGTTTACTTGGGAAAGAGGTAGTATGCTAGAAACAAACATAAGGGAAAGGCTGGATAGAGGGGTCGTAAATGAAAAGTGGTTAACCCTATTTCCAATGGGCAGTATACAACATCTCCCTTATTCAACATCAAATCATTGTCCCATTATCCTAAATACAGAAAATAACAATACCGCCAAAAGAAGTCAAAATTTTCATTTTGAGGCCTGGTGGACCATGGAGGAGACGATCGAACTCGTAATCAAGGAATCTTGGGAGTCTACTACAGGTCCGTTAATTGAGAAACTAGAAAGATTACAAGCTCAATTGGAAAGTTGGGCAAGCAAGATTAAAAGGAAAAGGGAGAGTCTGAAAAGAAGTTAACAAATGAGCTTGAAAGTCTGGAGATAGATATGGAGATAGATAAAATGATGATGAAATGCTAGCACGGATTGACACAAAAATCCACCTTAATATGGAGATAGATAAAGACGAACTGTACTGGGAGTAACGAGCTAGCCAAGTGGCTCCAATTTGGGGATAGGAATACAGCCTACTTCCACAAAAGTGCGTCAGCTCGCAGGAGAGCTAACACAATTTTTAAGCTAGTTTTAGATGATGAGAGGGAAATTACGGATGAGTTAGAGATTAATGAAAATGCCACTTGGTTTTTTCAAGAGCTATTCACAACAACGACAAGTGGTGACCCAAGTCATTTGCTAACAGACATTGACGGCAACATCTCTCACAAGGAGAATGAATTCTTATTATCTCTATTTAGGGAATAAGAGATTTGGTTGGCATTAAAAGGGATGGGACCCACCAAAACACCAGGACCAGATAGCAATGTTTTTTCAAAAGTATTGGCATATTGTAGGCAAGGATGTCGTTGATTTCTATTTGAGGATTCTGAATAATAACAAAGAGGTGGCGTCATTAAAAAACACAGACATTGTGCTTATTCCAAAACTTTCAAAGCCCACTAAACTTGTGAATTTCAGGCCCATCAGCCTATGCCCAATCATGTACAAAATCGTGGCAAAAACTATAGCTAACCGCTTATAAGAGGTCATTGATAAATGTGTTGACAAGGTACAGAGTGCTTTTGTTCCTGGAGACTCATCTCAGACAATATGATTTTAGCCTATGAAATTCTTCACACTTTCCGACAAAAACGTACAGGGAAAAAAGGGCTTATGGCAGTGAAGCTGGACATGAGTAAGACATATGACAGAGTTGAGTGAAATTTTATAAAAGAAGTGATGTTAAGAATGAGGTTTGCAAGCGAATGGGTCAGACTCATAATGAGATGCATTACAATAGTCTCTTACGCAGTTAATATTAATGGTAGGAGCGGCAGAATTTTTCAATCGACTAGGGGGATACGACAAGGCGACCCACTGAATCCGTTTCTTTTTCTTATATACAGTGAAGGTCTTTCATCGTTGTTGAGAATCGCGAAGCATGAGGGACGGTTGAAAGGCGTAAAAGCTAGTAGAAGAGGGCCAGAGCTAACTCATTTATTATTCGCAGATGATTGCATGATGTTTGGTAAAGCAACATAAAGGGGGGCAATAATTTTGAAGGACATACTCAAGGAATATGAAAGCTGTTCGGGTCAATATGTGAACTTTAGCAAATCAACCATTTTTTATAGTTCAAACACTACAGATGACAGAAAAGAATAAGTGTCTTCATTGCTAAGAGTTAGGATCTCAACAAATCCAGAAAAGTACATGGGATTTCCCAATGTGGTTGGCAGAAGGAAAAAAGAGTCGTTTTAGAATTTAGTGGACAAAAAATCTATGTGCTTGAAAGGTTGGAGCAACAGATTTTTGTCCCATGAGGGCAAGGAGGTACTTATCAAATCAGTATTACAAGCGGTACCAACATATGCTATGTCTTGTTTCCTCCTACCTAACAATTTATGCGGAAGGTTTGAAAGCATTTTCGCTAAGTTTTGGTGGCAAAAAGGATTTAGGAAGAGAGGAATCCATTGGTGTCAATGAAAACATTTGTGTCGACCTAAAAATGAAGGAGGATTGGGGTTTAGGAATATGGCCCAGTTCAACATAGCTCTTTTGGCAAAACAAAGATGGAGACTGCTAGTTAATCCAAATTCATTAGTCACACAAGTTTTGAAAGCGAAATATTTTCCAGAAAATGGTTTTATTAATTCGCGGTTGGGGAATCAGAGTTCGTATGCATGGCGCAGTATATGGGCGGCGAAGGGTTTATTGGAGAAAGGCCTAATTTGGAAGGTTGGTATGGGTACAAGTATTTCAATAAGAAATAATATATGGATTCCAGATTTTAGGAGTTTAAGGTTATCTACTGATAATGTTCATTTGCGTGTTGATTCAGTTGCTGAGTTAATCAATAATAATGAAAGAAACTGGAATAGAGAATTGATTGCCAATACCTTCCTAGAAGAAGTAGCTAAACTGATCCTTCGTATCCCTTTGGCGATGGAACCTCATAGTGATTTTCTGGCTTGGACCGAAGAACCTTCAGGAGAGTATACAGTTCGTAGCGCCTACAAACTATTACAAAGTGGGGATCCTAGAGCTTATACTGTACAGAACGTCTATAGGGGTTTTTACAAAAAAACTTGGCCTTTTTATTAAACTAACCCAAAAAAATAAATAAATTATCAAAATAACCCACATTTTTAATAAAATACAAAAATAACCCGTTTTCTACAGTAAAAAGTGGTGAAGCCATATGATATGGCGCCACCACAGTGCCACGTTAGCAACGACTATTAAAAAATTATTTTTTGGTGGAGCCATGTTGAATGGCGCCACCAGTATAAAATACCAGGGAAATACTTAAAGTTTTGAAAAAAACGGGAGACTTAAAAAAAAAAATACCATTTTCGGGTGGAGCCATTCTAAATGGCGCCACCACTTTCCTGTCACCTTTTTTTTTTTTTCAAATTTCTTTTGTTTTTTTTCCTTTTATTTTCATATTTCTTTTTTTTTACTTTTTTATTTTATTTCTTAATAAATTGTCTTTTTATTTTTTTACCTTTTTTTATTTTTTTCTTATTTTATTTTGTTTATTTTTTATTATTAACTTTAAAAAATTTGTAATGTATATTTTTAAAATTTTAATTATTATTTTTAAAGATATTTTTTTAACTTTAGATATATATTTGTGAAATTAATTTTTTTATATATTTTAAAAATGTATTTTCAAATTAATTTTTTAAAATTTTAAATATTAATTTTTAAATATTAACCATATTTTTAATAATATAAAATCATTTAAACTTTTAAAATTTGTAAATACAATTTCTTTAATTTCTTTTTACATTTTTTAACTTTTTTTTTTAATTTTTGAAAAGTTTGGGGGACCTTAATAATAATTTTTTAATTTTCTGGTGGAGCTTTCAAATGGCGCCACCAGTTTCTGCCACCTTTTTTTTTTATTTTTTTTACTTTTTTATTAAATTTTGTCTTTTTCTTAATTTTTTTCTTTTTTAAGTTTTATATTATTTCCTTATTTTATTTTGTTTATTTAATTTATATTATTAATTTTAAAAAATTTGTAATGTATATTTAAAATATTTTACAATTTTTTTAAATTTAAATTATTATTTTTAAAATTATTTTTTTAACTTTAGATATATATTTGTGAAATTATTTTTTATAAATTTTAAATATATATTTTTCAAATTAGTTTTGAAATTATTAGTTTTATAATATTTGAAATGTATGTTTAATATTTTATTAATTTTACATACAACTTTTTTATAATATTTGAAATGTATGTTTAATATTTTAAATATATGTTTAATATTTGAAATAAAATATTAATGATTTATTTTGTTTCTTTTTCAAAGTTGATTGGTTTTCCACGGGCCAAATTTTGTCTTGGGCCTACTTTTAAGTTTAGCTTGTTTTATGTAAACTTTTTTTGATTTATTTTAAAGCCCAATCTGATTATGATTCAAAAAAAAAAAAAGTCCTAAAATCTAATTTCTAGAAATTTAATCCAAAAAAGCCTACTATTTAGATTCAAAATCCTAAAATGAACTAATTTAAAACCTAATATAAAAAAAATTAAAGTATGAAATTCAAAAATATGCTAACATACTATAAAGTACACAGTCCTAAAGAGAAAACCTCAGATAATCTTAATACTTAATTTAATTTTTAAAAAATAATCTAAAAGTCTTAAAATCTAATTTCTAGAAATTTAACCAAAAGAATCCTAGTATTTAAATCCAAGATCCTAAAATGAACTAATTTAAAACCTATTATAAAAAAAATTAAAGGATGAAATTCAGAAAGAAGCTAACCAACTATAAAATACACAATCCTAAAGAGAAAACTTCAAATAATCCTAAGACATAAAAATAAACTAACCAATTGGAGTTAAATTGATTAGCCACCTATCATCTAAGTTTTTAAAACTAAACCTAAGAAAAATCCTAAAAACCAAGACTTAGTATTGTCGACGACTTCTGAATCCAAGAGTACAATTACACACAAGAAAAGTTATAGTACCCTTACAATGTCTGTTCGAAAACAACTAAAGAATTTAAGGAGGACTCCAAAACTATCCAAAAGACACCAATATCTAAACTCTAAACTCTAAAATGAAATAGAGAAAGAATCTTAAAATCTAACAAAAATATCTAAAAAATTATAAATGAGAAAGAAAACTATAAAAAAAAAACTTAACAAATCAAAATTTGGTTCAATGCCTAAATTTTAATTTAAAGTTTAAAAACTAAAAATCATCAAAAATCCTAAAATATAATTTTAATACCTAATTTTAAGATCTTAATTAAAAATCTAATTGGTTTCAAAAATTTAAAAATCTAATTAAAAATGAAATATTAAATAAGAAATACTTAATTTAATTTTTAAAAGAAATAAAACCTTAAATGTAACTTAACATAAAAATTTTAAAACCTACAATCTAAAAGTCTTAAAATCTAATTTCTAGAAATTTAATCAAGAGAAACCTAATATTTAGATCAATGAACTAATTTAAAATTAAAGTATGAAAATAAAAAATAAACTAACCAACTATAAAATACACAATACTAAAGAGAAAACCACAAATAATCCTAATATTTAAATTAAGACACAATCTCTAATCAAATCTAAAATGATAAATACAATAAATAACAAAATCCCAAACAACAAATTCTAAAATAGTAAGTAGAAATAAAATATGAGAAATTACCATTACTTCTAAAATAGAAAGTAAAAATAAAATATGAGAAATTACCATGGAATAAAATACAATCTAACATTACTCAAACAAAATAAAGCAATATACCAAATTTCACAATTATCGAACCAAGATATATGCTATAAAACTATATAAACAAAACTTAAACAATAGTTAAAGCAAAAAGCAATCTAAAATTTAAATACAATACAAGTTTAAAATCCAATCGAACAATCAACAACAACAAGGATGATAAAAATAACAACAACAATAATAATAAAATGGAGAAATCTAAATCAATAGAATAAAATAAATCAAAATAAAAAATGAGATTAAAAAAGGCTTTAAAATCGAAATAAAAAAGGTATGAAGTAGAGGACCTATTTGGCACTTAATTTTCTTGAAATTTCAAAATCTGGGAGAAACCAAAACCAGAGGGACAAGAACTGCAATTAGTCCATGCGGCGATCCTTTTCTGCTAATGGCAAGACGTAGAAGGAATTATGTAGAAAATATCCCTTTATATAACCCTATAAATAACCTTAAAACACCAAAAAAAATGGAGAAATGTAAATCAATAGGATAAAATAAATTAAAATAAAAAATGAGATTAAAAAAGGATTTAAAATCGAAACAAAAAATGTAAGAAGCAGAGTACCTATTTGGCAATTAATTTGCATGAAATTTCAAAATCGGGGAGAATTCAAAAGCAGACGAACGAGAACTACAATTAGTCCATGCGGCGATCCTTTTCTGCAAAAGGCGGGAGGTAGAAGGAATTATGTAGAAAATATTTCTTTACATAACCTTATAAATAACCCTAAAACACCAAAAAAAAAAATGGAGAAATCTAAATCAACAGGATAAAATAAATCAAAATAAAAAATGTTATTAAAAAGGGATTTAAAATCGAAATAAGAAAAATGTAAGAAGCAGAGTACCTATTTGGCAATTAATTTGCCTGAAATTTCAAAATCGAGGAGAATTCAAAAGCAGAGAGACGAGAACTGCAATTAGTCCATGCGGCGATCCTTTTCTGCAAAAGACGAGACGTAGAATGAATTATGTAGAAAATATCCCTTTACATAACCCTATAAATAACCCTAAAACACTAGAAAAATGGAGAAATCCAAATCAATAGGATAAAAAAATGTAAGAAACAGATGACCTATTTGGCAATTAATTTGCCTGAAATTTCAAAATCGGGGAGAAATCAAAGGTAGAGGAACGAGAACTGCAATTAGTCCATGCAGCGATCCTTTTCTGCAAAAGGCGGGACGTAGAAGGAATTATGTAAAAAATATCCCTTTACATAGCCCTATAAATAACCCTCAAGCACCAAAAAAAGCATTCTTCTCTTTCTAAGTTTTTAAACCGACTTTTCTTTTCTTTTTTTCTTTGCTTCACTTTTTTCTCCGACGAGGCTCCACCATCGAAGAATACAAGAGTTCTCCAGTTCCCGGCTGCGGGCCACCGTGGCCGATAAAAAAATTTCGTTTCTTCTCTGTTTTTTTTTAATATTTTGGTTTTCTTTCTAAAACTCTTCTAAAAAATGATTTTGAAAAAATATATTGTATAAACACTCTTTTTTTTTTTTTAATTTCTTAGATCTTAGAAAACTCAGATCTATTCTTGAAGATCTGTAATCTAAAAGAAAGAAAAGAAACAAGAGGGGGAGAAAGAATGGATCGAGGAAATGAGGAAAAACAGAGTTCGGGAAAGTAGAGGCCGGGGTTCATCGCCACCGTTCACGAATGTAGAACGGCGTCGGGCTCCCCCTGGTTTTGCTCTAAACGCATGCATGAAAAAAAAAAAAAGAATGGCCAAGTGGCCCGAAACGAATGGCGGCCAATGGCCAAGCCAAGAAGAGAAGGGAAGAATCTACCTCTTTTTTTTTGTTCTTCTTTCCTTTTCTACTCAGTTTTCTCCTCTCTTTTTTTGAATTTTTTGATGCATTAGCAAATCTAAGCAGAAGAAGAATCAAAAGAAAAGAGAAGCTAGGAAGAAGAAGAGAATGTTAAATTTTTTGGATATATTTCATAACGACCTTTTCCCCATACAACTCGTGCTAAATAAGAAAAATAATAAAGAAAACAACTTGGCAAAATCTGTTATACTCAAACGCATCGTTTCACTAATGTTCAACGTTGCGTTTTACTGTTTTAACCTTAGAACCCAAAACTCTCCGTTTTACTAAAGATCAAAACTCCTCGTTTGCTTAAATAAGATTAACTGATTATAATTAACTTTATTTCTTTAATCTTCTATTCCCTGTTATCTGCCATTCTAGCTCACATCAATACTCCCTTCCCGAGATAAAATCCTTGTCCTTAAGGATGAAAATGAGGATATTTAGTTTCAAGCAGGTCGAGAGATTCCCATGTAGCATCTTCAGGAAAAGAATCAGCCTATTCAACTGAGACTTCAGTCACTACTCGGTTGCACTTCTTGACCATTCTCCTATCCACAATTCGAGCTGGTTCTTTTGGTAATACACCATGAATATCATCTACCAGTGGCAATTGAGCCTACTTGACCGATGCACCGATATGTTTCTTCAATTGAGAAACATGGAAAGTGGGATGTATATGAGATCCCGGAGGCAACTGAAGGGTGTATGCTACCTCTCCCCTTAATCATAGGAAAAGGCCCATAGAATTTTGGAGATAGTTTCTGATTAAGGATCCTTCGAACGGTCTGCTGCTATAAGGTTGTAGCCTCAAATAAACTAAATCCTCTACTTAGAACATCCACTCTGAACGATATTAGTCAGCGAAAAGCTTCATACGCTTTTGAGCTCTCGTTAGATAGAACTGCAGTAGTTTTCTCGCTGCCTCTCGAGCTTGCAAACTTCTATCTACACTCGCTACTGAAGAAGTGCCCGCCAGATAGGGCATGTGAGTAGGAGGTGGCTGACCATATAAGGCTTCATATGGGGTAAGCCGAATGGATGAGTGAAAGGACGAGTTATACCACCACTCAGCAAGGGGTAGCCAAAGGAACCAGTGAGCAGGTGTTTCGCTAGTCATGCACCGCAAGTAATTTTCAATGCATCGGTTTAAAACCTCCATCTTCCCATCCATTTGAGGGTGGTAGGCTGCGGATAAAAGTAGTTTGGTGCCTGAGTCGAAACAACTCCTGACAAAAATTTTATCTCTGTCCGATATAAGCGAGTCAGGCATACCATGTAGTTTGTAAATATGAGTCAAGTATTCCTGTGCTACATCCTTAGCTGTATACGAATGGGATAATGACAAAAAATGACCGTACTTAGTCAAATGATCAACCACAACTAAAATAGAGTTTTTCTTGTTGGAAGTTGGCAGCCCTTCAATAAAATCCAAGCTAACAACTGACCAAGCTCTGTCAGGTATAGGTAGTGGCTGAAGGAGTCCCATATATGCCACCGACTCACTTTTGCACTTCTGACACACCACACACACCTCACCAATTTCTTAACGTCAAAAGTGAGACCCTTCCAATAGAGCAAGCTAGACAAACGCTTCATGGTCACATGAACACCTGAGTGGCCACCAACTGCACTGGCATGAAAATGAGAAAACAAATCCTGTTGTAGCTCTAGATCTTTTCCCACCACAATCTTTCCTTTTCGATACAAAAATCGACCATTCCATGAATACTTTTGATCGTGAGACTGAGACTGTTGGAGATTTTGTATATGTTGTTGCAGCTTATCATCGATTGTATAAGACTGTTAAACCCTTTCCAAAAGACTTGATATAACTAAACTAACTGACATTTGAAAATACTGACCTTGCTCTTGCTGAGGGTGTCAAAATAGGGTATCAGCTACCTTGTTATTAATTCCCTTCCGATAAGAGATCTCAAAATCATAGCCGAGCATCTTAGCTACCCATCGCTGCTGAAAAGGAGTGACAGCGAACTGCTCAGACAAAAATCGTAAGCTTTGGTGATCGGTTATAATTTTAAAGTGTCTCCCCACCAAATAAGCATGCCATTTTCGAACAACCAATAACACTGCAAGTATTTCTTTTTCATAAATCGAAAGGGCCTGGTGTCTTACACCTAAAGCTTAACTAAAGAAAGCCACCGGTCTCCCTTTCTGCTATAACACTGCCCCAATGCCGAAGCTGCTTGCATCTGTATCCACCATAAATTCAAGATGAAAATTAGGGAGAGCTAATACTGGTGCAGTACATAAGGCAGGTTTTAAAGCTTGAAAAGCTTCAGTTGCTTGAGCCGACCACTGCCATGCATTTTTTTAACAACTCCGTGAAAGGTCGAGCAAGAAGTCCATAGTTCCTTATAAATCTCTTGTAATATCCCGAGAGCCCCAAGAAGCTCCTCAACTCTTTCACTGATTGAGGAAGTGGCCATGAAGAAATGCACTCGACCTTAGTCTTGTCCATGAAAACTGTTCCCTCCTGCAATACATGTCCCAAATACTCAATTTGAGAGGTGCCAAAATAGCATTTAGATTTTTTTGCGTACAATTGTTGTTCCCGTAAGATGAGAAGAACAACCCTCAAGTGTTGTTGATGCTCAAACCAAGATCGTGAGTACACCAAAGTGTCATAAAAAACACTAACACGAACTTCCTCAACAATGGCTTAAAAATAGAATTCATGAGAGCTTGGAAGCTAGAAGGAGCATTAGTGAGGCCAAAAGGCAACACGAGAAACTCATAATGCCCCTCATGTGTTCGAAATACTATTTTATGCACGTCAGGCTCCCACATCCGAATTTGATGATATTCGGACCGCAAATCCAATTTGAAAAACACTCGAGCTTCTCCTAGCTCATCCAACAATTCCTCAATGATAGGAATATGGAACTTATCTTTAATGGTATGCTGGTTTAACTGCCTATAATTAACACAAAGTCTCCAACTCCCATCTTTCTTTTTGACCATCGCTATAGGAGAAGCAAAAGAGCTAGTGCTATCTCATATTATGCCCGCTTGGAGCATTTCTCGAATCAATCTTTCCATCTCATTTTTCTGTACAGCCGGATACCTGTAAGGCCACAATTTGATCACCACCGACTCATCCTTCAACGGTATACGGTGGTCATGCAGACGATATGGTGGCAGTCCCTTTGGAATTTGGAAAATGTCATCAAATTCAGTCAATATCCCTCGAAAATAATCATCCAATTTAGGAACGTCCTTAACTACAAGCGTCATTTGATCCGGAGAACTTAGCACTGCTGCATAAGGTCCCAAAGAATTTCTTACCACTATAAAGCATTTAGGATTCGATTCACTACTAACCATTGCCAACGAACCAAGAACAATGCCCTGGATAATGCATGGTTTACCCTTATCCACGAACTGCATTGTTAACGAACTAAAATTCCACACAATATCACCTAAAGCCAAAAGCCATTGAACCCCCAACACCATATCACACCCCTTCAATGGCAGAACCATAAAGTCTGTTTCAAATTGGTAAGTTTGAACCTCCCATGACACTCTTCTGCATAATCCCCTAGTGAACAGACAACTACCGTTCGCCGCTGAAACCTTCAACTAATCGTGATGCATTACAGGTAATGATAACATACTAACCAGTTTGGTATCAATGAAGTTGTGTGTGCTGCCTGAGTCGACCAAAATGATGGCGCAGCTAGACCCTACTCGAGCAGCTACTCGCATAGTGTTATGCCCTTGTAAGCCAGTAAGCGCATGCAACGATATCACAGGGGAAGATTTAGCAGACTCCTCTTCTAAGCCACACTCCTCTAACTTGTCCAAGCATTCTTAGAAGTCCTCCGCTTCACTATCCGATAGAGGTTCCAACAAAAATTGATACAGTTGGGATTCGACACACTTATGTCCTGCATAATATTTGGCCCCGCACCAGAAACATAAGCCTTTCTGCTTTCGTTCAGCCATCAATGCTGGTGAAATAGACCGAGATCCTGACTTGTTCTCTGAGGCATCGCTAGCAGATTGTGAGCCTGAAATAGCCCTTGTAGGAGTCAAAGAATACCCCGAGATAACAGAAGAAAGAGGTAGATATTTAGGGGAGCTGGTTACCACTGATGTGGGCTTCCTTGCTGGGTAGGATAGGAGTACTTCAATCTTTCTAGCTAGCTGAAAAGCCTCTATCAGGTTCGAAGGCTCAAACAGATCCAGATAATGGCCAATATCAGCTTTCAAATTACTAAGGAAAATCTGAAAGCATAAGATTCTGGAAGATGCAACTGATTTAATAACCCCACAAACATATCCTGGTACTGTTCAACAATACCTTGTTGCTTCAAATTTACTAACTCCTTCATAGGATTTCCAAATTGCCCAAATCCAAAACGGTCCTACATGCTCTTCATGTACACTGGCCATGACAACATTTGGAGACCACCATTACGCTGGGAATAAAATTGATGCCATTCCAATGCACGTCCCTCCAAGTTTAACATAACCGTGCGAATCTTGTTGGCTTCAAGTGTACCTTCAACTTCAAAGTATTGCTCCAATTTAGTCCACCATCCTCTGAAATCATTGCCGTCGAACCTAGAACATTCAAGCCGACTGACCTTAGCTGATACACCAACCAAATCTGACTGATTCCTTTGGTGCACACTATTCATTTCCGTCACCTTAGGATCCACTGCCGCCTGTTGAAACTCGGGCTCTTTAGGCAAGAACCTAGGAGGGGCACCTAAAACTCCTTTTCCCTTGTCCGTGGTGCTGTGAACAGTAGGTCAGTAGGTGGAGGACAAAAATATTGGCCCAAAAACGCCTGCAAATCCCCATGGAACTCATCCTTAAACTCCTAGAATCGAGCCTCCATCTTAGTCTCCAAACGAACTATCTCCTCTTGTAACTTAAAAACTTCTTGCTGTAGCACGCCAACCTCTTTTTGTAGTCACGTCGAAACTCTATCACCGGCCATCAGGGGGATCTGTAGTGGCTCTGATACCTTTGATGCGTTAGCAAATCTAAGCAGAAGAAGAATCGAAAGAAAAGAGAATCTAGGAAGAAGAAGAGAATGTTAAATTTTCTGGATATATTTCATAACTACCTTTTCCCCATACAACTCGTGCTAAATAAAAAAAATAACAAAGAAAACAGCTTGGCAAAATCTGTTATACTCAAACGCATCGTTTCACGAATGTTCAACGCTACGTTTTACTGTTTTAACCTTAGAAACCAAAACTCTTCGTTTTACTAAAGATCAAAACTCCCCGTTTGCTTAAATGAGATTAACTGATTATAACTAACTTTATTTCCTTAATCTTCTATTCCCTACTGTCTGTCATTCTAGCTTACATCATTTTTTAAGGTTTCTAGTATCCTACTGATTCTGACCGTTACATATTATTGCTAATCTTTTGGTTTATTCTTGTTAATCTGTAGGTTTATTTCCATGCAGGTTTATATACACGGCTGCTAACCAGATCGGCCGGGGTTAATCTTTTGATTTAGCAAATGATCTTCCAATTGGTCTGACACCAGATTGGGTTGAATATTTAAAATTAGGCTTGAAAACACTCTTGGGACTTTATATTTCAAAATAAAAACTAATTGGATTTTAAATGGAAATTGGATCTGAATTAAATTTTATAATTGATTTGGACTTTTAAGTAAAAAAAAAAAAAGCTTCCAACAGGCCTAAAAAATAAATAAACATTCGAGCTTAAAAAGTCTTGAAAAGGACTTTCAATGACCATAAAAATATTTAAACGACATTTTATCTAATGAGGTTCTTTGAGTGTCCCAAGGCAATGATGGACAAACCTCACTCAATGTGAGTTTAGACAAACCCATATTGCAAACATGGCAGTTTTGAGATGCTTGTGTGGTATCTTGTCAGCCTTTGTGGCATACTCTGTATAGATTATGTTTGTGGCATACTCTAATTAGATTACTTTAGAGTGTATTTTGTAATAAAGACTTATAGTGTGTTCAGTATATCGTTTGCTTGCCTCTAATGCGTTCTATGAAGCTTGTTGGGGTAGCAAACCAGAGATTATGTATGATTGTCTGTACGATGTGCTCTATTAGGTCTACATGACGTGCTTTCAAGAATGTCTGGTACGATTTGAGTTTGAATGTCTGTCTCAATGGTAAGATAGGAGTAAATTCTTTTAGTTTTATAATAAGTATAGAAAGTGAGGAGTAATGTATCTTATTTTAGAATTATTCTAAATATGAATTAGTGTTATCTTGAGTTATGAGATTCTAATATAATACAATATGGAAAGTGATTCGTCATAACTCATCATAGTGAGGGGTAATTTTATTGCTATAAATATAAAAAACCGGTTTGGTTTTCAAATTTTTAAATTTCTGTTGTAATTAAAAATCATTTTCATAACCAGATTTTTCTAACATATGACTCTTTGGGCGCTTCCAAAATCCTATTAGGGAGACCGTTCCTTAGCATTGCAAGAACTAAAATTAATGTCTTAAAATGGTACACTTACTGTGGATTTTGATGGTAAGGTTGTTGAATTTAATTTTTATGATTTGTTAGAACACCCTAGTGAAGTGTTTGAAGTATGCAGTGAGGATAGAATTGATTTTATGACAGAATTCTTTGGACTTACACGATGAAACTGAATTGATCCTATTGCTTTGTAGGAACATTAACAAGAAAAAGTTGAGTCAACTAAGACAACATCTTGTGGTTGAAGAAAAATTGTTATATCTAGTGCATAAGATGGAGGTACTGAAGCTTCTAGAGGATGACATCGATAATACAAAATTACCACCCTCTTATTTTGAGCTTTGGTTGGCTATTCTGCGAGCATTGAAGTGGGAATCGAACTTGCTGTTTGATCATCTTGGTCTATTTAACTACCTCTTCTCAAGAAACCGTTGAAAGCTTCCACCTCAAGATGTGGAAGAAATTTGGATTAGATATCCGGCTTGAGTTGGACAATGAAAAATGTTGAGCCAATGACATTAAACAAAGATGCTTTTTGGTAGGTAACCCAATTTTATTTTATTTTCTTATTTGTTTCAGTAATTTTCTTTATATTTATATATATTTTGTTCTTGTTATTTGTAATTTATTTTTTTCTTTCATGTGATTAGACTTTTATGGCCCATATCACCGCCCCATCACATTGCACAACCATAGGGAAGTTTCTTCTTCATACTTAATTCATTCATTTAATTTTATTGTGATACATTGAGGACAATATATGGATTAGGTGAAGGGGAATTTGAATTGAATTGTTAATTGATATATTCTAATTGTTTGTGGTGAATTCTGTTGTTGTTTACTTTGTCCTTGAGTATTAATTGTATTTTCGCCCTAGCATGCTATTTTCATTAAGGGAAATTCAAAAATTACTTTGTCAATTCTTTGAAGCATCTAGATGTTAGGAAAATTTTGATTCTATAATTCAATTTTGATAAGAAAACACGTATACCTGCTTAATTATTTAAGATTAAATGCGTGTGCAAAATTGAATGCTATGTGATGTTAATTTTTTGTTGAATTGGTCGAGATGCCTTATTTGCATGATTTTTTTTCATCGTAAATGAACTTTTGTTTTATCTTGTGTTCAAAGAAAAATAGGAAAAAAAATAAATACTCTGCTAATTGTTTAGATATGAGTAGTCTTAGTATTGTGACCAATTGAGTAACTGAAGTCAGGTGTTTGGGTTGTCATTTGTGTTTGTGTCAAAAGATCAAATGATGTTCTAAGTTATTCACTTACTCCTCTAATCTTAACATTTATGAGTAAAGCTAGTAGCCATCTAGAGATGTGACAAATTGAGTAACTAGGCCGAAGTGCTTGGGTTGTCATCCTTTTTTGCATAAAAAGATTTAGTGACACTCTAGACACGAATTTTAATTTCTAAAAGAAAAATGAACTCAAGAAATGAGACAATTGGTTCTTTATAGTTGAAAATTTTTTTAATTTTAGTTTCTCGGTAATTTAACATAAATAAAAAAGAGTCAAAGATGCAATCTATCGTAAAAGTTTTGGGTCAAAAAACAAAATTGATGGACAAGAATCTATTTTGGGAATTTTTATTTTGAGATTTATTTGTTAAATAATACTCTTAATTTTTTATTAGAATAATATTTTAATTTTCTAGTATTTTATCTTTCATTTTATTTTTAGATAATTCCTCGATTGATGAATTTAAGTAAAATTAGGAGTTATATATTTTATTTATAATATATATACATACATGCGCATAGGATAGGGAAAGTGGAGTCGGTGGTGCATAGCCACCAACTATCCTATTTTCTACAATTTCTATTTTTATTTTAATAAAAGTTCTTTTTCCTTTTTTTTCTTTCCTTGTTCTTTAATTTATGAGTATTTAGTTTGGTTTAACTTTAAGTTGACTTCTTATCTTGTCTTTAGAATCGTGAGATTCGAACTTGCACCTAAAATTTTTTATATTGGTATTTGTTATTTCAACGGTTAATGAAATAGGCATCATCGTCTCATAAAATTTGTATTGGAATCAAGTTAAAAAGAGTTCATTGATTCGATGTTGATAGGCGTACAGTTGAAAGTATTGAGTTGATCGTCTATCGTATTCACTCTTCTGAAGAACATATTGGCATGTCCAATTAAGTAGTTGGTTGGGTCCCGTCGAGAGAAATAACAATAAGATCTAAATGACCCACATGGTTGAGGTCATTGGCTCGAATTGGACCTCTTTATTTCACAAGGCTACCGGAAAGCTAAATCATGGATTGGTGTTTCGTTGTTATTCATTCGGAAAGGGCTAGTTGTTAGGCATTCCCGCAATTTATTTACACATGGAAGGGTTGGTGGTTTGAGGCATCCTCTATCACTATAACTAACTTATCAGTTGAAAGGGAAGATGTTAGCTCAATAACTCAACTGAATTAGCCAAGAGGGGGCTAAATTTGTAACACCCCTAACCCGTAACCATCGCCGGAATAGGTTAAGAGGCATTACCGAACTTGTAACTCAGTTCAGAACATTCATTTGTCAATAATCATCTCATTTCAATCAATATCTTTCATTCATATTCAATATGCACTTAAATTGATCATATAAAGCTTCAACCATGCATTCGAGACTAAATTGATAACATATAAAAATTTTAGAAACTTAGAAAAAATTTCAAGTTTTTAAGTGCCACACGCCTGTGCGAACAGGCCATGTGCCTCACACGGCTAGTATATATGCCCATGTCTTAGACTATGTGAAAACAGGACATACATACTGACTTGCACCACATAGCCGAGGACACGCCCGTGTGCCAGGCCGTGGAAAAAATTAGGGAGGTTATTGACTTGGGTCACACGGCCCGCCACACGCCCATGTGCCAGCCTGTGTACCACACACGGCCAGTAGACACGCTCGTGTGTCTAGGCCGTGTCAAACCTATAGGGTATACTGACTTTAATTCAAAAGGGTACCCCAAGGAACACACGGCCGTGCAGCATGACCGTGTGCCTCACACAGTTGAGACACACGCCCATGTCCCTACCCGTGTAGACAAAAATAGGCTATTTGTAAAGCCATTTTGCCACCCTAAAACACAAGCATTTACAAGCATAATTGACCACATTTTCTTCGCTCAATAGGCAGCCAAAATAGTCATTTCAATATACATATAAGCCATATCCAAACCTACCAATTTTATATCCAATTACCTATTTAACAACATGCAAAATCCATTCATCTAACATTAATATAACAAGACTTTACTTGCATAATTTCATTCTACCATTCCTTGGCAAAACACACCATAATTGAACACTTCAATTCAACCATAACATAACATCAAAATAAGCCAAATCACATGGCTTACTTATACACAAAAATATACCAAAGTCATGATAACAAGTAACATAACTAACATCTTTCAAACTATCCTATACATGCCATATTTACAAAATCCACAAGATCAAAAGTACCAATCGAAAATTAGATAGTGTGATGTGCAACTCCGACTTGTTTGGAACGAGCAAGCAACGAGCCTCTATAAAACATAGAAAAGAAAATAGAGTAAGCTTTATGGCTTAGTAAGCCTTATAATTCAGAATTAAACTTACCATTCATACATAATCAAAGCAACATTAAAATGCCAACAATTCAATTAACCAACACCTATTCACAAGTATCCATCACATGTTAGTCATTACATGAATCCATCCATTAATACAACACTTTGCATCATTCCAAAATTCACATATCATATATATAACATTAGTAACATTTATAATCTGTAACTTATCCATATAAACAGTAATTAGGCCTGTTGAACTTATTAGAACTTCAAAGGATACTCGACTGAACATCATCAGTAATCCATCAATTCCTTAACATATATGCTTTTTCAAGCCATGATCGGTAAGCTTTTCCTGAGCTGATGAACAGTAAGCTCTATTGAGCTGAAACGGTAAGCTCCAATGAGTTGAAAACAGTAAGCTTTTTCGAGCTGATATATTAGTAAGCTCATACGAGCTATAGTGAGTCCGCAACAAATGCAGGAGTTCGACCAAAATGGTAATCCCGGTATTATGTCACTCATATCCAATGAATTCATACAGTTTAAACAGGGCTCAATAACATATATATTAAATCATTAAATCATTCATACTTCAAGTATTTCAATTTTACATATATATTTCAATAATTACAAGTATAGAAAATTTTGATTCTAATTATACGAACTTACCTCGTATCCTCGGATAAAACTATCGGCTATTCGTCGATCTTTCCGTTTCCCCGATCTAAACTCGATCTCGGCTTATCTTGATATGATTAAGACACAATAGCTGAATTTCCAAGCTCTCAAATGGTGTTTTTCAAGCCCTAATTTTTTGTGGTAATGTTTTTGGAAGATGAAGACTAATTGTTTTTATCATTTTAACTTAATTTATTATATAATTACCATAATAACCTTTAATAAAACCTTAATAAAACACATAAGTCATGGACATAAATGTACACTAACCTTAATCTTCGTATAATAACATGATAAGGACCCTTGATTTACTAAATCATAACAATTAAAACACTTTCAACAATAGAATGCAACTTTGACGCATTACGCGATTTAATCCTTTTTATCGAATTAAGCATTTAAACGGTAAGATTTCTTAACGAAACTTTCATATAATAATTCTATCATGTTGTAAACCTTATTAAAATAATAAAATAAATATTTTGACTTCAGATTTGTGGTCTCGAAACCACTGTTTTGGTTTGACATAAAAACGGGCTGTTACAGAATTGGTCTTTTAAAAAATTTGTGGAAGCAAAAAGAAAAGAATGAAACATTGAACATAAAAATTTATAGTGGTTCGACCTTAATTGCTTACTCTACTATCTTAGTTTTCCACAATTAAGGATTTTTTGAGATTCACTAATTTGATCAACCTTTGAGGGCAAGGTTTAACCTTTCAATTCCCTTAAGATTTCTACACAAATCATAAGACACAAACCCTCTCAAAGAGAAGCAAACAAACAGACCAAAAAAAAAGAATCTTTACAAGTTTAGAGCATTTGCCAATTAAGCACAAAGACAAAGAAAAAGACTTGAGCTAAATGAAAAATAATTAATGCTCACAAGTGCATATACAAAAGATATGAAAAATTGAGCTCTAAGGTTGATAGAATGACACTTTAAGCTTTTTGATCTCTCTACTTGTTGTTGAGCCTTTGGAAGCCGATATTTATAGTCCCAAATTGATTTTCAACCATTGTAGTTGTTGGCATATTGAATAGATCCATTGGGGATGAAAATACTAGTGCATTTATGTCACCTGCAACAACAAGTATCGATGCTATTAGCATTTAATGCAACAGTTTAGCGACTGTTAGCCCTATTTACATCGATACCTGAAGAAATTTATTGATACCTGATAAAAGGTATCAATACTTTTTGATGGGTATCAACACTTTTTGTGTTTGTTCAAAAATACCTCCAAGTCACAATACAAAATCCGTATCGATACTAACCAATGCATTGATAAAATTATCTAGGTATCGATACTTAATTATAAGTATTGATACTTAATGTGTTTGCTTAAAAATTTCTTCGAAGTTAGAATACAAAAACAGTATCTGTACTAGTATAGGTATCAAAATTAGAATACAAAAACAGTATCTGTACTAGTATAGGTATAAAAAAAATGTATGGGTATCGATACTTACTGATAAGTATAGATACTTTTTGTTTAGGAAGCAATTTTTCACTTTGTTTAAAATGTTTGAAGGGTTTGAATTTGTCTAAAATATTTCTAAGTGTTCAAATTATTTTTCAAAGTATTTGGAGTTTTAGAAAGACTTTGAAATGGATTTTATTTTGAGATTAGTTTTGTGTTCAAAACTCATCTTTATTCAAAAACATTTTATTTGTTATATCAAAATAATTTATAAAAAAATCTTGGTTTAACAAAAGATTTGTTATCAAGGATCAATTCGAAATTGGAGCAAAATCGAGCCTAAGGGTTCGTTTGTTTACATGTAAAAGGTTTTATGGAAAATGTTTTTTTGCATTTTCCTGTGTTTGTTTCACAGAAAATAGTTTGGTCAACGGAAAATGACTTACAAGTCAAGGTAAAATAAAACCCTATTTCTTGTAAAATGACTTACCCTTTTGAAAAGCATAAGTTATTTTCCAGAAAAGAGCTCATCTTTAGATAATTTTATTTTTGTATAAAAATTAATTTAAATCAAGCTTAATATTATTATATTGATAATAAATTTTATTTTTATTTTTAAAAATATTTAAAATATTATATTTTCAATATTATTAAACATACATATTTAATTATTTATATTTAGTCATATAATAAATTATTAATATAATAAATATAATTTATTATTTTAATAAATTATTTAATATTTCAATTTTATTTTAATAATAAATTTTAAAAATAATAATTTTAAATAATATTATTCACATATTATTGAAAATATTCAATATTAATATTTTAATAGTAAATATTTATTACAATTATAAATATATTAATAATAAATGTTTTGTAATAAAACATGTAATAAGTCTATGTACACTTCACAAATTTGTAATTTAGTCTTTATAATTTTATTTTCAAGAATTTAGTTATTTTACTTTTCAAATTTGAAAATCAAGTCCGATTGTTGACATCGTTAATTTTTTTTGTCAATTTTGTTGATGTCACATTTTTAAATAAAAATACTCACTTAGTAGTCATGTAATTAAAAAATGACGTTGTAATGAATCTGAATTTAACATAATGTTTTTAATATATGCAAAAATATTTTTAATATATGCAAAAACAATGTAAAATATAAAATTATAGATAAAAATAAATTCAATTAAACAATGAAAAAAATAAGAAAATCTCAAATGTATGTTTGTTTAATTGAAAACAACTTTTATGAAATATTTTTAAGAAATCTACCAAACAACAGAAAATATTTTACACAGATTCATCCAAACACCAGAAAATATTTGCTTTTCCAAAAAAGTAAATCATTTTCTAGAAATCATTTTTCAGAAGTTATTTTTAGTGAAACAAACAGAGCCTAATGTTGAAATCTCATCCTATTGGTTTATTTATTTAAATTTCATTTCTGCTTGTTATTTCAATTACAATTATATTTATTATTTTTACTTTTATCATATTTAATTTTTCGTTTTTTATTTTTACGTAGACCGTCACACATTGTGGGCACAACAACTACCTAAACGCTTAGCCTAGTTGAACCGAACAACAATTTTAAATATCTCAATCTTTGTGAAATTGACCCTACTCCCTATACTGCTATTTATATATTGTTTTGGTGTAGGAGTATTATTTTTTGTGGATTTGGTAACCATCACCTAAGATAAGACATCTTAGGACTACAAGCAATCAATGACCCAAAAGTTCTACGTGGACCTCACATTGTCTTAGTGGAGACACATAGGCCTAAGGTTTGAGCTGGGCTAAGGTTTGAAAGTTATTTCAAAGTTTACTGGTTGATAGGTTGGCAATACATAATTCACTAGAATGTTAGTTTTGTCGGGAGACATGTGTCAAGTTCCTTTAGGATATAGTATGAGGTTCGTGATGTTCTCTATGCAGGGTACAACATAAACTAATAAATATTATTATAATAGTATTTTTTTTCTTTTTCATATTTTTATACAAAATTCATGAAAAGTTACTTAAAACTAAATTAATTCAAATGATAGAATTTAAATCTAAAATAGGAAGGTGGCCAAAAGTCTCAATCTTTCGTTTCATCATATTTGTTCTTTTACATAATTTTTTTAAAAATATTGTTTAACTTAATCTAATAGATAATTGCTGTAGATAACCAAAACACTCACAAAAAGTAACAATAAAGCAGTTAAATCAAACGAAAATGGTACTAAAATGAAAAACTCTTATTTGACTAAATCTTCTATAAAGGTAGTTCTTATTTGACATTTTAAAAGGTTTGCCTTAACGTGAGAAACCCATACAGTTTTTTTCTTTTAAAGCTATTCAGGCCCATTTTTTGCTAAACCGTTAGGGGTACTTTTTCTCTCACATTTCCAATATATTTGCATCAAAGAACCCATATTACAACAATGAAGGGGTTATGTTGTTGAAGAAGAAGACATAGCTAACATATAGGTTTAGGTTTTTCATCTCAAATGGTAACACAAATGCTTGTTTTTGTCAAGATAGACATATCAACTGGATTACAAAAGTGCATCCCCTTCTTACTGTTGTTGATGTTGAAATTGTTTCTGCTCTACCTGACACCTAAATTATTATATTGTAGGTTGAATAATGTACTTTTTCTGTGTATGTTTGGAATGGATCACTTAGGGACCATTTTATTTGGCAATAATTGTACTTTTGCTTTTCTATTACAACAGTTAGCCACACTTTCCACTGTGCCATCTTTACATGTAACCCCATTGCTTCTTTACACTTTAATATATTATATATGCGAGGGCTGAGCATGAAATAACCAAAACCCTAAAAAAAATTCTCTCCCATCTCTTTCGACCCTGCAAACAAAGACATTAAGGGTTTCTCTCTCTCTCTCGATCAAGGAAATTAATTAATTAAAAAAAAAGCCCTTCTGATTTACATACATATAATATATATAGAGAGAGTTATGAGTTTTCAATGAGAAACATGTATTGGAGGTTTAAAAGTACTCTTGTGAATCACCATCCAAACACTTCAAAGCTGCTTTGCCATTCATTCTTTGGTTTTGTGCATCCCTAGGGTTTCATATATATATATATGATAAAAAGATTTTACTATATATTCCAAGGATGTTTAGAGATTATGTTGTATTTGGACAATAGCAAAGGCCAGAAGTACTAGCTATATTTTTCAAACTGGTATCCACTTTCTCACCATCCATAGAAATGGTTTTCAAAGACGAAATCATTTTCAATAAGTGAAAAGATAGCTGTTTTTTTTTTTTTTTAATTTTCTTTTCAAGATGAACAAACGAAGTTGCCCACGGCACCATTTTCTCACGACTCAAATCAGGGATTTAAATTTGCGGCCGTGGATGTGTTATCATTGCATCCTTTTTATTGTGGTTGGTAGATATAAATGTGCTTATTTGTGATACATATAAACTGCACATACCCATGTTAAAAAAAAAAGGTCGAAATTATTATCTCATGTTGTCATAGAATTTTTTTCACCAATATTTTCTTTTTAATTGCTTTCAGTATTAATAATTTTTTTTCGTTGAGAAAAATAAATTTTTTATTTAATATGAAACTCATGTCATTTAGGTACAAGACCAAACCTCTAACCACTGTTTCAAAAATCAAACAACATGAATGAAAATATCAGATCATATAGACCATTTGAACTGTTTAACTAAGAAATGATAATTTGTCTACGGATGAGGTTAAAAATTTTGTTTAAGGGGTTGAGATTGTAGGGGAATGCCTCTTATTTTGGCCAAAGTTTATTTTGGCTTTTCTTCTCCCAGTTAAATTATGTTTTTAGTTTCTTACTTAAACTCTAATTAACCTAGAGTTGTTGTAGTCATTTATGCTACGAATTTCAACCTATAAATAAACTTTAGTTACTTTACGTTTTACACACAAAAAAATTATTTAGATTGAGAGAATTTTGTTCTTTATTTCGAAAAATTTTTCTTGTGAGGCTTTAGGCTTTTCTTTTAATTCTCTTAATCTTTTGTACTCTTCTTTATTATAGTGAAATCTCCTTTTACCTGTGGTTTTTTATCCTCTCTTGAAAAACTTTTCCACGTAAAATTTGCATGGTCGATCTTTTCGATTCTTATTTTATTCACTTCGTTCGTTGCTTAATCGAGTTTATCCCTAACAAATTGGTATCAAAGCTAGTTCGATTTCATCAATCAACCTGTTCAAAGATGGAAGCATCAAGGTTCGATATTGAGAAGTTCGATAGAATTACAAGTTTTAATTTTTGGCAAGTTCAGATGACAACAATACTAGTTCAGAATGGTCTGAAAAAGGTCATTACAAGGAAGAAGCTTGCAGATATGGATCAGTCGAAATGAGAAAAGCTCGATGAGAAGGCTCTCTATCTACTATTCAATTAGGCATCACGAGTAATGTATTACATGAGGCTTTGATGGAGGAAATAATGTCTGCGTTATGAAAGAAACTAGAAGCCTTATATATGACGAAGTCTCTAGCCAACAAGTTAGTATTAAAACAATGTCTCTACACGTTCAGAATGGCCAAATGTGAGTCCATTAGAACTTATATAGAGAGTTTGTTACCTTAATGACTTAAAGAATCTCGAAGTAGATATTAGTGACGAGGATCAAGCTATGTTGTTGTTATGCTTTTTGCCCCATTCTTATAAAACTTTTAAGGAAACTCTGATTTATGAGAGAGATCATCTCTCGTTCGAGGATATAAAGGGGAACCTTCGAAGCAAGGATAAACTCGACATCGAGTTAGGCCCAAACAAAAAATCAGATGGGCAAGCCTTAATTCTAGTTGTAAAAGTAAGATAACTAACCAGAAAGATAGATCGAAATAGGTCTAAAGTAAGGTCTAAATCCATAAATCGTGACAAATATTGTGGCTATTGTAAAAAGGTGGGTCACATTAAGACAGAATGTTGGAAACTTCAAAATAAAATCAAAATGGATGTAAAAATGATGAGAAAGATAAGCAGAAAGCCGAAGTTGCTAAGGCTAATGTAGCCGAGGTCAGAGGTGATGATTTCTTATTGATGTCAATGAGTGAAAGCTCTCATCTTAATTTCTAATGGATATTAAATTCAGGGTGCTCCTATTATATCTGTCCCAATAGGGACTGGTTCTCCACGTACAGTTCAGTTGAATGTGGAGTTGTGCTAATGGGGAATAACTCTCCATGTAAAATATCCAGAATTGAAACAGTACAAAATAAGATTCACGACGGAATTATTCGGACACTGTCAGATGTCAAGTATGTTCCTGATTTAAAGAAAAATATTATCTTATTAGGAATTTTGGATTCTAACGGTTGCAAGATAGTCATTGAGTCAAATGACTCAAAAGAGTCTTGTGGGGCTCTTGTTGTGATGAGAGGATAGAAAAAGGCAGTTTAAATGTTCTACAAGGATCAACGATTATTGGTGCGACTGTGATTACCGAAGAAAAGCCAAAATTGCCACTACGTCATGATGAGAATAAACTTGATGTTATGAATACACGAGGTGACTCTTTCTCTATCGATTCTAATTCAAACGAAATTTGGTACATACGACTAGGTTATATGAATGAGAAATGTATGACAGTTTTGTGCAATAAAGGTTTCTCTAAGACACTGGAGTTGGTAAGTTAGGTTTCTGCGAGCATTGTGTTTTTTGGAAACAAACTCGAGTCAGTTTCGATTCAGCAATGCACAGAATAAAAGGGACTCTAGATTATATTCATTTCAATTTATAGGGTCCATCTTCTGACATCTCAAAAAGAGGTAATAAATATTTCCTAACTTTTATTAATGATCACTCAAGAAAAGTTTAGGTTTATTTCTTGAAACAGAAAAGTGAAGTCTTCAGAATCATCAAACAGTGGAAGACACTATTAGAAAAACAAACCAAAAAATCTGTAAAGCGGTTGAGAACGGACAATGGTCTTGAGTTCTGTTCATTAGAGTTTAATGATTTCTGCAAACATGAAAGAATTGAAAGTCATCGAACCGTTGTTAGAACTCTACAACAGAGTGGAGTTACATAAAGAATGAATAGAACCTTGTTGGAAAAGGCTTGATGCATGCTTTTTAATGCAGGTTTAGGAAAGGAATTTTGGGCTACATTTCGTAAACCTAGCAAGTTATTTAGTAAATCAATATCCTCATTGAGCATTGAACGGTAAAGTTCCAGAAGAGATATGGTCAGGTAATCCTCCTAATTGTTCTAATCTTAGAATTTTTTGCTGTCCCGCTTATGCTAAAGTTAGTCAAGGAAAGCTCAAACCAAGGGTCGTTAAATGCATATTTTTTTGATACTCTGTAGGTACAAAAGGTTTTAAGTTGTGGTGTTTAGAATCTGACAAAATAATTGTTAGCAGAGATGTTACGTTTGATGAATCTGCCATATTTCGATCAGAAAAGAGGAAACAAATCAGAGTGTCTCGAGCAAGGTTGAGTCAAAAGTCGAAACATGGGGCAACGTCTCAATGAGAAAATGTCTAAAGTCGCAACGATGCGACGAACAGAGGTCTCGCCCCAACGAAGAGTCACACGATGTTGCGACAACATGACAAAATTCTTATTCTTGCATGCTTGAAGCTATTTTGGTTCTGGTTGGGGCTCCATCCAACCTTCAAGTATTCTTATCATCTCAGTTAACTAATTATAAGTTGGCTCGTGATAGGAAAAGGTGAGAAATCCGACCACCACAAAAATATTATAAAGGAAACCTAGTAGCTTATACTTTAAGTGTTGCTAAGAGCATTAATTCAACCAATCATTCGTGTTATTATGAGGCAGTTCAAGCCTCCTATCCTAGAAAATGGTTCGTTGCAATGGAAGCGTCCTATTTTAGAAAATGGTTCGTTGCAATGGAAGAAGAGATGTAATCACTTTAAAAGAACGAGACTTGGAGGCTAGTTAAACTACCCATCGAGAAAAGAATTGTTGGTTGTAAATGGGTGTTTAAAAAAAATAAAGGTTCGGGTTTTAATGATATTAGTTATAAGGTAAGACTAGTTGTAAAAGGCTACAGCCAAGTGGAGGGAGTTTATTTTCATGATGTTTTCTCTCCCGTTGTGAAACATAGTCCATTCGGGCGTTTTTGGCCCTTATTGCATCAAATAATCTTGAGTTAGAATAGTTAGATGTAAAGACTGCTTTCCTTCACAGTATCCTTGATGAGGACATCTATATGCAATAACCGAAAAGCTTCAAAGTTGAAGGTAAAGAAGATCATGTTTGTCTATTACAAAAGTTATTGTACGGTTTGAAGCAGTCTCATCGACAATGGTATAAAAAGTTTGACTCATTCATGTTGAGTATTGGTTTTTCTCGAAATAAGTATGGCAGTTGTGTTTATCTACAATGTCTTGATGTTGGTTCTTTTATATAATTGTTGCATTATGTTGATGATATGTTAATTGTGGCTAAGAATTTATCTGAAATTGATCGTCTTAAAACCATGCTTAACTCTAAGTTCGAGATAAAGGATTTAGGTACAACAAAGAAAATTTTAGGGATGGAAATTTTGAGAGATAAATATTCTAAGAAATTATTTTTATCGCAACAAAGGTATATAAAGAAGATCCTTGAGCTGTTTGAGATGCAAGATGCAAAATTGGTAAGTACTCTTTTAGTTGTACAAGTGAAATTCTCAATTTCAGATGCCCCACAAAATGAAAAAGATGAAAGGTACATGTCAAAAGTACCTTATTCAGCGCATTTGGAAGTTTGATGTACGCAATAGTATGCACTCGTCCCAATATTTCACATGTTGTTAGTGTTGTTAGCTGATACATGGTTAATCCTTGTAAGTTATACTGGTATGCAGTTAAGTGGATTTTCAGATATTTACGGGGCACTTCTAACATGTGCTTAGAGTTTGGAAAAAATTTAAAGGGTTTAATTGGATATGTTGATTTTGATTATTCAGGAGAATTAGATCGAAGAAGGTCTTTCAAAGGTTGTTATTTACTTTTGGTAATTGTTTCATTAGTTGGAAAGTGAAACTTTAAGCTACAGTGGCTTTATCAACTATTGAAGCAGAATACATGGCAATTACAAAAGTAGTAAAAGAAGCAATTTGGTTAAGGGGTCTGTTTAGTGAACTGGTAAGTGAAAAAGGGGCAACTATCTTATATTGTGATAGACAAAGTGTCATACATCTCACTAAATATCAAATTCATCACGAAAGAATGAAGAACATAGACATTCGTTATCATTTTGTTTGAGAGGTGAACATTTAAAGGGATGTTCAAATTCTTAAATTTGGCATAGAATATAATCCAGCTGACATGTTGACAAAGAGCCTTCTAATTTCAAAGTTTGAGTATTGCTTTGACTTGGTAAGTATCCAATGAAGAATCAGTTAAGCCCATAACAAGGCTCGACAAGGGAGTTGGTTCAAATACGAGTCAATGTGGAGATTTTTGGGAGAATGCCTTACTTTGACCAAAGTTTACTTTGGCTTTTCTTCTCCTAGTTAAACTCTGTTTTTAGTTTCCCACTTAAACTCTTATTAACCTGGAGTTATTGTAGTCATTTACGCTACGAAGGGTTTTTCTTGTGGGGCTTCATTTTTTTTAATTCTCTTCATATTTTGTACTCTTCTTTATTATAGTGAAATCTCCTTTTGCCGGTGATTTTTTATCTTCTCTTGAGGAGTTTCTCCACGTAAAATTTGCATGCTAGATCTTTTTTATTCTTATTTTATTCACTTTGTTCGTTGTTTAATCAAATTCATCCCCTAAAGAGATAAAATTCTAAAATTTTGAGGGGTCGAAGCTGAAAATTCTATTCTAAAAGGACATATTATAAAATTAATTTTTAGGATGAACTAAAATTGTAATTCTTTTTATTTATTTGAATGATTGAAGGTGGAGTGCCCTCAACCCAATTTGGTTTGACGGATTTGAATCTCAGGTGTTACCACTTTATTACAGACTCGTACTTAGACAAAATATACAAACTTTAAAAAACATACATATATATATATGTGTGTGTGTGTGTGTCATATTCAGTAATTTTATCAGACTAACTTATGTCTGGGTATACATTGGTGTACTTACAACTATTGAACTAAACTTTTCTCTCAGTGAGGTCTTACAAGAATATATAAATCATACTCATATACAATGGTCTATTTATTCTACCTCTAACTAATGTTACTTGCTACATTGTTAATGCTCACATTTTTTGTTTGCTCTACAAGGCTTATAAACGAATTTCGTAGCTTATTCACAGTGTTTCTATCAAATTCTTACACTCCACTTTACTCGCTTTGTATGCATAACAGCCCATTCTGCCACTCTCTTTGGCGCAGCCTTGGCATCATCCCTCTTGGCGTAGCCTTATCTCAACTTACCTGTGACATAAAAGCACAGAGGTAAGTTCATAAGAACTTAGTGAGTAAACCCTATTTTACCTGAATCTTATTTGAGAACTTCGTTATCGATCTCCTTTATTCTTATCCTTCCCTTGACTCTGGTGAGTATTTCACTATAGTTCTATCATTGTGTCATGTTCATCTTAACATACATTCCCTATCTTTGATACCTCATTCACATCCTTCGCTTTGTCATTTCATGATTACTTAATCATTCCTATTTCAAAGGATTCAGGATACTCTTGATCGGGTTGAACTATAAATTTCCTTTGACTCATGTTCGTGATTCGTCACATGCCTTGGCTCATTCTAGCTTCATTATTCATCCATTGTTACTATACATAATTCGCCATAACCTTTCTTATGGAGTCTTTCTTTTAGGGTTTGTCGTATACATTATTCCACCAGAGATTGTTGTACTTACTGTTCTTTCAGAGTTTGTCTCATTTACCATGTTTTCAGAGAACCTTACACATCGTTCATCTCTTGTTCAAAAAAACTCACTTCATTTCATTTATTATTCACCACAAGGGCATTCCCTTGGATAGATGCCACAATGGCGTTTCCTTTCAAAGGTTTTCCATAGACGCATCCTTTCTTTCAATACTCACCACAAGGGCTTTCCTTTCAGAGATTTGCCACAAAGGCGCCATTTTTTTCAGTACTCACCACGAAGGTTTTCCATTCAGATACGTCATAAAGACTTCTATTTTTTAACATGTTTATAATTGGGATTCACCTAGACTCACATTATGTGAGGTTTGCCCCTCATCATTCGAGATACGTCGAAACCTCATTCGATAATAAACGTCATTCGAAAATAACCTTCATTTTGTTCTTCTCATATGATATCATAATCCACTAGTTATGGTCTTATACGATATGGTGTTTCCATATGACGCCATAGCCCATCAACTACTGTCTTACACGACATTGTCCTTTCATTTGAAATGTCATGGCCATTGACTTTTCCTTTCAGAGATTTGTGTTTAAAGTCCCGACGGACCCCTTTTGATGACTCTAGAGACAGACATGGACTTACCATATATAGACCCATCATACAATAACTTGCCCATGACAGACATATTCATGCTTTCAAACTCATATACACATAAAAAACATTCAGATTCATGCTCTATACTTAAGCCATCAAACTTCATACAATCTATGCATGTAGGATCATAAATATTTCATTCCCCATTAGAGTCATCACACCATACTTGACTAGTCTCAATTTCACAATCTGGTCACTTAGTATAGAAATTTGTAGAAGGCATATTATGCATGTAAGGTTAGCTTAGGGAATCACCTGACTTTTACTCCTCTTTTTAGCTCCAAACTTTAGGTCTAGACTTCCATTGAACAATCAACAACAATTACTTGCCATGAAGCACCCCTAGGTGGGTATCCAGATCAACCCTCAACTTTCGTGAATGAAGGAAGTACTTTAGATTTCTTTAGATCTAGACTAAAGAACTATTTCTTGAAGAAGAAGGAAGAAAAAAACTCAATTTTCAATTCTTGATTACCTACCACCCTTGAACCTATGAGAACTTGACATGCGTCACAATCCTATTTCATCTGCTATATGGATGGTTAAAACTGTAAGAAAACGTCCACAACAATTTGCATTTACATGTATAAATAAATATGTCGAAGTCAAGTCTATCGTTCATTCCTAACCATCTCATTAGAATATAACAAGCACATTAACTAGCCAAACATGGCATACAATGCCTTTCAGTGATATCCCAATTACTCGAAATTCCTCAACATTGTACTAAGTTCCACTCTTAAAGATGTCTCACTTTTTGAGGCTTTTGCACTCAATATCCCAATGTTAATGGTTTGCCCAATCTATCCATCAATGTATCGTTTGGGCGGATAGAACCACGTTACTACTTTCCTCCAACTTGTTCGCCTAACCAAAACTTCACCCAAGGGCGTACTCGTAGACTTCAACCTCTTGGTTAAATCCAACACCTTACTTATTAAAAACCTATTCCGAAATTCGTACTCCTAAAACAACACCCGAGCACTAAGGTTTTACCGGGCAGAATGTTACAGAAGAACTTAAAATAAATTATTAATACTTGATAGGGACTACTAGTAATATTTTCACACTTGACAAGGGGAGCTAAGGCCCCTGCTTACCCCTTTGACTTTCTCTTTGGGCATTCTTTGGTTTAATACTACTAGATTTCTTTCTCACTTGTAAAGCAGATGAATAAACATGTTTATTTTTTTATAAATTAAAAATAAATAATATGTTATAAATAAAAAACTAAAATTAATATAGAAATTAGAACTATATTAAAAATAAATTATAATATTAAATTAAAACTAAAAATATAAAACAACATGAATCAATTATAATAATGATTCATGATAAGTATGAAAGATATTTATATTAAATTAATAGGCATTTAATAATGATAATTAATGGTATTTTTTTACTTTTTTTAAAAAAAATTCTCTTGTTTGTTTACTACTTCATGTATAGTAATAATAATAATAATAATAATAATAATAATAATAATAATAATAATAATAATAATAATAATAATAATAATAATAATAATAATGTAAAAAAAAGTATAAAAGAGTACTTACTTCACAAGAAATAAACAACTTATAATTTTTTTTTAAATAACATTATATTGTATAATGTTATTATTAATTAAAATGATCTTAGATATCTCTCCAGTGTCATTTGTGAAAATAAAATAAAAATAAAATAAAATAAATAACACGAATTTTACGTGGAAACCCTTCCGGGAAAAAACCACGGGCAGAGGAGAAGAAAATTCACTATGTCAAATTCGAATAATTACAAGAGGAATAAACTATGTCTATTTATAGGCTTGTAAAGCCATATTCTAATAGAAGTGTAGTAAGATTAAAACACCTTATTCTAATCAATATAAAATAGATGGAGTTTAATAAGGTTTAAAAAACCTTATTCTAAAATAAAACAAAAGAAGTGTAGTTCTATATGGTTTTACTTTAATTTTATTTTACCACTGTTTTTATTTAAATAAGGATTCGGGTCACTTAATTCTAACAATCTCCACATTGATATAGTTCTCCATGCAAAAATGCAGTTTTTACATCTAACTGCTCAAGTTCCAAATCATGCATGGCCACAATACCAAGCAAAGCTCGAATCGAACTATGCTTCACAATTGGGGAGAACACATCTATGAAGTCCACTCTTGGAATTTGACTGTAACCCTTTGCAACAAGCCTTGCTTTATATCTGGGTTCTTCAACTCTTAAAGTCCCTTCTTTCTTTTTAAACACCCATTTACAATGAATAGCCTTTTTACCTTTAGGAAGTTTCACAAGATCCCATGTTCTATTTTTGTGGAGTGATTTCATCTCCTCTTGCATAGCAAACATCCACTTTTCTAAGTCTTCACAACTAACCACCTCAGAATAATTAGATGGCTCTTGATTTGCATCTATATCTTTAGCCGCATTTAAAGCATAACAAATTAGATCAGCCTTGGCATACTTCTTTGGAAGTTTAATTTCTCTTCTAGTTCTATTTTTGGAGATAGAGTATTGTGGTGAAGAAGCAACTCTATTCTCAATTTTTGTACTTGTAACGGCCCAAATTTCAGTGGTGCCGGAATAGTGATGTGAGATCACTAAATCTGACATGTGAGTTTAGATATTAGTAAGTAAGAGTTAAGTGTGATTTTAGAAATGTTATTGAATTAGTGAAATTGTGAATTAAAGGAAAATTTTAGATAAAAGGATATAAAAATGAGGTATCGAGACCTCTAATTCATAAACCGAGCCATAAATATTTTTATAAATATTTATGGAGTGTTAATAAGTTAGTAATAAAGTTTCATTAGGAAATTTTACCATTTTGATAGTTAATTGAAGAAAAAGAACTAAATTGAATAAGATACAAAACTGTGGAAAGTGATTGAATGACTTAAATAATAAATAAGAGGGACCTAAAGAGCAATTTGGCCCAAAATAAAATGGGTTGGACGGTTAGGTAAGTTTTAGCTGAGAAATGGTGTGAACTAAGGGTAAATTGGTAATTTAGTTGAAATTGAATAGTTAAAAATTGAATAAAATTAAGAAATCTAGAGTTTTCTTCATTTTTTTCATCTTCTCCAGCCAAAAATAGCCATTAAAGAGTTCTTGGAGCCGGTTTCTCTTATTTTACTACATGTAAGTTCAATTATTGATTATTTCTTGTAATTTTTGTGATTTTGAGATCTTTACAACTAGGTCCTATTATTTAATTCATTAGTTTTTGCTTTTATGAATGATTTAGAAAGTTACCATGATTAAGAGCTGAAAGTTTATGATGATTTATTATGGAATTGGAGTTCTAATTTTATTATATGATGATTTTATGAAGAGATTTTTATAGGAATTGATTTTTTTAAGATTTAATTGTGAAAGTCGTTGAAATTAGGGTTTTGTGTTGAAACTTTGAATGTTAAAGGTTGTGAAGTAGTTTATAATTTTTAGATAAAGTGTTATTTGAAAGGAATTAGTTTAATTGATGAATAAATTGAACAGAGACTAAATTGTAAAAGTTGAAAAGTCTGGGGTAAAAGTGTGATTTTGACAATTAAAGGGCATAAATCTTGAAGTAGAATAGAATTGAAATAGATGCTAATGAGGGAATAATTTTATAATTATAGATCAAGAAAACGAAGTGAATCTTGGAAAGAAAAAATTGCAAGAATAGTCTCTGAAGTTTCTACGACTTTTGCAAATCAGCCCAGGTAAGTTCATATGGCAAAATTCAATATTTTATATAAAAAATTCATGAATAATATGGGATATTATTGTAAATAAATATTATCAAATTGTAATAATTATGAAATAATAATTGAATCAAAGTAATGCTTTCATTCTGTAACCATGATGAATTGATGGAAAAGATGTGATATGTGCGCCCGTATAAGACCATAGCTGGGCTACGGCATCGGTACAATGTGATATGTGTTCCCGTATAAGACCATAGTTGGGTTATGGCATCGGTGTGATGTGATAATGAACTTCCGTATAAGACCATATCTGGGATATGACATCGGTATGATATGTGACTATGTGCAAGTCCATGGTTTTACCATGGCAATATGGTTATGAAACACTCAATTCCATTACTATTCCCTAATTTGACTATGAAAGTTTATGAGAAATGGGCCCAAAGGATTTAAAATTGGTGAATAGTGACATTAAAATCAATTAAATGAGTTTATTTCTAATTATGGTGATTTACAGGAAGGATTAGTTAAATTAAATGTTATATATTTATGTGCAATATTTGGTAAGATTTATTTTTCTATGCTTATGAGCTTACTAAGCTTCTATAAGCTTACTTGTGTATGTTATTTGTTTTGTAAATTGACTTATATGCATACGGAGGATCGGATCTACATCGAGGATCACACTATCCAGATTTATTTCAGTAGATTTTGTTAAGTAACTTTTTTATTTATATGGCATGTATAGGGGTTGATTTGATAATGCAATAGTATGAATGATTAAATATGTAAAATAAATTGAATGTGATGGTCGTATTTGATAATGAAATATACATGTTTTGGCTTGAAATTAATGATTAGTTGGATTATATTAGGGCATGTGATAAGGCCGTCTGTCCCCTACAACTTAAAAATGAGAAACAGAATGACCAGGTTTTGGCACACGGCCTAGCACATGGGCGTGTGGCTTGGCCGTGTGATGCACACGGACTTTAACATGGCCGTGTGATACGGCCGTGTAAAGTCTACACCTTAATTGTGAAATTAAACTACCACACGACTTAGCAACACGGGCGTGTCCCTATCCACACGGGTATGTGGCCCTATTTCATAATAAAATTTTCTTAGGTTTTCTCAAAGCTTTAAAAGTTTGTGATTTGGTTCTGAACTACTTCTAACATATGTTTTAGGCTTTATAGGCCCATATAAGGGACTTTAAGCATGTGTTTGAATAATATTTAGTTTGGAATGCATTTTATGATTCAAAATTGATTTTATTTAATTATGTTTAAGTCTGATAATGCATCGTACTCTGTTCCGGCATTGAATATGGGTATGGGGCATTATAGTACTGGCTTGAGGAGTCAACTCTGTATTAGTCTGATGCTCCACTTGATTTTGATTTTCTTTATTGGAAGAGTCTTTAAGAGATAAGTTAGGTAGCATAGCAGTTTCATCAAAAACAATATCTTTGCTAATCACAACTTTTCTATTTTCAAGACACCATAACTTATACCCTTTTACACCAGCTTTATAATCAAGAAAAACACATTTAATGGATCTCGGTTCCAATTTTCCATTATCAACATGAGCATATGCAGAACACCCAAAAATCTTTAAATCAGAATAATTAGCAGGATTACCAAACCATACCTCTTGTGGAGTCTTTTTCTCAATGGCAACAGATGGAGATCGGTTGATCAAAAAACATGCAATAGAGGTTACTTCTGCCTAAAACGACTTTGGTAAGTTGGTATTTGATAACATACATCGAACCTTCTATATGATCGTTCTGTTCATTCGTTCTGCAACACCATTTTACTGTGGAGTATGGCGAACTATCAAGTGTCTCACGATCCCTTCTGACTCGCACAGTCTATTAAACTCATCAGAACAGAACTCTAAGCCATTGTCTGTGTGTAGGTATTTTATTTGTTTTCCCATATTTTTTTCAATCATAATTTTTCAAGACTTAAATGCGGAAAACACATCGCTTTTCTACTTCAGGAAGAACGCCCAAACTTTTTTGGAAAAATCATCAATAAAAGTTAGCATATAATTAGCTCCACCTCTCGAAGGCACTCTGGATGGCCCCTACAGATCAGAATGAATATACTCTAACATTCCTTTCATGTTATGGATTCCTCTGGTGAATCGAACTCTCTTTTACTTCCCAAAAACACAGTGATCACAGAGCTTCAGTTTGCAAATTCCTTGCCCATCAAGAAGTCCTCTTTTGCTCAATTCTGTCATGCTATCCTCTCTCATATGCCCTAGGCGCATATGTCAAATTTTAGTAATATCATCATCTGACAAGGAAGAGGAAGCGACTGCTGCATCATCAGTAACAGTAGAACCCTGCAAAATATATAACTTGACAGTCTTTCTTTACCATTTCATCACAACAAGGGAACCTTTGGAAATCTTTAAAACCCCACTTTCAGCTATGTATCTATACCCTTTTAAATCAAGAGTACTCAACGAAATTAAATTTCTCTTCAATTCTGGAACATGTCGTACGTCACTAAGTGTTCTGACAACTCTATCAAACATCTTAAATTTTAATTGTTCCAACACCTGTAATTTTATATGAAGCATTATTTCCAATCAAAATAACACCTTCAGACACTGTTTCGTAAGTTGTAAACCAATCCCGATTGGGACTCATGTGGAAGGTGCAGCCTGAATCAAGTATCCACTCATCGCTCACTTTAGAATTATTGACAGAAGCGACTAGAAGTTCACCATCGCTGTAGTCTTTTACAATATCAGCTTCACCGAAATTTTCTAGTTGTTTTCCCTTTTGATTTGCAGCCTCCCTTTTAATCTTGTTCTGTAGCTTATAGCACTCATATTTAATGTGCCATTTCTTCTTGTAGAAGTTGCAAGTTTTACCTCTATTTGAAGATTTTGATCTACCTTTAGATTTACCGCGAGGATTCCGTTCATGTGTCCTTCCACGATCATCATCAGCATTCCGATCTTGTCTCCTACGAACAATGAGACCCTCTCCTTGAGAGTCGGGTTTAACCATAAGATGCTTCATCTTATCATACGAGGTCAAAGAATATAAACCTCATCAACTGTGAGAGACTCGCGACTATATAAAATCATGTCTCTAAAGGTTGAATAAGACGGGGGCAACAAACAAAGTAGAATCAACCCTAGATCTTCCTTATCATACTGAACCTATATAGCCTCCAAGTTTGAGAGAATTTCTTTAAACACTATTAAGTGTTCCTGTACAGACGCACCTTCCTCCAAACGATGAGCATAAAGACACTGCTTCATATGCAACTTGCTTGTTAGAGTTTTCGACATACATATTTGTTCTAGCCTCTTCCATAATACAACGACGGTCTTCTCCTTCATCACATCCTGCAAAATTCTGTTTGACAAATGCAGATGTAGTTGTGTTAACGTCTTTTGATCCTTACGCTTTTTCTCTTCATCTATTAAAGTTGAAGGCATCTTATATGTCCCTAGCAGGGCATCCTCCAAATCCATCTGCGCAATAACTGCTTGCATCTTAATCTGCCACAACGCAAATCTGGTGTTGCGATCCAACAACGAAATTTTATACTTCAAAGACGCCATTACCGTGATCGAGATGAACAACCCGAAAGCTTTGATACCAATTTATAAAAATAAAATAAAATAAAATAAAGAACACATAGATTTTATGTGAAAATCCTTTCAGAAAAAACACGAGCAGAGGAGAAGAAAATTAACTATGTCAAATTCGAATAAATACCAGAGGAATAGACTATGTCTATTTATAGGCTTGTAAAGCCATATTCTAATAGAAGTGTAGTAAGATTGAAACACCTTATTCTAATCAATATAAAATAGATGGAGTTTAATAAGATTTAAAAAATATTATTCTAAAATAAAATAAAAGAAGTATAGTTCTATATAGATTTTACTTTTATTTTATTTTACCACTGTATTTTATTTAAATAAAGATTTGGGTCACTTAATTCTAACATCATTGTTATTCGAATATATTTTTTTTTGAGATACTATTAACTTATTAATGCTAACAATTTTTATGTTTTTGTCGGTTCAAAAGTTTCTCTAAAGTTATACTTTTATGTATACCATATATAGATTTGTAATTAGTTTTGAATGAGTTGAACAAGTAAATAAGGAATTCTTTTATTTTTTTAAATAAAAATTTATAAATAGTGAGATTTTAACTTAAAAATATCTTCAAACCAAAACCATAATTTTAATAATGATTTCTCAAAAGAAATAATGATTAACTATATTTAATATTGAATATTGAATTTAAACGCAACAAAATAAATTTGAATTGCACGATCCAATCAATTGAAGTGAAGAAATCGAAAGTTGAAAGAAGGTTTTCTTTTTCTTTTTCTTTTTCTTCTTTATACTCAATGTTAGGCCTCTGCATACATATTTCTTTCTGCAGAAAAGTTGTGTGGTCCAATTTTCAACCCTAGTGGATGTTTTAAAGCATATATATATATAGAACGGTCCCAACCCTATAAGGTAATTGTTAACGTCTTAACTCTCGAGTAACTATCAAACACATAAAATTGACAATTTGCTATTAAGACTATACACCACATATTTATCAACCACCAATCAAACAACATAATGCAGATTTCATTTTTGTCTTTTAATATTCTCTCCTCACTTTGTAATTTCTAAAAGATTAGTACATGGATACCACCAATCCAACATATATTTTGTCATGTCAAACACGACTCTAATACTTGGACATTACTTTTGCTATATGTATCCAACAAGTTATATAGTGATTATTGATTGGTGGCTGATAATGTAGATAAAATTAGTATAAAATACATATTCGATTTAACTTCAAAAATAATTTCTTCTACTCGTTCAATAATTGTAAATCTACAATATCGTTTTCATGTAATAACTATAATAAAATAAATTTATTAGGAAGTATTTTAAAGATCAAACCCACGTAAAAATTTAAAGTTGATTTCAACTAATTGACTCAACTCACTCGCTAACTAATTGAGTAATATAAGTTAACAATTACTAAAAAACAATTAATAAGAAGCAATAAAAGAATTCAAGTAAAGTAAATGAAAAAAAAAAATAAAAGCCTATATTACTCATCTAACCTTGATTCATAAAATGGAGTGATTAAGAATCACTTTCAATCAATAACAATTAATAATTTATGTTGAATTAGCCTAAATTTAGAATCAATGACACATTTTTCAAATTTAGTTCAAGTGCAATGTGTGGCTGGTCGTATTCCCTAGAACCAATCTTGGAGGAGATACTTATAAGTACAAGTTGCCCTACCGCACCTTGTCTAACACCTCAAGTGATATACTACAATTATGGTGTCTTCAGTATACACCAAGAGGCCGAATCAGTGTTTAAAAAATCAAGAAAGTTAGACACAAGAATTTATGGTGGTTTAGCTCAAATTCTTACTTCCACTATTTTAGTTTTTCACAACTAATGATTTTTCTCAATTTAATAATTAGTATCTTTTAAAGACAGGGTATAATCTTTACAATACACTATATTTTGATTAGGTAAGATAGAACCACTTTCCACCTTAAGCAAACTTTCACAAAATGAGAAATAAAATTGAGACACTACAGGAAAACAGGGCTTTAGCGGCGTTTTTAGCGGCGTTTTATCAAAAAACGCCACAAAAATTGTAAAACATAGAGCAATAGCGGCGTTTTTGCTAAAAACAGAGCAATAGCGGCGTTTTTTGTTAAAACGCCGCTAAAAACATAGCAATAGCGGCGCTTTTGGTAAAACGCCGCTAAAAACCAGAGCATTAGCGGCGTTTTCGGTAAAACGCCGCTAAAAACCAGAGCAATAGCGGCGCTTTTGGTAAAACGCCGCTAAAAACAAGAGAATTAGCGGCCCTTTGCAAAAAACACCGCTAAAAGTCATATAACCCTAAAAACCTAAACCCACCAAAAATCATAAACACTAATCTATAATCCTTAAAACACTAAACTCCTAAATCTTAAAAATCTTAAACCCTAAACTATAACCCTAAAATACTAAACCCCAAAAACATCACATGGATGTTGATGTACATCATATGTTAAATATTTTCTTATATAATTGTAAAAGAGATAATATTAATTTTAAAATATTGAATTAATTATCATTATAGTTTAAGGTTTATGATTTATGGCATATGGTTAAGGGTTTAAGGTTTACGAGTTACTATTTTAAGTTTTATGGATTATGGGTTTAGGGATTATGGTTTAAGGGTTAGGGGTCTAGGATTAAGAGTTTATATTTTATGATTTAGGATTTAGGGTCTAAGGATCAAGGATTAAGATTTTAGGGTTTAGTTTATATTTTAAAGATTTTTGGTATATGAGTAATTGTTTTTTAATTTATATGTTAAATATTTTCTTATATAATTGTAAAAGAGATAATATTAATTTTAAAATATTGAATTAATTATCATTATAGTTTAGGTTTTACGGTATTTGGTTAAGGGTTTAATGTTTATGATCAGTTACTATTTTAACGTTTATGAATTATGGGTTTAGGGATTATGGTTTATGGTTTAAGGGCTGCGGTTTAAGACTTAGGGGTTAGGGGTTAAGTGTTTGGTTTTTAGGGTTTATAGATTATGTTTATGATTTAGGGTTTAAGGGGTAAGGATTAGAGGTTTAAGGCTTAGATTAATTAATGTTTTGTAAATTATATATTAAATAATTTATTATATAATTGTAAAAGAGATAAGATTAATTTTAATATATTAAAATTATGATTATAGTTTAAATAATAGGTTAATGTTTGGGGTTTATGGTCTAGGATTTATGATTTAGGGTTTTGGGTTTAAGGGTTAGGGTTTAGGGGTAAATATAGTGAACAACTTAACTTGTGTATCTTGGATTTTTTATAATATAAATCTAAATAAGATAAATATAAATTATTATTTTAAAAATATATATATCAAAATGGGTTAAATCCCAAAAGCATAAATTATGAACACAATTATTGATATAACATCATTTTATATTTATATATTGCATACATAAATATTTATATTTATTCAATATAAAAATATATTGATGTATTTATTTTTTAAAACGTGTATGATTAAATCAAAATTAAAGTTCTAACTATACATTTAAGGCACAATTAGAATTTCAAGTCTACAATTACACATTAAACCGAAATTCATATATAATTTGAAATGTATCTCTATCAAAATTTAGATGTATACATATAATTAAATATAGTTTAAATTATTTAAGAGATAATGATAAAGTTTATTAAAAATACCTTTAAAAGCGGAAAATGACTTTTTGTATGTTTTTATTAAAAATGCCATAAAAAGTAAGCAATAGTGGCATTTTTATAAAAACGCCATAAAATTTTTACACAAAGCAGTGCCGTCTTGTTACACAAAATGCATTAGACTTTTCGTTCCCCTTCCCCGAAATCCCAAAATTTGACAAGAAATCTTTCTTTCTTCCCTCCTTTCTTTCCCCAAAATCGGTTCCCTCCCCTCCCCAGATTGTGTCTAAACTAAAACCATTGAGAGACCTCGGGAAACTCCTCAAGCCTTTCCTTTCTTACATTTGTCCGCCGTTCTTCTCCTTCTTCGTCTCCACGGCTGGGTGATATAATATTACAAGGTCGAAGAAAAAAGAAACCAGACAGGATATGGAAGGCAATAAAGAGAAAAGCGATGAGACGACGTCGGTTGGTGAGTTGAAGCTATATCTGCTGATGATGATAACGCCGCTCCTCTTTATCAAGTCGAAAGCCTCTGCGCATGCGCTGCACCAGAATGTACTTCTTTCTTTCTCTCTCTCCTTTTAATTTTTATTATTAATTTAGTTCTTTTTGTTTTTCATCATTGTCGTTTGTATTTATTTGATTTTTTTATACAGAGGAATAACAAGGTTTTTATTGACCTCAATTCCTCATTTTAGGAAGGTAATTATCAAAGCGTTGAATTCTTTTTCCCCTTTTTTTTAGTTAAATTTTAGGTGATTGTAAATCTTTTTTTTTTCTTTGAAGGTCCAAATGGCGGTGGAAAGAGTTCCCTTTTCCGGGTTTTAGGTGGTCTTTGGCCACTTTGGTATCCGCCATATTGTGAAACACAGGGTTGGTTACGATCTTAATAAGGAAATATTTTATGTGCCACAAAGACCATATATACGGCTGTTGGAACCCTTGCGACCAGTTAATTTATCCTCTTACGGCAGATCAGGAGGTTGAACCTTTTACACACGATGGAATGGTAGAGCTATTGAAAAATGTACGAATTTCATCTCATAATATTTTCCATATTTTCTCATTCTTGAAATTGTATTGACACATTCTATTTCTTACGAGTTTTCAATATAATTCTTATATTCGTTGTCCATTCAAAGTTGACCTTGAATACCTATTAAATCGCTACCAACTTTGATAAAGAGGTTAAGCTGGGGTGATGAACTCTCTCTTGGGAGCAACAGAGATTGGGGATGGCTAGACTGTTTCTACCATAAGCCTAAATTTGCAATTCTTGATGAGTGCACTAGTCTTTGTGACAACCGATATGGAGGAGCGGTTTTGTGCTAAAGTTAGAGCTATGGGTACATCATGTATAACCATATCACATCGTCCAAGCACTAGTTGCATTTCATGATGTGGTTTTGTCTTTGAATGGAGAAGGAGGTTGGGACAGTTCATTATAAAAGGTACCAAATATAAATTTGTGGTTTTTGCATATATACATTTTCCTTTTTGTTTGACTTAATTGAACTCTTATAAACCTGTAGTGAGGATTCTCCGGTACAAAGTGAAAATGGGATTGAATTGATGAAGTTTCGAGACAAACCGCCAAACCGATGCAATTGCAGTTCAACGAGCATTCACGGTGAGCTAAAAAGGTCTTAGAACTATTGAAACTTGGTTTTCTTTTGTGTTTGTTGTGTTAGGTTCTGTTACCCCACGTCTCTTTAAGTCTTGGGTTTCTTATGGTCATATATACAAGTTGAGCCCCTCGTCCTATTTGTTCTTTGGTTAGTAGAGTTCTTTGTGTTATGTTCTTCCCGCTTGTTAACCTTGTGAGGTTGTCAAGTGTAGGTCCCTTGTTGAACTACACATAAGGAGGATTAAGTGATGTTGTCTCACATCTGTTATGTAGTGAATTTCATGAGGTCTTAAATTCAAGTTGGTTCTCTCCATCTATTGCCAATCGCATCATCGCCAATTAGTTTAGGTTGGATGCTTAATGCAGTATCAAAACCCAGTTTGTTCTATTCTTCCTGCGTGTTACCCCATGTCACCATGTGAGGTTGTCCACATGTAGCCCCTATTAAGTTCGGGTGCTTAACATCAAATTAGTGCCCCTGTGTTTTTGTTTGTCTTGCATGTTACCCATAATAAGGTTTTGTCCCAGTGTAGACTCTTACTTGAGTTGTGGGAGGAGTTTTAAGTAGTGGCATCTGTAATCTATTAAGCCTTGGGTTTTTGTGGTCTTATATTAAGTTGGATGCTTAATATTGTGTGTGCATCTTTATTATTATTATTATTATTATTATTATTATTATTATTATTATTATTATTATCTCACTACAAAATTTTGATTGAATATTCTAGGATTCGCATTCTCAAATCCAAAGACTCAATCATATGTATCAGAGGTCATAGCAAACATCTCCCTCTGTGAATCATGATGTTAAGTTACTGTTGTTCCTCAACTCAGAGGATCCAAGAGTACTTCCATTAAGAGTTGCCGCCATGTTTAAAAAATCTTGGTATGTTCTGGAAGAGCCTTTTTTCATTCGCATATCAGTCATTGACTTTGTGAAGTGCTAAATTTATTGGAACTTGTATGATGAATTTCCCAAAAGACATAGCTTCTCTTGTTTAGCTAGGTCATTAAATAGGAGATTTGGGAAGCTGTTATAACTTTGCCCCTTCCTCATTTGAGTTTTCATTAGTGTTTCAGATCCTGGACATAATTCTTTAGTAGTAGTAGTAGTAGATTTGATTTAACTGGCTTGTACCATAGAGTTTTAATCCTAAGAAAGAACTGTTCAAAATGAATATTTGTTCAAAATGAACATGATGAATTGTTGATATGATTCTATATTACACAGACTCGACTGTGAGTATCAAATATGGGTATGTATTTGACATAGGTATATTCAATTCTTTTTTGAAGTTTTTCTACGTATATGGAGGGTTTTAGAGGTCATACCACGATATCCGACCTGGCTGTATGTTGGACATAGATGGTGGATACAGTCTTTGCAAGAAAAGTCGAGTCGTAGCAACATAGCTATAAACATCCGCCACACGACATGAAAGCCCAAAGAAGAAGCTGTATTGTCAAACCCATAAAAACTGATTTAGACTTGTGGAAAAATTGTTGGATTTGAACTATTTAGATGGAAAGCATCCTTTTTTACATCACTATATTTATTATATTTTGTTTCATTGAAAATATTTACATTAGATGGATTTAGCATGAATGGAAAACTATGTCCGGATGCTATATCATCCGACATGGGTATGTTCGAAACTTTCTAAATTTTTATTGTATTTGGAGGGTTCTTGGAGGATCATATAGACATACTCATGTCCATATATGTATTGGACATGAATGTTGAACACGGGTACTTCAATATATGGTGAAAAGTCATTTATCGCATATGGAAAATTATTTGCTATATGTGGCTACTTCAATCATTCGGATGTTGCTTATGGAAAATTTGCTCTGTCTGTAATATCTGTTTATCTACAAAATTTTAAATTAATGACATGTTCATCAATGAAATTGCTGATCCCGTGTTATCACGCCTCGCACAAAGCGGCCTTGAGTCCTCTAACCTCATTGTTGGTATCGATTTCACAAAAAGCAACGAATGGACAGGTATTATTTGCTGATTCTATCTGATGCCCTAACGTTTTTCTAAATCATCTGCAACACACCACTTAACTTGAATGGAAAACTAGGTGCAAGGTCATTCAACCGCAAAAGCTTGCATCACATCGGGAATGGCCAAAATCCATATGAACAAGCTATATCAATTAACTTGTTTTCTCTATTTGGATTATTAGATGATATTTGCTTCATATGTTTTCAGCGTCAACGCATGATCAAGATGTCTTCAGTTTCTATCCGGAAGAGAGATTCTGCAATGGATTTGAGGAGGTGCTTGCACGATACAGAGAAATTGTTCCCCAGCTTCGACTCGTAGGTAACTCCGAATGATTTAGAGAAGAAAAGACTGAAGCATCCAATTGATATGGAGTCTCTCTCTCTGCAGATCCGAAGAACATCTGATCATTCTGATGTTAATTGGAATAAGAATTGTCATTAAAAGACAGTTTTGATTTTAGTCTTACAATGAATCATCTATAAATATACTCTTTGATTACTGTATGTAAGGCAAAATCTGAATCTTAGTTCTCCAACATACGTTTCATATATGTCCTAGGTGACTCAAAGTGTCGACACACAAGCATGGTCACTTAGCCCCAAGAGCAAAAGACAATCGATGCAATCGTTAGAGCAAGGTGATTGCCATTAACTCGCCACTTAATTTAGATTACTGACATGTCAACATTTGCTTTTTCAACCTCAATTTCCATCCGCTCTTCCAAAGATAATATATAATATAATTTAGTATTTGAGTTTAATCCTTTTCCAAAAAATATTATAAAAATTTTTATATTAAGAGTTGAATTACATTTTTCTATATTGTTAAAAATACTACTCATTATTAATCTTCATTCGCTAAGTATGAAATATTTTTTAAAAAATATACTTATAGTACTCCACATGTCATTATTTCATTATTATATCAACCACGTTATTTTTAATAATACAAAATTTGTTTAACAAAAAATCACTTTACCCTTTAATCTAACATAAATGAATTAATTTATCTTTTTCTCAAGCAAAAGAAAAAATACAAGTAAAGAAGATTTAATTTTGTAAGATTAAAAGATCCGTGTAAATCCTCAAAAATTTCAAATGTAGATAGATTCTAGTATTAATCATGTCGATGTAAAATAATCTATACCATTGTATCGATTAGAACTCAACTATAAATAAGAATCAAACACAATCTAACTCCTAATACAAATATCTCAATGGTACTTTTAACCGCTTTTTAAAATCTAAATATATTATGTTGGACACATGCTCATATCCGGCATTCATGTTGATTTCTATAAGTGTATTAAGTGTTAGTAATGTATCGTTAATCTCTAATTGTTTTCTTTTCATTAATAAACCAGACAAAGAAAGGGAAATACTTTTGAGAGAGTTCCTCTCCTCCTCCTATGTGTACGGTGCCTCATCTTTCAATAACCCAAGTCTTATTCTTGCTCAAGCGGTTTTCAGTGCAGATCCATCTCCGTATTCTCAATCTCGCGATTTTAAGCAAAATCCATCTCCTATTTTCGGTCAAGCGTTGTTCAGCAAAATATACCTCCGTATTCGGATATGATACCTCTCTTTGCCACGACCACGAGTCCATCTTCGAGCTCCCTTTACGATCATCGGTATGCAAAACCTTCCATTGAAGTAACATTGTACTTATTAGCATTATCATTTCATTGGAATTGCTGCACTTTTACGCAAGTTATAAGGAGTAACAATGATCGATTCAATCCGATTTTGAAAAAATTGGGTTTATGTCCTATATTCTTGTGATCACCATCTTTTTCTCATGTCTATTTTAGGTATTAATTCAAGCCCTCCGTCCCCAATTGCAGGTATTAATTCAATGCTTGTATATGATTAAAATATATATTTTAAAATGATTAAAATCATATTTTCTACCCAACATCCATTCTTTGGTCACAAAATGATTAAAATCATAGACTTCTTTTGATGTTCTTATCTTATATATGATTAAAATATATATGATCTAAAAGCAAGAAACATATGTAAGGTGATTTTGCTATTCATTTTGCTCTTAGATTAATTTGTCCTTGTAGTAACCGAATGTTAACTTTATATTTTGCAGGAGTTGAGAAGGAAAGAGGATGCAATAGTTTGGCTTGCAATACTTTGGCTTCATCTAAAGCTTGAACCAGCCCTCTGTTGTATATTGTTTCTTTTTCTTTTCTGGTCTTTTTCCTTTGATTAATGAAATGTGATGATGATTTGGCATTATTTTCTCACCAAGATGAATTATGTTTTAGAAATTCTAATACTTTGTGTGTCTCTGTGTGTGTATGTTTTTTTATGTATTAAATTACATATTGAATCAATGTTTATGTATTAAATTTAAATTCATTAATTTTTATATTTAGTTTTGAAGTTTAAATTTTAATGGAAAATTTAATTTAATTAATATTTTTTATTTATCCTTAAATGTATATAGTTTAAAGTTCAAATTTCAAAAATTAAACATAATATAATATTTAACATAGAAATAAATATTATTTAATTAAAATAAAATAATTTTTTGTAAGATCATTATTTTTAGCGGCGTTTGTGAGAAAATTGTCGCTAAAGGTTATGATTTTTAGCGGCGTTTGTGAAAAAAGCGCCGCTAAAGGTCATGGTCTTTAGCGGCGTTTGTGAAAAAAGCGTCGCTAAAGGTCATGGTCTTTAGCGGCGTTTGCTAAAAAAGCGCCGCTAAAGGTTATAGTCTTTAGCGGCGTTTGCGAAAAAAGTGCCGCTAAAGGTCATGGTCTTTAGCGGCATTTGCGAAAAACGCCACTAAAACTCCTGGTTTTTAGCGGCGTTTTTAAAGCGCGCTAAAAGTCCTGGTCTTTAGCGGCGTTTGCTTGCGAAAAAAGCGCCGCTAAAGGTCATGGTCTTTAGCGGCGTTTTTTTCAAAAAAATGCCACTAATTTTTGCGGCGTTGCATATAGTGACGTTTTTTGCGGCGCTTAGGAAAGCGCCGCTAAAAGTATTAGTGGCGCTTAAAAACGCCGCTAAAGGCAAAAAAAACGCCGCTAAAAGTCTGTTTTCCTGTAGTGAGAATGAATGAAAGCCTTTCAAAGGTAAAATATACAATGAATAGTTCTCACAAATACAATTAAACATTTGAAAGAAAGAATAAAAAATAGACTTAACAAGTGTTTGTAAAAGAATATGACTAAAATAAAGGAAAGATTGGGTTTTTTCTTAATTGACTTTATAAGTTTATTTCTTGTCTTCATTTGAATGTTATTAAATTATATTTATACCTTCTCATTGAATTAGAAATGTTTAGAGCCACTGGATGCATTAATTTCACACATTAAACGCAGTCTACAAAGTCAAGTCTTGAGACATGCAATGGTGGTATCAAGACTTGGTTGAAAAATAGTTAATAGAAAAACTTATGTCTCAAGGCTTTGAAAGGATGCCTCGAGACTTGAAGATCATGTCCAATTGAACCCTTTGAGATATAAACCCAACAAATTCAATTAATGACTCTATTCAACACTCTAAGAAATAATCTTTGACAAATTAAAGGATGAAGAATCAATTCCCATAACTCCTTGAAGAAAATTAAGAAGAAAATTACTTCTAAAAATCACACGAAAGCAATCTTACACAAAAGAAACTAATTTCCAGAGTTGAAACTTTTATTGATGAAAAACAATTGTGTTTTTAATGAATAATGAAGAGGCATTTATATAGGCTAGCTGGTTACATCCAAATAACGCTCTCAAGTATAATCAAACTCTAATTAGTCTAAATAAGAAGTAGTTTTAAACTAATATTTCTTGTTGACTAAGAAACACAAAACTCCTAAACAACTTAAAATAGTTTAAAAATATCCTAAAATTTGAAATAATAAAATAATAAAATAATAAAACCTAATAAATACAATACTGGGCTCATATATAATAAAAATTAAGCCTAAAAATCGAACCCCATATAATTTAAACTTGAATTAAAGTCTAAAACTCATAATTTTTCGTAATAATCCTGTCCAAAAATTATGTCCGGTCAGTCTTCATTAAAACAATCATAACTTGAGCTCCCAAACTCGAAAACAAGTGATTCAAAGTGCGTTTCGAGGTTAAAAGATATCTACTCAAACGCTATGCATATACATCTCAACCCATAAATACTTGGATCCCATCCAAAAATTCATCTCAAATCAACTGATCTTCTAAATTTGAAAATTTGCAGCTTGGTTGAATTGACTTTAATAAATTTCACACTAGCCATGCATATATCAAGTAATAATTTGGCAAATCCTTTTACCAAGACATTGCCAACCACAATGTTTGAAAGACTAGTATACAATATTAGAATGTATCAACTCAAAAATGTATTATGATATTGTCATTAGGGAGAGTTTAAAACACGTACTTTTTTCCTTTAAGCAATGTTTTGTCTTACTAGGCTTTCCTAGAAACTTCTATAAATCTTATAACCCCTAAATAATTTATAGGGTGTTTTAATTTTTTTTTTGTAACCTATGACGGTTGAGGCCCTATAAATAGATGGCAAGTATAAACTTTTTGTATGTAGTGAAAGTTAAAGTATCCTTTATTTTTTTACTCCTCTTTGGGTTTATTATAAATGTTTTTTACTTTTAAAATAAGAAAAAATAGGTATAATTCTTTTTTGGGTCATTTACTTTTAAAATTAATATTTTTTCTACAAAATAATGTCAAGTGGAAGTATAATAGTGGATCACATGTCACATTATGTCATGTTTTAACCTGTTAGACTAAAATATTGTAATGGTAGAAAATACTCTTGCCACTAGGTGAAAAGGTTAGTGGCTAAATAATTATTAATTTTATATATTTATTATAAATATATAATTATTTTATTAAAAATGTTTTATAATAATTAATATTTTTAAAAATTTATTTCACTTTATAATTTAACATAAAAATGTACTATTAATAATTTTTTTATATAAATATGCAATGTTTATAAATACATTTCATAAAATAAATAATTATTTATTTATATTTTATTTTCATTTTAATTTTAAGTAATATCATATAATTATATTAATTATTAATGATTGTTCTAATTATATTAATTATTAATGTTTGTTCTAATTTTTTATTTAAAATTAAAACTTTTTTAAATTTTGTATCAAATTTATCTCAAGCTCGAATTAGACTCAGATTCTCTTGAATTGAAGTTGTTATAGGCTTAAATTTTTTAGACTCGAATAGATAGAGTCCAACTTTGAAGCTCGATATTCTTTTTGCTTATGCTGGTTTTGTTGATTTTATGCCATAAGCTATTCTGGAGATTCTAGTTGTAGAATTACGTTTTATTAGGGTTTTTCCTGTATGTACGATCTATTAATTATTGTATCAATAAAGTTTTACATTTTAAAAGATAGATTTAGAGTATCACATAGAAAATATATTTTAAGTAAAATTCTTTCTTTTTAGGTTCTACATTTTTTATTTGTTTAATCCTTTATAGATATTTTATTTTCTATTTTTAGTTTGTCATGAAATAATTAAATTATTTTATATTCTTTTACAAACTTATTAAGTAATGGCTTTAAAATTTTCATCAGTAGAGATTCATTCATACATAAAATTTAAGTGGTTTTAAACAATTTCATATTATTTTATATGATTAATATTTTAATAATTTATCTATTGAATTTATTAAAATATTTGTATGTGAAGGATCCTCTATTGACCTTCCGAATTCATGATACGTTGAGTCCTTCTAAGCACAGTAATCCCTGCCTCCTCTATTCCCTTATCAGTCAAGGCTTGGACTACTTCAAGGCTATCAGTCTAAATTATGGCCCGTCTATAACCTTTATTAAGTAACAAAAGGATCCCATTTAGGATGCTCCAAACTTCGGCTTCAAATGGTGAACAAACACCTAAATAGCAACTGAATCCCATAATCCAATTTCCATCCCTGTCTTGTACCACGCCTCCTGTAGCTGCATGACCAGAATCTCTCGCCACCGCACCATCAGTAGATAAAAGCACCATGTACTCTCGGAAATATTAGCATGGTTCAAGTAGGAAACATTGCTCTTGTATCCACTAAGGTATAATTCAAATTGATGAGCCCAACTAATAGAGACTTTCACCACTTCAGTTGTCGACCAAGATATATTCTAAAAAGTAAAAAGATTCCTATTCTTCTAGATACGCCAAGCAATTAATCCAAAAAGGCACGACCAAGTGAGTCCACTATCTTACAATCTCACATGACAACAAAAGTTAGATGAAATCCAAACCTGGAATGAGAAAAGAACCTTTGCTTAAGTTGATTTGGAAACACGTGCATCCACACATCTTTTGCTGTCGAACAATCACGAAGAACATGGACCATGTCCTTAAACTCATGACCACATATAGTGCATGAATTACTTTGACCGATTCCCTGTCCTTGTATGCTACGAATTTGTAAGAAGTTTCTGTTTAAAGGCAAGCCAGAGAAAAAATCTCACTCTCTGTAGACCCTGATATTTCCAAATAGTCTTCTAATTCTTGTCCTGAGAACTCCAAGTGTCTTCTTTTAAAGTCCATAAAGCACTACGAACCGAAAAAGTGCCTGATGTCAACCGAGCCCATATCACTTTGTCCGATCTTGAGTCATGATGAGGAGGAGGGATACTAATGATCCTACTAATCACATCTTCAGGCAACCAGACACAAAACAAATCCAAATTCCAGCTACCATCAGAGTTGACCAACTCCCTAACAAAACAATCGAAATCAAGGTTAGAAGAAGATGGAATTTTCGAAAGTAGAGGACCCATACCTAGGATCCAAGAGTCCTTCCAACAACGAACACTTCCATCATCTCTAATGGCCCAAGCTAAGTTTTCACAGAGTAATGGTCATATCTTAGCAAGAGACCGCCATAAATGCGAGTACTAACTCATATTAATAGATTCTGGGATTTGCTTTTTCCATCCATACTTAACTTGAAGGACACGAACCCATAAGGCATTACTCTTTGAGACTAAACTGAATCCAATCTTCATGAGAAAAGACATGTTCTGGTCATTCAAATGCTAAAAACCAAGCCCACCTCGAAACCTTGGTTGACATATAGAGTCCCAACCCATTAACGAGATTTTTGGTTGACCATCAACACAACCCCAAATAAACTATCTAACCAATCTTTCAATTTCTACACAAACACCTTTAGGTATCAGCATCGACTGCATAAAATAAGTAGGAATGGAAAGAAGAACAGACTGGGCTAAGGTGATTCTCCCTGCTATGGACAACTTTCTTGCATCCCAACTATGAAGCTTACATCTTACCTTATCAACCACAAAACTAAAGGTACTTTTAGTTACCCTATTATGCAGGAGAGGGACGCCTAAATAATAGCCAAGATTCTGAACTTCCTGAAAGCCGAACATTTGAACAATCTGGTTACGCTCATTATTATTAATACCTTTAGAAAAGTAAATATTACTTTTCCTAGTGCTAATTCTATGACTCGGAACTTTACAAAACCGATTAAGAATGCTCTTCAGTAAACGCGATTGATCAAATTGAGCTTTGTAAAAAGTCACCAAGCCATCGGCAAAGAAAAGATGGGAGATTACTGGACCTGCTCTTGAAAGCTGAATAGGTTTCTACCTACCAATATCAATATCCGACCTAATAAGATACCCCAACCAATCTATGCATAGCACAAAAAGGTAAAGCGATAAAAGACATCCCAGATGGATTCCTTTAGCTGGCTTAAACTTACGGGTAGGCACTCCATGCCAAAGAATTTGCATAGAAGAAGAAATAGGCAACATAATCACTTTCCACAAGAACTCAGGCACCCCAACAGCCGTCAACGAAGCATTTATAAAGTCTCAACTAACTCTGTCATACGCTTTCTCCAAGTCCAACTTGATAGCCATCCAATTTTTCCCATTTCGCTTGCAACGCATAGAATGTATAACTTCTCGTGCTAGAATGATATTATCAGATATGTTCTAACCAGCTATGAACCCAGCCTGTTCCTGAGAAATAAGGTTAGGGAAAACCAACTTAATTCGATTAACAATCACTTTCATAACCAATTTATACATAACAGAACACAAACTAATAGGCCAAAACTGACTAAAACCATTGGGACAGTCCTTTTTTGGAATTAAGAAGATCAACGTATTATTTAAGTTCTGCTCAATCGGTTGCCTAATGAAAACTCCCTTCACCCAGTTGCAAATATCCTTACCAAGAATATCCTACTGGCTTTGAAAGAAATAAGCATGATAGCCATCACTTTCGGGAGCCTTTAAAGGCGCCATACTAAATAAAGCCTTTTTTATCTCATTATTTGTGATTAACTCATCCAAAAAAGTAATCTCTGAGGGATTCAAACAAGGAAAACTAATATTGGGTAAGTCCCACAAGGCCTAAGGTACTTCACCATAAATTTTCTCAAAGAATCCCACTGCTTCAGTTTGTAAAATATCTTGATCAGAGCACTACTCCCCATTTTTTATATGTAAAGCTGTAATACGGTTAAATTTCCTTCTCTTAGTCGTATGATTATGAAAAAATTTAGTGTTTTTATCCCCCAAATTAATCCAGTCGCATTGAGCCTTTTGTCTCCAAAGCAAATCTTCATGATTAAAAATGTTTTCCAACTTATCCCGAACTTTCATCTCTTGTTTAGTTAAAAAACTTAAGTTAGAGTTGTCTAGGGCATTTTGAATGTTGTTGAGTGATCTCATGAGATGTCACTTACGAGAACCTAAGAAACTATAAACGTTCTTGTTCCAACCTTTGACATAAGAGGTAAAATTATTCAAAGAATTTGCCATATTGCCCACAAAGTTCCACTTTCTTTGACAAAAGGAGGAAAATTATTATGCTTAGTCCAACCAACTGAAAACCTAAAAGGTCTAACTTTAGCCAAATTCAAATTTAGTCTTGTAGACAGAAGAAGAGGCTGATAGTCAGATTTAATGCGTGGAAGATACGAGACTAAACACTGTGGAAAAAAATGACATCCATGTATTATTCGATAGAGCTCGATCAAGTCTGACAAAGGTACTACCATTTTGCCAAGTGAAAGCAGGACCGTAAAATCCCAAATCCTGTAATTCACAAGAGTCAACAAAATTACCAAATAAACCACATCTCTTACCCATGGTACAAGGACTTCACTTATCCTCAGAAGATAAGATGGCATTAAAATCACCCATCAATAACCAATGGATCGATTAAAGAGGCATCGTAGATTTTAGCCCATCCCAAAGGAGCTTTCGTTTTGACCTAGCTAGACTGCTATAAACAAAGGAAATAAGAAATGAATTATTGGGAATTTGGAACACGAAGAATTATAAATTGAGGGTGATTTCGGAGGATTTGAATTCGCACAGAATCTTTCCATCCCATCCAGATACCACCTGAAAAACCAGCAGCCTCAACTCGGTGGGAAAAATTAAAACCCAATTGATTAATAATATAATTTTCTTTTTTACCGCTCACTCTTAGTTCTAATAAGCAAACAATGTTAGGATGGTGCTCCACATTATACTCTCGAAAAACTCAAATAAAATTCCTACTAGTGTACCCTTGATAGTTCTAAGTAAAAATATTCAAATTTTAATTCATATCAATTATAAAATAATATATAATAAAACTTATAAAAAAATAACTCAACCACCAAATAGCAAATAAAAACATAAACATTGGAAAACTAATAAATTCATCCTTACTATCCAAGGAGTTCACCTCCCCTTTGCTGTTCTTCATCTCCGGGGGATCCATTTGAACTAGGGTTGTCCTTTATTAAATTTGAAATACTTTTAGCCAATTGAACCATAGAGTCCTTTAGCAACACACGTTGGTTGCCATTAGTTTCGAATCAGCTACTGCTACTTGAATGCATTTTATTTAATTTCTTTGTGAAACCCTTATCTCTAGCTTTCACACTGCTCCCATGACAGGACAACGTTACTTGATTCAAGACCATATCGGCCTTTGAGGACAGAAGAGTGTTGCTATTTTTCTTGTTTTTCGAAAAGACCACAGCTGAATGTTTGTCTGAGTCAAGGCTACCCACCTCCACAACCATTTCATCAGTCGAGAGTCCTTCCATAGTTGAACCAAGAACTGCAAGATTCACCAAAGGCCTATCGTTAACAGGAATTAAATCCCAAATTTCTTGGCCACTCAAATCTCCTACCACCGCTAGTTTACCAGTGCTACTGGTTGCACCAACCATCAACTTTTGGGCCATCATGTCTTGCCCTAAATGATCCAACGTAGATCGACCCTGGTCAGATGAAGAATTACCAAGGCCCAAAATTTTATTAGCCAAGCTAGACACCACATTCGGCCCAGCATTATCAGGTTCTTTAGTGACCAAACCCAAACCATTTTTAGAGCCCAACACTTTAGACTTTCCTTTGTTCTTTGAATCCATTACCTGTCGACTGTTAGAAGAATATAAAATTTCCTTGCTTTGCTGATTGTCAATAATAATATCTTTTCCTTTATTGCGCCTATAAGTTGTTATATCTCTGTCATTTATTTCTTGATTTAAATCCCTATTATTCAGTGCCCTAAATCGAGAACCTTCCTTCTCCCTCTTTAAATTTCCATAAGAGTGTTGCACATTATCCCTAAATTTCAGCCTTGGTCTCCTTTCAACGATCATCCACGGCCCATAATTTTCGTCTTCCTTCACCTGTCCATCGTCGACCATGCTGTGATTTTTCAATGGCCTTTCTGACAAAGTTGTTTCCTTTTCCATGATGATTTCAGTATTCCTAAAAGAGCAATTATCCTTCACATGACTATACCTCCTGCAGTGAAAGCAAATGGTTGGAAGAGATACATATTCCACCCTTTGTGAATGCCTGTTGATTAAAATTTAGGACACCAATGGCCTCTCCAATTTGATAAAGACCGCCATTCAAGCAAACCAGCCTCTCACCCTGCTATCAGTGTTCATATCTAACTTGACAACCTTTCCAACCATTTCTCCTATCTCTGTCAAAATTTTATGCTTATACAGATATCTAGGTAACCTAGGAAATCTGATCCACGCTATAACCACATTCGGATAAGCCTGGGAAGGTTCAAAAGCCATCGTCCAGGGTTGCACAGTTAAGTATTGGCCAAATATGGTCTAAGGACCTTCAGAGAGAGCCTTCTCAAAATCTAGCTTGTCCTGGAATTTAACAAGGAAATACCCATTTTTAATATCCATCATGTGCAAAGGTGTCGAGGCTTCCACAAGCTATAAATTTTATTCTACAAAATCAAAAATCTAATGTTACAACCGAAAAGTTTTAAAACTACTGTGTTATCTATACCTTGAATGAGGATTTGATGGATCCTTTCCGAGAAAAAGATAAAAAGCACTCCATTCACAAAGGATTTCTGGATATCCCCTTCAAAATATCAAAATCCTCCTTTTCATCCGATTCTTTGTAACCAAATTTGGAAGAATGGCCTACAAGCTTATCTCTTCAAGAGATTGGTTGATCCATTGACTGATCGACCATCATATCACTGCGCGTATTATCATATTTATCCTTGAATCGAACCTTTTTTGAGATCAATTCTTCCACAAGATTAGTTTCAGAATTCTCGTTTTCACAAAGAGAAAACATTGCTATTAAGTTATTTTGATAATACAAGTTATATTTCATTTTAAAGTATAATGATTTATTTGGCCCTACAACTTAAAAAAAAAAGTTATTTTAGCCCTCCATTTAATTTTCTGCCTCTTTTACCCTTTGAACTTGTATTTTTTTGTCAAATCACCCAAAATAGATAGAAAAATTATTGTTTGTTACCAGGTTTGTTAACTTTGCTGCCACACGTGGATCGTCACATGGTTGACATCTCATCATTTAATTAAATTTTAAAATATTAAAAAATATTTTTTATAATTTTTAAACATTTTTAATAATTTTAATGATTTTTAATTTTTTTTAAAAAAATTGAATTTTTGAAATTTTCCATAATCGTGTGATAGCTAGTATGAGAACTGAGATAAGGATCATTCAACCGATTCATGTGACAAGGAGGTAGCATTTAGGAATGACTTGCAACGCAAGTGATCCTTACACAATTGTCCGCTCAATCCAGTAATCTTGTATACTTGATTAGACTATATTGTTTTAATCCTCATATTCTTCAACATTCGTTTTGCCTTGGTCCTGTCTAGAAAGTAAGGATCTTTGACATTCTGATTGGCATGCTTGTTGAACGAAAAATGGGGTAAAGTACAAATGGGAGTAGATAAGGAAGTTGCTGGTGTTGAGTGTGTTTTGGTTGTTGTGATGTGATGTGATTGTTATTGTTATTGTCATGTTATATGAGAAGTATATGTCCTACTAATAATGAAGTTGCTTATGTTTCCAGAAGATGTTGTTGATATTGAAGATGAATCAAACCTTATTGTGATGATGACTTCTTTTTCATTTAAACTCTTATTTGATCTAATCTGTATAATTGAGATAATGGTACTCATTTGATAATGTTGATACTGATTTTGTTGTGATATTGGAATTGATTTGGAACTATGATATTATGTTACGGTGTATGCTTTATTTTGATGCACTTTACTTTATTTGTTTTTTACTTAGTTATAATTTAGTGTTTTTATTGTTGGTGTGAATTTAGACATAGCATTAATAGTTAAAACTACTATATTATGTTCTAAGTTGAACTAAGTAGAGTAAGGATTGTGCTGAGGAAGAGCTGTTGTTGATTATGGTAGTTAGATTCCTGTATTGTTTGGTTTTGTTCAATAAATTTCCAAATTGGGAGATTGTTAAGGTAAGATAAGTTGACTAATGTTGAGTGACACTTGACAATGCCAACCGCAGACTACCACTGAGGTGGTGTAAATACTTGTCTTATTTCGTTTGACAATTTAATAAAGAAAATCTTTGAACCTGTTAATGTGTTCACTACAGCAAAACTGACTTTGCGGCGTTTTTACAAGCGCCGCAAAAAACGCCTCTATAGATGGCGCAGCTAAATTTTGCGGCGTTTATTTAAAAAAAACGCCGCTAAAGGTCATGGCCTATAGCGGCGCTTTTACCACAAACGCCGCTAAAGGTCATGGCCATTAGCGGCGCTTTTCCCACAAACGCCGCTAAAGGTCATGGCCTTTAGCGGCGCTTTTCCCACAAACGCCGCTAAAGGTCATGGCCTTTAGCGGCGCTTTTCCCACAAACGCCGCTAAAAGTCATGAAATTTTAAATATATATATATATATATATACAAAAAAGATCATGAAAAATATAAAAAAAAATTAAAATTCATTATCAAAATATTGAGAAGAATAATATCCATGATTTAAATATAAAAATTTTCTATTAAAATTCATTATCAAATTAAAATAAAAATAAAAATATAGAATCAAAACTAAAATAAATAATAAAAATTAGATTAAATATAAATATAGAATCAAAATAATAAAGCACCAAACTTGTATACTGCCCACCATTATAAGTCACTAAAAGCAAGAAAAACAAAATGACTTAATTCATGGAATTCACGAATGCTAACATCAGACATGAATTTAAAACTTTGCCTTCGGAAGGATGTTCAAAACCAGAATCCACAATAGATCGAAGCAGCTCCGGTTTCAACAGAAAATTTTTGAATCCCGAACTGTGAATTCCAACATACCCCCACACCACATAAAAAAGAACATTGCTTTACACTAAAACTAGCAGATTATATTAGAACATTGTTTACCTTAAAAATATGTATAAATTAAAATCAACTAAGGCTAAAATACGAGGAAGTGCTTTGACACATTGCGATAAGTATAAAGCATCGATGCCGTCTCCTTCCCATCCCGGATAAGTGTGTTCGCCATGCCATCAAATACAAGATCGAGACTAAAACAAAACACTAAAAAGTTTATCAAAATTTTGCAATTAACTTTAGACTCTAACTAGCTTGGGCAAAAATAAGTTTTCTAAACCGTTATTATTTTAATAGTAAATATAATTTAACTGATTCTAAATGAGTTAAAAATTTTAATATATATATAATTACATTAATTTATTAATGATTTTTCGAAAAAATTATTAAAATATTTAAACAAATAATATTATTATAAATTTAACACGCAGAAGAACGAGAATACAAATTAATTATATAATATATATATATATATATATATATATATATTTGACAATTATTCATACTGGTTGTATTTTTACATGCCAATAAAAAGCAATAAAAACCAACGTTTTACCCTAAAAGACTAGCGTTGAATCATGGTATCTGAAAAAACTTAAAGAAATAGAAATGATTGTAAAGAAGCAGTGAATAAGAACATTACATACTATGAATTTATATTCAATGCACTCTCTGTAAATGGTTATCAACATGGAAATGAAAGGATCTTTATATGAAACAAATGGTAAATTTTGAATTTGGAAATTGAATCTTCATATCCTTATATGAAGTTTGGTCGGCAAATGAAAATGAAAGAAAACTAAAGCAACATGGTTCCAAAGGTAGAAAGCTACCTAAGTTAATGTCTTCGTGCACACATTTGTCTAAACCAATAGCTCTACCATGCTTAAGAAACACAAAATTGGAATTTGGAATGATACCCTTCAAGGTCAATACTCAAAGCTTCTCAGCTGACATAAGAAACAGAAAGCATAAATACTAGGGTCCAAAATTGATCTGAGCTTAAAAACTAATCAACATCTAATAAATTGAAACAGAACACCCAGAGTAGTAAAAGCATTGCAGGATTCTTTTAAATTTGCACTAGAAACAAATTTGCACCAACATTCAAAGAGGTAATAATCCACAACTTCAATTTACAGCATTCAAACACTTCAATTTGCAGCACTTTAACACTTCAATTTACAGCATTAAAACACTTCAATTTGCAGCACTTTAACATTTCAATTAACAATATTTATAGCACTTCAATTTGCAACATTTAAGCACTTCAATTTACAGCATTCAAACACTTCAATTTGCAGCACTTTAACATTTCAATTAACAACATTTAAACACTTCAATTTGCAGCACTTTAACACTTCAATTTACAGCATTAAAACACTTCAATTTGCAGCACTTTAACATTTCAATTAACAACATTTAAACATCTCAATTTCCAGCAACTAAACACTTCAATTTGCAGTACTTAAACACTCCAATTTACAGCACTCTAACACTTCAATTTGCAGCACTTTAACAGTTCAATTTATAGCATTTAAACACTTCAATTTGCAGCACTTTAACATCTCAATTAACAACATTTATACACCTCAAGTACAGCGAAATGGAATAGCTTTGTTCTTTTTCCCCTTTTTTTATTACTATTAGTAACCACTAGATGACTGGTGGTAGCATAGCAATATTAGTTTTTTTTATAAATAAATAAATAAATAAGATCATAATGTTTTGTATAACTTAAGATCAGAGAAATGTTTATGGCGTATACCTGAACTTTGCATCATTCTTAGGAATTGAAGGTAGCCTAGTCAGCCTTCTGGTAGAAACACTTCCTCCAAGATTGAAGTGATAATGATATATCTTATTATCACTAATGCCTACAGCCAAACACAAAATTGACTTTATTAAATATATAACGAAGAATTTAACAGAAGGGACACACACACACACACACACACACACACATATTAACATCTCAATTAACAACATTTATACACCTCAATTAACATCTCAATTTCCAACAACTAAACACTTTATTAGTGATGCACTAGCAGGTTAATTAGAGCCTGAAATTGCTTCATTAAAAAATTATAAAATATACTTCAAACATTTTACTTTAGAAATTGAGGGTAGTAAGCAATTTATTAAAAAAATTAAAAAAAAGTTATATAAGATTTTTATTATAAAATATTTAATAAAAAAGATAAAATTACAAATAATTATAATTAAAATTAAATGAATATAATGAAACTTAACCAAACCAAGAGATATTGATTCATTGAAGTTATCAAAACCTAAATTCATATCCACAAATTTATCATTCTCTTCTCATTTCAGCTAAACTTCGTACATAAACCACATGTCATTATGGAGGTGAAGTTAATAGTTAAACAATGAACGTAATCATTTTAACTAAAATGTTGGTTCACCTCTCTGACTTGTGCAATCAATAAACATTTCTAATGAATTTGAAATTAATGAAAAAAGAATATATAAATCAAATGCTATTCAAACAGTGAAATTTGAAGTACCTTGTTTACTCCTTTCAGCAAACATATTTCTCCCAGTAAAAACTACTATAGGGAATGAAAGAATTATTTGGCTAATGATGCCTTTATTCCATATGGTGATAGAAGTCACAAAGATCAACACCTCAAGCAAGCCGTATGCAAAACGTAAACTCTCATACATCAAGATTTCAACAGCATCTTGTTCAGTAGCCTTTTCCTGATGATGGAGAAAACACTTATATTAGTTAACTGCTGAAATCCCATATTCAGTTCTACTACTGGAAACTTACAAAGAGCCTATTCAATCACCTCTAAAATGTCAAAGCTAAATAAATATATCATCAGTTCCTACTGTTTGTGGAGGAAAAGAATTTCAAACCATGAACTAATGAAAGCAGCTAATTTCAATAGCTTAACAACAAATGTACCCTTTTCCTATACCGATATGAATAGTTCTCTCATAGGCAATTCATCAAACATAAGGAGAGTAAACTTTAGATTCTTTACCATACACAATCCAACACAAAAAAAAATTCCTATAATTCTATAATCTCAATTGAATCCATAGAGAAACCCAAGAAACGGCTAGAACAACACATTGCGGCAGATTTTAAAGAGCACCTCAAAGAAAGAAAGAAAAAAGTCGATGGCATAGAAAATAAAATAAAGAAAACCCATTAACAGGAAAACGTGAATGCGACTGATACCTTGAATTAGAAGAAAACCAGTAGGAAGAAAACCAGTAGGTTACCTTCAATATAAGCAGGGAGAATAAACTACTAAAAATAGTAATGATTTAAAGCTATCCAGTAAAATTAAAAGGAAAAAAAAAAAGAAAAAAGTACAGGACATGATGGAAAGAAGGTTAAAAGAGATAAGCCGACTCACTTGACGACCGTCGATTTCATGTGCTAAGACTCGAACATGCTCGATATCTCTGGCTTCACACAGTTCTTCGCTCTGCTTTGCTTCCAAAAACCCTTTGTGCCTTTTTCAGTTTCTTTTTTTTCTTTTATTCCAGATCGAGAAAAAGAGGGAGTAATGAGCGGGTAAGAGTGAGCTGTATTTTGATTTCCCTTTTTGGGTAAAATAATGGCTTTTTGTATGCGTTTTTAAAAAAAGCCAAGATAGCTTAATTTTTTGCAGCATTTTTAGTATAAACGCCACTATAGCTTAGTTGGTTAAGTTTGCTTGCTCTTTACCTTAGTACACGGGTTCAAATCTCGTTGTTAGCAATTTTGAATCTTTTTGTACCTCTTCGCGTACCTTGCTCTTTTTGTACTTGCATTTATTATTTTTAATCAATTAACTCTTCAATATTACATTAATATATATTATTAGTACAATAATATAGACGGATTGACAATTTGAGCTACATATTACAAGAATACATTAACATTAATATACAGCACATAATACATTAATATATATTATTAGTACAATAGTATAGAAGGATTCACAATTGATATACGGGCACATACATAATTTGAGCTACAATATTATGAATATTAAATCGCTAAAGCTAAAATTTTAGAATTGTTGTATAAATTTTTAAAATTTAATAAGTGTAAAGGATAGGTGCAATAAATTATACATTATACAAGATTTGTGTTTTTAAGATATTATTAGAATAAAAAAATATATCTTATACAAAAATAATGACGGTACTAAAATATACAAAAATATTGCACATAATTCATTCCTTGTTTCACTGTAATAATCTTACAATCGTATTTCTATATATTCATTTTTTTTTTTGCACTTCAATTTTGTTTTCCTCTATTGTTTCATGTTCACTTGAATGTGTACATTTGTCCACTTCTCAATTGTTTTGTACACTGAAAGTTTATCTATTATCTCTTAAATAATTTAAACTATAATCATAAGTTTAATATATTCAAATTAAGATTATCTCTTTTACAATTATATAAGAAATCATTTAATATATAAATTAAAAAATACTAATTAATCTAAACCCTAAACCTCTTAACCCCTATCCCATAAACAGTAAACTCTAAACCCTTAACCCTTAACCCAAAACCCTTACACCTTAAACTCTAACCCTAACCCCTAAACCCTAAATCATAATCCCTAAACCCATAATTCATCATAAACCTTCAAATACTAGTTAACTCCTAAACCTTAAACCCTAAACCATATATCTTAAACTATAGTTAACTCATAAACTCTAAACCCTAAACCCTAAACCATATATCTTAAACCATAAACCATAAACTATAATGATAATTAATTCGATATTTTAAATTCAATACTATCTCTTTTACGATTATATAAGAAAATATTTAATATATTGTATAACCATAAATTTTAATAATTATTGTTTTAGGGGTTATAGATTAGTTTTTATGATTTTTTTGGGTTTAGGGGTTATATGACTTTTAGCGGCGTTTTACCAAAAGCGCCGCTAATGCTCTGGTTTTTAGCGGTGTTTTGCAAAAAGCGCCGCTAATGCTCTGTTTTTTGCGGCGTTTTTTACTAAAACGCCGCTATTGCTCTGTTTTTAGTGGCATTTTTGGTAAAACGCCGCTATTGCTATGTGTTTTACAATTTTTGCGGCGTTTTTTGATAAAACGCCGCTAAAGCCCTACTTTCCTGTAGTGGTTGTGTTATTGAAGATGTTTTGGTCCATCTATGGAAATCAATCCTTAACTTTTGAAGATTGGATTGGATTGGATTTGAGTGAATTAAATCAACCCTTGGAACATAGTGGATTAATCGAGACTTTTGTTGCTATTTAGGAAATCATATCTTTGATTGATTGTACTTTTGATAGTTGTAATTGTAATAGTTATTTTCAAGGAGTTACTTTGTATTCATTAGATTCTATGTTAACAAGTTGAAATTGAATATATGCTTTGAGGCTTGTCTGAGTTTTGTATGAGAGATTATAGAGTGCATTCTAATATGTTCATTGTGGAATTGCTTTGTGAGAGAGTGCAAACCGTTATTGTAAATATTATTGATTGTTTACTACCCAAATTCTTAAGGGAATGATTTGGAGGTGAGCCTTCTAGTCTTTAGATACAAATGTGAGATCTCTATTATTGGGAAGTGATAGAGTGTGAACCACTTGTATTTGTGAACAAAGATAGTATAATTACTCTCTGAGCTAGACTCCGTTTATATTTCTACTTACATAATTTTTAAAGTGCCAAACCGTAATCACCACAACAGTTTAACACTTTCACTATAATTTTCATTTTAAACAAACAATCAACTTTAAGTTAACAACAAATATATATATATATATATATATCCAAATTCTCTTATTATTCATTTATAAAATAAACAACAAAATTATAAAATCTCAAACTTATTAAACACCATTTTCTTTAAAATGACCATATCAACCCCGTTTGATTTGAAGACAGCCTTAGATATCAATTTTACTGATATATGTCGATCATTAACTATGTGACAGCGATTCAACGACTTTGCTTCTTTTCTTTTTCCCCAAGTGTTTTTAATATTTTAAAACAAATTCAGTTCATTTAGCTTCTACTTCTGACACATTTCGCAATCGATTGCAAGAAATGGGAAGTGGCAAACCTGACAAACAAAACCTTAAATTAAAGCATGCTTAATTTCTTTTTCTTTAAAAAAACCTTTCCCTTTTCGACTATTTAAGAACAAAGAAATCAAGTCGAATTTTAAGCCTAACATCTATTTTTTTCTATTCATTCAAATCATATTATTAGATCCAACAAACATTAGTCCACTTGAAAATAAAAGAAAAAAAAAAACTTCCATAAAAGAGTAGGCGTGCATTGATTCAACCCCATGTGATAGAGAGATTCAGTCACCAATGTCCTTTTGTAGTTGTCGATAAAAGCATGCCTCATCGAAATGTACAGCATGGTCCCCTATTACATACTTGCATTAATATTATAGATTTTGTTTTTTGGCATTTGAATTGTAAATTGCAATCATTGTTGATGTTGTTCGGTATATGATCCACTCACACTAAGAGCATTAGAGGAATCACTTTGATGCAATCATTTCATTAAGCCTCCAATATAATATATATTGAATTTACAAAGCTTTTGGTTAAGGCTCTTATGAATCTTATTGATGCAATGATTGCTTAAAATATGCTTAAGTGTAGGAAATGATAAGATATGGACTTTAGCATACTTGTTTGACAGATATGGCAAAATTAGGCCACGCGGCAACCCTACTGCCTTTGCTTTATTTTTTTTTCTCCTATTCTTCCATTCCATGGACAATGGTCGGTTCAACTCCAGCATCTTCCTTTTTTTCTCTCTAATGAATGAAATTCATCACTAATAACTTATATTCTCTTGCAAGGCAATATATATATACACATATCTTTCAATATATATGTATATATACAGGAGGGTTGATTGAATCTAGCAATCAAAAGTTTCAAGGTGTGCATTCATCTTTCAATATATATGTATATATGTATTTCTGTTAGGAAATACCTAATATTTCAAAGAATATTTGGTCTTTCTTCTTCTGTATATAATTACCCTATAGATCTTCCTTAGATCCTTGTATCTGTTTTCTGTTTTCTCTACTAAAGCAACCCATGTTTGAGCTGAATCAGCTTCTATATGATTAGCGTATAGAATTTAAGGTTTTGCTTGTTTCTCAAGAAGAAGAAAAATGGGATCTGTTTTGTTTTAGTGTGGGATTCTTTGCTTTGTTCATATGTGGTTTAATTGATCAACTTTCCGTCTTTGTTTGTTCTTTGATTTCATGCAATTTTGAAGCTTTTTTTGGAAAGCGAATTAAAGGAAAAAGATTCACTTCAATTGGTGAAAAGGATCGATCCAATACTGGGTTTTTTTAAGCTGCTGCTTATGCTTCAATAATGAGCGACATAAGATGATTCCAAGTTCAGAAGAAGCGGGTTCTCCCATACAAGAAGGCAAAGAAGATGAAAGCAGCAATAAGGTGCGTAAAGGTGCATCGACTTCTTCGCCATTGTTGAGACTGAAAGATCCTCGAATCGTACGTGTTTCGCGAGCCTTTGGTGGAAAAGACAGGCACAGTAAAGTTTTCACCATTAGAGGATTGAGGGACCGGAGGGTGAGGCTTTCAGTCCCTACTGCAATACAATTGTATGATCTTCAAGACAGACTTGGACTTAACCAGCCAAGTAAGGTTGTCGATTGGTTGCTTAATGAAGCTAAACATGAAATTGAGGAACTCCCACCACTCCCAATACCACAAGGTAACTTTGCCCTTAACCCTCAAATGCCCCTAAATGCTTCTCAACAACCAAACAAACAAGATCCTACGGGAGGGTTTTGGAGAGCTAAATCCAAAGATATTGTGAGGGAATCAAGCAAAGGGAGCAAAAGAGATGAAGAAGCAAGTGAAGGTCATCAAGTTCAAACAGATTATGGTTTACAAAGATCCAATCATTCGCCTATGCCAGCACTGTTAAACAATGCAGTGTCAATACCAATGCCGACGCCGATGCCGATGCCGATGCCATATGGTTCTTATTATCATTTCGAACCTTCCAATTTTCCTTTACCACATTTAGGAAGCCATGGATTTGTAGCACCCCAGACTGAAGAAGTACACAATTTCAATGTTGTGCCATTGTCATCCACCTTATCTCTATCATCTGGTTCTCAAAACCATTTCCAAATGCTGAGCTCAGGTGCTCAAAACCCCTTTGCTAACCCTCCACAATTCTCAATCACCCAACCTGATCTCAGACCCTTTCATTTGAGTATCGCTCCAAGGCTTCTTCCCCATTCTCTCAACATCAATGGAAGTCAGCCTGGTAAAGAAGATGAGTTTCCTTCAAAATGACAAGAAAGGAGGAACCCCTTGGCTTGCCTGAGGACATATATATATATATATGAAGAAAAAGGTACTGTTTGAATCCATATATTTACATATAATTTCAAAGAAATTCTACTTCCTGGAAGTGAGAAGCAGACAATTGAGTTTTATAGGTTTGATTTCATTCAACTTTTTTTTTTTTTTTGGGTGATTGGAAAAGATCATATCTTCATATATTTGAAAGCAAATGTTAAAAATAATTGAACTATATATATGAGTTGTATGTGTAGTTTGATAATATTGGGATATAATTAACGCCCCAAAGTGTTCATATAGTTCTTGATTTGTTTTTGGGACTGAATGATCAATGAAATGCTATAGAATTATGTTGAAATGTTGCACAAGATGTATGCTTGTCACAAATATATTGTCAAAAGAGAGATCAGCTAGTTTCTTATTATCTTTGGCAAATTTAAGATATATTTTCATTTTTATAGGAAGGATTGGTAATTAAACCTTTTATATCATTCTTCTTCATATTCTATATATGTATAGTGAGATTATGTATAAAACTATCCAAAAATTAGATGATGTTACATCATTTAGTTCATTTAGATAGATGAAGGGATTTTAGGCAGTACTTCTTTGCACAAGATCCAATTACATTAAGGTAAAAGTAGGGTTGATAAGGACCACATTTGAGGGATTGTCACGAAATGGAAAGATAGGTTGTGATCCTTAATTAACACAGATATAGGAGAAAATACATTGAAAGAAATAAAAAAATAAAAAAATAAAAAGTTAAACATTTAGTAGTTTCAGAAACCAGAAAGTTAATTTATTCTCTGGTCCTTCATTTACCTTGAAACAAAAAAATAAAAGCCTGATATGGATGTCTACTAACCAGCTGCCCTCACATCTAATTCAAGTCAAAAGTTGCTCTTTTGCAACATTTACCTTGGACTAGCTATATTATTCTGATTTTTTTTTTTTTTTTGAAGAATTATATTTTGTATGATCTGTGTTTTCTTATGTGTTTATATCCAACACATATATGTATCTGGAACTTATACTCAGTTCAAATTTCTGAAATTGCTGGCGGTGCTGCTTACAGCTTGCTTTCTAGGGTTTTGTACAGTGAAATGGAAAGCTGCAGATAGCTCAGCATATAATATGGCAGGAGAAATTGAAATTTTAGCTATAGATTAATGCTTTATTGGTCTCTTTCAGTTCTAATAAAGAATATGACTTAAGATTAAGGCTTTTGCTAATGCTAATGTAATTAAGTAAGATGATGGTGATATTTGGAATGTTCATAGTTTTGGAACATATAGATATGTATGGTAAAAGTGGTTCTTGAAAAAGATTAATAAAAAAGATTTATTTCAAATTAACGAAGAATAGCAATTGAGATATATATAGCTAAATTGAGATATTCATATCTTTTCAGTTCAGTTGTGACTTGTGAGTGTTTGAGCATGTTTGCATGCAGTATCTTTGATTAGCTCTTTCGTTATATTACTATAAACAGTCCTTTTGTCTTTTTTTTCATTATTTATATAATATAATTGATTACAGAAAAGTGAAAATAAAATTATCACAAAAATATATATTATTTATCTTTAGGGTTTTAACTTTAAAGGATATTAGTTTTTAAGTAGTATGTCAGAAAACTTTTTTAGGGGCTAAAATTAAATTGTAATTTTTAATTACAATAGTAAAAATATAATTTTACCATTTTAATAGCATCTATTTTTATCATTTTTAAAGGATTAAATCAAATTTTTATCATATTTAGGGAGCCAAAGTGTAATTTTACCTTTACTAATTTAAATTTTTAAAGAGCTTAAATAGAAAATTTTTTATTTTAGGGGGGTCGGGCCCTTGCCAGCCCCCTGGTTTTGCCCCCTGTTAGAGATCGCTCCTATTTCTTTTAAGATTTTATATCTATACTATATTTAAAACCTTTTATTATTTATTACAAAAAAATTATTGAGTTTGTGTCACGAGTTACTCAAGTATCAACCTTTTTTATCGAAACTCAAGCACCAATTTAATTAGAAAATGATAATAGAGTAAAATCCGAGCAACAAATACAATTAGCGCGACTCAAACCCAAGTAACATCTAGAACAGTGAACATCCTAACCATCAAACCATTATATGAAGTTCAACTAAAATTACTTATAATTTTTACATAAATTTTTAATAAATATATTTTCTATTTAATTTTTTTCACAAATTGTGTCTATCTAGTAAACTATTAAAAGAATAAACATGCTTATAACAACATTTTATTTTTTAAAATGATTTTTAAAATTTTTCTAATTAAATTAGTTTCCAATACTAATTTAATAAAACATTTTACTATTAATATTGATAAGAAAGTACTATAAATTAATACTTTGAATAAAAACTTATCGTATATATTAATATATATATAGGGGCAGAGTTAAGGGGTGTTGGCAGGGGCATCGAGCCCCTTAACACTTTTAATTCTTTTAATTTTAAAATTTTAAAATTAGTATATGGTAAAATTACATTTTGACTCCTCTAAAAATAAGAAAATATTGATTTAATCCTTTAAAAATTATAAAGATATAGGCTATTAAAATAGAATTTTTACTTTTACTATCATAAAAATATACAACTTAATTCCGATCCCCTCAACAAAAATTCTAGCTTTACCACTCTATATATAAAAAAAATTATATTTTTAGATTCAAAAATATATACAAAGTAGTTTTTGGGCTGAAATAAACTACTAAGAAAATATATGTAGAATGATTATGATTTATGATTCTACAAGTTATTTTTTTTCTTCATGCAACATTTTCTTTAATGAATATGTAGTCTTGTTTGTGTCTTTTCCATCAAAATAATAATTTTATTAAAGATAAATCATTACCAAATTTATTTACAAGTTATTGGAAAAAGGGGAAGAAAATTAGATTCAAACTATAAACAAAGGAAGATAACCCAAGTGCCCTGCAATTCAGCCTCAAACATAACCCACTATCACATATCTTTAGCTTGTTAATCTCACCTTAACTATGAGAACTTGAATTATATCATAATTCCAAAGGAATAAAGAAGGCAACACATCAAAGTCCCTTTTTTCTCTATAAAAAATCAATTTTATTAGAAGTAGTAAACCATAAATTGGTTAAAGTTTCCTGTGAAAAACATAAATATCCCCTTCATCCCAACTAAACATGAAAAAAGGAGACTCTACCAACACGTGGTTTGTATTTACGTAACTACTACTATATATATATATATATATATATATATATATATATATACCTTTAAGGTCTATCAATAAAATTGAAAAGATTACCCTATTATTGCCAAGTTTAGCCAGGAACTGAAATCCTCGCCTCCAAAACCCTGCCCCCTTCAAATTTACACCATGTTTTTTTTGGTTAAAATATCCCATAGGTCCCTATATTTGTTCACAAATTTAGAATTTAATTTCTATTAATTTAATTTCTAAGAATTTAGTTTATCTATATTTTAGATTTCAAAATGCATGTTAATATTCTTAAATTTTTTTAGTTAAATTTGTTGGTATGATATTTTGAAATTAAAAAAAAAAAACACTCACTTGGTAGCAATGTAACAAAAAAATGATGTTGTAATTAACTTAAATTTAACAAAATAATTTAACAATTATCATTTGGTGAGAACTAAAATTTTATAATTCGAAAAGTATAAGAATTAATAATTGACAAATTAAAGTATAGAGATTAAATCCACAATAACTAATAATATAATTTAACCTTATAACTATTTTTTTAATAAAATAAAAGTGTTTTTCTTAAAATCTTGTTAAAATTGTAATTGAAATTTCAAATTAAATATTGATGGGAGAAAATTTAAAATAAATAAAAGAAGAGTTGAAAGAAGCATATCCAACCTCCCCATCCATATGATCGTCCACCAAATCATCACCATCAGGAGGGTCATCTTCCTTTAATCCGAGCGTCTACCCCTCAACCATTAGAATGAGATTAAAGGTATTGAGAGGTTAGGTCGGTTGAGTTCGGATTATACCTATTAATGTAGTTTACATTTGTTTAAATTTGGTCCGACTTAAAATTTTATCTAAATTCGCTCATATTTATAAAAAATTAATCTAAATCTATTTAAGCCCAACCATATTATTTTTTAATTTCTTTTAAAAATATTTATATTATTTAAATTTAATATTTAATATTTTTATATATTATTTTATTTATTAAATTTTTGTATATAATCATCTTAACATTATTTTAATATTTATATTAGAGTGATATTATATATTTACAATATATTTATTTTTTTATCTGTTATATGTTACATAATATAAAGTATTATAAACTTTAAAACGGATCGTGATGCAATCGTAAATCAACTAAAAATTCGACAAAGCACTGCAACAAAAATGACTTTTAGCGGCGTTTTTTAAGGCCTTTAGCGGCACTTTTACAAGCGCCGCAAAAAATGTTACTACAGATAACGTCGCTAAATTTTGCGGCGCTTTTCTCACAAATGCCGCTAAAGGTTATAACCTTTAGCGGCGCTGTCCCCACAAACGCCACTAAAAGTCATAAAATTTAAAAAAATATATATATATTATAAAGGTCATGAAAAATATAAAAAGTTTAAAATTCATTATCAAAATATTGAGAAAAATAATATCCATCATATAAATATAAAAATTTCCTATTAAAATTCTATTAAAATTTTAACTTTAAAACTAAATATAAAAATTAATGAATTTAAATTTAAAATTTAAAATAATAAATTAATAACACAATTAAAATCCAAAAGTTAAAACTCAATTTATCTTAAATATTAAAATAAACATAAAAATTTAGAATCAAAACTAAAATAAATAATAAAAATTAGATTAAATATAAAGATATCAATAAAATAAGATATTATAATGAAGTTACTTAAATAAAATAAGGACTTAAATCATAACCATGTAAAATATATGATCTGAATATCCATCCCCATGTGAAATATCAACATTGATTATTTAAATTGATTAAGCTGCTAATGAATATTCTATTTTCTATGTCAAAATTACAATTCGTTTTTTTCTTCTTTCAACTCAAATAAAAATAAAAGGTTGACTATTACAAAACTAATTAGTTGATCAACTAATTACAAAACTAATATGCAAATATGCAAGTAGACTATTACAAAACTAGGTGTAGTTTTTGATCAACTAGTTAGTTGATCCTACTGCAGGTTCTATCTATAATTTGCTTAACTAACATACAAACATAAGGCATTCTAATACTTTTTTGCACATAAAATATCTGAAACTCACACCTGAATTCGGATTCAGAGTACATATTGTGTCAACTGCATGTTGATGAATATCATTCTTATTCGCTGCTGCAATGCCTCCCACATGCATTTGTAGAGGTAAGAACTAGCCATTATGTGCCTTCTGCAAATTGTTCTTGGACTGCAATCTAGTGTAGTTGGTTTTTCCTGTTCTCATACATAAACTATTTCAATCAGCATAAATCAGATAATTTGTGGCTTCAACATGCTGACTTTACCATAATTTTGTCTAAAATTTACAATCTTTAACATGGCACATCACTAAATTTAAATAGTTGATTTCACACTCATTATATCTACATTTAGACCTCAATAAACCTAGAAATTATCCATGCCAAAACACATTTAATGCGTCCAAGAATCAAACAGTATAATGCAAGTAGCTTGTAGTGATCACTGAGCAATTCTCCATTCTCTGCAAAGATATGAACTCTGTATCATTCTACAAAGAAGCATGTGCCAAAACTTGAAGATTTAAATTTTGTTATTTTTTTTTTAAAAATGTAATATAAAATATTATTACACTCAATATTTATTAGTAGGAATCGAATATTATTGTTTGTTAATAAGAAGCAACTATGGCTCAAGTTGCCTGGCTAAATAATTATTCAAAACTTGAAGTACAAAAATGATAAAAGAAAATAAAAATTCAACCTAGCTAATTTATAAGCTTTTAACCCCACTTGGGTTATCTATCTACCTTGACAATTCAGTTCTATATTTATTTATTTATTTATTTGAAATGAATGAAATACCCAGTTTGCTGCATAGATATCAGTACTAACATAAAATAAATTTTAAAAAATTTTAATAAATACTAAAATTTTAAACTAATACTAAAATTTATAACGCAATATCAAAAGTTTTACCGAATAGCATAATTTGTATGAAAAGTCTACAACTCTCCCTCTCTCATAAAAGAAAAATTTTATTGTTTCAACTTAAGAAAAAAAAAATTATTCTTTAATTTTTTTTCATTATAATTAAAATTCATCTTTGTTTTTGCCTCAAGAATCAAAAGGATTGAGAGAAATTTATTTTCTTTCAGGGATTTTCATCTCCATTTTTATTTGCATGGAGAGACTTGGGTGTTAAAAAAAACTGAAAGATTCTTAAAAATATTTATTTTAATGTTTGTTTTGATTTGAAAAAAGAAGAGAAGAGTAGTTTTTAAAACTATTTCTTGGGTTTAGGCTGTAGACTTTAAAAGAGAAAAGAAAAAGATGAAGCATTTAAGGAAAACTAAAAGTATTTGCAAAACAATTATTCCTAAATTTCGGTGAGAAAAGAAAAATATGAAGTCTTGAACGAAAACCAAAAGTATTTGAAAAGAAATTGTTCTAAAAATTTATATATTTTTATGAGAATAGAAAAAAGATGAAATCTTAAGGAAAAATTAAAAGGATTTGAAAAAAAAAATTGTTCTTTAAAATTTTTTAAATAAATTTGTAAATATTGAATTTTTCAGTGAAAGATATGAATTTGTTAGATCGGAGTTTTAAAGAGTGAAGAACATGAATTTTTGGTATCACGTTACACGTATTGGGGACCAATAGAGTGTACCAAAGTTCTAATGGATACAAAAATTGGTAACAAAATAACAAACTTTTGGATACGAGAATTTCAAATAGATACCAAACTTCTAACGGGAACCAAAATTTGTAAGGGATACCTAAATTTTTAATGGAAGATGTTAGATATTTTGACATATCAAAAGTTTCATTTTCATGCTTGTGCATAGATATCAATGGATTATACCAAAATTTCTAACCAAATACCAAAATTTTTAATGGATACCAAAATATCTAACATCTTCCTTTAAAAATTTTGGTATGTGTTAGAAATATTGGTATAGCATTAGAAATTTACAATCAAACTGTTATGTTGCCACCAAATTGTAAAGTCGACAGTATAAGTATAAACTAACAGCATAGATGAAAGAAACTTGTCGTTTTTCAAATCCTTTACCTCAGATTCCAGTCTCTTTTTTTCTTCCTTGGCTTTAAGCTTTGCTATTTCCTTCATCTTTTCGACCTGCAAATCAACTTAGTAGTCATTACCAAGTGAGCTTACAAAAACAAGAGAAAAAAGGACTTTTGAGTTCTTGGCTTCTAATGGAAGAATCAACGAAAATCTGTCAGTATGTTCATAGCAAGAAAACCCTCCTAGAACACAACAAGTACCTTGCGGCTCGCAATGTCCTTGGCAATCTCCCTAGCTCTCCACTCATCAGCTTCTCGGTCAGCTTGATCAAATTGTTCATGCTCCTAACATGCATAACAAGCTGAAAATATTAGCTATTTCCCACACAGGCCAATACGGGAAAAAAAGAAAGATAAGGAGAAAGCTTACAATGAGAAACCAAGAAAAACAACCTTTGCAAGCAATTCTGCAATTCGTTTCCGTTTTCTTTTCCTCCAAAGGTTATTCCTTTTAGACTTCTTGATTTTATTGGTCAGTCTAGCTAATGCTGATTTCTCCTCCCACGGGATCCCTTCATCTGTAACATATCTAAAGGGCTCTAACAGAGCTCTTAGCTTTGACATCAATGCATTCGCCGCTTCCACAGACAGTAGCTCTTGAGTTTCCAAATATAATCCTCCTATCTTCTAGATACTTCAAGAACTCAGAAACAGAAGGGTCTATCGACCCATCTTTTATCATCGTCAGTATTTCCAACTCCTTTTGCCTAAGGAACCAATCGATTTTACTTGCAGTTAAAAGGAAATTCAAAGGCATACGGCACTTATAGTTGATATTAGCGAACTATATAAGAAAACAAAACTAACATACACGACGTTGGCAAGATTGAGGGTATCTTGCAATTCTCTAAGGCGATCACGCACATTTCTGGTCTCCAAAAATGTACTCGAATTTGGAGGTTCCAGCGGTAACATTGGGAACCAAGGTGGAGGCGGCGCGGGTTGGAAGTGAACCGGATTCATTGCTAAATATGAATTAAAAAATTAGAGATGGGTTCGTATAAGGAAAACAATAAAACAGAAAGAATATCAAAACTCGTACCTTCTTTATATTTTTCTTTCTGAAAAATTGTTAACTTCAAACCCTAGCACAAAGCCAAGAGATTTTGGGACGAAAGATGGCGCTAAAACTAAGGATCTGGAGGAAACACCAAACATTTACGAGATTTAAGTGGGATGAATTAATAACAGGATACCTAGAGGTTTTATTCAAATTAGAGATGGGTTCGTATAAGGAAAACAATAAAACAGAGAGAATATCAAAACTCATACCTGCTTTATATTTTTCTTTCTGAAGAATTGTTAACTTCAAACCCTAGCACAAAGACACGAGATTTTGGGACGAAAGATGGCGCTAAAACTAAGGATCTGGACTCTGGAGGAAACACCAAAAATTTTAGCAACGTAAAATTGGGGATTTAGGGAAGGGGGGGGTGAAAATAAAACGACGCCGTATCGATGGAAAGTTTTTTGCCATTTATCTCAATTTTTTGCGGCGTTTTCACTATATCTCAATTTTTAGCGGTGTTTTTCTCAAAAAAAGTCACTATTTCTCAATTTTATTTTTTATTTTTAACGTATTTTTTTCTATTTTTTTCTTTCAAAGTTTTTGTGCTAAAATTATCATTTTTTAGAATTTTTATTTTTTTAAATTTTGAATATTGATCTTTTTAATTAAAATATGGATTAAAATATTAAAATTTTAAGTTTTTAATTTTTAATTTTTTTAATTTTTTAATTTTTAATTTTTTTGAAGTTTTTATCATTTTTAAATTAACATATAAAAAAATAGTATCATGTCATTTGAATTACCTTGTAAGTTTTCACGTCAATATCATTAAAAAATTAATTTTACAATTACATTCTTATTAAAAATGAGATTTAACATTTTTAAAAAGTGGAAGGTTTTGGTTCAAAAATAAGAATCAAATTGATAAAAAAATATAAATATTGAAAGTTAAAATTTAATTACCATGATCAACTCTTTTAGGAATTAAATTGATAGATGGGAATGGCATGGTCTAGTATTGTTGAAAGGATTTCTTTTTTCTTTCTTTTTTCATCAACATTATTATTCTTTTAAGTATGGTCGCATTAGTTGTTTAAATTTTTATATAAATGGCATTTAATTATATGTATACACCTAAATTTTGATAGAGTTACATCTCAGAATTATATATGAATTTCGGTTTAATATGCAATTGTATACGTGAAATTCTAATTATGGTTTAAATGTATAGTTGAAACTTTAATTTTGATTTAATCATACACATTTAAAAAAAATAAATACATCAATATATTTTTATATTGAATAAATATAAATATTTATGTATGCAATATATATATATATGAAATGATGTTATATCAATAATTGTGTTAATAATGCAATATATAAATATAAAATAATGTTATATCAATAATTGTGTTAATAATGCAATATATAAACATAAAATAATGTTATATCAATAATTGTGTTAATAATTTACAAGAAGCTGGATCAAATTAAAGTTCATGTATGCTTTTGGGATTTAACCCATTTTGATATATATATTTTAAAATAATAATTTATATTTATCTTATTTAGATTTATATTATAAAAAATCCAAGATACACAAGTTAAGTAGTTCACCATATTTACCCCTAAATCCTAAAAATTAAACCTTAAATCACAAACACCAAACACCAAACCTAAAAACTCAAACCATAAACTCTAAATCATAAACCATAAAACTTACATCCTAAACCCTAAATATATATTACAAGAGACAAAAATAATTATAAAAGAATCTTATTGCTTACCTAAACCCTAAAATAAATTGATTTTTTTGTCATTTTATCAAAAACCCTAACCCTTAAACCCTATTAGCCTAATCCTAAAACCATGAACATTAATAAAACCCTAACTATAAAACAATAAATCCCAAACCCCAAACTCTAAACCATAAACTTTAAACTCAAAACTCTAATCACAAAATAATAAACATTATATCATAAACCCTAAAACCCCAAACCATAGACATTAAACCTTAAATCATAAACCCTAAATCCTAAAATAAATTTTTTTACGACGATTTGCGGCGTTTTCTGAAAAGCGCCACTAATGCTCAATCTTTTGCGGCGTTTTCCTAAAAGCGCTGCTAATGCTTGATCTTTAGCGTCGTTTTCCTAAAAGCGCCGCTAGTGCTTGATCTTTAGCGGCGTTTTTCAAAAAGCGCCGCTAATGCTCGATCTTTAGCGGTGTTTTTCTCAAAAAAAGTCACTATTTCTCAATTTTATTTTTTATTTTTAACGTATTTTTTTCTATTTTTTTCTTTCAAAGTTTTTGTGCTAAAATTATCATTTTTTAGAATTTTTATTTTTTTAAATTTTGAATATTGATCTTTTTAATTAAAATATGGATTAAAATATTAAAATTTTAAGTTTTTAATTTTTAATTTTTTTAATTTTTTAATTTTTAATTTTTTTGAAGTTTTTATCATTTTTAAATTAACATATAAAAAAATAGTATCATGTCATGTGAATTACCTTGTAAGTTTTCACGTCAATATCATTAAAAAATTAATTTTACAATTACATTCTTATTAAAAATGAGATTTAACATTTTTTAAAAAGTGGAAGGTTTTGGTTCAAAAAATAAGAATCAAATTGATAAAAAAAATATAAATATTGAAAGTTAAAATTTAATTACCATGATCAACTCTTTTAGGAATTAAATTGATAGATGGGAATGGCATGGTCTAGTATTGTTGAAAGGATTTCTTTTTTCTTTCTTTTTTCATCAACATTATTATTCTTTTAAGTATGGTCCGCATTAGTTGTTTAAATTTTTATATAAATGGCATTTAATTATATGTATACACCTAAATTTTGATAGAGTTACATCTCAGAATTATATATGAATTTCGGTTTAATATGTAATTGTATACGTGAAATTCTAATTATGGTTTAAATGTATAGTTGAAACTTTAATTTTGATTTAATCATACACATTTAAAAAAAATAAATACATCAATATATTTTTATATTGAATAAATATAAATATTTATGTATGCAATATATATATATATGAAATGATGTTATATCAATAATTGTGTTAATAATGCAATATATAAATATAAAATAATGTTATATCAATAATTGTGTTAATAATGCAATATATAAACATAAAATAATGTTATATCAATAATTGTGTTAATAATTTACAAGAACTGGATCAAATTAAAGTTCATGTATGCTTTTGGGATTTAACCCATTTTGATATATATATTTTTAAAATAATAATTTATATTTATCTTATTTAGATTTATATTATAAAAAAATCCAAGATACACAAGTTAAGTAGTTCACCATATTTACCCCTAAATCCTAAAAATTAAACCTTAAACCACAAACACCAAACACCAAACCTAAAAACTCAAACCATAAACTCTAAATCATAAACCATAAAACTTACATCCTAAACCCTAAATATATATTACAAGAGACAAAAATAATTATAAAAGAATCTTATTGCTTACCTAAATCCTAAAATAAATTGATTTTTTTGTCATTTTATCAAAAACCCTAACCCTTAAACCCTATTAGCCTAATCCTAAAACCATGAACATTAATAAAACCCTAACTATAAAACAATAAATCCCAAACCCCAAACTCTAAACCATAAACTTTAAACTCAAAACTCTAATCACAAAATAATAAACATTATATCATAAACCCTAAAACCCCAAACCATAGACATTAAACCTTAAATCATAAACCCTAAATCCTAAAATAAATTTTTTTACGACGATTTGCGGCGTTTTCTGAAAAGCGCCACTAATGCTCAATCTTTTGCGGCGTTTTCCTAAAAGCGCTGCTAATGCTTGATCTTTAGCGGCGTTTTTCAAAAAGCGCCGCTAATGCTCGATCTTTAGTGGCATTTTTTCAAAAAGCGCCTCTAATGCTCGATCTTTAGCGGCGTCTTTCCAAAAACGCCGCTAATGCTCTAACCTTTAGCGGCGTTTGCTTACTAGCGCCGCTAATGTACAACTTTTGCGGCGTTTTTTGTTTAAGCGCTGCTAAAAACGCTGCTAAAAGCCTATTTTGCTGTAGTGAAGGCAAGTGCACCTATCAATTAATAGTATAGCTACGGTGAGTAAAGATATCTTTCTCACGAAGACTAAAAGTGCTAGTAATTACTGTCTTTATACTATTTAACGATAAATTGGAGTGATTGATTAAAACTAAAATTAACTAAAGGGCATGACAAAGAACAAATCAGGAAACTGAATTATTAACAACCAATAAGTGAGACAATACCCAAGAAAGTATCCACCTAGACTTCATTTGTCATTATCGATCTAAATTACACTTAATGCGTAGAAATCCCTAAATTATGCTAATATCTCTCTTCAAGGCTAAAAACAACTAACTCTAGGTTGATTAATTGAAATTTCTTTCTAATTAAAACTCTTATTGTCGCATTAATTCGATCTATGGATTCCCCTCTCAGATTTAACTCTAATTCGGTAGATTTATGTCGTCCTATTTTTAGGATTACATGCAACTCCACTCAATTATGTTAGATCTACTCTTAAACAGGGTCTATTTCTCCTTTTATTTAAGCACATCAAACATGGATTAATAATCTAGAATTATCAAACCAAGAATTAAGCACACATAATTGAGAACAAGATCCAATTATTTATTACGTAAAAATAGAGATCAAATAACAGAATCCATCCTAGGGTTCATCTCCCTAGGTATTTAGAAAATTAGTTCATGATGGCAAATAAAAACATCCCAAAGGCAATATAACCACAAGAAATAAAGAAACTCATAATAAATTTCAAAGAAATCAAAAGGAAATATTCAATCTTGATGGAAATCTGCTTCAGATTAGGCTTTAATGATGTTTTCCGAGTTGTTTTCTTCAGTATTCTATGACGATTCACTCCCCTCTTCTTATATTTGTTATATATAGGTCTTAGAATGCCTGAAAAACCTAAAAAACACGTTTTCCCGCAGGATTAGAGTGTGATTCACGATTTTCACACGGTTTGGCACATAACCGTGTGTCCAGCCCATGTGGCTCCTGAAACTAGTTCCGATGTTTGCTCATTTTGCTCCTAAATGCTCTCCTAAGTATAAAAATATGAATTTAAAGGATTAGGAGTATAAAATTCACCATTTTACATCAAATAATCATCCAAAAACCTTTTTAAAAAACGAGATTAAAACATGTTACTTTAAAGCTTATCAGATTGGGTCGAGCCAAGCTCGAATCTTAAATTTTCAAGCCCGAGCTTTACCCATATTTTAAACGGGCCTAATTTTTTTGTCTAAACCCATTTTTTAAGTTTAATATTTTTGCCCAATTTCGAACAGATCTTCAAACCTAGACGAATAGTCCAACCTATGAACAAATCTAGATCAAACGAATTAGTGGCATTACCTCTAGCATAGGCGAAAGATAACATCTTTTTTAAAAGAACTAGACCTTTTTTCTTAATTCCTCTCTGATTTGATTATAATTTATTTAATAATTTTTATTCGTAGTGGCTAATAACTTTTGGTCAAGTATATTTAAAAATTGTCAATTTATGTGAATATGCTAAAAGAAAAATTAATTTAGAAACCACGCTGATTTTTTAAAAATTTACTAATCTAAGCTGTTTTTTTAGAGAGAAAGGAAAACGTGTCCTATAGAGCATGTTTTCACTATCATATCAATGAAAACACTAGTGAAAACATACCTTGTAAGACGCCTTTTTTTAGGAGAGAGAATAAAAACGCTTCCTATAGGACATGTTTTCTGGCCAACGGTAATAATTCCCCAATGAGCAGAATTCCAATGGCTATAAAATACCAACAACCATATTATTTCCTATATAAACCCCTCCAAACCTCATTCTTTTCAACTTAATTTTAATTTCTAAATTCTCACTTTTTGATTCTTAATTGTCAATTCTCAATTTTTTATTCTAAATTCTCAAATTTTTTTAAAATTTTTGTTTGAGTCCTTCGATTTTATTTTATTCCTTATAATTTGTTATACCACAAATCAACTTATTCGTTTAGACGACTAGCACATCTTCGACATTCAATTACAAATGGCAATAAAATATTATTTAATTATTTAATTTTAAATAGTTAATTATTATGTTATTTTGATTATTAATTTTAATGTTTATATACTTAGCCCGAAGATCGGATTTTAGAGACGTACATAAACAATTTAAGTGAAGGTGGATCGGATGTTATTCATGGACACTTGCGAGATTAGGATTTTTATATGTGGCTCACATGCTCGGGCGAACTAAATTGATCCCCTACTTATCAGTGTTTTGATTGAAAGATAAAGACCGGAGACACACACATTCCATCTTCCCTACGGCAAGTGTACAATTACACTCGAGGACATTAGTTTATAGCTCAGTTTATCGGTCGATGGGGATGTCGTTACGGGCCAGTTATTAGTGTCGATTAGAGTGCAACATGCAAGCAACTTCTAGAGAATGTGTCAAACAAGTTTAGGGGTAGCCAGATCGATATGAGATGGTTGGAGGACAACTTTCAAACTATTGAGGCTTCTGTGAGTGATGTTGAAAATAACCAATTCACACACACATTCATCTTGAGGTTGATCAGGGGTCTACTAATGCCAGATAAATCTCGTAATTTGATACATTTAAGGTGGCTACTACTACTAGACGACTTGAAAGAATCAAGACGATTTAGTTAAGGATCAGCGATGCTGACAACATTATACCGAAAAATATGTCGAGCAACGATACTGGATAAAGTTAAAATCGGCAGTTGCATGCTCCTTCTTTAATCATACTCCCTCGAGTGGAACTCCCTCACGAATTCTCACTCATCATATGGTAAAATTCATTTGATAATATTATTACTGTTTTTATTTTAGATTTGGTGTAATTTTGAAATAACATATTATTTGAATAGGTGGAACAACCTTGCGAGACACAATGGTATACCGACTGAGCTCGAGGATATTCGACTAGATTTAGATCAAGAAACCAAAGAGAAGGTTAGTTTATGAATTTCAAAGTTATATAATATGTATTACGACACTTAAAATTAAATATTATGCACATGCTAAATATTACAAATTCGTACTACAGTTTATATGGATGCCATATGCGGATACAAAGATTCAAGAATGCGTCCCAGTCGAATTTTTGGCCAAACGCAACATCTAGCACGTCAAAGTGCTATTGGTCATTTTGCAATGATCAAGATTCACAAATCCAACAGAGTGATGCGACAGTTCAAGTGTACACACGTATTCCGCTGCCACCCAAGGAGCTCGATGGCCTACACAAGATCGACTTGCGGGGGAGACTCGAGGGAGATTAGCCAACATTCCACAAAAAGTATATTGATATGTGGTAGCATAGGTATGGTTACTTGCCAACGTGTGAACCATTTCTCACACCAGATTTGACGACATCTCCGGATTACATGGATTGGTTCAAACATAACGACAATTTATATCTACTGCCGACTTTAGAAAGAAGTAGGCAACATTGTCGTAGAAGGCTAAGACAAGGGCCCATTAATCCTAGGTCGAAGAAGATATCGCAGCGGGATCAACATCTGCGACATCTGCACCGAAAGACCCGATTGTCATGCAACCTCCCAGTCAGTATGGTTCATTTTTTTCTTTTAACCTAATTTTTTTGTCACAAACATCACAGCACACACACTTATTCCCCGCATCATCACCTTCACATCTGATTTATTTTACACAACCACCACAGCACATGCAATCATTCATTGCATCAACACATTTAGTACCAATTTATTTTACATAAGCACCACAATACGCACAACATTCCTTACATTAACACATTCTCCAGAGATATATTTTGCATGACTGCCACCCATTATGCTATATTACATGCTAATTCTCACTACAGGAAAACAGGGCTTTAGTGGCGTTTTTAGCGGCATTTTATCAAAAAAACGCCACAAAAATTGTAAAACATAGAGCAATAGCGGCGTTTTACCAAAAACACCGCTAAAAACAGAGCAATAGCGGCGTTTTTTGTTAAAATGCCGCTAAAAACATAGCAATAGCGGCGCTTTTGGTAAAACGCTGCTAAAAACCAGAGCATTAGCGGCGTTTTCTGTAAAACGCCGCTAAAAACCAGGGCAATAGCGGCGCTTTTGGTAAAACGCCGCTAAAAACAAGAGCATTAGCGGCGTTTTACCAAAAGCGCCGCTAAAAATCGAAAGCATTAGCGTTTTGGTAAAAAACGCCGCTAAAAGTCATATAACCCCTAAAAACCTAAACCCACCAAAAATCATAAACACTAATTTATAATCCTTAAAACACTAAACTCCTAAACCTTAAAAATCTTAAACCCTAAACTATAACCCCTAAAATACTAAACCCCAAAAAACATCACATGGATGTTGATGTACATCATATGTTAAATATTTTCTTATATAATTGTAAAAGAGATAGTATTAATTTTAAAATATTGAATTAATTATCATTATAGTTTAAGGTTTATGATTTATGGCATATAGTTAAGGGTTTAAGGTTTTCTGAGTTACTATTTTAAGTTTTATGGATTATGGGTTTAGGGATTATGGTTTAAGGGGTTGGGGTCTAGGATTAAGAGTTTATATTTTATGATTTAGGATTTAGGGTCTAGGGATTAAAGATTAAGAGTTTAGGGTTTAGTTTATATTTTAAAGATTTTTGGTATATGAGTAATTGTTTTTAATTTATATGTTAAATATTTTCTTATATAATTGTAAAAGAGATAATATTAGTTTTAAAATATTGAATTAATTATCATTATAGTTTAGGTTTTACGTTTTTTGGTTAAGGGTTTAATGTTTATGAGTTACTATTTTAACGTTTATGAATTATGGGTTTAGGGATTATGGTTTATGGTTTTAAGGGTGCGGTTTAAGACTTAGGGGTTAGGGGTTAAGTGTTTGGTTTTTAGGGTTTATAGACTATGTTTATGATTTAGGGTTTAGGAGGTAAGGATTAGGGGTTTAAGGCTTAGATTAATTAATTTTTTGTAAATTATATATTAAATAATTTATTATATAATTGTAAAAGAGATAAGATTAATTTTAATATATTAAAATTATGATTATAGTTTAAATAATATGTTAATGTTTGGGGTTTATAGTCTAGGATTTATGATTTAGGGTTTTGGGTTTAAGGGTTAGGGTTTAGGGGTAAATATAGTGAACAACTTAACTTGTGTATCTTGGATTTTTTATAATATAAATCTAAATAAGATAAATATAAATTATTATTTTAAAAATATATATATCAAAATGGGTTAAATCCCAAAAGCATAAATTATGAACACAATTATTGATATAACATCATTTTATATTTATATATTGCATACATAAATATTTATATTTATTCAATATAAAAATATATTGATGTATTTATTTTTTAAAACGTGTATGATTAAATCAAAATTAAAGTTCTAACTATACATTTAAGGCACAATTAGAATTTCAAGTCTACAATTACACATTAAATCGAAATTCATATATAATTCTGAAATGTATCTCTATCAAAATTTAGATACATATAATTAAATATAGTTTAAATTATTTAAGAGATAATGATAAAGTTTATTAAAAATGGGAAAATGACTTTTTGTGGCGTTTTTATTAAAAATGCCGCAAAAAGTAAGCAATAGTGGCATTTTTTATAAAAAACGCCGCAAAATTTTTTACACAAAACGGTGCCGTCTTGTTACACAAAATGCATTAGACTTTTTCGTTCCCCCCTTCCCCCCAAAGTCCTAAAATTTGACAAGAAATCTTTCTTTCTTCCCTCCTTTCTTTCCCCAAAATCGGTTCCCTCCCCCCTCCCCAAAGAAATCCTAAAATTTCACTTGAAATTTCTTCTCTTTTCTTTCTCATTTTATTTTTCCCAAACCATTTCTCCCTAACCCGATTCCCTTTATTTTTCCCCTAATTTCCCCAAATCGGCAGACCCTCTGCATCTCAGTGGGTAAGCATTGCTGTATCTCTGTCGACATCTGCTTTGTATCTCATGTCGACATCTCACAGATATCTCTTTGGGATTGTAAAGAAGCCAACGTTACTAAGCTTTAAAACATAATCTCCATATCCTATATTTGTCGGCTTCTCTTTCCACCTCCATTTCCATATTACCATATAATGCTCAATACTCATCCGTTTCCATTCACGATATCTGCTCATCCACTTCCCCCACATATCCTTCATTTCCCGGATCTGTGCCACTTTTTACTTTTTTTTTTTTTTCATTTTATGCTATTTTCCAATGTCCCAACTCCCCATGCCCATTGCTTGACTTCATGATCGGTTTTTGTGTTTTCATAGTGGAATTTGCATTGCAAAGATTTTGGTTTTTTAGCTTTCATTGTAATTAGCTTGTTTTTGCTTCTACATCAAACAAAGATCCCATCTTTTAAATATCCAAAGAGAGAAAAGAAAAATATGGCTTGGTGAATCTGTGTTCTTGGGTTCAATCTTACTCCATTTTCAACCAAGCTTCTAGATCCAAATATTCTCTTTTGCCCAGATCCCTTCCATTCAAACCCCTCATGAATCTGTCATCTTCAACCTCCAAAACACGCGGCTTTGCGTCTATTCCTTCAATTTGCTCGGTCATTACCAAGGAGGCGCGGTCAAGGAAGAAGAAGAACAACAGCGACCTCAAGACCCAAGCTTTGATTTCAAAACTTACATGGTTCAAAAGGCCATTATGACTAACCAAGCCCTGGACTCTCTTTGTTTCACTCCATGAACTGTTAAAATCCATGAAGCAATGCGTTACTCTCTTTTGGCGGGTGACAAAAGGGTCCGACCAGTGCTTTGTTTACCGCTTGTGAGCTTGTTGGTGGCCAAGAATCCATGGCTATGCCAAAGCAGCTTGTCTTTGTTGAAATCGAGCGTAAACACAGGCAATTCCTCAGAAAATTACATAAGAGATAAGTAGAGATAGATGAAACTTACAAAGGCAAGATAATACACAAAGGTCAATACATACACAATCGATAAGGTTAAAATGGGGATTTCTCTTATATTGTATGTTGGGGTTTAATTCAAAAGCACGATTGTCTCAGTATCAATTCATCATTGCCTTAAATGTAAGCATTCTTACGCTCATAAACACTTACTAGATTGCTAGAGTTCAAGATGCTTTGTTGACTGCTTGCAAGCTTGCTAATGTTTTCCTAGTGAAGTACTATTTTAAAGATGTTTTAATTTCCATATTTTGCTTTCGAAATATGCTTATATTTGTTTCATTTGCAAAGTGGAATTGCTATATCAATGGTAATGAAATATCTGAGACAATATTGTGAAGGTAAGATATGACCCAATATTTCATGTTAGTCAATCATTGATTTGTGCGCATTTACATCCATCTCTACGATTTTTTAAGAAACTTGTTAGGCATGTCATGGTTATCAGTAATGTTCATGCATTTGCATGGCATAATAAAGGAAGTTGCTTCTCTTTCTTAAGTTGATTGGGTTACTTGTTTATTCCTCTGCTTCCACTATATGTAATATCCAGTTTTCTTAGGTACTTTTTTTCATTCAAACATTAATTGTTAATCTATTTTATCTCTATCTTGAACAATTATAATATATAGTTACTTCTCTCTCTTTTCTTCATTTATTAATTTCTCATGTCACATGGAACATTATTTTATTCATTTATTTTTTTAATTAATTTTTTAAATAATATATTTTTATTGCCATAATTAGTTTTTAATTATCTTTTAATTTATTATTCCAAATGGTTAAACATAATTAAAATATATTAATAAGTTTAACAATTCAAATATAATAAAAATGTTTTCAAATTATACTTAAAGCATATATCCTATATTAGAAAATTGTCAAACTCGTTTTTATATTTATTATTTTATAATAAAAATCTTTTAGTACCATCTTTGAAAAATGATTATATCAACTATCTATATATTTTTTCATTTGAAAAATTAGAATTTAAGGCTTTTATAAGGATAGTAATAGAACTTTCCACACAATACCATTAGAAATATCTAGACTTGAAAGTACAGAATGACCATGATTTTACCCCCATATTATGAACCCCAAAGGGCAATTTTTGTCCACTTCATTGTTAAGTGAACTCCTCCTCATTAAAATTAGCATCGCCTATTCTTTTCTGCTTCCATTAGGGTTTTACATTTCTTTACTATCTTTAGGAAGGAGTGTTTAATTTCTCTCACTCTTTTGAACCGACAATAACACATATGAGTTGAAGTTGGATCTTTTGATAAGGTCAACGTGGAGGTAAGATTCTGGTCTAGTGTTCCATCTGTTTAGGGGTATTTGAGAATCTGTTGATGATGTTGGTCGTTTATGATGGTATTATCTTGCTTTTTAAAGTAAATTCAACATATTTGATTGCTAGCCTTTAGCTCCTTAGTGTATCTGCTCACTTCATTTTGATTGCATTAGCATAATTTCTGTTAGATCATGCTATATGTTTCAACTATCTTTTAACATATTTGACACACATTCATGCACTTGCATCATCTTTACTTTACTGGGTGTGCTTGCTTGAGCGAAGAAAGCGGATGGATGAATTGAGAAGGGTGGAAAAGTGGAAGAAAATGAATTTTTGGTAATTTGGTAATTGTGACGGGATAAATCAAGTTCAACCGTCAAACTCTCGAGGATTTAAGACCAACTACTTCTAATTCACTGAAAACACTCATTTAATGCTCCTTCCTTGTATATATTCTCAATGCTTATCTGCAGATTTGGTTAAGAAAAAACGCCACATAGTTGACAATATAAGGAAAGGTTGGCGTGGCATATACAAAGGGAACCCATTCATCGAAGTTTGTAATGATGGGCGCATGTAGGTACGACTCTTTTTCTTTTCTCTATTCTATTTCTTTCTCTGCTTTCCCTCTTGCAAGTACAACCATCTGTATTTTATAAAGTGAAATGAAAATATATTATATGTATGTTATATTGGAATGGTTGAAGAGACAAAATTACTGTAAGCAACTTGCTTTCTCTGCTGCTTTGTCTATCTATTATCTTACGCCTCGATCCTCTGATTATCCCTTTACTTTGGCTGCAAACATATATCGAGCAGTCCCCACTACTCAAAATGGCAATCTATGAAGCGTAGAGCTATTTGTTTTAATTGATGCCATTGTCTTTGAAATGTTTAAATTCACCTCACCCCTTATAAGCGAGTATTTAATCGATATGTGGGTAGCCTCATTTGTTTAACTTTTTCTCTCAAGGAAAAGGAGACAATTGATAGTTCGAGTTCCTCATCACTCGTTAATTTTTAATTTTTGGTGGAGAAATATTATGTATATTATATATATGCATGTGGAGTTTATTTCTATTTGTTCCTTTCCTCAACAATTCAACAATCTTTCAAGGAAAATAGCAATTGCATGTGTTTTATTATTTTCCTTTTCATGATTTTAGTAATGGCAACTCTTTTCACTACTTCCACTTTCCCTACAAGCTATGTTTCTTCTTGTGTTCCCTATCTTTGTGATCAATCGTTTTGGATATTATACAAAAAATTGTTGATAGCTTTTCAAATATCTATTCATCCTTGTTTATATTTTTCATCTTGTTTGACAATTGGTCCCACTCTGGAGACACTCCCTCTTCCAAATGTAAGGATGATGATTGATCAGGTGAAGATGTTTGTGGTGGCATTCAATCGATTTTGGTGTGATTGTTCACTGTTTTCCTAATGTTTATTCTTTGTTGTCACAAATTGCATGCTTCTTGTATACATTTTCAATAAATCCTAGACTTAACTCATGCTTATGGGAGATAGAGTCCCGATAGACTTTTAGACAATTACGTGTTGCATTTATAACTATCTTAAAGAATGACTATCCCTTCGGGGGTATTAATCATTCTTACTCTCTCTCCCTGACCCTTCTAAGCAAGTTAATGATATGGAAAATACGGAAGTTTGACTTTCTTGGTTTTATTATAATTGATCACTTCTCCATGCACATGTGCCGCCTATCTTTTGGGTGTGATGATGGCTTTTTAGGGTTTGCATATCACTCATGGGCGGGGCATCCGAGGTATGAAGACTAGCTTTGCTGCATCCATGTAACATAGATGTTCCTTTGTTTGTGTCCTAATTTTGTTAGATAATACTAAAATGTCCCTTTTCATTTGCATTGCATTCTGAGCCCAATTTCAACCAACAGTTTCTAGTGTGTTTCTAAGATCTCATTATATATTCTATCATTTTTCCCTTTGGATTGTGTTCTTTTCCACTTGTGTTTCCTTCTTATCATGTCTGTTTGATGCTTCTGAGTGTAAGTGAAGAGGTGGAAAGAGCTTTGGCAAAATTAGGACCTCTAGACTTGGTGGAAGGTTAAATATTTGTCGATCATTTACATCTGTAGAGTTAATTATCTTTATTATGATGTCATAATTTAAAATAAAATTATCTTTTTGAATTGAAGACATGAACAATGATATGTTGTGTTACATGCCCAATGATTTTGGTTTGGTATATCAATGGCGTTGGTAGCCTTATATTTGGCATTGCTCCTCTACCTCCGTTGGGATTCCAATGCTTAAAATGTCAAATCAATTAGGAAGTTTGAGATTTTGGAAAGGTCAAACTTTATGTGATAAAACAACTGTTTTCTTATCAATTGATGTCGATTCTGCGATGAGTTTGGAGGCTTTAAATATTGTTTACGAATTTCGGGTTTTAGTAAATAATGGTTATTGTGAGAAATTCCAGGATGTTTTAGCATTGTGCATGATAATGTGAGAACCTCATATTAAACACATTCTGTCTTTTGTTACTACTACTCATTTTAGCAATTGCTTGAAGAATTATAGGTATTTTCTTTGAATGTTTGAACTATGAATGATGACAACGAGTTTACATTAATTCTATTAGTTTTTGTGTTTGGTATTGTCTCATTAAGTAGTGGCATCTAAGAATATTGCACATGAGAATTGAAGTCTTTGCAATGAGATTCTAAAGAGTTTTGAAATGCTCTTAGGTTTGATTCTTTTCTTGTTCTTTCTTTGTAGGATATTGGCTAATTAGTTGCTTGCCTTTTGATATACTTGAGCATCATTAATGCATTCGATAGCAAAAGATGAAACCCACACAATAAGCTTATGTTAATGATATTTTCTATTATGTTTTTGGTTGGTTGATTGGTACTCTACTTTCTATAAATGAAATATTTTTTTAATCCTTTTTGATGCCATGCTTGTTTACAAGAATCGCCTGTTCTTTGGTTTTAAGATTCTTATTGTCTCAGTGGCTCCCTACCTTTCTTCTTTCCTCTCGTCCTGCGATGCCTTTTACTTTTCTTGTATTGATGATCTTCTAATACTTTTGGTTTTTAGGTCTTCTCCAAAACAAATTGAAGGTCCAGCTCCACTTTAGGTCTAGATTATCTCTTTCCCTTTTCACAAGAGGAAAGGTCGAATGAGCAGTGGTTGCTATCCATATTGTTCTTGTTTTCACGGGAGGTGTCTTGTATTTAAATTACACATATCCCGCCAATTTGAGAGCTTGATTGTAGGACTTAGCGGATGGCTTCCATGTTCAAAGTTAGTTTCCTATATTATCACCTTCTTATACGAGCTTGACTTCTACATATGCATTAGAAACAATGATTTTATATATCATTAATGTCTTTCATTCATCCTTAAGTGCGGTATTTTGTTTGGCGGGATGTATTTATATCATAGATTATTCTTCTTCTCAATATTTTGATAATGAATTTTAATTTTTTTATATTTTTCAGGACTTTTACAATATTTTATAATATTTTATATATTTTTTAATTTTTATGACCTTTTAGCAGCGTTTGTGGGAAAAGCGCCGCTAAAGGTCCTGACATTTAGCGGCGTTTGTGGGAAAAGCGCCGCTAAAGGTCCTGACCTTTAGCGGCGTTTGTGGGGAAAGCGCCGCTAAAGGTCCTGACCTTTAGCGGCGTTTTTTCAAATAAACGCCGCAAAATTTAGTGGCGCCATCTATAGCGGGGTTTCTTGCGGCGCTTGAAAAAATGCCGCGAATAGTTTTAGTGGAGCTTAAAAGCGCCGCTAAAGGCCTAAAAAAATGCCACTAAAAGTCAGTTTTGCTGTAGTGTCTACCAACAACACAGACACATCTGGTATCACCAACAATTCCTATCTTCTATCCGCAATCGAGCAATTCGACACCATATAATGGCCTGTCGATAGTGTCCTAAACACCCCCAGCATTGTTGTTCTACCGAGATGGGTCATCCTTGTAATTGCCAACTCAAATAGGGGAGATCTACGATGGGCAACTAGGACATGGTCGTAGTCAACCACAAAGGAAGAAGATAAAGTCAGCGATCAACCTCGCACATCAAGATGAAGTCGAAGTCAACGAGGAGTTGCCAAACCAAATAGTGCGACGGAACCCTAAGCGTGCCCGATACCACCCGGTTGTGGCATACATTCGGAATGTCGATGATTATGTTATTTTGTGATTTTGTAATTTTTTGTATAATTTGTTTTACATCCCAAATGTACAGTTATTTACAATATACGAAACAAATTTACTAAATTGGTTTAATTTGCACACAATCATATTGTGAGTTTAAATTTTACAATTATTTATGTTACTTTTTCATTTAAGTTTTTATCCGTCCATTTGTTAAGTACAATATTTTCAAAATTCAAAGAATTGCCCAAAAGGTTCGAAAAAAAATAAAACTTTGGCTTGCGTATTGTATTATATCTTACTTCAATAATTAATATTAACTTATACTTTATAGAAAAAATTAATGAATAAATGAAAATGTTATTGTTTTCACTGCATGAGTTAGTGTTTTGATTAACTATTCTACACTTGAATAATTAATATTAACTTTGGCATGCGAGTTCTACACGTCTGTTTTCTACATTTTCCTCAAAATTTTTCTTGGGAATCCCGGGTTGCAAGGGCTCAAAAGCAATAAAGTTTGGTGGTTGAAACACCAAGAGAGAAAATGCTCCCTAAAGGGAGCATTTTCTCTCTGGCCATTTCAACTAACCCAACTTGATTGCTTCTGAGCCTTGTAACCCAGGATTCCCGAGAAAAAAAATTTCCTTTATACCCAGTCCCATCCCCTATATAAATGCTCATTCTTCATCCCCTATTCACCCACATCTCAGTCTCCTCTAAATTGTTTTTTTCTTTTTCTTGCGTGTTGAAATTTTTAAATTTAAAGATTTATTTATCTCTCACTTTGATAGACATAGTCATAGTGTTAAGTTGTATTTGAATTCACGGTGATGTCATGAAGCTCAGTAACCTACAAATTTCACCTATTGTGTGAGTATGGAGCCATCACTTGAAAAGCCAAGATTGCTTTGCAACTTGAGGTCAAAGTTGGCAATGATTATACCGTCTTGAATTAAATTGTAACTAAAGCTTCAAATTTACAAAGGTTATGCTGTCAAAGGATGGGGTATAACCGGGGTTGTAGTTAATAGTCACTGTGTTTTTCTTCCTCGTATTTATGTTTGAGTTTTATAAAGCATCCTCTTCTGGTGAGAAGACCTTGTTGTCGTGCCCGCATAACCACTGCCAACTACGATCTGATTTATGCTTCATCCATTGACATTATAACATTTGTAAACTTAAAACCCTAGTTACACATCAACCCCAAACTATATAATCACCATCAACTGGATCTTGAGTTGCAACACGATCCAGCTCCCTAGATGATGGCTTCATACTCAAATGGCAGATGAAACTTGTAGGTCACCCAGCTCCATGGCACCACTACCGTAAAACTTTTAATTTCCAACCGTAAAAAAAAAATTACCAAAATGAAAATGCATCTTGTAGGAGGCCTTTTTTTCTCTTTCTGATAGTGAAAATGAGTCTTACAATTTTCAGGGTAGAGAAAAAAATAACATATATTGATAAATTTTTAAAAAATCAACATAATTTCTCAAATTTTTTTAGCATATTCACATTGATTTTTATAGAAAGACAAGACTAACTATGTAACATCCCTAATCAGGACATAGTCAGAACAGTGGTTTCGGGACCACAAATCCGACACAATAAAATTTGTTTTTTTTTATATTTTTATGGTCTAAAATTTCACGGGATGATTTCGTGAAAATTTTGTTTGAAAATTTTGATGTTTGGGCACTCAATTTGGTCAAAAGGACTAAATTGTAAAAAGTGTCAAAGTTGAGTTCTACATGTTAAAGGTGTCTAATTGTTATGAAATTTTAAATTGGAGGCCCTTAAATGATAATTATACCATTGGATAATTTTTTTGACAAAAATGGACATGAAATGGGTGAAATAAAATATTTTTAAGTTAAGGGCATTTTGGTAATCTAGTAATTAAAATGAATTAAAAACAAAATTAAAAGCCAATTTTTGTCCATCTTCTACCCCAAGGCTGAAACTTGTATGGAGAAGACATAGCTAGGGTTTTTCAAGCTTCCAAGCTCGATTGTAAGCCCGTTGTAGCCCCGTTTTTAATGATTTTTACGTTTTTGAAATCCTCGTAACAAGATCTACTAATTTCTACCCGTATTTTGATATAGGGTTTGTGTTTAAAAATTTACCCATGGATTACATGCATGTGTTTTGATGTCTAATGGTAGAATATGAATGCTCGGTGTGTAATGAACGACTTTTACTAAGTGATTTTCGGTGAAATTGTCAAAAAGGACCGTTTTGTAAAAGTTACAAAATTTTTCATAAAAGTGTGATTTAGTGGAAATTAGGGGCTGCTACAGTTATGAAAATGATTCGTCTAGGCTTAAAATACAAGGAAATTGAATAAAAATTATTTTACGAGCCTAGGGTCCAAAGTTTAAATATGTGAAAGTTTAAGGGTCAAAATGCAAATTTGTAAAAGTATGAATTTTGGACCCATATGAATAATGTGACTAATTAGTAAGCTAAATGTGGTATTATAGATCAAGGAAAATGAGATTCGGGCATAGATTGGAAATGAATGTGATTATGGACTAAATCAGAATATATGGTCGTCCTCGAACCCAAGGTAAGTTCATGTGATTTTAATAATGCAATATTGTATTTGAATGCTAATGCTTCGATATTACACGAGTTGTAAGTATATATATGTGAATAATTTGATATTATGTGATTATTTTGATTATATAACATATTCTTGATGTTTTGCTATTATGATGAAAATGTTGCAATGCCATGTGATTATGAGATATTGCTATGTGAATGAAGCCACAATTCGAGTACGTCCGATAAAGGTTTGGAAGTTTGATGGAATATGATCTTTCTTTGAAACGGGTAAGTTTTTATGTAAATAATATTTCGATTCTTTTTATGTTATTATCTTTTGTTATTGTATGAGATGTGGCTACCTATAGAATGATCAATTGATGTAAACTACGAATTAGAATTGACTAAGAACGAGTTAGTAAAATGTTAAAAAATGAAGAATTTCCCAATTGAACCTTCGGAATAGAAGAGATACAAATGATCCGTTATGAGTCACATATGTAGTACTAAGTGCAGGCTACTACGTGTACCAGATTGATAGGTCGCATGTGTAGTAATAAGTGCAGGCTATTATGCGTACCCGTTAACTTCGATCACGTGTGTAGTACTAAGTGCAAGCTACTACATGTATCAGATGGTTAAGTCACGTGTGTAGTACTAAATGCAGACTACTACGTGTAACAGATTGATAGGTCGCATGTGTAGTATTAAGTATAGGCTACTATGCGTACCAGAGAGCTTCGGTTACAAGGGTGGTATATACACAGGCCACCGAGTATCTGTTATTATTCCGATGAGTTCAACGGGAAATTTACTAAGTGAAAATACATATGTACATGACTATGTGATGAATAAGTGCAAATATATCTATGTGAAAAGTTGTGAGCAATGTGCTCGATAGTTGAGCGAATCTTTTGATAAGATAGAATGGAGTAAGTGAAATTTAGTAATAAATCAGTTTTGGACAGCAGCAGTTGTGTGAATTTGAAAAATTACCAAAAATGGTGGAAATTTAATTAGAAGTTGAATAAGATATGAAATTAAATCTTAATGAGTATATTTTACCATAAAAGAAACGGTGAAGGCAAAAGAATTTCATATTCTGTGATAATTGGATTTTCGTGAGATAGGGTTAGAATAATTTTGGAATCCCCTATTCTAATTTCTTAAAATCATTAAAAATTGTAAAAAAATAATTATGGGTCATAATTTGCATAGTTAAAATACTTACTGAGTCTATTTTCAAGAGGAATTGATGGGGACAACATCCGAGAGCCGTACCATAAGATAAATAATTTTTAGTGAAGAGAGGTCGGAACTATCAGACAGTGAAATAGGGATATTTTTAATGAATAAACTATACTGATTGGCTAAACCAAAAATTTTGAAAATTTTATGGTAAGAATATATGTGAGTCTACTTTCTGATAAAATTAGCGATTCTCAATTTGGAGTCCTGTACCATGAGATAAATAATTTTTAGTGAAGAGAGGTTGAAACTATTGGACAGTGAAATAGGGGTATATTTAATAAATAAACTGTACTTATTGGCTAGACCAAAAATTCTGAAAATTTTATGGTAAGAGGATATATGAGTATAGTTTCAGATAAAATTAATGGATCTTAATTTGGAGTTTCGTAGCTCTACATATAAATAAATTAGTAACTATGACTCGAGAAAATAGCATGACCAAAAAATCAGCAAAAGTGTAATTATGATTACATTTTCATGGAATCATGTTGATAATTTGCTTATTATTTTTATATGGACTTACTAAGTTTTAAGCTTACTCCCTCCTCTCCATTTTCTTAGTGTTCTCAAGTCAGCTCGGGGTTGGAGACCGTCGGAGGCAGCATCACACTATCAAGCCAACAACTCCGGAGTATTGTCATATGTGTATTAAATACTTTCAAGTGAGTGGCATGTATAAGGACTAGTTTTTATGTTAGATGTTGTTATGATTAGCCAAATGTATTAGCTTATATTGATTTATTGTATATGGCCATGAGATGTGGCTTAAATGGTTATGGCTTGTAAGCCTAATTTCTCTTGCTATGTGTTAATGTTTGTGATGTATTTATAATTGGTTGTTATGAATGATTAGTATAACACATGTACATGATGAATGCTCTAAGACCATTCGAGGTGGTCGTGGCCATGGAATGAATGTGTGGCATGGTAGTAAGTTGATAATGATTGAATACAGACAATTGTAGAATGTGAATTGGAATGTCTAACTTGGTGTAACATGAGTATAGGTAATAAACACATGTATGACAACATGTAAATACTTTAACGGAATTTTACTAAAGGATGATTAATCATTAATTGATGTTATAATGTGTGTCTATAATGTGTATAAGTATGGGAGAGAATTAAGGACAACATAAGGCTTGGAAAATAGTCTAAGTGTTGGCTACACGAGCAGAGACACGACCATGTGTCTCAGCTGTGTGAAGGACACGGCCTAGCACACGAGCGTGTGGCTTGGCCGTGTGGATCAATTTGTTTTGCTGACGTCATAAATAGAGAGTTACAGGGCCTGTGTCCACACGGGCATGTTGAAGACACATGAGCATGTCCCTGTGTCCACACGGGCGTGTGACCCTGTTTCATGAAATTTTCTTTAAGTTTTCCCAGAGCTTTCTAAAGTCCTCGGTTTAGTCCTGAACCACCCTGATGTATGTTTTAGGCTTCGAAAGCCTATATAAGGTACGATTTATATGTGTTTGAAAAGTTTTAATTTGGATGAAATTTTATGGCCCAATTTTGCATGTTTGTGAATATTTAAGTCTGATAACGCCTCTAACCCTATCCCTTATTCAAAGTAAGGCTTTCCATCGATATAACTAACTCACCAGTTGAAGATTTATCTAGGGTTTAAATCAAATCTAAAATTTCCCAATTTTCAGAACTCTGGATTTAGAATTTCTCCAAATCTCCAATCCTAATTCCCTTATTTCTTCCTCAAATGCTCGCATCCATTCTTCAACCACAATAAAAGAAGGTAAGCTTTCGGCCTTCAATTCTCTCTATTTTTTTTATTGATATAAAGAGCAATTGAACATGAAAGATGGTGGTTTCGAGGATAAAAAAGAACTAGAAAATTTAAAAAATCAATCAAAGTCTTCCAAATTCTATATCAAAAGTGATGACTTTGCCCTTGCAATCGCGAAGGTTGCCGTTGCATAAGTATGCGAAAGCGTAGGGTTTCGGAGTTTCCAACACTCTGCTTTAAAAGCATTATCATACATTATTGTTTGGTACATTTATAACCTAGGGAAAACTGCGAATTTTAATGCTAATTTGGCCGGGAGAGTGGAACTGAATGTGTTTGATGTTATTCAAGGGTTGGAAGAGTTAGAATCAGGTTTAGGATTTGCTGGTGCATCTGATGTTAATCGTTGTGTTGCCAATTTGGGGATTGTTAGGGATATTGTTCACTGTGTCGGTGATGGGGGTGATATAACATTTGCTTATGAAGTTCCGTGGTTTCCGGTTGTTAAAGAGTGGAAGAGAATTGGGAGTTTTTGGGAAAAAGGGGAAGACCCTCATGGGGAGCATATACCTAGTTGGTTGCCGGCCTTTCCTGATCCTGAGACTTATGCTGCTCGATCGAGTGCAGGGAATGGTACAATGAGTGCTTCCAATGAAGTGAAGAATGTGAGGGTTGAGAGGAAGATAGAGCGACCATTGCTAAATTTTCAGCAGCAATTTGCTCATAATGGTAACGAAGGGGGTTCTTCTCATGTTGGTGGAGGTAAGGGTAAAGCAAAGGAAGCTTCTAATAGCAATCCTTATCTTGTTGCACCTCTGCACTTTGGGGAAAAAGAAGTACATGTATCACCAGTTCTTCTTCCGGCTAGGCTTTCAAATGAAATGAATTCGAGAAACCTTGTTCCAGAAAATTGTTTTGTAGGAAATCAAGTTTCGGTGCTGGAGACATTTGCTCCTGCTATTGAAGCAATGAAGATTCGGATATGTGAATATGGCAATGGACAGAAAAATGCCCTTTATAGCCAGAGGCATATGGTGTATTTTAAAATTGGAATTGGAAAGAAGCCTTTAGGCACTGCACCAGATTTCAATTCCAAGAACAAGGATCTTGAGAAGATCGTTTGAAAATGATAATGAAAAGGAAGACAGGAAGAGAAGAGCAGAAAAAATTCTGAAAGAATCTATAGAATCCTCTCACGAACTAGGTCAGTTGTAGCTGTAAAATAGGTTTGTTACCATTCTCTGTTGACTTTCCAAAGCTGGACAAGTCTCTTAATTTGACAACTTTCTTGAGTATGCTCGGACAGTAGCCAGGATAGAAATTTGTGAGGGGATGATTTTTTTTAATTGAAATTCTTGTTTCTTCTTTTGTTGTCTTAAACTGATCATGGATTTATCAGTTTCTGTTTCAATGTCAACTCTATAGGTACACTATGCTCACCATTGTTGAAGCTTTACAATATTGTATCAACATTTGTTATTAATGAAGTCAGGTTAATTTCAAATCACATGCATATCTACATTTGTTATTAATGAAGTCGGGTTAATTTCAAGTCACATGCTTTCTATCCTGGCATCTTTTAAGGCCAAACTTGGAGAACAAGTATGATTTGCTGTAACCTACCATTATGAATAATATTGAAACAATATTTATTGGTTGACAATTTGATTTAAATGGGATACACTCTAGGATTGATCTCTGTTCCATGTTCAATGACCTCAATAGGAATTAGCTTCATGTAACATGCAAAATAGGATTATAATGTGCGAAAACAACTGTCTTGGATTTTCAAATTGAAATATAAATTATTTAACATTTAAAGTTCACAAAATGAAAATAGGGTTGAAAGTAACTTCTAGTCTATTGCAGAAATTGTTAGCAGTAACAATATGTAAAGATCAGTTAGTGCTCCCATTTTCGGTTTCATCCTTCTATGTTAAATGCTCCCCTCCCCTTTCCCTCCTTCCCTTAGTTTAGCATTTAGATATACCTGTTGATGCTTTTCCTTTTATTGCTGATTGAAGATGTATTTGAAAGATTTCAAGAGAGCTTTGAATAAAATTGTACCTTTTCTATTAACTAAAGAATTGAACTTAAATAGAGAAAAGAGTCCTAATCCTAATTGGGAAAATAGTTCCCTTATTCTAATAAACTACTAAAACATAAAAAGAAAGTAGCTCCCTTATTCTAGTAAACTACTAAAAGATAAAATAAAAAATTCCTAGAATATGAATAAAACTTATCTACCCAAATAAGACTTATCTATCTAAATAAATTTAAAATATATACATATTTCAACACCCTCCCTCAAGTTGGTGCATATATATCAATCATGCCCAACTTGCTTACAAAAAAATCAAAGCTTGTCTTAGAGAGTCCTTTGGTGAGTATGTCACTATCTCGTTGTTTTGAAGGAACAAATGGCATGCACACTTGGCCTTCTTCAATCTTCTCCTTGATAAAGTGTCTATCAATCTCAACATGTTTAGTTCTGTCATGTTGGGTGGGTTGTGAGCAATACTAATGGCGACTTTGCTATCACAAAGTACAACTTCATTGGTGAAGTTATTGGTTTCCTCAGCTCTTCCATAATTCTTTTTAACCACATCATTTCACAAATTCCTTGAGCCATTGATCTAAACTCACCTCTGCACTACTTCTTGCTACAACACTTTGTTTTTGCTTCGCCAAGTCACAAGGTTTCCTCAAACAAATGTACAGTATCTTGATGTAGATATTCTGTCTGTTATTAAGCCTGCCCAATCTGCATCTGTATAAGCTTCAATTCCTCTTTGTTCGGATTTCTTGAAGAATAAGCCCTTTCCCGGTGAACTCTTTAAGTATCTTAGAATTCAAACACTTCGCTTCTTCATGTTCCTCCATTGGGAGTGCATAAATTGACTCACTAAGCTCATTGCAAAAGCTATATCCGGCCTTGTATGTGATAAGTAAATTAACTTACCAACTAATCTTTGTACGCCCTTTATCGACTAATCGACCTTCTTTATTTCCAAATTTTACATTTGGATCAATTGTGTGTGTCGGTGGCGTCAACCACTCATCCCAGCCTCTTTTAAAAGATCAATCACATATTTTTTCTGAGAGACCACAAGACCCTTCTTTGATCGAGCAACTTCCATTCCAAGAAAGTATTTCAAAGGACCGAAGTCTTTGATCTCAAACTCCAATGCTAGATGCTCCTTGAGATGCCTTATTTCATCCACATCATCTCCTGTAAGAATGATATCATCGACATAAACTATAATAACAGCTATTCTACCTTTTTGTGAATGTCGATAGAACATTGTGTGATCAGCTTGCCCTTGTGAGTAACCTTGTTTTTTAACAACTTGAGTAAATCGTTCAAACCAAGCTCGAGGAGACTGCTTCAGACCATATAAAGATTTCTTGAGTTTACATACTCGAGTTCCAAATTTTTTTTCAAAACCTGGAGGAGGATCCATGTAAACTTCTTCTTCAAGTTTTCCATTTAGGAAAGCATTCTTCACATCTAGCTGCTGTAAAGACCAATCAAGGTTAACAACAATTGATAAAAGAACTCTGACGGAATTTAATTTGGCCACTGGAGCAAACGTTTCAAGATAGTCTATCCCGTATGTTTGAGTGTACCCTTTAGCTACCAACCGAGCTTTGTATCTATCTAAAGATCCATCTGGTTTGAATTTAGTTGTGAACACCCATTTACAGCCCACGGTTTTTTTCCCTACAGGTAATTCCATTGTTTCTCATGTACCTGTTTTTTCAAGAGCGCACATCACCTCTAAAATAGCCTCCTTCCACTCAGGAACCTGTAAAGCATCTTTCACATTTTTGGGTATTTGTACAGTATCAAGACACGAAACAAAGGTTGAGAATGTCGAAGATAAGGCTTTATAGGATTCAAAGTTAGACATGGGATATTTGACAATATTTCTAACACCTTTTCTTTTGGCAATTGGAATATCTAAACCAGAAAATTCATTGGCTGGATTATGAGCTTTACCTGGATTTTTGACAGAATCTTGCGGGTCAGATTCTTGGTGATGAATCTGGTGGATTCCACTTTCTTGATTTCGATTTCTTCTTGAGTAAACAATTAACTCCTTTGTTTGTTCTTTACTTTCATGATCAGACTCTACACCTTCATCCTCATTTTCATTAACATTAACATCATTAATTTTTGTGTTAATTATAAATTTGCCTTCCCTATTATTAGAATCCCTATGTTGTATATTCCTAGTCTCTTCTTGATCAATTATAAAATCTTCCTTAGTATAATTTCCTCCCTGAAGATTAGAATCAAAATAAGATTGTGTTTCAACAAATGTGACATCCATGGTAACTATAATCTTCCTATCAATTGGATCATAACATTTGTAACCCTTTTTATTAGAAGCATAACCAACAAAGACACATTTTTTTGCTCTAGGATCTAGTTTACCTTGGTTGTGAAGATGAAAAAAAACACTACACCCAAAAACTCAGAGGGATAAGTCTGAAATCAATTTAGAATTAGGAAAGTTATCTTTAAAGAGACTAAAAGGAGTTCTATAATTTAGAGTTTTACTGGGCATTTTATTAATAAGATATGTAGCTGTTAACAAGGCTTCGCCCCAAAGATAACGTGGTACTTGACTAGTGAACATTAAGGCTCTAGTTACTTCCAAAAGATATCGGTTTTTCCTTTCTACAATCCCATTTTGTTGTGGTGTATTTGTACAAGAACTTTGGTGGACTACTCTATGTTTGGTTAAGAAAACACCTAATTGGTTGCTAAAAAATTCCCCACCATTGTCAATTCGAAATATTTCTATTTTCACACCAAATTGTGTTTTCACCATAGCATAAAAAGACTGAAACACATTTTTAACTTCAGACTTATCTTTTAATAAAAACGCCCAACAAAGTCGAGTATGATCATCAATAAATGTGACAAACCAACGTTTTCCTGAAAAAGTCGAGACTCTTGAAGGTCCCCAAACATCACTATGAATTAACGAAAAAGGTTTGGAGGCTTTATATTTTTGAGGTGGAAAGAATGACCGATGATGTTTAGCCAATTCACAAAATTCACAATGATATGAAGAAGGACTTTTATTTTTAAATAGATTAGGTAACAAATATCTTAAATAATAAAAATTAGGATGTCCAAGCCTATAATGCCAAATCATAACCTTATCAAAATTAGAAACAGAATTTAAACATAAAGTAGTTGTTGGTTGACTTAGATGGTCGTCTTCAAGAAAGTAAATTCCACCAAATTCTTTAGCATTGCCAATCATCCTCCCCGAGACCATGTCCTGAAACTTACACATAGAGGAGTCAAATATAACATGAAAATTTAAGGACTGGGATAATTTACTGACTGATATGAGATTACAAGCTAGATTTGGCACATGTAAAACATCATGTAAAACCAAGGAAGATGAAATTTTGACAGTGCCTTTCCCGGTTATTGCCGAGATGGACCCATCTGCTACTTTGATCTTTTTGTTTCCTGCGCAAGGTGTGTAAGTTGAAAAAAGAAAATGACTGCTAGTCATGTGATCACTAGCTCCAGAATCAATGATCCATGCGTTTGTTTTACAAGGCTTGACACTGAAAAAAACAGAAAATTCAGTACCTGATTGGGCAACAGAGGAAGAAGGATTATTGGATGAGTTAGGAATAGAAGAATTCATCCGAAATTGTGGTGATTGAAAAAACTTGTGTAGATGCTCTAATTGTTCCTTAGTGAATGGAGACCCTTCCAGAGAATTTTGGCCCTCATAATTTCCATTTGTTGTTTGGAAAGCTCTGCTATCCCCTGATTGTGAACCACGACCATTGCCACTTTTTTTTCCTTCCATTTGTCGGTTTCCCATGGAGCTTCCAACACGTTTCACGAGTGTGCCAATATTTTTTGCAGTGATCGCACCAGGGTTTTTTCTTTTTTTTCACTATCATCATTATTTTTAATAGTTACAAGAGCATAATTATCATCATTAGCTTCAAACCCTGGCTTTAACATTACTTTTCTCCTTGTCTCCTCTCTTCTAACCTCAAAAAAAATCTCACGAAGTTTTGGAAGCGGTTTTTTTCCTAGGATCCGAGATCTCACTTCATCAAATTCTTTATTTAAACCAGCCAGAAACAAATAAGCTCTTTCATTCTCTTCTTTTTTCATAGCTTTTACACCATCTCCGGGACATTCCCATTCATCATTATAACACTGATCCAGTTCTTGCCAAAGAGACATCATCTCATTATAATAAAGAGTAACTTCTTTTTCCCCTTGCCTAGCTTTCCACAGTTTTATCTTTAACTCAAAAATCTGTGAAGCGTTTTCTAAATCTGAATAGGTGTCTTTAACAGCGCCCCAAACATCTTTAGCAGTTGGGAGAAAAAGAAAAGGTTTACCTATGGATGCTTCTATGGAATTAATAAGCCACGCAATTATCATAGAATTTTCTGACCTCCACTTGCTCATCTTTGGATCGCCCACCTGTGGTTGCTCAACTTCTCCATTTAAATGACCTAGCTTGCCGCGCCCATCAATTGCTAATTTTATGGACTGCGACCATTCCAGGTAATTCTTGCCATTCAACTTGTGAGATGTCAGTTGAAAAGAAAGGTGAGACGCCTCTGTCCCTTGAGTCATTGTACTCTCGGTAGTTGTTTCCACTGTAGAACTTTCTTCCTCTGTTTGATTGCTGGATCTCTTATCTCTAGTGAATGTTGTTTTAACCATGATGTTACTAGAGATTTTAACCTAGCTCAGATGCCATGAAAGATTTCAAGAGAGCTTTGAATAAAATTGTACCTTTTCTATTAACTAAAGAATTGAACTTAAATAGAGAAAAGAGTCCTAATCCTAATTGGAAAAATAGTTCCCTTATTCTAATAAACTACTAAAACATAAAAAGAAAGTAGTTCCCTTATTCTAGTAAACTACTAAAAGATAAAATAAAAAATTCCTAGAATATGAATAAAACTTATCTACCCAAATAAGATTTATCTATCTAAATAAATTTAAAATATATACATATTTCAACAGTATTTGCATGACAGTTTTCATCCCTAAACTGAAGTTCTTTACCCAGAGGCTATCGTCCTCTCTCCATGGGAGTCGGAATTTATGGTGTTTACTAAGAACCTTAAATCAAATTTGAAGGAGCAAAACTCTTGCAAATATATCATTGCTCGGAGGGTATACAAATAAAAAAAAATTGTTTTTTTATGTGCTGCTTTTATTTGGGTTGATGGGATCTTGTTTAACAGTGAACTCTTATATAACCACTCAAAATGATGTATGAATTGTCATTTTGGTGCTAATGGTAAGCCGTGCTATAGAGTCAATGTATGCTATACCTCTGGACCAACTCTTACGACTGGAAGCTTATTAAATTCTTTGCTGGTAGTTGAACAATGAATGTTATATGTACACCCAAAACGAAAACTTCAAAGTGGAGAACACTTATATCAAGTATATGCATAAGATTGCAATTTACGTGTATTTCACAGGCTTCTTAATTTACAAAGTGTCATTAAGGTAAGTTTCATTCAAGGTTTATTTGCAACCATAGCCCTTCATCCATTGACAAATTATTAATACATATCTGATCCTACTTCAAAAACAGTCGCCTGCAATGCCCTCGATGCTGCTGCTGTAGATTTGTTACTTCACTACTGATAACTTCACATATTAAGTCTTTGAAGATCAACCTCTCCACATCTAGAGCTATCCATGGAATTTCGCTCTTGAATTCTGTCCAGTCCATTGATCCAAGCATCAAATCTCCGCATACGAAGCTGTTGAGATTTTTATCCTCTATATTTGATGTAGTTTGCATTTTATCTATATCTGAACATAAATCCCTTACCACCTGCTGTCTTTTTTGTCTTGTATCCTCCACTGTACTCGGTAAGATCCACTGCTTGTAAGAGCCTTTCTTCACTGATTTTATCATTAGAATTTCATTAATTGCATCAAATATTAGCAGCCTATGGTTCTTCTCGATGGGGTCCAGCTGGCTGACCTTTCTGCCGTTGTGCTTTCTATTTAGAAGCCAAATGCTTGCTCTGATCTGTTCTAGGGCAGGGAACAAGTTAGGGTTGATTAGATGTCCAGATGGATGAAGCTGGCAGGCCATGAAGCTGGAGTCAAGTTCGCTGAGGAGGCCTGAAGCCAACATTACTTCTGCAATGTATTCATGGTCTGGATTTGGAATAATTTCATTTGTAATGGCCCACTCATCGATAGAATCTAAATTCATGAATTTCTGGACAAAGCGCTGGATGTTTTCTGCTTTCCTGCTGTCTGTCTTGAACCTTGGACTGGTTTCTCTGTAGGTGGATAAGTGATTTAGACCTATGGAACTCCAGTCTGCATCATTAGGGGTAAGACCCTCATCACCTGTTATAGAAAAATGTGAACTCAATAATGAACTGGATGAGCCTTCTGTAACAAATAGTACCTTCCTCAAATTTCTTGTTTCATATAGATTCTATCCTTACGCAATGTTTAAATTGTTACATTATGGTCCCTACATGTATTATGAGTTAATTTACTGGTTCTTTTGGTGGATATATAGTTTTTAAAGCTTTCATGCTGGTCATGGATAGACTTTACTTCAAAGTTCCTTAATGAATTTTCTTGACTTTCTAAACTTGGAGTGCGCAATACAGAATTGGCATAACATCCCCATTGATCCTTGAGGGGACTATTACTTTGAGTGCAGCAGGTTGCTAATCTCGTAATAGATTTTGAAAAATTGAAGGTGGAAGATGGTGAACAGTTATGCAGTATTCATAGAGTATCATGACTATTGCCAACAGCTTCAGGTTGCTTGGAAATGCATTCTCATCCAAGAGGATTCTAAAGAAGGTTATTATCACTTCCTAAAAAATGAGTCTAAAGTTTCATCCTTCGAAGATTAAAAGACTTGTTTTCGATATCTTCATTAGAAAGCAGAGAAGATTAAGCTAACAAGAAGAAGTTACTGGGGGTGCTTTTCAAGCCAAGAACAAAGAAAAGACTGATTTAGGTGTAAGAGCTGAAACTTTGGTGGCAAAAGAGAGAAGTAGAGGAAAGACAGGGAAAGAAGTAAAGATGGTGGAAAAAGTAGTTATCCACCATGCTCAACACTATAAGAAAACAACTCTTTTGGAAATTTACTGTTGGTAAAGAGCTAACATTCAGTTTAGATCATGCAAGCAAATGGAGCATATCGAACACCAATGTGGTGCATAAACTCAGATTGCTGAAAATGGTCAGCTACTAGAGGGGCATATGCCTGCTGCAACATGTTATGCAAGCATCAACAACCACAGACTCCATTAGTTTGATAAACAGTGGTTGCATATCCAACATGGTTTCTGATGAAGACATATTTGAGGTTCTTAATAGAACCTACACTTCAAAAATCAAAATTGGCCATGGAGATTTTATAGAGGACAACTTACTTGACTGAAGAAACACATGTGGAGAAACCTAAAGTTTTGCTTTGAAAGGCAAAGAAGATAAGGTTTACCAAGCCAAGAAGCCCTTGTATGGGTTGAAGCAGGCGCTTAGAAGACTAGCGTGATAGAATTGACAAATGCTTGGACTCAACAAAAGTATTAGTGAACCAACTTTGTTTGTGAAGAAATCTAAAAATGAGGATATGTTCATTCTTTTTCTATATTTGGATGATTTACTTGTATTAGAGCAGCCTAATCTTGGTGTAAGAAATAAAGAAGATTTTTTAGATGACATATTTCTTCGGATAGAAATTCTTCAATCTTAGTTTGGTATTTTAATTTGGCTGCAAAAGTACTCAATAGAAGTGCTAAAGAAGCATTATATGGAGAGTGAGCAAACCAATGCTCAAGATGGAAAACTTGGCAAAGATGTTTTCAAGAAATTTGGCGCAAGACTTATAGAAGCTTGGTTGATCGTCTGTTGTATCTGACAGCAACAAGGCTTAACATTATATATGCTATTAGGTTCCTCCCTAGGTTCATGCATTGTGCAAGTGTGATGCACTTTTGAGTTAAGAGGGTGCTTAGGTATGTCAAAGGCTTAGATGCTTTGAATGAAAACTTACTGAGCATGAACTTGTAAGCTTTCCTGCTCCCTCTCCTGGTGTTAAATGTACATTTTTGTGTTTTGGGTTGATTTAAGATCAACATATAATTTGTTTTCATGATGAAATGATTATAGAACCCATTTTAATTTGAAGTTTCAGTTTAGCACAATTAATGCATAAAGGATACATGAATTTTACCTTCAAAAGCTTTTGATGTTTTCTTCACAGGAGACGGTGATTCATCTCCGTAAAATGTGGCATCTAGAACAGAGACAGGACTAGGCTGTTCCGGGGCAGTTCTTGGAGGTTCTGCTTTTGGATCACCTTCAATTAACCTTGCTGCTGGATTCTGAATGACAGAATTTTAAGCTGGTTTAGAACATTATCAAAATACTATATGAATGAAATGAAGGAAGAAGGCTTACTTTCTGCTTCTTTTCCTGTTCTTGGGAGAATGTACCCTCTATCTTGCCATAACTTTGAGCAGTGACTTCAGTGTCACCATAGGAGGCCATGCTCATATTGCTCTCAGATTGCATCGAACTATCATCTCCTTGGTGATTCAAATCTCTCATGTCACTACTGATATCACTCAATTGGTCATCACTTTGCCTCAAATTGTGAGATTTATGCCTGGGCTTCTGACGTGGCAAGCCTGATTCTGCTTGTAGACTGCTTGATTGCCTTCTGCTTTTTCTCTGGTCTGATGCTGGATCGGTGCGACGAGACTGTTTTTCCATTTCAAGCTTCTTCTGGTGCAGTTTAAGGCATGTGGTCTCTGAGCTTACTGCAATGTTCGTATTTTCTTGAGCAGTAGGTGATGGCTCTTTTGAAATTTGGTTGTCTCTTAGAGTTCTGGCAGTATTTTTATCCCTTGAATGGAGTCGACTGGAAGGATCCTTGGGAGTTTTAGGTTTCGGAATTGAATCTTTATAGGATTGCTTGTCAGCCTTTTCACTTCTGGTATTTGCATGGCTGCTAGTGCGAAGCCTTCTTAAACTGCTCGTTGCAACTACTGTTGAAGTAGAATTGCTGCCATTTTCCATAACTTTTTCTTCTTTTATAATCTTGATTGGCAATTTAAGGCATGTTGGAGAACTAGTTTCCTTGATCGTGGCTGAAACTGCATTTTTACTATGTAGCTTTCTCAAATTTGGTGCTTCTGAGCTCTGGCCAAGGATGCTGCTTGTGTGAGATATCAAACTTGAAGCTTGCTCTTCTTTTCTGGTATTTGACATCTGCTTAGACATCTGCATTTCTTCAAGTGTTTGTTTAAGGGCTCCAATATCTTTTCCCGACTTCATGAACTCAAGTGCTGCCAAACTTTTCTCGATTTCACTGTAAACAGTTAGAAAGGAGTTTGGGGCTTTCATTGGAGTTTCTTGACTCTTCAAAGCTCCCTTGTTTCCATCAAGCTGCCTCCATGGGGCAGATTCAATTGGGCATCTAGTTGCAACAGGTTTCTTTGACTCTACATTTGTCATGCGATTGCGGGGTGACCTTGGTTCCTTTCCTGAATTTCTTGAACAACCAGAAATCAAACTTTTCTTTTTCTCATTAATTCTTGATGAGGGTGAGGCAGGATTGCTTTTGAAATCTTGACAGGTTTTGATATCTCGACTTCGAGTCCCATTGGTTAGCATGGGATTTAGCAATGCTTCCACCCCCATCAACTTGGCTACAACACTAGATGGTCCTTTGTAGCTTCCAGGTTCTTGCTTTTGGTTTCTTATATCATTTGATTTCATTCTACTTCTGTTTCTCTCTCCTAGAAGAAAATCCGATTTCATACTATCGACGGAACCCTTTATGGAGCTTTCCCTACTATCTAGTGATAGCCTTGGGAGATCTTTGGGCTTAATTTTATGTGCATCTTTTGACCCCCTCCCATCATAAGAGAGCCGAGGAGCATCCTGTCGTGCAAAAGCGAGAGAACCATCCTCGCACTCATTGTACATTTTAGGAGTCCCTTTAAACTTAAGAAGGGCATGACCTGATTCATTGAGACAGGTGTTCCTCGTCTTTGAAGGTTTTGGTGACTGCAAAGGCCTTGGGGAATCTATATACTTCAAGGTTTGGTGCTGCCCCGCTTCCACTTTTGTTGCAGTTTTAATCGATAATCCACAGGCTTCTCTATAGATTGAATCTTTAACCACATCTCGGAGGTTAAGGGAGTTTTGGCTTGATTGCAAAGAAGCATTTGATCGATGACTGGATATTTCCTTCCTCGGGGTTTCGTGGAAGGTAGTTTGGCTTGATGAAGATCGGTCTACTAGAGATTCTTTGCTGCAGTCAGCAGGTGAGAAACTGGATGAACGAGAGGAAGAAGACAACGAGGTTCGGGGTGATTCAAAGGAGTATCTTTGTTTCTCCTTCACAGTCTTCTTCAGATTATTTCCCTGCAGGTGCAATGTAAGTTACATTAACCTTAATTATTTTTGTCAATTCCTCCATAGACCTAAGTGACCAGTATTTTTCCTTACTTTTATCTTGTCTGAACCAATCTTGGCTTCTGTTCCATGCTTGCCATTTTGACCTAGTCAAACACTGAATGTCAGCCATAGAAGGAAGAAATCTGGATGGTTTTAGACATTAGAAGGTTAGCAATTACAAGCACATTACTGAAACAACAAATTCTGGTTACTGCATATAAAGTGTTCCAACTGCAATCTAATCCACTATGTTAGTGTTTTCAAATTGGAGTTAAAACATGTTTCTGAAATTAGCAGAACCTGGAAACCTCTTAAAACTCACAAGTTCTCTGGGCCTAAAATCCGTGTTACGTCTAACGCATATTCAAACATAACTATGAGGTATAGAATCTTCTAAATATATGAAAAGACATAAGAAGAAATTAAAGATACGCACTTACCCTTGAGTCAAGTAACATAGCCTAAAACATTCATGATGGAAATTCAGAAACATTAACCTGAGGGTGATCTTTCTTTACAACCTTGAACACTCTTGAAAAAAAAGTAAATATAATTAAAAGTACCTGAGGGAAGCCTTTTGCGGTTTGGACCGGCAATGCACCGGTTACCATAGAAATGGTGGCAATCGAAGAGCTGGAATAGTCCATTCATGCACCCAATCTGCTTCTGCAAATCTGGGTTTTCATCTGACAAAGAATACATAAACTTTGATGACATCCTAAATTTTTAGCAGAACCAAACCTGAACTTTCTTAGCTTCCAAACAAAACTTCTGGGTACTTTCAACGTCTCTTCACAAGGTTAACATGCCACATGCATTGCCAAAAACCTTGTAAAGGGTTCTTTTCCAAGTATGTTCTAGCTACTTAAACATCCTAGGATTCTGAAACCTTGTAAAGGATTTTTTTTTCTACCCCTGCAACTAGGATATTTCTTTCTTTTGGAACTGTGTGTGAGGTTTCAGAGAATTATGTTAGTAAATAACAGAGAAGACTGAAAGGGACAAATTTAAAGATACACAGAGAGATTGGTATAGCCCCACATTACCATTCTTTGCATTTGGAATGAGATTAAAAACGTTTTCTTCGGGGCTTCCCTGAACAAGGCAGACAATAACCCAAAGGGTCCCCAGTGACCACCTTCTATGGACTTAGCTAACCTATCAAACACCGCAATGGAACCTCTTACTGCATAAACAGATGTTAAGTTCTAACATATGTAGGCAATGGGAATGTGAAAAATCTTACTTCTTTTCCTCTAATATGATAATATTTAATCTATGCCTAAGAAGCGGATACTTCAGATTTGGAATGTAAGACTTCAACAAACTACCTCAATAATTGGAAAAGAAAGACAATTGGCTGTGTGAATTTAGATTTATCATAGGGTAGAGTCATGCATCCTAATATTAAGATTAAAAATAGTCTTCCATAGAAAATTAAACTTGGCTCCAACATTCAATATACTAAGGGCTTGTTTAGTGATGGTTAAAAAAAAAAATACTTTTGACTCTAAAAATACTTTTGGAAAAAAAGTTGTACTAAATAAATTGTTTTTCATTGAAAATTTTATCTTTTCAAAAGTACTTTTTGAAAAGAAGCATTAATTAAAAATAAAAAATATTTTTTAAAATAATAAAAATGTATTAATATCTAATTACAAATATTTAATGGTTATATTTAAATATTTAAAATATAATTTATATATATTCTAATTAAAATTTATAAAAAAATATAATATTTATCTCTTAAAAATATTTAAAATTTATATTTCATATATTAACAACAACTTATAATAATTTTTTTATTCTTACTAAAATATAATAATATTAACTAATTTGAACATTATTTAAATGCATATTTGTTACTTGATAATAACATGTCTAAAAATGAACATTTTATTTCTCAAAAGCACTTTTTGACCATAATGCTAAACACTTAAATCTTAAACCAAACTTTTCAAAAATACTTCTCAAAAGTACTTTTCTACAACACTTTTCAAAAGTATTACTAAACTAGTCCTAAGTCCAACTTGACTCAACCCTTTTAATTTTATAACATTTTTATATGTTATGTAATTTATATCACATAAAATATTAATATACAATAATATAATGTAATAAAATTCTTATACAAGAGCCATTAGCTCAAGGGAGTAGTAGTTAAGACACTTTGTTAGCATTCAAACTTTTTTTTTTTTTGTTACTTAACTTATCAAATATATATAATGTTAAGTGCAAGAATTCAATCCAGTTATAGACATTTCTATATTCTTGTGTGATTATGTGAAGAACCACAGGTAGATCAAATTGGTATAAATTTTAAACATTCTAATCGTGTTTAAAAGTTATATAATATTTTGAATTATGAGTGTACAAACTTATTAGGTTAAGGGTGGGTCAAATGCGCTTTGGGAATTTTCTCCCACTTTCATGTGAACAAAATAATGTGGGTGGGTCTGCAATTTAGACCTCTCCCCCCCATGGCCATGTGGAGTTTGTCAGACAGTGGCAACCAGCTTCACCATCTTGCTAGAAAGTGGATTTATGTACTGCAATCATCATTCCCCTCTCTACTTTATTTTACACTTAATTTTTTTTTTTTACAAATACTCAAATTTTGAGTGGTTTAAAGTTTTACTTGAATAATTTACAAATTTAATTATTTTTTTATTTTTAATTATTATTGAAGAAATTTAAAATTTCAACATATGACATTAGGTATGAAAATGCATTTTTTTTTTATGTAATACTCTTACAAAACTTTATTTATTCTAATATATATTTAGAATTGGAATTATTTACGAATCAATGAAGTTGAAATTTGGGAAAATGGATGATCATATTTTTCTCATATGCATTGTAGTTTAATTTGTCTATACTAAATTAAGGGATGACATCCAGATGCTGTTCATTGGTGAATATGGCTTTGTAACCAAGCAAACATTTTTTTTCTATTTAAAATATTGACCTAAAATGGAAAATTACGGTGCCTTGCCATATATATAAAGATGGATTTGAGAAATAATTAAAATACAACAAACTTGAACCAACATCTTCCTTATATAAATATAATACAAATAATAATTACTGAAAAAAAATTAGCATTAATAGAAATGTGGAGTACTATGAAGCATTTCAACCACAAAAGAGATTAGTGATTTTGAATCCAAATTTGGAGATTATATTAACGCTCAATGATTGCAATGATAGAAAAGGGGTCTATCAAATTGACAGTTCATTAGTTGCAAGAGTTTTACCTACACTGCACATGCATTTCCTACTGTTACTATTATTATCATTATTGGACTGACATCCTCATGCATCTCATAGCCACTGATTAAACCAAAGTTATTATTTCAAATTCCTAATTTTATCTAAAATACTCAAATTTTAAATTTTATTTAAAAAATATCTACCTTTTTATCAACTTGACCCAAGTAGTCATATCTTTGATAAAATCAGAAATGGTTAGGAAGGCCTAATCTTACACAATTGAAACAAGGTATGAAACTTGGTTTGATGGAGCCTTCAAAAGAAAGGTTCCTAAAATAGGGAGGGTTCATAGGGACCTTCCTGTTGGTGGGTTTAAATGAGTTGATATGTCACTATTGTAGTTGTCATACTATGTGTATGACATTTATCTCCCTCTTTGAGACATTTATCTCCCCCTTTGAAATGTGGTTTCATCATATTTGGGATTTAAATTAATGTTTTTTTCGATTTTGATTTTTATAATTTCACGTTGTTTGTAATTGACAATGATAGTGTGTCTGGTACGTGTTTGTTAAAGTTGGTTTTGCAGGGAATGGGAAATGGGCCATAAAAGGTAGTAAGGTCAATAGCAAAATTTTGAGCAAGAGAAAATGATGCTGTATGACACAAAGTCGTGAATATGCCAGCTTTATTCACTTCCTTCATACCTACTAATTGTTTGTTATATTTACATATTTAAAAGTGCCTTCGTCTTTCTTGGTTATCGGAAATTGAATTAGTGATTCAACTTGTTAAATTATCGATTTTTAATTTTATAGATTTAATTAAAATAATTATTAGAAGAATAGAAAGAAATTGATTGAATTAGTTCGATTATTAATTCAATCAATTTGTTGTTCAACTGGTCTAATTTGTTATTTTAAATCGGTTTCTCAACTAATCTATTCCAATTCAAAAAGTTGTGGTTACGGGCATTTCTTTGTTTTTCATATAATTTAAAAGAAAAGGAGAACTTTTATATATATATATATATATACATGTGTGTGTGAGAATAATTATTTGATACATAAGCAACGAACGTTTTTAACTTTAAAAATTAAATCAAGAAGTCGTCTCGTGTCCTTAACTGATATTTAAAATAAATAAATTAGGCATATTGTAACATTTTAACTTCATTTGTAGAGTTGAAAAATTCTACCACTAATGTATTAAATAATATTTATGTATGTAAAATATAATATTATATGAATTTTTTTATAAATTTAAAAAGAAAAAAATTATAACACTAGTAGTAAATTGAATATTTGTAATTTTTAAAATTTTAACTCAAATCTAATCAATTTTAATTACATTCAATTTTATTTATAATCTGCTTTTTATTTAAATTTTATTATTCAAGATAATTATATTTTTTAGATTATTAAAATTTGTTAAACATTTTAGTTCTTAATAATTAATTATTTCTTAATAATTAATTATTGCACACTCACTATTAGTACAAATTTCTGATGGGGAAAATCTTGAACACATGAATGAAACTCGAACATAAAATGAAGAAATAAGACAAGGCTCCAAGACATGTATCAAGCCATTATCTTTAATGTTTTATTCGTCCGCACATATATTCGGTCTGCAAAAAAATTTGAAGAAAATGAACCTCGAGAATACAATGAAGCCGATGACTATTTGCGTTTTGTACTGACGAGAATAGTCCACTAAGCCCTGAGCAATGTATAACAAGAAAATCAATTTCTATAAAGAATTTCTGCAGTAATTCTTTATAGAACAATCTAATAATATTAAAAGATGGAGGAAAGATAGAAAGAATTTTTAAAACTTGTTATGATTTCCAAATGAAATCTCATTCCTATTTATAGGAATTTTCTTATCTCTTCACATAGACATCCTTCAATAGGTATCTTTTATGAATAATAACATCTTTCAAAAGACACATAATTATTCATCTAATATTATAACTATTCAAGTAATATTGTTTGAATAGTTATAATTCTTTGTCAAAAATCAAGTTATATAACTCTTAACCAATAACCAAAAGATTTAACTTTTGATTAATTACTCTTTCATTTATAGTTATTGGAACACTGTAAATATTTGAAAATGTTCCAACAATCTCCCCCCATTTTCAAAATATTTTAGATTTTGATATTCTTGGAAATCAATTTGCATAAATAAAGGTGCCTCACTTAATGAAAACATATTAAAGTTAACTGAAATAGCATGGTAGACTAAGCTTTGAACCAGCTATTCCATTTGACTAATCGAACACATCTCACACAATGATTTCAACATCGGTCAATGCATTGTACCGAGGGACGCTATTATGGCCATGTGTCTATGTCTTCTTTTAATGAGTGTTGTTAGAGCCAAGCCCTTGAGCTTTTAGAAGATGTCACACTTCCACTCACATAGGTAGATCTCATTAAGAGTGTTCCTGTAATTATAACACTCTAACATATTTATGTTATGGGTCCATTAAGAGTACATTACTCATCATTCCCTTATCATTACGGGTATCTAGCATTTTAATCTTAGGATGGATTTATTTATAGTGCTAGCAGCCATATACTAATGATGTATTTTGTCTTATTGAACTCAATACTTGACGTTATACCAAGCATTGAGTTGAGTTTCCATCATGGGTGACTCTAATTAATGGGCTTGAGTCACATCCCTTTTGAAGTCTTGTTGACTACATCTTTAGCCAGACTTTTTGCCAAAAGATCCGTCAAATTTGCACTTGACCTCACACAATTAATAGTGATCACTCCATTAGAGATTATTTGTTGGACATAGCTATGTCTTAATCTAATGTGTCTAGACTTTCCATCATATACTTGGCTATATGCCTTTGCTAAAGTAGCATCGTTATCACAATGGAGAGAAATAGGTGATATTGGTTTAGGCTATAGAGGTACATCAAAAACCAAATTTCTTAACCATTCTGCTTATTTAGATACAACAACTAATGCAATAAATTCGGCTGCCATGATGGAATCAGTAATACATATTTGTTTATTAGAACTCCAAGAAATGACTCTTCCACCAAGAATGAAGATCCATCCACTGGTAGAAGCATGATCTTCCAAACTTGTAATCTAATTAGCATCCGAATACACTTTTAAAACTGAAAGATATCCATTATAGCACAACTCATAATTAATAGTTTACTTTAAGTATCTAAGTACTTTATTCAAAGCTTACCAATGCAAACTACTTGTATTACTTCTGTACCTACTTAATTTCCTAACAACATATGCAATATCTAGTATTGTACAAGATATTATGTGTATAAGACAACCAATTAAACATGCATATTTCAATTGATCAAATTTCCTACCTGTATTATATACTAATTTTATTTGAGGATCCATGGTTGTAGATGCTGGCATATGATCTATCACAAATTGATGTAGCAAATTAGGCTTTCTTAACATGCTTAAGGAGCTTATTCTCGAGCAAAATAGCGTATTTTACATAGTTTTTTGTTATTTTTAGATTTTAAGTTAATAAGTGAAAATGTCTCATTTTTCCCATTTTGTGACCCAATTTGGACAATAATGTCATTAGGAGACCTAACGTGTTACTAAGTGGTGTAAGGACTTGTTGGAGGTTGAAAACGAGTGAGAATGACACCAAAGGCAAGGGTATCGCGATACCTCTAACAGGATGGAAGATTGGAGACACCCTACAATGGTATCGCAATATCCTCTTTAGGTATCGCGATATCCACCCTTCAAAGAGGACCCCAAGGTTCAACATTGATTCAAAGAGGACCCCAAGGCACAACATTGATCGAGGTATCGCGATATCCACTTCTGAGTATTGCGACATTACCTTCTTCAAGGGACAAAATTGGACAAAAAGGGTAGTCTTTGTCCACCCAGTCCACTAATCATCCAAGGCCCGTGTAGGGGGCATGTTTGACAACGAAATCTCATCAGAAGATAGCCTAAAACAACACAAATTGGCTAAGGATGAGACACACACACATTAGCTTAGTTTTAGGTTTAGTTTTCTCTAGGTTCCTCTCTTAATTTTTCTACACTTTTTCTAGGGTTTTTATGTTTTTCTTCTTCTTCCTTAGTTTAGAGTTTTTTTTTTTTTTTTTTTGCATTTACTTCTTATTCTTGATGTTCTTAGTGCTAGTTTAGTTATTACTGTACCCTAGGTTTATTTGCACTTTCAGTTCTTATGCCTTAGTTGTAAGACTTTTTTAGCTTTAGTTTAATGTATTTCATTTTTTATTATTTTAAATCCATCAAATTTTATTCCTTTTATGTTTATTGCTATAGATTTTCTTGTTGGATGCTTTTAGTTTCATGTTCTTTAAGTTTTCAAACTTTTATGTTTTTCTTAAGCTTTATTTTGATGGCTGCTTTGTTTTTTATTTTCATGTTCATTTCCTTTACTTTCAGCATGAGTAGTTAAACCTCAAAAGGCGTTTGATAGATGGAGGTGTGGGTAAGCTGAAATCTTTGGGCAAATAACTAAATCGTAACAAATTGGACTAAACTGAATAGATCTAAAAACTTAGAAATTGACACCCTTAAGGGAATATCTAGGCAAGTGAGACCAAAAGGTAATCTTGTTGTACACTCGTTTGTTAGTCTCGAATTAACCGATGAGATTAGAAGATAAACCAGAGCTAATTCGTCTAAGTTGGTAAAATTTAGACCAGAAGATAATATGGAGCTACTTAGTAGTTTATGCAATTTGAGTCCCTTATTCGAGGATCGGTGAACTACATTGAAATCAACCAACCACTATTATTCATTTATCAGTTTAATTTCTTAGTTTCGTATTCTTTGCAATTTAGTCCCTAGATTAGCATATTTAATTTTCTTGCGAAATTTCCTTGTTATGATTTGTCGTACTATAAAATTGTATTAGTAGCCATTTAGACTCTATTGTGTATGCTAGTTATCGCTTAATCACCATCTCCTTTGGGTTCAATCCTTGGAATACTTCAGTATTCCATTGTAACACTATAAATATTACAACTAACCTATACGCTTGTAGTAAAATCGTGTTTTAAAAATCGTTTTATAAATTCGTTGTTTTATATGCATATGTGTGATGTCGGTCAGTATATAATTGAAAAGATCAAAATTTTTAAGCACATTTTCAATGTAATGTGATTGTAATAAAGCTATAGTGCTTTCCTCTCGGGTTATTTTAATCCTAAGAAAAACATCTGCTACACTCATATCCTTTATAACAAAGTTGTTTGATAGAATTTCTTTGTGTTTTCTATTTGTTTCAAATCTGTGCCAAATATGAGCATGTCATTTACATATAAGAAATTTATGACACCTTTTCATTTTCAAATTTGCTATATATGCACTTATCAGATTCATTTATTTTATAGCCATTAACTAGAACAACATTGTCAAACTTTTGGTGTCATTGCTTTGGTGTTGGTTTAAGTCCATATAAAGATTTAACAAGCTTACATACTTTATGCTCTTGTCCTGGAATAACAAATCCTTTTGGTTGTTCCATGTACACTTCCTCTTCCAATTCACCATTTAAAAATACAGTTTTAACTTCCGTTTGGTGAACAACTAAATTATACATTGAGGTAAGTGATATTATGAGTCTAATCATAGCAATTCTTGCTATTGGAGCATAGGTATCAAAATAACTATTAGAATATGCCCAAAAACCAATCATGAGATAGTTGTAATTACAAACTCATTTTACCTTGTTTGTTAATATAAGGCAATGTCGTTGTTATTTCAGTTTCTTTTTCTGTGTATAAATAAACTAATTAATAATAAAGTCTTGAGAATAATATGATTATTCCTAAAAGGTCCTTAGTCAAGTATTATTATGGGCTTGGACAATGATAATACATTGAGACTAATGTATAGTTGATTGATAACAAAGTATTATCATTGACATAGGGATGTCAAAATCAATATATGAGTCTGTGTTAGAGAACCACATACTGGATTAACCTGCCATGAGTATGTTTCTTAGATTATTATGTAATAGTCACAAACATTACTCATAGTGATAACTATGTATATGATCCTCAAACTTGAGATAACGTCACGTTTGGTTCACTGTAATGGAATACGGCTGTAATTGAATAGAGCTATAATGGAATAGAGTTGTAATGGAATAGAGCTGTAATAAGTAATTCAACTGTTTGGTTGAATGGAATGGAATAGAACTGTAATAGTATTCTTGTGCTTGGTTGAATGGAATGATGTTGTAATAGCATAAGGAAAAGAACTAAAATGACCAGAATACCCTTAGCAGAATTTTTTTTAGGTTGATGATTATTGTTAATGTTATTAAATTTTAATAAGATTATTATTGAAAAAATTTTAATAATAAATAATAAATATTTTAACCATATTTTAACATAATTATTATTAAATATAATTTAATAAAAAATATGATTTAATAACATTCTTAATATAATTATTATATGAATTAAAAAATTAAAATATAAATACTATAAAAAATATATAATCTACTTTATTATTTTTAAATTGCAATATATATTTAATGTGCTAAAATATCATTACTGAAACAAATAATTTAATTATTCTATAATAAAAAATAATTAAATATTAGAAGTAATAAATAACTTGAGAATTATATTTCACATCCAAGCATAATATTCATATATTAACAAAAAGTTACATGATTTCATTAGTTTATATGTCATAATCCATATGTTTTAAAATTTTACAATATCAAAAAGTTACAACATTGTAATGACATTCTATCATGTCATTATACCATCCAAATATTACAAACACAAAAAAAAATACCAAAATATCAACATAACCATGATTTTTAATGGCTAGCAAGAAATCTTCTGACCCATTCCAACCGCACAGCAGAAGGTAAACTAAAGAAAATGAGCATTTGCGTTGGATGATCTGGAATTTTGCTCAATGCTCGATAGCGCTCATCCTCAGTTAAACCTTCTACTTCACATAATGTTGGATATAATTTCAGAGCATTTTCTTGAATGGTCATTTCTGACTTTTTGCTGAATTAGCACTTCAGAGGCAATACTCTTATTGATTTCAAGGCCAATAGTCTATATATTTTCCGTCAATAAAGTGGCAGCATCATTAAATGAAGTAAAAGAATCACTTGTATCAGAAATCATTTTTTTCTTCTTTGAGATGTAGAATCAACTTGATTTCTAACTGGTTGCGACTGTGTAGCTAAAAGATCCACGTCATCTAAAGAAACATCAGCTTCGCATCCATGGAAATCGTTTCTTTCTTTATTAGTATTTGTAGCAGCTACATCCTCAATATCTATTTCTTCAATAATATCAGCGGTTATTTGAGCATCTTTCCCAGTGGGCTCGATCTTTTGCGTAGATGGTAGTAAGTTGGTCATAATAAGGGAAACTCCGATGTCTGAATTGGGCAGCTTCTTTATGACTCTATAAAAATGAGGAATTTATATTAGATATAAGTTTGATCAAAATAAGATAATAAAGACTTGAAATAATTCTTACATTTATATATGAGTTCCACACCGCATCTTCAGCAACAACAAGCTGCCTATGCTCATCCCAACCAAAGCCGCTATTGTTTTTTCCACTAAGCTTGTCATAAACGATTGACCAATCCCTTTTTAATGTCCTAATCTTCGATTCAAGATTAGGTTTAGCCTTGAACATAGCATGGGGTAAAACTTTTTCTAACATTTTTTCCAATTCATTTAAATAGCCGGCTCTGAATCTCGTATCTGCATTAAAGGTTCCAACATTGTGCAAGTCGACCATACAAGCAACCAACGCAGCATTTTCTTTTGGAACCCATTTCCTTTTAGTTCCTCGAGAACTTTGGGAAGAAACACTTGATTGTGAAAAACCTGACATAGCTATCTTAAGAAAAAAATGCAAATTAAAATTAAGTTCAATATTATGCATCAAAAGGTCAACACTTTATAAAATTATAACACATGATGAATCAAAAGAAAATAAATTATCATTTAACAAGTCTAGTACAATACAAAAAAATAATTCAAACACCACCAAAGTTTCATAAACTAGATACATGAAATAACATAAACAACTTAACGTTTACTATTTTTACCCTAAACCTAACTAATTTCTAGATGCTTGCCATTCATCGAATATTTGGTTGGCTAGTTCCATCCTCCAAGTAGCCCATGCATCCGATGGATGAATATTTACAATATTCGGTTTATCGTTATCTATCACATTACTAGGTAATCCTTCTCCAAACTCTGCTTCAATAGGATCAAGACTCATACAGGTTCGAATAAAATTATGGAGCAAACAACATGCAATAATGATTCTATTGTGCACCCTCACAGGATAGAATGATGGACTCCTAAGTATTCTCCATCTAAGTTTTAATAATCCAAAACAGCTTTCAATAACATTACGCGCTGAAGCATGTTTCATATTGAAAAGTTCTTCTGGAGTACTTGGCTGGTAACCCTGATGCCACTCATTCAAATGATATCTTTGTCCTCTAAAAGACGCAAGAAATCCCTCACAATTTGTGTATCCAGCATCAACTAGATAATAACAACCTATAAAAAGAAACTATTTGTCATGGTTAATTTCCTAAAAAAGTATGATCTTAAAAATTAATTCAAATTCCTCTAGATTTGCGCTTTACCATGAGAAACTTTTAGTCCATGTCTCCTACTAATGACATCTCGAAGAACTCGTCCATCAGCAACAGAACCTTCCCAACTAGGAAGAACATAAACAAATTGTATATTAGGTGTACAAACACCTAACATATTTGTTGTTATGTCACCTTTTCGCATTCGATATCTAGGTTTATCAACTATTGGAACCCTAATCTTGATGTGGGTTCCATCTAAAGCACCTAAGAAATTCTACATCGCATGTATAAAACCTCATGTTAGGATACTATATTTAAACCTAAATGGACTAAATTATGTACGAGCTATATATAGAACTCACTCCAATACCTTTAACCATTTCCACCTTGGGTTTATAGAATTAGCTGTAATTGGCTCTGTCTTTTTAAATAACACATCTTGTAAGCGTATGACAGCATTTAAAACATTGTGAAATGATCTGCTAATAGTTTCCCTGGACCTATTAAAGTGATGCTTGGTAACTCAATTTTTAAGGTGATGAGAAATGATATGTAAAAACATTGCCACTTGCTCATCAACAAGCATGTTCCTTTACGACTTCAATCCCCCTAAAGTTTGTAATATCTTACATAATTTAAAAAAGGTAATTCTATTCATCCTAACTTGTTCAATACAGGTCTCGTCACTAGCATATACAAGTCTTTTCACTTAATCTTGTTTTGCTTAAAAATCTAAAATATAGGATCTAATCTTTGGTCTATAAGTATGTAGGCTATGGATGGCACCCAATGCAACTAAGAACCAACTCGCAACTGTACATATTTGCAACCACATTGTAATAGCAAGACAAATTCTTTTACGCCTCTCACTTTGTACTATTAAAGGTAGACGAGCCATTACTGCAAAATCTTAAAGTATTACATATCTTAAAATCGTAGTAAAAGGGTCACATTTCTCCAATACTAATTTCAATAACAGTAAAATAAAATCAAAGAATTTAATTGCCAAAGAACTTACAGTAATTCAGTGAATATAATATGCTCAACTCTGGGTGGAGAAAGCAATCAAACAAGCCAAATAAGAAGAGGAAGTAATAACAAACTGTCAAAAGAAAAATGACAATACATATTAAGAAGATTTACAAAGCACAAAATAGAAATTACAACTAAATATAAGGGTCTATTTAGAATCTTTAAAAAAAATACATATTAAGAAAAATGAACAATACATATTAAGAATCTTTAAAAAAATACAAAATAAATTCACTACTTTGTCCTACAATGCGCTTGTTTTATGTTTTTATCCTACAAAAAATATCCGTTTTTTTAAAACATCCTATTTTATGACTCATTTGAATGGTTGATGAGGTAAGTTGAAGTAAATTTATAGAGAAAAATTAATAAATAGGATAAGTCTGTTTAAAATTATCTTTGCTTATGTAAAAGTAAATAATTTATCAAGCATTTTGATTGATTTGTTCAATCTTTTATTTTTATTTTTATTTTTTTTTTGCAAAACAACAACTTAGATTGGGTGTTAACATTTACCTCCTTATATTATATTATATAATATTATATAATATTATATGTTTTTTAATTTAATCTCTAAATTTATTTTTTTCATATTAGTACTGAAATTTGACAATTTTTATTAAATTTAAACCTAACGTGGTATTATGATATTGCATAATGTGATTATATAAAACATTATAGTTTTTTTTTAATAAAAATAGGTGATAATATGCATTATTAAAAAGTAAATATTATTTACTTGTTGGTAAGGGGCAGGGATTTAGAGGCAATTAACATTTTTGTATTGTATTAAATTAATTAAAAAGGAAACAATAAACCAGGGTTGGAAATAATATACCACTACACATTTAACACATAATGGTTCCAACTAAAAAATTCAAATAAAAATAAACTTAGTAAAAAACCAAAGGCAAAATGAACACTACAACAGGGCCAAACAAACACTTTTACTTTGTACTGGGGATTAATATTCAATGGCACTTTAGAAAAACTCTTCCAATAAAAACTGCAATACCATAAGTCATATCTGATGTTCAAGCTCAATGCAATGCCAAAACCATAGACCACATTCAAGTTTTAATGGTATAGCAAGATCTTAATGATGATGAAGATAAGTGCAGGGATAATTAGTGATTGTAGTAATGGAAGTGTCAACTTCATAACAGAAAACAGAGGTAAAAGTTATAAAAGGAGAATTAAAATTACTTCCAGTAACCAAGTGCACAACAAGTCCAGTCTTAATTTTTTCAACCTTTTATGTAAGCAGTAGACTTGCCGATAAGTCCAATAGTACTTGCAGTTGGTCAAATGTCTCAGGCCTGCAAAATAATATAAAAGGAATATAACTCATTGATCTCGTAGCAGAATCTTAAGTCATATATGATGTTCAAGCTCAATGCAATACCATAACCATAGCCCACAAATACTTAAACTTAAGCAAACTGGGTAAAGAATTCAACAAGTTAAGATGCATACTTTCAACAGGCTCCTCAGGGCCGAAGCATAAACTTACTTTGTTTCTATTGTCAACATCACGAAGCTCTACCTGTAGTTTTAGGGGGGGGAACAATTATTTTAGTTAATTTTCTGTTATTGTAGATCACTAAAGCATATGAGCAGTTAGGAAGATTGTGAAAAGTGAACAATACATATTTATCATATTTCTATTACAGACTTTTGCACTTATTTACAGTGAGAATTCTGCAACCCCAAAATAATTAAACAACACATAAAAAAGCAAAAAAATCAGAAAATGAACAAAGTTAACATTTCTTACTCCAAACGTAACAAAATAAAATTGAATTTCATTTTTCTTTTGCATTCAAACAGACGTAAGTAGCATCCATAGATACTCAGAATAGATTGAGCAAATGTAATACTTAACCCTTCTATGAGAGATCAGATAAAAAGCTCAGTAGGAAGCATAAATTTAAAGAAAAAGCCAGAGATAGGAAAAATAAGAGGAAAATGATAAAAGAAGTAAACATGGCAAGCGAAGCAGTAAAGGTAAGAGCTTTCAGCTGCAAGGGAGTTTAGGTGGAATTAGCAATGCTGTAGCCATAGAATCTTGATTGGTTAGGGTAATCGATGGAATATGACCTCAATAAGAAAGCTGACGGTGGTGGGAGAGTGGTGTGAAGGAAGAAAAATAAGAAGAATGAAAGAAAGAGCAGAACAAACAGCTTAACTTTGTTAATATTTTACAACCCAAGCTACACAAATAAACAAACAAAAAGTTGGTAAAAAAAATGGCAGCATAGCCTCACCTGAACTCGACCCCGACAGCGGCAGTTGGAGATAACGGTGGCTACTGGCGAGCTTCAAGGCTGCAGATACAACAACAACTGGAAAGGGGTAACACCATAGCACAGCCACTTAAATCATGAAACAAAAATTAAGAAACAAAAATTAAGCATGAAACATTTACAAAATTCACACAAACAAACTAAGAACACTTTAAAACAATTTGCTGAAGTTTTGAATAATTAAAACCCAAAACAATTCAACTACTAAATCAAACTCTAGAAACCCAGAAAAAAGAACACAAAAATTATGAGGATCTAATGAAGAAACCGAGAAGGATCAGAGTGAGATCGAAAAATAACTTTAACTAACAAAATCAAAAGAAAAAAAAAGAATCAAAGGCCATCACTTACAGTAAATAAGGAGGTTCAACGGAAGGAAGATGAAGATGGTGAATGAAGCTTGATTTGTCATTGATTAAGGATCCAATTTCTATAAGGTTTACTTTAGGAAAAATGTTTACGAAGAAATTGCCTGAAGTGTGAAAGTGAAAATGACGAAGATGAAGATGAGAGACAGGATATTTTGGTCCAAAATAGGGAAAAATGTTATTACCCGTGCCTTTGAATAGCTAATCAGACCCCAAGCCCCTAAATTGCTATTACGGGCCGTACTGTAATAGAAACTGATTCCATTCAGCGTGTAATAGCCATTATAGGCAACCAAACGTTGGTTTGGTAGTGGGCCCATTGAATTGGGCTGTAATTTATTCCTATTACACCTAACCAAACATTACCTTATTGTCTCAAAATCGTGAGTTTTATATTTTGATACAGTCAAATGTCTACCTAACATGTTGTACTAAAATGACTAATGTTGGATATACAACAATCCATGTAGTGGGATATGATCGATCAAGGTAGGATTTATCCCTCCTACATAATGGAAGTAATATCTTTGGTCACTTGATGGAGTAAGACTAGAAATGCATGGTCATACTCAAATAAGTTGATATGAGATATCACACTTATTTGTTTATTGTAGTCTACTAAGAATATCAAGAAATATGATATTGGACTATACAAGTATGACTATACCATGACTTGTATCCAATTTAGATATTAAGGATAAAAGGATAAAATACATGAAAATTTTATCACAGAAATGTTATGTCGAATCACGACTTCTTGTAACTTAGGTAGCAATGATGCATTGCTAGATGCCACACATTGTTTGTAATATTAGAAATGTTCTAGTATTACTACTAATGTTACAAGAACCTATAAGGTCACACCCATGATTAAAGCAGAAAGACTTTACACAAAAATGTTGGGTGTATACCCTCCTACATACATCTTTGGCGGACAATATCGCCTAGTGGATAGTGTCATCTAGAGAACTGTATCGCCTAACGGACTATATCACTTGGCGGATAGTATAACCTAATGAATATGGTTCGCAATTACTTTCTATAGTAAATATTTATGGAAGTTAATATTCTTTTGAAAAGAATTTAATCTTTAATACCTTTCATAATTTTCCCTAAAAGGTAAAATAGAATTATTCCATTTTAAATATATGATATTAATAAAAGGAATAGAATCCTTGATTGAAAAAGGGTAAGTGAAAAAAAATTAAAAAAAAAAGGTCTAGCAGTAAATTTTGAATTCTCTCTGAAAAAGTACAAAGAGTTTTGCTCTTCGTGCTTTGACTAGGTGGACTATGTAGAGACTGAGACACTTTCTTGCAACTAGGATTGACATCATGCAAAGTAATCCAACCAACAGTGTTGTTCATCGTTCTTCAACATTAAAAATGTATATCTTCAACCCTATTTCAACCCAACTCGTTCCTCGTACATGGATCCGTGGTTGATGATCACTTGAATAATTTTTTTGCTGCACCACGAGGCGTATTGGCGATCCAATAGTAACCAATACCTTGTTTTTGTGTAAAACATTTGACTACCAACCTTGCTTAAATTTATCAATGGTTCCATCGACCTTCATTTTCTTTTTGAAGATTCATTTACAGCCTACTGGTTTGGAACCCGGTGGAAGGTCAACTAAGATCCAAATATAATTTCTCATTATTGAATCCATCTCATCATTTATTTCTTCTTTCCAAAAAGCAGAGTCTTGAGATTTCATTACCTCTTTAAATGTAATAGTATTAGATTTTGTATTATAATAATAAGGTATCCTATTGCCTATACTTTCACATTTTCCTTCTAAAAGGAACATAATGATATCTGGTCAAAATTTTTTGACTTTTTTAATCCTTTTACTTCTTAGTTCTTGAAAACATTCATCATTATTATCAATTTGTTCCAATAGAATCTCATTCTCATTTGAAGAATGAATTAATTGTTGTGGTTGTTATTGTCTTGAAATATAATTAAATCTATTTTCATCAAAAATAGCATCTTTTGATTCAATAATAGTATTAATTGAAATTGAATAATTTGGTGGTTCAATTATCATGAACCTATATGCCTTGCTATATTGTGCATATCCTATAAATATGCATTCAATTCTTCTTTCACCCATTTTTTTACATTTAGTTGTTAGAACTTTGACAATAGCTTTACAGCCCCAAAGCTTTAAATACTTAAGGTTTGGTTTCCTTTTCTTCCATTGTTCATAGGGGGTTATTTTAGCTTCATTATTAGGAACTCTATTCAATATATGACAAGACATTAGAACCGCTTCTCCCCAAAAACCTTATCCAATACTTGAATATGATAACATTGAATTTTCTATTTCAGTCAAGACTCAATTTTTCCTTTTGTTGTGGTGTGTAAGGGTTTGAAATTTGATGGATAATTCCATTTGATTCAAAATAACTTGGATTATAGTATTTTTCACCTCTATCTGATCTTAAGCACTTGATAAATGATTCACACTAAAGTTCAACTTCATATTTATAAACTTTAAATTTATCAAGCGTTTCATCATTTGAATGCAATAAATATACATAACAATATCTAGAACAATCACCAATGAAAGCAACAAAACATTTCTTTCCAGAACCCCATGTGATGGCCTGATGGTCAGGGGTGTTCACCATCCTAGGTGTGGCCTAGGTTCGAGTCACGTTAACTATGTTTGTTGTTCAAGCTTTGCCCTGTATTGCCCTGTTATTGTAATTCACCAAAAAAATATTTCTTTCAACCTAATGCAAGAGTATTATGCATGTCACATAAATCACTATGTATTAAATCAAGTAACTTTATTTTCCTTTTAACCTTAAGGAAAATTTTCTAGTAATTTCAGTCAACATACATGTATTGCATTTTTCAATATTATTATTAAAAAATAGGAATTAAATCTAACTTGTGAATTTCATTCAATTTCCTATAATTCAAATGACCTAAACTATAATTCCATAAACAAGAAGATTCAACTATATAAGCAGAAATAACATTTTTATTCTTATTAATAATATTGAGTTTGAACATACCCTCATACATATACTTTTTCCCTACAAAAATTCTTCACTTTAACAGAATAAACTTACTTGTCTCAAAAACAAGTTTGAAACCAAACTTATTCAATAGACTTCCAGATACTAAATTCTTCCTGACTTCTGGTACATAATATACATCAGTCAAGGTTAAAACTTTTCCAGAAGTGAATTGTAGTTCAACAAATCCTTTGCCTTTGATTACTGCGGTGGAAGAATTTTCTATGTACAAGTCATTTTCATATTCACATTGTGTGAACTTTGTAAACATGCTTTTACCTCTGCACACATGTTTGGTTGTTCTAGTATCAATCCACCATGCATTATCATCTTGTATCATATTAATTTCAAAAATCATGGCAACAAACTTTTCATTATTATCAACCTTAAAAGAAGATTTCTTCTTTAAGAATCAACATTCATTCTTGAAATGTCCCGGCTTGCCACAATGGTAACATGAGCCCTTTTGTTTCTTTTTGAACTTAGGTGCTCTAGCAATCTGTATGAACTTTCTTTTCGATGGTTTAGTAGTTTGTATCTTCCATAATATGCATTTTGGCATTTTTTGAATCTAGGTTCTGATCTTGCTTTCAATATTCTTCTTCAATACGAAGATGATTTGGCAAAGCCTCAAGAGGTATTTCCTCTTCTTATGTTTTATACTTCTTTTAAAGTCTTTCCAAGATGAATGAAGCTTGTCTATTATGGAGGATACAACAACCATTTCATCCATTTTCATATCATATTACTTAAACTGATTCAACATTTTTTTCAATATCACGAAATTGTTGCATAACAGAACGACCATCAATCATTTAATAATTATTGAAATGACTAACAAGAAATTTCTTACTTGTAGCATCTTCGGCTATGTATCCTGCCTTTAATTTGTCCTATAATTCCGTAGCAGTGACTTCGTTTTGGTAGGTGTCAAATAAACCATCGGATAAACCATTCAATATGTGGCCTATGCACATGTAATCAATATTGTCCCATTTTTGCCTTTATCAGGTTGCAACTGTAATGGCCTAAATTCAAGGTTATCGGAACAGTGGTTTCGTAACCACAAATCCAATTTAAAAAGAAATTTATTTTAATATTTTTGTATGAATATTGATATGATAGGAAAATCGTATGAAAATATTGATAGAAAAATTTTACTGATTTAGTGGTTAGTTAGAAAAAGAAATTATTGAAGAAATTGAGTAAAAATAAGGTATCGATACATCAATCTCGAAAAACTAAGTAAAAAATATTTTTATAAATATTTATGAAATGTTAGTAATATGGTATTAGAATTTCATTAGAAAATTTTTACGTTTGGGTAGTTAATTAAGTAAAAAGGACTAAATTGAAAAGGGTGTAAAAGTTATTAAAAGAATTAAATAGCTCAATTGTTAAATGAGGAGGGACATAAATTGCAAATAAGCCCAAAAGGAGATATTTTGGGCGGCATAAGCTGAGAAAAATCAGGAGAATTGGTGAAATAAGGGCAAAATGGGAAAATAACAAAATTTACTAAAATAAAAATGGGACCAAATTGGAATATTTAGAATTCTCTTCATATTTTCTCCATTATCATTAGAAAAAAAACATACTAAGGGTTTATTCAAGCTGGTATTTCATAATTTTTGCACCAAGTGAGTTAATCCTTGCCTTTTTCTTGTAATTTTTGTGTTTTTAAGACTTTTACAACTAGATCCTACTATTAAATTCATTAGTTTTTAATTTCATGGATAAAATTGAAAGTCACCATGGTCGAGTGCTGTAAGTTTATGATGAAATAGCATGAAATTTTAAGCTTTAATTTTCTTATGAGATGATTTATTAGGTAATTTCAATAGAAATTGATTTTTAGGACCTAATTGTGAAAATGTGTGGAATTAAAGTCTAGTGCTGAAATTTTGATTTCCAAAGGTTATAAAGTAGTTTAAAGTGATAGAATAAAGTGTTAATTGAGAAAAATCAGCTCAATTGAGCGGCTAATTGAGTAGGGACAAAATTATTATTTATTAAAAACTTAGAGGAAAAATGGTAATAAACATCTTGCACTAAAATAGTTTTGGACAACAGTAGTAGGCTAATTTTGAAAAATCACCATAATTTGTGGAAATCAAATTAGAGGATGAACAAATATGTAATTAAATCTTATTGAGTCTAGTTTCTCATAAAAGAAACGATGTAAGCAATGGAATTGTAAATCATGAGATATAATAAATTTTGTGAGACAAGATCAGAATAAATTCGGGTTCCCCTGTTCTGACTTTGAAAAATCATCAAAATTTGAATAAAAATAATTATGGGCTTAAATTTATATGTTTAGAATCTTGAATGATTCTATTTTCAAGAGAAACAAACGGAAACATCATTCGAGAGAATTAATTTTTAGTGAAGAAGGGTCGGAACTATCAGACAGCAGAACAGGGGTGATTTTAAAGAATAAATTTTACTTATTGATTAAACACAAAGTTTAGAAAATTTTATGGTAAGATGATACGTGAGTCTAATTTCAGAGAAAATTAATGGATCTTAATTTGGAGTTCTGTAGCTCAAGATATAAATAATTTAGTGACTATGACTCAAGTAGACAGCTTTGAATGAACTATAAATAATAGTGGAATTGTAGAGAATGTTACATATGAACATGAAATGTATTAAATTGATGATTAAATTTATTTATTTAGATCTAGAAAATTCAAATACGAAGCTAGATCGAGAAAAAGAAAAAGTTACAGATTAGTAGATTTTTTGTATACGAACAAGTATCGAGGAAGTTCGTGTAACTTGAATTATATTCTTAAAAGCTTGAAATGTATGTTATTGATGTGAATAATTTGAATATTCATTGTATGAAAATTGATGAAACATTGATATATTTGATAAAAATGGGAAGAAATCCCGGTTAAATGAAAGGAAAATTCGATGGATCTCTAAAAAGGAATTGACAGTAAAAAGGATCTAGCCCGAACGGGTGATCCTATCCTGATATAGCCCTCTCGAAGAATATGTGGAACATGGATTTAACCCGGACGGGTAATTCGAATTAGGGTCTGAATTTAGCCTAGACTGGTAATTCAAATCCAAGCTCATTAGAGTAATTGTCGTTGCAAGGGATTTAGCCTGGACTGGTAATCCCGACAATACTCTATGAGTTTATATTACAAGGGATTTAGCCTGAACTGGTAATCCCACTGTAAGAATGAGGTTTACAGGAGTGTGCTCTTTGAAATGGAAATGTGCACACATGAATAAGAATTGACGGACCCGGATTTGTACATTAAAGTGTACCCCTGAAAATCTATCGAAATTTCGAGAAATTTAACGAGATAAAAAAGGAAAAATAACAAGGGAATGGAAATCATGGTATTGATGAGCTCATCAATCATGATATATATTATTGATACATGGAAATTATTGGACTAGCTTGAATGTTAAGTTTGTGCATGTTAGGGTAATAAGGAATTGAATGGATGTATGAATGTTTATTGCATTGTATTGAAAATATTAGGTAAGTATAATTCTTGTTACATGAGCTTACTAAGCACAAAGTGCTTACCCTATTTCCTTTTCCCCTATTTTGTAGTGTTAAGAGCTCGGAGGTCGGATTCGGTCGGAGACATATCACACTATCAACCTTAAGATTTCGGTATATAAAGAAACTTTATTTTGGAAATCAACGGCATGTATAAGCTAATAAAGTAAATATTAATGTGAAATGAATGTAAGGTCAGCCATTGGTATGGCTAATAAATCTTGGTTTTGGTATGTGATGAGGTTATCTTATAAATATCCATGAATCTATCTTGAAAATATGTTGAATTGGATTGGTTGATGTGGATTGGTCTCGGTTTAAAATTGCAGGGAAGGTTAGATATCTATAAAGGGGTTATATTGAGTTAAAAAAATTAATTCGTAAACTCCGATAATGCCTCGTACCCTATTCTGACAACAAAAATGGCTAGGGGGTGTTACAGTAACAACAAATTCATTTTCATTCTCTTCCCATCTTAGAGTATCCAAACATAGGCAATCTTCAAAGTTGACAATAAGAAGTGCATATTTTTCTGCCATCGTCGAAAATTACCACAATCAAAGCAATCAAGTTTGACAAAGTTGGAAGTCAACTCCCCTAATGTTCCACTTTCATATGTTGTAATAGTCATTATGAAAATAGAACCTTAAAATTATTAGTACAAATCTCCGGTGAGGAAAATCTTGAACACATAAATGAAACTTGAACATAAAATGAAGAAAAAAAGACAAGGCTCCAAGGTATGTATCAAGCCACTATCTTTAATGTTCTATTCGCCCCAGTGTGCAAAAGATTTTCAAGTAAATGAACCTCAAGGATACAATGAAGTCGATGACTACTTGCATTTTGAACTGACGAGAATAGTCTACTAACCACTGAGCAATGTATAATAAGAAAGTCAATTTCTATGAAGAATTTCTGTAGTAATTCTTTATAGAACAATCTAATAATATTAGAAGATGAAGGAAAGATAAAAAGAATTTTTAGACCTTGTTGGTATGATTTTCAACTATTTATAGAAATTTTCATGTCTCTTCATAGAGACATCTTTCAATAGGTGTATTTTATGAATAATATTATCTTTAAAAAGACACATAATTATTCATCTAATATTATAATTGTTCAAGTAATATTGTTTGAATAGTTATAATTTTTTGTCAAAAATCAAGTGATAGAACTCTTGACTAATAATCAAAAGATTTAACTTTTGATTAATTACACTATTTTATTTATAGTTATTGAAATACTATAAATATTTGAAAATGTTCCAACACTCATAATGTAAGTGAAAATATTCATTATGAAAATTAAATGTGACTTGCTGAAATGGTAAAATTAAACTGTTCAAAAACCTTGTGTTCAAATCCTATTATTTCTATTATTTTTGTATATTTTTTCTAGATTTATCAAAATACAAAAAGATATAATTACTTTCAAAATAATTTTTTTATTTTATAAAAAAACTTTTAATAATTGTTTGAGTTAAAATTTAATTATGAGCTATCGCTATAAATAATGATTTAGATGGTGAGATATGAATTCTTACACAAGTATAAGCTTTTCTTTCGATCTCATCTAAATTTGTTCCAATTTTATAAGGAATATAAATTTAATATCTGAATTTAAAAAGAAAAAAAATAAAATAATTGGACACATAAGATCAAGACTTGAAAGTAGAAACGATGTAGTTTTAGCTAGCTGCTTTTAAGATTTTGACTTACTGTTGAAAGAAAGAATAAAAGGAATTGCTTAGTTAAATTGGGCTAAAGTCCAGTCCAATAAATCATTCTAACCTAGTAATTTTGGGTCTAGATCCCAAATATGAAGAAAGTTCTTTTTAGTACTTATCTTTTAGATCCACAAAACTTTGATTACATCATTATACTAGATTTAGTGGATGCATTTTTTTTATGGAGAGAAAATATTTAAAATACTCTGTTTGAATTTATTTTTTTATTCAAAATGAATGAAATTTTTTTTCATATATAAAATATTTAAAATAGAAAAAGTAAAAGGAAAGGATTGAAGTTTTTTATTCATAAAAGTTTACTTAAAAAATCATTATTTTTACTAATATTATTTATAATATTTGAGATAAATATATATATGAAAAAAAGAGATTTTTTTGGGTTAAATACTCATTTATCCCTTGTAGTCCACTTCACTCATTTTGGTAATTAAAAAAAGCAAAATTAGTGTGGCAGCTATCGATTGAGTCTTAGTTTGATTGTCATCAGCATTGTTGTCAGTGCAGGAGGATGTGTTTAACACCCCTAACCTGTCCTCGACTTTCGAGATGCTACAACAAATAATAGAACATTTACATGAAATTTTAAATAAAAAATTCATTTAATATTCAATAGATCTCATACAACCTACTAGTCATGCTTTACAAACAAAATTGGGCTTAAATCGAGCTTACAAAAGCTCTAAAACCAACCCAAAAACAATCAAGGACAGAATTGAAACATTTCAGAAAAGAATGGGCAAAAGTGTAAAACAGAAGTCACACGACCGTGTAATAGGCTGAGATCGTGTGGGTCATAGCATAAAAGTTCAACAAATGTCATATAGCCATGTCGCTGGACTGTGTAACTGACTGTGACTGTGTGATCTAAAAGTAACCAAAAATTATATTGCACACTGCTGTGTCAACAACCTCTGTGTAACGCACAGTCGTTTGGTAAACCGTGTGACCCACAAATGTACTGTTAGAATTAAGTGACCCGAATCCTTATTTAAATAAAATACAGTGGTAAAATAAAATAAAAGAAGAATCCATATAGAATTACACTTCTTTTATTTTATTTTAGAATAAGATTTTTTAAACCTTATTAAATTCCATCTATTTAATATTGATTAGAATAAGGTGTTTCAGTCTTACTAGAATATGGCTTTACAAGCCTATAAATAGACATAGTCTATTCCTCTTGTAATCATTCGAATTCGACATAGTGAATTTTCTTATCCTCTACCCGTGGTTTTTTTTACCGAAAGGGTTTTTACGTAAAATATGTGTGTTCTTTATTTTATTTTACTTTATTCTATTTTATTTTATTTTCACAAATTGATATCAGAGTTTCCAAGTTGTTCATCTTGATCACGATAATGGCGTATTTGAAGTATGAAATTTCGCTGTTGGATCGTAACACTAGATTTGCGTTGTGACAGATTAAGATACAAGCAGTTCTTGCACAGATGAATCTAGAGGATGCCCTGCTAGGGATAGATAAGATGCCTTTGACTTTAACAGATGAAGAGAAGAAGCGTAAGGATCGAAAGGCGTTAACACAATTACATCTGCATTTGTCCAACAAAATTTTGTAGGATGTAATGAAAGAAAAGATCGCCGCTACATTATGGAAAAGGCTAGAACAAATATGTATGTCGAAAACTCTAATAAGCAAGTTGCATATGAAGCAGCGTCTTTATGCTCATCGTTTGGAGGAAGGTGCGTCTGTACACGAACACTTAACAGTGTTTAAAGAAATTTTCTCAAACTTGGAGGCCATGGAGGTTCAGTATGACAAGGAAGATCTAGGGTTGATTCTACTTTGTTCGTTGCCCTCGTCTTATTCAACCTTTAGAGACACGATTTTATATAGTCGCGAGTTTCTCATAGTTGATGAGGTTTATGATTCTTTGACCTCGTATGATAAGATGATGCATCTTGTGGTTAAACCCGACTCTTAAGGAGAGAGTCTCATTGCTCGTGGGAGACAAGATCGGAATGCTGATAATGATCGTGGAAGGACACAGGAATAGAATCCTCGCGGTAAATCTAAGGGTAGATCGAAGTCTTCAAACAAAGGTAAAACTTATAACTTCTGCAAGAAGAAAGGACACATTAAATCTGAGTGCTATAAGCTACAGAACAAGATTAAAAGGGAGGCTGCGAATCAAAAGGGAAAACAACCATAAAATTCCGGTGAAGCTGATGTTGTAGAAGACTACAGCGACGGTGAACTTCTAGTCGCTTCTATTAATGATTCTAAAGTAAGCGAAGAGTGGATACTTGATTCAGGCTGCACCTTCCACATGAGTCCCAATCGGGATTGGTTTACAACTTACGAAACAGTGTCTGAAGGTGTTGTTTTGATGGGAAATAATGCTTCGTGTAAAATCATAGGTGTTGGAATAAGTAAAGTTAAGATGTTTGATGGAGTTGTCAGAACACTTAATGACGTGTGACATATTCCAAAATTGAAGAGAAATTTAATTTCGTTGAGTACTCTTGATTCAAAAGGGTACAGATACACAGCTGAAAGTGAGGTTTTAAAGATTTCCAAAGGTTCTCTTATTGTGATGAAAGGGCAAAGAAAGACTACCAAGTTATATGTTTTGTAGGGTTCTACTGTTACTGGTGATGCAGCTGTCGCTTCCTCTTCCTTGTCAGATGATGATATTACTAAACTTTGGCATATGCACCTAAGGCATATTAGTGAGAATGGCATGGTAGAACTGAGCAAAAGAGGACTTCTTGATGGGCAAGGAATTTGCAAACTAAATTTCTGTGAGCACTGTGTTTTTGAGAAGCAAAAGAGAGTTCGATTCACCAGAGGAATCCATAACACGAAGAGAATGTTGGAGTATATTCATTCTGATCTGTGGGGGGCATCCAGAGTGTCTTCTAGAGGTGGAGCTAATTATATGCTAACCTTTATTGATGATTTTTCCAGAAGAGTTTGGGCGTTCTTCCTAAAGCAGAAAAGCGATGTGTTTTTCGCATTTAAGTCTTGGAAAATTATGATTGAAAAACATATGGGAAAACAAATAAAATACCTCCGTACAGACAATGGCTTAGAGTTCTGTTCTGATGAGTTTAATAGATTGTGCAAGTCAGAAGGGATCGTGTGACACTTGACAGTTCGTCATACTCCACAGCAAAACAGCGTTGCAGAACGAATGAATAGAACGATCATGGAAAAGGTTCGATGTATGTTGTCAAATGTCAACTTATTGAAGTCGTTTTGGGCAGAAACAGCATCTACTGCATGTTTTTTGATCAATCGATCTCCATCCGTTACCATTGAGAAAAAGACTCCACAAGAGGTATGGTCTGGTAATCCTGCTAATTATTCTGATTTAAAGATATTTGGGTGTCCTGCGTATGCTCATGTTGATAAGGGAAAATTAGAACCGAGATCCATTAAATGCGTTTTTCTTAGTTATAAAGCTGGTGTAAAAGGGTATAAGTTATGGTGTCCTAAAAATAGAAAAGTTATTATTAGTAGAGATGTTGTTTTTGATGAAACTACTATGGTACCTAACTTATCTCTTAAAGACTCTTCCAATAAAGAAAATCAAAAGCAGGTGGAGCATCAGATTATACAGAGTCGACTCCTCAAGCCAGTACAAAAATTGATAATAGAGTTGCTTCTTCACCGCAATACTCTATCGCCAAAAACAGAATTAGAAGAGAAATTAAACCTCCAAAGAAGTATGCCGAGGATGATCTAGTTGTTTATACTTTAAATGTGGCTGAAGATATAGATGCAAACCGAGAGCCATCTAATTATTCTGAGGCAATTAGCTGTGAAGACTCAGAAAAGTGGATATTTGCTATGCAAGAGGAGATGGAATCACTTCACAGAAATAGAACGTGGGATCTTATAAAACTTCCTAAAGGTAAAAAGGTTGTTCATTGTAAATGGGTATTTAAAAAGAAAGAAAGGATTCTAGGAGTTGAAAAACCCAGATATAAAGCAAGGCTTGTTGCAAAGGGTTACAGTCAAATTCCAGGAGTAGACTTCACAGATGTGTTCTCCCCAATTATGAAGCATAGTTCGATTCGAGCTTTGCTTGGTATTGTGGCCATGCATGATTTGGAGCTTGAGCAGTTAGATGTAAAAACTACATTTTTGCATGGAGAACTTGAGGAGGACATTTACATGCAACAACCAGAGGGTTTTACAGTCTTAGAAAAAGATGACTATGTTTGCTTGTTGAAAAAGTCTCTTTACGGTTTGAAACAGTCACCAAAACAGTGGTACAAGAGGTTTGATTCCTTTATGACTTCTCATGATTTCAAAAGAAGTAGTTTTGATAGCTGTGTTTACTTTAAAAAAAACAGTGATAGTTCTTTTATGTATCTACTTCTTTATGTTGATGACATGTTGATAGCAGCAAAAGATAAATGAGAGATAACAAAGGTCAAAGCCCAACTAAGTGAAGAATTTGAGATGAAAGATTTAGGACCAGCAAAGAAGATACTTGGTATGGAGATTCTCAGAGATAGAAAAATAAGTAAATTGTACCTAAGTCAAAAGGAGTACATTGAGAAAGTTCTTTGCAGATTCAATATGCAGAGTGCTATGCCTGTTAGTACTCCTTTAGTAGCCCATTTCAGACTTTCATCGGCTTTGTCTCTACAATCAGACAATGAGATTGAGTACATGTCACATGTTCCATACTCTAGTGCAATGGGATCTCTCATGTATGCTATGGTTTGTTCACGTCTAGATTTATCATATGCAGTCAGTGCAGTTAGCAGATATATGGCGAATCCCGATAAAGAACACTGGAAAGCAGTTCAGTGGATTTTAAGATACATACGAGGTACTAGTGATGTTTGCTTACAGTTTGGAAGAACTGAAGATAGAGTCATTGGGTATGTTGATGTTGATTTTGCTGGAAACCTTGATAGAAGAAGATCTCTAATAAGTTATGTCTTTACAATCGGAGGTTGTGCAATCAGGTGGAAAGCCACTTTGCAAACTACAGTTGCTTTGTCTACCACTGAAGCTGAGTACAAGGCGATTACTGAGGATTGTAAAAAAGCTATTTGGTTGAAGGGACTCTTTAGTGAACTCAATGAAGACCTTCAAGTCAGCACAGTATTTTGTCACAGTCAGAGTGCCATCTTTCTTACAAAAGATCAAATGTTTCATGAGAGAACAAAACACATTGATGTTCGGTATCACTTTGTTCGTGATTTTATTGCTCGTGGTGATATTGTTGTGAGCAAAATTAGTACTCATGAAAATCTTGTAGATACGATGACTAAGTCACTTCCTATAACCAAGTTTGAGCATTGCTTAAACTTGGTTGGTGTTCATTGTTGAAGTTAACCCTTAAGGGATTTTATGGAAGAGGTGGAGAATTTGTTCGTTGAGAGTTTGCGATGAAGAACTTGTTCATTGAGAATTCGTGTCAAGGTGGAGATTGTTAGAATTAAGTGACCCGAATCCTTATTTAAATAAAATACAGTGGTAAAATAAAATAAAAGAAGAATCCATATAGAATTACACTTCTTTTATTTTATTTTAGAATAAGGTTTTTTAAACCTTATTAAATTCCATCTATTTGATATTGATTAGAATAAGGTGTTTCAGTCTTACTAGAATATGGCTTTACAAGCCTATAAATAGACATAGTCTATTCCTCTTGTAATCATTCGAATTCGACATAGTGAATTTTCTTGTCCTCTGCCCGTGATTTTTTTCCCGAAAGGGTTTCCACGTAAAATCTGTGTGTTCTTTATTTTATTTTATTTTATTCCATTTTATTTTTCACATGTACCTCATTATGCAAGCTATCAACCCATACCTTTATCTATGTTAAGAAAATGCATATAACCATTCTTTAAACCTGGTCAAAATACACAATAATCATGCCAAAACATAACATTTCCTATTTCTAAATAATATGCTTCAAGGCACCATCACATACATGAGTCAAAACTAAAGTTATAATCCATTTCATACCAAATTAGAAACTAACCATGCATATGTCTTATATGCCATCAAATTCCAATTTTTCTATCACCTAATATTTGACTATAATGCCGAACCAACTACCTATAAGATTAATACCAAAATCATGTTACATATCATACTTACAACATTTCAAATAGGCATCAAACTATTGTATCATGTCATCCAACAAAACTTCACCTACTCAAATATTTCATATCACCTTAAAGCATATCAATATTTCATATGTACCATCCCATTTCCCGTATTTAACAACCACATGCAAAACTACAATTTCAAGCCATAAGTTAACATATCAACTTGCCAACAAATACAAGCATTATAGACATAAATCATTTCCTCATCTAAAATAAACATTTAATCACATTTAAACCTAGACATATGCCACACAATCTGGCTAGAACGTTTAAAACTACCAAATTTAAGGCTTGATAGTGTGAGCTTTGAGGCGATCCGATCACCATGTTCCACAAAAGACAACTACAAAACAGAAACATAAGTGAGTAAGCATTTTATTTGCTTAGTAAGTTCATACGAAATAAAACAATAAACTCACCTTATAGCACAATTAACATATCAAACTAACTAATTAAACAATCTTTCTGTCATCACATTTCACAAATACAAGGTGAGTATATCTCGATCAATCATATAACACTTCATTTCATTTCTTGCTATACAATTCAATACCAATTTCATTATAATATTCATTCCTATTTACATTATATATATATATATATATATCACCAATCAGTCGTCCTTTCTATTATAAAACCATTTGGTTCCATTCAATGCCATTTAACCAGTATTCTCAATTTTTGTCTACTACAGTTATATTATTCAAACATCAAATAACATTTCAATCATAACACATATAATCATTTCAGTCATATGACATTTTCCATTTATACAATATCGAACAATCGATTCATTTTAACTCTAACCATTTATCAATCATCATTATCCATTGGCAACAACAATTTAGCCCAATGAACTATAAAGAATAGATACGGATACTCGAGTATCTACCCAAAACACGCTTGATTGCTCAAACGAGCTTTACCATCCAAGAACACGTCTGGGCACTAAATGCCAAGCCCATAGGCTAAACATCCCTCCAAAAACACGCCTAGGCACTAAGTGCCAAGCCCATAGGCTACACATCCTCCTCCAGAATTGCGCCTGAATCATTGTGGATATAACTCAGTAATCCATAACAAATGTTGGATTCATGTACAATCAGTGAATATATAGTACATCATCATCTCATCTCATGTCAAACATATACAGCGCACGAAATAACCCTATTGGCATGCCAATTGTATCCTATCCTATGTTCATCCATGCTCAATACACATATTGAAACATTTAATACATTTCATTTCATTTCTCACGTTTTATATTGTTCAAATCATAATTCAAGATATAATCACATATTATTAATTTAACCCACTTGATATTAAAACAATATATATACATATGTCTTTTAGAGATCTAACATCACCATGTATAAATCATATACTTGTATAATAAATTTTACATTAACTCAATACTGTATATCTATCTGTATTTACCACATATTCCCATTGTAGCCATTTTCTTACCTTTTTGTACCAATTTGTAAACAATTTTAAAATGGATTCAAATATTATAATTTTAAAATCCAACCACAAACATTATATTAATATATTTAACTATATCGTATGAACTTACCAAGAGCAAACAACAAAAACAAGAGTGTCAAGAACTAATCTGTAATTTTCAATTTTCCTTGATTATCTACTAGTTCTTGATCTATATAGTAATTTATTTTCAATTATCAATTATAAATACCTTATAAAAACTTATTTAATACATATAACATCTTATTATCATTTTTCACAATTTCCCTAAAGTTTTTTATTTTATTCAATTTAGTCCATAAAACCGAAACTATTACATCTTTTACAATTAAGCTTCAATTTCAATCTGATTTCAATTTTATTCTTATAAAGCCATTTACAACCAAAAATAATAGAAATTTCATATCAAAATCAATAGTTTTAGATTTTAATCCCTAAACTCAAAACTAACCAAAAATTACTTTACAAATTAGTCATTAAACACATTTAAGCTTATAATCAAACTATTAAACATCATGAGCTTCCAATTTCATTGATGAAAACTTTTAAAATCTTTAACAGTTTTGAAAATGGAGATATTGATTAGTTGGACCTCATTGCAATGATCTAAAAAATATAAAATTTACGAAAAACAAATAACCTAAGGACTTACATGCATAAGAAAAAGCTTGACCGAAACTCTTTCTTGGTGAAAACGGCAATGAAGGAAGAAGAAAGATGATATGATTTTCATGGTTTTCTTTTTCTTTAATGTTTAATATACATATATCATTAATTAATAAAATTTTAACATATAAAAATTAAATAAAAGTCAAGTTTTAACCGTCCATGTTATAGGATTATCGTCTAAATACCATATATGTCCTCTCAAATTTACTAAATAAGCCTTTAATTAATAAAATCAATTGTGACTAATTTTTATAACTTTTATGATTTAGTCCTTTTTCCTTAATTAACTATCAAATCATCAAATTTTCCTAACCAAACTTCAATTCACTTATAAAACAACTCCATAAATATTTAAGAAAGTATTTACGAGCTCGGTTTATGAAAACGAGATTTTGATACCTCATTTTCTAAATTACCAACTTTCGGTACAAACCACTTGTACTTTGACTAATTGGCTAATTAATAAAACCTATCAAATCAAAATTAACAATAACACTATATTTAACTTGTAAATATTAAATAATAATATTTACAGACTCACTCGTCGAAATTTCAGTATTGAAACTACTATTTTGACACCATTAAAAAATAGATTGTTACAATGTAGGTTTAAATAAGTTAAAGCGCATTATCCTCCTATTTAAAAGTTGAGAAAAGGCTATGGGTAATTCTAGGTATTGTATAAAAAAGAGCTAAAAATTTATAATGAGATTAATATTTAAAAAATTAGTGTAGTAGCTATACTTGCCTAAGCAATTTTTTTTTTGTTTGCTTCATTCTCTCTCTACTCTCTCTCACGGTCCTCTAACATGTGATCTGTGGCTGTTGGTTACTCTAACCCAAGTAAACCAAACCACGAATCTAGATTGAGAGCCTAAGCATTCGGGAAAACTTTTAAGTTACACTAGAAGGAATTCCCGCGTTCGCTGATGTTTTAGGAATTTTTATATTAGTTAACTATTTTAAAATTTTAATACTTTATATTGTTGTAATTATAGAATCTCCATTTATTGCTCCCTTCACCACATCATGGGGATTTATAGGAGATCACATATGCTTGTTCGGAAAGGTTGCTATACCATAATTGTTTACACAGCTTATGTTCTACATTTTCTTGTTCTTCTTCCCAGTAACTTCTACATGTAGGAAAGATATCATTCATATCAAATACTTGAAATTACTATTGGTAATGCAAAAGAAAAGTACAATCTCACATTGATTGGGAAAAAACTTTTAAGAAGGTTTAAATATAACCTTTCTTCTTATCCTCATTGAGTAATTGAGGCTAAGACCTAACACATGCACATCGTCAACCGACATTTAATTTTTTTTTTTTTTTTTAAACAAAAATATATTTCTTTTGGATTTATATGCCACTAAATCTTCATTCAATTATTGAATTTCACCAGATGTTAGTTCCCCTACTATTGCATTCAATTTCTGTTTAGGTTGCTTGACCTAAAATTTGTTTATTTTTTATAAGCTTCGTTTCTTTAATTGTGGCTAAATGGACTAGTTTTTATTCTTTTAGCTCCACTTTACTTCTATTTTAGGTCTAGTTATGGTATTGTAGGGAGTTTTGTCTGTTTCATTTGATTATGTAGTTGCAGATGATGTACTTAGATTGATTAAATAAATTTGTTTTTTGACTTTTCAAAAAAAAAAAAAGAAAAGGCACCAACTCAAGATCGAACCAGACCACATAGCAGAGCAAGAAAAATAAAACAAAAAAGAAGCATACAACAAAAGGAAAAGTAATACAAGTCAACCAAAGACAAAATACAAAGCAAAGAAGAGCAAACAAACATACTACAAAATATTGTAAAAACACATAAAAAGAAGTAATCTTCAATAGCAAAATACAGAAACAAAAATGGGCAAAAGAGAAAGGGAAAAATGAGAGCTAGGCTCTCCAAAAGAAAGAAATAAAGTTGGTTTTCATATTATTTTAACTTTCAAGGATAAAAAGGTAAAATAAATATAAAAATAAAAACAAGCTAGTCTTTTTCATCACATAGCAGTTCAATTGCTTATGAGCAACGCACTAAAACTATCCAAACACTTAACATCAGTGCAGTTGGATGAAAAAGGTGCCCAACTCAACCTCACTCGTAGCCACTGGCCAACCAAAGGAGACCTTAAGGTTTCGTTTGGATGTGTCGCAGCTTCAGTGCGATTGATATCCCAAGGCAAAACTGCCTTCATTTTATACGCACAACAATTTATGGTGTGTGCAAGCAGGTATGGAAATCTCATTGGTAGCCCAAAATTTGAAACCGGTACCTTCAATGATGGAGACAATTACTCTTTTAACCTCCTTCCCATCATTATTATTTGGGATAAATCTCAAAATTATACATGAGCTTTGATTCAATGTGCAATTTGATACATGAATTTTAATTTGTTGCAATTATACATATGAAATTTAGATTGTGGTTCAAATACATACATGAAAGTTTAATTTTGATTCAATCATGTGCATTTAAAGAAATAAATTCATCAATTTATTTTTATTTTTATATTGGATAAATATAATTATATGTGTATGTAATATATAAACATAAAATGATGCTATATCAATAATTGTGCTAATAATTTATGAGAATTTGACCAAATCAAAATTTCATGTATAAATTTACAAAAAATCAAAACACATGTATAGAATTGGACATTAGACTAAAGTTCATGTATAGTTTTGAGATTTATCCCTTATTATTTTCATTATTTGTTTATTATATTTTAAATATAAATATGATTTTAATTACTATTTAGTATATTATTTTTAACATAAATATAATACAATTTAATTTAAGAGAACAAATTATATTACGATGATCCTAAAAAGCATAGTTTTTAAGTAACAATAAAATAGTGACATGTCATAAAATTTTAAAGATAACAAAGTATTATTATACACTCATCTATATCTAATATATTCTCCAACTTAATTCAACTTTAATTAAATTTCTTAAAACAATTAATTTTTTAAATTATAAACAGGACAAGTCAAGCGAACATTCATTTAAAAGTTAATTCTCTCAGCAAACCAAGAGTGCTTTCTAAAGAGTCCTAGAGAAAATAGTAACTGCTGCAGCTTGGGATGGAGGACAGTGGTGGCGATGACAGGAAGGGGAGAGATGAGATCTCTCTGCTGGCGGAAGAACTCATCCAATTATCAGTTAAGTGCTCGATGGTGGTACCGAATACAAACCTACCCTTATATGTTCAATATGGACAAAAAAGCTCTACAATCCAGAAAGCTTTAGGGCGTAGATGAAGAGCATATGAAAAACTAAGAAAAAATTCGAGGTTCAATTGGCAGGTCAGAATCTTTTTTTAATTGTGTTTGATTTAGAAGAAGATTTGGAGACAATTATGGAGGGACTCCATGGTTGTTCAGGAAATACCTAGTTTTATTTGATCGGCTAAGTAAACCGATAGAGAGAAATCAGATCTAGCTCTCCTTTTCTTCGTTCTGGATCAGAATAGGCTCGTGTCTACCGAAATTCGACAAAAAAGATCTTTTGCATGCTATTGGTGTTACTTTTGGAGAAGTAATTAGATCTGAAATTATTGATGATTTATGTCGGTTAAGAATAAACCTGGATGTGCAGAGACCTCTTCGAAAAGGTATTTTTGTTTCAAGCAACAATAGTTTTAAATCGTGGATTTCTTTTAAATATGAGAAGTTACCGATTCTTTGCTTTGGATGTGGAAGAATGGGACATAGCATCAATGATTGTCTTGTTTTAGATCCTGCAGAAATAATTAAAATTAGAGACGATCCACCATATACTACAGCACTAAAATCTTAATCAAATTTAATTGGAAAGGAGAGTATAAAATTAAATACTTTCTCAAAGAAGATGGGGGTTCAACGCTCTTATACAGGAAACTTGGAAATAAAGCATAATGGAATTAATAAATCTGTTGAAGAAAATACGCATGGGGGACCCAAAGATAGACTTCAAGTGATAGGTTTGGAGGCAGTATTAAAGAATCAGGAGGAAGGCTCTACTATGATGTAAACTAGTGAGGAAAATGGTAGATCTAGTGAGTTGGGGCAAAATTTAACTTTAATGAAGAAATCAAGCTGGAAGAGAATAGCTTCAGGGATTTTGGTAGATAAAGGGATTTTGGTAAATAAAAGAAAGGATAAAAGCATTATGGGAAAGCAAAAATTTCCAGATTTTGATGAGGGTGATAACATCACAGAATTTTCATGCGAAGATGGAGTAAAAAAATTAAAACAAGAAGGAGTAATTGACCGAGCAGAAGTTCCTATGGGTATGATGAATGAAGCTTTGGAACAAAATGATGTTCCCAACAGTTTTGGATCGGCGGCTGCCAAATGGCAAGTCGACCACTTATGTTGGAATGTCCGTGAGTTGGGGAGTCCATCGTCGGTACGAAGGCTATGACATTTGTTAAAGCAGCATAATCCCCATATAGTCTTCTTAATGGAGACTAAAATTGATAAAAAAAAAATATGGAACAGGTTAGAAGAAGCTGTGGATTTCTAAATGGGATTGACATTGAAGCTGAAAAGTCTCGTGGTGGACTGTGTTTAGCATGAAAAGGAGATATCACGGTTAATTTGAGAAGTTTCTCCAAAAATCACATTGATGTAATGATAAAAGAGAATTCTATTAAAGAAGAGTGGCGATTTACGAGGTTTTATGGTTTACCTTATTCGAACAAGAAAAATTTTTCATGGAATCTACTAAGAAAATTAGGGCAAGAACAAAACTATCATTGGCTAGTAAGCGTTGATTTTAACAAGATTATGTACTCCTTTGAAAAAATGAGAGGAATTCAAAGAGAACAGAGGAGAATGGAAGCCTTTCGAGAGGTTTTAGAGGAATGTCAACTGATGGATATAGGATACTCAGGGGTTTGGTTCACATGGGAAAGGGGGAACTTGCCAGAAACAAACATAAAAGAGAGACTTGATAAGGGAGTTGCAAACGAAAAGTGGATAAATTTGTTTCCGTTAGGAAGTATTCAACTTTTACCTTATTCAATATCGGATCATTGTCCTCCCCTTTTAAATACAAATAGTAGAATCATGTATACAGGGAGTCCAAAATTTAAATTTGAGGCATGATGGACCATGGAAGAATCTTTTGAATAAGAAGTAAAGCTTTCATGGGAATTATCAACAGGCACGTTATTAGAGAAAATTGAATATTTGTAGGTTTGTTTAAAGAGATGGGCAACCACAATCAAAAGAGGCAGAGAGGGACTAAAAAGGAAGTTAACCAAGTAACTTGCAGTTCTGTTAGGAAAAAAAAAGGGATGATGAAATAATTGCTAGAATTATTGATACTAAAATTCATCTTAATATGGAGATTGACAAAGATGAAATGTACTAGGAACAAAAGGCAAGAGCAAATTGGCTTCGGCTTAGGAATAAAAATTCAGCCTTTTTTCATAAATGCACCTCAATTTGTAGATGATCTAATATGATTTACATGCTAAAATTGGATGACGGGAAGGAAATCACTGACGATTCAGAGATTATAGAGGCTGCTACTTCGTTCTTTCAGGAGCTTTTAACAACAAATAGAGTTGAAGATCCATCTCATCTTCTTAGGGGTATTGAAAACAAAATTTCTACAGAGGTGAATTCAGCTTTATTATCTCCTTTTACGGTAGAGGAAGTTTTGACAACTTTAAGAGGAATGGGGCCTACAAAAGCACTAGGACCTGATGGCTTCTCAGCATTATTTTTTTAAAGATACTGGCACATATTAGGTAAATATGTTGAAAAGTTTTGCTTAGGCATCCTGAATAGGGACCAGAATTTTGACTCCCTAAATATGATAGATATAGTGCTCATTCCAAAAGTCCAAAGTCCCACAAAATTAGCTTTAGACCTATTAGTTTGTGCACCGTCATATATAAAATTGTGGCAAAAACAATAGCAAATAATTTACAAGAAGTTATTGGTAGCTGCATTGTTAAAGCACAAAGCACTTTTGTACCAAGGAGACTTATTTTTGATAATGTGCTTTTAGCATACGAAATTCTGCATTCGTTTCGGCAAAAGCGAACAGGGAAAAAAGGATATATGACAGTGAAGCTAGATATGAGTAAAGCTTATGATAGAGTAGAGTGGAATTTTTTAAAGAAAGTAATGTTACAAATAGGATTCGCAAAGGAATGGATGAGATTAATTTTGAAATACATTACCACAGTCTCTTATGTAGTAAATATCAATAGAAGGAGGGGAGGAACTTTTCAACCTACTAGGGGGCTTAGACAAGGCGATCCCCTTAGTCCGTTTCTTTTTCTAATATGCAGCGAAGGACTTTCATCATTGATGAGATTAGCAATGGGAGAGGGTTTGATAAAAAGTGTAAAGGCAAGTAGAAGCGAGCCAGAGATATCTCACTTACTTTTTGCGGATGATTGCATTTTTTTTAGTGAAGCAACAATCAGGGGTGGGCCAATTTTAAAAGGGATACTCAAGGAATATGAAAGTTGTTCAGGGCAATGTGTGAACTTTAATAAACCAACGATCTTCTATAGCTCAAATACAACAGAAGATAAAAAAGAAGAAGTCTCGACACTGCTAGGAATAAGGAGCTCAACAAATCTTGAAAAATATTTAGGTCTCCCTAATGTTGTAGGCAGACGAAAAAAAGAATCTTTTCAGAATTTAAAAGAAAGGGTCTCTAAGCGAATTGAAAACTGGAGCACTAGGTTTCTATCGCAAGGGGAAAAGAGGTCTTCATTAAATCAATACTACAGGCAATTCCTACTTATGCTATGTCTTACTTTCTTTTACCAAATTCATTATGTGGAGAGATTGAAAATATTTGTGCTAGATTTTGGTGACAGAAAGGCCATGGAAAAAGAGGAATACATTGGTGCCAGTGGAAACATTTGTGTCACCCTAAAGAGGAAGGCAGAATGGGGTTTAGAAGTATGGCCCAATTTAATATCGCATTACTAGTAAAACAAGGGTGGAGATTCATAAATTACCCAAATTCTCTAGTTGCGCAAGTATTTAAAGCAAAATATTTTCCAGAAGATGGTTTTTTAAACTCGCGATTGGGAAATAACAACTCTTTTATATGGAGGAGTATATGGGCGACTAAGGGTATTTTGGAAGAAAGATGTTGCTGGAAGGTAGGTTCGGGCACGAGCATTTCAGTTCTTCATGACAATTGGATTCCAGATTCAAGAAATTTTAGACTATCGTCAAGTAATTTTAATTTGCCAGATTTTAAAGTTGATGAGTTAATTGATTCTAATGAAAGGAAGTGGAAGAGAGAGCTAGTTATCAATACCTTCCCAGAAGTTGAAGCTGGAAAAAATCTTTAGCATCCCGTTGGCGCAAGAACCTCATGCTGATATCCTGACGTGGAGCGGGAAACTTTCGGGAGAATACTCGGTTCAAAGTGCCTACAAACTATTACAAATTTCTAATCCTAGAGCTTACGCTTTACAAACCGACTATAAGGATTTTTACAAAAAAACTTTGGCTCCTAGATCTACGTACCAAAATTAAAGTTACAATTTGGAAGATCTCATGGAACTATTTGCCCACACGGGCTAACATGGTATACAGAAGACTAATAAACACATTCGAATGCCCCTATTGTGGTGAAGGAGCAGAAATAATGGACCACCTCTTCCACGAATGTCCTGTATCAGCGTCAGTTTGAAGAGCGTTATCAACCTTGAATTTTATACAGAAATCTAATATAGCATTCAAACAGTGGTTTACCAGGGTTTTCGCTCAATATCATTCCAGTCTCTGCAGAATATTTTGCTGTACACTATGGGCCATCTGGGGAGACAAGAATGCTCGTATTCATAAATAAAAAAATCTAGTCAGGAGATAGCAAAATTTGTCCACAACTATATATCAGAGTTAAATGGCATTGGACAAAGAACACCCAAAGGTTTAAAGGAGGAAATAAAATGGAAACGCCCACCTGGTCAAACAGTAAAAATTAATTTCGATGGAGCCTACGATGAGAGGAATCAACAGTCGGCAGCTGGAGTTGTTGTCAGAGACAGTGCAGAGCTCGTCCTCCTATCATGCTCGGAGATTCATCAAAGAGTGCCCTCAGCCTTCGTTGCTGAAGCCCTTGCTTGCTGTAAAGCAACCCAGTTAGGAATCGACATGCAATGGCCAGAAATAATCATTGAGGGTGATTCTTTATCGATAATAAAAAAATGCAAGGCTAAAAGGTATGATAAATCGCAGATAGGGGCTTATATACATGACAATCATCAGTAAAAGACTAGATCTAGGAATCTAAGGTTCGAATATACCCCAAGAACAGTAAATTTTTTATCCCATATTTTAGCAACAGAAACTTTGAAAGGAAGGAGGAGACGTACCTGGTTGAGAATGTCTCCGGATATGCCAAAAACCACATGGAAAATGACAGTGTGAGAGAACTGGATTGAAGAAGAAAAGAGATAGAGAGAAAGTAAGAAAGTTTCAAAATGAACAGATCAAAAGTCATGAGGATTAAAGTTTCCTTTGGAAACGGTAGCGCCATTAAAATTGAAATGATAGAATGATAGAAAGTCAAGCGTCAGAATTTTTTTGATTGGGCATTAAGTCGATGGCATTATTACACTTCTAGAATTTTCTATTTATTTTTAGTAGCTAAGATATTTTTATTTCACGGGCCATTTTGAGTGTTGGGCTTTCAGTATTGTTTTGATAATTTCTGAACTTTGTTTTATATTTTAATTGTTATATAATCCCAATCCGATTATTATTTCAAAAAAATTTAATTATAAACAAATATCTTTTCTTCTTTTGCAAATTTTAATCATTCTATTTTTTTCATAAGTTAATAATTTTATTTTTGTGCAACCAATTTTTTTTTTAAAAAGTAAGTATTTTTGGTGCAATTTTTTCTATGTCATTAACACATAATTTTGGTGATTATTTTACCCTAAACCCCAAACTCAAAATTCCAAACCATGAACTAAAACTTTAGACCTTGAAATTAGGGCTTGGGATTTAATATTTAGGGTTTATATTTGAGTTTAAGGTTTTGTGTTTAAGGTTTAGGTTTAGGGTTGTATGGTTTGGAGTTTAGGGCTCATGTTTAAGGTTTAAGAGTTTGTGGTTATGAGTTTGGTGTTTAAGGTTTAGGTTCATAGTTAAAAGTGTTTAGAGTTATGGGTTTGAGTTTAGGGTTTGGTTTGAGGGTTTATAGTTTAAGGTTTACGATTTGTGATTCTAGATTTACGATTTATGGTTTAGGCTATGTTTAAGTTTAAAGTTTGGGCTTCTATGTTTTGAGTTTAAGGTTTTATATGCTAGATTTATGGTTTATGGTTTAAGTGTCTATGAGTATGGTTTTGAGTTTAATGTTTAAGCTTATGGGCTTGAGTTTAGGGTTTAAAAGTTTAGATTTAAGGTTCATGGTTCAATGTTTAGAGTTTTGTATTTAATGTTATGGGTTTAAGTTTAAATTTTGTTTAAGGTGTTAGTGTTTAGGGTTATGGTTAAAATTATTTAAGGTTATGCACTCAAGTTTAGGGTTTATATATTAGGGTTTAGAGTTTAAGATTTGTGATATATGCTTCATAGTTTAGTGTTTAAAGTTTTGGATTCAATGTTATGGGTTTGAGTTTAAGGTTTGTGCTTATGGTTTGAGATTTTAGATTTATAATTTAGGGTTTAAGGCTATTAGTTTAAGTTTTAAGGTTTGGACTTTTATGTTTTAGGTTTAAGGTTTAAAATGTTATATTTAGGGTTTATGGTTATGGCTTCGAGTTTACGATTTAGGTTATATGTTTGAGTTTAGGGTTTTTGGTTATGAGTTTGAGTTTAGAATTTATATATTATAGTTTAATGTTTAAGATTTTAGATTTAGTGTTTGTGGTTAAATGTTTAGAGTTTTAGATTCAATGTTATGTGTTTGAGTTTAGGGTTTATGGTTTAGTTTAGGGTTTATGGTTTAAGTGTTTATGGATATGTGTTTGAGTTTAAGGTTTAAGGTTATGGGTTTAAGTTTAGGGTTTTTATTTATATGTTTATGGTTTAGGGCTTAGGGTTTAGTGTTTATGGTTTAAAGCTTAGGGTTTATGGTTTATGATTTTATGTTTTGATGTTGAGATTTTAGATTTAAGGCTTAGGATTCATGGTTTAGGGTTTGAGATTTATGGTTATATGGTTTATCATTTATATTTAGTAATTTTAGGGTTTATGGTTTAAATTTTAAGGGTTTAAGATTTAGTGTTTATATTTATTATCAAAGTAACGACCCGATGGTCCAGTCTAGCCATCGGTTGGACCGTCGGCCTTGTTTCACATACTAGGCCCGTTTCATCCAGTTTTTTGGTTCTTGGTTTCGGTTTTGGGCTCCCGAGCACAATTTACAATCTCAAGTCCAATTTTTAAGTTTAACTACCATTGGGCCAATTGTGTGACTTGTAAATTAATTTCCAAAAATATCATATTAATTCTAATAAATTTGATTAATTTAATTTTACTTGATCAAAATTAATTTTCCAAAATTCACTTAGGTTTTTCAAATTAAATTTTCAAGAAAATTCTTTAATCAAATTCTCTAGTTGAACAATTCTCACGACCACTTAATTTAATTCCACATCGAATAAATCGACTCAATTAAATTATTTTCAAAGTGGTAGAATTTTCTTCTGATTCAAATGCAGTCTGATCAATCTTTTTTTGATCTAGCGGAATGACCAACCAGACATATACAATTAGACTCTAGTGATTGCAATTATGTCTGGAAATATCGTTCTGATAATTCGTAATTACTTAATCATGGAGTCAGTCTACAAGAAGTACCATGATTGAAAACTTCTTATTGTATACTCTTTACAAAAGTAATTCATCCAACTGCTTTGTTCAATGACCTCGTCATGTGTGTGTTACCCTCATATGATATCATTGATTCCTTTGAGTTAAATCTGTTTACTTAATATAATCTTATTTTATTTCATTGTCACCATTGTGTCTTCTTAATGATTAATTTGATCACTATCAACAAATGATTGTGATAAATTGCTCGTTTGAGAATAAGCAACTCGTGGCCACGTTTCATATTTATCAATCCACACAATGCCAATGAGAGGATATCATTAACTTTTTAATTGAGCTATGAATTCCACAGTTGCTAGTAAAGCCATAATATACACAAGTCATGTACCCAACGTATTGACTATGAGTTCGATCATCTTTATAGCATAAGCCTTCACTTATATCAAAGCACATGAGTTGTATACGCATGGTCAGTGACTAACTCAGGAATTAGGTAAATCACACCATGAACGTCACAAGTGAATTAATTCACAAACGGATTCAAAATTAATTCATCTTGGGTCCAGTCTAATGTATCATTCTACCAATGAATACATCTATGTCTCTACCCGTAGAGTCAACTACTCTGGTAGCCAAGACTAGTTATCTCTTCAATTAGAATTGTAGACGACTCATTCTCAGTATTTGAATCAAATACTCACTTTAATTCTTTTACGAAATTACAAACTCATTTAGATTATCTGCTAAAGTAAGTTATATTTCTCGCAATGTAAACGCTCTTACAATGCCACTTATCTTCAGTTTGAACTTTAGACAATCAATAAGCTAATATTTGCTTGTCACAATTTCGCTATGAATACAAAATATAAAAGATAAAAAATACAAAAGACATAATAGTGAAATGTGAGATTAACTTTATTTATTTATTCATCGTTCAACTAAATAAAAAATAGCTGCATGTTTACTACAATATGGGCACATTTCTCAACACATGGTTCATAGTTTAGGGTTTAAGATTCATGGTTATGGGTTTAAGTGTTTAGTGTTTATATTTATTAATTTTAAGTTTTAGATTCAGGGTTTAGTATTTAGGTTCATGATTAGCAATTTTAAATTTAGGGTTTAGTATTTTAATTTAGGGTTTATGATTATAATGTTTAGGGTTATTTTAATTTATGGTTTATGATTATATGGTTTAGGGTTATATATCTGAGTTTAAGGTTTAGATTATTTAGTTTTTAGTTTAGGGTTTAATATTTTATAAGATTTAGTGTTTAAGGTTTAAGATTTTATATTTAAAGTTTATGGTTAAGTATTTTGGGTTTATGATTCAATGTTATGAGTTTGAGTTTAGGTTTGGGTTTAAGGTTTTAGGGTTTGTGATTTTAGGTTTTTAGTTTAGGGTTTAAGTTTGAGATTTTATACTTAAGGTTCATGTTATATGGTTTAGGGTTTAATATTTATGGTTATTAGTTTAAGGGTTTTGTATTTATACTTATTAAATTTAGGGCTTGAGTTCATAGTTTAAGGGTTTAGTTTTTTTATATTTGAGTTTAAGGTTTGTGGTTTATGGTTTAAATTAGGGTTTAAGGTTATATATTTTAGTTTAGGGTTTGGGCTTTTAGGTTTTTGGATCATAGTTATGGGTTCGAAATTAAGTTTGGGTTTAAGGTTTTAAAGTTTAGGGTTTAGGGTCATGGTTGAAATTGTTCTTGGTTATGGGTTTAAGTTTTGGTGTTTGGGATTAGTGTTTAGCGTTTGAGATTCTATATTTATTATTTATGGTTTTAGGTTTAAGGTTTAAAGTTTAGGGTTTTATGTTTTATGTTTTATGTTTCCAATTCAATATTTTAAATTTAAGGTTTATATTTTAAAGGTTTATGGTTATGGGTTTGAGTTTAAGGTAATATATTTGAGTTTAGGGTTTAGTATTTACTATTTATAGTTAAGGTATATTGTTTAAAGGTTTAGGGCTTAAGGTTAGGGTTTATGGTTCTAGGTTTTGGGTTTGAGATTCTAGATTTTAGTTTAGGATTTATAGTTATAAGTTTAAAGGTTTAGTGCTTATATTTATTAAGTTTAAGGTTTGGGTTTAGTTTTTGAAGTGTTTATGGTTACATGTTTAAGTTTAGGGTTTATATTTAAAGTTTAGGGTTTGGGTTGATTATTTATGATTTTAAATTTAGGCTTTAATGTTTAGTGTTATGGGCATGAGTTTAAGGTTTAAGGCTATGTGATTTACGGTATATGTTTGAGTTTATGGTTTAGTGTGTATGTTTAGGGTTTATGGTTTGGGTTGATGATTTATGATTCTAGGTTTAGAGTTTATGGTTTAAGTTTTAGTGTTATGTTATAGAGTTTAGGGTTTAAGGTCTGGGTTGGTTCTTAATTTATGGTTAAAGATTCTAATTTTTAAGGCTTAGGGTTTATGGTTTGAGTTTAAGGTTTAAAATTTAAGTGTAGGGTTTAAGCTTTATGTTTATGGTTTAGAGTTTGTAATTCTAGATTTATGGTTTATATTTAAGGTGTAAGGTTTAGGATTTATGATTTAATTGTAGTGTTTATGGTTTATATTTAGGGTTTATAGTTTGTGGTTTTGGTTTTAGTATTTATGTTTAGGGTTTAAGGTTTGTTATTTTAGATTTAAGGTTTAAGTTTAGTGTTTATATTTATGGTTTATGGTTTATGTTTAAGGTTTAGGGTTTGTAATTTTAGTTTTAGGGTTTATATTTATGGTTTAGTGTTTTTATTTGGGTTTAGGGTTTAGTTTTTTAGGATTTAAGATTTATGGTTTATATTTAAGGTTTATAGTTTGGGTTTAAGGTTTATAGTTTAGGGTTTAGAGTTTAAGGTTTGAGTTTAGGGTTTATAATTTGTTATTTTAGTTTTAAGGTTTTAAAATTTAGTGTTTATGATATAATTATAGTATTTAGGGTTTATATTTAGGGTTTATAATTTATAGTTTGTGTTTAAGGTTTAGTGTTTGAGTTTAGGTTCAAGGTTTATGGTTTGTGGTTTGTGGTTTATGGTTTATATATAGGTTTTAGGGTTTTGGTTAGATTTTAAGGTTTAAGGTTTAGTGTTTGATGTTATGGTTAAGGATATAATTAGGATTTATGCTTAAGGTTTATGATTTGTGATTTTAGTTTTAAGGTTTATGGTTATAGTTTAGTATTTGTGATTAGGGTTTATTATTTAAGGTTTATTTTTTAGGATTGAGGTTTTATTATTTATATTTAGGGTTAATGGTTTGAGTTTAGGGTTTATAATTTATCATTTAAGGTTTAGTATTTAGTGTTTGAGTTTAAAGTTTAGGGTTTAAAGTTTAATTATAAGGTTTAGGGTTTATGTTTAGGGTTTAAATTTTGTTATTCTAGTTTTAAGGTTTTAAGATTTAAGGTTTAGAATATAATTCTAGTGTTTAGGGTTTAGGTTTAGGGTTTAAGGTTTATAATTTATATTTAAGGTTTAAGGTTTATGTTAAGGGTTTTAATGTTTAGGGTTTTAGGTTTATGTTTAAGGTATAAGGTTTATAGTTTTAGTTTAAGGTTTATAGTTTAGGGTTTATGATTCTAGTTTTAAGGTTTATGATTTAATGTTTATATTTAATGTTTAAATTAAGTATCAATCTTAAATCTTGAAAATTAGTTGAAATATCAATGATAAATATTGTCCATTCACCCAAATATCAGCATTTCAATAAATTGTATGCATGAATTTAGTAAAAACCAACAATTCAATAATTTATATCAAAATTGAGGACTAGCTTTTTATTTTTCGTAAATTACAAGGATGACATTCACAATTAAATCTAAATAGTGACAAATTACACATTTAAACCCTAAATACCATTGTTCAGAAGATTCGTAGCCAGCGAAATTGGTGAAATCGACAGAGATGGAACTCATGCATTTGGTGCGAAGATGGAACTCGATGGAGCAAAACTCGCACTGTCTGTCACTGTCACATGCATCATAATCACGCAAGAATCGCATAAACATGGCGCGTTGGCTAGTTAGAGGGATTAGATCGAGTCGATTGGCGATGAACTTGTCATTGAGGACGGAAGAGTTAACTTCGATTTTGACAAGGTCGATGCTTATGGTAAGAACCTCGACAATCATGATGTGATCGAGGGTGTTGGCCATGGAGGCTTTGGTGTAGTGGAAGCGTAGTCATATTTGAGTTCCCGAATTTTGACCTTTGGAAATCGCTAGTACGAAGCTACTTCCATTTTCTCTTCTTCTTTTCTCCTTCTTCTCCATTTCTTCTCTTCTTCTTTTTTTGTTCTTCTTCTACTGCCCAGGGCTCTTAAATGGGGCTGTTTAAATGACAGCCAACCCACCATTAAATGCCATGTTATTTTTCCGTTAAATTGGGTTGTTTAGCACGGTTAATTTTTTTTGTTAAATTTGTTAGTAAGACATTTTGAAATAAAAAATACTTACTCCATAACCATATAATTAAAAAAGTTGATATTTTAATAAACCTAAATTTAGCAAAATAATTTTAAAACGGTTAATAATTAGATATAAACTTTGAAATCTGAAAAATAAAAAATTTAATTCTTTAGAAATAAAAAGATAGAGACTAAATTCTAAAATTTGGAACATTTTAACCTAACAACAAATACCAATCTGATTTTAACTGTTTGAAATTTATAAAAGAAAAAGGAATTGACCTATCCTAATTCTTCTCAATCTCTGTCGGCCATCACCTCTGGCTGGAGGAGAACTCTTTTTTCTCAAAAACCCTTTTGTCCCTTCTGTCCTCAATTAGGAGAAAGAGAAGAAGGAGAAGGAATTTTCTCTTCTTTATGGATAAGAGATGCGGAAGCTGCGGTATTGGATTCGTGATGGACATGGACTTCAACATCAACATGAACACTGTGCTTTACAAACTCAGTTTTCAGCCGCCTTCTGATTTTACTTTCGACCGATTCACGCCTTGGTTTCGCTTATTCTATCTCCCCTAACCCTAATTCTTCGTTTCTTCCTTATTTATAATTACCAATTCAAGGTATTTGTTATTCTGCCTTCCTGATTTACTTTGTATTCCAATTATTTTAGTTTTAGGGTTTCCATATGTTCTTATTTTCAATTGATGTAGATTCGAGTCCTCTAGCACCATAAGATTTGTATGACCGTTGCTTTTGTTTTTCCTTTTGACATTCTCCTCTTTTGCTTTCTGTTAGTATTTTCATTCGAAGTGATACTAATGATTAGGGCTTACTTGGGATTTGCTTGTCTTCGAACTTAGGTTTAGGGTTTTAAAGGAAGTCTCTTTCCTTTTCAGCTAAAGGTTTTTTGCTTTATAGCAGGATGGTTATCTTTATATAAACAAAGAACCATAGATTAGTTATGCTGAGTTTCTTAGTGTTCCATAGGTTGTCTGTCGTCTTTTTTATCAGGTCAAATAACAGTAGGTTGTTTGTTTGTTCAGGTCCCTCCGAGAACTGTTTCCCTCCGTTGTGTCGAGTGTTACAAACAGAAGAGGAGGGACGGAACTTGTATTCAACAATTAATACTTGATCATAAATGAATCTTCCCATCAGCTCCCCTTTTAAAAAGATGTCCTCTACGAGAGGTAATGACAAATCATCGGGCTGGACTGCCTTTGATCTTAAGCAGAGGCAGAAACAAGGTCTGGTACCAGAAACTGAAAATGACCCTTTCCCTCCTGTAGCAATGGCGGCTCTCCATCCCTGCACAAGCCAGACAAATTGCAACGACCTTTCAGCAAGGTCTTTCTCATCTGTGCTAAAGCCTTCTAGCGATTTTCCAACTTTGAAACAGAATAAGAATTCCATAAAATCAATAAATGTGAGCAAGCCTATTGGAAATGAAGATAAGATAGCTGGGGTAAACAATAATGATTTAGCCCTTAAAAAGCTTAAAGAGTTAAACTGCTGGGCTGAGAATAGTTTGATTGAGGACATATTGTTGGCTACCAATAATGATATTCATGAGGCTTCAGCTTTATTGAAACAAATGATGCCCAGAAGCAGCACTGAGGAAATTGATAAAGCAAAAAATAATGAGATGGGATCTGCCATTGCTAATTTTCCAAGCAATGCCAACTGTGACATATGTCTTCCTTCAGGAAGGACAGCTGAACATGTTGGCCAGAGTTCTAAAGCCAATGAAGGAGAAAATCTTAAAATATTGACTGATGTGCATGAGAATAAACTATTTGATGATCATTCTAATATGAAGCTGATTCTGGGACAGTTGACATCTATACCTATTGAGCCTGAATGGGAAGAAGATGATGTATACTTGAGCCATCGAAAGGATGCCATAAGGATGATGAGGTATGATTGCTTGGGTTTATATTAAAATGCACACATATAAGGCTTGCCTTTTCATAACTAGAATGACTTGCCACAGATACATGCATGTCCAGTTAACACCTTTGTTATGGCATTTTGGATCATGCATGAATTGTAAAAATGGTGTTACGAATACAACTTTGTGATAAAATGACATGTAATGTTTCTTGCGATTTAAGCTGGACTGTGAAACTACTCTTGCAAGTATGTAAATGTTTTCTTAAATAGTTAGGCTTAGGGGAGTTGTTTGACAAAGATCTTTAATTTACAACATCATTGAACATTTGAAGCACATTTAAATTTCGTTAGCAAACACATAGTGGCATTATCTCTACTTATGAATGTTATGAAAATTTACATGATCTTATTTGTTAGCAAATCATGGTAGAATTGAGAAAAGGATAGTTTTATCTTCTTTTTTGCATTTCCTTGTTTATATAAGTATTTGAGTTATTGAAAAGTCTTTTGAATTATGTAGAAGTGATTGTTGTCTCTATTTTCATTCCTTCTCATGTGTATTCACATGTTATTTTTAATGCAATCACATCCATAGTTTGGTCTTTTCCTCTCTTTTGCAAACAGTTCTAAACCACTTTCTCACATCTTCAAATATAGGAGTGGCTATTTGGTATAATGGGTCTGATTGGGCTTGCTCATTTTTCATGCCGCCACATAGGTCCTTTAAGATATTGGTCATTTCAGTTTCAATAGTTCAAGATGCTTTTGAATTTCTATTTAGACAAATTCAGGTTGTTGATATTTTTAGATTAAAGAACTTTGAGCTATGTTTGGGTCGGGTTTGAATATAACTTGCAATTTATATACATAATCAAATTGGAATTTAGTATGAGAAATGAATGAAGATTTGCTCAATTAAAGTTTGGCTAATTCAAGTTTGGTTAATTTTGGTCCAAATCTTTGAGTCTTGGGATGTAACAGTTCTTTCTTTTTTTGGTTTAGTATTGCTTTAAATTTCAGTTTAATATTCGTATAAGTATCCAGTTACTTTGGTTTTGATCTGTTGACATTTTAGGTCAGGTTGGGTTTAGGGTGACTGAATCGTTTATTCAGCTTGGGCTAACTTTTGTCAATTTTGTTCTAATTTACATCTTCATAGTTTTGATCCAGTTATCACTACGAGTTAAGTTACCTCAAGCTTGTTTAATTAAAAAATTTCCCTTGTTTAAATCAATCAGTTGATTTTGATCTTATCTTATGAGTTGGTGAATGAGTTCGAATTCAATTTTGTAAGAAGACTCTTTCTTCAGGTTATTCATGCTCTCTGACTGATTTAATTGATAAATTGAATGGTATATTATCTAATTCAGACACACGCACATGCACACATGTAAAACTATTTTGTTTTTACTTTGATAAAAATAATAGCAATAGCTAAGTAATAAAGCAATACAACTATATTTAGGTAAATATTGTCATCCCTAAAGTGTTATCTGGATATGATTTTATCCTTGAGCTTTGAAAATATCAAGTTGGTCTTTTTAGGTTTTAATTTTACATTGATTAAGCCCCTTTCTGACAAATTGCCAATCTTTCTTTAATTTGCGACATAATATTTATACCATGTGTCTGTTGGAATGTATTAGAAGTTCGGGATTAATAGCACTTACAATGATAAAGTTTGACATTAATATCACTTTTTACCCCTCAAAGATTGAGGAGTTCCAATTTAACCTCTGGATCTATTCATCTTTCTCCTGGCAAACTATCAATGCCTCCGTAAATTCTGTGGCAATCACAAGTTCACAATCAAGTTAGTTGGGCTTTAAGGAAAAGGTTTATAAGTTGCTTGAACCCCTTTTCGTTGTACCATATGTGAAAAAAGTAGGGTAGGCATGGTGGAACAACTTAATACAATGCTGACGTGGCCGATTTCATCAAGTCTTTGTCATAAAGGTGCTGATAGATGACATTGGCACATTTTGAAATGGTTCAAGGAAAAAAAAATGCTGTAATTCTAAGGACCACAGATCTAATTTATCCTGTAGATTTATGAACATACCCATACTATCACATTGAAGTACATCTAGGAATTTTTTTATGTATTTTTATAAATAAATTGGAATTTTGAATTTTCTATTATCATTAAGCAATCCTCCTCCCCAAAGTTCATCCCTGAATGTTGTAAGGTTTGGAGGACATTCTTTTATCTGTAGTTATATGCATCTCCTACAGCCCAAAGTACTGTCTTGATTTGTATGTTCTTGTTGATACAGGGACATAAAAGCTAAATTTTGTACTTTCTGCTTATGATAGATGCTGGGAATTCGTATTCATGTATTCTACCCACTGAACAGGTCAGCATCTCAACATTCTCGGGCAGCCACTAATGCATTTTTGAGAGGTGACCACTTTTCTGCACAGCAGCACTCTCAAAATGCTAGAGAAGAATGGTTAGCAGCTCAGAGACTTAATGCTAAGGCAGCTAGAGAAATTTTAAGCATCAGAAATAGTGACAATGACTTGTGGAAGCTGGACTTGCATGGTCTTCATGCAGCAGAAGCTGTGCAAGCCTTGCATGAGCATCTGAGACGGCTTGAGACACGGGTGTCAGGAGGCTGTTCAGTTTCCCCGAATGGAGTAAAGGCAAATAATGGGATTGTACGTTCTTCATCTGTTGGCACAATTAGTTCTATGGATAAACTGGGTAAACCACAGACTTCGTCTAGGCAGGTACCTGCATCATTAGAAGTTATAACAGGTAACCTTGTGTCATTAAAGAAATACCTGTCAGATTAGTCAATGCAGCTGCACTGATGCTTTTATTTTACCACTATCACAGGTGTTGGGAATCATAGTCGTGGACAAGCAGCTCTCCCCACAGCTGTGAGAGGCTTCCTCATCGAAAATGGGTTAGACATTTGATCACTTCCCTTTTATCCCATTTTGTATGGAGTTTTCACCACACTCACACATCCACCTTCCCAAAGTTTAAAGCACATATTGCAAGAGTTAGGTGCATTTATTGTCTCTTATTGTCTTATAATAATGGGGCTAAACTAAAACACATGATAAAGTTTCTTCATCCAAGTAATGTTGAAGATGATGTTGAAGCAAATGTTGTTTGCAGGTATCGCTTTGATGAAACGAGGCCAGGACTGATTACTGTTCGACCCAAATTCCGATGTAGTTGAAGGTTTTGATCGACTGTCGTTTGTGGAATGCAGAGAGATGTATTGACATTGCATAAGAATGTATACCATTTTACTAATGGAAGAGATTATGTGACAAATTGGGTTGTGCACTAAACTTATAAACCAAAACCTCCCGAGTGTTATAGACCAATGTGCATTAACAAATATTTAATTAGATTTTTTATGAATTACTTGGAGAAGTTTATATATTCTTTGTTTAGTCCATTTTTATGTATTTCCAATTTTTAAGAGGTAATATATTTTCTTCATTGAAAAGAAAAATCCGCAACTCGAAGAACCCACTCATAAGAGAATAACCTTAAGTTGCATAAACTTGATAATATATATATAACATCTAAAATTACAATTTATGATTTATTAATTTTCAAATAAGAAACCTCCAACCTTTATCAGCATCATTGTAACGAAAAGCAATATTAGAAAAGAAGAAACTAAAATTGGTTAAAAGTAAAGAAAATTGTCGATTAGATTGAGTTTAGTAAATATTAGATAAAGGTTTAGGCAGCTCATGATTCATGCATGAAATGTAAGGCATGTGAATTGTGACTCATTTCCTATTATCACACCAAACGAAATGCTTTGCAATTATGGGCACATAACGATTCACTTTCAGCACTACTAATTTCAGTTACCATCCCTTTACCTTTCCACGTTCTGTTTTAGACTCCAGGTTAAACTAGACATCATAATTTTAAAAATAATTATAGTACCTGAAAATATACTTACATAAAACAACTATAAAGTTCATCATCGACGATGGTTAAGTTCAAGCAAAACTTTGAAACCCCCTATATATTTTATATGTTAATTGTGTATATAATGACGATCAATTCTAAAATCAATATTTTACCTTTTAAAGGAAGTCGATTGCTTATGATAACAACGTCTTGAGACCAATAAACTTTTATTTTTTCAATAATTATTCCAGGTTTTCTTTGGATTTTAATTTGTGACACATTTTTTAAATAGATAAATATGATAATTTCTATTATTTTTATTTTCGTTTGTAAATTAAGTTTAAAAAATATAATTTGTTAAAATGTTTTTCTTTGTTGAATTTATTGTTTGTTTATCAAATATATGTATTTTTTAAAATTACAACTATGACTGTAATTATAAATATTACATTTGAATAAATAGAATAAATCATTATAAAACACTAGTTGACTGATAAGCTAAATATATATGGCTTTAAATCAGAATAAATATGAAAATAATTAATATATAATAAAATTTAAACCAAAATAGATATAGACCAATAGTGCATAAGATAAGATTCAAAGCTAAAATCTCAAAATTTTTAAAATACTGAAATTATTATTATCAAAAGGTTTTACCTTAATATCACCTTATTCAAATAAAATCAGAAGAGAATACATGTAATTATATGAAAAATCTAAAAAAATATTTTTAGTAAATCCAAAAGAAATTTGAAATAAATATAAATATGGTAGAATAGTATGATATATATCATATAGCAAAATTTTATATTTATATAAAAATATTAATCGTGTCCACTAACTTAATTAAATCATTATATTTTATTTTTTAAATAAAATAAAAAACGAAAAATAGAATTTGTTATTTCAAATTACTATATTTAATTATTTGATACCTATCCCACTACAATAGGAGTAGCAAGTAGGAAAGAGAGAGTGGAAGTATATGGAAAGAGCGAAAGGTGCTACTTTTTTGTTTTTTTGTTTAATGGTCCAATCCATTTATATGAAAAAAAGTATTTAATATAATATTTGATTAATAATATATATCGGTTACGGATCTCCAATAGTTAAACTCTTGCTCAAATTACTACTCTCTTTTTTTCTTTTGGAAATAAAAATAAAAATCTAAATAAGAGATATGGGCTGCACTGCACTGCACTGCAGTTTGATTGATTCCATCCATAAATCTGTTTACACTGATATAGTAATAATATAATAATATTCCTATAAAAAGAATTCGAAAACTCTTTCCTAAAATCCTTGTAACCAAAGATATTTATGCTTCCTCTTTTCTTTTCTTGAATCCTATAAAATATAACACACAATCAAGCTTAGATGTTTATCTTTTAAGCTTCTTTCCTTCTTTTGTTTCTTTTTTTCTTCTTCTTTTCTCATTGATATTATCATACAACCTTTCTTTCTTTTCTTTTCTTTTCTTTTTTTTTCTTTTAATTTTCAGTTCAGCGAATGTTGGTTTGATTGAGGGGGAAAAAAGAGAGGTGATTGTAGAGTGTGTGTGTGTGTGTGTGTGTGTGTGTGGCAAATGGCGATGGAGTACGAACTAATCAAGCCATATGCCGATGATTTAGAGGATTCTGTTTATACGCAAGAAAAGCATTTCAGCATTGATATTGATATTGATATTATTGGCAATGCTGAGAAAATCCAAGATGATGATGAAAGTAAGAATTTGAATCAGCTGGCTTTTCGGATCTCTGACCCAAACATTGCTAACAAAGGTGAAGAAAGCCCCTTCATTCCCGCTTCCAACTCCACAAACCTTCCTCTCCACCGCCAACAGCCGCAGCAGCACCGGCTTATTTCCTTGGACGTTTTCCGGGGGCTCACCGTTGTGGTAAAATCTCCTCTCTCTTTTTAACCTAGCTATCTCAAAATATAACTTCACTGTTGACTGTTCTCAATTTTTACTGCCTGACTTTTCGCTTTTTATGGTACACCCGTTACGCCAGTAAAAGAATATAATTAAAAATTAATATTACTGCATTGTTAATTATAAATATAAATATTGAAGATAAATTACATGAGGTTAATTGTTAAAAAATTTAAATATGTGGTGTGTTGATAGTTTTTAGTAAAGCTTAAAGAATTTATTTTTTTCATATTAATTTTCAATAATGCTTTAAATTAAAACAGAACTAATAAGTGGCAATTCTTTTATAGAAAAGTACGGAAAATCATTATTTTTAGTTAACCTCAATTCGTCTCTCTTATTATTATTTTGTCATCAATGCGTGCATCCGTTAAATATGATTTTAATTATTCCTTTTGGGCAGTTGGATTTCATGAATGCTTATCCAGGGTTAGGTTTCTTACAAATTTAAACAGTTCTGAAAAGAAAATATAGTTTTTCTAGGTCAAAATATATCATAACCTCTGTAATTTTTGAAAATTTGAAATCTAATCTTTTAAATTTCAAATTTCTAATCTAATTATTAAATTTTGTTAAAGATAAGTTTATTACAATTAATCTGTTTTAGCTAAAAAAAAATTTTTAATTTCAAAATAGTGTTAATAGATAGACATGAATTTTTGACGATTATATAAATAAAGAAACAGTTTAAATTACAAATATTCAAAGAGTAAGGAAAAAAGTGATTAGGTCAACCAAATGTAAGTTCTCTCAGTTGTTGTTATAAAAATACTGTCAATTGAATTAAAATTCAATGGATAAATTTTACTTATTTAGAAAGAAAATAAACACTGGGTATATGCAAGTTTGATTTTTTTTATATAAATTAGTGATTATCATAGCTTGTGATGTAATGATTAAAAAAAACTTTTGTTGAAATAAAATTTTTGTTTGTTTATTTGTTAAAATGAAATCTTGTTTCATCTTAAGTTTGATCCTTAATTCATCTTATCACTCCCTTATAAAACGGCTCAAATATTTTAACAGTTACCATAAAATTAGCATAAAAAAGTTCAATTTGCATGCATCATGAAATTACATCAATCTGATGATTTCAGGGCATCCATCTTAATAAATGCACTCAAATACATTTACGGTTTCCTAAATAGAAAAAGATATCGCTTTATGCTCCAGGAGTCAAAGATTGAAAGATGTTCTAATTTAGAGTATTTCTCTAATTAATGCTTGGGACCATTTTTTAACTTCATTAAAATGTTAATACTGATAATTTTGTATTAAATACAGAAATTATCAACTTTCATTATATGTATAAATAAAATATTAGGATGAAATCTTTTCCCTCCCTCCAAGTCCATAAAGTAAGGCATGGGGTTCGATGCCGTATCATTTTGGGATATGGTTCACCCAAATCCCAATTACGATTTCGTATTGGTTGGATTATGTCAAGTGGTTGCTTTATTAACTTGCTTTCCATCCTTTCGTATCGTCTGAATGAAGCATCCCTTTCCCTTCTGAATCTGATTCCTTTTCCAGTATGGAATAATCGTATATTAATATTTACATGTTAAAGAAGTATAAAATAAGCATGAATCATAACATAATATTGTCACAAGGTAAAGGGTGCAGTCCCACTTGCATCTGTAACATGCAGATTTTTCTTACTGGAAGATATCATAGTACTAATTATCAGTTTTTCTTTTAATGTGGAGCAAGATATTTTTTTTCATTAATGCTTGCTGTTCGGGGATGTTTGTCTTATAGTATATAATTTTTTACAACTTTGTTGAAGTTCTTTTCTACCTCCCACATTGGACATAAGCCTTAATAGTTGTAATAGGCCAACTATCAGTTCATGGGACTTGGCCATTGAGATACTTGTTTTTTTTATTACTATTTTATTGTTAATTCCACTTTTTACCCGAAAGAAGAAAAAATAATCAAGCTTTCTTGTAAACTGCATAGAGTGTTATTTCGTTTCCCAAAAGCGGGTTATATGGAGTATGTATAAGTAAATATGTATAGATTTGGAGCCTGGAAGACATTTTTCATTTCTTTTTTAAGTTCTGAAATCCGTTGCACACTTACCATATTCCCCTGTTTGAAGTGAGTGTTAAATATGGATATGTCCAACACTGATATTAATATACTCAACTTTTTTTAAGGTGTTTTGATATATTTAGAAGATCATATGCCAAGTCTATTTAGAATATGTGTTGAACACGTGCTGAACACTAGTACTTCAGAAAACTTGAAAAGTTTGGGTAGCATAACTGTTTCATAAAAAAATTGTGATTTTTTATTTTTCAATCTCGTGGAAGTTCTAGGTAAAGAAGCTATATTTTCTAGAATAGGCCCTTTTGACTATCAAGAGCAGTCATAATGCATTCGAACTTGAATGCATAAAAGTTGAAGCCTGCTATCAACTTAATCATAAGTTTGTGATTGGAACATAAATGTTGTTAACATGGGATGATCAAGGTACACCATCTCATATTTAAATCCTAAAAGCCTCCCACATTTTTGGTAATTTCTTTTCATCCATCCACTACTATATTCTCTGGATCTTTTGTGCAATACCCTTTAATCCTTCTTCGGCAATTTTATTCTATACTTGCATTCATTAAATATGAAATTTTAGCATTTCCTATCAGTTTAAGTAATTTGGATAATTCTTGACCAAATTATCTCTCAAACAATGTGAAACAATAAATAACTTGAATTAAGATGATGTTTTTTGGTTAGGGGCTGTAGGAGGTTTGAATTTCAGACTAATGCTAATATATATAAGACGTTTGCCTCCTTAAAAATGAAACCAGTATCTAGACCATTCTTGAAAATCATGATGCATATTCTATCTCTAGATGTAATTTATGTCAAAATCTGTTATAAGCTTTTCGGTATTTGCACAAATTTTCATTATGTTGTTTCATCAGTAGGTGTCTTGCTTAGTTATTTTAATTTTTTTTTTCTTCTTTCATTTGTGATGCAGCTAATGATACTTGTAGATGATGTTGGTGGCATTCTTCCTGCTATCAATCATTCACCATGGAATGGATTAACCCTTGCAGATTATGTCATGCCATTTTTTCTCTTCATTGTTGGTGTTTCTCTAGGACTGACATACAAGGTACCACTTGCTTCTCAAATGTATTGTTTTCAATGCAAAACTTTCAGTACCAGTAAAATGAGATCAATGAATCTCGCTCCTTTTTATGCTCTGTTAGGAAGCTGAAATACTTCTGTATCACGTTATACATTATTGATCCTACTGGTTTCAAATGTCTCTAGTGTTATCACCACTGAATCTTTTAGGATTTTTTCTCTAACTGTTTGATTCTTTGCACAGAGAGTTTCCTGCAGAGTTACTGCAACTAGAAAAGCAATATTGCGAGCACTAAAGCTTCTGATATTAGGCATTTTTCTACAAGGTGGCTCTTTATTTCTTTAACCCTGTACAACTTATCTTGGCTGATGGATATATATGCATTCTCTTACGACATTAATATGGCAGACCTCTAACATGAAATTATTCTGCTGAACGTTAGAGTAGTCTAAATTCAGTGATAAATGTATCACATGGATACTTATTGTCCAAACTTCGGTTATTGTTTTGTCTCATAATTTGTAATTTCTAATCACTAACAGGAGGCTTCTTCCATGGGCTCAACAATTTAACTTATGGGATGGATATTCAGCAAATGAGATTGATGGGAATACTGCAGGTGTGCCTTCTTACAAGTTCACACCCAGTTTTTATTATGAATGTTAGAAAATCGAATGAAGGTGTTCTAAGGCAGCTTCCTTGCTTTCTCCCTAATGTAGAGTAGGTTAAACAAATGAACAGTTGACTAAGTTGGCTTTCTGGTGTTCTATGAGAGTATTAGTCCATTATTTCTCAAACTTCTTAGCAAGTTGAAGGTGGAATTGTTTTAGGAACGAAATGGGCTTGAGATTTAGTTGTGGACTTTTAAGTAATACTAATTATTTACAGTAGGATAACATATTGTTCTTGTTTTGTTTTTTGCCTGCCCACCTTCCCAGAGAATTGCCATAGCATATTTAGTAGCAGCATTGTGCGAGATTTGGCTGAAAGGTGATGATCATGTTACATCACAATTAGCTTTGCTGAGAAAGTATCAATTTCAGTGGTAAGTATTTTCTTTAAGCACATGATAACTCATTTTAGTTATTATATTTGTATTTTGCATCTGAGTGTAGCTTAATTATGCAGTCTTTTATAAGAACTTAAGTTTAATCTTTTCCTCTGTCATAATATATGTGGAAAGGTATGCTTCAAATCTTTGCTCTTCCATTTTTGTCTCCCATGCCAAAAGTTCTTTTTCTTTTTACCAATGTTCTTTAAATTTGCATTCTCGTATTTCTTTCTTAGTTGAAATTGTTTACCAGTGTGCCCTCTCTCCATCTCTCTCTTTCCCAGGCTTGCTGCTTCTGTTCTTACTGTCATATATATTTCCTTGTTATATGGCTTGTATGTACCCACTTGGCAATATCAGATTCCAGATGCAACTTCTTCTTCAGCACCAAAGACTTTTTCGGTTAGTTCTTGTGAAATTGTCTTTCAAGGTTAATAATTGCATTCAACTATAGTGGACTTTCACTAAACAAAGAAGTCACTAAGCAGCTTGCCTTTTCCCTTTCCATTCAAAGGTGAAATGTGGAGTACGTGGTGACACTGGACCAGCTTGTAATGTGGTTGGAATGATTGATCGTAAAATACTGGGGATTCAACATCTGTACAGGAAACCGGTCTTTGAAAGAACAAAGGTATGCTCTCCTTCAAAAGCTTGTTTCGGTTTCTTATTTGCATCATGTACCATCCTTAACGCATTAATTTCCATTGTTCTGTACTATCTCTCCATCCATTTCTATAGCAATGCAGCATCAACTCACCTGATTATGGCCCTTTACCTTCTGATGCCCCTGCTTGGTGTCAAGCCCCCTTTGAACCTGAAGGACTTCTGAGGTTTGTTTACAGTTTCTTTCCTCACCCTCTGAAATGTCTTTATGAAGATAATACTCTATCCTTTTGTACAGATAGGTAGTCATCGATAGAGTAACAATTTATTATGTGAACTACTGTATGACCACATTACATAAGCAAACTTTAAGTCAACAAGAGATGGAACGCTTTTGATTTTCGGTGTGCTTTAGTTGCATGCTTATGGACAGACCTTGTATGTTCTGGTTGCAGTTCAGTGATGGCAATGGTGACCTGCTTGGTTGGTTTACACTATGGGCATATAATTGTTCACTTTAAGGTGACATTTCCTTTTCCATGTATTGCTTTTATATTCTCTCACTGGATCTTATCAATGAATTAGTGTTTAAAATGCAGGATCATGCGGACCGAATTCGTCTCTGGTTGATACCATCTTCAGCTTTTCTAGTCTTGGGCCTTGCCTTGGACATTTTCGGTAAATGGTTATTTAATACTCTTACAACATTGAGAACCTGCAGTAGTTGCACACTGTTAGTGGTCTCATCATCAGGTCATCTGCTTTCTTGTAGGAATGCACATTAACAAGGCTCTTTACACATTCAGTTACATGTGTGTTACTGCCAGTGCCGCTGGCATTCTCTTTGCCGGAATTTATCTACTGGTAAGATCAATGAATCCTTTTCACATCTCTTATAATTCTGCTGATTTACTTGTATAAAGCCATTTGGATTAAACACGGAAGACTGTATTTTCCATCTAACTGCAATGGTGGAGAAACACAAGTGGCTTCATTTCCCCAACTTCTAAAAGTGAAGAAACTTTGAAACAGGTTGACATCTATGGATATCGACGCATGACATTGGTATTGGAATGGATGGGGAAGCATGCTTTGGTGATATACATCCTTGCAGCCTGCAATATCATACCAATCGTTATACAGGGATTCTATTGGAAGCAGCCTCAAAATAACATTGTAAGTTGGTGTTTTTCATATTGATGATTCTACTATATATTGCAGCCTTATATATCTTTATTTGATCATGTACAATCCAGCTTAGCTTAATTGGCATTGGAAGATGAAGTGACGATTTTGCTGCAATCCATGGAAGTATAGGTTTTTTCTTTACCTCTTTTATCAACTTCAATTGTGAACTCTCTCTCTATTTAGATTACCTCAAACTAGAGTAAGTGAGAGGGGTGGTTAGGCAGGACAGAAAGGGTAGAAAATATGGTTTGTATATAAAAAAGAGTGAGCAGAGCAAGCTTGCTTGAGCTTTCTACTTTCATATATTCTAGGGAAATTGGATATAATTTTTCATGTCATCTGTCTTTGTGTGTATATATGGGGCAGACTGCTTATTTCTCTCTACTAATTGACATTGAATGATCTAATAATGTTTTGATCATTTTGGCACTGAGAAATCAGCTTAATTAATGCATTTATTTGTGTGTTTTAAGCATCATCTGCAAAACCTTGCTTCCATTGGCTTATAAAAAGCCATATCTACTGAATCACTTGGTGCAATTGTTTCATAACATCACTTTAAAAAATAATGTACACTTTACAACCAAATGTCCTCAATGCGTTAATTAACAAAATATATTTCATTGCTCATAGCTTAAATCACAAGCAAGCTTGTATCATTAAAAGGTTTTTTGAGACCAATTGTTTGTCGGAGTTAACTATAAAACACATCTCAATTTTCAATTAATACTTAAATTTCACCTTTGTTAATGTAATGGTAAAGGCCGTGTCAATGGTGAGTGAGACTGAGAACTGAAAGTAATGGGTGTCAGGTTAGGGTTGATCTTAAATGGGTGTAATCATTCAGGCACTTGGATTAGAAAACAGACTGGGATAATTGTTTCCAAAACATAACAATATATTAGATCGATTCAAGCCAACAAATTATTCCAATTTTCAATTATTTCAAGTTTCAGTTCTATATATGCATTATAGCTCTACAAGCTATTCGAGATTGTTCATAAGTGATTCGCATTTGAAAATCGTTGGTAATTCAAAATGATTGGCATTTATATTTCTCTTTATCCTTGAAGACTGGCTTAATGCAAATATATGCAATTTTTATGGACTCACGGTTGTCTATGGAGAATGACAAACTTTGTTTTCAATTGTTTCTTGGCTAATCTATAAGCACAGAAATGATTTTGTTTTTAAAGATACATGCTACAACAGTGCTACCTTGATTGCCACTAGTATAGCTTGGACTAGAAGCTTTACTAATACTCTTCACAGCAACATACGTACGAAAAGTGTCTGGCAACCCAACCTATGTAAAAGTGCAGTTAGTCTTCACAGCAACATACGTACGAAAAGCGTCTGGCAACCACCACCGATAGGTTGGGTGAAAATTAACATTGATGGCGGCTTCTCTTTTCAAAAATCCTATGCTACCGTAGGGGTAGTGTTTCGAAATCTAAGTTGGAGATTGGTTACTTGGCTTTGCAATGACAGTTGGTAAATCAAGAGTTTTTCAAATGAAGGTAAAGGCAATCTATGAGGGACTTTCTATTGCGCGAAAGGAAGGGTTCAGACAGGTTAAAGTGGAAAGTAACAATGCCATTCTAATTGATACTATCAGTAATAGTTATGTAGTGGATGATAACCTTTCAGAGGTACGATTCATCCACTCTTTACTTGTGAAGGGCAAACAAGTTAAATTTCGACATATTCCAAAGGGACAAAATAAGGTTGTGGGTTGCTTGGCGAAGATAGTTACTAGAGATTTAAACACAATTTGCATTCTTACAGAGTCTCCAACAAGTGTTTGAGCATTGTTGTTGGCTAATCTTTAGCAACTTGAAACCAATGTGAACTCTCATTGGAGCTATGTTGATATAATCAATTTCTACTACTTTATTTCTATAAAAAAAATTTATGCAAAACATCTAAAAATGCCATGTGTCACTAAAAATATTAATTTAAGGATTTTGAATCAATTAATTAAATTTTATTAATATAATAGTAAAATATCATTAATATACTTTACTAATCCATGCATGCCAAAATAATATTGAAGAAAATAACTAAACATTAATTACCATAAGGAAAAGAATATTTTTATAATACTCTAATATTGCTATAATATCTTTATAATGCTATAATATTTACTATAATATACTTTTTATAATATTAATTTATGAAATAAATTAATTCTACCTAAAATACTAACCTTAATATTTGGAATAAAAAAATTATGTATAACAATTAAGAATAACATAGTTATAACTTACAATAAGTATAATCTGAATGCAACTAATTGCATTCATAACCTAGAAAATGAATAAAAATCTTATAGGAATATTAAAATAAGATTTTTATATTTTTAAAAATATTCGTTTTATATTTGTTATAATACATGCATATTACTGTTAGCTTTAAAAAATATTTTATATAGTCAATTAATGATATTTGACTATTATATTTATACAAAAACATATTTATATTATAGTATTTAAATATATTATACCAATACTCAAATAATATTTTTAAAGTAAATTAATGATTATGTTTATATAAAATAATAATATTTTATTTCAATATTCATGCCCACAATAGTATTTACAAAATTTATTTAAAAATATTATACAAATATAATATAATATCTTTAAATACAAATATTATAGCAAAGTTTTCTTGCAATTTTGACCATGTTTAATAACCTATGAGAGTAACTAGGGAAACAACTAATTATCAAAAAATAAAATAAAATAAAATGTAATCTTTTGTTACTGTTGAAGATCAACCCGTATAAATAACGAAATAGAAAATGTAGAGTAGATCGAGCACAAATTTTACATGGAAAACTCCTCCAAAGAGGATAAAAACCACAGGCAAAGGAGGCTTTGGTTTTTCACTAAATGAGTAAACAAACAAGAGTACAATATGGAGAAAATAAACTTAAATATACTAAACATATAAACTCAAACCTCGAAAAATAAAGCCCTAACTCTTATAGAGTTATCTCAAAAAGGTTATAAAACTCCCTCAATAGTTATCACGAGAACTCTCACCAAAACTCATCTGTGACAAGATGTAGTCACACCAAAAAGAAAAACCTCGTAGTACTATATATTTAATTTCCTTTTAATTGCCCTCTCAAAACAGGGATACAAGGCCTCTTTAAATAAGTTAATATTAGAGGTCTAATCATACTAAAATATCCTGGATTAATCATAGTTTAACTGCGAAAACATAGTAGAGTTTAACTAAGAGAAGAAACTCGATTTATGTGGAGAACACGTCGCTATGTCGCCACGTCGCAACATCCTCATTCGCGTCATCCATCGTCGCAACGTCGAGAATCTTCTCATTGTGATTTCACCATCTATTCAATTGAAAAAACGAGTCACACCCTATAGTTACCAAAAAAATATAACGTTTCAACTTTGACAACGTATCAAAAGTAATTATAGAAACAGTTAATTTTGACCATGATTAATTTGTTATTAAAAAAATATAATATAATAACTAAGTTTATGTGAAAAGGTAAAAATTAAGTTAACTGCTTTTTTTTATTAATATATGTATAAAATTATCATTAATTTTTTTTCTATATATACATTGTTTTATATATTATATTAATTACAATAAATAAAAACTTAACATCAAAAAGTTAAAATCATATTAAAATATAATTATTTTAATTGACTTAATTATAAATAAACATAAATGTATAATATTGATTTTCCAGCCATTAAAATCCATTTTTTTAATAACATTAAAATCTGATATACTAAAATAAATCAAATCCAAATAGTAAATAAAAACCAATAATAATTCCACTAATTAAGAATATTAAATCATATCAATTAATTTTCAATAAATACATTCAAAAATTCATATTGTAATTTTTTATTTTCTTTTTTAATCAAATGCATTAATTTTTTTATAATTAAAACCTTTAGCATTTATTTTTTATTCACTATTATAAATACATGGGTAAACCTCAATGATTTTCATTATAAGTCTTAGATTGTATTTCTTTAAAGATTGTATTATTTAGGTTTTTTTAGCTTTGTATGATTATATTCTTACATGGTTCAATATTTACTTTTTTTGAGTTTTGATTAATATTTTTATCTAGGAATTTTTTGTATGAATAATTTTAGTATATTTTCATATATAATTTTTAATGGAAGAGGAACAAATACTTGCACAATTTTCCAGTGTTCTGGTTTTTATTAGAAGGTTTTTGTGGTTGTTTTGGTATCCTATCTACACAGGTTGGTGCACAAAGGTTTTGGTCATTTCAAACTTTCCATAAACATTTAAGAGATCATTCCGCTTTAAGATATTTCGGTCGATCTGATCCAGTCCAAATAACGTTGAAATAAAGCTTAAACAGAATAACAATAATAAAGCTAAAACAAGATAAAGATGATAAACAAAAGACATTAGTTGATAATATTCATTTTTTACATGCAAACCATCTTGAAATTTTGATATGTGTTTAATAATTATTACAATTTAGTTAATTAATTTATGTTTAAATTAAAAATAATTTAAAATGTTAAATTAATTATTATTTATCTTAAGTATACAAATCATATATATTATTTGAAGGAAAAATAAAATAAATAAATATGATTTGAAGGCATTGAATATTTTATTTACATAATTTTAATTCTTAATTAGTTTGTATTCTTGATCAGTTGTGTATATATATACTTTTATTATATCTAACATTTATTGGAATATTTTCAAATATTTATAGTGTTCCAATAACTATAAATGAATGGGTGTAATTAATCAAAAAGTTATATTATTTGATTTTTTGAAAAAGAATTATAACTATTTAAATAATATTATTTGAATAGTTATAATTAAATGAATAATTATGTGTTTATTTTAAAGACATTATTATTCAGAAAGACACCTATTGATGAAAGATATCTCTATGAAGAGACATGAAAATTTCTATAAATAGGAATGAGATTTCATTTGGAAATCATACCAACAAATTCTAATATTCTTTCTTTCCTTCCTTTTCGTGTGTTCGAGATTTTCCTCGGAGATTTGTACTAACAATTTTAAGGTTATATTTTATGATGACTATCACAACTCATGAAAGTGGAACACTAAGTGAGTTGGCTTCCAATTTTGTCAAACTTGATCGGTTTGATGGTGGCAATTTTCGACGATGGCAGAAAAAGATACACTTCTTATTATCAACTTTGAAGATTGCTTATGTTTTGGATACTCCAAGACTGACGAGGACCGAAAAACGAATGCATTCGCAACGCAACGAGAAAGACAAAAATGGGACAATGCTGATTACATGTGCATGGGCCACATATTGAATGATTTATTTGATGGTTTGTTCGACACCTACCAAAACAAGGTCATCGCTAAAGAATTATGAGACAAATTGGAGACAAGATACATGACCAAGGATGTTACAAGTAAGAAATTTCTTGTCAGTCGTTTCAATAATTATCAAATGGTTGATGGTCGTTCTGTTATGGAATAAATCTGTGATATTGAAAAGATGCTGAATCAATTCAAGTAATATGATATGAAAATGGATGACATGGTTGTTGTATCCTCCATAATAGACAAACTTCCTCCATCTTGGAAAGACTTTAAAAGAAGTCTAAAACATAAGAAAGAGGAAACATCTCTTGAGGCTTTGGCAAATCATCTTCATATTGAAGAAGAATATCGAAAGCAAGATCAGAATCTAAATTCTGAAAATGCCAAAGTACATGTTACGGAGGAAGTACAGACTGTCGAGACCATTTTTAAATCGAGTTTTGGAATATGGGAATCGACTTTTAAGAAAAACGAAAACGGGAGTCGCCACCAATCTTTTTAGGTGTGATTGGATCACCTTATAAAATGTTTTGTTTTAAAACATTAATTTTGGTCTACGAAAGTCGAGAAAAAGGATTCGGGAGTCGGTTACGTACGAGGAAGGGTTAGCACCCTCGTAACGCCCAAAAATTGGTACCTAATTGATTATCAAGTGTCTTTAATGTAGAAAATTTAAAAATTTTAAGATGCAATCCTCTTTTAATATTCTTGATTTTGAAAATTAGGGTTCACTTGTATCAAATGAATCAAAATATTACATCCAATAAGTTAGGACATAATATTTTAAGATATTTGACACTAAGTTAGCCTTTTTGGAAATCCCTATCTCGAAACAACAAAACGCCATATCCAGTAAGTTAGGACACAACACCTTGAAATTCCGAGGCAGTTGCTTGCACTTTGAAAATCTTAAAAACTTAGAAGGGTGCTTGACTATTCGAACTCAACGAGAAAAGTTGCAACCCAATAAGTTAGGGCACTACTTTTCTCGAAATTTCCAAACACCAAGCATTGCCTTTATTTTTGAAAACTTTAGAGTCTCATTTTTAAAATCGATGCATAAAGGTGTATATTAACATAACATACGAGATAACATGTTATAATAATAGGTAAATAAAAGCACAATAGCATAAATATCATACATTAACTAACATATATATATATATATATATATATATATAAGAAATAAAACATGGCAAATTTTAAATAAGTAAAATATACATAAAACACAATATATATTTAAGAAGAATAGATAAAAACACATAAACATGTAATTCAACATATATTTAAACATATTAATAATAAAAAAATGATGCATGATATACAATTTGACACATATATATATAAAAAAACAATAATAATAATAATAATAATATGTCAAGCACTCAACATTTAATAAAATTATGAGACCAACATTTAATAAATTGACATAATAAAAAAGGTTTAATATATATATTAAAATATAAAATAAAGTGAGTATTTTTTTAAAAATGTGTGAATATAATTAAAATTCAGTTTCTAGCAACGTAAATTAAATAATAACTTTAGTTTTGGGATTATAATAATAACAATATATAATATAAAAAATAAACCATGATATTGTACTATGTAAAATATAAAATAATAAAAATATTACATAAAAAATAATAATTAATTTTGACTTTTTGAAATAGTATAATAATATATAAAATAATAACTTTATGGTTTAGGATAAAAATACATAGGTTTTTAAGAATACAAATACAATTAGTAAAATATTCAATAACAATTAGATATAAAAATAATAATGTGAATAATAATATATGAAAATATATAATAGATAATAATAATATGAAATAATATGTGTTATAATGTAAAATTATGAAGTAATATAATAAAATTTAAAATATAATAATAATATAAGTAAATAATAATATAAAATATATAATACATATATTTATATTAAAATAAAATAATATATATACAATTTAAAATAAATAAGTTATAAATAATTTAAAAGGGATAAAGGGACTAAAATTAAATGTAAATAAAAATCAGTGGTTAATTTGATAATAAAAGAAACGGATTGGGACTTAATTGAAATGCCCGTTAAAATCTTACGGACTCATCGGAAATTTTTCCCTTGTCTCAAAACGGTACCGTTTTAACCTAGGCCTTAAAGTGGCCACAATTAGGATTAAATTAAAACCGAAATAAAACCTTGGGGATAATTTATAAATAATTAAAGATGAAATTAAAAAAATTAAAAAAATTGGAAGGACCATTAAGGCAATTAGACTTTTATTTAAAAACACACGGATCCTTCAAGGGTCATGGGTCAACACGCGGATCCTAGGGCCTTAAAACGACATCGTTTTTGGCTTATGGGACTAAACCAAAACGGGGCCGTTTTGAAAGGGCTATATAAGCCCGATATTAGGCCAAAAAATCATTTCGGTCCCCCTTTTTTTAAAAAATCTGAGAATTCTCTCTGAGCCTTCCTGGCTCTCCTGAGCTCCGGCCCTTAGCCGGTGGTCCTCCGTTCATCGGACCACCGTGTTTCCCCTCACGTGCCGTCACCGACTCCGCCGTGTATAATGGTTGGGACCTAAAAGGTTCATCTTTCTGAGGTGAAACAAAAGGTACTGTTCTCGTTTTCTTTATTTCTTTCCTTTGTATTTTTTTAAAAAAAAAACTTAAATATGTTATGCATGCAAAAGAAGTAAATCAGTAAAATCGAAAACAAAATAAAAGAAACGATCTATTACCCTTTCGAAAAAATCTGCTTTATTTCTCTGTCTTTTGATTGAATACAAAAATTTTTATGACGTTTTCTGTGTATATTTGTCTATCTATACTTCTTGCTTTCTCTCTGTATATCTATGTGTGCGTATATGCCCCCCTTTTTTACAAGTGAAAGGGAAGGCTTTATAGCCTTAGTCCCTTACATATTCTGGGAAAGAAATCTATGATTTCCTTCCATTTCGTGTCTTCTGTATCTTTGACTGATATGCTGTGATTTTCTTGCCATTTCCTGCTCTGCTTTTTTGCGTATCTGCTGTTTGTTTCCTTTTCTTGCAGGTAACTCGCAAAAATCTCGGTGGCTGGGCTTGCTGTCATGGATTCGAATCTCGGCAGATGCCCATTTGTGCATTGATGACCACAAGACAGTCTCTTTTGCGGAGATCTCGGCGTCGAAGGAGGTACCAAAGTCGGAGATGAGGCCTAGTATTACGGTGCACCGACGGTGGTGACGTTCGGAGTACCCCAGTGTTTCTAGATAGCTCATTGATTAGGGCCAGTTGGGCTGACATGATGGGATAGGGCCATTGATGGCTCTTGCTTCGGGAGTTGGAACGACCCTGATGACGTGGTGCAGCTTCTGGATCCTGTTACGGCGCTGAGGGAAAAGGCAGAAACTCTAGGGTTCCCTGCCTTAAAAAAAAATTGGGCCAACTGGGCCACCTTGTAATTGGGTTAGGGTATTAGGGTCTGGTAGGTATTGGGTTTAGATTGTATTTGGGTGTAACTGGGTAATGCTTCTGTATTGAACCAAAACACTTGGACTTTGTAATTGGACTTTTAAATGGACATTTTAAATAAATAAATACTTATTTATTTAATTCTTTTATTCTGTTTTCAGCCCGGTCAAATTCGGGCTACTATAGCTGCCCCTATTTGCTCATTGCTGTGTGACGGGAATCGAGCAAAGATTTAGAAAGACCAAATTTGACTGGTCTTATCAAATCATGGTCTTCAATCTGCTTCTTGCAAACTTATGACTGTCATGTTGATATCTCCGATCTGCTCTTCGCCGAACACAGAGACGCCAAATCTGCTTCTTCGATTTGTTCTCTAACAATACAGAGATGCCAAATCATCTTAGATTTGTTTCAGCGTAAGCACGCGAAAGCCAAATCAGCTATGTCTTTGATTTGCTCCTTGTAAGCACAAGAATACCAAACCATCTTGAATCTGCTTCAGTCTAATCATCTGAAGATTAGATCTGCTATGTGTCTGCCCTCCGTCGAATATGGAGATGCCAAACTTCGATTTGTTCTCTGACAATACAGAGATGCCAAATCATCTTAGATTTGCTTCATCGTAAGCATGTGAAAGCCAAATCAGCTATGTCTTCGATTTGTTCCTTGTAAGCATAAGGATGCCAAACCATCTTGGATCTGCTTCAGTATAAACATCTGAAGGCCAGATCTGCTATGCTGTGGCCTATTACCCTACTGCTTAGGGGATTAAGGCGCGTCGTCTTTGATAACCTGTAGAATGATTATGCCTGATGATTAGGATGCTATGATCAAAGTGAGTTGAATGTTCCTAATTAAACATGTTATGATGCAAAATGTTATGAACATGATCCCTATCCTAGACATCACCACTCATTCCTTCATTTGTCTTTTCTTTTCTCAAAGTATTATTCTTGCTCAGCCTGTGGGTTTATACCATTCTTCAAATGCTATGACCCACCAAAAATGTTTGTAAGATGATCCTCTCTTAGGATCGAATCGTTTGATTTGTCCAATCATCATTTTGGACTAAATAAAGAATTTCCTCAAGTTCTTTGTGAATTCTTCGAACAATTGTTCTGTTTTAGTTTCTTGTATTATCTAGAAATTTCCAGAGTAATGAGCAAAACTTCATTTGTGAAAATTATTTAGTTCATCCATTATTATTTTAATGCAACATAATTTAAGAATAATGGAAGATGAATTTAATCTTGAGAATAATTAGATTGGAACGAATTTTTCAAAAAAAAATACAAAGAAAATTAATCTGAAAGCCTATCTTTGAGAAGAAAGAGAATCTAAAGATAGCAAACAGGACAAAAGTTAGATGCCCTAGATATCGCCGCTTGAGCGTTTATACGCCAGCTCCATGAAGACTTTCTTGAGTTCAACATGTGTTTAAAAGATCCAAAGTAGTTTGTTGATGCCTCGATATGTAACATACTTCACTTCTCGTTGAATCTGGTATAGCAAGGTCACTGTATGACTTTCCAAATTTGAGCTTCAAAACCCCTTTGTTCTTAAGGCGCCCTTTGCGGGTTTTCACCTTGGCCTCTCCATTTTCTTTTTTCTTTTTTCTCTTTTTTATATATATTTTTTCTTTTTTCTTTTCTTTTTTATTTTTTTGAAATAGAAGTCCCAAAGTGCCCTTTGCGGGTTTTCACCTTGGATTCTCTTCTCCTTTAGACAAAGTATTTCTTAACTGAGTCTGAGTTACTGGGTTGGGTAAACTTTTCCCGTTTATTTCCGTTAAGATCAATGCACCGCTAGAGAAAGCTTTCTTCACGACATACGGCCCCTCCCAATTCAGCATCTATTTCCCCCTAAAGTCTTTTTAAATAGGAAGGATCTTTTTCAGTACAAGGTCTCCCTCGTGGAACTCTCTTGGTCGAACTTTCTTATCATAAGCTCGCATCATTCGCTTTTGATACATCTGACCATGTCGAATGGCTCTTAGCCTCTTTTCCTCAATCAAGTTCAACTGGTCATATCGGGATTGAACCCATTCAGCTTCATCTAACCTTATCTCCGTCAAAATTCGAAGAGAAGGTATTTCTACTTCAATAGGTAACACTGCTTCCATCCTATAAACTAACGAGAATGGGGTTGCCCCAGTAGAGGTTCTGACAGATGTTCGATAGGCCAGGAGTGCAAACAGTAACTTCTCATGCCAATCTCTATAAGTCTCAGTCATCTTCCCCACTATTTTCTTAATGTTTTTATTGGCGGCCTCCACTGCCCCACTCATTTTTGGACGATAGGGAGAAGAATTGTGATGCTTGATCTTGAACTGGCCGCAAACCTCTGCTATCATTTTGTTGTTCAAGTTCAATGCATTGTCGGATATGATCTTCTCAGGCATTTCATACCGATAAATAATCTCCTTCTTCAAGAATCGACTCACAGCTGACTTAGTAACATTCGCATAAGAAGCGGCCTCTATCCATTTTGTAAAGTAGTCAATTACCACGAAGATGAACCGATGTCCATTCGAAGCTTTTGGTGATATTGGTCCAATGACATCCATTCCCTACATGGAGAAGGGTCATGGAGAAGTCATAACATGCAAAGGTGAAGGTGGTATATGAATCTTATCCCCATAAATCTGACACTTATGGCATTTCTTGGTATAGTTGATACAGTCCCCTTCCATAGTGGCCCAATAATAGCCAAACCTCATGATTTGCCTTGCTATCGTGAACCCATTTACATGCGTCCCACATACACCTTCATGAACTTCTTCTAAAATTAGCTTAGCTTTCACAACATCGACACATCTCAAAAGTACTTGGTCTTTCCTTCTCTTGTACAAGATATCCCTGTCCAAGACATAGTCGCAAGCTAACCTTCTCAAAGTTCGTTTGTCATTTTCATTGGCCTGTTCAGGGTATTTACGATCTCTCACATATCGTAATATATCTTGATACCAAGGGTTATCATCCTTTTCTTCTTTCTCAATGTTACAACAATGAGCTGGAGCCTCGTAGACACTCATTTGAATTGGTCTCATCTCTTCCTCTTTATTTGCCTTAATCATTGAGGCCAAGGTTACTAAAGCATCTGCCATCTGATTTTCGTCTCGTGGGAGATAATTAAAGGTGATGTCATCGAACTCCTCAAGTAACCCCAAAACTACCTTTCGATAATTGATCAATTTAGGGTCCCTTGTCTCCTATTCACCTCTAAGCTTATAAATTACCAACGCAGAATCTCCATATACTTCCAGGGTTTTTATACATCGCTCTATAGCTGCTTAAAGTCCCATGATGCATGCTTCATACTCAGCCATATTATTTGTGCAATCAAAGTCCAACTTGCACGTGAACGGGTAATGATCGCCATTCGGGGATACCAAGACTGCCCCAATTCCATTTCCGACTGCATTAAAAGCTCCATCAAAATTTAGCTTCCAAGGAGAATCTTCGGTCGTTGCTATACACATTAACTCCTCATTTGGAAAATTAAAGTTCAATGGCTCATAATCCTCTAGAGCCCTACTGGCCAAGAAGTCTGCTACCGCACTTCCTTTTATAGCCTTCTGGACTTATGTAGACTTTATCAAACTCGAAAGCAAAATTTGCCATCTCGCCATTCTCCCATTTAGAGCCGTTGACTCCATCATGTATTTCAATGGATCAAGCTTTGAGATGAGCCAAGTGGTATGGTAAAGCATATACTGTCTTAATCTCCGAGTTGTCCAAATCAGCGCACAGCACAACTTTTCAATTGGTGGATATCTTATTTCACAGTCAGTGAATTTCTTACTGAGATAATAAATTGCCTTCTCCTTTTTCCCTGACTCGTCATGTTGACCAAGCACACATCCCATAGAATTACTGAACACTGACAAGTACTGATATTAGCGTTTATCCGGGCTAGGTGGAGATAATACCGGAGCATTCAACAAATACTGCTTGACCTTTTCAAAAGTATTCTGGCATTCCTCATCCCAAGTACCTTGATTGTGCTTTCTGAGGAGGCGAAAGATAGGATCACATTTCTCGGTTAGTTGTGAAATGAACCGAGCGATGTAATTCAACCTTCCTAGAAATTCTCGAACTTCTTTTTGAGTTTGTGGTGGAGACAATTCTCGTATTACTCTGACTTTGTCTGAATCAACTTCTATTCCCTTTTCACTGACTACGAAACCCAATAGATTTCCCGATCTAGCTCCGAAGGTGCACTTTGCCGGATTGAGCCTTAACTGAAACTTCCTCAATCTCAAGAATAGTCTTCTCAAAACTTCAATATGCTCTTTCTCTGTTCGGGACTTAGCAATCATGTCATCAACATATACTTCAATGTCCCTATGCATCATGTCGTGAAACAAGTTCACCATGGCCCGCTGGTAGGTTGCCCCTGCGTTCTTCAGTCCAAACGGCATTACTTTGTAGCAGAAGGTGCCCCACAAGGTTATGAAGGTGGTTTTATCCATGTCCTCTGGATGCATCTTTATCTGATTGTACCCCGAGAAACCATCCATAAAGGAAAACAACGAATGTCCCGCCGTGTTGTCTACCAAAGTGTCGATGTGCGGCAAAGGAAAGTTGTCTTTTGGGCTAACTTTATTCAGATCTCTGTAATCAACGCAAATTCGTACCTTTCCGTCTTTCTTAGGGACCGGCACAATATTAGCTACCCATTTGGAGTACTTGACCTCTTGTAAGAATCCTGCATCGAACTGCTTCTTAACCTCATCTTTTATTTTTAGAACAATGTCTGGCCGCATTCTCCGCAACTTCTGTTGGACTGGTTTGCAATCCTGTCTTATCGGAAGACGATGTACTACAATGTCGGTACTCAATCCGAGCATATCCTGATATGACCATGCGAAGATATCCTTGAACTCTCGAAGCAACTCAACCAGACCATACCTTGTGTCCTCGGTAATCAGTGTTCCAATTTTCAACTCCTTCTCTTCCTCTAGGGCTACATTTTCTATTGCCTCTTTCTCATGCGACATAATTCTTTTATCCTCCTGTTTTACCATTCTTAACAGATCAAGAGACACATCACAATCTTGAACATCTTCAAAATCCTGAGATTCCTCTAAACACATGTCTTGCTCGCAAGAGAAATCAGGAGTTGCAGTATCAGTGCTCATATCATTGATATCTAGGGACTTGTGGGGGTATGAAAGAATATACAAAGAATGAATGAATCTAAGAATGATTGTTTATGTGCTGTGAATGAAAGAATGAGAATTGCAAAATTTTAACGAAATATTGATTGATAAAAAGAAACCATATTCGTCCAAATTGATAATAAAGTTATGTTTTATTAAAATAATAATATATGATCATAAGTCTTTTTCACAAACGTAATCTTACTACTCCTAGGCCTTAAAGTAACAGGCATGTTTCGAGAATTACTCTGAAAAATTCCTAAAGACTACAGGAAGGTCCTCATGATCCAATTGTTCGAGAGAGCTCCCGGTTCGTAAGGGCGAATGCCCTCGAGGCTTCCTTACTTCAATCCCTCATTGTGTACAGCATTAATCTAATGACTTTCTTCTACCAGTAACCCTCCTGACTTAAAGGATTTGGATATAGGTGGGAATGTCATCAGTTTCCACTCCACTTCTCCTCCGTTCAAACGCGTCTTTCTTCTCGCTTGGCGCTTCTCAATCTCCTGCCTCCGGTGCTTATGGTCTGGCTTGAAGCCCAAACGAAAGCGATCCTTCTTCTCAATCAGTTTTGGGATTTGAACCCCTCCTTGCAACTGTCTTCCTAGTCCTTTTCCTGGCAATGCTCCCTTCCCCATCATCATTTGCAGGGTCATCATTGTGGCTCTAGACATTTTGGGTACCGGCACCTCACTTTCTTCCAAAATAAAGGTTGCATTGATGATTTCTAAAGAGTGGAAAGAACACTCAATAGCATCTTCATTTGCCTCGATATAAGGGGCCTTGCTAGTGACTGCTGCGATAATGTCCTCCTCCGCATTGATGGTTATTAACTGTCCATCTGTCACTAACTTCAATTTTTGGTGCAATGAGGAAGGCACTGCTCCTGCCGAGTGTATCCATGGTCTCCCCAACAAACAATTATAGGAGGGCTTGATATCCATCACCAAGAAATCAACTTCATATGCATTTGGCCCAATTTCTAAATGGATGTCAATTCGTCCCATCACTTTCCTTTTGATTCCATCGAAGGCTCTTACCACATTGTGACATGTTTTCATATGCGAACTGTCAATAGGTAATCTGTTCAATGTGGATAATGGAAGGACGTTCAAAGCCGACCAGTTATCAACGAGTACACTTAGAAGTGTGTATCCCTTGCACCGAGTAGTGATGTGCAAGGCCTTGGTTGACCCTATGCCCCCAGGTGGAATTTCATCATCATTGAAGTAAATGAAATTGTCAACACTGATGTTATTCACCAACCGGTCCAACTTGTTAATGGATATGTCGTGGGTGACATATGTTTCGTTAAGTACCTTCAACAATGCATCCCGATGCACCTCAGAACTCAGAAGTAGGGCTAATACTGATATACGCGCTGGCTATCTACGCAACTGTTCGACCACACTATACTCGCTATGCTTAAAGAACTTTAGAAACTCCTTAGCCTCTTCCTCCTTTACCGGCTCCTTGACAGGCACTTCAACCTCTTTCTTCTTCTCAATGTCAACATCCTTTGTTTTTATGGGCTCTACTCTGATGCCCCCACATCATAACGCTTCCTACTTCGTGTATGGGAACCTTCATTTTGCACGCCTTTAGACTCACTGGCTATACTCTCCCCCTCAGGTACTGTTACACTGTAGTCATAGCTCTATGGCACCCTCTTGTCATCCTTGTAAGGGAAAGGAATGGGTTTATGGATGACGACCTTGGGCCCGATTTGCGCCCCCACTTCATTATTCCCCGGTAAAAAAATAATAATTCTTGGTCGGCTGGTTTTTTGTCGTTCATTTTCCAGCACACATATTTGTCTTTTGCAAGAACTATCCTCAAAAATCTGTAACTCTTTATTAACCATAAAGCCTTGCACTATGGCCTTGAACTCTTCACAATTTTGGATCATATGACCCACCTCTCTATGGAATTCACAACAGTTCCCCATCTTTCTCTACCTTTTCCAGAGGTCAACATATCTCTCTTCACCATCTCCTCCCATATTACTTTCATGGGTGTCTTCACCTTAGCAACATCTTCTTTGATTCTTCCTTCCCTGGTTTCATCAATGGCATTCACTCCTTGATTGCCATGATCTGGTAACGGATTTTCAGTATTAGGGGTACTGTCGAATTTTACAACCCCTATCTTGATAAGCCTCTCCACGGCCTTCTTGAATCTGGTGCAGTTTTCAATTGAATGCCCCGGTATTCCCGCATGATATTTGCATTTAGCATTTGCATCATACCATTTGGGGTACGGTGGCTGTAGTGGTTTCAAGTGAAATAGAGCAATGGCATGTGCATCGTATAAGCTTTGATAAAGCTCACGATACGTCACGGGGATAGGCGTGAATTGGATCCTTTTCGAATTCTGTCTTGTGCCCGATTCCTGTCTTTGAGAACTTTGTTGCTCAACTGCAGCTACTTTAGGTTGACCAACTGTGATTGCCCTCGAGTTGAGACTATTCATGTTATTCACCTCGTTGTCCTTTCTCCTTGGGGCCGATCTTTTAGCCGTTTCCCCTTCAATTTTACCGCCCCTTATGGCGTTCTCAATCATCACTCCTGCCATAACTATATCCGCGAAACTTTTCGTGGCGCTTTCAATCATGTGAGTGATGAACGGCGCCTTCAAAGTGTTAATAAACAACATGGTGGTCTCCTTTTCTAACAGTGGTGGTTGTACTTGCATTGCCACCTCCCTCCATCGTTGTGCGTATTGCCTAAAACTTTTATTAGGCTTTTTCTCCATGTTTTGAAGCGTGATCCTGTCTGGCGTCATATCAGTCACATGGTTGTACTGTTGCATGAAGGCTTGTGTAAGATCTCTCCATGAACCGATTCTTGCACGGCTCAACTGATTGTACCACTTAGCCGCTACTCCTACTAAGCTGTCTTGAAAACAATGGATCAATAGCTAATCATTGTTCACATACCCAGTCATTCTCCTACAAAACATTGTTATGTGTGCATCTGGGCAAGTAGTCCCGTTGTACTTTTCAAACTCTGGCATCTTAAATTTGTGAGGAAGCACCAAGTCTGGGACCAAACTTAAGTCTTTGGCATCAATCTCATGATGATTGCCAGCGCCTTCCAAAACCCTAAACTTCTCCTCCAACCACTTGTAACGATCCTTCAACTGTTTTGAGGATTCGGTTGCCATTCTTTCCCTCTCCATCATATCCAGATCAGGAGTGATAGGGTTGATCGGGCTATCGCCCAAATTATTTCCCGACCCAGATGGGAAATTCACGGGGATTCTAGCATCAACCGACCTATGTTGAGGCCTCACAGTGACAGATGGCCTTCTAAGAGATGCCTCGGTTTGCAGTGGCACATGAGGCAGAGTTAAACCCGGAGGATGATCCTCACCCTCCTCAACAGTGATAGCCATGGGGGCCTTCCCTTTATCAGTGGCCCTTAAAAACTGAGCCATTTCAGCCACCATATTCCTCTAAGCCACTAGCATTTGCTCCCTCATGTCATTCTGCATCTTGGCCAACTGCTCTTGCAATTGGTCTTGCATATCCTTTTGTAATTGTTCGAACCTTTGATCCATACTCTTAGTTTTAGTGCGAGTGCCGTAAGGATGTGTGATTTCCAGATTTTCTTTTCTACCTTTAGAAGTAAACTTTAACTGATCAGGGTCTTTCTATAACTTTGAATGCACATGATGTGATGCAATACAAATCCATGAATGCATAAAAGGCATCGATCTCGATTTAATCTCATTTAGAAAACTTTATTTAGAAAAAGAATATCTTTACATATAAATGGATTACATATACGCCTTTGCCCTAATGCCCAAAGTTCTAATTTTATCTAATAAAAGGGCTAACTCTCGACCTTTATCAGACGCTGACTCATACATCATACTCAACGCATCAGCTCGTACTGCTAAGTGTCGAACATATTCAGCAATCTCTCGGATCTGGGCTACAGCCTCCCCAATAACATAATCCCTATCTCTGACTTGACCTTTAACTTGACGGAGCTCTTCTTTTAGACAATCTTCTTGCACCTCGAACTGCTCAACCCGAAGTTCACCATCATGCAATGCCACTTCCAAATCTTCAACCTTACTTTTTAGCTCTTTTAACTCAACCGTAGGATCATGGTTTCGGTGCCAACGAAGGGATCTTCCAAGCTCAGTTACCTTAGTTTTCAACCCTTTATTCTCTTTCTCTAATGCTAAATTCTGCGACCGCATCTCTTGGAACTTCATTTCCCAATACTCGGCTCTAGCTTTTTCCTCTTGAACTTCTTTCTGCCACCCCACTCGCTTTAAAGATACTTGTGCCTTTTTATACTCCTCTTTTAAATCATCTCGGTCTTCCTCAACCTTCCTCTTTTCTTTCCTAACTTTTTCAACCTCCTTCTTTTACAGGTCAACATCTAGACTCAGGTACATCTTCTCCTCCTCAAGCTTTTCTATCCTCTTTTCGAGTTCCAAATTCTTTATCTTAAATTCTTGCTTCATGATATCAAGCTCCGAGGGTATCACTTGTAAATATTCTTCCATTGGTCGAACTTCCTCCCTTCTTGTCATAGGAACATTATCGTTAATCCTTCTACTCCTCCACTCGACATATTCCAGTGTCGTAGCAGGATTAATGGCCACTCTCTTCAACTGACAAGTCTTGTTCCAAGCACTAGAAACCTCGCTAACCTTCCTTTTGTAATCGGCTCCTCTGTATACAAACTCACTTTGAGCCAACCCATGAGTCGCTGGCACGAACTGTCTCAATCCATGCTGCCTCAGCACGAGCAAAGGGGCATAACCAATGGCACCCCAAATTCCCAACAGGGGAACCCAATCAAAGCTGCCACGTCGATAAAGTATCTCACTAGGAACCATCTATGGAGTTCTCCACTCAACATCCTCCGACTGAAGATTCCGAAGTAACGCTATCCAATTCTCTTCCAGCACATCTACTTTCTTAGATGAGGCTACTATATCTTTCAACGGGGAGTAGTTCTCAAAGAAAACCCGGCAAACAACCCTATCTATCAATCGGAAGTGACTGTAGAACCAAGCCAAAAGTAACTGAGCACACCCTATAAACATGCCTGCACCGGCCCTCCTACATGCATCTAAGGACCTGAATGTCTCTGCCAAAATCGCAAGGATGGAAGTGACCTTTTTGCTGAGTCGATGAAAAAGATCCGTGGTTGTCTTGCCCACAGATCCCAAAGCCCTAGGGAAAACCATCAGTCCATACAAACTTAAGGAAAAAATGTCTACCTTCTTCGTCTCATCGGGGTGTGTCAAAATCAAGTCTTTCAAAGCGTCCCATGAAATGCACTTGCACTCACCCTTCTCTTTAATTCTGGCCGTGATCCACTGCTCGCTCATCTCCGTAATGGTCATTAATTTCTTCCAAAAGGTTGGGACACAAGAAGCTCGAGAATAAATTCTATCACTCTGAAACCTGGGACAACGAAGCAAGGCAGTGTAGTCCTCCACGGTAGGTACCAAGTCTACCTCCCCAAAAGTGAAACAACTGTACGCTGGGTTCCAAAACTGAGCAAGGGCTCGGAACAAGTGCTCATCTACCTGAATATCGAGTAAGTAAGGTAAATCTCCGTAATTATCGTAGAATAACTGCTTGGTCTCATTGCCCCACTGATCCCAAATTTCCTTAAGCTCCTAAAGATTATTCTGTAAGACACTAATACGAGTATAATCTGACAGCTCCGACATATATCTCATAGTTATACTGTCTCTCTTTTCTAGCTAAGTTTGCTCTGACCATTTATGAACATCAGCGTTGCCCTCCACTCTATCAAAAAGTCCGTTCTCCATAATAAAACTTCCTAACTTAGAAACTGACCGCGAATCGATACCTTTTAAATGCAAAATGACATGCAATGAAAAAAGGAAACAGTCAGCATCACATAATATTAATAAACTCAAGAATGATCTGTGAGGGTAATATCTAAAGTATAATTCTAACTAATTTGAGCTCTTACGGTTTTTCTATATGAGGTTTTAGTTCTAAAGTTGAGGTACCTGAACCAGCAGATTCCTCGATTCTCACCCATTATAGGCTCATTTCAATCGAGTTGGTTCAGGAATACATTCCCTATGACTACGGAGATGAAAATCTCACGAAACCATAGGTACGGATGTATCCCGAAAGTGATCCACTATCCTGCACGGAGGTGAAAACCTCACGAAGGCGTAGTTTCTCACTCCCACTTAAGGGTGTGACCACAACGGTCATGCAAATGCAATACGTATCAGAATATATAGCATACGCAATAATACAAACACATGTAATGCAAAGAGGATTGAATTTTAAAATTTTTCAAATTTTCGACATTAAGACAAAAGGTAATCAATTATACGGCTTGACTCTCTTATTAGTCCCGATGGAGTCGCTGTAATTTGTCGAGACCATTTTTAAATCGGGTTTTGGAAAATGGGAATCGACTTTTAAGAAAAACGAAAACGGAAGTCGCCACCAATCTTTTTATGTGTGATTGGATCACCTTATAAAATGTTTTGTTTTAAAACATTAATTTTGGTCTACGAAAGTCGAGAAAACAGATTTGGGAGTCGGTTACGTACGAGGAAGGGTTAGCACCCTCGTAACGCCCAAAAATTGGTACCTAATTGATTATCAAGTGTCTTTAATGTCGAAAATTTAAAAATTTTAAGATGCAATCCTCTTTTAATATTCTTGATTTTGAAAATTAGGGTTCACTTGTATCAAATGAATCAAAATATTACATCCAATAAGTTAGGACATAATATTTTAAGATATTTGACACTAAGTTAACCTTTTTGGAAAACCCTATCTCGAAACAACAAAACGCCATATCCAGTAAGTTAGGACACAACGCCTTGAAATTCCGAGGCAGTTGCTTACACTTTGAAAATCTTAAAAACTTAGAAGGGTGCTTGACTATTCGAACTCAACGAGAAAAGTTGCAACCCAATAAGTTAGGGCACTACTTTTCTCAAAATTTCCAAACACCAAGCATTGCCTTTATTTTTGAAAACTTTAGAGTCTCGTTTTTAAAATCGATGCATGAAGGTGCATATTAACATAACATACGAGATAACATGTTATAATAATAGGTAAATGAAAGCACAATAGCATAAATATCATACATTAACTAACACATATATATATATATATATAAGAAATAAAACATGGTAAATTTTAAATAAGTAAAATATACATAAAACACAATATATATTTAAGAAGAATAGGTAAAAACACATAAACATGTAATTCAACATATATTTAAACATATTAATAATAAAAAAATGATGCATGATATACAATTTGACACACATATATATATAAAAACAATAATAATAATAATATGTCAAGCACTCAACATTTAATAAAATTATGAGACCAACATTTAATAAATTGACATAAGAAAAAAAGGTTTAATATATATATTAAAATATAAAATAAAGTGAGTAATTTTTTTAAAAAATGTGTGAATATAATTAAAATTCAGTTTCTAGCAACGTAAATTAAATAATAACTTTAGTTTTGGGATTATAATAATAACAATATATAATATAAAAAATAAACCATGATATTGTACTATGTAAAATATAAAATAATAAAAATATTACATAAAAATAATAATTAATTTTGAATTTTTGAAATAGTATAATAATATATAAAATAATAACTTTATGGTTTAGGATAAAACATACATAGGTTTTTTAAGAATACAAATACAATTAGTAAAATATTCAATACCAATTAGATATAAAAATAATAATGTGAATAATAATATATGAAAATATATAATAGATAATAATAATATGAAATAATATGTGTTATAATGTAAAATTATGAAGTAATATAATAAAATTTAAAATATAATAAAAATATAAGTAAATAATAATATAAAATATATAATACATATATTTATATTAAAATAAAATAATATATATACAATTTAAAATAAATAAGTTATAAATAATTTAAAAGGGATAAAGGGACTAAAATTAAATGTAAATAAAAATCAGTGGTTAATTTGATAATAAAAGAAACGGATTGGGACTTAATTGAAATGCCCGTTAAAATCTTACAGACTCATCGGAAATTTTTCCCTTGTCCCAAAACGGTACCGTTTTAACCTAGGCCTTAAAGTGGCCACAGTTAGGATTAAATTAAAACCGAAATAAAACCTTGGGGATGATTTATAAATAATTAAAGATGAAATTAAAAAAAATTAAAAAAATTGGAAGGACCATTAAGGCAATTAGACTTTTATTTAAAAACGCGCGGATCCTTCAAGGGTCACGGGTCAACACGCGGATCCTAGGGCCTTAAAACGACATCGTTTTTGGCTTATGGGACTAAACCAAAACGGGGCCGTTTTGAAAGGGCTATATAAGCCCGATATTAGGCCAAAAAATCATTTCGGTCCCCCTTTTTTTAAAAAATCTGAGAATTCTCTCTGAGCCTTCCTGGCTCTCCTGAGCTCCGGCCCTTAGCCGGTGGTCCTCCGTTCATCGGACCACCGTGTTTCCCCTCACACGCTGTCACCGACTCCGCCGTGTATAACAGTCGGGACCTAAAAGGTTCGTCTTTCCGAGGTGAAATAGAAGGTACTGTTCTCCTTTTCTTTATTTCTTTCCTTTGTATTTTTTTAAAAAAGAAACTTAAATATGTTATGCATGCAAAAGAAGTAAATCAGTAAAACTGAAAACAAAATAAAAGAGACGATCTATTACCCTTTCGAAAAGATCTACTTTATTTCTCTGTCTTTTGATCAAATACAAAAAATTTTATGACGTTTTCTGTGTATATTTGTCTATCTATGCTTCTTGCTTTCTCTCTGTATATCTATGTGTGCGTATATGCCCCCCTTTTTTACAAGTGAAAGGGAAGGCTTTATAGCCTTAGTCCCTTACATATTCTGGGAAAGAAATCTACGATTTCCTTCCATTTCGTGTCTTCTGTATCTTTGACTGATATGCTGTGATTTTCTTGCCATTTCCTGCTATGGTTTTTCGCGTATCTACTGTTTGTTTCCTTTTCTTGCAGGTAACTCACGAAAATCTCGGTGGCTGGGCTTGCTGTCATGGATTCGAATCTTGGCAGATGCCCATTTGTACACTGATGACCACAAGACAGTCTCTTTTGCGGAGATCTCGACGTCGAAGGAGGTACCGAAGTCGGAGATGAGGCCTAGTATTACGGTGCACCGACGGTGGTGACGTTCGGAGTACCTCAGTGTTTCTGGACAGCTCATTGATTAGGGCTAGCTGGGGTGACGTGAGGGGACAGGGCTATTGATGGCTCTTGCTTCGGGAGTTGGAACGGCCCTGATGACGTGGTGCAGCTTTTGGATCCTGTTACAGCACTGAGGGAAAAGGCAGAAACCCTAGGGTTACCTGCCTTAAAAAAAAATTGGGCCAACTGGGCCACCTTGTAATTGGGTTAGGGTATTAGGGTCTGGTAGGTATTGGGTTTAGATTGTATTTAGGTGTAACCGGGTAGTGCTTCTGTATTGAACCAAAACACTTGGACTTTGTAATTGGACTTTTAAATGGACATTTTAAATAAATAAATACTTATTTATTTAATTCTTTTATTCTGTTTTCAGCCCGGTCAAATTTGGGCTACTACACAGACTACTAAACCATTCAAGAGAAAGCTCAAACAGACTGATAGAGCACCTAAGTTTAAAAAGAAACAAAAGGTCTCATGCTATCATTGTGGTAAGCCAGGACATTTCAAGAATGAATGTCGATTTTTAAAGAAGAAATCATCTTCTAAGGCTGATAATAACGAAAAGTTTGTTGCAATGATATCTGAAATTAATATGGCATAAGATGATAATACATGGTGGATTAATACCGGAGCAACCAAAGATGTGTACAAAGACAAAAGCATGTTCACAAAGTTCACACAATGTGAAAATGACAATGTCTTGTACATGGGAAATTCTTCCACCGCAGCAATCAAAAGCAAAGGGTCTGTTGAACTACAATACACTTCTGGAAAGTTTTTAACCTTAAATGATGTATATTATGTACTAGAAGTTAGAAAGAATTTAGTGTCTGGAAGTCTGTTAAATAAGTTTGGCTTCAAACTTGTTTTTGAGGCAGATAAGTTTATTTTGTCTAAGGGAGGAATTTTTGTAGGGAAAGGGTATATGTATGAGAGTATGTTCAAACTGAATATTATTAATAAGAATAAAAATACTATTTCTGCTTATAAGGTTGAATCTTTTTGTTTATGGCATTATAGATTAGGTCATTTGAATTATAGGAAATTGAATGACATGTATAAGTTAGATTTAATTCTTGTTTTTAATAATAATATTGTAAAATGCAATACCTGTATGTTGACTAAAATTACAAGAAACACTTTCTCTAAGGTTAAAAGAAAACAAAATTGCTTGCTTTGGTCTATAGTGATTTATGTGACATGCATAATACTCCTACATTAGGTGGAAAGAAATATTTTGTTACTTTTATTGATGATTGTTCTAGATATTATTATGTATATTTATTGCATTCAAAAGATGAAACGCTTGATAAATTTAAAGTTTATAAATCTGAAGTTGAACTTCAGTGTGAATCATTTATCAAGTGTTTAAGATCGGATAGAGGTGGAGAATACTATAATCCAAGTTATTTTGAATCCACTGGGATTGTCCATCAAGTTTTAGCCCCTTACACACCACAACAAAATGGTGTAGCTGAAAGGAAAAATAGAGTCTTGACTGAAATGGTAAATTCAATGTTATCATATTCAGGTCTTGGACAAGGTTTTTTGGGAGAAGCTGTTCTAACAGCTTGTCATATATTGAATAGAGTTCCTAATAAGGAAACTAAAATAACCCCTTCTGAACAATGGAAGAAAAGGAAACCAAACCTTACTTATTTGAAGGTTTGGGGTTGTAGAGCTATTGTCAAAGTTCCAACACCTAAACATAAAAAGTTAGGTGAAAAAGTAATTGAATGCATATTTATAGGATATGCACATAATAGCAAGGCATATAGGTTCATGGTAATTGAACCAAATGATTCAATTTCAATTAATACTGTTATTGAATCAAGAGATGTTATTTTTTATAAAAATAGATTTAATTCTATATGAAGACAATTACAACCACAACAATTGATTTATTTTTCAAATGAGAATGAGATTCCATTGGAACAAATTGATAATAATGATGAATCTTGTCAAGAATTAAGAAGAAGTAAGAGGATTAAAAAGGTTTAAGATTTTGGACCAAATTTTATTATGTTTCTTGTAGAAGGAAAAGGTGAAAGTATATGCAATAAGATACCTTATTGTTATAATATGGAATCTGATCCTATTACATTTGAAGAGGCAATAAAATCTCAAGACTCTGCTTTTTGGAACAATAAATGATGAGTTGGATTCAATAATGGGAAATCAAACTTGGATCTTAATTGATCTTCCACCGGGTTCTAAATCAATAGGTTGTAAATGGATCTTCAAAAAGAAAATGAAGGTCGATGGAACCATTGATAAGTTTAAAGCAAGGTTGGTAGCCAAAATTTTTACACAAAAATAAGGTATTGATTACTTTGATACCTATGCTCCAGTGGCAAGAATTGCTACAATTAGACTCTTAATATCACTTACCTCTATATATAATTTGATTGTTCACCAAATGGATGTTAAAACTGGATTTTTAAATAGTGAATTGGAAGAGGAAGTGTACATGAAGCAACCGGAAGGATTTGTTATTCCAGGATAAGAGCATAAGGTATGCAAGCTTGTTAAATCTTTATATAGACTTAAACAAGCACCAAAACAATGGTACCAAAAGTTTGACAATGTTGCTTTAGCTAATGGCTATAAAATAAATGAATCCGATAAGTGCATATATAGCAAATTTGAAAATGGAAAAGGTGTCATAATTCGCTTATATGTAGATAACATGCTCATTTTTTGCATGGATTTGGAACAAATAGAAAACACAAAGAAATTCTTGTCAAACAACTTTGCTATGAAGGATATGGGTGTAGCAGATGTTATTTTTGGGATTAAAATAACCCTAGATGAAAGCGCTATAGCTTTATCACAATCACATTACATTGAAAAGGTACTTAAAAAGTTTGATCTTTTCAACTGTATACTAGCATCTACACCCATGGATCCTCAAATAAAATTAGTATCTAATGCTGGTAGGAAAATTGATCAATTGAAATATGCAAGTCTAATTGGTTGTCTTATGTACATAATGACTTGTACAAGACCAGATATTGCATATGCTGTTGGAAAATTGAGTAGGTACACAAGTAATCCAAGTAGTTTGCATTGGCAAGCTTTGAATAAAGTACTTAGGTACTTAAAGAAAACTATTAACTATGGATTGTGTTATAATGGATATCCTCCAGTTTTAGAAGGGTATTCGGATGCTAGTTGGATTACAAGTTTGGAAGATCATGCATCTACTAGTGGATGGATTTTCATTCTTAGTGGAAGAGCCATTTCTTGGGGTTCCAAGAAACAAACATGTATTACTAATTCCACCATGGCAGCAGAATTTATTGCATTAGCCGCTGCATCTAAAGAAGTAGAATGGTTAAGAAATTTGCTTTATGATATACCTTTATGGCCTAAGTCAATTTCACCTATTTCTATCCGCTGTGATAGTGAGGCTACTCTAGCAAAGGCATATAGCCAAGTATATAATGGAAAGTCTAGACACATTGGATTAAGACATAGTTATGTCCGACAATTAATCTCTGATGGAGTGATCACTATTAATTATGTAAGGTCAAGTGAAAATTTAGCGGATCCTTTGACAAAAAGTCTTACTAGAGATGCAGTAAAAAAGACCACAAAAGGGATGAGACTCAAGCCCATTAATTAGAGTCACCCATGATGGAAACTCGACTCAATGCTTGGTATAACATCAAGTCTTGAATTCAATGAGACAAAGTACATCACTAGTATATGATTGTTAGCACTATAAATAAATCCATCTTAAGATTAAAGTGCTAGGTACCCGTAATGATAAGGGAAGGATGAGTAATGTACTCTTAATAGACCCATAACATAAATATGTTAGAGTGTTATAATTACGGGAACACTCTTGATGGGATTTACCTATGTGAGTGGAAGTGTGGCCGCTTCTAGGAGCTTAAGGGCTTGGCTCTGACAGCATTCATGAAAGAGGACACAGACACATGGCCATAATAGTATCCCTAGATACTATGTATTGATCAATGTTGAAATCATTGTGTGAGATGTGTCCAATTAATCAAATGAAATAGTTGGTTCAAAGGTCAGTCTACCATACAATTTTGATTAACTTTAACATATTTTCACTAAGTGAAGGTTCAATCGTAAGATACCTTCATTTATGAAAATTGATTTCCAAGAATATCAAAATCTAAAATATTTTGAAAATGGGGGGAGATTGTTGGAACATTTTCAAATATTTATAGTGTTCCAATAACTATAAATGAATGAGTGTAATTAATCAAAAAGTTATATTATTTGATTTTTTGAAAGAGAATTATAACTATTTAAATAATATTATTTGAATAGTTATAATTAAATGAATAATTATGTGTTTATTTTAAAGATATTATTATTCAGAAAGCCACCTATTGATAAAAGATGTCTATATGAAGAGACATGAAAATTCCTATAAATAGGAATGAGATTTCATTTGGAAATCATACCAACAAATTCTAATATTCTTTCTTTTTTTTCTTTCATTTTCTAATATTATTAGATTATTCTATAAAGTGTTACTACAAAAATCCTTTATAGAAATTGAGTTTCTTGTCATACATTGCTCAGTGTATAGTGGGCTATTCTCGTCAGTGCAAAACACAAATAGTCATTGGCTTCATTGTATCCTCGAGGTTAATTTGCTTGAAACTCGTTTACACACCTAAGATAGGTGAGGACGAATATAACTTTAAAGATAGTGGTTTGATACACGCCTTGAAGCCTTGTCCTATTTATTCTACTGTTCGAGTTTCGTTTGTGTGTTCGAGATTTTTCTTATCGGAGATTTGTACTAACAAAACTCAATGTAATTTGTGTAAATAAAGTACATTAAGATTAAAATGAAAACTATGTAGTTGAATGTTTAAAGTTATAGATTTATTTTTATTTTATAAGTTAAATGATCATAGTAATATATAATAATACTTTTTGTGGAAATATGATTAAGATACTAATACAATAATTAAAATTATATTATGTGATTTAAATTTGGTTATTAAAAATGATTTTCATATAAATTTTTTAAAAAATCAAATTAGAAAACTTTAATATAAAGTTATTATGTGAAATGACTAAAGTAGTAATTTTAATTTTAGTGAATTGAAAGAATGAGAAAATTCAAGGGCTAATTGATTAAATTTAAATTGCAGATGTACTTGTCAAAAAATTTAAAAAAATTTAAAGGGGTTTAGCTTGTAAACCCCTTCATTCAACTTTAATAGTTGAAATTTTCTTTCCATACTTTTTACTTTTGCCATACATTTGAAAAAAAAAAGTTCTAACGTGTTTTCGCATAATGTCATAGCTTCTTTCAACTGTGGTCTTTCTCTTTTTTTATCACAATGTCAAAATATCTTTCAGCTATGGTCTTACTCATTTTAGGCATATAGCTTCCGGTTGGACCCATGGTCTAGCCATGATCTTTCTTTCTTACTTTTCTCGTTGTCTTCCATCTATTCCTCCATTTCACCATTCCTAAAATTGATGTGTGAACACCGCAATGTCTCCTCTGCAAGGCCTAGAGCCTCGCACATCACAGGTGCACTTAACAACACCGTATGGTGGTATATAATAGAATCACCCCTTATTCCCATTATTAAATTTGACTAACCTTTCAACATTACCCGACATTTGCACATTATTCACACACATAAGCAATCCTTTCATCGAGATGCAAATTCCACCCATATCCTGTTCGCAAACCTTTAAAGTCTTGAACTTAAACCCCAGAGGAGGGGAGGTAAGCGATGTCGATGTGGCTTCCCCATGATGTTACGAAAGGAATCATAATAAGTCGAGTCTATGGGAGGATCTAGGAAGCTAAGGAACAGAACTTCCTCGAGCCTTTGAGGCAGATACTTGCCTTTTTCTAAATATAATCAAAAGCAAAGAGGATGTATAACCCCTTGTGATGAAACATCTTCTCTGGTAGAAGAAAAAGCCTTTAGTGTTACCTAGTAGACCCTTTCTATGGTTCACCTTAAGAACAAAGACAGGGAAGGGAAATAGATTTCCCAGGGGAACAGGTAAACCACTATGTTGTAGTCGGTAGGTGTAACCCTATAAGTCAAAAATTATTGCCTTGCTTGTGCCTTCTATTAGGGATTTAATTAGTGGGCAGGCAAGGAAGGCAAAAAAAATAGAGGATTTTTTTTTCAAGATCTTAACATCGGGATAGTAAGTGAACTGCACCCCAGGAATATATATAGAAAAAGAAAAGATAAATAGGAAGAAGGGAAGCGAGAAGCAATGGGAGAATTAGTCAAACCAATGGCCTATAGACTTATGAATTTCCCTTTAATTTTCTAGGTTGTTTATAGCCCAAAGAGAGCGTAAGAGCTATGGAAAATTAAATTTATGATAAAAGGCAGTTCAAGTCCATCAATGCATGAAGGGCACCTATCAAAATCAGGAAAAGGGAGAATCCTTTAATATATCTAAAATGGGAATACTTGTCGTGTAATATCCCGAATTAGGGCCTAATTGGAATAGTAGTTTCGTGACCACAAATCCGAGATAAAAATAATTATTTTATAATTATTTTGAGGTTTATGATATGATTGCATGATTGTGTGAAAATTTCGTGACAAAATTCTATGCATAAAGTGCTTAATTTGAAATTAGGGACTAAATCGAATAAGTTGCAAAACTTGCATTCTAGAAATTTTTAGTATGAAATTACTTTGGAATATTAATGAGGAGGTCTTAAATAGAAATTTTACCAATTTTTAAAATTTTGGACAAAAATGGGCTTGTACATGAAAATTTTCAAAGAAAGGTATTAAGGGTATTTTGGTCATTTGGTAATTAAAAGATTAAAAAAAGGAAAAAAGATGGCAAAATATGTCCATCTTCTTCATTAGGACAAAAATTAAAGGGTTCTCCATAGCTAGGGTTTGTTTCAAGCTTCCAAGCTCCATAGTAAGTGATTCCAAGCCCCGTTTTTAATGTTCTTTACGTTTTTGGAGTCCCGGTAACTTGATTTAGCTTATGCTAGCAATAATTCAACCTAGGGTTCATATTTGGAAAAATACCCATAGGTGAAATTTGTGTATTTTGGTGTTTTATGATAGAATATGAGGTTTTAAATTATGCTAGACAACTTGTGCTACTCGGTTTTAAGTGAAAACGAGAAAAAGTGCTTAATCGATAAAAATACCTAATAGTTATAAGTACATGTTAGAATGAGAATTTGATGTTGCCATAGAAGGTAAAAATGATCAGCATGTCATAAAACATAAGAAAATGGGATGAAGTTTAATTCCCGAGCCTAGGGGCAAAAGTGTAATTTTGCAAAAGTTTAGGGGCAAAATGGTAATTTTTCCAAATTTCGTATTTGGGGCTGTTTTGATGAATCTATGTATTAAATAAGATTAATTTGGCATTATAGATCAAGAGAAACGAGAATCAAGTCGTGATCGAGGGAAAAACAAAGTTTACGAGGAATAGGCTTGATTGCTAATATTTTGTATCGAGGTAAGTTCATGTGTAAATGTAGTAACATAATTGTCATTTTAAGTAATTTAATGTTATTTATGTCATATGATGATTAATATCATGAAATATTATGCTTTATGGTTATTATTGAATAATATGTAAATTATGATTTGCTACCGAGTATCGGTTTCGATGTTCCGTGGAAGACGGCAAAGATGTGCAATCGAGGAAAAATCTCGTTTGAACCTTGGGAATAGATTAGAATACAAGTGACATGTCACTAGGATGGTTGGGCATCCGAGCTCGTTGAGTTGAGTCCGAGTTCACTTATGGATGCGAACGCCCGAGCTCGTTGAGTTGAGTTCGAGTTCGCTTATGGGCGGGTTACATGGTAGCTTGGCTACATATGTGGCACTTATGTACAAACTTTCCGTGTATTCGAATTATATTCCGATGTGTTCAACGGGTGAATCTTAAGAGAATAAGGAGAATGCCTAAAACGAAGGTGACATGTTGGTAAGTGTGGTAAATGAGAAATTTTGACAGGTATGTGCTTAAATCTTCGGGTTGAAAACTTGGTATGATGAAATCGTAGCATGATATTAAATGCAAATGTAACATGAATGTCTTGGTGTTGTTTATGCAAATGATGTTTTTATGTGGAACTACATGATTATGTTACTTACTATTTGCATGTGAACTTACTAAGCATTTATGCTTACTCCTTCCTTTTCCTTCATTGTAGTTTTGACAAACCGGCTTGAGAATCCGGATAGGTCGAAGACTCGTTCACACTATCCAAAGGCCTAAATTGGTAAAATGGCTTGTGTATCTTGAATGTGGCATGTATGGTTATGGTTTGGTAAGAAAAGGTTTGGAAATGAGTAGCCATTGGAATGGCCAATCTAAATCATATTTAATACTATGTATGTTTAAAATGCTATTTAGTCCATGAAAATTTATAGTAAAGTAAAATTTGCTATAAAACAAAATATTGCTGTAGCAATGACGTAAATTTGAAAAATCAATAAAAATAGTAGAAATGGACTTAAATGATGAATAAGTTATAGAATCGAAGCTTAATGAGTCTATTTTCATATGGATGGAACAAAATAGGTATATGAATGATATTCTATGAGATGTTTAAATTTTTGTGAAACAGGGCCAGAGCAATTTCTGGATCCCCTGTTCTGACTTTGAAAATTCACCATAAATTTTATAAAAATAATTAGAAGTCATGCTTTATATGTACAGGTTCCTTTTAGAGTCTAGTTTTAATATAAATAAATGGCATAGTTATTGAAACTCTGTACAGAGAGATATCTGATTCGTAATACACAGAGGTCAGAGCAGTCATACCCTGAAATAGGGGAGACTTTAACTAATAAACTGTACTAATTGGCTAGACAAAAAATTCTAGAAAAAAATTAGTAAATAGATATATGAGTCTAGTTTCAGGAAAAATTTACATAATTGGATTTCGAGTTTCAGAACTCAAGATATTAATTTTTAAGTGACTGTGATGCAGTTATCCAGCTTGTCTGGAAATTTTAAAAATAAATTGTTTAAGCTGTTTAATTGATGAAATTAAGTTTAGTAACACCTCGTGCTCGACTCCGGCGACGGTCTCGGGTACGGGGCGTTACATGTCGACTGTTTCCAAATATGATGTAGCCCTCATAAACTAAAACTAGTCATAGGATTGTTCAATGACAAACCTTTTTGAGAAAATCTGATGAATTTTCATCACCATTAGAGTAGACCTCCAAAATCCAAGCGTTAACTTCAATACCTCACCATGGTAGTGAAGAAAACATTTAGTGGCCAAGATTAGTTGCCTTGTGCCAGGAAGAGACTGACCAATTAAGATGGGCTGGGTTAATGTACAAACAAATCTAGGAAGTGCGGGTTACCACCAGGGTCAAAAATCGCAAAGTAGATAGATAGGCAATGTTTACCTTAAAAACGTCCACCAGATTAAGGTTGCAAAGAAAACCTAAGGATGAAAGTGCATCCAATGACGGGCAGGTCAAATAGCCGCTAATCTACAGTATCCATATTCTGTTAAGTATTTAGAGGCCCACAAAACGGGCGGAGAAAAAATAACGAGAATGTATGAAAGAGGAACCAAGTTGAAAATTCCGGTAAAAGTACACGGTAGTTACCCACGCGAACCTTAAGAGAGTGAGAATGAACAAAAGTTTCTCTAAGTTCGCCTCGTTGGCAAAGTACGAAAGGAAATTTCGAGGATGAATCTTTTTGGAGTGGGAGAGTTGTCACGCCCAAATATCCACTAAGTCCAGAAATTAAGAGACAATTGAGGGATGAAATTGGAAGAATCCAAAAGTTGGAAATCTCTATCGAAAAGTTAGGAAAAGTGGGGAACGATATTGGACAAAGGTGAAATCTAATTCAGGTTCGATTAGATTAGAACCAGCTGGTCCCATAGTGAGGGACGAAATGAATGGTAACGGGTAAATTTTACACAGTTGAAGCTCGTGCAGATAAGACTATAAATAACAAAGAAATGACTTCCTGGGGAACTTCTTCTTCAATATGTTTCATTTTTCATCTCCTTTGTTGGTTGCTCCGACGGAGAGATAGCTGTGGAAGCTCTGCATGGGGCAATTATCATGAGATTTGAGTAAGAAAAATAGATAATTCGGTAAGCTGGTAAGGTCTTGAATCCTTCAGTATGCGTAAAATTTAAGAATCACAGTTAAGGCCTTTCAGAAATCATTTAAGGATTCTGTATGTTTCTAGAAACTAAATTTAAAATGAGATTAATGATTTTAACCCATGACTTGTGTAACCCCTCAAACTAGCCCTAGACATTACGACCCAATCGGAGCAATTACATTGGCCATGAAGATAGACAAAACCTTTTCATAAGAAAAATCTATTTGTCCTTGAAACATGTCATTTTGAAAATATCATGTTCTTTTCAATAAAATGTATTTGTTCCTTTTTATTAAAAATACTTGTATTATAACTTAGTTTTAAAAATACATTTGCAGTGAATACTAATTCCTAAAAAAGTTTAATAATCATTTAAAACTGAAATCCAACATAAGCAATCCATGCAATAATTCCAAAATATCATAAAGGAAAAATCCCCATGCCACAGTCCACAATTTAAAATAAAGTCCCAAAAAGTTATTAAAATAAATCTAAACTAAAGTCCATAAAATGATATAAAGTCCATAATTTATTAAAAAGTTCACATCTGAGAGCATCACCAAAAATGTGCAACCGAGTCCTAATTACGAGGATTACCTAAAACATACACATAAGATGGGTGAGCTTACAAGCCAATGTGAGATCATCACAAATATATACATATCAAAATATCAATCTTAACTTATCGATCATCATAATAATCACAAGTTCTAACACCGATACTTATGCATGAACATGTCGATGCATATTCTAAAAGGATGCACATTTTATAAAATTTCCTACCCATCTCCGCTACACACCAATATCGAGTTCCCTATAACCCGTCCATCCAATAGCACACCATTTGTGGACAAGCCACCACATAATCACCGATTAACAGCCATATAAAACATTGTGGACAAACCACCACATAATTCTCAATAACAGCCACATAATCGCAGATAAACTGTGACATAACTTCTACCTTTCACAAAACCAACCCCATGCATATGATATGACCATTTTCAAATTTAACACATATAATCACTTTTCGTATTTCCCATGTAGTCATGCTCATAGTCGCATATTTCTCAATTTTACACATTTGCATGTAAACATGCTCACATTTTCATATATCATATAATATTCAATTTTTATTCACTTTAGCATACTTTAATATATTTTCATATTAAATCATGGATCTCATCACACACATATATATATAACACATATTAGATCATCAAATATCAATGAAGCCATGTATCACATAACATAGAGATGAGATTTGCACACATATCATCATCACATACATCAACAGATCATAAATCATAGTTTTCATGAACTAATAATTTTAGGAACACTTAGTTGGAATTTCCTTATGATGAGTTTTTCAACTCCGCTTTGAGTACTTCGTGTACTCTCAAATAATTATTTAATAGCATTTTATTAAAATAAAAGTAGCACGTTATACTCAAATCAAATATTTAGATCCCATACCTTATATTGAAGATTTGATTACTGCAATCCTATTAGAAGAGGTTTCGCTTGGATCTAAACCCAGTAGATGAATCTATCGCATCAAACACCTATTTTAGTTATAGATCTATCGAATGCATCTAATTACTTAAAGACTAATCATTGAAATAATTCTCACCAATTACTTACCCTTAAATAGAGACTTAGATTCGATGCCTTCGTTATCACACTAAGGATCTCTTGGATTAGCGTTGTTTGATCCTTCAAAGAATATAGGAACAAAATGTTAACACATGAAAAAAATGTGTCTTAACACCATTCGGCTATGAGGAAAAAAAATAGAAAGGAAAGAATGTTCCCAACACCCATCATGTACTTACACTACTCAACAATACTACGAGATCATTGATAAGTCTTGACGAAGGAGCGGAGAGGTTTAACGATCTACAAAAATATATGATCGATAAGTCTTGAACACAAAATAATTAAAATAAGACAATTGAATTCTTAAAGAAGATGGGAGAGATCGAAAGGGAAAGAAAGAGGGGAAAAATTGAATCCCTATGGAAATAACATTGGCAACGGTGGTTCGACGATGGTCCGACGGTGGTCTGATGAGGAAAGAAAAAATATAAAAATAGTGGGAGGGTTCGGACACAATATTGAGAGAAAAGAGAAAAGAAAAGGAGTAGTGGAGGAAGGTTTTCCCACGGTGGTTCGCGACGACTCACAACAATGACGGTGACGATGAAGGGAGGTGATCAAAAAAAAAAAGAGGAGAAGAGAACCTTGGACAGTGGTGTAGAGATGGTGAAGCTATAGCTCGCAGTAGAGGAATTTTAAGTGGTGGTTGAATGTGGTGGTTGTTTGTTAAAAATAAGATAAAATGAAAAAGGAATAAGTGAAAAAAATGAGAATATGAAAGCAAATGAGTGGTATGGACGGCAAGGAGGTGGGGTAAGCTTGGTCAACTATGATCAGGTTCATTGATTCATAGCAAATAGGCAAGAATGAAGTGAAAGGAAAGAGAGGGAATATAGGAGCATAAAAAGAGAAATGATTCCTCCTAAACATGGAAACAATGGGGTAGACGGCAAGCACATTATGTACATGGAAATTGTGTTAAAAAATTAAATAAAAAAATGAAAACAATGGGGCTTGAACTTAATACCTCTAAGATACTTAAAAGCACTTAACCACTTAACCAATTCACCTCATAGAAAATAGTGTGAGGAAATGGATTCGAACATAAGTCACCATAGACAGCTTCACCACTACTCAACCACTATACTTGATATTTATAAATATCAAAAGATCATCTAAAATAAATAAAATTTGGGTGAACACTCTCTCAGACCTAATTTCTACTAACCAGGTTTTGGGGACGTAAGAAATTGGTTGTCTTGTTTAGCTACCAGGAGAATGAAAGCTCCAGCATTCAAAAAAGTTAAGCGGACAAGACGAAAAAATGTCTGGTGAGTTTCTATGCCCCTTTCTAGGATGTTGTAGGAATAGCCTAAGTTTTATAATGATCCTTGTATAATTTGGCGTGTTTCATGTTACTACGTATACATGATTATGTGCTTGTGCTTGTTTGTGTGAATAATGTGTATGTCAGGGAATGTTGAAGGGCTAGTTGAAGTTAGGAATGAGAACAGGGTGATTCTGTTAGATACCGTTATACGTTGTTTTTGAGTGCACTCGTGATATGTGAAGCTCCAAGCCTTGCAAAGGGGACGCTGTGATGTTAGAACATCAAGGTTAGGAACTATGAAATGGATGAATGGATGGAAGACAACGGGAAATGTAAAAAAGAAAGATCATGGCTAGGCCATGGGTCCGATCGGATGCTATACGTCTGACCGGTTGCATGCGTGCGCATTAAAAAAAACTAATTTATGAAACAATTTTTAAAGTTTGATTTTACTGCAAGCATACAGGTTAGTTGTAATATTTAAAGTGTTATAATGAAACACCGAAGTATTCAAAGGATCAAACCCAAAGGAAGAGGCGATTGAGTAATAACTAGCATACACAATAGAGGTTAAGTGGCTACTAGTACGATTTTATATTATGACGATTCATAAAAGATAAGTTTGCAAGAAAATTAAATATTCTACACCAGGGACTAAATTACAAGAAATGTAAACTAGAGGGACTTTCTTGAAAATGACTAATGGGGGTTGGTTGACTTCGATGTGGTTCACCAAATCTTGGACTAGGAACATAAATTGCGTAAATTACCAAATGGCTCCATTTTATCTTTCGATCTCAATTTTACCGACTTAAGACAAATTAAGCCCAGTTTATCTTCCGATCTCATCGATTAATCCAAGAAAAACAAATGAGTGCACGACAAGATTACCTTTTGGTCTCACTTTATCTTAATACCTTAAGCTCGTCACTACCTAAGTTCTTAGTTCTATTCAAATTAGTCCAATTTGTTACAATTTAATCCTTTTTCCAAAGATTTTAGTTTATTTACATCTTCATCAATTAACCTCCTTAAAGATTTAGCTATACATACTCAAAGTCAAGAAAATAACATAACAATAGAAAACAAAGCAGCTATGAAAGTAAAGCTTAAGAAAAATGTGAAAGTTGAGGTTTTTATGCAAGAAAACTTAAATAGCATGAAATCAAAAGTATTTAATAAAGAAAATTGAAGTGGTAAACATAAAAGGAAAAAGTTTTAACAGATTTGAAATAAAATCAACTGAAATACATTAAACTAAAGCTTAAAGAGTCTTGAAAACAAGGTACAGGGACTGGAAATGTAAATAAACCTTAACTACAGTGTTCACTAACTTAACTAACATCAAGAACAAGAAAAATATGCAGAAGAATAAACTCTAATCAAAGGTAGAATAAGAGAAAAATAAAAACCCAAGAAAAGTGTAGAGTAAAGAAAACTTAGAGAAAACTAAATATAAAATTAAGCTAAAATGTGTCTCTCCTCCTTAGCAATTTTTGGTTTTTTTGAATAATGTTCGGATGACTTTTTTATGCTAAAATTGCCCCTACATGAGTCTTGTATGATTGGTGGGTCGGGTAGACAAAGGTTTCCCTTTTTGTCCAATTTTGTCCCTCTAACGAAAGTGATATCGTAATACCCAAAAGAGGATATCACGATCTCTTGGGAAATGTTGAACTTGGGGTCTTCCTTGAAAGGTGGATATCGCGATACCTAAATAGGATGTCACGATACCACTAAATGATCTCCTTGGTCTTATATACTGTTAGAGGCATCGCGACTCCAGGGGTTGAATATTGCAATAACCTTTTTTTAAATGTCGTTATCACTCGTTTTTTACTTTCGACACATCCCTACATTAGTCAAACACACGTTAGACCTCCCAATGACACTATCGACCAATCTGGGACAAAAAATAGACAAAAACAAGATATTTTCACTTGTTACCCAAAAAATATAAAAATACAAATATAACAAAAAACTAAACTAAAAACTCTATTTTGCTCGAGAAAAAGCTCCTTAAGTATGTTGGAACGCCTAATTTTCCGTATCGATTTGCGGTAGATCAATGCCTAAAATGAGTAAGACTATATCTAAAAGATGTTATGACATCATGATAAAAATGAGTAAGACTATAGCTGAAAGACGCTATGGCATCATGTGAAAACACGTCAAAATGGTTGAATAGGACTAAGACCATGGCTGAAAGATGTTATGGCATCCTTTGATAATCCTTCGGGTTAATAAACAAAGGGTTATTTTGTGTAAGACTATAACTGAAAGACGTTATGGTATAACTGAAAGACGTTATGGCATCATAAATAGTCTACGAGGATGTTAAACACAGGATAGTCCGTCGGAACAGTAAACATGAAAATTTTGAAGTGTAAGACCCTAGCTCGACTATGGCAGCATAGAGAGTCTGTCGGGAAGGTAAATATGGGAATATATACATAAGTAAAAATACAAGTATTGGTGAGTGAGTCTAAAGAATCCATGGGACGAAGCAAAAAGAATAAGAAAGGGAAACAGTTCGCTTGTACGGTAACCATAAAGGCCAGTGAGGCAATAGGGTGAAAACCCAACATGAAGTGGTCATGAAAAATGACGAGCCAGTAGTTTCCTAGTGTGTAAGCAAACAAAGAAGGTTTCCCTGAGGATCACAGATAAGGATCTGCCATTAAGAATCTTCAGGGGATGCTTAGGGGCCCTAGATACTAAAGAGCGTTTGAAAATAGACCAAATAGATTGTAAGGGAAAGAAGGGTTAACTAGAGCCCAATAATAGAGGGAGTTACCCAACAAGGGAAATATATTGTAAAATTCCCAAAAATGGGGTTGGAATTGTCGAAAATCAACACATAAGAGGAATTGTAAGCTCAACTGTCACGCTAGTGACAGTTTGCTGTATACGGTAGGCTTAAGAGGATCTCTATGGACGAGCATGTTACGTACATAAGTATGGTACCACAAATTAAAGCGGATTACAAGGAAGTGACTCAATCTCTACCCATCTTAAGAGAGATTTAGTCTGCCAGAATAGCAAAAGACCGAAATAAGTTATCTCGACAGTTGGGATGTCTGCAAATCTTTAGGACCATGGTAAGTGGAGGAGCTCACCTTGGACCAAACAAAATTGAAATGGTAGTCCAGGGGGATTTATTCAAGGATTAGTAAATGTATAAGTGGAAAAAAAAACTACCTTGCAGAAACATGGAAAAAGGAAAAATCCACACTAGGAATAAATGGAAGAAAGGATACAGAGTAAAGAAATGATAGAATTCGCAAAGATGGTGAGATAATCAGAAGGTCTATCAAGGTTGAACGAAGGCTGATAGAATGGTCAGAAGGTATCTATGCAATGATCTATCCGCTAATAGATAGGATCAGGAACAAGATAGTACGCTCGATGGGTTTAAAAGGTTTTTAACAAGATTATTGCAAATTTCATAAATAGGAAATATAGTATGTTTTTAACTTAGTGAGATCTTAGTATGAACAATAACCCGATTCGATTGTAACGCCGCACCTAGATCCGACTATTGGGTTAAGTGAAGGTGTTACAATAAGAGTTTAATCTAACTAGCCCATATATCAATTTGTAAAACTGTTAGAGTTTAGAAAGTTACCACTATTGTTTTCTTGAATTTTTAGGTACTAAATTGATAAATTTTAAGCCTAGAGGTGAAAAGGGACTAAATTATGAAGTTAATTGATAATTTTGCACATTAGAAACTAATATGCAAAAACTGTAAAATTGGTTGTAGGATTAGGAATAGGAAATCCCTAATGGACTAGGGTGAAATCAAAATTCAAATTTGAATTTAAATTTGAAAGTTATGTTAGTCCCGATTTTAGGGACTAAATTGAATAAAATGCACACTTTGTATAAATTTTTGTTTGATCCTGAAATTGGTGATTATTGATGAAATTATATGTTTATATTAATCAGTATCTAATGTCAACCCAAAATCCGCAAAAAGAAAGGGAAAAGTTAAAGCCATCTACGAATAACTCAAAGTTTTCAATAAGTATTTCTATAGTCTAATTCTTAATTAAATGACGTGTCTTTGTGCCACTTTACATTGTAAATTGTCTTATTGAATAATTGAGGATGAATTGAATTATATTGAGGTACATTGAGGTTAATGTTGATACAATGACTAAAGTGAATAAAGTAGAAATTATAGATATAACTCTATATCAAAAATTTGTATGAGAAATTAGTTGAAGCTTATTGAAGCATTTGTTAACTGGTGACTATTGTTTTGTGAACTATAAATTGATTCGTGTGAAATGATAGAAATGACGAATGATAAACTTGAATTGAGAAGCCATAATTGTCGGGAAATCTGGGGTGGTAAGTCATTGTCGTCGAGATGGCATGTCATCGTTACCGGGAAATCCAAGATGACAGAATTGTAATAATAAACCATCGTTATTGGGCAATCTGAGGTGGTAAGTCATCGTTGCCAAACAACTCAAGGTGGCATATCATTATTACCGAGCAATTTGGGATGATAGAGTTCTATCAATAAACCATCATTGTCGAGCAACTCAGGGTGGTTGGTTATCGTAGTCAGGCAATTCGGGATGACAAATCAAAGTAAGTTGAACATGAACTCATGAGCTTGGAATATTGACTAAAAGGTAACACAGTTTGTGATTTTATGATCTAGAGATGTATATTAAATGATATTTCATGCTTGAGTTATAAGGAACAAAGTTTTTAGATGGTCATTCTATGTATTGTGAATTATACCATCTCTTTATACTGTGTCAGATTATAGGAATACTACTGAGAGATATACTCATCATACAGTTTTGTTTTTCGTGCATAGGTTAGGTTCTGTTCGTGATTAGGTTCTGTTCGTGATTTTGACTATCGGGTCGAGTGTCAGGGTGTTACAACTACAACTTCTATCAATTTATATTAGTGCTTTGAAAGTTTTCAACAAAAAAAATAAATATATATTTTTAAATAAACTCAAACAATTTATTTATGAAAAAATAAATGTTCAAACATAAACCATTTTTGATTCTATATGCAATCCGGTAAAAAATGAAATTCTTGATGTCGTTTCTATCAAAGTACATAAAGATGGTTTTTTTAAAAATTAGAAAGTTGTGACCTTTTCTAGTTTGAGAGATTTAGATATCAATGAAACGCCAAATTTGTCAAAGGCTTATCCAAAAACTTCTTTTTTTTATTTTTTTTTCCATTGCTATGAAATTTAAAAACATGTTGAAGTATGTATATTTCTTTAGGAAAAAATAAGTAGGTTTGATGTGTTTATATTAATTTTTTAATTATTGTTCATATTTGGTAAAGGGTTATTTGTATAAGCTTTTTATGTGCTTATATTAATTTTTTAATTATCGTTCATATTTGGTAAAGGGTTATTTGTATAAGCTTTATAGTATAAACTATTCTTTAATTAATTAAGCATAAGAATAATTTTTTTAAAATATTATTACCATTTTTATCTTTTAATTTAAAATAGTAAATAAATATAGAAAACTATATATGCATTATTGTAAAATACTATACAATTAATATTTTTTATGTTAATTGTGTTATTTATAAAATAATGATAATAACTATGTTATTATATCTAAGTAATTAACTTAACATTGATTACTAATTTATTATTATTTAATGAGAATAGTTAAATTATGGTCTGTTTGAACAGCTCAAGGTAATTGAATGAAAGTTTAATTATTACCCTAGTAATTACACTTTATTGTAATTATAAAGAATTATAATTTTTTAGACGTATTTGGCCAAAAGAGTGTAATTACATTGTAATTCCCTATGTAATGTTGGGTTATTCTTTTTTTTAATATTTAACATAAGCTCCTTTTCGTCAAATATTAGTCCTTGACCTCATCATCATTTGAATCCACATCATTAAAATTATCAAAATCTCTTTCTTCCATATACTCTTCGAAGTGTAGGTCATCCTAAATTCACCTATGAATGAAGCTATGAAGGATGCAACATGCTAATACAATCTAACCTTATTTTTTTTAATGTTATATTAATGTGATGTTGTTAATATGAGAAATATTTTTTAGAATAACAAATATCTTATCAACCACGTTTTGAAACCTTAAATGTCTCAAATTAAAGAATTCACGAGCTGTCTCTAGTACAATAAAACCTTTTGTAATTACATAATTAACATCTACCATATAATACTTGGGTTCATGGTGCAAATAGCCTATAGCTTTAATTATACAAACTTATATTGTAACATCCTATAACCAACCCAAATTACTAGATTCGAATATTGGCTGCTACAAAACTTAAACATTTAACAAAAATTTTACTACAAGCGTAAAGCCATTCTAAAACATGTTTCTTATTCTTTTATTTACTATTCTTAGAATAAAAGATTAATGAAATAAAATGTCTAATAATTACATCAAATTTTCAAAAATGGCATATGACGTTACAACTTAAAACTTTGTTAAAAAAAGACTTTTCATGGCGTGGAGTACTAAGCGTCATATTCCTAAGTTGTCCCCTATATGCATAATATCGCAACTCGAACTGCTACCCTGGCACATTCCTTCCTAGCTTGGTCCCTCCTAGCGTACCACATCTTCAATCAAAACCTATACCAAAACAAACGCTAATAACTTCAAGGAACTTAGTGAATTTTAATTCAAGTTACCTTTGAATGTTTACTGTTGATTTCCACAACTTGAATATTCTGAATCTCTTTTCAGTCTTTGGTGGTTACTTATACTAATATTGGCATTTACATATACGTTGACTTCTATACTTGTCCACCACATACATAATTCACTCATTAGGCAGATTATAGATTACACCATTCATTACAGATCTCATTTCCTTTTCAGAAGCGAATGCATTCCTCAAAAGGATATTCATGCAAAATCTACTTTCGACATTTTCTCACACAGACAGATGTTGAACACTTCACCCAAGATGGTGCACTCTCTGATATTATTCTTGGCAAATACTTATACTAATTGATCTTTTAAGGTAAGCTTCGCACAAATCCTACTTTTGGCAGATTCTCATATTGAATTTGGTAACTCTCAGCATGCCAGTCAGATCATATCTTAAATCATATCAGTCTACTACTCATTCTGATGGATGAAACATTCCCAGTCATCCTAGGGAATCCTAGATAACCATGCTACATATCACGAGGACGTCTATAAACTCCAAAATATATACATATTTAAGCGCTCTTTTATTTATAAATTACACTAATTTTGAGTACAAATACAACACTTTCTATGATTTTATACTGGATTTCATTATATTTTATCATTTCTATGGAATGTGTTAAGATCATGAATTTTATGTTAAATACATTTTATTTTGTTATTTTTTGGGATAATTAGGCTAATGGAAAGGTTGGTAGATTTTTTTGTTGTATTTGGGTCTTAGACAGGTACAGGTTGAAAGATTAATAGTTCAGTCATATAGACTTCAAAATGGTAATAATCCCATACGAATTCCAAGGAGGCCAGTATTACCTAAACAAAAGGCCCAAAACCATTCCTTACCTACCCATTTTACCAAGAAAACAAGTAGGCAAATTATCCACCACTAAAATTAATAGTCCTTAACCAACCTTTCAAACTCCTAAATATAGCAGATATGACCTAAAATTACACAAAATAAAATCAGCACAATATCTTCCTTAATCAAGCCTTCAATCGTCCAACTACTGCTAAAAATAATAGTCAAAAGGCCACCACACTTGGACCACATATGGTCAGCCATGCATAGAGAGAACAAAGGTAACTTACTTGCTAAAAATAGTAAGGAAGACTCATTCTTCCTCAACACAAGGGAGGGCAACCACTAGGAGAGGGATTCAAGCAACCTTCCTTGCTACATTTAGCAAGAAAGACTTAGTCTTCCACCATAGAGGGGACGACTCAAGCATGGGAGATTAGGGGAGATGAATTTGCTATTTTTGGCATGGTTTTGACAACTATAAATAGGGCATTCATCCATTCATCAAAAGAACACAACAACAACACATCTTGATATACACAAATTCACTCCCATGATTATTAAGTGTTTTCTGCCTTTCTTATGGCTTGCTAGACACTTAGTCCACAAAATAAGGCAATCACTTGCCAAAATGAAAACTGCTAGGAGATCAACTTGAAGGTGTTTAGGTGATTTTTAACCTAAATATGATGAGGAAAGCCACCATGGGAAGTCGCAAGGAGCAGCCACAGATAGCTCCCTACACTGAGTTGTGTACTCTTCGCATTATGAAATGGTCATGGATAGCCCCCTCGGCTACTCTTTCTTATCCTTCTCTTTCTGTTAAATTATTATTTTCTATGTCGGGAGCCTAGATTGCATCTCATCTTTATATTTTTAGTTTAATATGACATGACTTAATTTTATTTATTCAAAATAGATACGAATCTTGATTTGAGTTCATTAGATATTTGTTTCTTGAATATTATGTGCAAATAATTATTTCATTCATTTAGGTTTAAAGCATGTTTATACTTGTGAATGTATGTCCAACATTTATAAGTTATTGAATTAACTGTTTAATCTGGGAAGAGGTAATAGTTAATAGACATAAAATCTAAATGGTGCATATCATGTCGATTTCAAAAGATAATTGTTGTATGCATAAATTGTGTAAGTGCTCAAAAGGGTGATTTCTAATTTAGTTTTTTTACATAAGGATATGCCAACTAACTTAGGGACATAATAGGACTTTGGAAGAAGCTTATGCTTTAATTAAAATAAGTTTAATGAATTTTCATATTGCCACGAATCTCTCGTAATATTCTTTTTATGATTTCTAATGAAACCTTGTTGAAGTGTAATATTTTATTTTAGTTTATTCATGTTATGTTATTTTATGCCTTGTGTTTATTTCCTATTGTGATCATTTTTGCAATGTATGTTGTTTTGTTTTGTTTTGTTTTGTAGGTATTTGAAAGCTGATTTAATTCTTTAATTTAAATTGCAACATTCCATCAAAATTAATCTTCTTTATCTTGTTTAACCAAATTGATTGAAAATTAACTTTGCAACTAATTATCACACAGTCCCTGTGGAGGCAATAACTCTTTTACTTACTACTTATTACTTCTACAACCGTGTACACTTGCATGTAATCACGCGACAATACAACATCCAGGTTTGGCAGACAACTTAGACTATAAATAACCTTTATATATAGCGTTTAAATATTCAGATTTCGCTGATGCCATAGAATTTAGTTAACTTCTATACATAATGTGGATTTGCTCAGACTTGACGGACACTTACATCACCCCTAATCTTGAGTACACTAAATTGCATACTTCGACAGATACTGTAGCGAACTCGTAGAACAGGAAACCGTAAAATAAACTCCTTCAGAACTACTTTAAATGAATATCTAGACCTCACCACAATGATGATTATCAGTTACTAGCCACTTGGGCGTCACAGAATATGCCACAAAGGCGTCAAAGAATATGTCATAAAGGCATCACAGAATACTAGCCACTAAGGCCTTTCAAAGAACTTACTGATTTACTCTCCTGACAAACCTCATCTCAGTTGATGCCATGGGCCTCACCCACACGGTCTTGCACGTTTCTTCATGTCGTGATCTGCCAATGCAGCTTACAACGCACCGGAGGCTACACTATGAACATCCTCATTGTCATAAAATGTCATGAGTCTCTATTATATGGTCTTACGCATTTTTTTTTATGATCTGCCAGTCTGGTTAGCAATGTACCTACTCTTCTGAAGGCAAAACATACAGATGCATTACTCATTTAACACAGAACACACTTAACTAGATTTCATTCACACTTTCGAGAAATTTATACTCTCTAATACCAAATCTCACATGCATACATACCACATATCATCTTATTCATACAACACATTATATACCTCATTTGCAAACATGTAGAAAATTTATGATACTTCACACACACATACCATCACTAGTTATCCGAGAAGACATCAACATATGAATAACCATTATAAATTATCATACATGAGTCAAGATAAAGACTCACCTAAAACTCACCTTCACTTTAACTCTGAGTTTCTGTTCCGATGATCCTACCCGAACCAGCAGTAGCAACTGCTAATAGATTATGGAACTTCTATTAAAATCTCATTTACAGACAGTTTACTAACATCTCAATTACAGACGACCCCCATGTAGCACCTCCTATTCACACCCTACTATTTTTATGCCTTTTAACATCCTTACACTTTCAAAATCTCAACATGCAGAGTTATAAAACTTACCAGAAGATTGAAACTCTCACTGATTCAACCAAAAATCTTAGCTTCCAAACCTAACGAAGAAGAAGAGATTGTTTAGGTTTAGGAAGAAGAACTAGAACATAGAGCAAAAAGAAAGAAAGACCATCTAAAATGTTCCTTTCCCACTATATATACTCAGTTCCTCTTAGTGGATCTTGACAAGTATCAAATCCATGCAAAAAATGTCCCTTAAATGCCCTACAAAAATCAGGAAAATTATAAAAGAGAACTCGGTATAGATGCAATTTAATCAGTTAATCCATTTAGTTGACTCCCAACCAATCACGTTACATAACCCATCTTGCATAGCGTTCGAGCAAGCTAGGTGTACCATACATTTGGCGGTAACACTCATAAGGCGTGCTCTTGAAGATGATCTAATCTTCCAAAAAATTTTCATACACTTAGTAGGTGCTTCATACTCAGCCAAAACTTTGAGGCGTGCTATTTGTTTGTCATACTCTTCCTTCAATTGAAGAATACGCCGAAATTAAATCCTTAGATACTTCTACAGGCGAATACTTTATGCACCAAATTTTAGTTTGTCAGAAATCTGTAAAATGGCGGACTATACTACCATAGTGCATCAAAACAGAGACCATTCACATCTATTTGCCTTTCTCTTAGATCCCCAAATTTTGGGGTGTGACATATATAAACTTAATTTAGAGAAAAAATTATGCTAGGTCATTACAATATTTTTTATAATATGTAAATTAAGTAAAAAATAATATAAAATTTATAAGAGAATAACTTATATTAGAATGATCCTAAGCAGCTTAGTTTTTAGGCATTAATAAAATCAAGCCAAGATAAAAATATAAATATATATACATCCATAGACAATCTCTTCCCTAACTTAATTTACTTTAATTAAATTATTTAAAAAATAAATAGTCAAACTTAATTAGGAATTAAATTCATAGCAAAGACGATTCCTTTCCTCTTGCAACCCTCTCATGTTTCTATGAATTCTTGAGAATAATATTTATTGTTTTGGCATTTTGATCCACAAAATACTATTGAAGCAATGAACTCATGTTTTTATGACTTTCATTTTTAATGTTTTTATAATTGTTTTCAGAGCCTAAACAGTTTCCTTATGCAGCTGAAGGGCTTCGCACCCATCAGTTCTTGTAAAAAATTGCAACTTTTGTTTTTCATGTTTTAATATACTTTTCTTCATGAAACTTCTACAAAGTTTGTAGCAGATATTTAAAAGCCGAAACAACTGCATATACTGAAAATATTGTGAAAATAAAATAGGCTAAAATAAAATAAAGAGCACACAATTTTTTACATGGAAACCCTTTCGGGAAAAAACCACGGGCGGAGGAGAAGAAAACTCACTATGTCGAATTCGAATTAATACAAGAGGAATAGACTATGTCTATTTATAGGCTTGTAAAGCCATATTCTAGTAAGACTAAAACACCTTCTTCTAATCAATATCAAATAGATGAAATTTAATAAGGTTTAAAAAACCTTATTCTAAAAATAAAATAAAAGAAGTGTAATTCTATATGGATTCTTCTTTTATTTTATTTTACCACTATATTTTATTTAAATAAGGATTCGGGTCACTTAATTCTAACAATCTCCACCTTGACACGAATTCTCAATGAACAAGTTCTTCTTCGCGAACTCTCAACGAACAAGTTCTCCACCTCTTCCATAAAACCCTTAAGGGTTTAACTTCAACAATGAACACCAACCAAGTTTGAGCAATGCTCAAACTTGGTTATAGGAAGTGACTTAGTCATCATATCTGCAGGATTTTCATGAGTACTAATTTTGCTCACAACAATATCACCACGAGCAATAATATCACGAACAAAATGATATCGAACATTAATGTGTTTTGTTCTCTCAAGAAACATTTGATCTTTTGTAAGAAAGATGGCACTCTGACTGTCACAAAATATTGTGCTGATTTGAAGGTCTTCATTGAGTTCACTAAAGAGTCCCTTCAACCAAATAGCTTCTTTACAAGCCTCAGTAATCGCCATGTACTTAGCTTCAGTGGTAGACAAAGCGACTATAGTTTGCAAAGTGGCTTTCCAACTGATTGCACAACCTCCGATTGTAAAGACATAACCTGTGAGAGATCTTCTTCTATCAAGGTCTCCAGTAAAGTCAGCATCAACATACCCAATGACTCCATCTTCAGTTCTTCCAAGCGTAAGCAAACATCAGTAGTACCTCGTAAGTATCTTAAAATCCACTGAACTGCTTTCCAGTGTTTTTTACCGGGATTCACCATATATCTGCTAACTGCACTGACTGCATATGATAAATCTGGACGTGAACAAACCATAGCATACATGAGAGATCCCACTGCACTAGAGTATGGAACATGTGACATGTACTCAATCTCATCATCTAATTGTGGAGACAAAGCCGATGAAAGTCTGAAATGGGCTGCTAAAGGAGTACTAACAAGCTTAGCACTCTGCATATTGAATCTGCAAAGAACTTTCTCAATGTACCCCTTTTGACTTAGGTACAATTTACTTGTTTTTCTATCTCTGAGAATCTCCATACCAAGTATCTTCTTTGCTGGTCCTAAATCTTTCATCTCAAATTCTTCACTTAGTTGGGCTTTGACCTTTCTTATCTCTCTTTTATCTTTTGCTACTATCAACATGTTATCAACATAAAGAAATAGATACACAAAAGAACCATCACTATTTTTCTTAAAGTAAACATAGCTATCAAAACTACTTCTTTTGAAATCATGAGAAGTCATAAAGGAATCAAACCTCTTGTACCACTGTCTTGGTGACTGTTTCAAACTGTAAAGGGACTTTTTCAACAAGCAAACATAGTCCTCTTTTTCTAAGACTGTAAAACCCTCTGGTTGTTGCATATAAATGTCCTCCTCAAGTTCTCCATACAAAAATAAAGTTTTTACATCTAACTGTTCAAGCTCCAAATCATGCATGGCCACAATACCAAGCAAAGCTCGAATCGAACTATGCTTAACAACTGGGGAGAACACATCTGTGAAGTCCACTCCTAGAATTTGACTGTAACCCTTTGCAACAAGCCTTGCTTTATATCTGGGTTCTTCAACTCCTGGAGTCTTTTCTTTCTTTTTAAACACCCATTTACAACGAACAGCCTTTTTACCTTTAGGAAGTTTCACAAGATCCCATGTTCTGTTTTTGTGGAGTGATTCCACTCCTCTTGCAACTTTATTCTCAATTTTTGTACTGGCTTGAGGAGTCGACTCTGTATTAATCTGATGCTCCACCTGCTTTTGATTTTCTTTATTGGAAGAGTCTTTAAGAGATAAGTTAGGTATCATAGCAGTTTCATCAAAAACAACATCTCTGCTAATCACAATTTTTCTATTTTCAGGACATCATAACTTATACTCTTTTACACCAGCTTTATAACCAAGAAAAACACATTTAATGGATCTCAGTTCCAATTTTCCATTATCAACATGAGCATACACAGGACACCCAAAGATCTTTAAATCAGAATAATTAGTAGGATTACCAGACCATACCTCTTGTGGAGTCTTTTTCTCAATGGCAACAGATGGAGATCGGTTGATCAAAAAACATGCAGTAGAGGTTGCTTCTGCCCAAAACGACTTCGGTAAGTTGGCATTTGACAACATACATCGAACCTTTTCCATGATCGTTCTGTTCATTCGTTCTGCAGTGCTGTTTTACTGTAGAGTATGACGAACTGTCAAGTGTCTCATGCTCCCTTCTGACTTGCATAATTTATTAAACTTATCAGAACAGAACTCTAAGCCATTATCTGTGCGGAGGTATTTTATTTGTTTTCCCGTCTGTTTTTCAATCATAATTTTCCAAGACTTAAATACGGAAAACACATCGCTTTTCTGCTTTAGGAAGAACGCCCAAACTTTTCTGGAAAAATCATCAATAAAGGTTAGCATATAATTAGCTCCACCTCTCAAAGGCACTCTGAATGCCCCCCACAGATCAGAATGAATATACTCCAACATTCCCTTCGTGTTATGAATTCCTCTGATGAATCGAACTCTCTTTTGCTTCCCAAAAACACAATGCTCACAGAAATTTAGTTTACAAATTCCTTGCCCATCAAGAAGTCCTCTTTTGTTCAATTCTACCATGCCATTCTCACTCACATGCCCTAGGCGCATATGCCAAATTTTAGTAATATCATCATCTGACAAGGAAGAGGAAGCGACAGCTGCATCACCAGTAATAGTAGAACCCTACAAAACATATAACTTGGCAGTCTTTCTTTGCCCTTTCATCACAACAAGGGAACCTTTGGAAATCTTTAAAACCCCACTTTCAGCTATGTATCTGTACCTTTTTGAATCAAGAGCACTCAACGAAATTAAATTTCTCTTCAATTCTGGAACATGTCGCACGTCATTAAGTGTTCTGATAACTCCATTAAACATCTTAACTTTAATTGTTCCAACACCTGTGATTTTACACGAAGCATTATTTCTCATCGAAACAACACCTTCAGACATTGTTTCATAAGTTGTAAACCAATCCCGATTGGGACTCATGTGGAAGGTGCAGCCTGAATCAAGTATTCACTCTTCGCTTACTTTAGGATCATTGACAGAAGCGACTAGAAGTTCACCATCACTGTAGTCTTCTACAACATCAGCTTCACCGGAATTTTCTGGTTGTTTTCCCTTTTGATTCGCAGCCTCCCTTTTAATCTTGTTCTGTAGCTTATAGCACTCAAATTTAATGTGCCCTTTCTTCTTGCAGAAGTTACAAGTTTTACCTCTGTTTGAAGACTTCGATCTACTCTTAGATTTACCGCGAGGATTCCGTTCCTGTGTCCTTCCACGATCATTATCAGCACTCCGATCTTGTCTCCCACAAGCAATGAGACTCTCTCCCTGAGAGTCGAGTTTAACCACAAGATGTTTCATCTTATCATATGAGGTCAAAGAATCATAAACCTCATCAACTGTGAGAGACTCGCGACTATATAAAATCGTGTCTCTAAAGGTTGAATAAGACGGGGGTAACGAACAAAATAGAATCAACCCTAAATCTTCCTTATCATATTGAACCTCCATGGCCTCCAAGTTTGAGAGAATTTCTTTAAACATTGTTAAGTGTTCGTGTACAGACGCACCTTCCTCCAAACAATGAGCATAAAGACGCTGCTTCATATGCAACTTGCTTGTTAGAGTTTTCGACATACATATTTGTTCTAGCCTCTTCCATAATGCAGCGGCGGTCTTCTCTTTCATCACATCCTGTAAAATTTCGTTGGACAAATGTAGATGTAATTGTGTTAACGCCTTTCGATCTTTACGCTTCTTCTCTTCATCTGTTAAAGTCGAAGGCATCTTATCTATCCCTAGCAAGGCATCCTCCAGATCCATCTGTGCAAGAACTGCTTGCATCTTAATCTGCCACAACGCAAATCTGGTGTTGCGATCCAACAGCGAAATTTCATACTTCAAAGACGCCATTACCGTGATCAAGATGAAAAGCCCGGAAGCTCGGATACCAATTTGTGAAAATAAAATAGGCTAAAATAAAATAAAAAAACACAAAAAATTTTAAGTGGAAACCCTTTTGGGAAAAAATCACGGGCAGAGGAGAAGAAAATTCACTATGTCGAATTCGAATTAATACAAGAGGAATAGATTATGTCTATTTATAGGCTTGTAAAGCCATATTCTAGTAAGACTAAAACACATTATTCCAATCAATATCAAATAGATGGAATTTAATAAGGTTTAAAAAACCTTATTCTAAAAATAAAATAAAAGAATGTAATTCTATATGGATTCTTCTTTTATTTTATTTTACCACTGTATTTTATTTAAATAAGGATTCGGGTCACTTAATTCTAACAAATATATATATATTTTTTCAATTCATTTTATTCGCTTAAAACAAAATAAGAGATGAAAAATTTGTTGTATTATGTAATATTATTTATTTTTTAAATAATTTAATTAAAGTTAAATTATGTTAGGAAAGAGATTGTCTATAGATGTGTATATTTATATTTTTATCTCTTTAAAATTGATAACATGGCTTAATTTTATTACTGCCTAAAAACTAAGCTTTTTAGAATCATCCTAATATAAGTTACTCTCAATTAATAATATATAACTTTTATATAAAAAAAAATTCTATAAAGTGGTCAATAACTTTTATAACACTTCTTATAAAGAATATAACTTGTTGTCGTAACTCTAGAAAATTATTTTTTTTACAAATAAGTTATAATAAAAAAAATATAACCCTCTTTTTACAAATAAGCATATTATTTTTAAAATATATAACATTGACACATAAATAAGCTATGTCTATACTTCTTGATCATAACTTTTTATAATTAAATATATTATAAAACTTCTTTAACATGTAAATTTTTTTATAATAATTTTTTTGGCTATAACTTTAAAAGAAATTAAGATTTAAATAATATATTTTTAGGATTTATAATATAAAAAATCTTTAACTATAATCATCTCAAACACTTGTACATTTTCATGCTTGCAATATAAAAATCTATAACTTAAACTTATATAAAAACTATTTTTTTTTAAATTTGAATTTGGGTGTAGTTACTTGCGTAATTACTCTTATTGTTACCCTCCCATAAGAATTGAAAAGTGTAGGTACTCCAATTACATCCAATTCGGTGGAACTCGCCAATTACAATAGTTACTCAAATATGTCAACTCAGTGTAATTATAATCAATTACACATAGATCCAATTACTAGGTAGCTTTCCAAACACTATTTAAATATACATTAAAAACATATGTACCTAAAATTCAGCACTAATATTTAAGAAATATCTATAAAGTAATTTGAAAAAAAATTATTAGAGTTCGTATAAAAAAAATTGTGAGTAAAAAATTGTTAGGATTCAAAAATCAAAATAGTAATCTTTGTTATGAATAAAAATATCAGGAAAATTCTTAGATAATTATCCATCAAAATGTGTTTTTTATTATTAATATTTTAATGTATATCAATAATTCACGTTATATGTTACTAATTTTTTAAGTAGTAATGATGTAAATCAAATGAATTATAATTATATTATTTCAAATATTTGTTTCCTAAATTGGAAGGGGAATCATTCTCTTCATATTATTTTAGGTAATTAAATTAGAAAGGTATAATTTAAGAGTAAATATGGTAATCTGCCACAATTTATGAAAATAAATGGCCAAAATTTAACTATATACCATATTAAATTGCATCCCATAATTGTAACTTTAAATTGTCATGTTATATATAGAAAACTTAATTATTTAAAATTTCTCAAGAACTAATTTCTTATACTTTTCAAAATAAACAATGTTATGAAGTAATTAATAATTTATTAATCATAATTAATATTTTAAACTTATAATTATCAATCATAGTCGAAAATTTTTATATGCTAAGACTATTCTTATTAATTTTAAAAAGGTTCTGTGTATATTAATTTTAAAATTCTATTGCAATCATTATTCATGATTGAACATACAAGATAATGTAATCACCAAATTAGATATATATATATATATATATATATTCAATTTTTTTTATATTCAGATTATATTTATCAAATTTTGTAGTCTTTTTTTTTTTCATGCAGTGATTATTGAACTTTTTTTATTAATTTAAAGTATATATTGATTTTATTATTGTTTTTACTTCACAAATTACTTTATTCCTTATTTTTTTACTTTACAAATTATGTACATATTAATTTAGGTACAAACTCATTGTTTTCACTTTACAAATTACTTTATATATTAATAGTGAAAGAATTGCATTATTGTGATAAAACCTTCAAATACCTATGTCTATTCTCATTATTCAATGTTTTTTTTTAATATATATCAAATTTATTATTTCGATTATACTTTAATTTGTATTTGTTCAACGTTGCGTTTATTAATATTTTTAAAATTGTAAACAAAACCTTACCCAATTACTTTTAACATAAAACATAGATACTTATCAAATTGTTCATAAAATATACTAAAAATTTATTAAATTATGTAATACATATAAATTGATTTGTACAATTAACCGATACATCGAGTATGGAAACTAGATTTTTACTAATTCAAAGTGATTCTCATCGAAAGCAATTATACTAGATTGATCTGAACCAACCAATTTCCAATTGAACTGATCAATTGTAATCAATATATATATATAGGGAGGGAGAGAGCGCAAAAAAATATTTTTAAAAAAAGCCAGACAATAATTTTTTATAAATGAATTAAGGGCCTTTTGTCTAAGGTAAAATGGAGGAGTCTAACAAAATCCCATCAACTAAAATTGCAAATTACATTCACTTTTTACTGTCTAATGCTTCCTTTAGTTTCCTTCCCAATGCAAATGCCAATGGAGGTGGAACCGCATTTCCTATCTGCCGATGCTTGTGTTGAATGTTACCAGCAAACTTGTAGCTGTCTGGGAAACCCTGTTTTGGCAGACAAACAATATCCATTAGAGCTTATACCAATGTTTTCTACTTCATTCTACCCAAGCTTTCACAAACCAAATAGCAATGAATGTTCAGTAAGTTTAATGACTTACTTGAGACCGAGCACATTCCCGAACCGTCAGAATCCTGTCCTGTTCTGGATGAAAGCACATTCCAACCTTACCCATAGGTTGAGGGTCAGTGATGGAAGTTGGGAAGTTCCCTTCCCAATCCAACCTTCCAAATAGCCCTTTCCATTGATTGTGCCTTTTGGCTGTATTTGGCAGACACCAGGGTATTAAATCTACCAATTGTCCAGTAGAGAGTTTAACCTGCAATTTTTAAGGAAATAAACAACCCAGCAGCTCAACAATTTCATTCTGATCAGATTTCAAAACAGATGCAAAGAACAGAAGCCGATTATGTACCTTCTCATCTGGAAGATCATGCCAATCTGCACCTGGTCGCTTTGGAATCTTTTGACACCGAATCAGGTTAAGCTCATTCATTTCCTTTGATATATGATCAGTAAGGACAGCCATGTTTCCTCGAATTTTCTTCTGAAACCATGAGACGGCTTCACTTTGATACTGTGGAAACAAAACATTGTAAATTGAATATGCATGTACAACCTTTTATAGAATGAAGCAATTTTGGAAATAATTTTCAATATAGTTACCTCCAAATTTGTCTTTGAGGCCCCATTTCCTACAGCTGGTAGATCACCAATTGTATCTCTCACGGTAATTGCACGGAAAGGGGCTCCACTTGCAGTACTCCTCACAGCTGCATACTGCAAATTATGTGATAATGTAACTTTCAACTCTGGAACAGCAAAGACATGCATTGGCTCTGGCCATTCAGGAAGAGTCTCTTCAGGGGAGGCTGCCCATATGAATGCTCGTTTTCTTGACTGAGAAACTCCATAGGCTCCAGCTTCCAAAATACCAAACCTCACCTGAACAGGCAAAACCAGAATATCATACACAACCGCACATGTACTTATATTTGTATTCGTATAACAAGTATACTACAGAAATTGCTGTTAAGTGAAAGGAATATCTACCTGATAACCCATTTCAAGGAGTGAAGCCAGAGTTAACTTAAACGTCTGCCCTTTATTGAAAGACACAAAGTTCCTCACGTTCTCTAAGAGGAAATACCTTGGCCGGAAGTAATCAGCAAATGATAAGAAAGCTAAAATCATCTCACATTGTACTTTACTCCATGTACTATGGTTAAATCTATTCATTCCAGAGAAACCCTGCAAAGTAAAACAGCTTTGCTCTTAATGAATCATTTATTAATTACTCCAGAGATTAGATAACAAAGGAAAACTATAATATATAATACCTGGCATGGAGGGCCTCCATTGATGAAATCTACTTGCCCTGGTAATGGCAAATCATTAATCTCTTTCTCATTGAGTGATGCCGCTAATTCAGCTGCCTCAGAAGTGGAGATGCAGTCATCTATATCCCCACACTTCTCCATAATAGCCCTGTATTATAACTTGCTTTTTAGTTATTAGCAATTTAAAGAGGAATAGAGGAGAGCAAACTTGTCATACGGACCTAAGAATGACATTGCAGTTTTTAATGAAGACCAAAGACTCAGGATGATTGAGTTTGAATGCATCTCCAGCAGGCTCTTCATATTCAATTGCCCATTTAGTTAATGATACACCTACACCAGTAATAACAAAAGATGGTTGGACATAAAGTGCCTAAGAAATAAATATGGCTAAGCACATAAAAATTGATGAAATAGACAGAAAGGTAGACAGTACCAGATTGGTGCAACCCCTCTGACAGACCACCACAACCTGCAAATATGTCTAACGTAGCCAAGCAGTTCTCCTGAGATGCTTCATGCTGTTTCTCAACTTCTAATTCACTTTCTTCCTGTTTACCCTTTCCCTTTTTCTTCTGGTATGCAATTTCATTATCCACAATTCCAGTTGAGTACCTCAGTTTTATTTGAGCTGGTAACTGTTTGCCAACCAAAAAAGGGGAAAGTTAGTTATCCTCCAAAGGTACAAATTATAAATGCAAACAACAATTACCATGAAAATGATTATGGACGTATCATTCCCAACAAGCACTACAGCAAAGGAAGCAAAAGGGACTGACCTGCTTGAGAGATCCATTGGAAGGGTCATATATGCGATCGCAAAAGAAGACATGGTGAAATATTACTGGAGAATTGCATGCTGGAAGGTCATTCTTCTTTCTGACTTCACATTTGCCTTCTATTGCCTCAACAAACAAACTGTCTGTTTCTTCACTATAATAGACCTGAAAATTTAAATAAATAAATAAACATATAAATTTACCATAGAAAAGTATAACTAAAACTATGACAATAAGAAGTTTATAACTGTCATCATATTTTAGGATAGCAACTACCTCTCTTATATCAGAACTGTAAGCCTTTTCAGCTGAAATGTCCTCTGGTCGGAAAAATCTCCTGACTTTAACTTGGGTGGACTCTTCACAAACTTTTTTCTGCCCCTTTGGGACAATAATCTCTAGCACTTGGCACACAACATAAGGCTTCAAGCCTATATTCCTCCCAGCTTTAAAGTTTTCAGTCTCAGCCCTTTCTACTGTAAATTGATGTGGACTTACATAGACATAATCATGGATAGAGTACTCAGTTCCCTTGTATGCAAAGCCTGTATTTGATGAATTCACTTTGAACACTTCTTTGGCCCTCCCAGCATCCTTAACTTGGCAAGAATGGCAGCAACCAGAACCCAAACCCAAAGTATCAATGGGGAGCGTAAAGAAGGCACCCCTCTCAGGCCAATACAAGCTTTTACAATAATACTCCATTGGAAGTCCTTTTCTCTTCCTCTCCTCTGCTTCTGCTCTATCAAGTTTGTCCATGTTGGCATTATCTTTCCGATGCTGATATCCCCAAGGTCTTAATCGAATATCTACCACTACAGGCTGTTTCACATCCTCCAATTCAAAATCTCCACAGTTATTTGTTAGGAACACCTCTCTCTCATTAGCTGCATTGCCAAGTACAGTTTCAGATCCTCTCTGCATCATTCGTCCATGAAACATTTTTCTTCCCTTTGAAGTTTCAAACATGTACTCCACAAAATAGATTGCAGGAAGTTCATACAAATCAACTTCAACAGAAACAGCACTTCCGACCACAACTACTTCTCCATGTACAATGGCTCGTTTATAAAGAGGCTTATCAAAGCTTGTTTTGCTTACAGGCTCTCCATCCCAGCTTACTTCCTCAGTAGAACACTGTCTTGGTTGCTTTGATACTGAAGGAGACTTCTGAGTCTCCATTGGAATTGGTTTATCTTCAGCATTAGCATTAGCATCAGCTTCAGCTTCAGCTTCAGCATCATCATCTTCATTTTCTTCTTGTTCCTCATTTTCATCTTCATCTTTCACCTCACAATTAGTTTCCTCCTTTGAATCTTCTGGAGAGTAGTTTGAATAGTAATCCCCCCAAATCCTATTGATTAGCCTCGTTGTGGTCGCCTGCATAGCCTTTCTTATAGAAGCTATAGGCATCATTGCTGCTCGAGGATTTAAATTTGGTTCATTCTTGTGTACAACTTTCTTCTTCTTGACTAACCATTTTGTATGGTGTCTCTCTTCCATTTTATTTGCAAGGCCAACCACAAATGCACACTTCTTAATCTTTTCATCAGGAAACTCTGCAAAGAGTTGTAGTATTATCTGTCCATGCACAACAATATATCTCTCAACAGCTGCTGGATCAGAAGATATAAAAGCGCGATTATCCTTCTTGAACTCAGACACCCTCTTAATTACATCACTGAAAGAGAGGCGTGATACTCGTGTTTGCTCCTTCAACAATGTAATAATGCTTATCGCAACCCTTGCTGTTTTGAGTACTGGTTCATACCAAGGAAGATATTGCTTTGATGGTTTGCCAAGTCTATACCTGAAAAATGGAGAGAAAATAAAAACTTGTCATAGTTAAAACTAATTATTTAATGAATAGGAAAATCTGGTTGTTTTGCATATTAGTAGATAACTGCAAAGAACTATGGTTTTTTTTTTTTTTTTACTTTCTAGAAACTTTTTTCTGCAGGCATTGTAGATCAAACATGAATTAGCAAAAATATTATAGCAACAGAATCCTAATCAAGAAACATGAGACAATACCAGGCCATGTCTGTCCTGATTGAGATGAATATCATTGATGATCCAAATTCAATCATCCATTCCTTAATAGCACTCAAAAAAATTGGAATTCCATCAGCATTCAGCACACTCGAAGAACCTGAAGTAGACTGACTAAGGTCATTGTCAAGACAGAATCCGATTCCATCATCAGCAGTCATAACCCCAGAACCAAAAATGGTAACATCGATGTCAGCACATGGTTTCATAGGAAGCAGCTCCAAGGAAATCAGCCTTGAGTCTGAATTGTAAAATGACCAGTTGTGGAGCACACTTCGAGGGAGATCCTCAGGATCACACACATCAAAGTCACTTTCAAAAACTACAAGTTCATCAGTTTCTTCATTAGAATTCTTGTAGTATGCTGGAAGAGGATAATCATTTGCAATCTCATCTTCATTGATTTTGATATAGAATTTGTTTGACATAGAGGCTGAGCCTTGGTTCCTCTTCTGTTTCATAGATTTCCAGTATTCTTCCTCTTGCAACAGTTTTGCCAACTTTGCATCCTCATCTTCCTCAGCTGTAAAAGAAGATGAATATGTCTCATCCAATTTGCTTTCCCCCTCTCCTTTTTTACCAATAGTCAGAGCACCACCAGAAAATAGTGCTATGTCTAGCCCTATATTTTCACGCTTCCTGCTCTCATCTTTGAGGGCAGTAAGAACAGGCAATCCAGCAAATACCTGGTCATTTACCCTTGAAGTTGCATCCAAACCAATCAGTTGATTATAAATAAATTCTCCCTGGGAAATAACAAAATCCCTAATTGATGCCCCACGAGAGAAGCTCTTGCTTCCACTCATGGACCGAACAACACCAGCAAGCAATTCATCAAGACTTAAGTCAGGATTTCCACCAGAAGGCTTTGAAAGTTTTTTATAAACCTCTACACAAGCTCGAGCTTTTTCAAAGAAATGTTCATAATATTTTTTATAGCTGCCACTTGGCTTACGGCAGGAGTAATCAGCTACATCAGTTGAAAGCCATATCACTGGACAACCATCTTCATAACCAGAGATGTCCCAAGACTCAACACGTCCAAATCCTTCACATCTAACACTCTTCTCCTTTACTTTTTCCTTGTCAGAATTTTCTTCAAGCGGCAATATCAAACCAGTTATGAACATGTCATTGACTTCCAACATCTCAAGGGGTTGTGGAAGACCTTCTGAATTATGCAATACAAAATCAGTTAGCCTCCTATTAGGCCGACCATCATCTTTTTCACAAGTCAGCCCTACAGCTAGAATTTCATCTTCTACTACCATATCCTTCTTTGTCTCAACAACTGAATCCTTTTCAGATATGCAAACTGCTTTCTCCTTAAAATCAGTACAGGCAGCAGCTCTCTTTGGCCTTTTTGAAGGGACTGGCTCCCCATTTTCCTGAGCACTATTACGCTTCTGTACTTTTTTATCAGTTTCCATCTCTTTCTTGGTGGAGGACTTGGCAGATTTATTTTTGCCTTTCTTGTTCTTCTTCATTCCTAAATACCAAAAAAAGAGAAAAGATCTTGTGAACTTGAGTTTAGGCACTTTAAAAAACCATTAGAAACAAAAATATAAATAAATGGTATAGCATAAACACAACAAGCCTCTTCTATATCACTGCATGGTGAAAAATAAATAAACAAAAATATAAGAAAATAATATGCTAGCACGATCACACAGATTACTGAAATGGCTAAGCAAAAAAAAGAAAAAAAAAAGATCTTGCAGTAAAGCACAAGACTAGGTAATTTATACTTTGAAAAGAAATGAATTATCAAGATTCTTCACGCACACACGCAATCTTGTTTTGCTAAAACATTTTGATAAGCCAAGTGTAAGCAGAACCTTGAAATGTTTAGCACAAACTCACAGGGAAATACAAATGCAAATCTAATGAAAAAAGTTGATCAAACCAAAGGTTTTATAGAAAAAAAAAAAGGTCCCAAAGATCAAGTCCAGACACACACACACACACACACACACAATCTTGTTTTGCTAAAACATTTTGCTAAGCCAAATGTAAGTAGAACCTTGAAATGTTTAGCACAAACTCACAGGGAAATACAAATGCAAATCTAATGAAACAAGTTTATCAAACCAAAGGTTTTATAGAAAAAAAAAGGACAGGTCCCAAAGATCAAATCCACCAAAAAAAGGACACAGAAGAAACTCAAACGGGACTAGCCCCATTAAAATAAAACAAAGTGCATGAAGGTTAAAGCACAAGGGATCAACATGCAGAAACAAGAAAATCCTTGAAAATAATCAAAAGACCCCATACTGAATAACAACTAAACTTGGATTTTCATATTCAAGCTGCAACCTTCGATAATTGCAATGAAAATCACAAAACCAAAACAAAAAAGGGATTTTTGTTGAACATATAATTAAAACAAACTGCCATCACCTGATTGGCTTAGCTCAGACTAGATGACCTGTCTTAAGCAGTAAGTCTACAGTTTCGTCTCTCTTATACATAAAATTAAATGCGTAAAAAATGATAAATATACATTAATATAGACATGGGCCCAGCCCCCCTCCCCTTTTTTTTTCCTTTTCTTCGGTGAGCCGCAAATCAAAAATCAACAATCGGGAATGAATATATGGAATCAATAATTCAGTTTAAGAGATTAAAAAAAAAAAAAGGAAAACCTGAAGGGGAATTAGAATCCAAAAGAGCGACAGATCCCATGACTTGGAGAAGAGACGGAAACCTTAGCTCTAAACTCACTGTTTCTTTGATGTTTGGCTTCGTTCAGTGAGAACAGTGTTTAGTGAAGATGAATAGAAAGGGAAGAAACACTGAACATTATAAATAAATGAAGGGGAAAAGCAAAGAAAGGCGGGAACACTGGTTTTGGAAAAAAATGTTGGCGCCATTCCTCCAAAAATGAAAATTTTCTACCATTTTTAACTTTTTACAAGTTTTTTCCCCAAACGCCAAAAACACACACAAAAAAAATCGAAAGTTCTTTCCCGTTTTCCGCCCAAAACTATGACAATGCTGTCCACTTGTATTGTATAAAGCCACATCAACCATAAGGACCAAGTCAAATACCCTACCCGTTACTATTTCGTTTATAAGTGAGATTGGATATTTTTCGCCCCCTTACTTAAATTTGATCTTAATAAAATTTAAATTCGAGCTAATATAAATTCTCTTAGTATTATTTTATTTTTCACAAGGCTTAAACTCCAACTTTACTTAAAAAGTATTGAGTCCTCATTGTTTAACTTTAAAAAATTATATATTTTTATGATGCAATTAGAAAATTCAAAAGAGAAAATTCACAGAGTAAAAAGGAAGAGAAGAAAACCGAGAAGGAAGAAATACTGAAACTGCTCAACAACAAGGGTATGCTTAAAAGGAAAGGAATTAGCCGTTTGAAAAGTTAGTTGGCCTATTAATAGCTCAGGCCGTTGTCTTTCCTTTATGCGTACCGTTTTCATTAAATTCTTATTCGCACCGTTTAACTAAAACAAAACGCCCTGTTTTACATCATTGAATTACCTTCTAAACACACCGTTTACTTAACCTATCTTTATTTTTCTAATTCAAGTTTTACCTCGTAACAAGTACTGCCTACCAAAACAGATGTTTGTCCTCGATGATTAAAATGAGGAAAGGTGGCACACAGCTTGTGCAGTGGTTCTTAGATGGCATATTTAGGGAAAGTGTTTGCCCATACCACAAGCACCTCAGTGACAGCTAGATTACTTTTTCTTGACCATTTTTGCGCTTACAAATTCTAACTGGCTCCTTAAGCAAGGCCCTATGTGCATCCAATAATGGCAATTAAGCTTAGACTGGTGCTGCTCCAACATGCTTCTTCAGTTGAGAAACATGTAATAGAGAATGGATGTGTGATCCTGGAGGTAACTATAGCCTATAAGCTACTTGTCCAACCTTGGCCACGATAGGAAAAGGGCCAAAATATTTAGGAGACAATTTATGGTTAAGAGCCATGCTAATTGATTATTGTCTATATGGCTGCAACTTCAGGTAAAGCAATTCTCCTTGGAACTGTCTATCAATCCTATGCTTGTCAGCTAGCTGCTTCATCCTTGATTGTGTTTGTTTTAGATAAAACTACAACATTTTCCTTGTAGCTTCTCGAGCCTGCAAGCTTCTATCCATTCTGGCCACAGGTGAAATCACAGCAAAGTATGACAGATGTTGTAATGGTGTCTGCCCATAGAAGGCCTTATAGGAGGTAAGTTGAATGGTTGAATGGTTGAATGGAAGGTCAAATTGTACCACCATTCAGCCAAAGGTAGTCAACTCACCCAATCAACAAGCCTTTCCCCTATTATACACCTAAGGTAACCTTCAAGGCAATAGTTTAAAACTTCAATTTGGCCATCATTTTGGGGGTGATAGGTTATGGACAGTAGGAGTTTGGTTCCCGCCCTCCTAAAAAGCTCTTGCCAAAAAACACTCACAAAAATCCAATCTCTATATAAAATGATAGTATCAGCCATACCGTGGAGTTAATACACGTGAGCCAAATATTATTGTGCTACTGTTTTGGCTATAAATGAGTGAGATAGAGCCAAAAAGTGTCCTTAAGTGATCTGCCACTACCAAAACCACATCTTTCTCGTTTGAGGTGAGGAGGCCCTCTATGAAGTCAAGACTAATGACAACCCAAACTCTGTCTGGAATTGGTAATGGCTATAGTAGACTAAGCGAAGCCACATTCTCATTTTTGCACCTTTGACAAGTGAGGCATCCTTGATCCACAATTTAACATCTAGCCACGCCCCAACATGTGTGCACCGAGGCTGAGAATCAATACTACAACAAATATAACTACCGCGACTTTACTACAAGTGTTAAAGGTTAGCTGTAATATTTATAGCGTCCTATGGAACACCGAAGTATTCTAAGGGGTCAAACCCAAAGGATTCAGTGATTTAATGGTTCTTACTCGACAAGCATGCAATGAAGGAGTCTAGCTAGCTGCTCACTACTTTCTATATTACGACAACGCATAATTTGAAGTTAATTAGGCTAATTAGATATCTAGTGCTAAAAAAGACTAAATTGCAAAACAATCAAAATTATTAGCTCGATAATTCAACTCAAAATCACCGAGAGGGGGTGAATTGACCTCTTAAAAATTTGTAATTGCTAAGAAAAAGATAAAGACAAAGAACACTTCGATTTATAGTGATTCGGTATTAATTGCCTATTCTACTACCTTAGCTTTCCACAATTAAGAATTTTACCAAATTCACTAATTTGATAACCTTCGAGGACAAGGTTTAACCTTACAAACTCACTTAAGGTTTCTACCCAAACATTAAGGTACAAACCCTCTCAAAGAGTAAACACAATAGCAAACTACGAAGAAATCCTTACAAACTTGAATTATTTGCCAATTAAGTGTCAATAAACAAGAAAATACTTGAGCTAAAAAATAACAATAAAAGCTCACACTTGTTTACAATAAAAGTATGAAAGTTAAGCACAAAGGTTGATTGATTGATCTTTTAGGCTTGAATTATCTCTCTTGTTATTATAGGATCTTTGGAAGCTGGTATTTATACCTGCTAATTAATTTCCAACCATTGTGGTTGTTGGAGATATGAATAAAGCCATTGGGGATGTGAAAATCAATGCATTTAATTCACCTGCAACAGCGTGTATCGATATCGACTAAAAAGGTATCGATAATTTTTTCATTAAATGTAGAATTCAGTGATCGTTGGAGTTGAAGATACTGATACCAGACAAATTTTATCAATACCATATGAAAAGTATCGATACTGGATCAATATTTAGCTGAATTTGTGAAAAACATAATGTCAAGTTGGTACTGTTTTTAAAAGTTGTATTAATATTTTGAAAACTATCGATACTTTGCCAAAAAAAAAAGTATCAAAATTTTTTTGCCTGAAGCTATACTGACCTGCTTTAAAAACAGTTTGCCTAGTTGAAAGAATTCTTAATTAAAATCATTTTAAGTTGATTTTAAAGTTGATTCAAAAATTTCTAAGAGTTCAAAATAATGATTCAAAATTTTATCTCTTAGATTTCATTTGAGAAATCATTTTGTCAAATTTGTTCAACTTTAACTTTTATTCAAAAATACTTTAATTTATTATATTAAAACATATTATCAAATAAAGCTTAGTTTAATTAACAAAAAAAATGAAATTGACAAACTAATAACGGACAACATTCGGTTGACTTTTATGTTGCTAATTAATCTTTGGATTAGGGATCTAAATCACTTAAGCTCCTAAATTTGTTCCATTTTACCTGTCACGCCCTAGATTTTATTTTTTTTATGGGCGCTAGTTTATATCATAAGGGAATTAATGGTCTAGTGGTTAAGTGTGTTAGTTGTTTCCATAATGTCTCAAGTTCAAGCGCTCATTGCATAAGCACATCTTTTAATTAAATATTTTTGATAATTTTGAGCTAATGTGAACACTCTTGTCGTCCAACACATATTGCCATACAAGGGAAGATTATTTCCTTAATTGCAAGGTCAACCTTCCCAAAGTTCTCCTATTTTCACTCTCATGATCCACTTTTTGTGTCATTGTCCCTTCAACTTGCCAAAACCTTACCCTTACCTTAACTTGGTTGACCATTGAACCTAGACACTCCCTATTTCATTTTTATTTTCTCCATTTTTCTATCCTCCTCTCCTTTAGTCGCACTACCACTACTCATCAACTCTTCACTGATTTTCTTCATTTTTACCACATTAGAAGTCTATTTTTTTCCTCATTTCTCTTCCATTCTACCACCATGTAAGGCTGTCGCACCTCCACCACACCACCACATTTCCTCCGTCACTGTTTATTATCCATTTTTCTTCTTTTATTCTTCTCTTTTCGAAACTCATCTCTGTAATCTCTCAATTCTAATTTTTATTTATTAAAACATCACTTCTTATATTATCTTTCTAACTCGTTATTTTGTGCGTTTTAGTGCCGAATCCTCCTCTTCAGTTGGCTTTTAGGGAAATATTGTTGAGCCTTTTCCTTAATTAGTTCGCAAGTATGGAAGATCCTCTGGTTTATGACTTTCTTTCATACTATTATTTTGATTAGGATGTTAATAACACTTTATTTGCCATACCTTCATAAAGTGCCATTCAAAAACCTAAGAATCATATTCCATTTGTAAAAGTGTGCAATTTGACGATCAATTTTGTAAGTCTCACTAAATCACAATTGTTTTTAATTAAGGGTTGTTTATTTATTTATTAAATCCATACTAACATGAGTATTTGGTCAAAACCGTTGTGACTCAAGAATCGAACTCTTCCCTTTCGAAGTGGAATCGAGATTTACAATGTGTAGGGATTTACTTTAATAATAATGGTTGGTGATAATATTGATAAAATTAATTTAATAAGCAATAAAATATTATTGTTAATATTATTCTTTGAATAATGAAATATTGGGTGAACACAAAGTGTTTTTTAGGATTAATTTAAGATTCGATAAAAGAGGATACTAAGTAAGTTCCTGAAACTTCAGATCTATGATAATAATTATGATTTGGTGATTTTTGTAAAATATGTAATCATATGAATTCTGTTACTCATGACATGTGATTTATGGCTATTGGATTATGTATGTGCAACTGATGTGAAAATATGATTATCGATGTTCTAATTCACATGAAAAATATGTTACTATTCTAATATTTCTGATTAACATGTTAAGCATGCCATATTTCTGGTTCTGATTTGCATGTTAAGCATGCCATTGTGATAAAATATATACGATATCTGATTCGAATGTTAAGCATGCCATATTTCGGTATTCTAAATGTAACACCCCAAACTCGGCCTAGACATTATGACCGAATTTGGTGAAGTCACATGAGAATGTACTTAAAACCGTGTTTACCCAAAACCGTTCCAGTTACCATATTTTACTAAACTCAAAAAACGTTAGTGATTAATTTGCTTGAAAACATTTCTTAGTTCGCGGAAGCTTAAGAACAAATAAAGTTGCAGTTTCAAAATCCTTAAACAGTATTTCAAAATTCTGAACTTAAACCAAATAGTCTGAAACCAGAAATTACATAATTACTCCTAACCATAGCAATTAAAATAATAAAAACATTAAAAACCTTTAAAACCAGAGTGTATGTAGCAGTGGTCACCGTCGAGCCCTCCGCTGGAGATTACTTGACAGACAAATAAAATAAGAGGGTGAGTTTTCGCAAACTCAGTGTGTACATCCCCACAGTAAAGCATGCATGTAAACGGATAGTAGTCAAACAGTCATAATCGAGCTTAAGCTCTTAACAGAATCAGTGTAGGCCTTAGCCCACTCAGAACAGTATCAGATACATTCAGGCCTTAGCTCATACAAACATACATGCATATCAATCAGGACAGAAATGCCCACCAACCCTGCACACCATCTCCGTCCAACTTAACACACCACGTGGGGATAAAATCAACCCACCCAGCCCTACACACCAAATGGTACCGTATACGGAATGTATCAGATATATGTAGCATAGCTGCCAGATGACAGACCAATAGCGTTTCAGTCTTCCTTCTCTTCAACAACAAACCCAACCCAATGCAATTCAACATAAATATTATGGCATGCTCATGTGCAGATATCAGATCATAACTTCATCATCAAATCAGAACAGATACACATGCTTTAATTATCAAGCTTATACATACATCTCAGTATCAGATCAGAGTATAGGGGTCTAAGTAACGCTTACCGACCTTACAATCAGGTCACTGTCGACTTGGGCGACCCGTGCAACCTTGTAGAACATTTTAAACAAATCGGGCTCACACGCTCGTGTGCCCTACCCGTGTGGGCCTACACGTTTGTGTGGCTCACACGGCTCAAGTTGGCCTTGCCCGTGTGGATCACACGGCCTGGCCCAAGATTCCACACGTCCGTGCGGCCCACCCGGCCCAATTGGTCGAGCCCGTGCCTCGTGCACGGCCTCCTCAGCCTCACACGTCCGTGTCCATCGTGCCCGTGTGGTTTGCACATGGCCTACTTCATCGACCACATGGCCGTGTCTCACCACACGACTTCCACACGGGCAGTCCACACGCCGGTGTGGCGTCTACAGTAGCGTTTTTGGCTTTTTTCAAAACGCGATTTTAGATTGATTGAGGTACACACTTAGTTTCAATTAAAGCCTAACACAATCCTGAACACTTCAAAACCTATTATTGTCAATCGTAAGCCAAATTTTCAGTCTCTTGATTCGAATAGATTAGAATAGACAAATCCCGAAACGAGAGATCCACTTACCTTTAACGAATAACGGCGATTACTCATTGTTTAGAACCCCGATTAGTGATCCACAGAACCTTAATTGTCCCCTAAACAGCAAATTAAATCCCTCTTAAACGATCTCTAAAAGAAACCACACAATTAACAAAACCATACTTACCGAGCCGATGGAACCACTAGTAGTACGCCAAAACTAATCGAAAGAAAGAAAAATAGAGGAGAGGGGTAAAAGAAATAAAATTTCGACAGCAAGGGGTTTGGGAAAAAAAGAAGACGGCAGTGAGAGCAAAAAGAAAAAGGAAAACAGGTTAGGCAAACATCTGATAAACCCTACCCCTTTAGTGTTTTAGTCCAACTCAAACGTCCACACGGCTTATCAGCAAAATAACGCCACACTCACGACTCGAACTCGGGATCTCAGGCATAATCCGTTGCCACTTAACTACTAGACCAACAGGCCCGTTCTGTTAAGTTCCTACCAATAAATTCTTATAAGCCCATTAACCAAAAGTCAGGCTTTATTCAAATAAAAACCAAAATTTAGCTCAAGTTAAGGCTCAAACTTGGGACTTCCCAAACATACCCTAAAGCACATAACCTCTTAAACCACATATTTTATGCCAAAATATTCAAAACAAAAGTCTTAATATTTCCATGCTCAACAATCACAAAAGCCAAAATTACAGAAATTTGGGGCGTTACACTAACTCGCAAGTAAAGCATGCCTATTGAAAATCTGTTTGCATGTCATATCACATGCATGAGGTTGGGAAAATATGTACGGAGGAAGTATCTGGCTGTAAATCTGCACTATCTAGTGGCTTATCCACAATATTCTGTATCTAGCAGTAAATCTGTAATATCTGGTGGTTCAACCACATTATTTGTTTTTGGCAGCTCGATTGCAGTATCTGGTGGCTAGTCCACATTATTGGTGTATTATTGGATCGATGAGCTCTATGGAACTTTTTATGGTGTGTAACAGAGTTGAGTAGTATCTATTTTCTAAAAATTTACATTGTTTTCTGGAAAGCATTGCATTAACATCGTCATTGTGCATTCTGTCATATTTGATTTTGTGAATGAATATTTGGCATGTTATGATCTATTTAAATTAATGTTTTTATGAGTTAAATTTTGTTATTTTTATTATTGGTAACCCACACCAGGCTTTTTAAGCTCATCCCTTTAAACTCTAATTTTTTAGATAATCGAAGTTAGGATGGGCTCGGCTACGGAGGCACTCTCGATCATTTTTCAATAAACTTTATATTTATTGGTTTTTGATAGTTTGGGATTTGTTTTATTACTTTAGATTTGGAGTTTGGTTTTTTTTTAGACTTAAACTTTGTTTTTTTGGGACTTTGGATTTTGGACTGGGATTTTCTGCATGGTTTATGTTTTAAAAACTATCATATAAAAGATTTGCAAAATTAACAACTTAAGATGGATTTTAGATAAAATAATAAAAAGCTCAATAACAATGTTTTCAAAAATTCAATACTAAGTTCCCATTACACGACACAACCTATTCACGAAACTAATATTTTACAAGATGTATGTTAATTAGTGTTTTCAAATGACAGATGAGTTTTAGATATAGAAATTTGTCCACTGTGATGTTTAAATTGAATTATGATGTTTTCCTAAAACACTCTCAATACTTGAGTCTTTCTAAAGTTAAACAATATCAAGTAAATTTTGGTTTTACTTAAAACAATATTGAAAGATGTTTTACAAATGCAGTTTTTAAAAGAAAAAAGCTTCTAAATGTTTTTACTACGCTATTGTCATAGCCAATGTGATATTCGAGATTCAACCATAACGTCTAGGCCAAGTTTAGGGGGTTACATTACCTCTCAACCTCAACTTTACCAACTTAGACAAATTATTCCAATTTATCTCTAGACCTCATCAACTAACCCCGGACTAACAAATTGGTGCCCAATAACATCTCCTCTCAGTCTCACTTATCTTGGTTTTCTCTTAGGGGCATCACTCCTAAGTTTTTAAGTCTATTTAATTTAGTCCAATTTTTACGATTTAGTCGTTGTACCAAAAATTAACCAAGCAACACATCATTAACCAACCACCTAAGGTTTAGCTACTCCTACTCATTTCTAAGCTAACAAGCAGTAAAAATTCAAGCAATGAAAACATTAACTTAAAGAGAAGTGAATAAAAACCCAAGCTTTCTTGCAAATCTTAGAGAGTACAACAATCAAAGCAAGATATATGAATAAAAATACTAAAGCTATGGTTTTTAATAAGTGAAAAGAAAGAAAAAAATTACCGATATTAAATGAGAACTAAAATGTAATTACAAAAAAGTTTAAGGTGCTGAACATATAAATGAACCTAAGCTACATTACAATAACCTAACTAACTAAGAAAATGCAAAGGAAAACAAATAAGTTGTAGAAAAACTAAATCCTACAGCTATGGAGAAGAAAGCTACCCTAAACCTAAACTAAAAGATAGAATAAACCCTAAACAAAAAAGCTCTCCCTTCTCCTCAGCCAAAAGTGACTTTTTAACGTAAATACTACCCAAAAAATTAGACCAAATTGCCCCTGGACGTCTAATTTTTGTTGGGGGACATGTTAGACAATGACTACCCCTACGGTAATTTTTTGTCTCCCTCAACAATGATATCACGATACCCATGGTTTGGTATTGTGATATCCTCGTCAATATTGAAATAGGAGTCATTTGGAAGCTTGGGTATCGCGATGCCCTATGGTCTAAATCGCAAAATCACTGTTGGTGGTCTTAATTCTTTTCATTCCAACACTATCAGGGGTATTGTGACTTTGGATCTCTATAACGCAATCTCACCTCGCAACACCACCTTGTGATCTCACCTCGCAACACTGCATTGTGATCTCATGTTGCAGAACCACCTCGCGATACCACTTAGCACTATCACTTAGCTCTATGTTTGGCTCTATACAATGCTCAATCTGAAACGCCACAAACCCAACTTAAACGTTATGGTCGAATCTTGGAAGTTACATTAACAATGCTTGAAATTATTTACTTTTTGCAATTGATTGAGGTGTTGTGTGGAAACTCAAAATTTTAAATATTTAATGATTTTGTTTCCTTGAAAAAATACTTATTAAAAATATAATCTTTTAAAAGTAAAGTGTAACATTATATTATAATGTCATTTTAAGTTGTTTGAAAATAAAGATTTTGTATTATAATTATTTATTAAAAAGGTTTTGGGTAAAAAACTTTCGCAGCGGACTTTCATAAATCTACTTAGAAAATTACGAATTATAATTTTGTTTTAAACCATACAAAATCGTAAATAGTTTAAATAAACCTAAAGGTGATCGTGGGTCGGGCCGGGCCGGGTTTAGGCCGGGCCCAAACAAAATTTAGGCCCGTTTTCTAGGTCTGGCCCGACTCGGCCCGAAATATGAGCCTAAAAATTTGTCTAAGCCCGACCCAAAATAAAATTGCTAAGTCCGAGTCTGGCCCGATCTGTATATATATTTTAGCTTATTTCATTAAATAAAAAATTAAAAATATAATAAATCAAATACATTTAAAAACATAAAAACAAATATTAAAACAATAAACAAATAAAAAAAGAGACTAAAATAATTCTTAAAATAATACACAAATTGAAAATATGATGAAAAGTGGTTATATTAAAATTAAAAATAAAAAAGTAAATATGATTAAAAATAAAAAATTATTTAGTATATAATTCGGGCTGGGCCAGGCCAAAAAAGTTTTACCCGAGGCCAGTCCTATTTTCTAAACGGGCCTCGTTTTTTGCCCAAACCCATATTTTGGGCCTATATTTTTACCCAAACCCTCTATTTTTCGAGCGGACCTTCGGGCCGAGCAGGGTAGCCCAACCCATGATCACCTCTAAATAGACCCCATACTTTAAAATACTTGAAATCACATAAATTTTTTATGCATGCATAGCAATTCTAAGTTATAAAATAACCAACAATCCAAAATAAAAGAAGTGTCCAAAGTCTGCAAACAGGAACCACATAGTTTAAAATTCCATTATTAAAAATCCATAAAATAAACCATCCGAGAGGCTCCACTGAATGCTAAATCCAAGCCCTATGTTCGAGTATTACTTGAAAGGTTATAACATTAAAGGGGTCAACTTTTAAAGCTTAGTGTAGGTCTTTTAACAAATAAATGTAAATAAACACATAATCATCAACCAAGTAAATATTTCACTTTATGCACATGATCATGGCGATGTTGTTTTATAAAATATTTATGCAAATTTATTTAAAACATCTTACCTATCACCGGTACGTACCACAATCGAGTTCCCCATAACTCGTCCATCCAAACACTCCAATTTGTGAATAGTGTCAAGTAATGTAGATAAACTACCACTTAATAATATTGTGGACAAGTCACCACTTTTACAGATAAACTACCACATCTTCCTTATTTTACATATCCCACATCATGTATGTGATATGGCCACAAAAATCGCTTTTTCACTCTAATCAATTTTTCATATTGGCATGTGAGACATGCTCATTATATCGCTTATCACTTAAAATCACATAGGCATGTTTAACATGCTAATCACATATTTACACAATATAAACATCAATAATTCACATTTTATAAATCATGCAAAACTCACACATGTCATAACATCACATAACATGAGAATGAAATCTTCATACATTTTATATTGTTAGAATTAAGTGACCCGAATTCTTATTTAAATAAAATACGATAGAAAATAAAATAAAAGTAAAATCCATATAGAACTAGACTTCTTTTATTTTATTTTAGAATAAGGTTTTTTAAACCTTATTAAACTCCATCTATTTTATATTTATTAGGATAAGGTGTTTCAATCCTACTAGAATATAGTTTTACAAGCCTATAAATAGACATAGTCTATTCCTCTTGTATTGATTCAAAATTTCGACATAGTGAATTTTCTTCTCCTTTGCCCGTGGTTTTTTCCCGAAAGGGTTTCTACGTAAAATTTATGTGTTTTTTATTTTATTTTATTATTTTATTTTATTTTTCACAAATTAGTATCAGAGCTTCCGGGTTGTTCATCTCAATCACAGTAATGACGTCTTTGAAGTATGAAATTCTGCTGTTGGATCGCAATACCAGATTTGTATTGTGGCAAATTAAGATGCAAGCAGTTCTTGCGCAGATGGATCTGGAGGATGCCCTGCTAGGGATAGATAAGATGCCTTCGACATTAACAGATGAAGAGAAGAAGCGTAAGGACCGAAAGGCGTTAACACAATTACGTCTGCATTTGTCCAACGAAATTTTACAGGATGTGATGAAAGAGAAGACTGCCGCTGCATTATGGAAGAGGCTAGAACAAATATGTATGTCGAAAACTCTAATAAGCAAGTTGCATATGAAGCAGTATCTTTATGCTCATCGTTCGGAGGAATGTGCGTCTGTACACGAACACTTAATAGTGTTTAAAGAAATTCTCTCAAACTTGGAAGCCATGGAGGTTCAGTATGATAAGGAAGATCTAGGGTTGATTCTACTTTGTTCGTTGCCCCTGTCTTATTCAACCTTTAGAGACACGATTTTATATAACCGCGAGTCTCTCACAGTTGATGAGGTTTATGATTCTTTAACCTCGTATGATAAGATGAAACATCTTGTGGTTAAACCTGACTTTCAAGGAGAGAGTTTCATTGTTCGTGGAAGATAAGATCGGAATGCTGATTATGATCGTGGTAAGACACAGGAACGGAATCCTCGTGGTAAATCTAATGGTAGATCGAAGTCTTCAAATAGAGGTAAAACTTGTAACTTCTGCAAGAAGAAAGGGCACATTAAATCTGAGTGCTATAAGCTACAAAATAAGATTAAAAGGGAGGCTGCGAATCAAAAGGGAAAACAACCAGAAAATTCCGATGAAGCTGATGTTATAGAAGACTACAGCGATGGTGAAATTCTAGTCGCTTCTGTCAATGATTCTAAAGTAAGTGAGGAGTGGATACTTGATTCAGGCTGCACCTTCCACATGCTTCCCAATCGGGATTGGTTTACAACTTACGAAACAGTGTCTAAAGGTGTTGTTTTGATGAGAAATAATGCTTCGTGTAAAATTGTAGGTGTTGGAACAATTAAAGTTAAGATGTTTGATGGAGTTGTTAGAACACTTAGTGACATACGGTATGTTTCAGAATTGAAAAGAAATTTAATTTCGTTGAGTACTCTTAATACAAAAGAGTACAGATAAACAGCTGAAAGTGGGGTTTTAAATATTTCCAATGGGTTCCTTGTTGTGATGAAAGGGCAGAGAAAAATTGCCAAGTTATATGTTTTGCAGGTTCTACTATTACTGGTGATGCAGTTGTCGCTTCCTCTTACCTGTCAGATGATGGTATTACTAAACTTTGGCATATGCGTCTAGGGCATATGAGTGAGAATAGCATGGCAGAATTGAGCAAAATAGGACTTTTTGATGGGTAAGGAATTTGCAAACTGAAAATCTGTGAGCACTGTGTTTTTGGAAAGCAAAAGAGAGTTTGATTCACTAGAGGAATCCATAACACGAAGGGAACATTGGAGTATATCATTCTGATCTGTGGGGGCCATCTAGAGTGCCTTCGAAAGGTGGAGCTAATTATATGCTAACCTTTATTGATAATTTTTCCAAAAAAGTTTGGGCGTTATTCCTGAAGTAGAAAAGCAATGTGTTTTCCGCATTTAAGTCTTGGAAAATTATGATTGAAAAATAGACGGGAAAACAGATAAAATACCTTCGTACAGACAATGGTTTAGAGTTCTGTTCTGATGAGTTTAATAGACTGTACAAGTCAGAAGATATCATGAGACACTTGACAGTTCGTCATACTCCACAGCAAAATGGCATTGTAGAACAAATGAACAAAATGATCATGGAGAAGGTTCGATGTATGTTGTCAAATGCTAACTTACTGAAGTCATTTTGGGCAGAAGCAGCCTCTACTGCATTTTTTTGATCAACCGATCTCCATCCGTTGCCATTGAGAAAAAGACTCCATAAGAGGTATGGTCTGGTAATCTTGCTAATTATTCTGATTTAAGGATTTTTGGGTGTCCTGCGTATGCTCATGTTGATAATGGAAAATTGGAACCGAGATCCATTAAATGCGTTTTTCTTGGTTATAAAACTGGTGTAAAAGGGTATAAGTTATGGTGTCTTGAAAATAGAAAAGTTGTGATTAGCAGATATGTTGTTTTTCAAGAAACTGTTATGCTACCTAACTTATCTCCTAAAGACTCTTCTAATAAAGAAAACCAAAAGCAGGTGGAGCATCAGATTAATACAGAGTCAACTCCTCAAGCCATAACAAAAAATGAGAATAGAGTTGCTTCTTCACCACAATACTCTATCGCCAAAAACAGAACTAGAAGAGAAATTAAACCTCCAAAGAAGTATGTTGAAGCTGATTTAGTTGCTTATGCTTTAAATGTGGCTGAAGATATAGATGCGAATCAAGAGTCATCTAATTATTCTGAGGCGGTTAACTGTGAAGACTCAGAAAAGTGGATGTTTGTTATACAAGAAGAGATGGAATCACTCCACAAAAATAGAACATGGGACCTTGTGAAACTTCCTAAAGGTAAAAAGGTTGTTCGTTGTAAATGGGTGTTTAAAAAGAAAGAAGGGACTCCATGAGTTGAAGAACCCAGATATAAAGCAAGACTTGTTGCAAAGGGTTATAGTCAAATTCCAAGAGTGGACTTCATAGATGTGTTCTCTCCAATTGTTAAGCATAGTTCGATTCGAGCTTTGCTTGGTATTGTGGTCATGCATGATTTGGAACTTGAGTAGTTAGATGTAAAAACTGCATTTCTGCATGGAGAACTTGAGGAGGATATTTACATGCAACAACCAGAGGGTTTTATAGTCTCAGAAAAAGAGGACTATGTTTGCTTGTTGAGAAAGTCCCTTTACGGTTTGAAACAGTCACCAAGACAGTGGTACAAGAGGTTTGATTCCTTTATGACTTCTCATGATTTCAAAAGAAGTAGTTTAGACAGTTGTGTTTACTTTAAGAAAAACTGTGATGGTTCTTTTGTGTATCTACTTCTTTATGTTGATGACATGTTGATAGCAGCAAAAGGTAAAGTAGAGATAAGAAAGGTCAAAGCCCAACTAAGTGAAGAATTTGAGATGAAAGATTTAGGAACAGCAAAGAAGATACTTGGTATGGAGATTCTCAGAGATAGAAAAGCAAGTAAATTGTACCTAAGTCAGAAGGGGTACATTGAGAGAGTTCTTTGTAGGTTCAATATGCAGAGTGCTAAGCCTGTTAGTACTCCTTTAGCAGCCCATTTCATACTTTCATTGGCTTTGTCTCCACAATCAGATGATGAGATTGAGTACATGTCACATGTTCCATACTCTAGTGCAGTGGGATCTCTCATGTATGTTATGGCTTGCTCACGTCCAGATTTATCGTATGTAGTCAGTGCAGTTAGCAGATACATGGCAAATCTCGGTAAAGAACATTGGAAAGCAGTTCATTGGATTTTAAGATACTTACGAGGCACTACTGATGTTTGCTTACAGTTTGAAATAACTAAAGATGGAGTCATAGGGTATGTTGATGCTGATTTTGCTGGAGACCTTGATAGAAGAAGATCTCTCACAAGTTACGTCTTTACAATCGTAGGTTGTGCAATTAGTTGGAAAGCCACTTTGCAAACTACAGTCGCTTTGTCTACCACCTGAAGCTGAGTATATGGCGATTACTGAGGCTTGTAAAGAAGCTATTTGGTTGAAGGGACTATTTAGTGAACTCAATAAAGACCTTCAAATCGGTATAGTATTTTATGACAGTCAGAGTGCCATCTTCTTTACAAAAGATCAAATGTTTCATGAGAGAACAAAACATATTGATGTTCGGTATCATTTTGTTCGTGATATTATTGCTCGTGGTGATATTGTTGTGAGCAAAATTAGTACTCATGAAAATCCTGCAAATATGATGACTAAGTACTTCCTATAACCAAGTTTGAGCATTGCTTAGACTTGGTTGGTGTTCATTGATGAAGTTAAACCCTTAAGGGGTTTTATGGAAGAGGTGGAGAACTTGTTCGCGATGAAGAACTTGTTCATTGAGAATTTGTGTCAAGGTGGAGATTGTTAGAATTAAGTGACCCAAATTCTTATTTAAATAAAATACGATGGAAAATAAAATAAAAGTAAAATCCATATAGAACTAGACTTCTTTTATTTTATTTTAGAATAAGGTTTTTTAAACCTTATTAAACTCCATCTATTTTATATTTATTAGGATAAGGTGTTTCAATCCTACTAGAATGTGGCTTTACAAGCCTATAAATAGACATAGTCTATTCCTCTTATATTGATTCAAATTTTCGACATAGTTAATTTTCTTCTCCTCTGTCCGTGGTTTTTTCCCGAAAGGGTTTCCACGTAAAATTTGTGTGTTCTTTATTTTTTATTTTATTTTATTTTATTTTTCACATATATCAATGATAACAATCAAGATCACCAATCATACAAATCACAAAAACAATGATTTAGTTTCACTTACTTGGATATTCCAATTCAATGGGTTTTTATTCCTCTTTTCAAAAAAATATAGTTTTCTTGATAAGCACCATTTAATAACACTAATAAAATTTTAACAACATGAAACATATATTTTTTTTAATTAATGTGGAACCTACACTTGATTGTAGATCTTATGTGTTACAACTCTCTAAAACGCCTACACATGGATCTATCCAATAGATCACCTAGTCACACAAATGATAATCTTTCGTTAAAGTTTAACATGAACATCATAAGAGATAAGTTTATTAAACGAATCTCCCATTTGACACTTACCCTTGTGAATTAAGAATCGTGATTCCTTTCACGAGTTTGACGATTTTTCGTGTCGATGTTGATCGACCCTTCAAAAAGACATCATAACTAAAAGTTAATAAACGAGGGAAAAATTCACCATAACTCTTATGAATAGTTTATTAAGAGGGAAATGGTGAGGAAGGAGTGGTTCTCATTCAACCTTTGTACTTATTCTATCTCGGTCAAAAAGGAGAGATCAGTGGATCGTCTTGATTTTGATCTGGGAAAATTGAATGATCTAAAGAGGGGGTTGATTAAAAGTAAATTTATAAAATAAAGACTTATAATTGAATAAACTAAGTGAAATAAATAGTGCATAATTTTATTTAATAAAAGAAATTATGTAGGTTGAAAAAAGATGAACAAAAAGGGAGGAAACACAATAGCCGGTGGTGGTACTATGGTGGCGACAACGGTGGTCCGGTGACGGAGGCAGTAATTCTTATCCTACTGCAACAAAGTACTTAGAAGACTGGCCAACATTCAAAAAGTTTATGAATTTATGAGCAATCCCTTGTGAGATGCAATGTTCTCCTTCAATCAAAAACATATCTCTTTGGAATAAATCTTTCTCCCAATATGATCTTATTTATCTTAGAGTAACCATTACATCTTCCTTCATGAAAATTCAATTACTATCAAAGAGTAATCAAGTCATTCATCACAAAGATGAATGACCCATGGTCACGTTTACTTTTCATCTACCATGTAATACCAATGAGAGGATATCATTTACGCATATCTTGGGCTACGAATTCCACTATTGTAAATGACGCTACATACTGCAAAAGTCATATACCCAACGCACCAGCTTTAGATTCCTTATTTATTTTAACTCAGGCTTTTACTTACATCAAACTATACGAGTTAAACATATATAGTCTGCCATCTACTCAGGATTAAGGTATGTCACACTATGAATGTCGCAAGTGAATAAATCCATAAATAAATTCTATATCTATTCTCATTGGGTCTAGTTTGACATATTGTCAGTCCATTCAGTCACATCTATGTCTCTATATTTTGAGAGTCATCCTCTCTGATATCCAAGACAGGTTATCTCCCCAATTGGACTTGATAGATGGCATATTAGTATTTCAATTGGTTTGCTCATTTTCGATTAGACTAAAGACATGTTTAGATTCGTCAACTAATATAAATTGTCTTTTTGTATTACGATTCAACCATGTAATATTGCTTAATATTAGTTTAAACATCAAACAATCATCGAGCTAATATTTGTTTCTATTTTGCTTTAAATGCAAAAACCACGTAAGGACAATATACAAAGGGTATTAATGTAATTTATGAATAATTTTATTAATCAATCTGTTAAAAAAAATTACAAGTGTACATAAATAAAAATACTAAATTTAGGGCACCAAATTCAACGTCACCCCCTATTGGTGTTTATTGAGTAAAAATATGCCACATTATGATCATCACAAATGAATAAATCATAAACGAATCTATGATCTATTCTTCTTGGTTTTTATTCGATGTATTGTCAGTCTAGTCACTCACATATATATTTTTATAATTTGGGGGTTATCCACTCTGATACCCAATACAATGTATCTTTTAATTGGACTTGATAGACAATATATTAATCTTTCAATTGATTTGCTCAATGTTGATTAGACTAAAGATGTGTTTAGATTATCTACTAATATAAGTCGTCTTTCTATATTACAATCTGACCACACAATGTCACTTAATATTAGTTAAACATTACATAATCAGTGATCCGATATTTACTTTTATTTTGCTTTGTGTGCAAAAATCGTTGAGGACAATATACAAAAATATTAGTGAAATTAATGGATATTTTACTAAACCAAGTTGTTCAAAAAATACAAGTACATATAGATGAAAATACTACATTAAGGGCACTAGATCTCAATATAGATATGCCCTCACTAATATATTATTGCTCTTGTTGAACCATCTTAAATTGTGATCTGCCACGAATTACACTATTATTTTCATCCCCTTTTACACATAACTTTAGCTTGTTTAATAGTTAAATCAAAGCATCTTAGTATATATTTATGTTTTCATGCTTGAAGTAGTAATTTATGCTTTTTAGTAGTTTTTATTACATCTTAGATAGCTAAATAAGGTTATGGGGTTATGTAAGTCAAATCGAGAGCTAAAAAAGCACATTCGGGTCAAAACTATTATCCATGTCGCGAAACCAATATACCGATGTCACAATACCAAAGACAAAGACAAAAACAAGTCCTTAACGAGACTGCCTGCTGTGTCACGACATCGACCTATGTTGCAACATCTGCTTGCTGTGTTGCAACACGACTTCTGCATAACCCAAAATCCCTGCACATATCGATTGAGATTCTTGGGTACAGTTAGGGGATTTTTTACAACCTAAAACCTTAAGTTACATTATAAACAAATGGGCACTTTAGTCTTGTGATTACAACATTATAAACAAATGGAGGGGAAAAATTATAGGGTTTTTATTTTGTTATTAGTTTTTACTTAGTTTACATTATGTTCTTGTAATCGGAATATTCTATTCTGAAGTGGGATTTTCGTGAGCGAAGATTATTTTGGAGCCACACTTTCATCGATAAATCCATGAGCATATTTTTCTTTTATTTTTTCTTTATATCTCTTTCTTTAACATTGTTAATTGAATGATTACATAAAGATTAGAATCAATTTATGCTTTATACATATTTTGCAAGTTTTAACTGTATTAACCTAATTAATTGATTGAAAGGTAAAGCTTAATTTGGATTGGTTGGGTTTGGTCAAGTGCAATTAAACCCTATGATTGACGACCTTATGAATTCATTTAGGTAGGTATGAACCTAAAATCAGTATAGTCTACCGGATATCACTTAGTGGGTTAGTTGGTTGGGAAGGGAATAATTTAAAACCTAAGATTGACGACCCTAAGAAGTCATTTAGGTAGATATGAACCCGAAATCAGTACAGTCTACCGTGAAAACCTTACCTTACTTGGTCTAAGCTATGAGATCGAGAGATAAATAGTTCTTGCCAACTAGTCTGAACTATGTTAAGATTTTTATATACAAGTTTTTGTAGAATGTTTAGTAAACAGATTATAATTTAGTGATAATTAAATTAATCTCAAGATTAAATTTGATTTTATTTTTTAAGGAGTTTTACAGATATAATTATATGTACAATTCACATATAACACATGTTTCATTAATTAAAATAAAATATACTAAAAATTGAAATATATTTAAACATAAATGAAAAAAATTAAACAAAAACTAAACATAACGAGAGTTTATATATAGAAGAAAATAATGTTATGATAATTGTACATAATAGAACTCGAATTTAAAAAGAGAAAAAAAAAGAAAATTATATTTGTAAAAATATAACACATCTAAATGCATTACTAATCTCATATTTAATGGATAATATACATATTATTTGGTCTAATTTTGCAAAAGGCATATTTTATTATTGTAGCTAAATATTTAATAATTTAACTGAGATGATACGTTACATATGGCACTAGTTATTATTAAATTTAGAAAAAGAAGTAGGTGAGGCTGGAAGCGACAAGAAGAGGAAAAAAGTCAGCCCCACATGCATTTTTTTTAAAATCATTATTAGATTAGCTATGTAATGTAGGCTTCCTTTGTAATTATTATTACAACATGGTGGCATTAGATTACTACTTTTTTTTTATTATGTATATAGTAATTTGTCGTATTTAAAAATTGTGATATTAGCTCCTTTCTCACTTTGTATCTTTCGCTTTCGTTTTTATGGTGAAGAAAATCCAATAGGAAAGCTGGAGTGGTTTACTTTCAGTTTTCGACTCTCTCGTAAATCTAATCTAGATTTTGACAATATGAAATTTATTCATCTTACGTGAGCAGGGGCGAAGTAAAATTCTTTTGGGGTTTTTAAGTTAAATTGTAAATTTTTATAATAATAAAAACGTAATTTTATTAAAATGATAAAATTATTTTTTTATTATTTTTAAAGAAAATTTATTAATTTAAAATTTTATAAATTTTAAAAAATTTAAATAAAAAAATTTTCATTTTAAAGGGTTGTCCCCTGTAGGCGAGATTAAATTTTGAAATGATGATAATTATAAATCATTATCGTGTAATAGGTATTTTTTGAGACTTTGAGAATAGATCAGATTTTATTTTTGAAATTACTTGATGGTTATTTTATTAGTTTTTGAAACTTTTGTGGTTGTTACTTGTTTGTCTTTATTCTATTGAAATGATATTTGTGGGATAGTTTGTGAAATAAAAATTTTATAAGTGGATAGGTGTGTTATTGATTTATATTTTTAAAAATAAATATAATTATAATTTCTATAGATATTCCAAGTGAAATTTAAAATACCTCAGAAGATAATATTTTTACTATGTTTATGATTTGAAATAGTGAAAGTATCTTTGATTAGAAAAAAGAGCGATAAAGTTGTAATTTTGTAACAATAAGGGGAAATAATTGGCCGGTGAATCCGTCTTAGTAAACACGCACACTTTGTCCCTTCCCTTTCTTCCCCTTCTCCTTCCCCACTCCAACTCTTACTCATTTCATATACCCCCATCTTATATTTTAAATTATAGATCATTAGGTTAGGGGTTTTTTGGCCCAGAATATTTTGCATCCATCGCCATCTCCATCTCCATCATCGAGATTGGGTTTGAGATTTTGATTCTCAAGAATCCATAAATCAGGGGAGGGTTGAAGGGAGGGGGCATGGAGAACGGTCACGATGGGAAATTGGCTGAAAAGCTATCTGGATTGGCCCTCAACGACAACCACAGCAACAACAACGACGATAGCTTGTCTCGGGCCGTGAAAGCCATTGAGGCCGCCGAAGCCGTCATCCAACAACAGGTTTTCTTCTTTTCCTCCTTCTCCTCCTTCTCTAGTTGTGATGATAACAAAAGAGTAATTTTTTGCATCTATTCCCAGGAAGAAGAGAATAGTCGATTGAGGTCCGAACTCCAGAAGAAACTTGAGCTACTCGAAAAATATGTAGGACAATTAACCTTTTGCATTCTAGTTATCAGTGAAGTTCTATATTTTCGTTATGCTTTATTCATGCTCGAATTTATTTATATTTTTATGGAAAGCAGAAAGTAGAAAGTGTTAGCAATCCAAATGCTTCTGCAAAGGAAGCTACCAATACCATTTTAAATGGTACTTTGAATGCATTTTCTGCTGCTGCTGCTGCTTCTGATAATAACACGGGCCCTGCTCTTTCTCATTTCTCTTCACCCTCCACGGCTACCTCTTTTTCGCCCACCAGGTTCTTCTTATTACATTGCGTTACTCCTCACACTGTACGAACATCAAACATGAGATTTTTCTTATTCTATTGTTTTAATTGGTAGGTATCAGTTAGAAGGAGAATACAGTTCTCGATTGCCACAGGGTCTTATGCCAGTGCCTCAAGTAAATACTTCCAATTCCATTTGGAAACAGGTTCCTTCATGCTATTTTAACCATTCTGTTGGATTCACTTCTTTTAGATTCTTTTATAGACTGCGAGCTTCTATTTTTCTCCAGGATGTTCCGATCAAGATTCGGGAACATGAAGAAGAGATTTTGCAGTTGCGCAAACAGCTTGCTGAATTTTCTATCAAGGTTTATGTCTTGCTTCTTTTCTCCCTCTGTTTTCATTCTTGTTAGTTCTGGATTTATAATTATTCATGGTTACACTCGCAGGAAGCACAAATTCGTAATGAAAAATATGTTCTTGAAAAGCGCATTGCCTACATGCGTCTGGTAGGCCCTAGCTTAGTATTTCCTTCCGTTTACAGCATGCCTCATTTCATTCTTCTTCGTTCAGCTTCTTGTTCATGGATGTAAATATAATTAATAAAATCCTTTGAGTTATTGTCATCAGGCCTTTGATCAGCAACAACAGGACCTTGTTGATGCTGCCTCAAAAGCTCTCTCTTATAGGCAAGATATAATTGAGGAAAATATTCGCTTAACATATCAATTACAGGTATTTTCATTTCTTAGTGTTATTAGTTTTCACCTTGAGGGTTAATATTTTTCTTTTCCTTTTCACATTGATACTTGTCCTCTCAATTTCTGTAGGATGCAATGTTTCTGTATTCTGTTTGGGTAATTAACCATGTTTTTTTCTTGTGTTTAAACTTCTGGCCATTAATGCTCAAATTATTTCAGCTGTGAAACCATTTTTTCTTTATTCACTTCAATTGACGTTTAAAAAATATTGTCATGACAATGAACTTATGCATTTTTGTCAATATATTGTAATATTGTATATTGTTATGATGATCATGATTAGGTTTATTTATTTATTTATTAAAGACGTACATTTCAATGTTCTATGCATGGTCCTCTTTTTCAGGCTGCACAGCAAGAAAGAACAACGTTTGTATCATCTTTGCTTCCTCTTTTGGCGGAGTATTCCCTGCAGCCACCAGTACCCGATGCTCAATCCATTGTAAGCTATGTCAAGGTCAGTCTCGGAGTGCTGTCCGATTTGTTGATATAATTTTACTCATAGAATATTTTTTTTTTATGCAAACCCTTTATCAATGTGCAAGAAAATCAGGAATTTGTCTGTATTATTATGTATCTCTATGGATATGAATTTTTTGTTTAACTCAAATGAAAGTGTTCTTCTCAATCCTATCAAAAATGATATCATAGTGCGAGGCACATACTTCACTGCTATTTATAAAAATGGCCATAATTGGTATGAGCTTCTTATATCTCCGAATAACTAATCGAGTAGTCTTTGCTTTGGTATCTCTGTTCTGTCAAATCTCTAAATATGATGATGCATGTAATTTGACTGGGTCATCTTGACAGTAGTTAGGCTAACTTCTGATGAATATGATAAAATAGAAAGACAAATGTTAGATTCTTAAAAAGTTTAATACAAAAATGCATGTCTTACGAGTGTTATTGCCACTGTAATCATTAGACAAACAAGATATGCTTTTACGTTTTCATACATTCTTTTCATTTTCTTCTTTTCAGAACCTCCTTTTCTAGGTTTGTGTACTTGTAGCACGGTATATAATGTACCTAGTTTCTATCCAGTTTTGTCCTTGATATTTCTGAAGAGAGTTGGTGTAGAAAAATACACATATATTAGATAAGGACACGAAGCATAAGAATGAACAATTATTTTGAATTATTCAGAATGTATCTGTTTCTTCTCTTTAAATCAGAGGCATGAAGTTACTTCTGGACTCGTGCAGGTTCTATTTAAACATCTGCAGGAGAAGCTTATTATCACCGAGGTATGCTGCATGGACTGAATTTTTTGTAATAACTGGAGGCATCTTTCTCTTTCAGTTCTGATTGAGTTCACCTGTGTTGATTATGGTTTGAGATTTTGAGCTTCTTGTTGATCTTGTAAAACTTAATTATGTTTATATTTTCCTTTCCTGGCCTCAGTCAAAGCTAAAAGACTCGCAGTATCAGTTGGCACCTTGGCGGTCGGATGTCAATCAATCCAATTTCGCCCCCCAGTCTCCATCTCATTCCCTTGGTCCAACATTGACAGCTTCGGTATGATATAATATATTCTTCTGATCTGTACTTCTGTACCCTATAGCATTCTTATTCCTATGCTTTCTCTCAGAGCAAAAATGGTCTTGAATTGGTGCCACAGCCAGTTTTTTCCCATGGAAAGACACAGATAGTCTCTGATGCTCAAACAGATTCAAATTGGGATCTACCTGGTCAATACCAAGGTGGCTCAGGTGGTGGTATTGTCTCAAAAAATTTGGAACCTGATGATTTGGGGAGATATTCACCCATAGCAAGCAGGTGAGCCTGGTCAAATGGCGACTGCTATTGTGAAACTGAATGTACAAATTACAACCATCTGCATTTGTTGGTGGGTTCTGTTTTCATCGAATTCCTTTTGGTGCGTTGTATGCATAAGTCATTTCAAAAGCTAGATTTTCAGGATGAGCCAATATGAGCCTTCCTTTGTGACACTATACTGCTTCCACATTTTGGAGAAATAGTCAAATTAGGATACTATAGTTGATAGTCTATATAAACAATTTTTTTTTTTTTTTTTGGGGGGGGGGGGCAAAAATTTTATATACAATCTCTTGTAGATGTGTTTGAAGAATGACACGTGAATTTTCTAATGACAGATGCTGAGGTTTTTTTTACAAGGGCATTTCAGCATTCATGTGTGTGAAACTGAAAAAAAAGTTTATCTTAAATGGTTGCCAGGACTTCTACTGCCATTGAGATACCCACACAGCTGGCAGGAACTCAAGGTGACATGAACACTGTGCGATATGGTGAAGAGACTATAAATAAACAAGTTAAATTTCTTGACCCTGTCGGCAATAGCGAGATGGATTATCCTGATGCTGAGGGACAGCAGATTGAAAGAGAACTTCCCTCCAATTGGCGTTCAGGAAACTCGCCTTATACTGCACAGGATGATCCCAGTTCCTCCTATCCTCCTTATCTACCACCAGTACTTGAAGAGCCTTCATCTTCTTTTTCTGAGGGTAAGGTGTTAACTGTGCTTTATTGGTTGTAAGAATCAAGATTGACCATCTTATGTTATGTATTGCTTTCTGCAGCTGCAGAAGATGATCCGCTTCCAGCTATAGAAGGTCTCCAAATTTCAGGGGAAGCTTATCCAGGAAGGGAGCTACAGGCATGTGGATATTCTATTAATGGAACAACCAGCTGTAATTTCGAGGTGCTTTTTCAGGATATCTTTCTACCCTCTATTTTGAAAAATTTTGGGTACTGTTATCTCTTGGATGTATTTGAAGATGCCTTGTAATAGTTAGCATTTTTTATGATTCCAAGATGTGGATTTGTAATGCTGTAATATGCTTGCAATGACAGTGGGTGCGCCACATGGAAGATGGATCTGTTAATTACATAGAAGGTAGTTTCATCTTTTATCTTCTTGAGGGTTTCTGATTTCCCTTCAAAATGTAATCCCTGTTATTCATCAAATATGATTCTAAAAGAGTTCTGAAAAACAGGAGCAAAGCAACCAAACTATCTTGTTACTGCTGATGATGTTGATACATACCTTGCTATTGAAGTTCAACCTCTAGATAACAGGAAGCGCAAGGTACTGACTTACAATGCAATTTCCCTTACTTGGAACCTTGTATTTTCATGTGTGGTTTGTTGTCCTTCGCTTTTCTTTCTTTGCCTAGGAATTTGGTACAAGGGAAGTCTGAAGTTTTAACCAGGGAAGATCCATTTAACAGTAGAAAAACATGTTGATTCATGTATTTTCTAGTTTTGCATTCTGAAGTTATAATGTTTTATCCATGTTTTACATGTCTATCAGTTGTAACCTCATATAAGCTAAAAGAAATTGCTGAAGCTAATGATGACTTGATGCTTATGTCTTCTGCACTCAAGTAATTGTTATTTGCCTGTGGATCATTTTCATCTATGGCAAGGCCTGTAATAGGGTTATGGGGTTGGTATAGAAATTATGGGGCACAAAGAGTTTCAGCATTGAGAATTGTATTGTTCACTCATCCAAGGTAGCTTAATCACGGCTCTCATCTGCAGAGGAAATTTGCTGAGGTTACCGCTGGAATTGCAGTTTACCCATCATTGATGAAAGTGAGATGTAAAAGTGACGTATGAACTTGAAGGCTCTGAGAACCCATTAGCTTAGGCTTTTGGGTTTAAGTAGTGTTTAACATGTGTCTATGGACCTCTCACAATGCTATTTCTTGACCGAAAGGGTTAACCACTCTCTAACAATAATCCTCAGTCTTAATCTCCATTTTCCAAAAGTAGATTCATTTTTATGATGAAAATTCCTTATATCTTTTTATTTACTAATAATACCAGAAGTAAAAAACTTTAGCTGATGGGGAATTGAATGTGTGCAATCATTGAAGTCAAAACTTCTGTCCACAAGGACATGCTAGTGTTCTAGAACCTGAGAGGCTGAGATTTCAGCTTGGGGCTTTTGGTTTGAGTCTTTGGAAGGGAGGGGTAGAATTATGGAATGGGAGAGGGCTACTTCCTGTTTTGTAGCCTGAGATGATATTTTCTAGGAACAAAGAATCAAAAGTCAACATTTCTTAAATTTTTTGCATTTCAAGTATGAACCTTCAAATGGAGAGAAATTGAGCATATTTCATTGTCAATTGAAGACCATGTATTTGAGACTTGGTTGTGTCATCACTTCATTTCTATCTTTCATGAAGTCTTTCCATTATTGTATGTGCCTTTTATTTTATTTTATTTTATTTTATTTTATTTCTTGCCTCATAGGGCTCCTTACCCTGCCATTAATCTTGGTATAAATGCTTAAATTTCCCATGCTCATACGGCATTAGGAGTTGCCAACTAATTGAAGGGTGATTAGTGTCTGTAAAGATGAATATGATGATTGTTGTAAATTTTGCAATCATTTTTTGGGGAATAATGTACTCTGCAGTTGTCAAATATGCTCTAGGCACCACTTGCTTTGCACTAGGGAAACTATCTGCTTGTTATTGTTGCTGGTTTGAATAACTTGTTTTGCATCTCAATTCAGGGAGAGCTGGTGAAGGTCTTTGCTAATGACCACAAGAAGATCACATGTGGTAGGTGGTACTAATACTTTATGTTTCTGCTGCATACCTTCTATTTGTAATGAATGGAAATGAGATTTCTGAAATCAGAGACTTAGTACTATCTAGCTGGTTGTAACAGCAACTATAGTTCTTGCATACTGTACTTAAAGAATGCTGAGTAGACAAAGGCAGATTCGTTAACCCTTTTGTCAGATTGATGGTTTGTTGATAAAAATATTCATGGTTCGGTGCCCCTCCATTACACTTTTGTCCAAATTTTGCAATACACTTGTCATGATCATTGCATATGGGGGATCCATAGCTGATAACTGAGTCCCACAGATAAAACAGCGATACCGTGTGTTTTGGAAATTAATGACAGAGGGATCTCTGCCTGTATCCCCATTATCTTTTGCTTTTTCCTTTTCTTCTCATAAGTGAGAAAGATTTATACTATATGCTTTGGTTAGATTGTCTTTTCTACTTACCAGAATAAGTCTATGTTGGTTTTTCCTTGAACAATTTCTGCACCTTTTATCATTTGAGATAGTTATAATCTCCATCCAGTCCCTTGTTAACTTGTTTACTAATTTTCTAGCACCACATATTAATACTTATATTCTACTTATTCTCTTCTCGTTTTTCCCTTTACTTTTAACAGACCCTGAGATGCAAGGCCACATAGAGAAGACTCTTCATAGTGGTCATGCTTCATATAAAGTTCTATTCACGGTATGACTTCTGCACTTGTATGGTTGTATATACTACCCCATTGGGTGATGGCACTTCCATTTAGTTTTCTAGTGCTTATTAATTTTATTTAATTACAATGTCCTTACTTCTAACTCTTCTATATTACAGGCAGGATTTCTTGATATATGGGAACCGGCTACTTTGGCCATTAAGAGGGATGGTTACAGTATCAAGTGTAGTGGACCCAATGGTCCTGTGGTCACTGAAAAGTTTTACCCAACCACTCAGGTACAGCTATAACTTGCTTATTCTTTTGAGATCCTGTAAGAGTGATATAAGACAGCTAGAAGGTTAAGATTTTATAGCAATTTTCTGATCTGAAATGATTATAGTTCTTGAGATAAATAGAGACATTGAATGATGAAAGGAGAAGACAGAAAAAGAACTCTAAAACTTCACACCTCTTTTTGGATTTGATGGTTAGCCTTCATAACATCAAGCTTTACCTATAATGCTCTGTTTCTGGACAAGATTTATGCTCTATAGTCCTTTTATTCCTATAATCCCACTCCAATCGTTTTGGACAAGCAAGGTTTATGATCAGGGAACTTTGAGAGACTTTCCTCCTTGGAGAGAAAAGGGGGAAATTCTAGGGTGAGCTCCACTAAAAAAAAAGCTTGGGAAAAGCTTTTACCAAAATATCCAAGGATTTACCAATATTTCTAAGGATTTAACAATATTTCTAGGACTTCACCAAAATATTTTGGTAAAAGCTTTTTCTAAGCTGAAGCTCATGGTAGAACTGCCAGAGAAAAAGAGTTGCTCTAGGCATCATGTGTAGTAACATTCCGTTAAGATTGCAATGCACATCAGCATAGACCTAAATACGCCATTTTAAACTGTTTCGTCGTATGAGTTTTCCTTTTTTCACTTTATGTACCAAAGAAAGTGTTGGCTTTCCCTGGTTTCCTTTCTTAATTAATTTTTCAGAGTAAAACTAACCTGACTTAAACATGTTTTTAAGATGCTCACAATAAATGAATCTAGCACTGTAGAGAGTTATTGCAGGAAGTCAAATGCACCACGGATCTTATTGTTATAATCATGGGGATCCAGGATAATTCTAAGCTTAAACATATGGACATAGAGATAAATTTTCTGATCCTAGTTATAATGAATATTTGCCCTGTGAAGTATCACATCATATGCTTTATTTCTTGTCCTTTAAGTACAGTAATCCTTTCATGCAGTAAAAAATTGCCTCAATATATTTGTGCCCATGTATAGATTTCTGGTGGAAATAATTAAATAGTTACCTAATTTTGGCTGCTTTTGATGTATTGTTTTCTCCTAGATTTGTATTCTCTATATATTTATATTGGCATCTTTTTGTGTATTCATTATTCATTGTTCTCTCTAGATTAAAATAACATTCGAAGAGCCTACAGAGTTTACAATTTTTGGATCAAATGGTGTGCAGCGTGTGTTACGAGCAGATAACAACTCTCAAGATATTAGCTGGTAAGTTCAAAGTTTCTCTTGTGGATAAATAGACAATTGTTGATTACACAACTGTAACCGTAGTACATTTGAGAATAACATCTGAAAAGTTGACAAAATTAATACTATTCTACTAAGAGCAGGCAAGTATTTTCATATAGTCCCAAGGGGACACCTCAATATTTAGGACTTGAGGTTTTTATCCTGATAGTTTATGCACTGGATTGGGTGGAGGGGGTTACATCCCTTTTTGCAGCCCAATGCTTAATACTGTTGATATTTTTGCTTTCTATTTTGAGAGTTGCTTATAAGACCAATAACTTTAATAAATCTGGAAGATCTTCGTATATGACTTGTAATCCCCAAGAGTGAACTTTGATATACACTATCAGTAGAGGTTCCGGCGGCACCGATAGGCTTAACTTTATGTAAAATTAATCCCATGTCTGACTCTTTGCTCCTCTGCTGCTTTGAATTATGAAGAATTGAAAATGGATGTTATTCCCAAATTCTACAAGGTTCTGTGTGTCTCTTCTCCGACCTCTTTTCTCTACTTGTGTCTGTTTGCATACATCATGCAATATCAAATCCCCTATTTAAGCTACTCGTGTTTACTGTTTCTCTCTCACTTGTATTCTGCAATCTGAGTTCACTGGGTAAAACCCTCAACGTACTCCTCCTGAACTGAATGATATCAAATAATCACTGCAACTGATTACTTATTAAGTCTATCTCTATGTGTAATAATTATATTGGTAATTGTTTGACAGGTATGAATCTATCTATTTATATAGTTATCACAAAAGTGAAGAAACTTTGATTTGTAATAAAATAGTCTATGGGATGGATTTATTGGGTAGCTATAGTAGACCAAACTTTCGCAGTCTGCTGCTATTATGTAGTTAACTGAGATGAATAGATGATGAGAGAATTGAAAAAAGGGGGGGGGGTGGGGGATCATAGTGGAAGAAAGTGATACTGAAACAGAGATCTTTGGTTGAGAAATTTGGAAATAATATTGAGGTAGAACAGCAGTGGGAAATGTTTTGTTGGAGGCTCTGGGGATGGTTAATATTGTTTTGTGAGGTTAAAAGTATGCAACAGTTTTGGTGTGAATATTGTAGCAGAAAATTTGGTTGCTTAGCTGGTCAAGAAAAATTACTTACGAAAACTGTCGTTAGGGTTGTGAAAAGTATCTTATTTAATGCTGTGGTTAAAATACTATTGTTAGGTAATGCTGGCTTGGTGATGGATTGAAAAAGGCTTGATCTAAGAATTAAAGAAATAAATAGAGCCTTTTGCCAAGTGTGGAATCAACAAGAACTGGTTACTGATCTGAATTGCAAAGCAAGAGAAAGAAAATAAGAATTGAATCCCATTTAGTTTTCGTGGATGTGATTCCTATGGTTATTTCATTATGAAATTATAATGGCAATCACAACCCTTTGAAAAAGCCTTTGAAGATGTGGAGCTCTAAAATATTTTGTCTGAATGGAATCTTAGCACTCCTAGAACACAAAGATCTATCTTATTAACACCTAACACTAAACATGCCTTGAATGGAGGGCCTAAAAGTATAGCAAGGCTTGATATATAAATGAAAGAAAGGTACACTGATCTTTCTCAGCAAACTGCCAATAGATCATTGACTTTTCAAAGACAAAAGCAATACAACTAACACTGCTAAATTTTATTGTAAAGTTAGATTATGTATAGATAGGACTCATTTGTGTAGAACCACTTTTTATTTTAGAAATGTACTTAATTAAATCCTGGTGCTAAGAACAAGCTTTGGCAAACCTTTGAAAGGCCCTTCAAAACCTGCTTTTGCATGCCACTACAGATTTTATTTACAGAGTAAGGAGCAGTAGATGCCCAAAAGTGGCATGTATATCTGTTGTCACGGTCAAAAATGAAAAATCTACAATGGTGTTTTTTTGCATTTCTGGACATTTTTTTGGCTGTGAGAATGCTTCTTTTCTAATATATTAATGCCAATTGTTGAAATTGGTGCATGCCAACTTGGTGTCATTTATGGTAAAAACTTGTGACTTTCTTAATCTTGACTTCATAACAACCAAAGGTGCAATGCTTCCATACTTTTGTTTCATGTCTTTTTATAGGACATTAAAAAAATTACATCTATCCTATTTTAATTTTCAAGATTGTTTTCATCTATATTTTAGACAAGTTTTATTGGGTTTATTTTTCAGTCAAGTGGCTGTGTAGGGGTTTAAGTTTATTTATACTTGCATTTCATTTGTGCAGCTCAAGAGATACAATTGTGCTCACCTTGAGATTATTCATCTTACGGGTATTACTCTCCTCTTTCTATACTTTTTATTCTCTTTGTACTCTGAGAAGTGTGCGACGTTGTTATGCTCACATGAACACATCTACATAGAAACGTAAAACTGATGAAGAGGTTCATACCATCTGTCTTTTGAAATACTGGATCTGTAGATCTACTTTTTGACCTTCAAGTGTGAAAACCCAAGTTTTGTTTTACTGGCTTCTATTTTGATACTTCAATTTTAAATAAAAGCTTCTGATATCTATCTCATATTTTTAGAAAGAATCATATCGGTAGTGCTATTTGGCGATCCAAGGATGATTTTCCTAGATTTTTCAAAATTCCTAACATAGAATTTCTTATTTTCAGCTTCAGTTGCATACATATGTTCTTGAAAAGTGCCTTGTCATTTACTTCATCTAAAATTTTTTCTTGGTTACATACTCCATCATTCTGGACTGGTTGGCTGTTATTCTACTCCTAAATTGAAGATTTAAAGCTTCTTAGTCCATGCCTGAAAAAATTGCACTGGTTTCAGTCGTGTTATTGTTTCTTTTCGATGCCCAAGGAATGATGCTTTCGCTTTTTTGTCCTTTTCTTTTTGGCTCAAATTTGACAAGTGATAGCTTTTATCCTTGATTTTAGCTCGCAAGGTAGACATATGGAGCTTGGACCGGAAATTTTTTTATCATATTTTTTGGTTCGTTGAAATTTTTTATTTTGAATGATGGGAATCAATTTTGTAAACTTGGTATGGTTTTGTCATGCATCTAACCAAGTTTACTTTGTGAATATCTTTACATTCTTTGCATAATTATAATCTGAGATTTTGACATGTATAATCAAGTGTGAGTTTCACTCCATGCTATTGATTTTTGACCAATCTGTTACACAAAATGAAGAGGAATATTTTAAGTGCTGTAAGACTAAAGATAGAAAACTGTGTATATGAGTTTGGTAGTGTTTCCTTTTTTTGCATTGAGTCATAAGTTTGGTTGTGGTTAAAGATAGAGAACTGTGAGCTGTGGGCTCACTTGAATATTTTTAGCTTTCAGTTAAATAAGTAGATAGTATAATATAAGAAACCGATCAGTGCATATTTGAAGCATTTATTTGCAGTGCTGTAAGACTAAAATTTGTGGGGTAAAATTTTGTGATCCTTGCGTTATTTAAAAACCCTTGTGTTCACAAGAGACATCTCTTATTAGCTTTTGCAGGCTGGTGAGAGAAGAAAAGGAAAGAAGAGAGGAATATTCTTTAACAAGTAAGGTACATGGTACATTCACTGTGCAGCTGAGTTAGAAACCTTGTTATTGAGAGATTTGTGTAGAATGTATATTTGAGGACTGCCTCTCTTTGTTAACTAGTTAACTTGTTGAGAGTAGCTAGCTTTAGTGGTCTAATATTCTTTACGGGCAGCAATGTTGAGTTGTAATTACATTTTGTATCGATAATATCTGTCCTCGTTGCTGTCTTATTTGGCTTTATCACTGGACGGTAACAGGGATATTGTTTGTATTCACTTTCCGACCCCTTTGAGGTCATTTTTATTTACAGGAATGGTTGGTCTTTTTTTGTGATATAAACACTGTGGCGGTTCTTTCTCTTTTCGCATTCATCATCTAAGAAAGCAGTTGGCGCCTGACAAACATGCAATTTGTGTCATGAAATAGAACAATATGCTGGTTTTGGTAATATATGTGCATTTTGCATTACACATTTCTTAGTTTTATGTACTAAATTAAATGGTTCCCTGTTGTTTTGAAGTCAAACTAGAGGCTGTGTGAAGGAAGGGCGATGAAGCAAATCTATAATTGAAACCATGAAGTTGTTTACTTGATAATTTATATAGTGAGATGAAGACCAATTTCCAAGGTCTCTGCTATCGTCTTGATAGATTTTATGTTGAATTAGGAGAAATCAAAGCTCAAATCCTTGCATGACTTAAGTTTTATCCTCTGACATTTTCTACTTTTATTTGTTTGTATTGTATTATATCACCATGCCTGTACGGTCAAAGAAGAAAATACCCTCAAAAAGTAAAAAGTAAATTACCCTAGAAAAGGTAAAAGTAAATTAATTGTACGTACGTTCTTTTAAAAAAATGAAAATAATAACGGATAAGTAACAAATATTTCATGGTTAAATTTTGGTCTTAGAAATTTTTTTTTAATTACAAGAGGAGGGTAAAGTCTTAAACAGTAACTCGAATAATACAATTTGAATTCAGGTCATATTTGGGGCGGACAATACTTTGGTCATTAGACCAACACATGATGTTTAATTTGGCATTAGCCATGAATTTTCATGAAAGTATTCTTTTTTAGTTTTTATATTTTTTAAATTGGTCAATTTTAGTTGATATACATTTTGAATTTTGAAATTTTAATCCTAAACTAATAACAATTAAATTTATTTGGTTAAATTCAATTATTAGTCTTGTACATTGTGTATAGTTATAGATTTGATTCATATTATTCAATGGAATCACTTTATGTCTACTTTTTGAAATTTAAAATTTTAATGTCAATGCAAATGAGAATAGTTAATCTACTAATTGAATTTTTAGCGAGTAATATGTAAAAATAACAATCTGATATAAGACTAAACATGATAATATCATGTTTGGCATATCAATTTTTGGAAATAATATAATTTAATGAATTTATTAACTATTGTTTAATGATAATTGAAATTTTAAAATTTGAGAAGTACAAAAACTATAAATGATCAAACTAAAATACGAAGATTAAATTTACAATTTTTACAAAGTATAGAGATTAATAGCAGAATTTAATCATATTTTATTGATTGTTTTGAAAGTTAATCTGGATTGTATTTGGATGTAATTTTTAAATAAAAATAAATTATTAATATAATTTTATAATTGAGTTTATATATATTTTTAAATGAGTTAGTGGTATAAACTTATGGGGCATTAAGTGTAAATAAATATTAAATTATGATAAATTGGCAACTCTGAGTGAAAAAAAATTGTAGGTAAAAAGTATATATAAAATAAGAATGAGATTTTTGATAAAAATGTTAAAATTGAGGGTTTGTAAAGTTTGATGTTTTTATTTTGAATTTAAACTATGTTTTTATATAAATATAAATATAAATATAAAAACAAAAATATCTATTATAATACCTATTAGTTATTTTAAAATTTGGTTGGTCTCATGGATTTAATCATTCAGTATTAAAGAATAAAAATATCTTATAATATTGTTTTAGGTTTAAATAAAAGAAATTTTAATATCAGGAATAGAATAATTTTTAAAATTTTAATTATTTAGTAATCCTTAAATAAAACTGATGTGACTTTGCTTGCCAGTGCAGTCTTAAAAAAACTTAAAACAGAAGATATCAAAAAATAAAAAAAACAAAAAACACAGAGGGCCTAAAAGGCAAAAACCATCCTACCCTTGGCTTCCTCTTATTAAGTTAAAACCCCAAACAGCTCCCGGCTGCGGAGCTTAAACCCTTGGTACTTGGTTGGCGGACCCATTTCCAACGCTCAAGCTGAGTCCCAAAAATGGCGGGTCCTTTGCTTCTTCGCTCTCTTTTGTCCGCCTCCACTCGAAAATCCTTTTCCTCTCACTTGGCTCCACTCCCCCGCTTCTCCCGCTGCTTCTCCTCCGGCCCTGCTAGTGCTGCCGCCGCTGCCACAACATATTCAAGTGCGTATTTGGATCCTGGTAGACTGCGGAACGTGGCGGTCATTGCGCACGTGGACCACGGGAAAACCACGCTTATGGACCGGCTACTGAGGCAGTGTGGAGCCGACATCCCCCACGAGAGAGCCATGGATTCCATCAGCCTTGAGCGGGAGCGTGGCATTACCATTGCGTCTAAGGTCTTCTTCTTCTTTACTCTCTACATAATTCCAAAAGAAGTTATGTTAAGTAGCATATTGATTGGTTCATTCAATGATGCAATCGAACAATTGCAGGTCACTAGTGTTTCATGGAAAGAAAACGAGTTAAACATGGTCGATACGCCTGGTCATGCTGATTTTGGTGGTGAGGTAAGCTGCAAGTTACATATTTAGCTAGAAAAAAGTTTGTAGCTTGATTCGATATCACCCTAATCATCAATGCAAACACTCTTTCTGTTCTTTAGGTTATCATTCAAAAGTGATTTAGTGAAAAGCAACAAGGTGTTGGCTGACAATGCAAATAGTGGGCATAATTTGCTCTCTTTTGAAAACTAAAACAAGCAACTTACTGGTTTGTGCTTGCCTGTATTGCTGAATTTTTAGGTTGAACGGGTTGTTGGCATGGTTGAAGGAGCAGTATTAGTTGTTGATGCTGGTGAGGGGCCGCTTGCACAAACAAAATTTGTTCTTGCCAAAGCCTTGAAGTACGGGCTGCGCCCTCTTCTTCTATTGAACAAAGTAGACCGACCTTCTGGTATAAAATGAATAGTTATTTTTGGTTCATGTTTTGATTTACTGAAACCGAAATGTTATTTCATGATTTTCTTTAATTGCAAGAATGTTTACCTGTTGGTGAGAAATTGCTTATTCTTGATTCCTTTTGTCCCTTAATTATTTCTTATGCACCGAAAGAATTTTTAGTCCTTATGTCTAGCTGTTAATGATGCAGTATCAGAGGAGAGGTGTAATGAAGTTGAGAGCCTAGTTTTTGATCTTTTTGCAAATCTCGGTGCTACAGGTGAAGCAATATAGAATAATTAGGAAGTTCTATGATTAACCCATTTCAGATTTTTTGACTTTCCTCATTCCTAACCTGTATACCGGTATACTTTTAATAAATTTTCTCATGTTTTCATTTTAGAGGAACAGCTTGACTTTCCAGTTCTCTATGCTTCTGCTAAAGAAGGATGGGCATCTTCAACCTTTACTAAAGATCCTCCTGCTGGTGCAAAGAATATGTCACAATTGCTTGATGCCATTGTAAGGCATGTTCCTCCACCAAAAGCAAACCTTGATGGACCTTTCCAAATGCTGGTTGGTACTCAGTGCTGATTAATCATTAAAATGTGTCTTTATGTCTGCAACTGGAGAAAAGGAGGGGAAGGGGGGAGTGTGCCCCCGTCCGGGTGTTCTACTTTTGTACCTAGTTATTTTTTTCCTTTTCACATTTATTTCATGTTATAAATTTCTTATTTACATAATAAGCATGTCAGGTTTCCATGATGGAAAAAGACTTTTATCTTGGGCGAATTTTAACTGGGCGTGTTTCATCTGGAATTGTTCGTGTTGGTGATAAAATACATGGCTTGCGAGGTAGTGAATCTGGCATTGAGAAAATTGAAGAAGGAAAGGTTTGTAGCTCGACATAGCCTGATTTTGATTGGAAGTAGAGGAAAACTTTGACTTAATATCATCACCGACATAAAAATTTTGCTTGTCATTGATTTTTTTGTGGTTAATAATGCAATCCAGTGCTCATTGTCTACCTGAATCCTGGTTTGCAGGTTGGAATTAAAATATGCTGAAAAATTTGGTTTCTGCGGTACATTACAATTTACCAGAAAGCATTGTTTTACATACTAAAACACTGGTTTAATACTTTTCTACTACTTTCTATTGTATAATTGTGGTTTATTTGGCGTTTTCTTCTACCTCTACTTTCTTGAAGGTGATAGTGAATGGATCTGGTACCCAAGTTTCCATTTAAATCTGTAACATTTTGCAAAGGGCAAATCACTATTAACTGAATATGCAAATCCAATAGGGATCTTGAAAAACATGCTTTCTTAGAGTGTTTTGCATTGGATGCATGGAATTACAAAAATGCATATTAGAAAATTTTTTCCCAGATAGTATTTCCTGTGCATATGAATGAGGGATTGTGAAAGGGAACTTCAATTGCTAACTGTTGAGAACTTCTGCATTACCTGGACTGGGAGGGCAGGAGGCAAGTGTCGGATATGGGTATGTGTTTGACTCAGATTTTTCCACATATTTGGAGGATCATACCCCCATACCCATGGTCGAATGTGTTGGTCAAGTTTGGGAACCGGTACTTTAGGGAGAATGAAGAGTCTGTGTGAAGTAGGCAAATTAAAGAAAATTTAAACCTGTCCTGGTATATGTGAAGAGTATTTAAAGGCCAAATTACCTGTGACCTGAATAGGGCTAGCATCATCCACAATTTTATTTTGTCTATGCCCTCGGTGTTCCTTGTTCTCTCTCCCTCTGTTTTCTAATCAAGTAGCCTAGCATCAAGACCACCCTCAGTCTTCTCCTTTATTGCCGAGGTCTGTGCTGCTGATGTTTGCTCATCCCTTCTTCCATCTCTCCAATACTCTTTATTTTCCCTAATACGCAACTCATTTTTTGATCTCTAGCTTCCAAAACCTCAAGATGTGGCTTTAGTGGTCATAGAAATTGTTAAATGGTGTCAATAGAAGGTTTTAGGCATTTAGTTTGAGAGTAATGGATGTTATGGTTTCATTGAAATTTCAGATTTTCAAAAGGTTGTGGTACAATGTTTTGAGGTTGGAAATGTTATTTCAAATTCAAAATATTGCCTGAATCACTCCTTTCTAAATTACCAAAGCAAATTTGGTTTCTTGTTTTTTAATCGTGCAATTTAAAGTTCAATGAAATTTTTGAATACCCATCTGAAATTAGTGTAGGTGAACTTCAACAGTGTCATTTATCTTTCTCGGCATAAGTTCTGTTAAGTCTTTATAAACTGATCTTCTGAGTGATACTTGAGTGATGCCAATAATTAATGCAATGTTTGTCTTGTAGGTTGTGAAGCTAATGAAAAAGAAGGGTACAAGCATGGTTCTTATTGATAGTGCAGGAGCTGGTGATATTATATCAATGGCTGGGCTGGGTATTCCATCAATTGGCCATACAGTGGCAAATACAGAGGTATGCTTTTATCTTGTTATAAAGCTGAGTGCTTGTGTTGACTTCATTAGTTTTAGTGTAAACTAGCAATTTTGGTGTTAATCTTGTTAGTTTTGTTCTGCAAGATATATCTGCGAATGTGATCTGTTTAGGTTGTTATGTGCCATTATGTACAGTTTTCAAGTGCATGTGATGATACATGATGGGACTCACTTCCATGTTCATCCATGTTGATTGCTCGTGGTGTACAACCTTCTATGTAGTGTACTTACCTGCAATTTGGTGTCACCTCTCTGGGATTTGGGGCGTACCAATTGTACCTTGAAAAGTTGTTTCCCTCATTTTTTGATGTTTTGTTAGTTAAAAAGGTGTTAGGTCAATTAACCCTTTTTTTATTTATAGAAATTTTCAGTTAATGAGAAGTTCAAAGTTTTAGAAATTGCCTTGATCCAAAGACACTTCCCTGAAACCCTCTCTCTTTGTTTTCTTCTAATGACTATGACGAACGCAATTCTACTGCTCTCACTGCATCCTCCCTCTGTCAACTTGCCCTACCTTATTTTGGCCTTCACTGCAATCTTCTCCCCATGGTTACATTATCCCCTTTTTCTTCTCTTTTCCTTCCCCAAAATTCTCTGGCCCCACTTCTTACTTCTCTTCATCCCTCCTCTCCTCCTGTTGCTTTCTCGCTTCAACCCCCCCTTACAGGTCCTCATACAAATTCCTTGCTTACTGCTTTTAAGTCTTCTTGATTTGTCTACACCTGTAGCATCATCTACTTTGTTGGTAGCTAGCATGGAGTTGACATTCTTGATTTTCAAGGTTATATAAGCAGCATACTGATGGGTTTTCGTTTGATTTTATTCCAACTATTATAGTGTTATTGGTTCTGAGCAACTGATGATGATGATCAGCACCGTCATCTTTAACTCAATTAGCTGCTGTTAGTCAATCATGAACGTGCATTTTTAAGTTTGCCCAATTTGTTATCAAACGCTTCTTTAAGCTTTATTTGGGTTTTGTCTTTTGCCCAAGGACATGAATTGTTTTGTTTGTGAATGGATATGAATATGGTGGAAACTAAAACTAATCACGAATGGACGAAGGCATTGATCCAGGGTTCTTTTGTTGTGTTTTCTATTAACACCCAAGAAAGAAACTGTTTTTTTCTTGGGCATTAATTGGATTGTATCTATGCATAAATTGAATTGGCAGGTTGGATCTATACATAAATTGGATTGTTCTTACGTTTGTTAGGTTATGGCTGCATTGCCAACCGTTGAGTTGGACCCCCCAACCATTTCCATGACTTTTGGTGTCAATGATTCTCCATTAGCAGGTCGTGATGGTACCCATGTAAGTTGTATACCCGCCTGCCTTCATTGTCAATATATTTTGCTATTGGTTTTTTGGTGTTCTTCTAATTTAATGGATTTTTTGTTCTGGTAAAATTTGCAATACTCCCTTTCTAAGTTTTTCTGGAAAATAAACACCATTTTGCTGTGTTTGTTTCATCGAAAATAGCCTGTCGAAAAATGATTTCTAGAAAATAGATTGATTTTGTGGAAAAATTGATATTTTCTAGTGTTTGACAAATTTTCTTGAATTTTTTTTTGAAACTTGTTTTCAGTTAATCAAACACAACATAAATTATATTTGTTGCAAAATATAATAGAAGCATTTTCCTTTGACAATTGAAATTTATTTTATAATAAAGAATATTTTATATAAACTTAATAATAGCTGATATCTAACTAAAACTCAAATTGAAGTTGCATATATTATATATATGAGTTTTTTATTATTAACATATTCGTTTTTTATAGCTGATATCTAACGAAGTAGGATTTAAACAAATACTCTTATTTTTATTATTAGCATATTCGTTTTTTATATTATAAAACATTTATTACTAAATATTTATAAATAGTAATATATATTATATTAGAATATTAATATAAAAATTTTCCATAAAATATTAAGTATATTACTTAAAATTTGAAATTATTATTAAAATAAAATTGTAATACTAAATAATTTTATTAAAATAATAAATGATATTAATAATTATAAATTGTAATATATGTTTATTATTAAAATATTAATGTAATTTGGTTATATTTAAGTTAAATTTTCTATAAAGATCAAGTTACTCATAGGGAACTGTGTTTCGGAAAATGACTTGCACTTTTCAAAAGGGAAAGTTTTCAGAAAAAATAGACTTATTTTCTGTTGACCAGTAAGTAATTTTCTGTTAGCTAAGCTATTTTTTTCTGGAAAATAAACATCACTTTTGTGTTTGATATCCAAATTTATGGTTAAACTTTTGTAAATGCTTATTACCATTCAATTTTTGCATTAAAAGAATGAAATGACCTATTAGTATTGAAATCTTATTAATTTACAGCTTTATTCTGTAATTATTCTACAAAGAAAATTCATATTTAGGTATCAAATCTTTGTTTGCTTACAACAATAATATTAATCAAGAACTTTTGTTCTTTCTTATATTTGTAACTTCAATTATTTTAGATGAAAAAATATCTGTAGAACATAGTAGAAATGTAAAGGTGACTGTGATACTATTAATGTTTGAAATCATATTTATGTTGTTATTTTGCAGCAATTCCAATTTTAAGGCTTATTGTTTCCAACCTTCTTGTTGAACCTTGAAATTCCTTTGCATCAGTACAATATGCCTATATGCTCTGCTTAGACTGAAACATATACTTAAATTTAGAATTATGCTGCAACTCATATCCAATCAACATGAGGTGATACGTGTGCTGATAAATTCTGCAGTTGACCGGAGGAAAAATTGGTGATCGACTAATGGCTGAATCTGAAACAAATCTCGCCATAAATGTGCTTCCAGGCATAGCAGATACTTTCGAGGTTCAGGGGAGGGGAGAACTGCAGCTGGGTTTGTTTACCAAACTTTGCACTGTGCTTCTGTTTCCTATGGTTTAATTACTATTAGCATAGAGTGCTCTGCATCTTCTAATTTTCCTGTGGGATTTATTTGTTGACATGTGTAACAGGTATCTTGATTGAGAATATGAGACGTGAAGGATTTGAGCTGTCCGTTTCACCACCGAAAGTGATGTGAGTTTTCTACAAATCTTTTATGAGGCCTTTGTTTTATTAGTCTTAGGCCCCGTTCTCTGTTGCTTTTGGGTTTCCAAAAGCACTTTTCAACCGAATCACAAAAGTGATGTTAAAAAGTTCTTTTCCACTGAATCACAAAAGCTGGGATTTAGATTATTTTGGCTTTTGATTTTTGCATTTTGAAGTGAAATTATCAAAATGCTTATATATATTTAACTATTTAAAAGTATTTAAAAAAGTATTTAAATATTATTCTCAAATATCATTATATTAAATTATTTAAATATCATTTATCATTGTATTTAAATTTTAAAATATCTTGTATCATTAATTTTACAAATAATTTATATTAATTACTTAAAAGCATTTAAAAGCTATGTTTCATATATGATTATATTAAATTATTTAAATATCATTTAAATTAACTAATTTTTTACTTTTCAACATCATGTCTGAAAATGACATTTTAACTTTCCACCGTAATCTTTGACAGCAATACTGAACACTTGAAATTAACAAATCATTCTTTTTCACAGCACTTTCTGTCACATTTTTCAAAAGCTAAAGTAACAGAGAACTAAGCCTTAGACTTAGTGTTGTCGAAGGTGCACTGTGCTGTTTTGGCTAGAGCCCTTTTAGTGCTTGAGGCGTAAGGCAAAAAAAGCGCTTGCCTAAGGCACAACAGATATACATGTATATGCATGTATGTGTAAATATAATATGCGTAAGATATATAATTGTGATAATAAACTCTAAAAAGTGGTCTAGTTTATCATAAAAGAATATACAAAATATTCTATTTCTTTTGTTGGCCAACATGCATGATATCCTAATGGCCCCCTTGTTAATGAATACTCAAACACTAAGAAGTAGGGAGTTTATTGTTGTTCCATTCTTTTTCAGTAACTGAGGTAATGAAAAAATTAAAGAGAACTTCAATTATGCGAGATTTAAAAAAAAAAGAATGCCTACAGCTTTCAGAAAAGCGTGTCTAGTTGCGTATAGTGTGCTTCTGATCAAATGTGCCTTGTTCAAAAGGTCGTGAGGTGCTTTTGGTGTTTGGCGCTTAAGATACAGTGCCTAGTACAGCTTTGGCATGGTGTTAGCTGTTGGGATGTGTGCTACTGAAATTTGAAGGCCTTGATACAAATTTGAACCAATGTTTTCTGTGACAATTTCTAAAAACTGTGATTGGTCTACTCATAGGTTGTGATTTTGGAAAGCTAAATAAGGTTTGGCATGATACTAATTATTGACATTTAGGATAATAATTTGTTGGTTTCATACAAAATTGAAACGATGCCTCTATTGATTTTAAGACATGGCCACTGATTGAACCTTCATGGCCAGCTGACAGCCAAAATGATAAGAAATTCATTTGAATGAATCTTTTTACCTTAAGTCCATGTTCTGTAGATGCCTTTCCAAGTTCTGTGTTCTATCTAGATCCACTTATTTTCATGCACTTCTTATTTGCAAATAATATATTCTTTTCCTGGAAATTCTTGTGTAACATCAGGTATAAAGTTGAGAAAGGTCAAAAGCTGGAGCCTATTGAGGAAGTGACCATTGAGGTAAGTATTGCAGATTCAGACATAGTAATTTGTTTCCTTCCATTATATACTTTTGGACTTGGCAAATTAATCTGTTACTACAGGTGAATGATGAGCATGTAGGATTAGTTATGGAAGCTCTATCTCATAGGCGAGCTGAGGTTGCTGATATGGGTCCTGTTCCTGGAAATGTTGGTAGAACTAGATTGTCATTGACCTGTCCATCAAGGTAGGTTAGTTTTGTTTTATTTATTTATTTATTTGTTTATTGTGTCTTGTGAACATTCTCGTTTGGCTGCAAAAATTATTTTTTTTCTTTGAGAAGGGGGTGAGGAAATAGTGCTAAAGGGAGAATTTTCTTTTGGAAAGTGAGATTCTTCTTCAACCCAGAATATCGTTTGATTGATGATTTCTTCATGAGCCTAGAATTTGTGCATGTGCCTTCTCCTTTTGGGCTCGAAGTTGGAATGGCAGAGCCTCAATTATTTCTTTTAGCAACTTCTATCAATATGTACCATAAATTAGCAAAGAATTGGCTGTTGATTTAAATACAAGTGAGAATCATTGATCAAAAGAATATTAAGTCGTTGGAGGAATAAAGTACTAGTACTTAGTTCCCCTTAAAAAATGTTGAAAACTGGCACATTCATGATGGTACATCAATAGGCTGGTTAGGTGAAGTTTTTCCTCTTTGGAAACGAAAGGCTTAGATGAACTTTGGGTCTAACTAAAGGTGACATTTGAGTAGGCCATTTCTATAGTGGTTAATTTGTTGACTAAGTTTCTAGGCCTATGTTACTATTGTATGTTTGAGATTATTTGTTTAGCTCATCAAAAGGAAACTGGAACCTTTCAGATTAAACAGAGTCTGAAACCTTAAGACTCGTTAAATAGAGACCCAAATCTTTTAGCCTTTTTTTTTTATATAAAAATTCTTCTCAGGATCATCCCCCTTAAATAGAGGTTACATAGGTTTATTCTTTAGAACAGTAAACTAAAATTATACAAAAATTTAAGACTTTTAATCTAATGGGAAACTTCCTAAAATAAGTTATTCTAATTAAAAATGTTACTAAAATAAACTTGTCTTTCCATTTTTCACTCCTATGATTTGTCTTGCCTATAAAGGCAACTGTAACAGCCTAACTTGAGTTTCGGTTAGGTCTATTGTTCTAGTTGTTTTGTATTGAGTAAATGGTTATTTCAGGTTTGGGTTATTTGGATTCTAGGGACCTCTGGTTTGGGTTATTTAAGTTAGAAACTCAATTCGAATTTGGTTCATTTTGAATTTATTGATTTTGAAATCCAATCATATCAGTTTTAGATAGATTATTTGATTGAATTATATTTAATTAGAATTTTATTGAGATATAAAAATAAATAATATTTAAATACAAAAGAGATATTATGTTTAGTTTTGTTTTTTGTGATTTCCTCTGGTAGTTATTTATTTTCTTATATTCTCTTTCCGACTGGTCTTGCGGTGGCTGGCTGGCTGACAGGCTTTCATGCCAGCAACTATGTGACTTCCTGTCTCACCCACCCACCCTTCCTTCTTCCCCTTGTCTCTTCCAAATTCAGTCCTTAAAGGGCATATTTGAAAATTGCATTATTTTTTTGGTTGTTCAGTGTTGCATGGGATATATCGTCCTTGGTATCACTAAAGAATAGCTATTACAGGAGGGCTCTAGATAGGGAAGAAATGGCCTTTCCATTGAATGGGTGATTCTACCAACCTAACCAATGAACTACTGTTCATCACTGAATGGGGGGAATGGCTATTCTATTCCTCCTAACTAAAGATGCCACGATACTTTTTCTGCCCTAAAACTTTTGTCGACCTTTTCTTCAGTTTCAATGTTCTTTTGAGATATAATCTCTTTTTCCACAAACCCTTAGTGATTCCAGGACCACCGTCCTAATATCTACTGTATCCCCAAACCAAAAGCTCTGATGTTTCAACATTAGTGCAGCTTTAACACCAAGTGGCAGAATTTGCCAAATCTGTCCGATATCAACACGAGTGTAAAATAAAAAAAAATGAAAATACTACAAAGGAAGAGTTGACATTAATAAATAATTGAAAAACCAGAATAAAATTGTTACCATGTAACCTGAGTTTCTCCATTGTGCTTGTGGAATGAATTAAAATGGTTATAGATTTTCTGTACTGATGATAAAGTAACAGTTCCTCTTACAGCCAAAAGTTAAATAATGAGGTTTCGAAACAATTCATTTGTGGCAGTTAAGAGACTTACATGATCTTTCATAGTACATCATGCGATATGGAAGTTTAGCCATTGGGCTTTTCCCTTGATTGAACACTCTCCACTGTGAGAGGTGCAGTGTGATAACTTGTGGTCTAATCCTTGTAATGTGCAGCAGAAGATAATAGAATGACAAATAACTTGTAGTAGTTAGGGTGCTAGATGGATCTTGTTTCTGGATATCATTTCATGGAGAAGGCACATTAACGCACGTTTGTTAAATTAGTATTGATTAGGTGGGGATGGTGATCAAATTCTAGCTTAATTTATCTAATAGATGATGGTATGAAGTAGTTGAGAAAATTGTAAGAACCACTCAATGGAAGCATATATATATATACACGTGTGCGCGCGCGCGCGCGTGTTCGTGTGCAACAATGATGTGGTTGTTTCTTGCATGAAAATTTTATGAGAATGCTGTTTCGTTTGTTGGGCCGATTTTATTATAAGAATCAGAGGAAAGTTATACTTCTATTTTGTATATCAGGGGCCTGGTTGGTTACAGAAGTGTGTTCAGCAGTGATACTCGTGGAACTGGATTTATGCATCGTGCTTTTCAATGTATGTTTTTCTACCTGTTATACTTATTTTTTGGTCTTGTTTTCCATGTGCATTGCATCTTGTTGTCAGGTCATTATCCTCTGGAAGCTGAATATTTTGGTTTCTTGGAAATAGAGATTATCCGTTCCTTAGCTTTTGTCCATCGATGATAGCATATTGAATGAACTTGTGCTTTCTCTATTTAAAGGTTTGTGTTGTAAAAAAAAAAAAAAATTATCAACAAAAGGTTTCAACCTGCATGCCATGGTTCACACAATGTTAAAAATTCTTTTTGAGACAATTAATGGGTTTTTTATACTACTATACATCGACTGTGGAATTTTAAACTTGCAAGCATTGTTTTCAAAACTGAACTAGACTGGCCGGTCAGACCGGTTACCGGCTGGGGTACCGAGCCAAAATAAAGGGTTGGACCGGTTGACTCGCAAACTGGTTGAACCGGGTTAAAAATCGGTTGAACCAATTTCTCTATTTTTCAACATTTTATGATTTTTAAGTAATTTATTTAATTGAACCAGACAAACTGGTCGAATTGGTTCGACTGGAAACCGGTGGTCTGACCAGTTTGACCACCGGTTTGGTTCTGAAAACCTTGCTTGCAACTGGTAGTTAGATGGTTTTCATATATCCATTTAATGATTAATTAATTATTAATTTTGATAAATGTATTCTAATGAGAAATATGTCAACCCTCTCACTTGTCAAGTTTAAAAACTCCATTGGTTGTGTATAAAATGATTGTTGTAGTCTGCTTATTCCATATAGAGAAGTTCCAGGGTGAGCTTTCTAAAATAAGCTTCTCATAGGCTCTAACTACATAAAACATTACCCAAGACACACAATGTTACTCAATTATGCAAAATATTACAACTTTCGTAATGTTGTGTGTAATTACACAAATTATTACAACGAATTACACAAAACATTACAAATTATTACAAATATCAAAATGTTTTGGGTAGCACGAATTACACAAATCATTACATCTTTTGCAATGTTTTATGGAACGTTGGAGCTGATGAAAAACTCATATAACGGAGCTCTTTTTAGAATTTTCCTTATATATTGATGATGGAATTCTCAAGCACCATGATATGGATTAGATGGGTTTTTTTCATCCATTCAATAATATATTTATTTATTAGTTCTTATAAATATACTTTGTGAGATAGTGTCAATTGTCAACTTTTTAATACCACTTATGGAGCTTTTAACTTCTTTATCAGTGTATAAGATAATTTCCTCTGAGATCAACTGATTGTGAAGTTTAAAAACTCTATATAGTCAGTTTACAAGATAATGTTCCTAGTCTTGTTAACCCTCTCCGGGATCTGTTTCCTTTTGCAGCGTATGAGAAGCATCGAGGCCCTCTTGGAAATGTCAGGAAAGGAGTGTTGGTATGCTTGCCTAATGCTTTCTTGTGACTTAATTACTATGTTATTTCTGTGCATGTAATATAATTATTATCCTGTGCTTTTTGTTTAGACACATAAATGAGAGCTTCTTTAAATGACATTTTTTCTATCAATATAAACGATTGATGAAAGCAAAAAGTTCAAGATGAAGACATTCTTTCACATGTTCAAGATTTTTCAAGATTTCAAATTTTTTTAGCATTGAAGATAGATGTTAGTCTTGCTTGTTCTGAGATACAATTTGAACACGTTCAGATTAAAAAAACTAGAACTTGGTCAATGTCTAGTTAGATTCAACATACTAGAGGTATGCAGTATACTCTTTTGTACTACACTTGGGTGCTGTTGCAGAAAACCTTGCTTACTCCTTGCTTTGCACTAGCTATAGATGACACTGCTCATAAGGAACACCCTGGCATGAGTAGAATTTCCATAATGATCCATAAACTTTTACTTCTTTGAATATTTTATACACCTAAATGTATATAATTGCTGCTTAATCCTTGCCACAATGTACATATCTTTTACTCTGAACAGGTATCAATGGGTTATGGTACAATCACAGCTTATGCATTGATGAGTTTGGAAGCTCGTGGAACTCTTTTTGTCACCCCTGGCATGGAGGTAGTTTCCATGTTAAGATTAATAATTTCATTACTTGTTTATTTGCTTATGCATGCCTCTAATTCATAAGTTCTTGGCTTTCAAATGGGTTATTTAATCTTAATCTTAATATTATGTTCTGAAAAATGATTAGGTAGGATTATGCAACCAATGATATTAACATTCAGTCCCCTCACCCTCTATAACAATGGTTGAAGCCAGGACTATTTATTTTGAGAATCTGGTAACTATTTGGGTGCGGGCTATGTTATTCTTAATGAACTCTTGTGGGTTTAATAATCTTCAAGTTGGCAAGTCCATAACACACACTTAAAATTAGTTGTATGAGGTATGAGATACCTTGGTGGTGATGCACTTGGTAAATATAGGACTTGCCTTTTATATTTAAGGATGCCACGATAGTTTTTGTCTCTACTGTTAGCTATAGCATTTCATGATACTAGGACATCTACAATCAATGCACTATTTTTTGGTTAATTGAATGAGGCACGCTTTATTGGCCAAATTATTAAATAAATCTGGTTGCGTCTTTATAGGGGTAGCAATTAGGTGTATTGGGTCAGATTATGAATTTCATTTCAGTTTAGAGTCACTTCAGGTATGAGTCATTTTAGGTTCTAGTTACTTCAAGGATAAAATCTGGTTAGTTCAGGCCATCTACTTTTCAAATTAGTTCAAATCAGCTTTATCTCATTTTAAAAATAATAAGTTATACTATTGTATTGTTTATTTTTTATTTACATTAACGTGTACAATAATAGAATAATATACTCTTGGCTTAAGTTCCGGATTTGGGTGGTTAACTTTTAAATTAAACATGGGTTGAATCAAGTTCTGGTTGTGTGAGTTTTGCTGGTCTTTTTCAGATTAAGACGAGGTCTACCTCTTTAAAAGTTTAATTATTGTTTATTTGTTGGTTCTCAGACATACGATGGCATGATAGTTGGTGAGCATTCACGTGATACAGATCTTGATGTAAGAATAAAATCTAGTGCAACTGCAAGCAGGCCTTATTTTTTTCAAGTATGGCTGACCTTTGTGCAATGTCTCTCTTATCGCAGGTGAATCCAGTAAGGAGTAAAGAACTGTCAAATATGCGTGCAGCTGGCAAAGATGAAAATGTGAAGCTATCTCCGCCAAAACTTGTATGTCTTTCTATACCATAAAAAATACTTTGTTTTATTTCCTCTTTAAGTTTGTTTCAGCTTTTTATGTGTTGATTGTTGACACATCACACAACATTATACTTGCAAGGAAGATTTTAAGGGCCAGATATTGAAGATGAGCAATTTAAAAGCATTTGGAATTAGATAAATCAAACATAATTTCAACTTTGCATTTGACTCGTGAGAATTAATTGTGCTTGTCTGCAGATGACTCTTGAAGAAGCTATTGGTTATGTTGCTTCTGATGAGCTTATAGAGGTAAGTTACTGTTGATGTTGTGCTTTCCATTTTTGGATTCATCATAGAATATTTCTCTAGTCTTGTATTATTCTAATTCTTGAGTTATCGATCCCTACTTCAAATAATGTGCTTCTTTCTGGAATTCTTCGAGTTATTACAGATTTCAAATTTTTTCAGGATTTCGAAACAGAAAAGATCTATATTAGATGTATACATAGAGAGAGAAAGTGTTTATGTGTGGCTAAATGCATGCATTGCCATTGCTAGTGGTTTCCATAGCTAAAGCATGCTGGTCATGAAAGCTTTTGATATCTGATATAATAATGGTTGATTGAGATGCAGGTTACACCAAAGGCCATCCGATTAAGGAAGAGATATCTGGATGTAAACAAGCGCAAAGCCATGAGTAAAAAGGCCAAAAATTGAGTCTTCTCCTAACATACTATAATTTTGTAACTATAGTTGGGGTTGGGTTCAATATTTGTCCCCACAATTTATTTATAGAATATCAACGATATTATCTTTTTTATGACAATAATAAGGGGCAAAGAGGAGTTCATGTTTTGTCTGTGTAATTGCCAAAGAAACAACAATGGCTATTATTATTATTATTATTGTTATTAGCATAATTTAATATATTTGTGCTTTCACAAGATTCCAACAATTTGATTACGTAAAATTTGACATAAATTATGAAATTTTTATTTTACTTATTGAAAGAAATAAAAGTGCAGTACTCCTTGTTTACTTATATTTTTCACTCTTATAATAAGAATATTCTATAACGTGGTTCAGACTTGCAAATTGAGTGCTTCAACTTTGATAATTGATGTTGCGACCAATAGCCTTAATTTTAGAAAAAATAAATTTAATTAAATTAAAATAAAAATTACATAACTATGTTAACTTAATTCAAATAAATTAATCATTTTTAATCTTACATTTGAAGACTCGTTACATTAACTTAAAAAAAGTCCATACCAATTAAGCATTCAAACACATTCTGTCGCGGGTTACAAGGTATCCCAAAACTTGGTCAACCTATACCAAGTAAGCATCCAACCAGCTTCCGTCGCCCCAGCGTATCCAATATATTTCTCGTTAGACATTATCATGAGTCGAGTTTGGGCCAAATTGATACAAAATTTTTTGACCTGCTTTTTAAGTTTGTGTCCAGTTTAATGCAAAAAAATAGCCTAAAATTTTGTCCAAGTCTAACTCAGATAAAAAAAATACTAAACCCGAGTCTAATCCTGACCTGCTCGTATTAATTTTTTTATATTATTATTATTATTATATAAAAATAAATTTAAAAAATATAATACATCAAATACACTAAAAATATTAAAATAAATATTTTCCAACAAATTGAAATACATTTAAGAAAACTTTATATCTAAATAACATTAAGATAGTTACAACTTAGAAAGTAAATGCCTCTAAAATAGTGGTAAAATTAACAATAAATAAGAGTTATATAATATACAAACAATAACAACAAAATAATAGCAATATAATAACAAAATAGCAACAAACAACAACAAAACAATAGTAGGGAAAAACTTTTTAGCCAAATTCGAGCTGGGCCGAGCTCGGGCCAAAAAATTCTTGTCTATATTTCGAGAGTAATATTCAAGTTCATGTTTCAAGTCTATATTTTTGTCTAAATTCTCTCACTTTTTGAATGAACCTTCAAACCTAAACGGATAATCCGACCTATGATTAGATCTATTTCTCACACATAATGATTTGTGTTAAAAAAAATTAAAAAAAATTATACTAAAGTGAGAAAATAACTTTGTTTTTTTTTTTGCACATCTTGAAAATGGGGATCACGGTCTCCAATTTATTTGTAGTGTAATGAGTGGGAAGGAAGCCATGAAATTCATAAATAAAAACAAAAAAAGGAGTAATCACTAATCCTAACCATGATGGAATAGTGTCTGATGCAAAAGGTTCTCCCTTTACCTAATGTTAATCTAAAATCACTCTTTATCTTGCATGTTGGTATTTTCATATTCGTATTTTAGTTAATGTAATAATATTATCTCTGTATTCTTTCCAAAGAAGTTGCAACTTAACAGAAACGTTAACCCAATAATAGAAACAACGTTAACCCAATAATAGAAACAAACATAAAAATCTATCCGGAATTGCTTGACGGTAAATCCATACAAGACTTGCCCCATTGAAATCCACAAGCGCAAAAAACATGAATAAACAGCAAAAAAAACATAACTGAAATTCGTGAAACAAAAGCATATATATTATTATAAGCACATAATAAATGAACCCAAATGCGTATCGAAAACAATTATAAATTTTGTTTATTTATAAGCACAAAAGAAATTCCTCTTCTCTATCTTGAATATCCAGCTTTGGGATCAAAGTTGGCAAATTGCAGTGATGATGGAGAATCCTAGTTTCACTCTTTTACTTGTCTGTGCCCTATGCATGTCCTCAGTGGTACAATGCAAATACAGCTGCCCCGAAAAGTACGATCCCCATGATATGCAAGAACGATACCAACGATGGGTGGCCCGACATGGCCGAAAGTACAAGAGCAAGAACGAATGGACATTGCGGTTCGGGATATACAAATCCAATTCTCAGTTCATTGATTGTGTCAATTCACAGAACCTATCATTCAAGTTGACCGATAACGAATTCGCAGACATGACAAATGATGAATTCAGGGCTATGTATTTGGGTTACCAAAGCATAAGATCTCCATGTGAGAGCAACAGCAAAGGCTTCGCATACGACAAATATCACAATTTGCCAAAAAGTATAGATTGGAGAAAGAAAGGTGCTGTTGCTCCAATCAAGAATCAAGGCCAATGTGGTATGCCTCACTTGCTTAGTTAATGAATTGTTCTCTTTAATCAAGCATGAATTTAACATCACTTACCTTTTAATGATATACAGGGAGTTGTTGGGCATTCTCAGCAGTGGCAGCCATAGAAGGGATCAATCAAATTAAAACAGGGAACTTGACATCTCTTTCGGAACAAGAGCTCATCGATTGCGACACCGACTCGTTGGACCAAGGCTGCAACGGTGGACACATGGTCCAAGCGTACGAATTTGTTATAAAGAACGGTGGAATCACCACTGAGAAAGACTATCCATACACGGGAAGAGATGACACCTGCAAGAGGACACAAGCTAAAAACCATGCCGTAACAATTAGTGGGTATAAGAGATTACCTACCAACAATGAGACAGCTCTGCAAATAGCAGTTTCTCAGCAACCTGTATCGGTCGCCATCGATGCAGCAGGGCTCGAATTTCAATTCTATTTCGGAGGTGTGTTCACTGGAGATTGTGGGAATGAACTCAACCATGGAGTTGCAATAGTTGGCTATGGAGAAGTTCTTAATAGAAAGTACTGGATAGTGAAGAATTCATGGGGTACTGAATGGGGTGAAGCTGGCTATGTAAGGATGGAACGTGGAGTCTCTGATAAAAGGGGTCTTTGTGGTATTGCAATGGATACTAGTTACCCTGTTAAGAAGTGAACAGCTTTTTCAGTGAAATTGGCCTAGGAATTCTGTTTGCTTATTGAAATATTTCACTTCCTTTTATATGTTTTATAACTATAATTTAAGAATACATGTTGAAGAAAAATATGTGAGGACCTGCAAAACATGCGATGTGACCATGCACGAATGTAATATAGAGAGGTAGTTAGATAATCTTTTTCTTCATTTAACTGATTTAATGTTTTCTTTAATTTGATTATACGCCTATTAATACCATAATATTTATTCAATTCATTGGATAAATAATTATAATTATTTAAGAAGTTGCTCTTGTTTATGGCTGCAAATGCAACTAAGAATCCTCAAGCAACTACCCCTTGAAGACACACCTACGCTGTCTTCATGATCATGATATCTGCCTAATATGTCAATCATGTTAGCTTCCTATAACTCATCATTTCCTTAAACGTGGTTATATATGTTGCTTTTCGCACTTTATTTTCCTAAGGGTAAATATATATTTTGGTACTTGAATTTGGCTTCAAGTTTCAAATTGGTATCTAAAGCTTTTTTTTTTTGTCCAATTAGGTTCCTAAACTTGGCCTCGATGTTCAATTTGGTACCTAAACCTTTTTTTGTCCAATTAGGTGTCTAAACTTAGCTTTTTTGGTTTAAATTAATATCTGAACTTGGCTTCATAATTCAAATTAGTTCAAATAATTCATTTACCATTAGTAATAATTTAGAAAAAAAAAGTCAAGTTCAGATACCAAATTGAACTAAGAAACTAAGTTTACGTACCTAATTGAACCAAAATAAACTTTAAGTACCAAGTTGAACTTTATAGCCAAGCTCAAGTACATAAGGACAAAAAAAAAAAAAAAAAAACCCTCAAATGCCAATTTGAACCTTGAAACCAAATTTAAATACCAAAATGCATGTTTAACCTTTTCCTAACAACCTTAGAAAAGATAATAATACTCATTTTAATGGTAAATTAGGCAAATATGCCAATTTAAAAACAAAATTAGGAATTTAAACCATTTTTGTCGAAAATTAGGGAAATAGGTTGATTTTAGGACGGGGTAGCGCCACTAGTAGGGCGCGTTTTCGCCACGTGGCCAAACCGCATGCCAAAATTATTTTTTAAAATAAAAATAATATAAATAAACCGTTGAGACCAATAACCACATTTTTTTCAACCTAACGGTGCCTTTTTTCCCTATATATACCCCGTTCATTTTCAAAATTTTTCATTCAATCCTATTAATCTATTCTCTCAACTTTTTTGTTCTTAATTTTTATCCTAATCTCTCAAAATTTTCTTCTCATTTATTCGATTTTAATCATTTTAAAAATGTCAATGCCTCTTGTTAGAATTAAGTGACTCGAATCCTTATTTAAATAAAATACAGTGGTAAAATAAAATAAAATAAAAGTAAAATCCATATAGAACTACACTTCTTTTATTTTATTTTAGAATAAGGTTTTTTAAACCTTATTAAACTCCATCTATTTTATATTGATTAGGATAAGGTGTTTCAATCTTACTGCACTCTTATTAGAATATGAATTTACAAGCCTATAAATAGACATAGTCTATTCCTCTTGTAATTATTCGAATTCGACATAGTGAATTTTCTTCTCCTCTGCCCGTGGTTTTTTCCCGAAAGGGTTTTCACGTAAAATTTGTGTGTGTTATTTTATTTTATTTTCACAAATTGATATCTGAGCTTCTGGGTTGTTGATCTTGGTCACGGTAATGGCGTCTTTGAAGTATGAAATTCCTTTGTTGGATCGCAACACCAGATTTGCGTTGTTGCATATTAAGATGCAAGCACTTCTTACGTAGATGAATCTGGAGGATGCCCTGCTAAGGATAGATAAGATGCCTTCGACATTAACAGATGAAGAGAAGAAGCGTAAGGATTGAAAGACATTCACACAATTACATCTGCATTTGTCCAACGAAATTTTGCAGGATGTGATGAAGGAGAAAACCGCTGCTGCATTATGAAAGAGGCTAGAACAAATATGTATGTCGAAAACTCTAACAAGCAAGTTGCATATGAAGCATCGTCTTTATGCTTATTGTTTGGAGGAAGGTGCGTCTGTACATGAATGTAACACTCCTAACCCGTATCCGACACTGGAATAGGGTTACAGAGCATTACCGAAAATTTCAGAATATTTTCAAATAATTCATGATATTTACTGTTCATAGCGAAACTGTCCACTTGAGTCATAATCACTAAATTATTTATATATGGAGCTACAGAACTCCAAATTAAGATCCTCTAATTTTCCATGAAACTAGACTCAGATATCTTATTACCATAAAATTTCCAGAATTTATGGATTAATCAATAAATACAGTTTATTCTTTAAATTTACCATTGTTCTGCTGTTTGACAGCTTCAACCTTTCTTTACTAAAAATTAATTATCTCCTCATACGGAATTCGGATGATGTTTCCGTTTATTTATTTTGAAAATAGACTCATTAAGGATTTTAAGAATATAAATTATAACCCATAAATATTTTTTTTAAAATTTTTAATGATTTTCCAAAATCAAAACAGGGGATTCCAAAATTATTCTGACCCTGTCTCACAAAAATTCAAATATCTCATAAAATAAGATTCTTTTTCTTACATCGTTTCTTCTATGTAAAACTAGACTCAATAGGATTTAATTTCATATTTTATTCAACCTCTAAGTCGATTTCCACAGTTTTTGGTGATTTTTCAAATTTGGACTACTACTGCTATCCAAAACTGTTTTAGTGAAAAATGTTAATAACTAAGTTTATAACACCTTCACTTCCTTTCAATTAAACCCTATACATATCATATAAACCTTAAAATGTACAATAAAATTTACCGAAGTAATCTGGATAGTGTGCCCTAATGTGTTGATCCGATCCACCAAATTCACGTCAATCTACAAAGAACATTTAACACACAGGAATAAGCTTATGAAAGCTTAGTAAGTTCATAGGTATAGAAAATAATTCTTACCAAAAATCTTATAACAATTATACAATATATAATTTCACCAATTCTTCCTGTCAATCACAAAATCAATGATAAAATTTACTTGATTGAGCTCAATATCAATAAATAATCAATTTCAATCTCTTGAGTCCATTTATCGCTTATTTTTCTTAATTAATTTAGGGAATGGTTACGGAATTGAGTACTTCATTTTCACAATGGCATAGTATAACTATGGTCTTGCACATAATCATATATCACATAACGAAGCCATAGCCCAGCCATGGTCTTACATGGATCACATATCACACTAATCCATATCCTAGATATGGTCTTACGCAGAAGCATATATCACACCGATGCCATATCCCAGATATGGTCTTATACGGAAGCACATAATCACATCACACCGATGCCATAGTCCAGCTATGGTCTTATACAGAAGCACATATCATACCAATGTCATAGCCCAGCTATGGTCTTATATGGAAATCACATATTACATGTTGTCATGGTCCAATCATGGTCTTTACCGTCAATTCTTCTTAGTCACTGAACGAAAGTACTCAAATCCGTTGTTCCACCTTATTTGTACTTTTACTCAAACATTATTTCACAATTATCACAATTTAATAGCATTCATATGCAATAATATACCATAGCATTCATGGAATTTTCATAACAAAACATTGAATTTAGCCATATGAACTTACCTAGACAAATTCGCAAAAGTCGTACAAGTTCAGAGACTAATCGTCTATTTTCTCTTTTCCACAATTCACTTCCGGTTCTTGATCTATAATTGTAAAATCATTCATTTATTAGCATTTATTTCAATTTTACTCTACTTCACAGTTTATACCCTTTAATTCCTAAAATTACACTTTTGCCTTAAATTTTTACAATTTTTACAATTTAGTCCCTCATCAATTTATCCTTCAATTAAACTTATCTTTCTCAATTAACACTTTATTTCATCATTATAAGCTACTACACAACCTTTGAAAATCAAAATTTAGGCACCAAACCTTAATTCACGACTTTTTCACAATTAGGTCCTAAAATTATTTTCTATTAAAATCACTTAATAAAATCATCATCTAATGAGATCAAAGTTTTAAATCCATGTAAATTCATTATAAACATACAACACTCATTCAAGGTAACTTTTAAAGTCACTCATAAAATCAAAAGCTAATGAATTCAATAGGTGGACCTAATTGTAAAAGTCACAAAAATAAGTCACAAAAACATAAAAATTACTAAGAAAAAGTAAAAATTGAACTCACATGGTGTAAAAATATGAAAAACCAGCATAGGAGACCTGCTATGGCGTTTTTGGCTGAGAAAAGATGAAGAAATGTCTAGATTTTTCAATTACATCATTTTTAACTACTAACTTTTATGCTATTTCCAATTTTGCCCCTTGTTCACATTGTTTTCTTGCTTATTTCATACCCAAACCGTCCAGTCATTACCCTTTGGGTATAATTTCCCTTTAAATCCCTCTTTTTAAATACTTAAGCTATTTAATCACAATTTAACAAATTTTGCACTATTTTTAATTTAGTCCTTTTTAATTAATTGACTATCCAAACATTAAAATTTTCTAACAAAACTCTAATACTAACTGAATGACACTCCATAAATATTTATAAAAATATTTATGGTTCGACTTATGAATTTGAGGTCTCAATACCTCGTTTTAGACCCAATTTACTTATTAAATTCTTCTTTTTTTTTTAAATCACAAAATTCACTAATTAAAAAATTCTTCTAAATTCACACTTGACCCATAATTATTAATTTATTAAATTTTAAAACTTGTCGGATTTAGTGATCCCAAATCACTATTTCCGACACCACTAAAAATTAGGCTGTTACAACGAACACTTAACAGTGTTTAAAGAAATTCTCTCAAACTTGAAGGCCATGGAGGTTCAGTATGATAAGGAAGATTTAGGGTTGATTCTACTTTGTTCGTTGCCCCTATCTTATTCAACCTTTAGAGACATGATTTTATATAGCTGCGAGTCTCTCACAGTTGATGAGGTTTATGATTCTTTGACCTCGTATGATAAGATGAAGCATCTTGTGGTTAAACCCGACTCTCAGGGAAAAGGTCTCATTGTTCGTGAGAGACAAGATTGGAATGTTGATGATGATCGTAGAAGGACACATGAACAAAATCCTTGCGGTAAATCTAAGGGTAGATCAAAGTCTTCAAATAGAAGTAAAACTTGTAACTTCTGCAAGAATAAAGGGCACATTAAATCTGAGTGCTATAGGCTATAGAACAAAACTAAAAAGGAGGCTACAAATCAAAAGGGAAAACAACCAGAAAATTCTGGTGAAATTGATGTTGTAGAAGACTACAGCGATGGTGAAATTCTAGTCGCTTCTGTCAACAATTCTAAAGTGAGCGAGGAGTGGACATTTGATTCAGGCTGCACCTTCCACATGAGTCCCAATTGGGATTGGTTTACAACTTACGAAACAATATCTGAAGGTGTTGTTTTGATGGGAAATAATGCTTCGTGTAAAATCGCAGGTGTTGGAACAATTAAAGTTAAGAAGTTTGATGGAGTTGTCAAAACACTTAGTGACGTACGACTTGTTCCAGAATTGAAGAGAAATTTAATTTCGTTGAGCACTCTTGATTCAAAAGGGTACAGATACACAGTAGAAAGTGGGATTTTAAAGATTTCCAAAGGTTCCATTGTTGTGATGAAAGAGCAGAGAAAGATTGCCAAGTTATATGTTTTGCGAGGTTCTCATCATTATTGGTGATGCATGTAATACCAGAAATTTTTTCTGAGTAAAATATTATCCGTAATATAGTAAAATAAGAAAATAAAGTGACAAAAAGGGTAATTTTGAGTTATGTCAATATTGAGAAGTATATTATGATATATTAATTCAAGAAAGAACTAAATTGTAAAAGTGAGAAAAGTTTTGTTGCACAAGAATAAATACTTAAAATTTGAGGGGTTAAAGTGTAAATATGAAAAAGTTAAAGGACCAATAGTGTAAATATTTTAAGAGTGGAATGATCTAGAAACTAAGGAAAATGTATGGATTAGGACCAAATTGAATAGGTGAAGAACTATGAGGGACTAAATTACAATTTTACCAAATTAAATGATGACTCAAGGATGGAATTTTAAAAGATAATAAAGGGCAAAATGGTCAATTGGAAGAGAGAGAAATCTAGAAAGTAATGATGATGTTGATGCTATTTTATGATTATTTAATTAGATATATATTATTTTAATAAGATATTTTATTATTTTATTATTATTTATTTAGTATAAAAGGAAGGAAAGATAAAGAATTATCATCACCTTTCCTTTCCCATGCAAACTCACGTATAAGAAGAAGAAGAAAAGAAGTTTTCTTTTTTTACAATTTAATCCTTCTACCAAAAATTCATTATTTTCACCTAAAAATTGAAAGAATTTCCATGGCCATCAAGAGAGAAAGATAGCAAGGAGATGATGGGGAGCAAGAATATCAAGTTGGATTCAAGAAATAGAAGCTGGAGGAGAGAGAAAAATCAAGTTAAAGATTGAAGTCAATTAGAAAAGGTAAGTACATCAAGATTTCAATATGTTTTTAAGTTTGTTATTATTGACAAAGCATGGAAATAATGTTATAGTAGAGTTTTCTTACATAAGGTCCTATGTTCATGATATGTTAGTGAAGAGAAAATAAGAGAAAGTGATGAGAAATGGTGTAGAAAAAGAAAATAAGGGTGTTATAACATAGTAATTAATATCTTATACCAAAACAGTTTTGGACAGCAGCAGTAGTCTAACTTTGAAAAATCATAAAATATTTTATAAATCGAATTATAGGATTAATAAAGTATGAAATTAAAGCTTATTGAGTCTAGTTTCTTATAGAAGAAATTATGTAAGCAATGAAATTGTAAATTATGAGATATAATCAATTTTGTGAGACAAGGTCAGAATGATTTTGGGTTCCCCTGTTCTGACTTTTGAAAATCATAAAAAATTGGATAAAAATAATTATGGACTTAAATTTATATGTTTAGAATCTTGAATGAGTCTATTTTCAATAGAAATAAACGGGAACATCATTCGAATTCTGTATGAGGAGATAATTAATTTTTAGTGAAGAAGGGTCAGGACTGTCAGACAGCAGAACAGGGGTAAATTTAAAGAATAAACTGTACTTATTGGCTAAACCAAAAATTCTAAAAAATTTATGGTAAGAAGATATATGAGTCTCGTTTCAGGGAAAATTATCGTATCTTAATTTGGATTTCTATAGCTCCAGATATAAATAATTTAGTGACTATGACACAGATGGACAGCTTGAATATTTATAAAAGTAAATAATGAAAATTATAGATAATATTACTTACAAGTGTGTTATATACATTAAGGATGTGGAATGAAGAGGAGGAGGAGGAAAATATGTATGAATATTCATCTAACATGGCTAATTTGCATGTTTTAGGCTCGGGGACTAAATTGAATAAAAGTAAAATTTTATGGGTAATTTTGTAAAAATGTCAGAAATGACCAAATTGCATGAAATGGATTAATTTATTATTTAAATTACAAAATTGAATGAAATTATGAATTTAGTTCAAGATCGGAGAAAAACATGTTTTTAGGGATTAAATTGAAAAGTGTTGAAATTATGGAAAATTTTGATATTTTATAGAATTCATGGGTTGTTATTAATATGTATGAGAATAATAACTGGAAATAAGGATTAAATTGCAAGAATTTTATTTTCCTGACCCTAAGGATGAAATCGTCATTAAATAAAAGTTTAGGGGCAAAATGGTAATTTTGCCTAGAGCATTAATTAAATACATTAGAATATGAAATGAATGAAAATGATGATCAAATTTATTTATAAAGATTTGGATGACTCAAATAAGAGATTTGATCGTGGAAAAGAAAAGATATCGGATTAATAAAATTATAAACACAAACAAGTAATGAGGTAAGTTCATGTAACTTGAATTATATTCTTAAATGCTTGAAATGCATGTTTTTGATATGAATATGATTTGAATGTTCATTGTATGAAAATTGATAAAACATTGATATATTTGATAAAAATGGGAAGAAATCCCGGTTGAATGAAAGGAAAATTCGATGGATCTCTGAAAAGGAATTGACGGTAAAAGGATCTAGCCTTGACGGGTGATCCTATCTCGATATAGTCCTCCGAAGAATATGTGGAAAATGGATTTAGCCCGGACGGGTAATCCGAATCGTGGTCCGAATTTAGCCTGGATGGTAATTCAGATCCAAGCTCATTAGAGTAATTGTCGTTGCGTGGATTTAGCCTTGGTGGTAATCCCGACAATACTCTATGAGTTTATATTACTGTGATTTAGCCGGGTGGTAATCCCACTTTGTAAGGATGAGGTTCGCGGGAGTGTGCTCTCTGATATGAAATGTGTAAGACCATGGTTGAAAGATACCATGGCAACTTGATATGAAATGTGTAAGACCATGGTTGAAGGATACCATGGCACCGTGATATGAAATGAATAAGACCATGGTTGAAAGATACCATGGCAGTGTGACATGAAATGAATAAGACCATGGTTGAAAGATACCATGGCAGCGTGACATGAAATGAATAAGACCATGGTTGAAAGATAGCATGGCAACATGACAGAAAATGAGTAAGACCATAGTTGAAAGACACTATGGCATCATGTCAAAGATAAATAAGACCGTAGATGGGAGACTCGATGACATCTATTGAACAATTGATATTCAGGTAATATGTATCAGATGACGAATGGTTATATGAAATGGTTGTGTGAAATGTTTACAAGAACTGGTCATATGAAAATATATGTACAAAATAGTTGTATGAAATAATTATGAAGATAGATAAATGAAATAAGAATAAGTACATGGAATATAATTTATGTTAAGTTTGATATAAACTTTACCGGAATAAATATACATAAAATATATGGAAATTGTAATACCCTGAAAATATTTACAGTAAGATATTATCCTTGATATAATAAAATAAGGAAATAAAGTGAAAAAAAAAAAAGAAATTTTGAGATATGTCAATATTGAGAAGTATATTATGATATATTAATTCAAGAAAGGACTAAATTGTAAAAGTGAGAAAAGTTTTGTTGCACAAGAGTAAATACTCAAAATTTGAGGGGTTAAAGTGTAAATATGAAAAATTTGAAGGACCAATAGTGTAAATATTTTAATAGTGGAATAATCTAGAAACTAAGGAAAATGGATGAATTAGGACCAAATTGAATAGATGAAGAAATTATGAGGACTAAATTGTAATTTTACCAAATTAAATGATGACTTAAGGATGGAATTTTAAAAGATAATGAAGGGCAAAATGGTCAATTGGAAGAGAGAGAAATCTAGAAAGTAATAATGATGCTAGAGATATTTTGATATTTTATAATTATTTAATTAGATAAATATTATTTTATTAATATTTTAATAAGATATTTTATTATTATTTTATTAGTATATAAAGAAAGAAAGATGAGAAATTCTCATCCATATTTCCCATGCACTAACGTGAGAGAAAGAGAGGAAGAAAGAAAGTTTTGCTTTCTTTACAATTTGGTCCTTTTACCAAAAATTTACCATTTTCACCCAAAAATCAAATGAATTTCCATAGCTACCAAGAGAAAAATGTTAAGGAGACCATGGGGAGTTAGAATATCAAGTTGGATTCAAGAAATAGAAGCTGGAGGAGAGAGAAAATCAAGTTAAAGATTAGTATCAATAGAACAAGGTAAGTATATCAAGATTTCAATATGTTTTTAAGTTTGTTATTATTGACAAAGCATGGAAATAATGTTATAGTAGAGTTTTCTTACATAAGGTCCTATGTTCATGATATGTTAGTGAAGAGAAAATAAGAGAAAGTGATGAGAAATTGTGTAGAAAAAGAAAATAAGGGTGTTATAACATGGTAATTAATATTTTGTACTAAAACAGTTTTGGACAGCAGCAGTAGTCTAACTTTGAAAAATCATAAAAAATTGTAGAAATCTAATTATAGGATGAATAAAATATGAAATTAAAGCTTGTTAAGTCTAGTTTCTTATAGAAGAAATTATGTAAGAAATGGAATTGTAAATCATGAGATATGATGAATTTTGTGAGACAAGGTCAGAATGATTTCGGGTTCCCCTGTTCTGAATTTGTAAAATCATAAAAATTTGGATAAAAATAATTAGGGGTTTAAATTTATATTTTTAGAATCTTGAATGAGTCTATTTTCAATATAAACAAACGGGAACATCATTTGAATTCTGTACAAGGAGATAATTAATTTTTAGTGAAGAAGGGTCAGAACTGTTAGACAGCAGAACAGGGGTAATTTTAAAGAATAAACTATACTTATTGGATAAACTAAAAATTCTGAAAATTTTATTGTAAGAAGATATATGAGTCTAGTTTCAGGAAAAATTAGCGGATCTTAATTTTGAGTTCTATAGCTCCAGATATAAATAATTTAGTGACCATGATGCAGATAGACAGCTTGAATATTCATAAAAGTAAATAATAAAAATTATGGATAATGTTACTTACAAGTGTATTATCTACATTAAGGATGTGGAATGGAGAGGAGGAGGAGGAAAAATATGTATGAATATTCATCTAGCATGGCTAATTTGCATATTCTAGGCTCAAGGACTAAATTGAATAAAAGTAAAATTTTATGGGAAATTTTGTAAAAATGTAAAAAAAATGATCAAATTGCATGAAATGGATTATTTTATTATTTAAATTACAAAATTGAATGAAATTATTAATTTAGTTCAAGATCGGGGGAAAACATGTTTTAGGGATTAAATTGAAAAGTGTTGAAAGAATAAATTGAAAAGTGTTGAAATTATAGAAAATTCTGATATTTTATAGAATTCATGGACTGTTATCAATATATATAAGAATAATAGCTGGAAATAAGGATTAAATTGCAAGAATTTTATTTTCCGACCTAAGGATGAAATCGTCATTAATTAAGAGTTCGAGGGCAAAATGGTAAATTTTGCCTAAAGCATTAATTAAATGCATTAGTATATGAAATGAATGAAAATGATGATCAAATTTATTTATAAAGATCCGAACGACTCAAATATGAGACTCGATCGTGAAAAGAAAAGATATCGGATTAATGAAATTATAAACACAAACAAGCAATGAGGTAAGTTCATGTAACTTGAATTATATTCTTAAATGCTTGAAATGCATGTTTTTGATATGAATATGATTTGAATGTTCATTATATGAAATTTTATGAAACATTGATATATTTGATAAAAAAAGGGATTTGAATGAAAGGAAAATTCGATGGATCTCTGGAAAAGGAATTGACGGTAAAAAGGATCAAGCCCGGACGGGTGATCCTATCCTGATATAGCCCTCCCGAAGAATATGTGGAAAATGGATTTAGCCCGGACGGGTAATCCGAATTAGGTCTGAATTTAGCTCGACTGGTAATTCGGATTCAAGCTCATTAGAGTAATTGTCGTTGCGGGATTTAGCTGGGTGGTAATCCCGACAATACTCTATGAGTTTATATTACTGTGAGATTTAGCTTGACCGTAATCCCACTGTAAGGATGAGGTTCGCGGGAGTGTGCTCTCTGATATGAAACGTGTAAGACCATGGTTGAAAGATACCATGGCAACCTGATATGAAACGTGAAAGACCATGGTTGAAAGATACCATGGCAACCTGATATGAAATGTGTAAGACCATGGTTGAAAGATACCATGGCAACCTGATATGAAATGTGTAAGACCATGGTTGAAAGATACCACGGCAACCTGATATGAAACGTGAAAGACCATGGTTGAAAGATACCATGGCAACCTGATATGAAATGTGTAAGACCATGGTTGAAAGATACCATGGCAACCTGATATGAAATGTGTAAGACCATGGTTGAAAGATACCATGGCAACGTGATATGAAATGAACAAGACCATGGTTGAAAGATATCATGGCAACATGATGAGAAAATGAGTAAGACCATAGTTGAAAGATACTATGGCATCATGTCAAAGATGAATAAGACCGTGGATGGGAGATGCTATGACATCTGTTGAACAATTGATATCCAGGTAATATGTATCAGATGACGAATGGTTATATGAAATGGTTGTGTGTAATGTTTACAAGAACTGGTCATATGGAAATATATATGTACAAAATAGTTGTATGAAATAATTATGAAGATAGATAAACGAAATAAGTATGAGTATGTGGAATATAAATTATGCTAGGTTTGATATAAGCTATTATCGGAATAAATATACATAAAATATATGGAAATGATGGAGTATGAAATATTAATATAATGAAATGAATCACATATGCTTATGAAGAAACGGTAAGAGCATGATATGTTTCATGACATGTACATATATGATTATCTTTGATATGTTGATACAAGAAAATTATGTAAGTTGAGACTATTATTGAACTCAAGTATGATATGTCGAGAAAATAGTTATATCAATGTTGAATTTATATGAGATATGTGCAAGTACACTAACAATATTACTGTTTGATGCTTATACAAGTACTAATCTGTTGATTGAATGGTAATATATTTATTTACATGATGCATTGAATCGGTAAGCATTTAAATTTTTTTTAAGTAATCTGCAAATGGTAGTAATGCTCCGAAACCCTGTTCTGGCAACGGATACGGGTTAGGGGTGTTACAGAAATGATGGAGCATGAAATATTGATATAATGAAACGATTGATATATACTTATAAAGAAACGGTAAGAGAATGATATGTTTCATGACATGTACATATATGATTATCTTTGATATGTTGATACAAGGAAATTATGTAAGTAAAGATAATTATTAAACTCAAGTGTGATATGTCGAGAAAATAAGTATATCAGTATTGAATTTATATGAAATATGTGCAAGTATACTAACAATGATGTTGTTTGATGCTTAAACAAGTGTCAAGCTATTGATTGAATGGTAACATGTTTAATTATAAGAAGCATTGAAATGGTAAGTACTTAGATGAAAAAAAAATTTAAGATTTTGCGAAATTTTTTTATGATTTTGATTTAATTCCAGTTGGTTTTTAATGTATGTTTGGGGCTTCGAGGTCCCAATAGAGAGACGTTATGATTATCTTTAAAATATGAATAATAAATGACTTAGAATTATCTGAAAATGTTCAGTCAACTTCGGTAATGCCTCGTACCTATTCCGGTAATGAATACGGGTAAGGGGTGTTACAATGCAGCTGTCGCTTCCTCTTCCTTGTCAGATGATGATATTACTAAACTTTGGTATATTCGCCTAGGGCATATGAGTGAGAATGGCATGGTAGAATTGAGCAAAAGAGGACTTCTTGATGGGTAAGGAATTTGCAAACTGAAGTTCTGTGAGCACTGTATTTTTGGGAAGCAAAAGAGAGTTCGATTCACTAGAGGAATCCATAACACGAGGGGAATGTTGGAGTATATTCATTCTGATCTGTGGGGGTCATCCAGAGTGCCTTCGAGAGGTGGAGCTAATTATATGCTAAATTTTATTGATGATTTTTTCAGAAAACTCTGGGCATTCTTCTTGAAGTAGAAAAGCGATGTGTTTTTCGCATTTGAGTCTTGGAAAATTATGATTGAAAAATAGATGGGAAAATAAATAAAATACCTCCGCACAGACAATGGCTTAGAATTTTGTTCTAATAAGTTTAATAGACTGTGCAAGTCAGAAGGGATCGTGAGACACTTGACAGTTCGCCACTTCACAACAAAATGGAGTTGCAGAACGAATGAACAGAACGATCATGGAAAAGGTTTGATGTATGTTGTCAAATACCAACTTACCAAAGTCATTTTGGGCAGAAGCAGCCTCTACTACATGTTTTTTGATCAACCGATCTCTATCCATTGCCATTGAGAAAAATACTCCACAAGAGGTATGGTCTGGTAATCCTACTAATTATTCTAATTTAAAGATCTTTAGGTGTCCTGCGTATGCTCATGTTGATAATGGAAAATTGGAATCGAGATCCATTAAATGTGTTTTTCTTGGTTATAAAGTTGGTGTAAAAGGGTATAAGTTATGGTGTCCTGAAAAAAGAAAAGTTGTGATTAACAGAGATGTTGTTTTTGATGAAACTGCTATGCTACCTAACTTATCTCTTAAAGAATCTTCCAATAAAGAAAATCAAAAGTAGGTGGAGCATCAGATTAATATAGAGTCGACTCCTCAAGCCAGTACAAAAATTAAGAATAGAGTTGCTTTTTCACCACAATACTCTATCGCCAAAAACAAAACTAGAAGAGAAATCAAACCTTCAAAGAAGTATACCGAGGCTGATCTAGTTGCTTATGCTTTAAACGTGGCTGAAGATATAGATGCAAACCAAGAGCCATTTAATTATTCTGAGGCGGTTAGCTGTGAAGACTCAGAAAAGGGGATGTTTGCTATGCAAGAGGAGATGGAGTGATGGAATCACTCCACAAAAACAGAACATGAGATCTTGTGAAACTTCCTAAAAGTAAAAAGGCTGTTCGTTGTAAATGGGTGTTTAAAAAGAAAGAAAGGTCCAAGAGTTGAAGAACTCAGATATAAAACAATACTTGTTGCAAAGGGTTACAGTCAAATTCCATGAGTGAACTTCACAGATGTGTTCTCCCCAGTTGTGAAATATAGTTCGATTCGAGCTTTGCTTGTTATTGTGGCCATACATGATTTGGAGCTTGAGCAGTTAGATGTAAAAATTGCATTTTTGCATGGAGAACTTGAGGAGGATATTTACATGCAACAACCAGAGGGTTTTACAGTCTCAGAAAAAGAGGACTATGTTCGCTTGCTGAAAAAGTCCCTTTACCATTTGAAACAGTCACCAAGACAATGGTACAAGAGGTTTGATTCCTTTATGACTTCTCATCATTTCAAAAGTAGTTTTCACAGTTGTGTTTACTTAAAAAAAAACAGTGATGGTTCTTTTGTGTATCTACTTCTTTATGTTGATGACATGTTGATAGCAACAAAAGATAAAAGAGAGATAAGAAAGGTTAAAGCCCAACTAAGTGAAAAATTTAATATGAAAGATTTGGGACCAGCAAAGAAGATACTTGGTATGGAGATTCTCAGAGATAGAAAAGCAAGTAAATTGTACCTAAGTCAGAAGGGGTACATTGAGAAAGTTCTTTGCAGGTTCAATATGCAGAGTGCTAAGCCTGTTAGTACTCCTTTAGCAGCCCATTTTAGACTTTCATCGACTTTGTCTCCAAAATCAGATGATGAGATTGAGTACATGTCACATGTTCCATACTCTAGTGCAGTGGGATCTCTCATGTATGCTATGGTTTGTTCACGTCTAGATTTATCATATGCAGTCAGTGGAGTTAGCAGATACATGATGAATCCCGTTAAAGAACATTGGAAAGCAATTTAATGGATTTTAAGATACTTACGAGGTACTGCTGATGTTTGCTTACAGAGAGATGGAGTCATTATGTATGTTGGTACTGATTTTTTTGGAGACCTTGATTGGAGAAGATCTCTCACAGGTTATGTCTTTACAATCGGAGGTTGTGCAATCAGTTGGAAAGCCACTTTGCAAACTACAGTCACTTTGTCTACCACTGAAGCTGAGTACATGGTGATTACTCAGGCTTGTAAAGAAGCTATTTGGTTGAAGGGACTCTTTAGTGAACTCAATGAAGACCCTCAAATCAGTACAGTATTTTGTGACAGTCAGAGTGCAATCTTCCTTATAAAAGATCAAATGTTTCATGAGAGAACAAAACACATTGATGTTTGGTATCATTTTGTTCGTGATATTATTGCTCGTGGTGATATTGTTGTGAGAAAAATTAGTACTCATGAAAATCCTACATATATGGTGACTAAGTCACTTTCTATAACCAAGTTTGCATTGCTTAGACTTGGTTGGTGTTCATTGTTGAAGTTAAACCTTTAAGGAGTTTTATGAAAAAGGTGGAGAACTTGTTCGTTGAGAGTTCACGATGAAAAATTTGTTCATTGAGAATTCGTGTCAAGGTGGAGATTGTTAAAATACAGTGGTAAAATAAAATAAAAGGAAAATCCATACAGAACTACAGTTCTTTTATTTTATCTTAGAATAAGGTTTTTTAAACTATATTAAACTCCATCTATTTTATATTGATTAGAATAAGGTGTTTCAATCTTACTACACTCCTATTAGAATATGGCTTTACAAGCCTATAAATAGACATAATCTATTCCTCTTGTAATTACTCGAATTCGACATAGTGAATTTTCTTCTCCTCTACCCATGGTTTTTTCCTGAAAGGGTTTCCACGTAAAATCTGTGTGTTTTTTATTTTATTTTATTTTATTTTATTTTCACACCTCTAATTCATTTGGATCATAAACACATTTTCGATGTCCAATTACAAATGGTAAGAAAATATTATTATATATATTTTTATTTTAATTAATATAATTATTAAGTTGTTAATAATATTATTTTTTATATTTATATAACTAGGACGAAGATCAGATTATTGAAGCCTATATACACAATTTAAGTGCGAAAGCAGCGCGTGTTATTGAACAACACTTGGAAGAGGCTAGATTCTTACATGTGTTCCGTATGCTTGGCGGGAAAAACTTGGAGTTTGCACTTATCAGTACTTTTCTGGAAAGATGGAGACCTGAGACACACACATTCCATCTTCCATGCGGTGAGTGTACGATTACAATCGAGGATGTGGCATTACAACTCAGTTTATCGATTGATGGGCCAATTGTTATAAGGGTAGTGCATGTTGGCGATTGGAGTGCAATTTGCCACCAACTATTAGGCAAGGTGCCGAACAAGTTTATTGATAGCTGGATAGATATGAAATGGCTAGAAGATAAATTTTAACATCTTGATAACTCTTTTAGTACGGTTGAAATACAACAATTCACTTGAGCATTCATACTGAGGTTGATCGAGGGTCTTCTAATACCGGATAAATCTTGAAATCTGGTACATTTAAGGTGGTTCTTATAACTAATTGACTTAAAAAAAGCCGAACAAATTAGTTAGGGATCAGTAGTCTTGGCTACATTATACCAAGAGATGTGTTGGGGAGCTGAAGTATAGAAAATAAAAATCGGTGGATGTATACTTATTTTTTAGTCATGAGCATGGTAAGCTTACCATTTTTACATCTACGAATAAACTTCCTTTATTAATTCTCACTCGTAATAAAGTAATATTCATTTAATAATATAATTATCATATTATTTATTTTTATTATTATATTTTTGGAATAACATATTATTTGAATAGGTGGAATAATGTCGTGAGTTATGTGGGTATACCAAATGAGTTTGAAGATATCCAGTTATCGTTAGATCAAAGGCTAGAAGTCGAGTTTAGTTTTTGAAATATTCAATTATATAATAATTACATAAGGATTTCAAATTCAATATTAGGTATGTAATAAAATTTATAATTTTGTAATGTAGTTTGAATGGATGTCATACTCTAATTTAAGAATTCTAGAATGCATCCTGACCAGATTTTTGATGAATCACAATATTTGGCATGTTGAATAGCCATTGATAGTTTTTGCAATGGTTGAGATGAACGAATCTTACCGAGTGATGCGCCAGTTTGGGTTTGTGCAAAATATTCTGTCCTCACCCCAAGAGCTCGATAAACTTCACAAGATTGACTTACGGGGAAACACCGATAAAAATCAAATTTGACCACATCTTCAGATTACATGACACAATTTAAACTTCACGGTAAGTCATATCTATTGTCGGAAGAGGAAAGGAGTAGAAAAATTTGTCATAGAAGGCTAACAAGACCCCATTTGAGGTTGCGATCGGGAGTACATGCATTAAGTTCATCATAATCTCCAACCTCGAATTTTATACCGATGGATGCACCACTTGTTGATCAGTATGGTTTATATTTTTTTGGTGTAACACCCCTAACCCGTCGTAGTTATCAGATTAGGGTTACAGAGCATTACTATGCAAATCTGAACAATTAACTTCAAAACATAATTACTTAAAAATTCATTGCAACCTAGCAAGCATTTATACATTTGAGCCTTAAATCAGGCCTTCGAGGCCCTAAAAATAGTTCGGGGTCAATCTGGGACTAAATCAAAACAAATAAAAAAATTTGGGAAAAAGTTAAAAATTTTGAAAACAGGGGTCACACGGCTGTGTGGCTAGGTACACGACCTAGCCCAGATCGTGTAACAGTCGAACAAAGGGATACACGACCATACCCTAGCCCGTGTCTTAAGTCGTGTAACTTATTGAGTTAGGTCACACGGCCGTGTTGTAGGCCGTGCGCTAGACCGTTTAATTCTCTGACTTATGACACACGATTGTGTGACATCTCGTATCCCAGGTTGTATGCTCCATAATTTGACCCTAAAAACAAGCCATTTCAAGACCAAAACAAATCCAATCATCCATACCATTTGTGCATACATTTAATAGACCTAAACATCTTTCAAAACACATCTAACATACCAATTCAAACAACTTATTTCATATAACCAATATACCATTCAAAGGCACTGCATTTATACTAAAACCTCTTCAATCATACAAGGCTATATTGCCATTCTTTAAACACAAAACCTATTTCATTTAACTACCTAATGACATCAATTTCAACCATTCACATATTATCATAAACACACCATAAGGTCCATATATTACATGCACTTAAAAATGACCAAAACACTTAAACTTGCCTAAGCATTATAGGTTTAACATGCCAAAATACGTACTCCAAAGTCATATTCATCCCAAAATGATCATTATCATACTCAAAGACATTCATTATAAAAAGGTCCTATACATGTTAGTCGATTCTTTCCTATACTTATACCAATCCACATTTTTACTCATTTCACTCAAAATTCAAGGAATTTACCATTTAAATAATTTAATCCTTAAACCCTAAATTCAAAAATCACTTAACAAAACAAGTTTGTTTAACAATCAAGTTTAATAATCTATCAATAAACATCAAAACACATTAAAAAACAATCATGGAAAATCCTTCAACCTTTAACATTTTTTCAAATTAACCCCTGGGCTAAGTAGTTTAAGCTAAAACGAGCTCAAAAACATAAAAATCACTAAAAACAAGTCACAAAATCTTTCCATGCAAGCTCTTGAATTGGTCGAACCTTAAAGCTATAAAAATGGTGTTTTATCTCTTCAATTTTTGGTGGAGAAGACAACTAATGAAGATGATACTGGTTTATTTTAATTTAATTTAATATCTATTTATTAAATTACTAATTTACCCTTAGTTTATTAGTTTACAAAATGACAAAAATAAACCATAATTGTCCATTAACTTTTCATATGGTATAAATACAATCTAAGTCCATTAGCTTTCTTTTCCATAGCCATTTAGTCTTTTAAACTAATAGAATTTAACTTTTGCATATTTTTCAATTTAGTCATTTTTACCTAATTAACCATTTAAACTTCATAATTTCTAAACAAAAATTTAAAACTACCTTAAACTAACCATATAGAAATTAAATAAATATTAAAACATTTACTCACTCGTCAGAATTGTGGTCCCGAAACTACTATTTCTGACACCACTAAAATTGGGCTGTTACAATTGGTGCTTTTACTAACCTCATGGTTTTCATGTTGGAAAAAATCTGATTCAAAAACGATTTTCTTGCATAGCAGAAAATTAAAATTTTGAAAATCGAGTCGGTTTGTGATATTTATAGCAATAAACCTTTTACCAAAATCGTACCTATGTTTTCAGCTAGATGGATCCTTGTCGTTTTTGGCTTTCAACTGAATGACCTTCTTCGTTATTCTCGTACCACGAACTACTTTGAGTGTGGCCTCAAACGAAGTTGAATCAAACACAGAACCATAAATTATTTACTTTACTGTCAGTTAAAAAAATCTCTTTCCAATAGAAATCGATAGAATTATTTTTTCCGTAAAATAGCATTTATACTTGAAAAATAAATTCTCACTATTTTCGAGCAGAATAATAATATCATAATATTGGGAAATGTGCTCATATTGTAGTAAACATGTAATTATTTTCTATGTATTTGAACAATGAATAAATAAATTTCACAGTTCACTATTATGTCATTTGTATTTCTATCTTTCATATTTTGTATGTATAGTGAAATTGTGACAAACAAATATTACCTCATTGATTGTATAAGTTGAAATTGATGATAAGTGGCATTGTAAGAACATTTACATTGCGAGAAAGATAACTTACTTCAGTAGATGATCTAAACGAGTCCGTAATCCCGTAAAAATTTGAGTGAGCATTTGATTTAAATACTTAGAAGGATACTTAGAAGGATTGTTATGCCGTCTACAATTCAAATTAGGGAGATGGCTAGTCTTGGATATCGGATCAATTAACTCTATGGGTAGATACATAGATGTATTCATTGGAAGGATGATACATTGGACAAAACCCAAGTTGAATTAATTCTGACCTCATTTGTGAATTAATTCAATTGTGACGTTCATGGTGTGACTTACCTAAATCCTGAGTTAGTCACTGACCATGCGTATGTAAATTATGTGCTTTGATATAAATGGAGGCTTATACTCTAAAGATGATCGAGCCGGTAACTGGTATGTTGGGTACATGACTTGTGTATTACATGGTTTTACTAGAAACAATAAGATTCATAGCTCGATTACGGAGTTAACAATATCCTTTCATTGGCATGGTGTGGATTGATAAATATGGAACATGACCACGGGTTGCTCGTTCTTGATCGAGCAGTTTATCACAGTCATTAGTTGACAATGATCATATTAATCATTAAGAAGACAAAATGGTGACAATAAGATAAAATAGGACTGTATTGAGTGAACGAATTTAACTCAAAGGAATTAAGGATATCAAATAAGGGTAACACACACCTGAGGAGGTTATTGGACAAAACAGTTGAATGAATTACTTTCGTAAATAGTATACAATAAGGAATGATGCTTCTGGACATAATTGTAATTTACTCAAGCCTAATTGTATATATCTGATTGGTCCCTACGCTAGCTTAACAAAAACTTGATTGGACTGCAGTTGAATCAGAAGAAAATTCTACGACTTTGGAAATAATTTATGATAAACTATAATATATACATATTTTTATCCCATGCTTGGCATATTTATAGATGATTTATCATTAGTTTTATTGAATTCGATGCTCATAATCCTTTAATTTCATGTTTTATATTCAGATGAGCATAGGAAAATGAAAAGTGTAAGAAAAAGGCCCAAAACTGACAAAATAGGTTTATTTCAGTACTACACACGGCCTAGACACTTCTAAACGGGTAATCCACACACCCGTGTGGGACACATGGGTAGGCTACACGCCTGTATGTCACGGCTGTGTCGACTTAAAACCATGTCAGAATTACACACGGCCTGAGCACCATCACACCGGTGTGCCACACGGCCGTGTCCCTGTCAAGCCCAAGCCTAATTCTATTCGAAAAAGGTTAATTTTGGGCTATTTTGGGCATTCCAAAGTCTATATAAACACCCTAGAAGAGGATGAAAAGGGGACATGGAGAGTAGAAGGCAGAGAATACTCGAAGACAGCCATTGGAATCAACTCGGAAGCAGGATCTACTTCAAGACTGAAGACCTCTATTCAATTTCTTTAGAAGTTTTTTGGGTTTCTTTATGTTTTATTGTTTTCCCGATTTTGAGATGTTTTCCCCCATTATTATAAACTAAACTCCCTAAATACCTAAGGGAGATGAAACCTAAGATAGATATTATTACTTCTTAAATTATATGATAAATACTTGCTCTTATTCTTAATTATGTGTTCTTAATTCTTGCTTTAATTTCAGGATATGTGCTTATTCAGTGGAGCAAAAGTCCCTGTTTAAGAGTAGATTTAGCATAATTAAGCGGATTTGAATGCAATACTAGACATAGGACGACGTAAATCTATCGGATTAGAGTCATATCTAGTAAGGGAATCCATAGATCGAGTTAATACGACAATAGGGGTTTTAATTAGAAAGAGATTTCAATTAAAGAACCTAGAGTCAGTTGTTTTTAGTCTCGAGAGAGATATTAACATAAATCAGGGATTTCCATGGATTAAGTCAAATGAATAAATCGTCTAATTCAGAAGTAATAACTGAAGTCTAGGTGGATTCTTCCTTAGATATTGTCTTCTCCATCGATTTTCCAATAGAATTTTCCAACTTTTACCTCTGTCACGTTCTTAGTTAATTAGATAGTTAATCTTAGTTTAAAAACACCCCTTTGATTCTTAGGCTAGATAATAAAAAGATAGTAATTACTAGTACTTTTAGTCCTTGTGGATACGATATATCCGGTCTCACCATAACTATACTACTGTTCGATAGGTGCGCTTGCCTTAGTCGAATTTTTAGTTAGCTCAGCGACCATCAATTTAATTGAGTCAATTTATTCGATGTGAAATTAAATTCGATGGTCGTAAGAATTGTTCAACTAGATAATTTTATTAAAGAATTTTCTTGAAAAATTAATTTAAAAAATTTAAGTGATTTTTGGGAAAATTAATTTTGATCAAGTAAAATTAAATTAATCAAATTAACAAAAATTAATATGATATTTTTGAAAATTAATTTTCAAGTCAGACAATTGGCCCAATGGGTAATTGAACTTGAGAAATTAGACTTGGGATTGTAAATTGGGCTCGAGAGCCCAAAATCGAGACCAAGACCTAAAAACTAGTTGAACCGGATCTAGTATGTGAAATTGGGCCAATGATCCAACTGTTAGTTGGATCGAATAGGTCGGAGCGTCACTAGCCCAGACCGAACCAATAGAAATTGAACCACTCAGGGTGCTGGCAGCTGTGACGATGGCATTTCGGGGACCGAAAAATGGTCGGTGGCAGTGGGTCTTTTGTGGTTGAGCAGTGGAAGAATGACACTCCTACTAAGACTCTACTAAAGAATTTGATTTTAGATTAACTATTCTAAAAATAATATTATTTTAATAATTTTAATATTAAATTAAATTTAATACTTATCTTAATAGTATTTTTTTAATTTAATTATTGTTGAACTCTCTAAACTCTCCTTATTAATTTAATAGTTTTAATATTAAATAATAGTATTTTAATAGTATTTTAATAGTTTAATTATAGTTGAACTCTCTAAACTCTCCTTATATAAAGAGAGCCTTGGGTCATTATTTACACACACTTGAATTCAAGAGAAAGAGAAAGTTGTAAAGAAAAAATTCTCGGAAGAAATTATTTCAGAAAATTTTTAGAGATATTTTTTTATTTATAATGTAGCCCAAAATTTTAGAGAAATTATGAAATTACCCTATTGATAATTTTTTGTGAAAAATTTTCTGATTCAAAGCGAATTCACACTCGGTAGAAGTGAGCTTAAGGATAGGAGAGAAGACTACTTGTTCGAAGCATCCATCTTAGACAAATCGAAAAAGTACAATTTTGATTAAATGTTTACTACTTTAGATATCACAACCAAGTTTTTGTTTTGGAAAAAAAAATTAAAACTTTGGTTTTTCCCTAAATTTAATATTCTACTGCGTTTTCCAAACCCGATTTTCCAACACTCAAAATTGTGTTTTTGGCCCTACTGGTGCCATCTATTTATAGGGAGAAGAAGTAAAACCTTTGTTGGATTAGTAGAAATTTATTTAAATAGAAAAAAAATCCTACTCTAATTAGGATTGAGAGGGGTGGCAACCCTAGTTAAATATACTAGGGTTTGTCATCCCATACACTAGCATAAGGGACTTTTGGGCCTCTCCAGTATCGAGTCCAATTATAAGTACTTCTTGAACTTTTAACCTAGTAATTTATAATTCAATCCAACTCCATACATTTTTTTTCTATTTTTCAAAATAAACATCATAAATTAATTTAAAATAATTAATTAATTTCCCAATTGAATAATTTTCTCAACTCGATGCTAATTTCGTTAAAATCATGATGACTTTACCATAAAAGAATCTATGAGAAAATATATTTAATATTTCTACATTCAACGAATTCACTATGACCAATTAATTTAATCACATTTTTGAAATTCAATTATTTAATTAATTAAATAATAATTCGAGAAACCATAAATTGGTTTTCTAGGTCATTTCCATTTAGTGAGAAAACCACATAAAAATCAATGTCTTATTTCTAAGTATAACCTTTTGAAACTTGGTAAATAGAAAATGTCTTTCAAAGTAATCTTCCTAAAATTATCAAAATAAAGATGTACATCTCCCACAGCTTTAGTTGACACAATTGTCCTATTTCCAGTCCGAAACAATAGACTCTTATCTCTAAGATCTTTCGTCTCCTCAAACCCCTTTAGAGAAACACACACATATTAGTGGCTTCTAAATCAATAACCTAGTGGTCTATTGAATCTTCCACTAAACAAGGTTCTATCATAAAGAGTTCCATACCTTTTCCTTTAGTGGCCAAGAAACACTTCTACTCTTTGTAGTTTGCCTTGAAGTGTCATTTCTTGCTGCAGAAGAAACACTTAGACGTAGATAAGTCTTTAGGCCTCTTGGTTCTCTTCCTTTCCACTTAAGGTGGCCTAGATAACTTAGTCTTGTTTCTCTTAGCATTCTTTCCCTTCCCTTTAGAGTAAGAAGCAATAGCTAAGTTAGCTTCTGCTTTTTGGATCGGTTAATTTTCATTAAACATCAACTCATAGGATTGTAATTCCTTCATAAGTTGTATAAGTGTCATATTCTTGTTCCCGAGGTTATATGCGGTCCAAAAGCTTGCAAAACCTTTAGACAAGCTTTTGAACACTATCTCAATCTGTGTGTTCTGGTCTAGATTGACCTCATTGTCCGAGATCTCAGCAAAGTATCTCATAAGAGAGATTATATGATCTTTGACTGGAGTACTGAGATTTTGCTGGACATTCATCAAACTAGTAATAACAGATTTTCGAGCCAAGATAGCTTGGTCTTCGAACATATCTTCTAGTTTGCCTAAAATCACTTTGACAGTCTTACAGCTTTCCAGTTGCTTATAAAGGGAGTTGGTCACGCTTGCCAACATATAGCAATGAGCCATCTTATTAGACTTCTCTTAGTGTTTTCTAGCCTCAACTTGAGTGTCAGTAGGGCATTTATTATCAAGGGCTGTCTTTAGTTTCTTACAAGTTAGGATAATCATTAGATTCCTTTTCTATTCCTTATAGTTGTTTTCATTCAGTTTGTTCTCAGTGAGTATATTTAATAAATGAGTAGATGTCATTTTCGAACTGAAACTAAAATATTCATTCATTAATATCTTTGTGTTAAAAAAATATTTGAAAATATTTTACAACTTACAATATGCATTAAGATGATACTTGTGTCTTACATTAAACCTTGAAAACATTTGTAAGCCGTTGCAACGATAATTCTTACACCCATTGAATCAAGACTCTTAGGGCAATCTTAACCAACTAGTAAGAACATGAATTTCAATCCAATTAGTACAAAAACCTAATTCCTTAAGCCTTCACTGGTACTAATAATGGTTTAACGTTTGACAATCATTCTAACTTAAGTAGAGCTTCGTGGAAAGTTAAGTAAGAAGATCTTAAGCGTATAACCATCAACTCAACACCTATCAAATTATATACCACAAATGAGTCATCATGGGATAATCCCACCTAGTAACACGTTGTGACTAGTTATCCTCCTTGAAGAAAAACTTCTTGTTAAATCGCATGATAATACCTACAACAGGGTCAGCCAACTATCATATGATTACAAGATAATTTTTCTTATTTTCAGGAAATCGCACTTTAAATGACAATCTTGCATGCTTATCATACATATATATGAATATACATTCGTAGTCAAATAAATCTCATCATGCTATCACATATAAAAGCATAAAATTTAAAAGACCCTGACCAACCAAAGTTTCTATGATTCCATCTTTAAAAAAAAAATTACAAAATTCACCCCAAAACATACTTTAAGTCTTCTATTTTACCACTACGGACTTCCATTGCGGAATTGGTTCATGCTACTATTGTCACTATTTTTTCTCTGCCATTTTTGTGTCATTGTTGCCACTTCCTAACCACTGTTAAATTATTGGGAAATGTGCCCATATTTTAGTAAACAAGTAACTATTTGCTATGTATTTGAACGATGAATAAATAAATAAAGTTAATTTCACATTTCACTATTATATCTTTTATGTTTCTGTCTTTCATGTTTTGCATACATAGCAAAATTGTGACAAACAAATGTTACCTCGTTAGTTGTCTAAGTTCAAACTAATGATAAGTGGTATATTAAGAACATTTACATTGAGAGAAAGACAACTTACTTCAATAGATGACCTAATCAAGTCTGTAATTTTGTAAAAGAATCAAAGTGAGCATTTGATTAAAATACTCAGAAGAATTATTATGTCGTCTACAATTCTAATTAGGGAGATGACTAGTCTTGGCTATCAGAGCAATTGACTCCATGGGTAGAGACATAGATGTATTCATTGGAAGGATGATACATTAGACTGGACCCAAGTTGAATTAATTCTGAATCCGCTTGTGAACTAATTCACTTGTGACTTTCATGGTGTGACTTACCTAAATCTTGAGCTAGTCACTGACCATACTCTAATTTTTAACTCATGTGCTTTGATATAAATGGAGGCTTATGCTCTAAAGATGATCAAGCCGATAGCTGGTATGTTGGGTACATGACTTGTGTATGACATGGTTTTACTAGAAACAATATGTAACACCCCAAACCCGACCTAGACGTTCTGGCCGAATCCGGAAGTGTCACATGAAATGGGTTGAAAAACCATTGTTCTTAAGATAAAATCTTTTCAGTTATTAGCCTTTATCGTTACTGTTAATTTCACAGCTCTCTTTCTTTAAATCGTTTAGAGATAAAAATGTATTTGTAGCGGATGCTTAAAAACAAAATCGTTGTGTTTAGAAAACTGTCATAGTTATAAGTAAATAAAACCAAAAACCAAGCCAAACTGTTTAAAACAATCTAGAAGGTCTCAGAAAATACAAACTCTCAAATCTTAATGCCAAACTTAAATAAAAACTAAAACAAATAAAAAAATTTTGGCGAGTGGTCACCGTTGAGTCCTCCGCTGCACTAATCCACCTAAGACTGAGGGTTACCTATATAGACAAACAGAGAAGGAGTGAGTTTGCATAAACTCAATGTGTAACCCAACAAAGTTAAGCATGTACACATACAGAATATCACTAATCAGACAGATTCACAATTGGGATTGAGCCCATGTCAGATACAGATACAGATTCGGGCTTGAGCCCATTTTAAATACAGATACAGGTATAGATATGCAAATCAGATAATAGAATCCTACCCCCATCCACTACACGCTATCTCCGACCATCCCTACACACTATATGGGGTTTAAAACACCCACCCATCCTTACACACCAAGCAGTACCGATGCGGCACATATTAGATATAATGCAGTTGTGCTGCTAGATATTAAGCATAATCTGTCTTTCAGAACACTTCCTCCAATATATATATCATCCCAGCCCAATCACAGTAACAGTACATGCTTACAGAATTAACAAACAAAACATGCTTTCGTAAATAGCTATCAGATAAAAAATATAGGTATGCTTACAACAGTTCATCAGTCTAACAGAACAAATAGTTTTAGGGTTTAGTAAGCCTTTTCCCACCCCACGGTAGGTCCACAGTCGATTAGGATGGCCTGTGCGACCCTAAGAAAAATTTTAGTATAATAGGCCTACATGCCCGTGTGGCCCACATGCTCAGATTGGCCTTACCCGTGTGGATCACACGGCCTGGCCCAAATATCACACACCCGTGTAGCCCACACACCTAATTTGACGTAGCCCGTATGGCCTACACGACCTGGCCTTCGTCTATCACACGGTCGTGTCGTCGTACACGGCCTACCACATGGCCGTGTGGCATCGACAGAGGATTTTTTTGGCTTTTGTCGGATCCCATTTTTCTGTATTTCAGGTACACACCTAGTGACAATTCGACACAAAACCACTCCCGAGCCATACAACCTTAAACCCGACAAAGAAACTCCTCAAAATCACTTCTACGCTCCTCACTTTCCAAACAAAGAAACTGACAATGACCCAAAATAGGTGCTTAACATTTACCCACTATTCTAAATGATTGCGATTACGTTTTTGCGAATGGAGAGTCAAAACCTTCTCGATTTGCTGCTGCCAAAATACAACTTTTGTTACTAATCATAAAAGAGGAAATCGTTCTAACAATCCAAAAGAAGAAATTCCCACTCCAGCAGAAATACCACTACCACCTACCAATACGTATGAGAACCACGAACAGAGAAACAATACTTTGAAGAAAAAAAGGACGATGTCGATTGGGGAGAAAGAAAATAGCAGAAAAGGAAAAAATGAGAAAAGAAAAAAAACGGTGGAGGAAGAAGAATGAGACGTTAATTTTTTTCAAAGTAAGAAAAGATTTTTGAGACATCAGATTCTTCCCAATTCCCACTACATCCACTAACTCAGAGTCTCAATCCCACCCAAATTCTCTCAAAAAAACGAGCAAAAATAAACTCCTCACTCCTGCAGGGATTCGAACATAAGACCTCTAACACACCAACACCCTTACCACTCAAACCAACAGGCTTATTCTGATATGGTTTTAAAAATAATTTAATATAAGGCTGAAGTTAGAAAAATACCAAAATTTACCAAAGGTAAGGCTTGAACCCAAGATCTCTCAGACACTCCCAGAACACTAAACCACTAAAGCAGACAGATTTTTATGTCAAGATTTCACAGAAATAAAGATAGAAATTTTGGGGCATTACACAATAGGATAAATATCTCAATTAAAGAGTTAACGATATCCTCTTATTGGCAGTGTGTGGATTGATAAATATGGAATGTGGTCACGGGTTGCTTATTATCGAACTAGCAATTTATCACAGTCATTAGTTGACAGTGATCATATTAATCATTAAGAAGACACAATGGTGACAATGAGATAAAATAGGATTATATTGAGTGAACGAATTTAACTCATAGGAATCAAGGATATCATATAAGGATAACACACACATGACAAGGTCACTTAACAAAGAAGCTGGATGAATTGTTTCTGTAAAGAGTATACAATAAGGAATTTTCAATCATGGTACTTCTTATGGGTTGACTCCATGCTTAAGTAATTGCGAAATATCGAAATGATGCTTTTGGACATAATTGTAATTTAATTGAGCCTAATTGTATATGTCCGATTGGTCCCTCCGCTAACTCAACAAAAGCTCAATCGGACTGCATTTGAATCGTAAGAAAATTTTACGACTTTAGAAGTAATTTAATTAAGTCAACTTATTCGATGTAGAATTAAATTAAACAATTATGAGAATTGTTCAATTAGGGAATTTGATTAAAGAATTTGAAAAATCTTTGCTATTTTGACCCTCCTAAACCTAAATCCGGGCTTGAAATTTCTGAAATCCTCACGTAAACGGCTCAAAAGCTAAAAAATCGTTTGGCTTCTGACCAATTTTCATCGGAAGTGGCTACCTCAGCAGTTCCCGGCGACGAAGCACTACGATTTTGTTCTTTTTAAACCTCCCATTTTTTTATTTTCTATTTATGAAATGAATCTGTTCGAAAATAAAAACAAAAGAGAAAAAGAATCACCTTAGAAATTCCTAATTTGTTTTTGATTGATATTCGTGTGTATTCGTCTCTAAAAAAAATACAAGGTTCACTTGTGGCTTTTTATAGCCGAAAGAAGAACAGAAAAATACAAAGTTTTTTTTTTATTTTTGCTACTGTTTTCTTCTCTGTGTTGTTGTCCTTGCAGGTACGGAGGCTAGCTGTAGAGGTGGCGACGTGGAGGGTACGTAGGACGAGCGGCGGCAGCCAGCAGCTAGGTTTTTTTTTTGTTTTAGGTGAAAATGTTGTGGGCTAGGGTTTAATTTGGGCTTTGGTTTTCTTTGGGCTGTGCCTGCTATTTTATTTTGTAATTTGGACTATTAAAACTTTCGACTTTTATGTATTTTTATTATTTTTTTATTTTTCTGGTTCTTTTTGGGTCTTTGGCCCGGGCCAAAATTGGCCTATTACAATTATTATTCTGAAAAATAAAATTTATACTTAGAAGTTAAATCATCATTATTTTTTAGCAAAATAACAAAGTTGTGCTTTTAGCTCTATCGCTGCCATCTATTTATAAGAAGAAGAAGTGAAAACCTTGTTCAATTAGATGAAGTCTATTTCAATAGAAAAATAAAATCCTAGTCTAACTGGGATTAAGAGGGCCGACAACCCTAGTTAAATATACTAAGGTTTATCATTTCATGTATTAGTATAAGGGTCATTTGAGCCTTTCTTGTATCGGGTTCAATTATAAGTACTTCTTGGACTTTTAACTCAATACTTTATAATTCAATTCAACCCAATACATATTTTCCTTTTTTCCAAAATAAACATAATAAATTAATTTAAATTAATTAATTTTCTTAACCCTATTTTAATTCCGTTGAAATCATGACGACTTTAATGTAAAAGAATCTATAAAAATAGATGTTTAATGTTTCTACATGCAACGGATTCACTATGATCAATTAATTTAATCTCATTTTCGAACTTCAATTATTTAATTAATTATATAATAATTTGAAAAACCATAAATTAATTTTCTAGGTCATTTCCAGTTAGTGATAAAACTACATTCATTTCTAAATGTTTCTCATTTCTCCAAGTTTACCATTTCTATCTATTTCTATTCATTTGATTCAACATGTAATTCATTTACGGTTTCAACGAGCTAAAGGAGAGACCGATTAGACATATGTGATTAGGGCTTAAATGATTTATAATTAAGTTCAAAAAATTTTCCCATTAATTATAAACTCATTTAATCATTAAGTCATTACACTATTGTCTCGTGACTGATCTCTCCTTAATGACATACCATTGCAAAAGTAACTCGATTAGTGCTTGTCCATGACCTTGTCATAAGTGTGTTACCCTCATAGGATATCATTAATCTCTTTGGGATAAACCCGCTCTCCTATTATGATAATATTTTATCTCATGGTAGTCATTACGTCTTTGGGATAAATCAAGTCATTCATCATAAAGGCGAATTACCCATGGTCATGTCTACTTTTCATCTATCATGTAATGCCATTGAGAGAATATCATTTACCCATGTATTGGGCTTTGAATTCCACTATTTTCAATGGGGCTACATACTGCAGAAGTCGTATATCCAACACACTAGCTTTCGATTCTGTATCTATTTGAACTAATTCTTTTATGCACATCAAAGTATACGAGCCACGCATACATAGTCCATTTACTCAGGATTAATGTATGTCTCACTTTGAATGTCACAAGTGAACAAATCCATAAACGAAATCAAGATCTATTCTTCTTATGTCCAATCTGATGTACTGTTAGTCCAATCAATCACATCTGTCTCTATCTTCTACATTTGATCCGTTCCGATGCCCAACACAAGGCATCTTTCCAATTAGACTTGATAGACGACATGTTAGCCTTTCAATCAGTTCACTCATTTTCGATTAGACTAAGGGAATGTTTAGATTTGATTACTAATATAAGTTGTCTTTCTATATTATGATCCAATCACGAATTACCGCTTAGTATTAGTTAAACATTACAAAACCAATGAGCTAATATTTGATTCTATTTTGCTTTGCATGAAAAAACCAGATGAGGACATTATAAAAAGTATATTCATGTAATCCATGATTTATTTTATTAACCAATCTATTCAAAAAAATTAAAAGTGTACATAGACAAAAATACTACACTTAAGGTACCAAATCCAACATTTCACACAAGCACCACATTATGCACCATCATACCATGCATCAACACCTTCTTTAGGAATTTTTTTTGCATCACCTCCATCCGCAGGAGCATACATGCCACCACCGTCAACAACACCAATGTATCCACCATCGCCTACAATCCCAACATTCTATGCAAAATTGGGTTATTTGACACCATATACTTCTTGACTGATAGTGTCCCAAACACTCCAGAATCATTATTCTTCAAAAGTAGGCCATCTTCGCTACCATATATTAATACAACCGATGATATATGATGGCAATCTATGATGCAAGTGTAGCCTAGCACAGAAGAATAAGATGAAAATAAAAATAATGTTGGAGATGAAAATGAAGAAGATGAAGATAAAAAGTCAGAACCCCAACAACGACGAAATCCTCCTCATCATTGGCACCCATCGGGCTGTGACACACATTCGCACCAACAACGGAGATGATTTTTTTTATTTTAAATTTTGTCATGTACATTCTCATTTAGTTTGTTAATTTTTAAGTTGTATTGTATTAAATTTTTACATCTATAATCTACTTATTCACATTTGTTTTTTTTTTGTATGTTTATAAAAAAAATGAAAAAATTCTTTGTATTGTATTGTAATTTTACATTAATAATATGCTTATTTACAATTTACCTAAAATGAATAAATTGTATGTATTGTATTGTATCGTATTTTTGCATTAATAATTTACTTATTTACAATTTATAAAAAAGTGAATAAATTGTTTGTATTGTACTATATTGTATTTTTACATGAACAATATACTTATTTATATTTTATCAAAAAATGAATAAATTCTTTTTTTTTGTATGTTTATAAAAAAATGAATAAATTTTTTAAATTTGATCCTCGCCTCAATGTTGCCCTAAAATGTGGACATATTGTCTTAATATGCCTTGAGTTCTTACAATAACTGTATAACCTCGTTGGTTTATCTTCTCCTAAATATCTATATTGTCGCGTATCCGACTAGATTTTGATCGACCTTTTGGCTTGCAACGCAACTCAGTATTTGGTAGCAATTTGAATTGAGTACTCAAAATTACTTTCATTTGGGACCAGCAACTCAGTATTTGGTAGCAATTCGAATTCATAGTTATAACACCCCAGATCTAGCGAGTCTAAAGACTTGGGCGTATAGCAGCAAATAGTCTATTTGGCGTAATGTTATCCATCCAAAAGATTATTTTGGCATATACGTGTAGGCGTATAGTAACTACCACGTGAGTTAGTAAGAATTTGAATTCATGCTATTCTGATATATTAAGGAGACGTTCATATTAAAAGATAAATGGTAAGTATGGAATGTGTATTCGCCAAAGGTATAGTACGCCTAATTCGTTGGAATACTGTGCTAGTTAGATTTTAAGTAATTTGGTTAGAAATCAACTAAACAACCAAGCTGGATAATTGTGATCACAAGGTATTTATTAATATTTATTTCAAAAACTGTAGGCCATTAGGAAGGCAAGTTCTGAAATTTATACACTTGTTAAATTCCATTAAGTAAGTTGAGTCATATTTATATATGAGAGACGAATTCTGAAAGGGTTATTCTTTCTTCTTCCTTTTCCTTAAGTGGTATTTACTAATACCTTCTTTAAACCTGAATGTATCTTACATTGATGATTTAGAAGCTATGGTTCTTTTATGATCAGTGGTTACTTCGTATCAATGTGAGTATTTCAGCTTTGCATGATAAGTTCTGAATGAGCAAATCTAAATGTGGTGATTGAATAGTAAGACTATAGGTATAAGGTTTCTGCATGAGATTGTCAACGATAAATATGATAAGTAATTTGTATGTACAAGAGTAGTAATAGTGACGTTATGTATCTAAGCAGTGGTTGTTGATGGTTTGAGATGAATATCTAGATCTGAAGTTTTGAACTGTAGTGAGTGAGAACCGAGTAACTCTCTAATTTGACTCTTGCACGTATATTGTTCATACTGAAGTATATCTATATGAAAGTGATCAAAATGGAAACTGAAACCATGGATAGTATAACATGAATATGATACTTATACAACTATAAGAATAAAGTTATGATTAGATTAAGATATAAGTTAGTCTGCTTGAAAATAAGTTCTATGGGATGTATGAAAAGTGTTACAGAATTATGAAATCTTGTGTCTAGGATGTATCTAGTTCGTAGAGTTTGTAAAGTGACTCGAGTCACCACGGTGGTAAATAAAGAAGTCCGTTGGGACTGTAAACTTGAACTCTAATATGAAACTTTGAAGGAAAAATTCCATGCCCATGGCGTACTCTAAAAAAGAACTAATGAATAACATTTTATCTAATGGGGTTCTCTACATGTCCTAGGGTGATGATGGGCAAACCTCACTCAATCTGAGTTTAGGCAAATCTATATTGCAAACATGACAGTTTTGGGATGCCTATGTGACATCTTGTCAGCCTTTGTGGCATACCCTTTGTAATGGCCTAAATTCAAGGTTATCGGAATAGTGGTTTTGTAACCATAAATCCAATTTAAAGATAAATTTATTTTAATATTTTTTGCATGAATATTTATATGATAGGAAAATCGTATTAAATATCGATAAAAAAATTTTACCGATTTAGTGGTTAGTTAAAAAAAATTATTGAAGGAATTGGGTAAAAACAAGGTATCGAGACCTTGATCTCGTAAAACTGAGTAGGGAATTTTTTATAAATATTTATAAAATGTTAGTAATGTGGTATTAAAATTTCGTTAGAAAATTTTAACGTTTGCGTAGGTAATTAAATAAAAATGACTAAATTGAAAAGGGTGTAAAAGTTACTAGAAGGATTAAATAGCTCAATTGTCAAATAAGGAGTGACCTAAAGAGAAAATAAGCCCAAAGGAGATATTTTGGGCGGCATAAGCGGAGAAAAATCAGGAGAATTACTGAAATAAGGGAAAAATGGGAAAATAACAAAATTTACTAAATAAAAGTAGGACTAATTTGGAATATCTAGAAATCTCTTCATTTTTCTTCATTCTCATCAACCAAAAATGCCATAGGAGGGTTTTATAAGCTGGTATTTCATAATTTTTGCACCAAGTCAGTTAATTCTTGCCTATTTCTTGTAATTTTTGTGTTTCTAAGACTTTTACAACTAGGTTCTACTATTAAATTCATTAGTTTTTGATTTCATCGATGAAATTGAAAGTCACCATGGTTGAGTGCTGTAAGTTTATGATGAAATAGAATGAAATTTAAGCTTTAATTTGTTTATGAGATAATTTTATTAGGTAATTTCAATAGAAATTGATTTTTAGGACCTAATTGTGAAAATGTTTGGAATTAAAGTTTATTGCTGAAATTATGATTCCTAAAGGTTATAAAGTAGTTTAAAGTGATAGAATAAAGTGTTAATTGAGAAAAATCAGCTCAATTGAGAGGCTAATTGAGTAGGGACGAAATTATTATTTATTAAAAGCTTAGGGGAAAATGGTAATAAACAGCTTGCACTAAAACAGTTTTGAACAGAAGCAGTAGACTAACTTTGAAAAATCACCATAAATTGTAGAAATCTAATTAGAAAATGAATAAAATATGAAATTAAAGCTTATTGAGTCTAGTTTCTCATAGAAGAAACAGTGTAAGAATAGATTTGTAAATCATGAGATATAATAAATTTTGTGAGACAAGATCAGGATGAATTCGGGTTCCCCTGTTCTGACTTTGAAAAATGATAAAAAAAATTTAAGAAAAATAATTAGGGGCTTAAATTTATATGTTTAGAATCCTGAGTGAGTCTATTTTCAAAAGAAACAAATTGAAACATCATCCAAATCCTGTATAAAGAGATAATTGAAGAGATAATTAATTTTTAGTGAAGAAGGGTCAGAACTGTCAGACAGCAGAACAAGGGTGACTTTAAAGAATAAAATGTACTTATTGGCTAAACCAAAAATTTTAAAAATTTTATGGTAAGAAGATATGTGAGTCTAGTTTTAGGAAAAATTAGCGGATCCTAATTTGAAGTTCTGTAGCTCAAGATAAAAATAATTAAGTGAATATGACTCAAGTAGACAGCTTTGAATGAACTATAAATAATAATGAAATTATAGAGAATGTTGCAAATGAACATGAAATGTATTAAATTGATAATTAAATTTATTTATTTAGATCCAGAAGATTCAAATATGAAGCTAGATCGAGGAAAGGAAAAAGTTTGGGATTAGTAGATTTTTGTATATGAACAAGTATCGAAGTAAGTTCGTGTAACTTGAATTATATTCTTAAATACTTGAAATGTATGTTATTGATGTGAATAATTTGAATGTTCATTGTATGAAAATTGATGAAACATTGATTTATTTGATAAAAGGGGAAGAAATCCCGGTTGAATGAAAGGAAAATTCGATGGATCTCTGAAAAGGAATTGACGGTAAAAAGGATCTAGCCCGGACGGGTGATCCTATCTTGATATAGCCCTCCCGAAGAATATGTGGAAAATGGATTTAGCCCAGACGGGTAATCCGAATTAAGGTCTGAATTTAGCCTGGACTAGTAATTCAGATTCAAGTTCATTAGAGTAATTGTCATTGCAGAGGATTTAGCTTGGACTGGTAACCCCGACAATACTCTATGAGTTTATATTACAGGGGATTTAGCCTGGATTGATAATCCCACTGTAAGGATGAGGTTCGCGGGAGTGTGCTCTCTGAAATGGAAATGTGCGCACATGAATATGAATTGACGGGCCCGGAAATTGTACACTAAAAGTGTACCTCTGAAAATCCATCGAAAATTCTAAGAAATTCAATGAGATAAATATGGAAAAATAATAAGGGAATGAAAATTATGGTATTGATGAGTTCATCAATCATGGTATATATATTATTAACACATGGAAATTATTGAACTAACTTGAATTTTTTTTTTGTGAATATTAGGGTAATAATGCATTGAATGGATATATGAATGTTTATTGCATTGTATTGAAAATATTAGGTAAGTATAATTCTTGTTACATTGGCTTACTAAGCACAAAGTGCTTACCCTGTTTCCTTTTTCCCTGTTTTGTAGTGTTAGGAGCTCAGAGGTAGGATTCGGTCGGAGACACATTACACTATCAACCTCAAGATTTCGGTATATAAAGAAACTTTATTTTGAAAATCAATGGCATGTATAAGCTAATAAAGTAAATGTTAATATGAAATGAATGTAAGGTCAGCCATTGGTATGGCTAACAAATCTTGGTTTTGGTATGTGATGAGGTTATCTTATAAATATGCATGAATCTATCTTAAAAATATGTTGAATTGGATTGGTTGATGTGGATTGGTCTCGGTTTAAAATTTTCAGGGAAGGTTAGATATCTATAAAGGGGCTATATTGAGTAAAAAAAAAATTAATTCGTAAACTCCGGTAATGCCTCGTACCCTATTCTGGCAACGAATATGGGTAGGGGGTATTCCACCCTTAATGTATCACCTTTGTGCTGTACTCTTTATGGATCGTCTTTGTGGTGTACTCAAATTAGATTGCTTTAGAGTGTATTCTGTAATAAGGAATTATAGCGCGTTCGGTATATCATTTGTTGGCCTCTAATGTGTTCTGTGAAGCCTGCCGTGACAGTAAATAAGAGATTTTATATGATTGCCTGCATGGCATGCTCTGTTAGGTCTACGTGACGTGAACTATTAGGAATGTCTAGTAAATGTTGAATCTGAATGTCTATATTTTTTTGTAAAATATGAGTAAAGTCTTTTAGTTTTGTATTAAGTAAGGCTAAGATGAGGTATGGATATGTTTTAGGCTAAGAGTGAATAAATCTTAAGGGTTTCTGTGAAAAAATAGATGTGTATTGGTATGTTAAGAAGGGTATCCATCATAATGATATGTAAAAATGGAAATTGAGTGGTATTGTATCGTCTTTTAAAATTATCCTGAATCTGAGTTAATATGATATTGAGTTATGGGATTCTAATATAACATGATACGGAATTCACCATAATGGTCTATACAGTGATTTAACAGTATAGACATGTGTAGTATTGAATCAGGGTAGATCTGTTTACGAATTGATGGTATTAAATTTTGTGTAAATATTCGTCAAACATATATGTATCCGCACGTGATAAATGTCAATGAACAACTATTTGAAATAAGAGTTTGAGTTAAGGCATGGATTGTTGGAAGTGATTTCTGAGGGTATGTTATGTTAAGAAATTGTTGCGGGACATATGAAATGCTTGGAAGGATTCCTCAATTAGTTAGATAAGGAAGACTAAGTATGACAAGAGAATGATAGCTGGTATATAAGAGAATGGTAAACTGAGGTGGTATCCGCCAAAATAAATGATGTAGAATAATTGGCACATAGTAGCTCCTACGAGATTGCAAAGTATCCATCAAGGTATTGTTATAATGAGCTCACTAATTACTCATGTACTTACAATATATGTTATTGCTTTTCAGGTACTTGAGAAGAGACTTCGCCTAGAGGGACGACGTTAGGAGTACACCAAGTTGGTGGTAGAGTGGGCTATTATACATACAATGGAGATATGGCTTAGTCTAGGAATACGCCTTTTGAGTCTATATTAGTTAAACTTATATTTTGTAAGGATTTATATCGAGTATGTTGTAATAATATTATTTTAAATTACTTCACTTATTTTCATATAATAAGTTTCTAATTAAAATGTCAAATAACATGCTTAAAGAATTAAAAAATTGTAAATTATTTTCATAAATGGTTTAGCATTGTGTAGTAACACCCGAAATCCAGACCCGGTGAATCGAGTTGGGTTTAGGGCGTTATAAGACTTCTACACTTTATATATCCATTTTAGTTTGTACACTTCACCAACATACCTCATGCGATCCAAATGTGCTGAGGCACATGCAGTAATTGCATATGCGCATGAAAAACGAAGTGCTTCATATTTTCAACATTTGAGGTCTCTTGTCTTAAGTATACACGGTAAGGTCCCCTAATAATACCCTCTTTGAGTCTATGAAACTCCATAACCCAAAACATTTTTTTCGGACACGAGTGACGCATTGCAAATATAGAGTTCGCTCTTTGTGCATTTTCTGTAATATCTTTCATCAATTCCTCGCACCAAATGTGTCTACTCATTATCTTTCCAACATATTTTTCTGTATGCTTCGGAAACAAGGCTAATAAATAGAAATATGTTTCTTTGACCACCGATGCTATCAGTAAATAACGCGTCCCCTTCAATATAATATTTATACATTCCGTTAAATTCGTATTCATGTACCCGTATCGTAAAGCTCCACCATAAGATTGAGTCTGTTGTTCCTTGGATATCTCATAAAGGTATTCAACACCAAATTTGTTTATCGCTTGCAAATTCTCTAACATTCATAGAATTGATGTTGGACGAGCTCATAACCTTTCGAAAATTAATAAATAGTATATCCATGAATGTAAATAATGTGTTAAAGAGTTATACAAAAATTAATATTTACTATGTACCCAAGTTAATAACATATCGTTTCTCATAATCCTTGTGAAATCGGGCCATGTAATTTGACCCGATATGACGTATACAACATCTATAGTGTGTACGATCCCATAAACTTTCACATTGATCATTTCTAGCCTGTATTCCGGGTGCCTTATAAAAAATGATACATATATCAGGTTGCGACACAACATGCCTTTTCAAGTTAGTTAAGAAGAAGTCCCAAGCATCAACAATTTCTTGTTCAACAATTGTAAAAATTATTTGCAGGATTTTTCGATTATTATTCTGTGCAACAGTCAACAACAAGTGATGCTCATATCTCCCGTATGTGAACGTGCCATCAATTTTGACTAATGGTTTACAGTACTAAAATGCTTCAATGCATGGCTTGAATTTCCAAAAAAGATGATGGTTTAGTACGATGACGATACCTAGGACGTAATGATTTAGTACCTTCAACCATTGCCACAAATCATTATATAATTTACCCCACCTGTTATGCACATTTTCTATTGTCTTCTATTTTGCAGCTCATGCCCTGTAGTACAATATGGTATGATCGTACTCACTACGAATATCAACAATCAAAATTCTAACCATAAGACAATGCCAGAGATCAGGTCAGAATCCAATTTCGGATGGTTTTGTGACATACCTACAACAACACAAGTATTTCACCGTATGTAAGATAATATTAGATATAATGTCATAATTCAATTTCGAATGATCCTGTGACATGCCTGCAACAATACAAATATGTAGATCTTAATATTTATTAATTGTCCAAAATCTCATTTTCTTTCTCACAGATGCCATGATTTTTCATCTTTGCCTCATATTTTTCGGCTCATGATTTTGTAGCAAGAAAGTTGACCTCATACTTTATGTTAATCGCTTTACTGCCGCAACAACAACATATTTGGAGGAAAACTCTATTCCAATTTGTAAATCATTGAAATTTGTAAGAGAACTCGTATATCTCAATATTTTATGAGGAAGTTCTAAAAATTCTAACCTATCTTCAACATCATGGTCTACATTAAGCATGGGAGGTGAAGGTTTATATGTCATAAAATCTAGATGGGTTCCTCCAACATTATCTGAACCTTCACTGTTAAAACCACTTAATTGTAGTTAAGTAGTAACAACCTTTGGTTTAGAAAATAATACAGTTTCTGAACCATCTGACCTAGACCCCCGGATTGGATCATTATTGGTTTTACCTTCCTCTTCATTCTTAACCCTAATTGCATGTCCAAGGTTGGATGTCTCTTCGCTGATATAGGTTGTAGAGAGTATATCATTCGTTCTCATCAACCTACGTTAAAACCAATATTACTTGTGGATTGCCCGCCCGTGTAACTTGATGACATGCCCACATAAATGTTTCCAACATTGAACATCGATGATCTGAAGTTAAAATAAAAAACGCTCATATAATGTCGTGCCAAGGTCTCCAAGTTCGGGTTGCTAACTAACCCCAACCGTAAGCCAAATTTGAAATCGAGGGTTATAACCAAGGAATGCCTTTCCACTGATGATTCTGACATTTCCTGGTACAAGCTTTATAACAATGCCATGAAACAATCACACAATTGTGTGATTGGACTTTCTGCTTCCTGTTCCCGAAACAAATTTACTGGAACTGTTGCTGAACTCGGACCACCTTCCTCGACATCGAAAAATTGGGCATATAACTCTAGTATAACATTTCCACTAGACCAATACATATCAAGCATTGCTTCGACATCCATGTCGCTTTTGAGCTCAAATTTATCATATCTAACAAGGTTTATTGACTTTAAATAACTATATTTCAAGCTCAAAATTCTCTTCTAGTTTGAAGTCGAAGCTTTCTTTCTCATTCTTGATCGAAACTCGTTCAATTTTATGCTCCAGTTGAAAGCCAATTCTATAACTTGGGCTGATACAGAAACGATCCTAATTTCAATTTCACAAATTTAAACGTCATAATAAATAATGACTCTAATTCATTTACTCATCTTCGCAAAAAAAAAAAAAACTAATTCACATGTTAAAAACAAAAACATTATACAAAAAGTAAGCACTAATTAACCAAATTCAAATGATATTTACTTGAACTAATTTACTTTATTTGTGTCGATTTTTAAACTTCAAATTTTCAACATTAAATTATATTCTCCTTATGAAAATTTTTTGGTAAAAATTTAATTATGAAAACATCTTTATATCATTCTCATTTTATAAAAAAATCTCTACCTTCAAATATGAAACATAATTTCAAAATGTCAAAAAAGATTGATCTTGACTAAACCTAATCATAGGTTCGAGTTGAGCCAATACAAAATTTAAAGCCCGAGCCCAATCATCCTAAAATATAAACTTAAAGTTCTATAAAAACCCAATTCAAATTAAAAATACTAAACACAATTTCAACTCAACTCACCGTATTAAAATTTTTAAAATTTTGTTGATTAAACCCAAATTTTGTTTTAAATATAAGGCCAGAAATCAATGTTTCAAACTTAGAGCCCATTTTAGTGTGCAACCCATTTTTATGTTACAGAAAAGGAGCCCATTTTTTTTTATTATTTTGCTAGTCCACATTTACCATAGTCTAATCATTTTAATCCCAATTTGAAGTCCAAAGCTCCGTTTTGCTCAATTTTAAAACTTCACCTAGCCGCATTGGGATCATTTTGCAACTAGGGTTTGAACCCTAACTTTCGACAAAAATGATTTAAGTCCCTAATATTGTTTTAAATTTAGCATATATCACTAATTTTTCCCCATTTTAACACCCAACTAGTTCTAACGCCCCTCAGTGGCAAAGTCCTAGTAACAGAGTAAAGATTTACAATAAGCATTCATGTTGAAGTTGAAACGCCTATTGTCGAAACTATTTTTTTTGAAAAATGGGGATCAACTTTGTTTGAAAATGAAAATCAAAACGGGAGTCGCCACCGATCTTTATTAGGTGTGATCGGATCACCTTTGTTTTAATAAAACAATTTTTAGTTTACTAAAACGATATTTTTAGTCTACGAAACTCGAGAGAATGAGTTCGGGAGTCGGTTACGTGTGAGGAAGGATTAGCACCCCCAACACGCCCAAAAATTGGTACCGAATTGATTAGTTAGTGTCTTAATGTCGAAAATTAAAAATCGAGAACGGGTTTGAAATACGATCTTTTCTATTAATATCGATTTTAAAATCCTTGAATTAGCTCAAAACGACCGCTTAAAGATTTCCTTGTCCCGAGGTATCGGAGTATCACGTCCCGTAAGTTAGGACACAATACCATGAATTCCCGAGCACAAAGTCGTCTTTAATTTAAATTGAAATCCCGTGTATTTAAAACTCGAAAAGGATATTTAACTATTTAGAAACAACGAGAAAATCGAGACCCCGTAAGTTAGGGCACAATTCCTCGATATTTCAAAATACAAAACATTGCCTTATTTGGAAATTTTCGTTTTTGAATAGTAGCGAATACAATATTTGAAAGACGTGTATTATTTATTTAGGTTAAAATAAAGCGATTTGTTGGATGAATGTATTGGATTTTAATTTGAGGTAAAGATATGGATTGAAGTATAGTGCGTCATGGAACAATTATTCATGCGTAAAATATTCCACGAGCGTATGACAATAATATGAATACGAGTAAGCAAATTCACATACATGCAATAGCAATAATTTCACAACATACATTATTTAACATTAAACTTAATAAACATAGAAATAAAGTAATAGTGTAAAACAACTTAAATCAAGTAATAAGATAATCTTAAATATATAATATATATGTAAAATGTTTAAAATAAATACTATAAAAGCAACTTAAAGTAAATGATAGAAAATAATTTAAAATCATTAATGAAAAGTCTAAAATAAATAATACGTAAAAATAAATTAAAAAATAATATACATAGTATATAAAAAACAACTTAGCATAAATATATGTATATAAAGAATAAATAATGTATAAAGAGTTTAAGATAAAAACATAGGGAAATTCAAAAATAAGTGATCCATATAAAAAGAAATTTAAGAACAAACATTCTATAAACTTAAAATAATAAGCTATTAAAAAGTAATATATACAAAGGGTTTAAAATAAATAAATAAAAAGCAGATGTAAAATGATTAATATATATATAATAATTCAAAATGACTTGTAAAAAAAAAAGGTTTAAAATAAATTATATGTAAGGTAATTTAAGATAAATAGTGAAAATAAGTTTAGAATGAATATTATGTGGTGAGAAATTTAAAATAAGTAACATACAAAACATTTTAAAAATAAATGGTATATAAAAAAATAGATAATACATATAAAAATTTGAAATTGATGATATATATATAAACTAAAGTAAACAATAAAACAATTTAAAATGAATAATACATAAAACAAGTTTAAAATAAATAATGTATGAGGTATTTTAAAATCTATAATACACAAAGCAAATTAAAGAATGACATATATGGATAATTTTAAAATAAATAATATATAAGTTAATTTAAAAATAATAAATAAGAAGTTTAAAATATATAGTGCGTAAAAGAATTAGAAATAGACAATATAATTATATTTTATAATAGTAACGGTTCAAGGATAATATAAGGAGAGTTATTTGAAATACACAATATATAATAAGTTAAAAATATAAAATAATTTGAAATAGATAACAAAACGATTTTTAAAAGAATATAAACACATAAAAAAACTTGAAATAAACTATATGTATACATATATATAATATAAAGAATATAAAATAAATAATTCATATAAAATAGATTAAGATAACATATGCACATAAAGCAAGTTAGAATAAATAATAAGAAATTGAACAAATAATACATTAAAAATAGATTAGAATAGACGTAACATAAATAACATAAAAATATTTGAAATAGCATATGCATGAATTTTTTTTAAAAAAGTTAATAAATGGATTAAATAGATTTGGGACCTGACAAAAAAGAAGTTAAAATTTGGGGTGTAAAACTATAAATACTGAAAAGCTAATCAAGGACTAAAATGAAACGCGCGGAAACTAGCGAGGGCTAGATGAAAAATATCCCCTTAATGCTCTGCTGGCGTTTACCCTTACAGTACCAAGGACCGGATCGAAAACCAAATGAAATCTGAGGGTTAGATTTTAAAAAAAAAAGAAGACAGAAAATGGGGGCTTGATTACGTGGGGTGGCTAGAGAGGAGGACTAAATGCATAAATTTCCCTTTTAGGGAAAGTGCACAGACCCCACCCCCCAACGACGTCATTTCAAGGGTGAAATAAAGCCAAATTTCCTTCATTTTTTTTTCTTTGATCTGCCGTTCTCTTTTGTTTTCCAAGAGAAAACAAAACACCCTCTCCCCCTTTGTTTCTCAACTCTCTGCTAGGGTTATAAACCCTAGCCTTAGCGCCGTCAGCCCCGTCGATCGAGAGGAAGAAAGTCTCTCCTCTCCTCCTTTTGGGTCTGATTTCAACAACGGAGAGAGTCTCCGGCGACCAATCTCTTAGATTTCGGGTAAGCCCTCTTCTTCTCTTGTTATTTTTGTTTAGAAGAGATTTTAAAAATAAATTAAAAAATATCTAAAAATATAAAAAGAAAAGAACACGAACATAGAAATCGTAATTCACCTTTCTCTTTTTTTGCTTCTATTTTTTGCTTTTTGATTGATTCATGTCCGTAAAAAAACAAAGAAGAGGTTTTTGGCCTCATATAGCTAACACTCCGATCTATTTTGTTTGTTCTTGTTTTGTTTTCTCTCGCCATTTGTTTTTTTACTTGTTGTTTGTTTGTTTCTTTGCTTGCGTGCTCTTTTGTCTCTCATGCGTGCTTTCTTGTTTTGCAGTGTCGGATGCAAGTAAGGCCATGGTTGGTTCGTGAGGAGGTGGAGCAGTACGCGTGGAGGCCTAGGCTGATGGAGTAAGTGGCAGCTGAAGTATGGGGGATTAGGGTTTGTGTGTGCTGCTGAAACATTTTTTTTAGATAGTGGGCTTGGGCTAGGGTTTCAGTGATTTGGGTTTGGTTTAGTACTGGGCTGATAGGGTTTGGGTAGTTTGCAATTTGGGCTAAGTGTAATGGACTTTTGGACTTTATTGAATTGATTGTATTTGGGGTTTTATTTGTGTTTATTTGCCTGAGCCAAAATTGGCTACTACAGCTGCCCCTCTTTGCTCGTTGTCGCGTAACGAGAACGGAGCAAAGACCTTAAAGGAGCCAATTTTGCCCAGTCCCACTGAGTCTTGGCTTTTTGATACTTCTGTTCTTCTAAGAGCCTCGTTCCATCCCACTACATCTTCAAGGGTATAGGTTTGTAGCTTTCATCTGCTCAATATAGAGAATTTGATCTGACCCTACTGCAACTTCAGAGGTATAAGGCTCGTAATTCGTAGCTGTGATCTGTTCCACTGCAACTCTAGGGAAATAAGATCCACTATCTTCAACCTGCTCCACTACAATTTCAGGGAGATGAGACTTTTGATTTTCAATCTACTCCACTGAAACGTCAAGGAGATCTGTTGTGGCTTTTAGCCGCTCCAACACTATTTCAGGGAGAGGATATTTGATTTCTAGCCTGTTACCCTACTACTTAGGGGGTTAAGGCCCATCATCTCCGATCTGCTTCCCTACTGCTTAGGGTGATAAGATCTGTAAACTCAGCCTGTTACCCTACTGCTTAGGGGGTTAAGGCTTGGTGGCTTGAATCTGTTTCACTGCAACTTCAGGAAGGCAAGATTCGTCGTCTTTGATCTACTCCACTACAACTTCAGGGAGGCAAGATTTGTAATTTTATAGCTCCAATCTGTTCCACTACAACTTTAAGGAAATAAGATTTGCTGTCTTCAGTCTATTCCACTGCAACTTTAGGGAGATAGGACTTGGTAATTTCAAAGTGCTCCACTGCATCTTCAGGGAAATAAGATTAATGGCTTTAGTCTGCTCTACTGCAACTTCAGAGAGATAAGATTTACCACGGTAGATTTGATCCGACCTACTACAACTTCAGAGGTATAGGATCTATAGCCTTAATCTGCTCTACTGCAACTTCAGAGAGATAAGATTAACTATCTTGTCTATTCCACTGCAACTTCATGGAGATACGGTTCGCTATCTTTAGTCTGCTCCACTGCAACTTCAGGAAGATAAGACTTGTAACTTCAACCTGCTCCACTGTAACTTCAGAGAGATAAGGTTTGTTTTGAGCTGTTCCACTGCAACTTCAGAGAGATGAGATCTGCTGTCTTCGATCTGCTCCACTGCAACTTCGGAGAGATGAGATCTGCTGTCTTCGATCTGCTCCACTGCAACTTCAGGGAGACAAGATCTACAATCTTCAGCCTACTCCACTACAACTTAGGGAGATAGGAGGGTGGCTTGAATCTGCTTCACTGCAACTTCAGGAAGGCAAGATTCATAACTTTCAGCCTATTACCCTACTGCTTAGGGGGTTAAGGCTTGTAAATTCGGCTTGTTACCCTACTGCTTAGGGGGTTAAAACCAATCCTCTTTGATCTGTTTCCCTACTGCTTAGGGGGTTAAGATCTGTAAATCTTCAGCTTGTTACCCTACTGCTTAGGGGGTTAAGGCGCTGAATTTTGTAATTTTCAGTCAATCTTGCTATATTGTCTACTGGGGAATCCACCTGTAGAATTGATTTCCTGGAATTTATGCTTATGCCAAAAAATTAAGATGCCATGATCAGAGTGGATCAAATGCTCCTAGCTAGATGTGCATGAATGATGTTTGCATGAATGCACAATGTCATCGTTTTTTAATGCTTGATTTGATATTACTCGTTGTTCACCGAGATTGTATCAATGACGTATTACTCTGCCTTTTCTTCGACTGGTGTCTCTGACAAAAAAGCCCGAAAAAATGATCACAATTTGGGATATTCTTTCCCCAACGCTTCCAACCCTTGAATTTGGGTAATTCAAACTAATTAGTTCCGTTTCAGGTCCTTGTATCATTTAGAGGCATTTTCAGAGTAATATACAAAACTCTTTTGTGAATATTATTAGTCTATTAATCATCATTTCAATGAAAAACGCTTGAAAAAAAAGTTATCGCATTAGACAAAATGGGGTTTCATTGAGAGCAAAGCTCAAAATGAATAGGGTAAACAAGATGGCAAATTTGCCGAGATACAAAATGAAAACTAAGAAATTAATCAAGATAGCATATTCTGCCAAGAATGTGAAGTGAATGAGATAACAATAAGTGCTCCAGATATCGCAATATGAGTTTCGTTGCACGAACTTCTCGAGGACCCTTTGAACTTGATATGTCTTTAGAAGACCAAGAGTACTTTGTTGATGCCCCAATATGTAGCGTCCTTCCTTCTTGTTAATTCAGAGAAGACAAAACTATCGCATGCCCTATCTTCGATCAAAATTTGAATTGCCCATTGCTGGGTTTTCAATTCAAACCCCTTCGGTCTCAAAGCGCCCTTTTACGGGTTTTCACCTTGGCCTCTCCCTTTTTTTTTCTTTTTTTTTAGGTAAAATACGTCTTGACCGAATCCGAATTCACAGGATTAGGTAAGCTTTTACCATCCATCTCGGTCAAAATTAGAGCTCCTCCAGAGAAAGCCTTCTTTACCACATAAGGTCCCTCCCAATTCGGCATCCATTTCCCTCTGAAGTCCTTTTGTATGGGGAGGATCTTTTTCAATACGAGGTCTCCTTCATTGAATTCTCTAGGGTGAACCTTCTTATTATAAGCCCGCATCATTCTTTTTTGATACATTTGACCATGACGGATAGCTTTTAGCCTTTTTTCCTCAATCAAGTTCAACTGGTCGTATCGAGACTGGATCCATTCTGCTTCATCTAATTTTAGTTCTGAAAGCACGCGTAAAGAGGGAATCTCAACCTCAATAGGTAGAACCGCCTCCATTCCATAAACTAAAGAAAAAGGTGTTGCCCCAGTAGAGGTCTTGACTGATGTCCGGTAGGCATATAGGGCGAATGGTAATTTCTCGTGCCAATCTTTATAGGTCTCAGTCATTTTTCCTATGATCTTCTTGATGTTCTTATTGGCTGCTTCCACTGCACCGTTCATCTTTGGACGATACGGTGACGAGTTGTGATGTTTGATCTTGAATTGACTACAGACTTCCGCGATTGTGCTGTTGTTCAAGTTCAACGCATTGTCTGATATGATCCTTTCGGGCATCCCATATCGACATATAATTTCTTTTTTTAAGAACTTACTGACTGCCGACTTTGTGACGTTGGCGTAAGAAGTAGCCTCTACCCACTTGGTGAAGTAATCTATGACCACAAAGATGAATCGGTGTCCGTTAGATGCTTTTGGTGAAATCGGCCCGATGACATCCATGCCCCACATGGAGAAAGGCCATGGAGAAGTTATGACATGCAGGGGCGAAGGAGGTACATGGATTTTATCTCCATAAATTTGGCATTTATGGCACTTCTTGGCATAATTGATGCAATCTCCTTCCATAGTAGACCAATAATATCCGAATCTCATGATCTGTCTAGCCATGGTGAAACCATTAGCATGTGTTCCGCAGACACCCTCATGAACCTCTTCCAGGATTTGCTTAGCCTCGACAGCGTCTACACATCTTAGGAGTACTTGATCCTTCCTTCTTTTGTATAGTATCTCTCCATCTAAAACATAGTCACTAGCCAGCCTTCTTAATGTCCTTTTATCATTCTCAGTTGTTTGGTCTGGGTATTCACGACTCTTCACGTATCGTAAAATATTCTGATACCAAGGATGATCATCTTTCTCTTCTTCTTCTTCAATGTTGCAGCAATGAGCCGGAGCCTCATAAATACTCATTTGGATAGGCTCCATATCCTCTTGTTTATTTATTTTGATCATAGAAGCTAAGGTTGCCAAAGCATCAACCATCTGGTTTTCGTCTCGTGGGAGGTAGCAGAAAGTGATATCGTCAAACTCTTCGATTAGTTCAAGAACCAGCCTTCGGTAGTTGATCAACTTAGGGTCTCTTGTCTCCCATTCACCTTTAAGCTGATAGATCACTAATGCAGAATCCCCATATACCTCTAACACTTTAATCTTACGTTCTGTTGCTGTACGAATTCCCATGATACATGCTTCGTATTCAGCCATATTGTTTGTGCAATCAAAATCCAGTTTGCTGGTGAAAGGATAATGATCTCCGTTTGGAGATACCAAAACCGCCCCGATTCCATTACCCACAGCGTTTGAAGCTCCGTCAAAATTCATTTTCCACGGATGGCCCTCTTGAGAGTCTTTTTCCATGGTTGCAACATACATTAGATCCTCGTTCGGGAAATCAAAGCTCAATGGCTCATAATCTTCTAGAGCTCTACTGGCCAGAAAATCTGCTATTGCACTCCCTTTTACAGCCTTTTGGTTCACGTAGACTATGTCGAACTCAGAAAGTAAAATTTGCCAGCGAGCCATTCTTCCGTTCAAAGCGTTTGATTCCATCATATACTTCAAAGGGTCTAGTTTTGATATGAGCCAAGTTGTGTGGTACAACATGTATTGTCTCAGTCTTCTGGTTGTCCAAATCAAAGCACAACACAACTTCTCGATCGACGAATACCTTGTCTCATATTCGGTGAATTTCTTACTGAGATAGTATATCGTTTTTTCTTTTCTTCCTGACTCGTCGTGTTGGCCCAGCACGCATCCCATGGAGTTTTCAAACACCACCAAATACAGTATAAGTGGTTTATCCGGGCAAGGTGGCATTAGTACTGGGGCATTGGACAAATAATGCTTGACCTTGTCAAAAGTTTCCTGGCACTTCTCATCCCAAGCACCTGGGTTATGCTTCCTAAGGAGACGGAATATCGGGTCACATTTCTCCGTTAGTTGTGAGATGAAATGGGTGATGTAATTTAGTCTTCCTAGGAAACCTCGAACTTCTTTTTGAGTGCGTGGCGGGGGTAATTCTTGTATAGCCTTGACTTTATCCGGGTCAATCTCGATTCCTTTTTCGCTGACCACGAATCCTAACAGCTTTCCTGACCTGGCCCCAAAAGTACATTTTGCAGGATTGAGCTTTAACTAGAACTTCCTCAATCTTAAAAATAATTTTCTCAGGACTTGCACATGCTCCTTTTCTGTTCTAGATTTTGCAATCATGTCGTCAACATAAACTTCGATCTCCTTGTGCATCATATCATGGAACAAAGTCACCATGGCTCGCTGATATGTTGCTCTCACGTTTTTCAATCCGAATGGCATCACTTTATAACAAAATGTTCCCCACATGGTCACAAATGTCGTTTTTTCCATGTCTTCAGGATGCATTTTTATCTGGTTGTATCCCGAGAAGCCGTCCATGAAGGAGAAAAGCGAATAACCTGCCGTGTTATCTACTAGTGTATCAATGTGAGGTAATGAGAAATTGTCTTTTGGGCTGGCTTTGTTCAAATCCCGATAGTCCACACACATTCGTACTTTTCCATCTTTCTTAGGAACCGGGACTATGTTGGCTACCCATTCTGAGTACTTGACCACTTGTAAGAAACCGGCGTTGAATTGCTTCTTAACCTTTTTCTTTATCTTTAACAAAACATCGGGTCTCATCCTTCGGAGTTTCTGTTGAACTGGCCTGCATTCTTCCTTTATGGGGATTCGATGTACCACGATATCAGTATTCAATCTGGGCATGTCTTGATATGACCATGCGAAGACATCCTTGAATTCCCGGAGTAACTCGATGAGGTCCTGCTTTGTTTCTGCAGTGATACTAGCTCCGATTTTCACCTCCTTTCCTTCTCCTAAGCTAACAATTTCCACCGACTCTTTGTGAGGTAGGATTTGTTTCTCTTCTTGTTCTACCATCTTTAACAAATCAGTAGATAGGTTACAATTTCGGTCATCTTCAAAATCCTCAGTGTCCTCCATACACAAATCTTGCCCAAAAGAAATCTCTGAGTCATTGGCAACGTTGCTCATGTCATTGATATCTGGAGACCTGTTATGGATAAAGAAAGAAACCCAAAGAACAAAAGAATCTAAGAATCTTTGATTTGTGTGGTATGATTATGAATGAAGTAGAAAGAATAAAAGAATGTTTGCTCAAGATGATACGCAAGAATGCATTTTTTTATTGAAATAACGATGTTTGGACATATGCCTATTTCATAAAAGGATTCTTATTGCCCCTAGGCTTAGAGCAATAAGCTTGTTTTGAACATTACTCTGAATTAATTCTAAAAGATACAGGGATCTCCTCCGCGGTCCAATTGTTCAAAACACTTCCAGGAATATAAGGGCAAATTTCAGATAAACCCCTTTTTCGGCTTTTTCTTCAGAGATGGCATTAATGCTCCAACTTCCCAACATTTCTTTCGCTATTTTCCTCACTGTCATCTCTTGTTTTGGGTGGATAGTTCCTTCGGACACAAATATTCGGGATAAATGAGGAAAGGTCATCGGTTCCCACTTGGCCTCCTCACCGCACAAACGCGCTCTTCTCATCTCTTGCCTTTTTTCCAGCTCTTTCTTCTTTTGCTTCCCATCTGGCTTAAATCCAAAGCCAAAGCGGTCTCGTTTTTCTCTTAGCATTGGTACCTCGCTCCTTCCTTGGAGGCATCTTCCAAGTCCTTTTCCTGGCAGGGCTCCTTTGCCGACCGTTAATCGCAGGCCCATCCTTGTAGTTTTGGATATTTTGGGCATTGGAATCTTGTTCCCTTCGACAATGAACGTAGCATTGACGAATTCTAGTGATCGAAAGGAACATTCTATCGCCTCATCGTCCGTACCCACGTATGGTGCGTCACTGGTAACGGATGCAATGATGTCTTCCTCCGCGTTTATCGTTACCAACCTACCCTCAGTTACTAGCTTCAAATTTTGGTGTAGTGACGACGGTACAGCCCCCGCCGAGTGAATCCACGGTCTTCCCAACAGGCAATTATATGATGGCTTGATGTCCATTACCAAGAAGTCTACCTCGTATGTAGTTGGGCCAATCAAGAGGGGTATCTCGATTCTTTCCATCACTTTCCTTTCCGTACCATCGAATGCTCTCACGACGTTTTGACATGTCTTCATGTGGGAGCTATCCACTGGCAACCTATTTAACGTGGACAAGGGCATGACATTCAATGCCGATCCATTATCAATCAATACCCCGGCAATGTGTATCCCTTGCGGTGAGTGGTAATGTGCAAGGCTTTGTAGATCCCATGCCCTCCGGTGGTATTTCGTCATCGTCATCGTTAAAGAAAATAAAATTATCCGCGCTGATGTTGTTAACCAGGCGATCGAGCTTGTTGATAGAGATATCATCCGCAACATATGTTTCATTTAAAACCTTCATCAATGCACTACGGTGGGTCTCTGAGCTCAAGAGCAAGGCTAGTACCGATATGCGGGCTGGTTGTTTGTGCAACTGTTCCACAACGCTATACTCGCTGTGTTTCAGGAATTTTAAAAATTCCTTAGCCTCTTTTTCGGTTACAGGCTCATTGACAGATGATTTAGGTATGGTTGTCTTTTCCTTTTCTTGCTCAACAATCACGGATTTTCCTTTAGCTGGTTCTGCCTTTGTGTTCGGAGTATAACGCCTTCCACTACGTGTATAGAAACCCTCGTCTTGTCCTTTCTCCGAAGTACTAGTTGGATTCTCCCCTTCCGGGATCGTTACATTGCAATCGTAGTTCCAAGGAACCCTTTTGCTATCTTTATAAGGAAAAGCAACGGGCTTTTGAATTATGACCTTTGGCGCGATTGGTACTCCGACTTCATTGACTCTTGGTCGAGATATAATTACGACCGGATGACTGACCCCATGGACATTGTTGATTGGCCCTTGCTCCGACGCGCACATATTTTCCCCTTTTTGGCCCTCGGTATACTCAAAAAATTCGATCTCTTTATTTTCTATCAATCTCTGTACCAGAGCCCTGAATTCATTACACTTTTGGATCTCATGCCCTTCCTTGTCGTGGAATTCATAGTAGTACTTTGCTCCTTCGGGCTTCTTCTCTAAATATTGTGCAAGTAAACCTTCTTCCACCATTTTCTTCCAAACCCACCTCAACGGGGTCTTTACCTCCGATACGTCCATCTTAGTTTTCCTTCCTTCACTTTCGCCTATCGCGTTTACCCCATTGTCCGCATGACTGGGTAACGGATTTCCCGCCACATTAGGTTTTGTGGGTTCATCGAACTTCACAATGCCCATCTTTATGAACCTTTCGACTAGTTTTTTGAAGGCTGTACAGTTCTCAATTGTGTGCCCTACAATTCCTGCATGGTATTCGCATTGCGCGTTTGCGTCATACCACTTTGAGAATGGAGGTTGCATGGGTTTTAGGTAAAATGGAGACACCACATGCGCATCAAACAGATTCTGGTAAAGCTCCCTATACGTCATTGGGATTGGCGTGAACTGGACTCTTTCCGTGTTAGGCCTTGGGTTGGAATCTTGACTCGCGGAGTTCTGATTGTTAGTAGTCACTGTCCTCGGCTGGCTTACTGTGACTGGTTTAGAATAACCCTTATGATATGCGCTCGCATTGTTCACCTCATTTTCCTTCCTTCTTGGAACCGATCTCTTGGCACTTTCCCCCGCTTCAATCTTCCCACATCTTACCGCGTTTTCTATCATCTCCCCGGACATTACTATGTCCGAGAAGCTTTTAGTAGTGCTTCCTAACATGTGGTTAATGAATGGGGCCTTTAGAGTGTTAATAAAGAGCATGGTCGTTTCCTTCTCCAAGAGAGGTGGCTGGACTTGCATCGCTATTTCCCTCCACCGTTGTGCATACTACCTGAAGCTCTCACTCGGCTTCTTTTTCATGTTTTGTAGAGTAATTCTGTCGGGTGCTATGTCTGTCACGTGACCGTATTGTTTCATGAAGGCTTGAGCCAAGTCCTTCCACGAACCAATTTGGGCACGGCTGAGTTGGTTATACCACTTGGCTGCTGATCCTATCAGGCTGTCTTGGAAACAGTGGATCAATAGCTGATCATTGTTAACATACCCCGTCATCCTTCGACAGAACATTGTAATATGAGCTTCAGGGCAGCTCGTTCCATTATACTTTTCAAACTCTGGGGTTTTAAATTTTGGCTGGAGTACCAGGTCTGGGACCAAGCTTAAGTCCTTAGCGTCGATCCCTCCACGGTAATCAGCAGTCTCCATTGCTTTAAATTTTTCTTCAAGCCATTTACAACGGTCATCGAGTTGTTTCGCCAGGTCTACTTTTTCTTTCTCCATTTCTGCCACGTCGTCAAGGTCCGGTACAAATGGATTAGCTGGATTATCTCCAGGCTTAGAGCTTGAACCTATAGGAATATTCATTTGTGTCGAGGCATTGGCCTGGTATTGCTGAGGCCTAATAGTGACGGGTATTGTTCGTGGGTGCGCCTCCGGTTATGGTTGAGTGTTAGCCAGAGCAAAGTTTGGAGGGTAGATAGGGTCTTCATTATCGTTCCCCATAGTGCTCTTCCCTTTTTCGCGTTCTCTAGCCAGTAATTGTGCCAACTGGCCTATCAGATTATTTTGGGATTCTTCCATTTTTTCCTTCATATCTTGTTGTATTTTAGCCAGTTGCTCTTGCATCTGTGCTTGTAATTGTTCTTGCATTTCCCTTTGCATTTGTTCTATCCTTTCTAACCTCTGATCCATTGCTTTGGTTTTACAGTGGGTATAGTAGCTGTGTTCGGTTGGTTGATTCTCGTTGGTTTCCAGATTAACTGAAATAATTTTTGTTTAATTAGGGTCTTTTCATGAAATTTAATGCATATGATGAAATGTAATGCAAATGAATGAATGCAAAAAGAAGCGTTGATTCTAATTCGATTTCATTAGAAGAACTTCACTAGAAGAAAATTTTCTTTACATAGAACGGGTGATTACATATACGACTTAGCCCTAATGCCCAAAGCCTTAACTTTCCTAAGAAGCCAAGCTAAGTTTCGGCCTCGCTCTGATTCTGACTCATACTTTAAGCTCAATACATCAGCTTGGACTGCCAAGGTTTGTAGGTGATCGGCTACCTCCCGAACCTGAGCCACGGCTTCGCCCATGACGTAGTCTCTATCTCTAATCTGGTTCTGAGAGTGGTGAAGTTGTTCCCTGCAATGGTCGTTGTTTGCCTCAAGAAGTTCCACTCGAATTTTACTATCTCGTAGTGCAGTCTCGAGTTCTTCTACTTTCCTTTTCAACTCTTTGATCTTACTCAGACTAGCCTTTAGCTCAATTACCGAATTACGGCTACGATGTTGATGAAGTGATCTTTCCAATTCAACCACCCGAGCACGTAACTTCTCCTTTTCATTTTGGGTTTCTAACAAACTCTTCTTCAGAGTGTCCTCTCGTACTCGGGCATCCTGAAACCTCTTCTCCCAATGGTCGGCTCTAGTCTTTTCCTCTTTGATCTCTTGACGCCATTGCTCCGACGTTTTACCTAAACCGGCAGTTCTTATCGACATACGCAGCTTCTTATAATCAGTCTTTAAACTATCCAAGTCCTTCTCGGCTTTGTTCTTCCCCTTTCTTAGCTTCTCAGCTTCTAGTTTGTGGATGTCGACGTCTAATCCCAACTTCATTTTTTCTTCTTCTAGCTGCTCTATCTTCTTCCCTAACTCCGAGTTCCTTTTCTCAAAGCCTTGCTTGATGATCTCTAACTCGAATGGGATGACTCGTAAATGCTCCTCTATCGGTTGAGTATTCTCTTGATTCGGCCTAGGGATGTTGTCATTGAGTCTCCTATCCCACCACCATTCATACTCGGGGGTCGTCATCGGGCCTGTGGTGAATCCTTTCGTCCTTCGAGTTTGGTTCCAAGCATCTGATATCTCACGAACCCTCTTCTTATAATTGTTGTCTTTATAGGAGAACTCGCATTGTGCTAACCCTTGTGTCATTTGGTATAAAGCGCCTTGACCGATACTGCCTTAACACCATCAGTGGAGCGTATCCAACGGCTCCCCATATTCCAGCCAGAGGGACCCAGTCAAAATCACCACACCGATATAAGATTTCATCAGGGATTAACCATGGAGCCCTCCATTCAATATCTTCGACTCGCAAACTCTGGAGAATAGTTATCCATTTCTCCTCTGAGATGTCGTCTCGCCTCGATGTGGCTACTAATTCTCTTAATGGGGAATAATCTTTAGAGAATACCCGATAGGAGACCTTCTCCACTTTCCAAAAATGGCTGTGGAACCAAGCTAAAAGAAGTCGTGCACAACCAATAAATCTTCCTCGCCCGCTCTCCGACATGCGTTTAAGGATCCGAAAGTTCTCGCTAAGATTGATTAGGGACGGGTGTGGTACCTTTGTCGAGTCGATCGAATAAATCAAATGACCTCATCTATGTGTCCTAGCGCCTTAGGAAAGAGGATCAACCTGTAGAGGCTTAAGGCAAAAACATCAACCCTTTTCTTTGAATCCGGGTGCGCAAGAATCAAGTCCCTCAAATTCCTCCAAGGAATACACTTACTATCTCCTTTTTGCTTGATGCGGGCTGCAACCCATTGCTCGCTCATCCCCGTTATATTCATTAACTTCTTCAAAAAGGGAGGGACGTTGACAGGTCTCGAATAGGCCCTGTCGGCCTGAATCCTCGGGCAATTAAGTAACGCCATGTATTCCTCCACAGTAGGTACTAAATCGACTCCTCCAAAGGTGAAGCAACTGTAAGCGGGGTTCCAAAACTGTGCGAGGGCCCGGAATAAGTACTTGTCCACCTTTACATCGAGCAAGTAGGGTAAGTCACCGTAGTTACAATAAAAGAGTTGCTTGACTTCGCCATTCCAACTATTTCATATATCCTTTAACTCTTGCAGGTCGTTCTGAGTTACACTAATGCGAGTGAAATCCCACAACTCCGACTCATATCCCTCAGTCAAACTATCTCCTTTCTCTTGTTGCGTTCTCTCGGACCACACTCGGACGGCCGCATTATCCTCCACTCTATCAAGAAATCCTTTTTCCATGCTAAACTCTTCTATTTAGTAACCGAACGTAAATCAACACCCTTTTTTTATGAGATGCCATGCAAAAACAATCAAAACATAACAAGTCAGTATTATAGAGAATAGAATTCAAAACAAATAAGGAGTAAATAAGCACCTAATCGGGTAACCACTAGGGTTCGGTGTGGTTCTACCTAGGGTAGGCTCTTAGGGCTCATTACATGTGGTTCGGTTCTAAAGTAAAGGTACTTGAACCAGCAGATTCCTCGATCCTTACCCATTATAGGCTCATACGGACTGAGTTCGGTTCAGGGGAATACATTTCCCTACGGCTATACGGAGATGAAAACCTCACGAAGACGCAGGTACGGATGTATCCCGAAAGCGATCCACTATCCTATACGGAGGTGAAGACCTCACGAAGGAGTAGTTTCTCGCTTCCACTTAAGAGGGTGAAATTGACCAATAATGCGATGCGATATGCAAAGATACATCAAAGAATTAAACCACTTAGAGCAAGCATATTATGAAGAAAGCCACGAAAATAACAGACAACATGCAATGCAGTAGATTTAAAACCGATTTTCAATTTTTAACAAGAGACCAAAAATAATCAATTTAAGGCTCGACTCTCGAGTTCCCCAGCGGAGTCGCCAAGCTGTCGAAACTATTTTTTTTGAAAAACGGGGATCAACTTTGTTTGAAAATAAAAATCAAAACGGGAGTCGCCACCGATCTTTATTAGGTGTGATCGGATCACCTTTGTTTTAATAAAACAATTTTTAGTTTACTAAAACGATATTTTTAGTCTACGAAACTCGAGAGAATGAGTTCGGGAGTCGGTTACGTACGAGGAAGGATTAGCACCCCCGACATGCCCAAAAATTGGTACCGAATTGATTAGTTAGTGTCTTAATGTCGAAAATTAAAAATCGAGAACGGGTTTGAAATACGATCTTTTCTATTAATATCGATTTTAAAATCCTTGAATTAGCTCAAAACGACCACTTAAAGATTTCCTTGTCCCGAGGTATCGGAGTATCACGTCCCGTAAGTTAGGACACAATACCATGAATTCCCGAGCACAAGGTCGTCTTTAATTTAAATTGAAATCCCGTGTATTTAAAACTCGAAAAGGATATTTAACTATTTAGAAACAACGAGAAAATCGAGACCCCGTAAGTTAGGGCACAATTCCTCGATATTTCAAAATACAAAACATTGCCTTATTTGGAAATTTTCGTTTTTGAATAGTAGCGAATACAATATTTGAAAGACGTGTATTATTTATTTAGGTTAAAATAAAGCGATTTGTTGGATAAATGTATTGGATTTTAATTTGAGGTAAAGATATGGATTGAAGTATAGTGCGTCATGGAACAATTATTCATGCGTAAAATATTCCACGAGCGTATGACAATAATATGAATACGAGTAAGCAAATTCACATACATGCAATAGCAATAATTTCACAACATACATTATTTAACATTAAACTTAATAAACATAGAAATAAAGTAATAGTGTAAAACAACTTAAATCAAGTAATAAGATAATCTTAAATATATAATATATATGTAAAATGTTTAAAATAAATACTATAAAAGCAACTTAAAGTAAATGATAGAAAATAATTTAAAATCATTAATGAAAAGTCTAAAATAAATAATACGTAAAAATAAATTAAAAAATAATATACATAGTATATAAAAAACAACTTAGCATAAATATATGTATATAAAGAATAAATAATGTATAAAGAGTTTAAGATAAAAACATAGGGAAATTCAAAAATAAGTGATCCATACAAAAAGAAATTTAAGAACAAACATTCTATAAACTTAAAATAATAAGCTATTAAAAAATAATATATAAAAAGGGTTTAAAATAAATAAATAAAAAGCAGATGTAAAATGATTAATATATATATAATAATTCAAAATGACTTGTAAAAAAAAGGTTTAAAATAAATTATATGTAAGGTAATTTAAGATAAATAGTGAAAATAAGTTTAGAATGAATATTATGTGGTGAGAAATTTAAAATAAGTAACATACAAAACATTTTAAAAATAAATGGTATATAAAAAAATAGATAATACATATAAAAATTTGAAATTGATGATATATATATAAATTAAAGTAAACAATAAAACAATTTAAAATGAATAATACATAAAACAAGTTTAAAATAAATAATGTATGAGGTATTTTAAAATCTATAATACACAAAGCAAATTAAAGAATGACATATATGGATAATTTTAAAATAAATAATATATAAGTTAATTTAAAAATAATAAATAAGAAGTTTAAAATATATAGTGCGTAAAAGAATTAGAAATAGACAATATAATTATATTTTATAATAGTAACGGTTCAAGGATAATATAAGAAGAGTTATTTGAAATACACAATATATAATAAGTTAAAAATATAAAATAATTTGAAATAGATATATAACAAAACGATTTTTAAAAGAATATAAACACATAAAAAAACTTGAAATAAACTATATGTATACATATATATAATATAAAGAATATAAAATAAATAATTCATATAAAATAGATTAAGATAACATATGCACATAAAGCAAGTTAGAATAAATAATAAGAATTTGAACAAATAATACATTAAAAATATATTAGAATAGACGTAACATAAATAACATAAAAATATTTGAAATAGCATATGCATGAATTTTTTAAAAAAAAGTTAATAAATGGATTAAATAGATTTGGGACCTGACAAAAAATAAGTTAAAATTTGGGGTGTAAAACTATAAATACTGGAAAGCTAATCAAGGACTAAAATGAAACGCGCGGAAACTAGCGAGGGCTAGATGAAAAATATCCCCTTAATGCTCTGCTGGCGTTTACCCTTACAGTACCAAGGACCAGATCGAAAACCAAATGAAATCTAAGGGTTAGATTTTTAAAAAAAAGGAAGACAGAAAATGGAGGCTTGATTACGTGGGGTGGCTAGAGAGGAGGACTAAATGCATAAATTTCCCTTTTAGGGAAAGTGCAACGACGTCATTTCAAGGGTGAAATAAAGCCAAATTTCCTTCATTTTTTTTTTCTTTGATCTGCCGTTCTCTTTTGTTTTCCAAGAGAAAACAAAACACCCTCTCCCCCTTTGTTTCTCAACTCTCTGCTAGGGTTATAATCCCTAGCCTTAGTGCCGTCAGCCCCGTCGATCGAGAGGAAGAAAGTCTCTCCTCTCCTCCTTTTGGGTCTGATTTCAACAACGGAGAGAGTCTCCGGCGACCAATCTCTTAGATTTCGGGTAAGCCCTCTTCTTCTCTTGTTATTTTTGTTTAGAAGAGATTTTAAAAATAAATTAAAAAATATCTAAAAAATATAAAAAGAAAAGAACACGAACATAGAAATCAAAATTCACCTTCTCTTTTTTTTTGCTTCTATTTTTTTGCTTTTTGATTGATTCATGTCCGTAAAAAAAGCAAAGAAGAGGTTTTTGGCCTCATATAGCTAACACTCCGATCTATTTTGTTTGTTCTTGTTTTGTTTTCTACTGCCATTTGTTTTTTTACTTGTTGTTTGTTTGTTTCTTTGCTTGCGTGCTCTTTTGTCTCTATTGCGTGCTTCTCTTGTTTTGCAGTGTCGGATGCAAGTAAGGGCGTGGTTGGTTCGTGAGGAGGTGGAGGCGATGCAGCGTGGAGGCCTAGGGTGATGGAGTAAGTGGCGGTGAAGCATGGGGGATTAGGGTTTGTGTGTGCTGCTGAAACATTTTTTTTAGATAGTGGGCTTGGGCTAGGGTTTCAGTGATTTGGGTTTGGTTTAGTACTGAGCTGATGAGGTTTGGGTAGTTTGCAATTTGGGCTAAGTGTAATGGACTTTTGGACTTTATTGAATTGATTGTATTTGGAGTTTTATTTGTGTTTATTTGCCTGAGCCAAAATTGGCTACTACACCTATGATCTCACAACAATGTACTCACTAGGACAAGGATATATGTAACCCATTACCAAGACATTGAAACATAACAATACAGTATTTCATAGAGTTGAATCCCACGCCAATTCTTCTCTAAACTTTAAGATCCACCACCTAAAATACAAAAAAGATTTTATCTCAAACTTAGAGTAAATTTGGATGAGCAGTGCGTTTACCTACGGTTAGTGTAAAAATAGTGATAGCGGTAAAATTAGATACTGTAGTGATACTATAACTACACGCACCGCACCGCCGCCTCAAACCCACCCTTAATTTGAAGGTTTCATCTTAAATTCACTAGCAAACAAAACTGAACATGCCACTTAAGGCATATATGTTAATATGCCACGGAACAAGCTTCAGATCAACTAATCTACCTACCTGGTGTCCTATGGCCTGCAATTGCACAATTAATTACTCCATCGGCAACTGCAACACATTCAGACAGTTGGAAACACTGAATCATAAATACAAGGCAGTTCTTTAGCACTGCCACTAGTTTGCTAGTATTAATCAATAAGACATCTACACATGCAATCGAACCAAAACTTTTACTGAGTCATTCAAGAACTTGAAATCATTCCACTGCAACAAAAGTGAATAAAAGCAATTCACTGCCTGAAAGACATTTGAAGTTACCCGAAGATGCTCAATGAAAAGATTAAAACCGCATTAAATTAGATATCAAGAGAAGTTTCAAAGTGAACTGGTTGATATCTGTATCATTACAAACTTATAAAAGGTTACACACGAATAAAAAAACAACTTGTCAGAGACTGTGGATCACCTAGTTGATGACAACTAATCCCCCGACACATATTTTGAAGCTCAGAAGTTGGTGCTTTAGAGTTTAGGCTCAAGGAAGCGAGCACCTAGTGAAAAGCAATATACCATTCTAAGCGAGAAAAGAAAAAATCCATATAATACTATAACCATACAATGCAAATTCAGAATTGGGACTTATCAAGGCTGTCAAAATAAGGATGATCCATAGCTGCTTTTGCTGATATTCTCTCTGCAGGGTCATATTTAAGCATCTTCTGCAATAACCAAAAACAAGAAGCTATTAGCCTCCAAAATGTGCAAGTAATAGAGAAGTAAATCAGTAAATCATGAGCATGAACTAAATGTTGCCATTGTCACAGACGGTAAACACTTTTTATGTGTTATATCATTACAAAATTATTTGGCAATGATCATGGTGTATGACTTGAGTATGACTTGAAATTGGCATCCTTGCAAAAAGGCTAAGGAAATAGGAATCAAAAGAGTAAAAGGCACCAAACAGACTACTTTCAGTTCCTTCTTTTGCTGTGCATATACCTATGCATTAAGATCAGTGGACATATAGAACTGATAAATTTCATGTGTATCGCTACTTGTTCCTTTCTATTCTTTAAATATTTGACTTTGAACATATGATCATAGATTAAAAAGCTTTTATTGACTTGAATCACTCTGACCATTGCTATAATCCTAGTATAACATGCAACGAAATTCCAAGTGAATTCTAAATAGCTTCGATGCTTTTTCTATCAGTATTCTCTACCCTCTTGGTCCTATTCACATGGCCTAAATGTTAATCATGCTAGACTTTATTTTTTTTCTCTCAAAATTCTTCCCCATGGCAAGACTGCAATTGTGAGTTGAAGACGACCTGCACTTGGATAAGTGTCAAATACAAGTATTGTCCGACTCCAATATGCTTAGTTTTTTTTTTTTTCTAATTTTCTTTCATGCATTTTGAGAATCATATGAATTATTCATACTATTGTAATGTATTTAATTTACTATGATTGTAAACTAACAAATTTTTTGACAATCATTTTGGATTTTTTAAATTAATCCATGACTATATAATTTGAACTTTTTGGGAGTTTGCTTGTTGGCAGCTTAATAGAATTAAAAAAAAATTTAACGGTACTTAATTTTCTTCTTGAACTCTAATATGTAGAATGGTTGCTGCTGAAATGAGACTATATCAACGGGTATTTGTTTGAAACAAAGGAAGGATAAATCTACATTAGAAAACATGACTATATTATGATGCTTTGATTTGAACAGTTTGTTGATGTTTAGTAAAAGAATGAGGACTTACAGAGAGGAGATCAACCCCTTCAGGAGAAAGGGAAGGAACAGCGCGTTCCAAGTTCTGAGGCTCCCACCGTGGGTACACGTGCCAATCCCTTAGAGAGGTAACCCCAGGCCATTGCTTCTCAGTTGGGGTGCCCAGTAACCTTTTCAATTTTCACCCAATTAAGAAAAAAGAACGAGAAAAAGGGCGGTTGCTAGGAAGAGATACATTGGGAAGAAACAAATATACCTGAAAATGTGGAGCAATTGCTGGAATTCAGAATCCCCCGGGAACAATGCTTGCCTTCTAACCATTTCGGCGAAGATGCATCCAACAGACCACATGTCGACGGCGGTGGAGTAGTGAGTAGAGCCAAGCAGAACCTCAGGGGCCCTGTACCAGAGCGTTACGATCTCATGAGTATAGCTTTTGAGAGGAACAGTGAAAGCACGGCCAAGACCCAGATCTGCAATTTTGAGGATACCCTTTTCCTTGTCGAGGAGAAGATTCTGGGGCTTGAGATCGCGGTGGAGGACGCCGTGGCTGTGGCAGTGGGCGACACCTTTGCAAAGCTGGAAGAGAAAGGACTGAATGAGGGAAGGAGGAAGGGGCCTGGGGTTAGGACCCTTGCGATGGGAATCGATGAACTTCTTGAGATCGGTATCAAGGTACTCAAAAACCAAGTAGAGATTGGCCTTAGAGCCGCCGTTCTTGTTGGTGTCGACGTGCTCGACGCAAAGGAGACGAACAATGTAGAGAGACTGGGAAAGCATTTGGAGGAGGGAGACCTCACGGAGAGCAGTGGGAGGGACGCCTTCCTCGTCCATCTCAAGACGAGTCTTCTTGAGGGCCACCAATTGGCCGCTTGCCTTGTCTTTGGCCTTGTAAACCTTGCCGTAGGTACCCTCCCCTACCTTCTCCAGCTTCTCGTACTTTTCCATTTTGAGTTTTGGTGTTGATTTTAGGGGTAAAACCACTCAACCGCAATCCACAAATCTATACGTTGTTTCAGAGAGGAAAAAGAGAAGGGATCTGATCTGCTTTGGTCTAGCCCTTCGTTTGAATTTCAAACTTTATAAAAAGAGGGAGGGAAAGCAAGACGCTCCCGTTTGTTTTTGTTTTGAATTTTAAAATATAGAAATTTCTTTTAATAGAACTTTATAAAAATGACAGCTTTGGATAATTACCATGTAAATCAGCCCAAACATAACTTTTATTTTTTTTTGGTAAAATAGTTATTTTTATTTATCTCAGATTATATTTTAATCACTTATATTTGAAATGTTACGTTTTAGTTATTGTGTTGCAATATTTTAGTCACTGAGCGTTAATTGTCGTTAACAATGTAACAATAAGCTGACATGACACATTAAATCATCATTTTAAGCAAAAATTTTAGGTTAAATTTTACAATTGGTCCTTATATTTTTTTGTTTTGAACAATTTAATTTTTCCTTTTATGTTCTTTGAACTATCCTCTTTTTTTTTTCTTTATTTTCTATTCTTCTCCTTCTTCCTCTGTTTTTCTCCTTTATCTATTTCTTTTAACGTAAATTTTCTATGTTTTCCATTTGTTCAAACTAGTCCTTATACTTTTTTTTTGAACAATTTATTTTTTTATTTTCTTTTTATTCTTCCAGTTTATTTTTCTCTCTTATCATATTCTTCACTATAGAAACATAATCTTTGCCACCAAATATGTAACGACCCAAATTTTACGATTATCAGAAAAGTGTATTTTCGGGTCTCTGTTCCTGAAAAATGAATTCATAAATATTCATTAAAAATATTTACGAAGTTAAGTGGGTGGATAATTAGAGTTTAATGAAGTGAATTAGCTTAAATTAAGGATAATTAGATAAAAGGATTAAATTGAATAAAGTATGAAAGTTTAATTATAGAATAAAAAATT